>CM060916.1:836324214-838724214 GCA_030737875.1 Allium sativum
GGGGTCACATCGTCGACCACTACGTGATGGAACGAATATGGACTGAAACAGAAACAAATTTGGCAAAGTGGAAAGCTATTGGTGAGAAATCTTAATTTATTTTTATTATTATTTATTTTAAATAATATGAATAAATCATAACTGTATTCTCCTCCATTCACTGTATACGCCATGCTTTGTGATTTGATTTGAACTTTGATTAGTGTGTTATGTGGATCTGAAAAAAAAATTAACATGTTGGTTAATTAGAATTGTGTGTAACAAAAATGATCAGTTTGTCAATTAGTGAGAATTCTGATTTATTTTAATTAATTATAAATTAATGATCATTACGAAATCATGATTGTATATTATTGATTATGATCTGCGTTGTTGTGATATTGTATTGTTATTGAGATATGTTGTGATGTTATGATATAATCATGTTAGTGTAGATCTATAAATTCTGATGAATCTCTACAAATTCTCATCTTTATTACCTTTATCATTATTTTTATTTTATTTCTATTTTCATTTTTATTTCTCTCTAAAAATCAAAAGAAAGTTGAATCTTGTTTTCGTAAAACAAACAAAAGAAAAGTTATAATTTTTATTTGTTTCACAAAATCAAATGAGAGTTGAAGTCTTTATTTTATTTCACAAAACAAGTAAAAGAAAAGTTTTGATTCACAAATAAGAACAAAAGTTGAATCTTTTATTTTGATTTTACATGATAAAAGAAGGTTGAATCTTTTATTTTTGATTTTACATAATAAAAGAGAGTTGAATCCTTTATTGTTGATTTACATAATAAGAACAAGAGTTGAATCTTTTATGTTGATTCACAAAAGAAGATTGAATCTCTATTTTGTTTTTACAAAATAAAATGGAAATTAAATCTTTAAATTTTGATTTACATAATGAAAAGAAAGTTAGTATCTTTTATTTTTGATTTACATAAAAGATAAATAAAGTTTTAATATTTTATTTTGATTCACAAAATAAAATAAAGATGAGACCTTCACATTGATTCATGAGAATTTTACACCAAACCATATGTTGTTAATGTATGTGTGAACATGAAACTTGACATCAAATTATAAGTTGCCATCGTTATGTATAGTTTGTTGAAATGAATTAAAATTTCATCGTCATGTTATTATAGTTGAAATGAATCAAATATTGATATTAGAAACATGATATTAGAAAACTTGACATTTATTTTATCTACATTCCCTTGGAAATAAATGATAAAAGAAACGTAATCATGACACTATGTTTTATTTACATTTATTTGTAGATGAAATAAAAGAGACAAATATGGTTTTAGGATTTTGTTCACATTCATATGTGAAATAAAAGAAAAATACAAAACTTGCAATTAATTGATATTTTATTTATACTTCTTGTAAATAAAAGTGAAAGTACCTAATTAGATTAGCGAACGTTAGTTGATATTTTATTTATACTTCTTGTAAATAAAAGTGAAAGTACCAAATTTGATTAGCGAACACAAGATAATGATTTATTTTACTTTTGTAGATAATGATTTATTTACATTACTTTTGTAGATAAAAAGATTAAAACATGAAATGTAAAGAAAAATAGAATTTACATTTCTAATGTAAAGAAAAATAGAACTTACATTTCTAATGTAAAGAAAAATAGAACTTACATTTCTAATGTAAAGAAAAATAGAAATTTACATTTTCTAATGTAAGGAAATGGAAAATAGAAATTTACCTTTTCCAAATACAAAGAAAGTAGAAGATAGAGAATTTACATTTTTCTAAAGTAAATAAAAGTAGTAGAAAACTTGCATTTTCCAATGCAAAGAAAAAGTTCATTTTTATGTTTTTTTAAAAATGAATAAAAGAAAAAGTTCATTTTTATGTTTTTATAAAAAATGAATAAAAGAAAAAGTTCATTTTTATGTTTTATGAAAATGAATAAAAGAAAAAGCACATTTTTATGTTATAAAGTAAATCAAATAAAGATGTATTTTTATGAGTTAGATAAATAAGTACCAAACTAGAAAACATGAAAATGGTTCTTTTATTTGCAATTCCCTTTGTAAATAAAAAGTACAAAACTAGAAAATATGAAAATGGTTCTTTATTTGCAATCCCCTTTGTAAATGAAAAGAAAAAAAGTACAAAACTCGAAAACATGAAAAGTGATTATTTACATTTTTCTTTGTAAATAGAAAATGAGCAAGACTTGATATTAGATTATATTTACATTTTTCTTTGTAAAAGTAAAATAAAAAAGAGAACAAAATTGTCATTAGAATTTCATTTACAACTTCCTTTGTAAATAAAAAGCTACAAACTTGAAACTTGAGAATTAGCTTTTATGTAAATGAAAAGAACAGACTTTGAAACCATTTTATTCACAGTCCTTGTGTGAATAAAATGATCAAAGTTAGCGATGAAATCTTGTTCACATTTTTATGTTATAAAAATGAATTAGTGAAAAAGTACATTTTTATGTGATAAAAATGAATTAGTATAAAAAGTACATTTTTTACGTGAGGAAAATAAGTTAGAGAAAAAAAAGTACATGTTTATGTATTAAGAATGAATTAGATAAAAAGGATATTTATTTACATTTGGTGTAAATAAACAAGAGGAACTAAAGAGAAATAAAAAGAATTTACTTTATCTACAGTTTCTTATGTAAATAAAAGAACACATTGTTGAAATCATCATTTTTGTCGCATTAGAATTGGCAGAGAAAAATATCGTTTTATTAAAATATACATTGTTGGAAATCAATATTTTTGTCGCATTAGAATGGGCGGACAAAAATAATATTTTTATTGAATATATAATATACAGTGTTGAAACTATTATTTTTGTCGCACCAGAATTGGCGGACAAAATGATATTGTTATTGAGTATACAAATATACGTTGTGAAATCATTATTTTTGTCGCATTAGAGTTAGCGAGCAAAATATGAATTTAAAAGTATATCTTTATTTTTAATTTAGTTACAAAAAAAAACAACGTTAATAAAAGTACATTTTTGCATCGTAGTCTTTCTAGAATAAGAAGAATGAACTTTGGTAGCTGAAAACGTCAAACGATTTATATTTATATATATGTTTATATATAAATATAAAATTAAATGAAACGCGCGCTGTAGTTCGCGTTTCGACAATCGTACCTTTAAACGATTATACCGAAAGATCCGACCGTCGGATTCTCCCAAAATTGGAACCGTTAGGACCGCTTTGGGAAGAGCTTTCCAATGATATGAAATTCGCCAAAATCCAACGGCTAGATTTTAAGATATGAGTAAATCAAAATTGGGTAAAACAGCGCCAGGGTCGCCCATTGACCCGAAGCGTCGTTAAATTAATTTAGGCTATTTTTATATAAATAAAAATAACGATAGGTCGTTATCAAATATTAATAACGATAGGAAATGTTTTCAAATTATTATATATATATATATATGCGAGAATCATTTGAAAAGACCAAGTTTAATCTCATTTCAAATGATTATACGACGTTCTAAGTCGAAGATTTAAAGACGGATTTGACTTTCGCTCAGACCCAGGGCATAAGTTTATAAATGGAATGTATGTCTGACGTTGTAGTCCTTTATACTACATTCGTTGATCTCTCTTAATATATATCTGTTTGGTGGTTAACACCCTTCTCTGAGACGTACGATCTTAGAGGTTATATATTGGTAGAAATTAATGGTATAGTATGGACTGACAATGTGGCATACTAAGATGCATTGATCAAGGCTTTTGTTGAAAAGCAGGCCTTGTGGTTGATGATCAAAGCACGGCCTGTTTAGGCGTAGCTTTGTGTATAGCGTGACTTCGCGAGCCTCACACCCCGGTATGAGTCAAAAACGGGATACGGACTGCAGGGAGTGCACACGTTTCTTTCTATCTAGAGTGATGTCAGGGACCTACCAGCGCGGACATTTTACTTATGTGGATGATGGATTTTGAGGCGCCTCGTGTTTTATAGGCCGTTGGTGGTCATATTATAGGTCCAAAGGGATCGGGAAGCGTGTGTTCAGGCATAACTAATCCACTGCCCATAGGCGGGGACCGGCCCTGAAGATCCAAGGGTTCACTGCGGGGGATCCTAAGGCATTTGCTAGAGTGTCTCGAATCGGAGAGGAGCTTGCCCCTAGCCTCGACTCATGATGGAAATCCAATTTCCAATACGACCTTGCGGTTTTGATTGTAGAACTAGTATTGGCGACATGATATATGGTACCCATGCCATCTAGGATTGATACTTATGATTGAAATGTTTTTATTTAAAACATATACACACTAATAATAATATCAAACCCAATTTTACACGTATCAAGCATCTTTTGACCATTATAAGGTAAAACCCTATCCTCTGGTGTGCGTTGCATTGTGTGATGGGACTTGGGTCTTATAATGGTTTCATTTTTCCAAAAAGACATTGCGTTGTTTAACGATTTACTTTAATTTATGCACTGGCAATCCATAGGAGTAAACCCGTTCTGATTTAGCGGCGTGGTCCTGTGATTAGCCTTCTTATTAGTTAAGTTATTTAGATTTCTCACACCAGTCCCACGACTGACTGTAGTTTGTTTCCACTTTTGCAAACTCGGGTGCCCTCTTTTCCACACGGGCAGTCGAGTAGCTTTTTGCAGATATTTTCCTCTTTAGCAGGATCCTGGATTGAAGCTCAAAGCTATGTCCAGAGCATAGAAAAGTCTTCCGCTGTCTTAGTTATTTAATTTCCGCTGCACTGTATTTAAGTAATGTAAAATTATCTTCCGCTGTAAATTTATTTAATGTACTCTGATATATATTCTGTACTCTGATGTAACACTTACTATGATGTTATAAAAGTCTGCTATTGTTATTCTAATGTGTTGTAGCCCAAAGTAAGCGTATCCGGCGATTTCCCGCAAGGGCGATTTTCGGGTCGTTTCATTTTACATTTACATGTAAGAAGGAATTGGACGATGAAATATAATTTACATTTTACCGTAAATTAAAGAAATTAAAAGAATAAAAAAGGATGAATTCATCATTCAAGTATGATTTTCATTTCTCTGTAAATGAAGGGATAAAAGGATAAAGAAGGAAAATATACTTAAGAATAAAGGGTAATTTAACCATAGGATAAGTCAACATTATCTTTAATGTTAAAATTAAGAAAATATGCATCGTAGGATGAGTTAACATTATTCTAAATGTTAATATAAAAAGTGTATATACCATAGGGAAAAATTTACATTATTTTAATGTTAAAATAAAGGAATTCCACCGTAGGATGAGTTTACATTTTATTCAATGTAAATAGGTAAGAATGCGACATGTAAATGCAAAGTTTACGTTTTATTCAATGTAAATAAGTAAGAATGTGACATGTAATTGCAAGTTTACATTTTATTAAATGTAAAGAAAACAAGAATGCGATATGTAATGAAAGTTTACATTTTAATTAATGTAAATAAAAATATGATTTTGAGAATGCGTCGTTAAATAAGAAGTTTGACTATTTTAAATAATTAAAATAGAATGAATTTTTAGTTAAAATATTATTAACGAATAAGAAGGATTTTCAAAATATATATATATATATATATATGTATATACGAGGATTGTTTGGGAAGTCCGAGATATTCTCATCCCAAATTAATCCAACGGCAGTAAAGATCGAAGTAAGAAGACGACGCATGAAGACCGTAAATCTTCCCTCGAATGGACAGCGATCGAGACCCTGAATTGACTTGCTACCAATTCATGGGTCAAGGTCATTGCCCAGACGTACGTGTTGGTTTCACGGATTTGACTTTCGTTCAGACCCAGAGCATAAGTTTAAATGGATGGTGTGCCTGACATCGTACTTCGTTATATATCATATTGTTGATTTTCTGTTAATATATAAATATTGGTGGTGGAGAATTTATTCTCTACTTAACACCCATTTATGTATTGATGGAGAAGCAATGGTATGGTATGGAGTGACAGTGTGGCATACTAAGATGCAATGATCAAGGTTTCTTGTTGAAAAGCAGGCCTTGTGGGATGATCAAAGCATGGCCTGTTTAGGCATAGCTTTGTGTATGATGTGACTTCACGAGCCTCACACACCGGCGGAGTCTAAAATGGGAGAAGGGAACGCAGGGAGTGCACACGTTTCTTTCTAGCTAGAGTGGTGCCAGGGACCTACTAGCGCTGGCATTTATTCATTGTGGTTGTTGGATTTTTCGAGGCCTCGGATTTATGCGGTCGCCACTGGCCGTATTGTAGGTCCAAAAGGACCGGGAAGCGTGTGTTCAGGCATAACTAATCCACAAAAGTAAGTGTGGACCGGCCCTGCAGCTATCCAAGGGTTGGACAGAGTACCAATCCTGGGGCATTGCTAGAGTGTCTCGAATCGGTAAGGATCTCCTCCCTAGCCTTGACTCAGATGGAAATCCAAATTCCAAATACGACCCTACGGTTTTGATTGTATTACTAGTACGGAGATATAGTAGGATGGGGTACTATGTTTCCTAGGATTGATACATTTATTTTGAAATGTTTTTATTACACACTAATAATAATATTAAACTCGTATTTGCCGTATTTAGCATGTTTAATCACCATAAGGGAAAACTCTATCCTCTGGTGTGCGTTGCATTGTGTGATGGGACTTGAGTCTTATGGTGATTCCATTTTTCTAAAAAGCATTGCGATGTTGTACGTTCTGACACTTTGAATTATGCACGACAATCCATTGAGTAAACCCGTTCCGCATTAGCGGCGTGGTCTTTGGATTTGTCATATTATTATTACTAAACTAGTTATGAATTCTCATACCAGTCCCACGACTGACCCGTAGTTTGTTTCACCTTTTTGCAAACTCGGGTGCCCTCTTTTCTACACGGGCAGCCAAGTAAACAGGTTCATTCTTTGCTTGGAGTCTTCTTGGAGTTGCTCCTTATCTTTGCTTGGATTTGCTTTTGCGGAGAGGTGATGACTTGGAGCTTTGAGGACAGCTATCATTTACTTCTATTGCATTTTTCTATCTTTAAGTTCAGTCATTAGACTTGTTTCATTTCGTATTGCTTATTTTGAGAGTTGGGACTTATTTCCATTTCTGCAAACTTGATGTAATAATTTGGATTCTGTGACTGTTGGGATTCTGTGGTTTATGACATTATATTTCCGCTGCTATAATGTTATTATTCTATGGTATTTCCTCTGCTATGTTGTATCAGTGATATGTATTGTTATATTTATGTTGTATTCCATATGATTATTCCTTACTTTCACCTAGTGGAAGTTTGGGGTCATCACAGTTTGTCAACAACGTGTCGGATAGAGCTTGGCGGGTTTGCACACCAACGCTCGATATACAAGCAATGTTGGATACCCTTGGAATACTATTATTATTATTATCGAAAATATAAGCACAAAAGAGAGTTACGCGAGTTCAACTTAACACAACTTAGTTTTAAAGATTTGAAAAGCCAATATAAGTATTTTAAGTCCTCCACTTGTTTAAACAAAGTCTACAATATAGAATAGATTTCATGGCCATCACCTAAGAATCTCCCTATGTACTGGTTGCACTATTATCCCTCAAAATTAAACTTTTCATTATATTTCCTATTCGATCTAAGTTGAGAGAGAAAAATACTATCAACTGGCTAAAAATTGTAAACTTATTTTGCTGTATCAATTGAAAATGAGTCGTAAAAATTGGTATGTTGCTGCGATATAAAATGCATGATGGTCCTATTTAAATGATGAAAATGAAAAGAAAGAAAAATAAAGAAAAAAAAAATGAAAATGAGTGAAATGCAGACTCCCCCCACACTAGAACTATACAGTGTCCACACTGTAATTTTTTTCTAAATTTGAAAGATCGTACCCAGAGATGGATTAAATGCAAAACTATTTGTAAAATGAAATGCAGTTTAACTATATGGAGAAATGGATCATATGTACAATGATATATGTGTTTGCGATGTATGCGATGCAAAGAGTTCCACCAACTTTTCCCCCCACACTTGGTTCTAGCCCGATGAATCCCATTCCCACTATGTCTAGGCATGTTTTCTAACAAGCAAGAGTTTTTAAAAACCATATCATCTTTAAACCTAGATTTATAGTCTAGGAGATAAATATCCAGGGTCGTCCTAACATGAAGTTTTTCAACCAAGCCAGCATTCCAAAAGTAATTCATGTATTCAACAAATTTGTCAGTGTAATTTCTCAAAAATTTGTGATCGTATGTAAATTCAGTGAAATTTGACATCTGAGTGGTGTTCAAGACTGTGTGATCACATTTCTCATCATTAACTGTCAACGTATTTTCGACACTGACAATCTCAAGTTCATTTGAAATTTCCTCGAAGTTAAAATTTTCGAACTCGTGACATGAATCCACTTCTTCCTTATTTGGCAATTCATCCTCGTACAAATCAAGAAATTCATGTTCATTAAAATCCATTTCCACTTCTGAGTTTTTGAAAAATTCAACATTTTCATTTGGTTCAATTTCAAAAATTTCAAGTTTCTCACAGCCTGAAAGAGGAAGATCAAAATTTAAGCTTAAATCTTCTTCCTGAAAAGAGTTGAAGTTCAAATCATTGGTTGAATTTTGAAAAACTTCATCAAGATGATTATTCTCAATTTCAAAAGTCGTTATTTGAAAATTTTCAATGTCAGTAAAGAATGGATTATTTCCTGATTCATCGCTTGTTTGAATTTGATTTCGTTGCTCTCGTTGTTCTTTCAAAGATGTCAATGAACAAAGAAGTTCATCCATCTTTCTATCTTTTTCATTAAGCTGTCTATCTAGCCTTTCTACCCTCTCTCTAAAAATGTTAAGACGATCGTTGATTTGAGAGTTCTCGTTTGGAATTTCCTGATTTTCAAAATTATAATCCACATCAATTTCACAATCAATATTATTTCCAATGTGGTAGTTGTTTGAATTTTCAGAAAACTGACAATGATATTGGAAATCATTTTGATCATAAAAATTATGTTCGTAACCAAAACTGTTAAAATTCGAGGGAAAATTGCAATCTTGGTTATATTCAAGTTGTGGATATGGGTTGTAAATTTGAAAATTTTGATTGATTTGAAAATCATTTTCAAAATTATTTTCAAACTGGTTTCCAACCTCATAATGATGTTGATCAAAGGTATGTTGCGATTCAAAACTATTTTGATGTTGATGTGGCCCATAATCGAAATTGTTGAAATTTGAATTGAAATCGTCATTTCAATTATAATCATGGTTTTGAAAATGTTGGTCATTTTGAAAGTACTGAAAATTGTTGACATTGGTTTCACCAAATTTTGGGAAATCTTGCTTCATGAGTTGTATTTCGAAATCATACTCTTCAAGAGGACGCCTACTCCGATTATTATCCCACATATCTCTCAATGATTTTTTTGAATCAGACATTTTAAAGAAATCACGGCAAAACAGAAATTATTCTCACTTCAAAATAGTATAAAGTACTCAGTTGCGCTCTATTAATTAACTGACTCAATTGGAAGGGGGAAGAGGGTCTTATGGCCATTCACGTATAGTATAAATACTAAGGGATACGACCAATGTTTTACGGGTAGTATGCAACCTCTTTTGCTAATAGTCCAATAAATTGAACTAATATATATCCGCGATCCAATTATACGAGACAGTCAACTTCACAAAGCACCACTTTTCAATTATATTATTTTGAAATATCTAATCGGATTTTATTGTTGAGAAACGATGAGAATGATGACAGTTATGAAAATATCAGTCCATACCCAACTAATTCAGAAATTTTAGTCACAGAACAGTCACAGAAATATAAATTGTAGAATTAAATTTTTTTACATTCAAGCCGCTGCCCCTGCAGAAGATTTTTACAACAATTTCTATATTTTTCAAAGCAGCAGAGCACTATAGAATTTAGAAAAATATTACCATGGGGTATGGCTGTCCTTCCAGAGAAATTGAGTAGCTTGAATGAATGAAATCTTGCTGTTTGCAAATCGCTTGACCGTTGAATTCCTTATTTGATTTGCTTGCCTCTTACTTCCTTCGCTTTACCCTTGATTTTGATTTTTTTTTTAAATTAATGACCGCGCAAGCAAATGGAAACAAATCAATTGCCTCAATTCAAACAAGAATAACTTTTCAAAACAGACCGAAGACCAAAACTAGGAAATAATATAATTGCCAAAGCAATATAAGTGCCGCCAGGTTCGCAATTTCCTGGAAACAAATCACCCAATATCACGCACCAAAAAGATAATCAGAATTAAATCACGTCCTCAAGACAAATGCACCCTGTATTATTTCTGACACCAAAAGTTGCTTCAATAAGACCAAAATCAGATCTGAGAGGGCACGCCGAACTAAGAATATTGAAAATTCAAATGAGAAGCACCAAACCAATTTCCACACACGTGTTTTATGGCCCACAAACTATTCACACTCCCTGATTAAAAGGATAAATTTGCGCACTCACCAACTATCCACCCGAAACAAATTAAAAATCCCTCAGGAAAAGAAAAAAAAGGCACAAACATAAATCGATCTTTGCAAAATCGATCTTCACAAAATCTCAGAAACAGAATTGATCTTGGGTTCCATGATTTGGGTTCCAATCGAGTTGCTCAAATGTTGACTCGTGAAGAGGAAGCGTGTGGAGGTAATTCGCTATGGATTTGTGAGTTTCGGTTGACGGTGATTTTGGCTAAAGTGATGTCACCGTCGATCTGATTTCGAATTCGATCAATTCGATTTCTCTTTACAGGACAGGCAGAAATGATGGGTTCTGAAGGATGGCGATGTGGTTAGTTTTGGTATTTTTATTGTGATTGGAACGATCGCTACTGGAGGATTAAGGTAAGGGGTTTGTGAATGTGAAGGTGTTTGGAACGTGAGAGGAGTCTAAGTTGATCGGGTTTGGCAAGGGGATTGGTTGAAGTGGTGGGCGATGGTTGTCTATATTTATGGTTTGTGAGGAGCAGAAAGAAGGGTATTTGATTCGTTTGGGGCAGAAGGGATGGTTTCTGGGTTGTTGAGAGGATTGTTTGTGATGAAGTGAACGTTGGCTATGGGTTGTCTGAGGTGGATGGATGCTTTGAATTGTGGGATTAGGGTACTGGATAGATCGGTTGTGGATGTAAACTTTGGTGGCGGTTGGCAGATGGGTTCAGAAGCGGTAATAGAAATGATGAGGGATGTGGGTGATATCACGTTCGTACGGGCAGAGGTGTTGGCTGGCGTTTGATGTATGGAGAACTGTGGTTCAGCGATGAACGTGAATTTGGGGAAGACAGTGCGTGGATGTGGAGTATGGGGAGTTTGTGGACTGATGAACGTGGGTCTGTGTGGTGCTGTTAGAGGTCTGTCGACAGTTTGGTTTCTGGAGTCGGCTGTGAGATAATGAAGTGGGCAGAGATGAGATCAGGAGATGGCTTTGCGAAGTGGTTGGTGAATGATCTGATGGTGTATGGTTTTGATGAATATGTTTTTGTGATGGCTCGTGAATGATAATGGAGTTACAGGGGTGAACTTTGGATGTGGGATGATGATCTAGATGGAAGAAGGATTTTTTTTTCACAAATGTAAAAGAAGAAAGAAATTTATGTATTTTTTTTTCAGAAAAGAGGAAAGAAATAGATGGGAAAAGGGGAAACAAATTACAACAAAAAAATGGCAAGATATTTTTTTCCTTCTTTGGATGATTACGATATCAATGAACAATATCAAATCTATCCAATCAAGAGATTTTTTTTATATATATACAAAAATAAAAGAAAACAAAAATTAAAAACTAACACGAATCAGAGATTAAATAAATAATAAAATTTAATCGTTACCTCCCCGGCAACGGCGCCAAAAACTTGATCGACGCTAGTCTATGAATTAGAAAAGCGCGACATTTGTAATAAATTCTGCAAGCATACAGGTGTGTAGCATACAGGTCGAACACAGGGAGGTTTAATTAAAAATTATTATTTATTTTTTTCTTGGGCGAGTTAGACAATACTTTGGAGGTTGATTTTGAAAATAACACAAAACAAAATTAAAACTGTAATTTGATTCAGAACAGATCTAACTGAACCGACGATCAATCACAATTTCAATGGAAAAGAAATAAAACTATGAATTATATTTGAATCTAATCAAATCCAATTTGACCTAAGAAAATAATAAAAGCAGAAATTGAAGTTGCAGAAATTGAAATAACAAACAAGAATTAAAATTAGGATTTCCGCTGAATCTAATCAGACGGTAAATCACTAATGCAAATAAGTGCAAAATACAAATAGTGTTCTACCGAATCTAATCGTATAGACAACACTAGTTGCTAAGAAAACAAATTGCAGAAAATAAAAGAGAAAGAAGAACTTTTATTAGAACAATGGAATAAGAGATGAGATGGTGGCTACAAGGTTATTACAAGGGTATATATAGGGTAGATAGCCAAACCCTAACCCTAACCCTAATGGTAAATGGGTCTGGTCATTACACCACTAATTAGTTTACAATGAGAAACATAAATGGGCCTTAGATAAATAAAGCAAATTTGGGCCTTTTCTCTTTTTCCTCTTGCTTCCTTGACATTTCTTCATTGATTTGTGATGTGCCAATCCTTGTTATCAATCCTTTTCTTGTCCAACAGCAACTAGATGTGATATCTTCATCTACAATTCTTCAAAATGCAAATACACAACAAATTAAACTCTATTTCTCTACATTTCTGGTTGCATGCGGGCTGGGTTGGAATATCTGTAAAAGTAACAAAACAATACCCAAGTAATATTTATTTATATACAAAAGACGAGATATTAGAGCATAAAATAAACACATTTCTATGTCAATCAGTCGTCCATATAATGCTTCGAAGGGTACCATGCCTATACTGGACTGATAATTGTTGTTGTACGCGAACTCAGCCAATGGAAGATGCTCCTCCCAAGTCCCTCCGAAATGTAGGATACAATCTCAGAAGATCCTTAAGAACTCTATTCACCCTCTCAGTCTGTCCATCGGTTTGAGGGTGATATGTCATGCTCAAACGTAGTTGTGTACCTAATGCCTCTTGTAAGATCTTCCAAAACTCACTAGTGAAGACGGGGTCATGGTCGCTTACTATATTGGAAGGTACTCGATGCAGTCGGGTATCTCTCGAAGATATATTGATGCTAGCCAAGCTGTCGTCCTCTTACTCTTGACATGAATAAAGTGGGCTCTCTTCACCGGTCTGTCTACTATCACCCAAATGTTTATATGGCCCTTGCTTGATCTGGACAGTCCATCAATGAAATCTATAGAGATGCTCTCCCACTTCCATTGTGGGACATCCAAAAGCAAAAGCAATTCATCAGGTTTCCTTTGTTCAGCCTTTACTTGCGGGCAAGTCAAACATCGAGCTACAAATTCCACTACATCCTCTTTCATACCGGTCCAAAAAAACTCTCTTCATGTCTCGATACATCTTGTTGCCGCTCGGATGGATAGTCATCTGAGAATGGTGAGCTTCCTCAAGCATTGCCTTTAACAATTCCCTAATTCTAGGGACACACAACCTTCCATCTCATCTTAGCCACACATTCTTGTCCACGGTATATCTTGCTTGGTGACTAGAAGTCTCTTCTCTACCAAGTCTATCCAGGATATCTGCTATCTACGGGTCCTCTCATTGCATAGATCCAATACGTTACATGAGAGTAGGTCACACCTCCAATGATGCTAATAACCACAATGTGAAATCTGTAGATGACTTAAAATCGAAGGTTAATATAAACACCAAGCTCCACCTTTCTACGAATAGAGGACTCAAAGTCATCCTTTGTTTACTCAACGCGTCTGCCACTGCATTACCCTTGACCGAGGTATAAGTTATCTCAAAGTCGCAGGGCACTAGGAACTCCATCCACTGTCACTTCCTTTGGTTGAGATCCTTCTTTGAGAACAAGTATTTGAGCGACTTATGATCCGTGTATAGCTCAAATCAATCTCCAAGTATATGATGTCGCCAAGACTTCAATGCGAACAATATTGCAGCCAACTCTAGACTATTGGTAGGGTAGTTCTTTGTGAAAACCCGTAACTTCCCCGTAAAGGAAAGCGTCGGATAGTTCGAGAACAAACCACAACAGAACGCATACAGAAGAACATTTCATTGTACATTACAACAATGCATCAGATTACAAGAATATACAGAGTATAAATGAATAAATATAACACAGAAATAACAGAGATTTAAATTACATTTAAATACATAGCAGCGGAAAATAATACAATACACAACTAGAAGAAGATATACGGATACAAAGCTTTCCGGATATCGTTCCAGTTGTGAACCAGGATCCTGTGAATATAAATCTGCAAAACCAAAACTACTAGCTGCCCGTGTCGAAAATAGGGGCACCCAGAGTTTAGGTTAAAACAATAAACTCCAGGTCAGTCATGGGACTGGTGTGAGAACTAAAACAGTTATTAATCTTTATTTTAAATCATTAGGTAAATCAAGGGACCACGCCGTATAACACGGAACGGGTTTCCTCCCAAGAATACCAGTGCATAAAATGACAGCGCAATGCTAAATAAAGAAAAATGAAGCTATTATAAGACCCAGGTCCCATCACACAATGCAACGCAGCCGAGGATAGGGTTTTCCCTTATAACAGCCAAAGAATGCTTGATACGTTTAAAAGAAATCATTTGATACTATTATAAGTGCATAGTGTATAAAACAACTTCAAATCATAAGTATCAATCACAGGCGGCATGAGCGTCCCATGCCACTATGTCGCCATATATAGGTTTACAAATAAAACCGCAAAGTCACGTATTTGGAAATTGGATTTCCGTCTATGAACCGAGGCAAAAGATAGTCCTCAACCGATTCGAGACGCTCTAGCCCGTGTCTCAGGCAAGCGCGCAGGCAAGCCTTGGATCGTCAGGGCCGGTCCACACGGAGTGGATTATTATGCCTGAACAATACGTCTCCCCACCCTATGGGGTGTAAGTCTGGCCCGTCAGCCGACCAGAATGCATCGGCCGAAACCGATATAACCGAGGCGCCTCGCAACCGCAACAACCACATAAGTCAAACTCGTCAGGGCGTGTAAAACCACTGACGCCACTTCTAGCTAGAAAGAAACGCAAGTCCTCCCTGAGGTCCGTCTCCCGTTTTTGGTTCATACCGGGTGTGAAACACGCGAGGTAAACGTTACACAAAGCTACGCCACAAAGGCCGTGCTTTGATCATCACCACAAGACTTTGCTTTTCAACAGAAGTCTCGATCAATTGCCACTTAGGCATGCCACACAGGCAATTCACTCCATGCGTTTGATATCCATCAATATATAACCCCTGAGCTCGTACGTCTCAGAGAAGGGCGTTAAGCAAGAGAATAAATTCTCCGCCGCCAAGCAGATATATATTTAATAGAGATCAATCACACGGACTAAAATCCAATGTCAGACACACAGTCCATTTACAAGTCCGTTCTGGGTCTGAACGAAACCGGAGGCACCTAGTACCCCGCATATCCATCGATCTCCAAGTACGTCTGGACGATCACTAACTGTTTCCATCTTCTTGGGTGTACAGCCCAATCAAGATCATCAGTAATCACCCAAACGACGTGAAGACCTCCGGTCTTCGACCATCGTCTTCATCTTCGACTTATCGTCGTATCAGTTATTCAGAATGGGATAAACCCGGTCTTTCCGAATAACTCGCGTATATTTTGAATAAGTGTTACACAAACACAACATACGCCTCATTCCAATTCATTAGTCACTAACCGCAAATTAATCAAGAGAATAATTCCCCAAATATTAACCCCGAAGGCCGAAACCAACATCAGATCAATACCCAGAAAACCATTCTGCTTGGCCAACCGACAGTTAGTTTCTAAATTTCACATTCATAGGGAAAGGCTCCCGTTTATTTTATCAAAGATAAATTCCTTGGATTTATTCTTTAATCTACTTTTGAATTTCGATTCAACTAGTCGGGATTAACGAAACTTACCGAAGTAATCATTTGTTTTAATTTCCCAATCCCAACCTATTCATCCCATGAAGTAAAACTGGTAATACTTCATATCTAACACCACGGTGTTATCGGTAAATTCAATTACCATTTCACGTTCAAATCTAATTAAAGATTTAACTATCACCTGGAGCAAAACTGGTGATACTCCATTTTCGATCATTTCAATCTAATTAAAGATTCATTAAAACTCCACTTAGTTTTAATCTTCGACTGGGTTAAAGAATCCGTGTCATTTAAAACACAGTTCACGATAAACCCAAAATCACATTCATTAATTATCGGGTTA
This sequence comes from Allium sativum, assembly GCA_030737875.1. Lineage (NCBI taxonomy): Eukaryota > Viridiplantae > Streptophyta > Magnoliopsida > Asparagales > Amaryllidaceae > Allium > Allium sativum. The sequence continues at coordinate 836,340,523 of CM060916.1, forward strand.
AAGAACAAGTGTTATTTAAAACACTATTCACGATAAACCCAAAAATCAATATCAATTCAATTTCAATTAAATATTATTTAATTGATACACTTCATTAAATCTAAATAAAAAGATTTAATCTTTTCTCAACTGGGTTCAAGAACAGTGTTAGTGAAGACACCATTCACGACAAACCCAAATCACATTTGATATTCAATATAAGGCTCTGAATAGAAAATATATCAGCTTATATTCAATATCAAATTCTACGATTAACAAATGTCGTATTGGAAATAACGATATAAATATATATCTTTCAAATTTCCATAACAACACCTGTATAATCACGAATTTCACCATCGAAATATTCCGAAGACAATTTCGATTCAAATCCATTCCAATGCAATCATTGGAAATTTTGGTTATTTTCAAAACCCTTTCAAATTCAATTTATTTATTTAAAAATAAATAGAATTAATTCTAGTTCAAAACTAGTTCATTTCGATAAAAATCTATTTTTATCTTTTCAAATATGGAGTTTTTCATCCAAAATCTTCACAAATCATTTCTTATGATATTACACAAATTATTACTATTTTTAATAATTTTATCAAGGCCCGTACAGTCGATTTCCTTCAACGGCCATCGAACTGCACTTACAGCGACCTTTTTCGAATTTGATTTGGACGTAACTCCAAATCCAACCGTTAGATTTCTAATTTCTAATATTCGTTAGAAAGCTCTTTTCGATACGAACCCAATGGTTCCGGTTTTAGGAGAATCCGACGGTCGGATCTCCCGTAATGTCCGTTTGAAATAAATGGTCGAAATTTACGAACTGCCGCGGCGCGGCGCGTTCTATTCAGGCCATTATATTATATATATAATATATACAATATATATTTCGTCGATTTTTATTTAAAACGAATTATATAAATAGTTTTAAAATTCATTTCAAAAGCAACTTCAACTTCCATTTCAATTCAAATCAAAATTGAATTCTTCTTTATAAATTCGTTTTAAAATTCATTTCTATTCAATTCAAATTTCAATTCAATTTGAATTCATTTCACTTTGCTTTCGATTCAATTTGAATTCGTTTTCAATTCCTTTCGAAGTCGTTTTCAATTCATTTCATTTCGAAATCGTTTTCAATTCAATTCATTTCGAAATCGTTTTCAATTCAATTCATTTCGAAATCGTTTTCAATTCATTTCATTTCGAAATCGTTTAAAATCGATATGAATATCGTTCACGTCAAAATGGCGTCAATCTAATCAACACGGCTTCATAAATTTCTATTTTCAAATATTCTATTTCAAATATTTCTCTTTCTCAAAATAGTTGTTATTATCAAAATATTTCGTTCAACACATGACTAATATCAACGGATGAATATAGTCAACACATGAACCTTTATTTTATATTGATAAAGATATAAATTTTATTATAAAAATATTTCGTTCAACACATGACTAATATCAACGGATGAATATAGTCAACACATGAACCTTTATTTTATATTGATAAAGATATAAATTTTATTATAAAAATATTTCGTTCAACACATGACTAATATCAACGGATGAATATAGTCAACACATGAACCTTTATTTTATATTGATAAAGATATAAATTTTATTATAAAAATATTTCGTTCAACACATGACTAATATCAACGGATGAATATAGTCAACACATGAACCTTTATTTTATATTATTCTTTATTTTTCAAATTGGAATGAGGCCCAATCAATTACCATATAATATTAATTATATGGATTTTCATACATCACATGTATATAATAGCATTGAAAATAATCAACCATCAACCAAAGTGCACTACACTGTATAAGCATCAAATATAGATATCTAACGCTTATAACAGCCTGTCAATCGATCGATCGACATATTTAATCAATCAGGATGAGTGAACTTCATATTTCATCCCAACACCTGTGTGGGGTTTCAAACCATCAAACACAGATTTTATTTGTGCAGTTGGGCGATGTGTAAAATTTATCGACCCAATCAATGTCAGTCAAATAGGTGTACATAAACAAACCGTTCGGTTTGTAAATGAATATTTATTTATTCACATTCACGTTAAAAATTATATTTTTAACGATAAAACATTTTATTCAACCTATGAATATTCTATTCGGTTCATTTATTAAATAAAATGATATTTTCATTTTTCTAACATATTTTAGAAAATTTCGGCGGCATAACGGCACGATACTAGAAACGGGACAAGGCCTAGCCTTATCCCCGGTCTAGTGAAGGCCCACGCCATTCACACATCAATCAAATCCATTCAATTTCACCAAAACAATCAAATCCAAATCAAATAATCTAACCAACTACACAACCAATCAAACAAGTCCATGGTCTGTGGACGGGTGTCGGGTGCTTCTAATAAGCACCGTCTGCATCCTAGTATATATATATAACTAGAAAAGTAGAATTTGAGTGAGAAGTTCTCACCGATAGCTATCCAATCATCTTGACTCTTCTTCTCGCCTTTTTCATCTTCTTGTGCCCGTAGTCACTACATAGGTAAAGATCGAATTTTTACTACGCTATTCAATATATAAAAATCGAATTTTTACTTTCACGCTATATGGACAAAAATGCTATTTTTACACCGCTACTATATAGATAAAAATTCTATTTTTACATCGTTATTCCATATATAAAGATTATATTTTTAAACCTCTACTTTGAATATAAAGATTATATTTTTAAACCGCTAAAATCTAATTTTTATCTCGTCAAAAATCTAATTTTTATCTCATCAAAAATCTAATTTTTATCTCATCAAAAATCTTATTTTTATCTCATCAAAAATCTTATTTTTATCTCATCAAAAATCTTATTTTTATCTCATCAAAAATCTAATTTTTCCTACAACAAAATTCTAAACTTTTTCTACCTCCTACGAATTCAAAATTTCTTCGAATAAAAATCATATTTTCATGATTAAAAATCAAAGCTTTAAGAGAAAAAGAAAAATCTAATCTTTTTAACCAATAAAAATCAAACCTTTTTATTAATAAAAACTTAACTTTAAAATGATAAAAATCTATAATTTCTACTTATAAAAATCAAAACTTTTTATAAACAAAACCCTACTCAAAAATCATATCTAAAACTGAAAACAAAAATAAAAGAACAAGGTACAATGTTATTTCAATTAAAGATCCAATTTTTTTATCATGAGCCTGTATAAAAATAAGGAAAAAAAACTAATTTTTAATCCTATGTTTTCTACATAAAATCTGAATTTTTAATCAATGCTTATATAAATTAAAACTGAAAATAAAAATAAAATAAAATAAAATAAAATAAAAACTCACGGTTGTTTGGTGGTCGGATTAGCTCGCAGTCGTAGGCGGGGGCGTTGGAGGCGGTCAGAGGCGCGCCGGAGTCTAAGGGAGGGAGCGCTCGGTGATGGACTGCGGTTGGCGGCCCTGGCAGAGCTCGCGCGAGGTCTGGGTTCACTCTGGGGTTCTCGCGGTTTAGGGTATCGATTTTTGAAGAGGGGCTCGGCTTTGAGAGGGCGATGGTGGCCTGGAGGGGAGGGCGGAGCAGCGGCATGGCGTGGGTGGTGGGGCAACGTTAATCGCCTGAGCGATTTGGGAGGAAGGAGGGTCAACGGGTTTCTGAGCAAAAGGATAAGGGGTTGGGTTATTTAAGGAAAAGTATATAATATATTGTATTATTTTATTTTGAATTCTGAATTCCATAAAGCACCCTTTCCATTAGAACAAGAAATCGAACCCGCCGACTGTCGTCCCTAGCGTATTACCCCCGTTTCGAACACAATGGGATATGTTTCGCAAGCCAATCCCATCGTTTCGATCAGTTTCCATTCAAATTAACATTTAAATCCTTATATTGAATTTTAAACGTACATTTCAAATTACTGGGGTCACATGCTAACTTTAAAAATTCCAGAAAAATATTTTCTAGCTTCGTATTGACGATACGGTCCTAACAAAACTAATTTCGTCGAATTCTGAGACCATTTGAAAAATGGCCAATTTCCAGTCGATTAAAATCAACTGAAACTGGTCAAACGCGTTTTCCTTTGCCACGCTCACATATTGATTCGAAAAATTATGAAATTTGAAACCTAGCAATAACTTGACACCGCGGACCCAACAAAACTAGTTTCGTCGGAATCCGAGGTCGTTTGCAAAATGTCCATTTTTAAGGGCCTGAATTCCATAGCGACTATTCAGAATTTTCAACTGGACATATCTTTTGATTCCCGCTACGAACTTTTGATTATTCGGATTCGTTGGAAAGATATTATCAATTAGATCCCATTATTTTTGGTTTCACTAAAATCCGGATTGTTTTGCACCCGGTACATTCAATTGAAGTTTGAAATCGAATTATCGAACTACCGTGCCATTTTCCATTCTATTTATAATTATATATAAATATTTATATTCTAACGACGACGCGTATAATATATACGTTCGAATTATATTCAAAATAAATTTCTCTTCGATATTATTTAAAATAATTCATTTTAAATAATCAAAATTCGCTAAAATTGCCAAAATAAAAATTTTAAACTGGCCCAGATTTTCGGGTTGTTACAATCTCCCCCACTTAAAACTTTTCGTCCCCGAAAAGGAACAAAGTCGAAAGTGGTTTGATTAATCAACTCTACGATCGGTCAGGCTTCCGTTCTCCAACTTTTTGTTTTCTGAGAATTTTCAAAATTTCAAAAATTTGGCTAACACCCTAAATTTTCGAAAAATTTCGCCATAACCTCCCCTGCACCGGGAGCATCGGGGAATTTCAAATAGCTTCCCCGGTCCTTCAGATCTCAAAAAGAAAAAGAAAAAGCCAAGCGGCTAGCCAATAGGCTCACAAAATCATCATCACCCAAACAAAACAGGAAATTATGTAGTAAACATGTACCTATTTGTCGGGCAAACAAATTTTATTCTCTGGCTCTAGCCTCCTTGCTATGACCTGTTCAAGGTAAGTACATATATGCAAGCAAATGCGACCAATTTTCAATACAATTCAATATTTGGTTCAATTAGGCTAATTGGTTAAAAATTAGCAAACAAATAAACAAACAACACAAACATCAATCAATTAGTGAATTAGATTATCAAATTCATAATTTTGATACATATACTGAAAATCTTGTTTTTGATGCCAATTCACAACAAGGTGTTCTAACTATATAAGTTTTGGTTCTCACACCAGTCTAATGGAAATATGTAGAAATCACACCTTCGAAACTCGAACATAAATGTTGATGATGCGATCGCTATCATCAATATCATCTTCGGGCGACTAGAGTGTGATTCTATATCTATCCAATATATTAAAATTTCAAATACACGCGGATCAGACGTATACGCAAAATCTATATATACTGGATTGTCCACATCAATATAATTAAATAATCAAATACGAATAAGTGATTTAAATTTTCAAAACAAAAAAAAAATTGTTTTCATTTTCAAAAATATACTCTTCACACTCGTTCTAGGATACTACTGATCCTATCTCTAACGAGTCATCCCATTGGATATTACTAATCCAATTATCTGATGAATTCTTTCGTATGGTTCTAATGTGCCTTGTTCTCTGAGCTTTGTAAACCAAAGCTCTGATACCAACTGTGAAAACCCGTAACTTCCCCGTAAAGGAAAGCGTCGGATAGTTCGAGAACAAACCACAACAGAACGCATACAGAAGAACATTTCATTGTACATTACAACAATGCATCAGATTACAAGAATATACAGAGTATAAATGAATAAATATAACACAGAAATAACAGAGATTTAAATTACATTTAAATACATAGCAGCGGAAAATAATACAATACACAACTAGAAGAAGATATACGGATACAAAGCTTTCCGGATATCGTTCCAGCTGTGAACCAGGATCCTGTGAATATAAATCTGCAAAACCAAAACTACTAGCTGCCCGTGTCGAAAATAGGGGCACCCAGAGTTTAGGTTAAAACAATAAACTCCAGGTCAGTCATGGGACTGGTGTGAGAACTAAAACAGTTATTAATCTTTATTTTAAATCATTAGGTAAATCAAGGGACCACGCCGTATAACACGGAACGGGTTTCCTCCCAAGAATACCAGTGCATAAAATGACAGCGCAATGCTAAATAAAGAAAAATGAAGCTATTATAAGACCCAGGTCCCATCACACAATGCAACGCAGCCGAGGATAGGGTTTTCCCTTATAACAGCCAAAGAATGCTTGATACGTTTAAAAGAAATCATTTGATACTATTATAAGTGCATAGTGTATAAAACAACTTCAAATCATAAGTATCAATCATAGGCGGCATGAGCGTCCCATGCCACTATGTCGCCATATATAGGTTTACAAATAAAACCGCAAAGTCACGTATTTGGAAATTGGATTTCCGTCTATGAACCGAGGCAAAAGATAGTCCTCAACCGATTCGAGACGCTCTAGCCCGTGTCTCAGGCAAGCGCGCAGGCAAGCCTTGGATCGTCAGGGCCGGTCCACACGGAGTGGATTATTATGCCTGAACAATACGTCTCCCCACCCTATGGGGTGTAAGTCTGGCCCGTCAGCCGACCAGAATGCATCGGCCGAAACCGATATAACCGAGGCGCCTCGCAACCGCAACAACCACATAAGTCAAACTCGTCAGGGCGTGTAAAACCACTGACGCCACTTCTAGCTAGAAAGAAACGCAAGTCCTCCCTGAGGTCCGTCTCCCGTTTTTGGTTCATACCGGGTGTGAAACACGCGAGGTAAACGTTACACAAAGCTACGCCACAAAGGCCGTGCTTTGATCATCACCACAAGACTTTGCTTTTCAACAGAAGTCTCGATCAATTGCCACTTAGGCATGCCACACAGGCAATTCACTCCATGCGTTTGATATCCATCAATATATAACCCCTGAGCTCGTACGTCTCAGAGAAGGGCGTTAAGCAAGAGAATAAATTCTCCGCCGCCAAGCAGATATATATTTAATAGAGATCAATCACACGGACTAAAATCCAATGTCAGACACACAGTCCATTTACAAGTCCGTTCTGGGTCTGAACGAAACCGGAGGCACCTAGTACCCCGCATATCCATCGATCTCCAAGTACGTCTGGACGATCACTAACTGTTTCCATCTTCTTGGGTGTACAGCCCAATCAAGATCATCAGTAATCACCCAAACGACGTGAAGACCTCCGGTCTTCGACCATCGTCTTCATCTTCGACTTATCGTCGTATCAGTTATTCAGAATGGGATAAACCCGGTCTTTCCGAATAACTCGCGTATATTTTGAATAAGTGTTACACAAACACAACATACGCCTCATTCCAATTCATTAGTCACTAACCGTAAATTAATCAAGAGAATAATTCCCCAAATATTAACCCCGAAGGCCGAAACCAACATCAGATCAATACCCAGAAAACCATTCTGCTTGGCCAACCGACAGTTAGTTTCTAAATTTCACATTCATAGGGAAAGGTTCCCATTTATTTTATCAAAGATAAATTCCTTGGATTTATTCTTTAATCTACTTTTGAATTTCGATTCAACTAGTCGGGATTAACGAAACTTACCGAAGTAATCATTTGTTTTAATTTCCCAATCCCAACCTATTCATCCCATGAAGTAAAACTGGTAATACTTCATATCTAACACCACGGTGTTATCGGTAAATTCAATTACCATTTCACGTTCAAATCTAATTAAAGATTTAACTATCGCCTGGAGCAAAACTGGTGATACTCCATTTTCGATCATTTCAATCTAATTAAAGATTCATTAAAACTCCACTTAGTTTTAATCTTCGACTGGGTTAAAGAATCCGTGTCATTTAAAACACAGTTCACGATAAACCCAAAATCACATTCATTAATTATCGGGTTAAAGAACAAGTGTTATTTAAAACACTATTCACGATAAACCCAAAAATCAATATCAATTCAATTTCAATTAAATATTATTTAATTGATACACTTCATTAAATCTAAATAAAAAGATTTAATCTTTTCTCAACTGGGTTCAAGAACAGTGTTAGTGAAGACACCATTCACGACAAACCCAAATCACATTTGATATTCAATATAAGGCTCTGAATAGAAAATATATCGGCTTATATTCAATATCAAATTCTACGATTAACAAATGTCGTATTGGAAATAACGATATAAATATATATCTTTCAAATTTCCATAACAACACCTGTATAATCACGAATTTCACCATCGAAATATTCCGAAGACAATTTCGATTCAAATCCATTCCAATGCAATCATTGGAAATTTTGGTTATTTTCAAAACCCTTTCAAATTCAATTTATTTATTTAAAAATAAATAGAATTAATTCTAGTTCAAAACTAGTTCATTTCGATAAAAATCTATTTTTATCTTTTCAAATATGGAGTTTTTCATCCCAAATCTTCACAAATCATTTCTTATGATATTACACAAATTATTACTATTTTTAATAATTTTATCAAGGCCCGTACAGTCGATTTCCTTCAACGCCCATCGAACTGCACTTACAGCGACCTTTTTCGAATTTGATTTGGACGTAACTCCAAATCCAACCGTTAGATTTCTAATTTCTAATATTCGTTAGAAATCTCTTTTCGATACGAACCCAACGGTTCCGGTTTTAGGAGAATCCGACGGTCGGATCTCCCGTAATGTCCGTTTGAAATAAATGGTCGAAATTTACGAACTGCCGCGGCGCGGCGCGTTCTATTCAGGCCATTATATTATATATATAATATATACAATATATATTTCGTCGATTTTTATTTAAAACGAATTATATAAATAGTTTTAAAATTCATTTCAAAAGCAACTTCAACTTCCATTTCAACTCAAATCAAAATTGAATTCTTCTTTATAAATTCGTTTTAAAATTCATTTCTATTCAATTCAAATTTCAATTCAATTTGAATTCATTTCACTTTGCTTTCGATTCAATTTGAATTCGTTTTCAATTCCTTTCGAAGTCGTTTTCAATTCATTTCATTTCGAAATCGTTTTCAATTCAATTCATTTCGAAATCGTTTTCAATTCAATTCATTTCGAAATCGTTTTCAATTCAATTCATTTCGAAATCGTTTTCAATTCATTTCATTTCGAAATCGTTTAAAATTGATATGAATATCGTTCACGTCAAAATGGCGTCAATCTAATCAACACGGCTTCATAAATTTCTATTTTCAAATATTCTATTTCAAATATTTCTCTTTCTCAAAATAGTTGTTATTATCAAAATATTTCGTTCAACACATGACTAATATCAACGGATGAATATAGTCAACACATGAACCTTTATTTTATATTGATAAAGATATAAATTTTATTATAAAAATATTTCGTTCAACACATGACTAATATCAACGGATGAATATAGTCAACACATGAACCTTTATTTTATATTGATAAAGATATAAATTTTATTATAAAAATATTTCGTTCAACACATGACTAATATCAACGGATGAATATAGTCAACACATGAACCTTTATTTTATATTGATAAAGATATAAATTTTATTATAAAAATATTTCGTTCAACACATGACTAATATCAACGGATGAATATAGTCAACACATGAACCTTTATTTTATATTGATAAAGATATAAATTTTATTATAAAAATATTTCGTTCAACACATGACTAATATCAACGGATGAATATAGTCAACACATGAACCTTTATTTTATATTATTCTTTATTTTTCAAATTGGAATGAGGCCCAATCAATTACCATATAATATTAATTATATGGATTTTCATACATCACATGTATATAATAGCATTGAAAATAATCAACCATCAACCAAAGTGCACTACACTGTATAAGCATCAAATATAGATATCTAACGCTTATAACAGCCTGTCAATCGATCGATCGACATATTTAATCAATCAGGATGAGTGAACTTCATATTTCATCCCAACACCCGTGTGGGGTTTCAAACCATCAAACACAGATTTTATTTGTGCAGTTGGGCGATGTGTAAAATTTATCGACCCAATCAATGTCAGTCAAATAGGTGTACATAAACAAACCGTTCGGTTTGTAAATGAATATTTATTTATTCACATTCACGTTAAAAATTATATTTTTAACGATAAAACATTTTATTCAACCTATGAATATTCTATTCGGTTCATTTATTAAATAAAATGATATTTTCATTTTTCTAACATATTTTAGAAAATTTCGGCGGCATAACGGCACGATACTAGAAACGGGACAAGGCCTAGCCTTATCCCCGGTCTAGTGAAGGCCCACGCCATTCACACATCAATCAAATCCATTCAATTTCACCAAAACAATCAAATCCAAATCAAATAATCTAACCAACTACACAACCAATCAAACAAGTCCATGGTCTGTGGACGGGTGTCGGGTGCTTCTAATAAGCACCGTCTGCATCCTAGTATATATATATATAACTAGAAAAGTAGAATTTGAGTGAGAAGTTCTCACCGATAGCTATCCAATCATCTTGACTCTTCTTCTCGCCTTTTTCATCTTCTTGTGCCCGTAGTCACTACATAGGTAAAGATCGAATTTTTACTACGCTATTCAATATATAAAAATCGAATTTTTACTTTCACGCTATATGGACAAAAATGCTATTTTTACACCGCTACTATATAGATAAAAATTCTATTTTTACATCGTTATTCCATATATAAAGATTATATTTTTAAACCTCTACTTTGAATATAAAGATTATATTTTTAAACCGCTAAAATCTAATTTTTATCTCGTCAAAAATCTAATTTTTATCTCATCAAAAATCTAATTTTTATCTCATCAAAAATCTTATTTTTATCTCATCAAAAATCTAATTTTTCCTACAACAAAATTCTAAACTTTTTCTACCTCCTACGAATTCAAAATTTCTTCGAATAAAAATCATATTTTCATGATTAAAAATCAAAGCTTTAAGAGAAAAAGAAAAATCTAATCTTTTTAACCAATAAAAATCAAACCTTTTTATTAATAAAAACTTAACTTTAAAATGATAAAAATCTATAATTTCTACTTATAAAAATCAAAACTTTTTATAAACAAAACCCTACTCAAAAATCATATCTAAAACTGAAAACAAAAATAAAAGAACAAGGTACAATGTTATTTCAATTAAAGATCCAATTTTTTTATCATGAGCCTATATAAAAATAAGGAAAAAAAACTAATTTTTAATCCTATGTTTTCTACATAAAATCTGAATTTTTAATCAATGCTTATATAAATTAAAACTGAAAATAAAAATAAAATAAAATAAAATAAAATAAAAACTCACGGTTGTTTGGTGGTCGGATTAGCTCGCAGTCGTAGGCGGGGGCGTTGGAGGCGGTCAGAGGCGCGCCGGAGTCTAAGGGAGGGAGCGCTCGGTGATGGACTGCGGTTGGCGGCCCTGACAGAGCTCGCGCGAGGTCTGGGTTCACTCTGGGGTTCTCGCGGTTTAGGGTATCGATTTTTGAAGAGGGGCTCGGCTTTGAGAGGGCGACGGTGGCCTGGAGGGGAGGGCGGAGCAGCGGCATGGCGTGGGTGGTGGGGCAACGTTAATCGCCTGAGCGATTTGGGAGGAAGGAGGGTCAACGGGTTTCTGAGCAAAAGGATAAGGGGTTGGGTTATTTAAGGAAAAGTATATAATATATTGTATTATTTTATTTTGAATTCTGAATTCCATAAAGTACCCTTTCCATTAGAACAAGAAATCGAACCCGCCGACTGTCGTCCCTAGCGTATTACCCCCGTTTCGAACACAATGGGATATGTTTCGCAAGCCAATCCCATCGTTTCGATCAGTTTCCATTCAAATTAACATTTAAATCCTTATATTGAATTTTAAACGTACATTTCAAATTACTGGGGTCACGTGCTAACTTTAAAAATTCCAGAAAAATATTTTCTAGCTTCGTATTGACGATACGGTCCTAACAAAACTAATTTCGTCGAATTCTGAGACCATTTGAAAAATGGCCAATTTCCAGTCGATTAAAATCAACTGAAACTGGTCAAACGCGTTTTCCTTTGCCACGCTCACATATTGATTCGAAAAATTATGAAATTTGAAACCTAGCAATAACTTGACACCGCGGACCCAACAAAACTGGTTTCGTCGGAATCCGAGGTCGTTTGCAAAATGTCCATTTTTAAGGGCCTGAATTCCATAGCGACTATTCAGAATTTTCAACTGGACATATCTTTTGATTCCCGCTACGAACTTTTGATTATTCGGATTCGTTGGAAAGATATTATCAATTAGATCCCATTATTTTTGGTTTCACTAAAATCCGGATTGTTTTGCACCCGGTACATTCAATTGAAGTTTGAAATCGAATTATCGAATTACCGTGCCATTTTCCATTCTATTTATAATTATATATAAATATTTATATTCTAACGACGACGCGTATAATATATACGTTCGAATTATATTCAAAATAAATTTCTCTTCGATATTATTTAAAATAATTCATTTTAAATAATCAAAATTCGCTAAAATTGCCAAAATAAAAATTTTAAACTGGCCCAGATTTTCGGGTTGTTACATTCTTATCATGAACTCTCAACTGACTGCTACCATAACATAGTACCCTTCTTGCAATAGAATGACACCAATCCCTATGCCACAAGCATCTATGTAGACTGTGAACATCTTTATTCCATTGGGGAGAGTCAGAATTGGGGTTGTTGTTAGAGCCCTTCTCAATCTCTGAAAGGCATCCTTGGAATCAATGCTCTGTGAAAAAGCCAAGTTATTCTTCGTCAATCGGGTGAGTGGGGTTGATATCATTGTAAAGTCCTTGATAAACTTTCTATAATAGCCTTCCAACCTAGAAAACTTCTCACCTCCGTCGCATTCTTTAGAGCCCTCCAATCTTGAACTGCGATGACTTTAGCGGGGTCCACTACTATCCCGTCCTTGGAGACTACGTACCCTAGAAACCTTACTTACTTCCTCCAAAAGTGACACTTAGAAAACATTGCCTTGAGCTGATGCGATCTGAGAGTGCGTAGAATATTTCCTAAGTGTAGGGCATGCTCCTCCTCATTCTTTGATAAGTTCGGGATACCATCCACAAAGACTACCATAAACTTTTTCAGAAACTCTCTAGACACCCTGCTTATCAAGTCCACAAAATATGTGGGTGCATTGGTTAGCCCAAAAGGCATATCCAACCATTCAAATAAACCGTCTAGAGTTTTGACTACAGTTTAATCAATACCATCCTCTACCACCCTCAACTGATGAAATCCCATGGCCAAATCCATCTGTGAGGAAACTGATGTGCCTACTAGCTGATCAAACAAGTCGTCAATCCTCGGAAGTAAGTGCTTATTCTTCTAAGTTATCTTATTTAGTTCTCTATAGTCCACGCATAGAAAAAGTGAGCCATCTGCCTTAGTTGCAAAGACGACGAGAGCTCCCCCCCACTCTGGTATGCTTTGCCTAATAAATCCTTTTTCTAATAGCTCCCATACTTCCTTGCTGAGCCCCATCCTTTCCCTAGGATCCATGTGGCGCACCGGTAGAGCGACTGCCTTCGCATTCTCTACAAAGTAGACCCGGAAGTCTATCCCATGCCTTAGAGGTAACCCCTTAACCTCATCAAACACGTATGGATAATTTATGACTATGGGTACATATCGCAAATCATCAACAGAGGTATCCGGCGAATCTAGGAAACTAAGCATTACTGATGCCCGTGGGTCACAGGAAATTTTGAGAGTTCTACCATGATGAGTAAGAAGTCTAACTACTCTCCTTTCACAATCAAGAATGGCACCATATATGGCTAGCCAATCCATTCCTAGAATTAAATCATAGCCCATAAAGCCCAGCACGTATGCATCACATTCAAACTCGATACCCAAAATAGAAATTCTTAAACCCCTACATATCATGGATAAATGAGTTGTAACTCCTATGGGGATTGAGACAACTACAGGATCAGAGACTACACTAGTATTAGGGTGCTGACTATCTACTAAAGAACTGGATATAAATGAATGTGAAGCACCAAAATCAAAGATATGGTTCTAATAGGATAGTCAAAACGGGAGATCAAACCTTCAACCGTGACTTTCTTACCTCGATCAGGTCTACTAGTCTCAAGAGCATGTACTTGTCAAAAGATCCCACCCCTTGTGCTTGCTTACTAGGACATTGATCATTGAAGTGTCCCACGTGACCACAATTAAAGCAGGATTTCTTCGTCTTTCTATAGTCTTTCACAAAATGACTTACAGCTCCACAATCATGACACTTGATATCTTTCTTGATCTGAGCCTTGTTAGGATTTCCTCCTTTCTTTTGTGCTACCTTTTTAGGCCACCATTTCTTTTTCTCGCCCTTCACCTGTGTCTCCTCAGACTTACTGTCTTTCTTCTCATCCTTGCTATCTTTGTGCATTAGAGCCATGTCAACCAACCTCTCAAACGTTGCCCACATAAGTATATGAGATAACTCAAGTCCTTGGAGAGGTTGATTTAACCCTCTTGCAAACCTAAGAGACTTCTTATGAGGTGTATTCACCAAGTCCAGACCAAATCTTGCCAGCTGATTGAACTTATTAACATAATCCTTAACAGTAATGTCTCCTTATTTCAAAGTCAAGAATCCATTTGTAATCCTTCTTCCACCTGAGATAAAATCTTCATCTCAAATCTCTGTTTGAAATCATCCCAAGTAGCAACTGGTTGCCATGCCTGTGTTACCTTCCACCAGTATGAACCTTCGTCCTTCGGTTTCCATGAGGCCAACTGTATCTTCCTTCTATCATCGAGCTCAAAAAAACCAGACACGTTCTCCATTTCTCTTAGCCAGTTTCATGCCTTATCAAAGCTCTTGGTACCACGGAATGGTTTTCCTCCTATAGCTAAAAAGTCTTTACAAAGCTTAGAAAAGTTATCTACTCGTAGAGGTGGAGCTACTGCGGCTACAACCGGGGGTGAGGAATCTCCTTGAACTCCAGAAGGTGCCGTAGCCTCTAGTTACCTATGGAACCATGTCGGTATTGGAATGTCGTGAGGAAGATAGGGTGCCCCAGACATGCTAAAAAAGGAAGAAGCAAAAGATTCAATAAGAGATCGAGGGAATATTGAATATGGCTTGAGGGGATATGTTTTTCAAAAACAGGTTTTTATTTGAAACTCCTTTGCTTTTGAAAACAATTTTTCAAAACTTTTTCTCCGATCTTGTAACTTTCGGCTCTGATACCAAATTTGACACCCCATGTCCGTTAATGTTACTCATAAGAGAATGCATTAAGTTTCACGAAGCGCAATAGGTAAACAGTAACATAATTTCACAAGACAAATATAAAATAAGCAGCGGAAAATTCAACTTTTATTATTTAAAATAAAGAATTGTTTCAAACCGGGTTACATTATCAAACCAGTTTAGCCACACATCCCTCGAATCTTTGAAAATGTAAACGACATCCTCCCCAAAGTTTATCTTCAAAGCGGGTCCCTATTTTTGGCCTTACGTGTTTTGTCAAAAATAAAAGCGCTGATGATCAAAAAAAAAAAATTCAAAAAATCGCAAATATTCCCAGAAGCAACCTAAAAAAAAGTTACATACATCTTTGCATTAATACTTAATATATGCATATATTCATCCAGGGTCTGTATTGAAAATATGGATAAATATATGCGTACATGTATGCATATATTGTTAATAGTTGAAGAGATGTATGCATATAAGATGAACTAGTTTACATAGGCGATGAATTCTTTTAGAAATGTATACATTTATTCCATATAAGTGCGGAAATATATGCAACAAAGTTAAAACAGATGAAGACTTATAAATATGTGCAGAAATGTATGCAACAAAGTTAAAACGGATGAAGACTTATGAATATGTGCAGAAATATATGCAACAAAGTTAAAACGGATGAATACTTATGAATATGTGTAGAAATGTATGGATTTATTACTAATAAACGCAGAAATGCGTGCGACAATGCATAAAAACTATGTATGCTTAAAAACAGGCTAGGATTAAATTAATGCATCAAATAATGCTTTATTGTAGTATTAGTGCATACATTTTGCATTTATACTGCAGTTTGATGCATAACTGGAATATATGCAGAAATTTATGCAACTATTACCAATAAGTGCATCGTTTGATGCATAATATTGGTGATTCACTATTTTTTTGTTATTTTATTTTTTGAGCTGGTTTTGGTGGTTTTAAAGCCTGAATTCGACTATGATTAGTTGTTGTATTTAATTACGAATTTATGTGATCTTTTTTATTATTTTGCTGATTTTTTATGATTTTTCGAAAAATAGGGACCTAGTTTATATCAAAAGTTCGAGCGGATATAAGCCTAATTTCGAAACTTTTTAGGGATGTGAGCCTAATTTTCACTAATATAAAACCATATCCCTCATAGCAAGCCATAATAGAGTAGAAAGTAAGTCAAAGCGGTAAATCTCAGAAAGTCCAGATCCATGCCGAAAGGAAAAGTTCTAATCACTGAGGAGTGCTACCACTCTGAGGACTTGAGGAGGGGAAGAAAGAGAAAGAAACGAAAAAAGGGTCAGACATAAAGCCTGGCGAGTTGCAATGATTTTCAAATATGCATAAAATAGAGATATCAAGATAGATAAACAAGACTGGATGAGAAAGTACAATAACATATAAGGCAACGGGTAAACAAGATAAACAGGATAAGCAGGAATAACAGGATAAATCAGTGATCGAGTAATGCTTCCTAATTATATCCCTAAAACAGGTTGTGTATGCACCAATACTAGTATAACAGGATTAGGTGTTAACCTAATTACATAACAGCAGGATTAAACAACAAGATTAAACAACAGATTAGGTGTACCCTAATTACATAATAGGATTAGGTGTTATCCTAATTAACAGCAGGATTAGGTGTTCCCTAATTACTACCCATGCGATCAGCTCCCTAACACATAAATACCCTGTGTCAACCCTGGCAGTAAGGTGTATCACCCCTTAACCCAACAACTTATATAACATAAACCTATTTACTGGTGTTACAACGACTTAGTTTCCCTAATTGAACCCATGCATGCTCATGACTCCGTCGGAACATGCCCGTACCCAGCTTCCTCGTTTGAACACTATCCATTTCAGTATAAAGTGCCCTAGCCCCTACCTATAGCGAGGCCCTCTAACAAATTACAAACAGGGATACTAACTGATATGGGTTCCACCCAACAAGATTGGCACAAGCCAAACCCCCTAAGCTTGTGCCCCCAAGTAACTAGGATTTAAGAGTCCCCAAACCCTGATACAACATCAGAACGAGGGATTTAATAAGCATGGTTGTAATATTACATATTATTATGTGTTTACAACTCTTTCCCAAAACCAACACCTGCCTAGATGTATATAATTACTATAGTGATTTAGTTTACTAACCTATGCTGGTACTTACACTATTTTAACATGTCCTTCTACTTAATGTATGTATTATGTCAAATCTAACATGTTTATACATATGCATACTATTTCATTCGATTATTTCCCCAAATATAGCGCGTACACGTTTATGCATGTTATCCCTTTCTGTTATATTCTCAATTTACAGCAAGTACAAGCATATGCATATTACGCCCTTTTTATTATATTCCCAAATTACAACAAGTACAAGCATATGCTTATTATCCCTTTCCTAAATTATAGTCAAACAGTCCTCAATTTAACAATATGCCTATATTCCCCTTTTCGTGTCATTTCATTTGATGCCAAACTTAGTTATACGCAATCTTAAATTGGACATGGCCTAGGCTTTCAATGGCCTAGGATTAACATAAATAAAAGAGAAAAATAGAAGGAGGAGAATAGAATCAAGTCAAACTACATGGGCATTTAGGCAATACTGGAAATAAACTAAAATAATAGAAATAGAGAAAAGGAAGATATATATGCATAACTAATTAATCAGTGAACAGTAAAAACATATAATATTACTTATATAAAAATGGCGTAGGTGAATTACAGTGAAAGAACAAGTATAGAAATTAACTTGTAGGCACTGTATGTTCTAGATCCAATTTTGATATACTGTTATGATAGTTCTAGGTATTATATCTGAAAACAACATGAAACCCACATTGGGTCTTGTAACATCCCAGAAAATTCGACAACTGAAATATGGATTTAATTAAAGATTTAACAACGAATAATCAATTTTTATTGATACTTGGGTTAGAATTTAAAATTCGAATATATGGGTTAGATTATGAATTAAATAAATATTTAATTTTGAATGGTTGATTGGGAATCAAATATTTATTATTGAATATTTGGATTGAATTTGGTTGGATATTTGAATTGGATTTGAAATTCGACTGGAAAATATAAATGGTTGAATTTAAAAATAAATGTTATTAACATTAAATAAATTGGAGATTTTATTTGTTGAGATATATGGAAAATTGGCTTAAATATGTATATATTTTTATGTATAAAGAGATTAAAACTTAACGTTTCAAATTTTGAAATCAAACGGAGTTGTTGGTGGACAAGTGTAATAAAATCGGTGAACCATTAAATAATTTAAATCTAAAATAATGTCATATACAAATGAATTCGGATTACAACCAAACTAATTTTATTGAATCCAGAATGTTGAAATGTAGAGGTACGTTTATTCTTGACGCATTTGGAGACTGGGTGGGTGGTACGAATTTTGTAGCACCTCGTAATTCTAAAGAACATTATTGACAATAAACTAAGGGATACTTAATTAAATATTGGTAATTAAGTAAAACAGACTGTATCATTGCGTTCATCTTGGAATTCTTGTTAGGATAGACTCCGAGTTTGCATAAAACGGACACCCTATGAGGAATATATTAAGGTTAGAAGTTTGTATACATATAAGAGCTTTATGTATAAATAAAACTAACCAGAATTTTCAAAATAATTCAAATCAGTTCGAAAATAATAAGCGGGAGAAGTTGGTGAGATCCGGACCGGCATGGGGTGACCCATGCCTAGGTTGGGTCAACACACAACCAGGTGGGTCGACCCAAGTGGGGATGGGCCGACCCATTCCCGATCCAGTGCAGTGCATTTTTCTGAACGTGGACTTATTGATGGCTGGGTTCGTTGAGGGTACGCTATATATAGGACAACATTTCTATTGTTTTTATTCACCTAAAACAATAGGGACAATGAGATGCTGCCCCAGCTTGGATTGAATCAGCCTATATACATATATCAGAAATATTTCTTGTGCTTAGATCCAATCTATGTGAGTTCATGTTACTTCTAGATATAAAAATTTAACAGTATCCCCGACATGTTTATAAAGCTGGATCTGAACCTATGCCTACTAAGAATATTATTCATACATAAACAGTTTTTCTATTACATGTATTCCTCTGTACACCTGATCTGCTGTTCAGTTCTTATATGCCTATTTCTGCTATCATGTGCCCATCTTTGTTATTATATGCTTAGTTATGTTATCATATGCATATTTCTATTCTTCTCTCTCTTATTCCTTTAAGCCAAGGCCAATATCGCTGAAATATGCGTACGTACAAAATTGGGATAAATTGGGGAATGATAACTTGGTGGCATAACCTATACTGTGAAATATGACTAAAAATTAGGGGCATATGTTATAATGTGAATTTTGACTGGGATTTGGGGGCATATAAATCTGTAGGCTTAATTTAAGATTAAGAGGAACATGTTAGTGAAACTGCAAATAACCTTTGAAACCTGTTTAATCTGTTAGAGTTATGTAAACCTATTTACTCTGTTAGGGTTATGTTAACCTGTTTAATCTGTTGGGATTAAGTTAACCTGTTTAATCTGTTGGGTTAAATAAACATGTTAACCTGTGAAATTTAACCTGTTAATCTGTGGGGGTTAGGTGAACCTGTTAATCTGTAGGCTTAACCAGTTAAAAATCCTAGTTAGTTGGTAGATACAAGTTTGGGGATTTGAGTTGTGTCATCTGCTGTGTGGGACGCATATCAGTCAGTAACCCATTCTGGAATTAAACGGGGACCCTACACTAAGTAGGGGTCAGGGCACACATGATGAACTGATTATAAGAGGTCATCTAAAAAGAGGGTGTATAAGGGCGTGTTCCAACGGAGTTATAGGCGTGCATGAGTCCGACCTGTAGGGTGAAAATAAGCCACTGTAGCACCAATAAATAGGTCTGTATCCTTCTATAGGTTGCCACTTTTGGAAGTAATACACCCTACTATGGGGCCGACACAGGGTATTTACAAGTTAGGGAGCCAATCACTTAGGGGTAGTAATTTGGGTACATCTAGTCCTGTCTTTTTCTGTTGAGGTACCTGTTATTTCTATTTGGGGTAACACCCATTATTTCTGTTAAGGTGCCTATTATTTCTGTTAAGGTGCCTATTATTTCTGTTTGGGTAAAGCCTGTTACTAGAATACACCTAATCCTACCATAGTGTTTCTGTTGGGATCATCCTGTTTCTATTAAGCAAGTAGAGGATACCTAATACTGTCACATATCTGTTATACTAGTATTGGTGTAGAGAAAAGTACTTAAGGAGCATAATTCGCTCTGTTCATTTTGCTTATTCTATTCAGTCTGTTTATACCTGTTATATGATACTTTTATCTCTCATCGAGTTTGTATGCCTTTCATGATACTTTTATTTCTTTATATGCTAAAAATCACTGGACTCCCAAGACTTTATGTCTGACCTATTTTGTTTCCTATTCTCTCTCTTTCTTTCCCCTCTAGGTTCCCAGAGTGGGAGCGCTCAGGCTTAATTAGGATTCTCTCTTCTGTTTCTGCTTGGATTTGGATCTACTTTGATGTATTGCTTTGACTTCTTATATACTTTATTATAGCTATTATTGGCGATTATGATTTTACATTTTTGTACTCTGATGGCTTTTAGCGCAAGATAGATGTTTTTGTTTATGTACTTGATTTCACTATTTTAGCCTGATGTTGTAACTGGTTTTGAGTCTACAATATTTTCTGCTAATAAACGAAGCTTTAAATTTCGTTGCTATTTTATATTTGTCTTGTGATATTTTGTTTCTGTTTACCTATAATGCCTCACAGAACTTAATGCATTCTGATAAAGAGTGATATTAACGGACGTGTGATGTCACATTTGGTATTAGAGCATAAGGTTACAGGATCGGATAAAAGGTTTTGAAAATTGTTTTCAAAAAGTTTCATAAATAAGGTATTTTCAAAGGAAAATTTGTTTTTGAAAAATATATTCCCTAAAGCCATATAAAATATCTTTTGATTCTCTGTTTAAATCCCTTATTTTCTTTTCTTTTCAACATTTTTGGGGAACCGAATATTCCCAAGGGCGTTCAGATACCAGCTTGGTTCTGTAGGTATCTTGAAGTTACTGCGCCGGCTGGAGGCCAAGTTAATGCCCCTCCCGCAGTTGCAGCCGCTGTTCTCCTCCTCCACGAGCGGATAATTTTTCTAAGATATGCAAGGAATTTTTTGCTATGGGAGGAAAGCCATTCTGGGATACTGAGAACTTTGTGGAAGCACAAAATTGGCTAAAGGAGATAAATAACTTATTTGGGCTTTTTGAGGTTGATGAATGCAAGAAGATACAGTTGGTTGCACGGCAGCTTAAGGATGAGGCTTCGTTCTAGTGGGAAGTGATGCAAGATGGGAGTCCATTTGATGTTTGGGATGATTTCCGATAGAGATTCGAGACGAAGTTTCTCTCAGGCAGAAGAGAGTATGCAAATGGAGGGGTTTTTGGCACTTAAGCAAGGAAGCATGTCCTTTAAAAAGTATGTTAATAAGTTTAATCAGTTAGCAAGGTTTGGTCTGGAGCTAGTGAATACCCCTTACATGAAAGCTTTAAGGTTTGCAAGAGGATTGAATCAACCTCTTTAGGCCTTGGCGTTATCTCATGTTCCGATGGGGGTTACTTTTGAGAGACTGGTTGATATGACATTGATGCACGAAGATGGTAAGGATGAGAAAAAGGAAGCTAAGGCTGATGAGATGGAAAACAAGAAAGAGTGGACCAAGAAAGAACCACAAAAGAAAGGTGGAAAGAACGACAAGGCTTAAGGCAAGAAAAAGTTTCATGGTTGCGGGAGTGTGGGTCATTTGGCCAAGAATTGCAGAAAAAGGAAGAATGCTTGCTTCAACTGCATTGAAGTCGGACACTATACTAGTGAGTGCCCGAAGAGGCAAGGACAAGGCCAAAGGGTAGGATCTTCTGGAGGACAGGTGCATGCTCTCGAGGCCAATGTACCGGATAGAGGTAGGAAAGTTTTTGTTGAAGGTTTGATTTCTCTTTCTGATCATCCAGTTCGGACTCTTTTTTATTCTATCACTTCTCACTCTTTTATATCTGATTATGTGGTTGAGTCTCTTCACCTTAGTACTTGTATTATTTCTGATCCCGTTATTGTCTCAAACCCCACTGGAAGCACGACTCATCTATCTTTGATATCTCGGGGTTTGAGGATATCGGTTTTTGGGCTTCGAGTTTGAGTGTGATGCATATGTGCTTGGTTTTATGGACTATGGTCTGGTCGGTTTTTGGGCTTCGAGTTTGAGTATGACGCATATGTGCTTGGTTTTATGGACTATGGTCTGATTCTAGGGATGGATTGGCTAGCCATGTATGGTGCCAATATAGACTGTGAGAGGAGGTCCGTTAAACTTTTGACTTGCCGAGGGAGGACTCTCGAGTTTTCCTGTGACCCAAAGGTGTTTGTCATGCTTAGTTTCCTAGAATCACTTGATGCTTCTATTGATGATTTACGATATGTGTCTATAGTTTATGTGCATCAAGAAGTTTTTGATGAGGTTAGGGGATTACCTTCGAGGTGAGATATTGATTTCCGGATATACTTGGTGGATAATACGAAGCCAGACGCATTGATTGTGCGTCACACGGCTCCTAGGGAAAGGAGGGAATAAGCTCACTAAGAAGAATATGCATCCACTCCCAGGGATTGACGATCTTTTTGAGCAACTTGTTGGCACATCTGTTTTCTCTCAGTTAGACTTGGCTACGGGATTTCATCAGTTAAGGGTGGCCGAGGACAGTATATACAAGGCCGCTTTTAAAACTCATGATGGTTTCTTTGAGTGTCTAGTCATGCCTTTTGGGTTGACGAATGCACCTGCATATTTTGTGGATATGATGAGTAGGGTGTTCAGGGAGTTTCTGTATAAGTTCGTTGTGGTCTTTGTGGATGACATTTTGATCTTCTCGAAGAGCGGGGAAGAGCATTCCCTATATTTAGGGGAGGTTTCGAGGACTCTCCAAGTGCACCAGCTTAAGGAGAAATTATCCAAATGTCACTTTTGGAAAGAGGAATTAAGGTTTCTAGGGCATGTGGTCTCCAAGGAAGCGATAGCGGTGGATCCCGCGAAAGTAGTTGCAGTTCATGATTGGATGGTTCCAAAGAATGCAACAGAGGTGAGGAGTTTTCTCGATTTAGCGGGATATTATAGTAAGTTTATCAAGGACTTCGCAAAGATATCAGCCTCACTCACCAGACTGACGAAGAAGAATATGACCTTTTCTTGGAGCATCGACTGCGAGAATGCTTTTCAGCGATTGAAGAGGGATTTGACAATAACCCCAGTTTTTACTTTACCTGATGGGAACAAAGTGTTCATTGTGTACACTGATGCATGTGGTACAGGGCTTGGTGCCCTCTTGATGCAAGAGCAAAGGGTAGTATGCTATAGTGGTAGACAGTTGAGAGTTCATGAGAAGAACTACCCTACCCATGACTTGGAATTGGCTGTTATTGTATTCATGGTTAAGACTTGGCGGCATTACTTGCTTAAAGAGAGGTTCGAGTTATATACGAACCATAAGTCGCTTAAGTATCTGTTCTCGTAGAGGGATCTCAACTTGAGACAACAAAGATGGATGGAGTTCCTAGCATCCTATGATTTTGAGATTGCTTTTACTCCTGGCAAGGATAATGTGGTGGCGGATGAAAAGAGCCGATGTATACGACTTAAGCATGATACTAATATGGATAAAGAGGAAATAATAAACTAACTAGTAATCTGCAATAGTTATGCAGGTAAAAGCTAAGCTAGATAAATATATCACAAATAAGAAGTAAATGCGATAAGAAACGTCACCAGGAATTTTATACTGGTCCGGACTTCCCACCCTACGTCCAGTCCCGAAGCTTCTCTTCAGAATTCACTAACAATGCCCTCTCTTAGCCAGGAGGAATAGGTCAGTGCACACGAGCTCCAACAAGGATGCCTCTCGCCAGAGCAATTACATAGGACTTCAACAATTACAAGAGTTTTGACTTTTGCTTTGTGTTCTTGGATCAACATGGATATTAAACAGTATAAGTACACCCTTCCTCGAGTATATGATTTGAATGCGAAGATTGAAGGAATTAAATTGCTTGTTGAATCAAGTGATTTTAAATCAATTC
Organism: Allium sativum; assembly: GCA_030737875.1. Classification (NCBI taxonomy): domain Eukaryota; kingdom Viridiplantae; phylum Streptophyta; class Magnoliopsida; order Asparagales; family Amaryllidaceae; genus Allium; species Allium sativum. Next base: position 836,364,966 of record CM060916.1, read on the forward strand.
AAGGATTCAACAAGTGTTTGAATTTATGAAAGCTTTTGTATTGCAAGAGTATAGAAAATGCAATTCAGAAATTAGATAAGAATCGGAGAGAATTGGTAATTTGGAAATTATGATTGATGTGTTTATATAATGGTAGAAAGGTAGCAATTTTTTATGAAGAGTTATGATTAATAGAAACGTCCATTTCCTTTCAGAAATGAAGAGGAATCTCTTCATGAATCAAAGCAACCTTTCAGAAAAATAAGTACTATTTCTGATCAGTCGACTAGTCTATAATTCATCAGTCAAATTGGTCAAAATATTGTAAGATCGTATATTTTTAAAAAATATTCAAAAACTAGCGGTTACTGTCAGAAATTTTTCTGACCAGTCGACTGGTTCCTGTTCCATTGGTCGACTAGTTCAGATAATTACTGAACAGTCGGCCTGTTTTATATATCATATATATATATATTTATATAAAATCGTTTTGTGCACTCATGTTATATTTTGAGGATAGATTTTAACATAAATTCGAACATGACTCAATATATATATATACACAACATTTATTTCTTCAATACGATCGTCATTGTTTCCCATTTCTTCGATGTATATGAATTTATTTCAAAAATGATCTCCATTTCTTTGTTTTCATTAATCGAAATCTCATGTATCAACATTCCCCCCCCCCTTTTGATTGATGACAACACCTTACATATATGTTTGAGATATTGAGTAGCTCCTCCTGAAGGTATGCATTAATATATTTTTATCTCTCCCTATCTAAAAGCTTTCTGCAACATTTTGTTAGTTCATAAGATGTACTTACCGTTTTCCTGTAACAAAATGTTAGTACATATGAAATATAAAATGACACATTTTCCCCCTTTGTCATCGATTAAAAAGAATATATACTTTGATAAACAATAGTAATCGATTTTAAAAATAATTAAAGATTTACCGAACCCAAGAGTAAGTATCATGAAAAATCAGTAATCGAGAATAGTAGAAAATATAAATAATTATAGCGCCTTCAGAAGATATTGAATCATGTGATTTTTCGATAAGCCGAGTTTTCACAGATATTTAGAGATATCGTAATAGTCTTCTCTTTTGTTGTGGTGTACCAGCAAAAAAAAAATGATGTATATACTTTAGTGCCCACTTGTTTTGTTTGGGTCCAGGGGTTAGATAGAAGGTAACCATACCCAAGAGGGTTTAATGGAACCTTTAAAGATAAAATTTTCATTATTAGCTATAGAGTCAAAATAATTATCAATATATTTTTCTCTGTGTTTCCAATTTACAGGAATCCAAATACTTAAATAACTTCTTTTGGTATTTATTTTCATACTTCTAGATCTCTAGCCGTAGAAGTATTTGAATTTCTAGAATAATTGTATCTTGGATGTGCATTATTACTAGCAGTGTTTTTATTGTACATGTAAGAATATCTAGTGCTATTTCTATGATTATATCCTAAACCACTTTTGTCATGTAAAGGTCGAGATCTAAATAAAATCATATTTAGATCATTTTGGCCTTTATTAAATTTCGCCAACTTACTTGTACATTTATCAAATTTGATCCCAAAGTCGCAATTGACATTTTCAAAGAAATTTTGTTATTTTCAAATCATCAATTTCCTTATATAATTCAGAATTCTTCCTTGAAGTACCATTTTCAGTTTTGAGACCAAAAGTTTGAGATTCTGAGTTATCTAAAGAAGATTGTAATTTTTTCAAATTTTCTTTTGAGTTAGGAATTTCATTTTGCAAAATATTATTATTTACCTTTAAAAACTCATATTCTTTAGATAATTCTAAATTCTTTTCAATTAAACCTCCATTCTCTTTTTCAAGAGACAAAATTATAGAACTAGAATTATATAAAGAATCTTCTAATGATTTATTTCTATTTTGCAAAAGATCGATTTCCTTTAAAAGAACATTGTTTTTATCTTCTAGTCGCTCATTTTCTTTTTGAAGGAAATCTTTATGAAAAACAAGCCTTTCTTAGGTATTTCAAAACATTTGGCTTGTTTTACTAAAAAATTGTTTTCTTCTTTTAATTTGAAATTTTCTTACTCATAATTTTTTAACTTAGTTAAAATAACTGTATTGAGTTTACCTAAATTTTTAAAATATTTCAATACTTTTTCAGGGTCTAACAAAAGATCTTCATATAATGAATCTATACATACTGATTATGATCTGACTTTAGCCACTAGACATTTACTTCTTTGCTCTCCTGATTCAGCTTTGTTATTCTTCCACTTTCTAATTCCTTGACAAGACTTCTTTATTGCCATTTTTTCTAGGATGTTGTTACGATCTCCAGAATGCCAGGCTCTGATACCAAATGAAAAGACTCGATGTATATGACTTAAGTAGGATACTAATATGGGTAAAGCGGAAATAATAAACTAACCAGTAATCTACAATAGTTATGCAGGTAAAAGCTAAGCTGGATAAATATATCACAAATAAGAAGTAAATACAATAAGAAATGACACTAGGAATTTTATAATGGTTCGGACTTCCCGCCCTATGTCCAGTCCCGAAGCTCCTCTTTGGAATTCACTAACAGTGCCCTCTCTTAACCTAGAGGAATAGGTCAGTACACCCGAGCCCCAATAAGGATGACTCTCGCTTGAGCAACAACACCAGACTCCAACAATTACAAGAGTTTTGACTTCTGCTTTGTCTTGTTGAATCAACACGGATAGTCAACGGTTTAAGTACGCCCTTCCTATAATCTTATCCTCGAGTATATGATTTGAATGCGAAGATTGAAGGAAGTAAATTGCTTGTTGAATCAAGTGATATTAAATCAATTCAAGGATTCAACAAGTTTTTGAATTTATGAAAGCTTTTTGTATTGCAAGAGTATAGAAAATGCAATTCAGAAATTAGATAAGAAACGGAGAGGATTGGTAATTTGGAAATCATGATTAACATGTTTATATAATGGTAGAAAGGTAGCAATTCTTTATAAAGAGTTATGATCAATAGAAACATCCATTTCCTTTCAGAAGTGAAGAGGAATCTCTTCACGAATCAGAGCAACCTTTCATAAAAATAAGTATTATTTCGAATTAGTAGACTGGTCTGTAATTCATCAGTTAACTGGTCAAAATATTGTAAAATCGTATATTTTTAAAAAATATTCAGAAACTAGCTGTTACTTTCAGAAATTTGTCTGACCAGTCGGCTGGTTCTTGTTCCATCAGTCGACTGGTTCAAATAATTACTAGATGTTACTTTCAGAAACTAGCGCTCATTTCATTCCTGTTAAGAGTAAGAGAAAGGCAACATGGTTGGCATCAGTTTATCTTCGCGAGATAGTCCGTCTACATGGAGTACCCTGCAGCGTAGTGAGTGATCGTGACCCCATCTTCACTAGCGAGTTCTAGAAGAGCCTACAGGAGGCTTTAAGTACACAGTTGTGTTTGAGCACCACATATCACCCTTAGACCTACGGGCAAACTAAGAGGGTAAATAGAGTTCTTGAGGATCTTTTGAGGCTATGTATCTTATACTACGGAGGGACTTGGGAGGAGCATCTCCCGTTGGTTGAGTTCGCTTACAACAACGGTTATCAGACAAGTATAGGAATGACACACTTCGAGGCACTGTACGGACGACCTTGCAGATCACTGACTTGTTGGTGGGAGTCTACGGATAGGCTTCTACAAGGGCCTGAGATGATTAGAGAGACTTTAGAAAAGATTGATCATATCCGCAGACGCATGATGACAGCTCAGGACAAGCAGAAGTCCTACGCAAAAAAGAGAAGGACTGTTATTGAGTTCGAGGTGGGAAACATGGTTTTCATCAAATTATCACCTTTAAGGAATGTGGTTCGCTTTGGATTTGTAGGGAAATTGACGCCAATGTTTGTAGGGTCATTTCCCATAGTGGAAAGGATATGTCAAATGGCCTATAGGGTGAAGCTACAAGAGAGATTGGCAGGTGTTCATGATGTTTTCAACGATTCTCATTTGCAGAAATGTCTGCATGATACAACAGAGATAGTTGAGCCAAGCATGCTTGAGGAGGTAGAGGTAGAAAGGGAGGTGACGATTAGAAGAGTTCCTACCCTTACACTTGGATCAGAGGTTAAGAAGCTACGCAACAGAGTGGTTAAGTTGATGAAAGTGCAATGGGGAGAAGACAGTGAGAATGCAACTTTCGAGACTAAGGACAAGATTCGTGCTTTGTACCCTTTTATTTTCAGGGGTGTGTTCTTAATTTCTTTTTCCAAGCTTTTATTTGTACTGGCTTCTGTCATTTAAGCACATCCTATCAATCAAATCTTTGACCTTTAGGTAGGAAAACAAAGGATGTAAACATGTGTTTCAGACATGTTATGTTTGACGGATGTAAGTGGATGCAAGTGTTTGCGTTGTTTCTTATAGATGCATATACACACACTAGGCACTAAATCGACTCAAAGCACTCTCATACTGCTTATGAATGTGTGTGCATTTTAAATTTTATGGATGGAAATGGATGTAGCGTCGTATGGATGTTGCATTTGGACGGATGATTGTGCACACATATAGCATTTACATGGTATACTAGGACTATTTGCATACATATTGGATTCATGGCACTAACATACATTGCATTAGGGAGGTCGACTGAATCAGTAGACCGCCCGATTTTTGCATTAGCATAAGGACATATACACACACCTTTGCATATGTTCATACAAGCATTATAAATCTCTTTAGGACAACGGATGCCTGTGATTAATGGATGAGTAGATGGTTGTATATGGATGATAGGATAAACATTCTTCTTAACTTAGAGATTTTGGGGATGGAATCCTTTAAGTAGGGGAGAATGTAACACCCTATAATTCTAAAAGAAAACTATTGACAATAAGCTAAGGGACACTTAATTAAATAGTGGGAATTAAGTAAAACATACTATACCATTGCGTTCGTCTCGGAATTCTGGTTAGGATAGACTCTGAGTTTGCATAAAACGGACATCGTATGAGGAAGATATTAAGGTTAGAAGTTTGTATACATATAAGAGTTGCATGTATAAATAAAACTAATCAGAATTTTCAAAATAATTCAAATCAGTTCGAAAATAATAAGCGGGAGAAGTTGGTGAGATCTAGACCAGCATGGGATGACCCACGCCTGAGTTGGGTCGACTATGGGTCGACCCATGGCCCGATGAGTCAACCCATGGGTCGACCAAAGTGGGCATGGGTCGACCCACCTCCGATCCGGCGCAGCGCATTCTTCTGAATGTGGACTTATTGATGACTAGGTTCGTTAAGGGTAGGATATATATTGGACAACATTTCTATTTTTTTCTTCACCTAATACAATGGAGACAATGAGATGTTAACCCAGCTTGGATTGAATCGGCCTATCTTCTTCAACATCAGGTTATATACATATATCAGAAATGTTTCTTATGCTTAGATCCAATCTCTGTGAATTCATGTTACTGTTAGATATAAAAATTTAACAGTAACCCTAACATGTTAATAAAGATGGATCTGAACCTATGCCTGTTAAGAATACTATCATGTGCCCATCTCTGTTATTATATGCTTATTTCTGTTATCATATGCTTATTTCTGTTCTCTCTCTCATTCCCTTTTTATTTTATAGCTTAGGCTACCTTCGAGCCTAGGCCAATATTGCTGAAATATGCATATAAACGAAAGTGGGATAAATTGGGGAATGATTGGGAATGATAACTTGGGGGCATAATCTATACTGTGAAATATGACTAAAAATTGGGGGCATATGTTATACTGTGAATTTTGACGGGGATTTGGAGGCATATAAATCTATAGGCTTAATTAAGATTAAGCGGAACATGTTAGTGAAACTGCAAATAACATGTGAAACCTATTTAATCTGTTAGGGTTATGCAAACTATTTTGATCTTTTAGGGTTATGCAAACTTGTTTAATCTGTTGGGGTTAAGTAAACCTTTTTAATCTGTTGGGGTTAAATAAACCTGTTAACCTTTGAAACTTAACCTGTTAATCTGTGGGGTTAGGCGAACTTGTTAATCTATAGATTTAACCTGTTAAAAATCCGAGTTAATTGGGGGACACATGTTTAGGGGTTTGACTTGTGTCATCCGCTATGTTTGACCCATATCAGTCAGTAACCCATTCTGGTATTAAACGAGGACCCCGCACTAGGTAGGGTCAGGGGACGAATATTGAACTGATTATAAGAGGTTCATCTGAAAAGGGGGTGTATACAGGCGTGTTCCAACGGAGTCATGGGCGTGCATGAGTCCTGTCTGTAGGGGGGAAATAATTCGTTGTAGCACCAGTAAATAGGTCTGTGTCCTTCTGGAGGTTGCCACTTTAGGAAGTAACACACCCTACTGTGGGGCCAACACATGGTATTTATAAGTTAGGGAGCCGATCACTTGGAGTAGTAATTGGGGTACATCTAGTCCTGTTTGTTTCTGTTAAGGTACATGTTTTTTCTGTTTGGGGTAACACCCGTTATTTCCGTTGAGGTGCCTGTTATTTCTGTTTTGGTAAAGCCCATTGCTAGAATACACCTAATCCTACCATTATGTTTCTATTGGGATCATTCTGTTTCTGTTAAGCAAGTAGAGGATACCTAATCCTATCACATATCTGTTATACTAGTATTGGTGTAGAGAAAAGTACGTGAGGAGCATAATCCGCTGTGTTCATTTTGCTTATTTTGTTCAGTCTGTTTATACCTATTATATGATACTATTATCTCTCATCCAAATTATATGCCTATCATGATACTTTTATTTCTTTATATGCTAAAAGTCACTGGACTCCCCAGACTTTATGTCTGACCCTTTTTGTTTCTTTTTCTCTCTCTTTCTTTCCTCTCCGGGTTCTCAGGGTAGGAGCGCTCAGACTTGATTAGGATTCTCTCTTCTGTTTCTGCTTGGATTTGGATCTACTTTGATGTATTGCTTCGACTTCTTATCTACTTTATTATAGCTATTACTGGGGATTACAATTTTACATTTTTGTGCTCTGATGGCTTTTAGCGCAAGACAGATGGTTTAGTTTCAGTATTTTAGCCTGATGTTGTAACTGGTTTTGACATTGCAATATTTTCTGCTAGGTAATGCAGTTTTAGATTTGGCTGCAATTTTATATCTGTCATGTGATATTTTGTTTCTGTCTACCTATAACGCTTCATGGAACTTAATGCATTCTGATAAAGAGTGACATTAACGTACGTGTGGTGTCACAAATTTAGAGCGTTTTGGGGTATTCGAGGTAGGAATAAATATTAATTGTACTAGATATAAACTTGCTCAGAAAATATTACATGGACCTATTGTCTAAAATGCTCCCCTGCCCTAAAAATCTATTGACTTAACATTATTTTAATCTTCGTTTCCCCCTCTATAAATCATCTCCTCTCGTTCTATTTTCCTCAACCAAAATTTTCCCAAAAATCTTGTCTTCCCCAAATTTCTTCAGCAAATCAAAGCCCCAAAAATCCCTTCTGCCTAAAATAAAAATCTTTCCTTTTTTCTTCCATCCAAATCAAAACCATCAGCCTAATGCCGCATCGCCTCCTTCGTTTGTGCCTTCCTCGCACAACCGTGAATCGCCACTTTCTTCCTTCAACATTGCGTCGAAGCCGTTCGCTTCCACACATGGCCATCTTATAACACCTCATAATTTTAAATATTAAATTTAACAAATTTAAGTACATTTAATTTTTAGAAGAAGAATTGGGTGAAACGGGTTACACCATTGCGTTCGTCTCGGAATTCTGTTTGAGATATAGTCCGAGTTTACGTAAATCGGGCTCCATACGAAGAAGTTATGGAGTTCAGAAGATCTCAAGTGTAATCAGAAATTAAAATAAAATAATAATTAAAAAGTCAAAACTGTTCAATATTCGAAATTCGGCCAGAGTGGGTGAGCGGGAAATTTCCCGCTCAGAGGTGTCGACCTCCCCAGGGGGAGTTGACATAGGTGTCGACCCCCCTATAGGGGAGTCGACACAGGTGTCGACCCCCCTGTAGGGGGTCGACCCCTTTTTGATCTAGATCCACTAACGAATTTTTATAGCCCTGAGCTGATGTGGCCTTCTCTGATTGGCTGATGACTAATTTATGAGGTATTAGGGCTTATGTGTCGTGCTATGGTTGGCTGGATGACACATCTCTTTGGTTTGATGGCTCTGATTTCTCCTTGACTAATCTAAAGGCTAGAATTATTCCTAGACTTCTATATAATCACCCCAAACCTCAACCCTAGGCCTCACAATCTCATTCTATGAAGCCGTCATGCTGTCCATCCCTAAGCTAGCCTAGCCTCCATCTTCTCCAAATTAGAAATCAAGTTAGAAAGCTCCAAAACAAAATCCAGACTACAGAATCAAACGTCCACATCAAAGGATAGCTTAACAAATTCAGGAATCAGATCCCAGAATACAAGATCCACCCTTTTTCTATAAGTTCATGTTATTTTCAAATTTAAACACCTAATAGTAATCCTGACATGTAATAAAATGGATCTAAGTCTATGCTTGATGATGAGACAATCTTTTTAGATTTACCCCTATCTTTCTATTTGAATCTATGATTTTACATGCCTAAGAAGTTATTATATCGGTTCAATCATGCCTATCTTTTTTGAACATCGAAATATAATCCTTTTTGTTTCATGATGTTATTCTTATGTCTGCGATAATGATTGTATCAGCTTATCCAAAAATCTATCTTTATTGGATCTAAATTTCTTTTATTAGGTATGTTGTTACATGCCTATTTTTATGCCTATTCTTATTTTATGCTCCTTCTCTCTCTTCCCCTATTTCCTTTTTCTTTTATGAACCTGGGTTACCTTCGAACCTAGGCTGAAATCGCGAAATACGAACGATGGGAATACGGGGAATATTTGAGTATAACCTATTTTGGTGAAATTGTTGGGCATAACTTGTAATTGATATTGGGGAATAATCAATTTGGTAATAGTGGAACATAATTTGTAACTTGTGATTTGGGAGCATAATTGTTATTATTGCGAATTTGGGGTAAATCGAAATATTAAATCTAGATTGGACGAAAACTGTAAATTGAAATATTAAATCTAGATTGGGCATAACTATTGGTTGGGATTCCAAGCATAATGTATATTGTGATTTTGGGACATGACTATTATTGCTAATTTGGGAGGATTGGGTGTAACCTATATTTGAGTAATAACTTGTAATTGAATTTGTTGGGCATAACTTGGGAATTGGAACATGACTAGTTTGGTGAATTTGAGATAATTAGCATATAAGACTTAGGCATGAATGGTAAATATGTAAATTTTCTAAAGATGAACGTGCCTAACCCGAGGTTAGATTGAGTTGAAGTGTAAGACTGCCCGAAACCGCCCGGCGCATCCAGCGACCACAACAATATAGATCTAATGTGAGAGGTTAGCGCATTAATCCCAAAACCCGAGGTTAGAATGAGTTTGCGGTAGAAGTCTGCCTGGAACCGCCCGGCACATCCAGCAACCGCAAACAACAGTTCTAATGTGAGAGGTTGAGGCATTAATGAATGAATTAATGCTAATGAACGGACATGCTAAGAATGGTACGGTTAAGTTAACACAAGAGGGCAACACTTAACCAATATAACATGATATGTGATAGGGCAATGCTTAACCAAGGTAACATGACAAGTGGAAGGGTTAAGTTAATAGGAAACACTTAACCAAATTCAACATGATAAATGAGTAGGGTTAAGTTAACCAACATAACATGATGAACGAGTGGGGTTAAGTCAATGGGAAACACTTAACCAATATAACATGATGAATGAACATGGTTAAGTTAACAGGAAACACTTGACCAATACAACATGATGAATGGGAAGGGTTAAGTTAATAAGAAACACTTAACCAATATGACATGTTAGGTGGGTGGGTTAAGTTAACATGGACAAGAAGACAACTTAACCAATATTATATGAACAAAGTGGATAGAGTTAACGTAAGCTTAACCAATAATACATATGGACTTAATAAGGGGAAGGGTTTAGTAAATCTTGGGTAAATGGGAAATATTAGTATATATAGGCCCGCAAACTTAACCATCAAATAAACATGTGTGAATCAGTGAGAGGGTTAAGTAACGTATGTATAGGCAACACTTAACCAGTACAACATGTTAATTAAGCAAATGGGCGGGGTAAAGTTAAATTGAGAACACTTAACCATTAAAACATGTGATTAAGAAACCCTAGTAACGGGGACCCATTTCAGCTGTAAGCCACATAGATGTATCATGGTACCCTGAGCTAGGCAGGGTGGGGCACGATTACTGGGCTAATTATAAGCGGTCAAAATAGCGGCGGGTGGTGCAACAGTGTAGTTCTGACGGAGTATGAGCATGCACGTGCTCCGGAGTGGAAAAGCAGGCACTGGGCATTAGTAGTATACACTGTGCATCTTGAATTGTGTTGGGTCGCCATCATGGGAATTGATATACCCCATGATGGAGCCAGCACACGTATCTACATACAAGCGGGGTCGAATGACACAAGTAGTGAATGCGTACAAGCGAGGTCAAACGACACAAGTAATACACACATGCGAGTTAGGGAGCCGATCAATAGGGTAGTAAGGGTACATCTAACATATCCATGGCAATTAGGCAGATTGAGTTGGGATCCTCATAATAGATGTACACCTGAAGCCTACCTCAATTGCGGGGATTGGGATCACATTATCATTTTATACAGATTTCTAGTTGGGACACTAGTTAGGTGGTGCAGAGATATAGAAACCAGAATAACAGGGTAGTAGCGAAGTAGAGAAAAAGAAAAAGCGCATTCAGTTTATCTTGCATTATCATATCTTATGATAATCTTATCTTGTTATCCCTCTTATCACGGTATTGTCTTATATTCAGTTTATTCATGTCATGTTGCTTTTACCTGTTTACATACTGAAAGTCACTGGACTTACCAGGCTTTATGTCTGACCCATTTTCTTTCGTCTTCTTTTCTTCCGTTTCTCCCACCAAGCAGTTAAGGAGGGAATAGCTCAGATCAGTTTGGACAATTTCTTTTTCCAAGCTTGAAGATTCTTTGATGTATTGCTTGGATCCTCTTATCTTTGGCTATGGCGAGTGTTTGCACTTTAATTTTGGGACTTATGGTACTTTGCTATGTTTTATGCTTCTTATATACTTGGAAGTTTTTGAATCAAGAAAGAAGTCTTTTGTAGTACTTTTAAGTATGATTGAATCAATTGTTGTAAAAGCTTGACTGAAATACGTTGGTTATAAAATGAGTTTGTTTTCCGCTGCTTTATTTGTCTGTCTTGTAATTTATCTGCATCTTTTACCTGTAACGCTTCACTGAAGTTAATGCATTCCCTTTGTGAGTGACACTAACGGAGGTGGGGTGTTACACTTGGTATCAGAGCCGAAGGTTACCGGATCAGATAAAAGATTTGAAAAATTATTTTCATAACAGTTTTGAAAGAAGCATTTCCAAAAGAAAAAGTTTTGTTTTAAAGGCACATTCCCCAAAGCCATATGCACTAACTTTTGATCCTCTGTTTGAATCCTTGTTTCCTGAATCTCCGGGGCTCCTGGCTTTCTGGGAGGTAACCTCATCGCGGCATGGTTCCGTAGGCTTGATGAGACTACGACACCTGTCAGAGGGCGAAGAAGTGCCCATCTTCCATATATAGCCGCAGTAGTTTCACCTGCGGCTAATTTTCTTTCAATCTTTGTAGGGTTTTCCGTGCGATGGAGGCAGCTTTCGAGAGACTTGTCAACATGTTACAAAAGGATAGTAAAGATGAGAATGAGGGAGTTAGGTTAAGGAGCATAACCCAAGGATGAGAAACTCATGAATATGGACTTGGTTCACAAAGGAAGTAAAAGAAAGAGGTGTAAGTAGAAGAATCACAGGACAAGAAGGGAGGAAAGAATAGTAAAACCTAAGACAAGGGGAAATGTCTTTGTTATGGTATAACGGGTCTTATAATTAAGGACAAAGGCAAGAACAAAGGACAGGATTTTCGGGAGAGCAAGTGCATGCTCTCACTGCCAGCGTACCGGAGAGAGAGGTAGTAAAGTTTCTGTTGAGAAAGTTTAGTTTTTCTTTTTGGTCATCCTGTTAGTGCTCTTTTTGATTTTAGCACTTCACATTCGTTTATATCTGCTTCCATAGTCGAGTCTCTGCACCTTAGTACTTGTATAGTAGAAGATCTCATTATTGTCTCAAATCCAATTGGTGGTTCGGCTCATTTATCTTTGGTTTGTAAGGATTTGAGAATAGCTTATTAAGTATTGAGCTTAAGTGTAATGCTTATGTTTTTTGGTTTCATGGGCTATGGGTTGATTCTAGGCATGGATTGGTTAGCTAGTAATTGGGAAAGGAGGGTAGTTTGGCTTTTGACTTACCTCGGGAACACCCTCGAGATTTCGTGTGATCTAAAGGGATCAGTTTGGCTTAGCTACCTAGAATCACTTGATGCATCTATTGACAATTTGCGATCCGTTAGAGTAGTCCATGAGTACGTAGATGTTTTTGATTAGGTTAGTGGTTTGTCCCCTAAAACACGAGATAGACTTCCGCATATATCTGGTTGATAATGCGAAGCTAGTTGCATTACTTGTACGACACATGACTCCAAGGGAAAGGAAGGGCTCAGTAAACAAGTAAAAGAGTTACTTGAGAAAGGGTTCATAAGGCGAAGTATTTCTGAATGGGGTGCTCCAGTTATTTTCGCTGCAAAGGCAGATGTTTCACTTCGCTTGTGCATAGATGATATTTTGGTTTTCTCAAAGAGTGGGGAAGAACATGCTTTATATCTAAGGGAAGTCTCGGATACCCTCCAAGCGCATCAGCTTAAGGCTAGGTTCTCCAAATATCATTTTTGGAGAGAAGAAGTAAGGTTTCTAAGACATAAGATATCCAAGGAAGGGATAATAGTAGATCCCGCAAAAAGTAGTTGCGATGCAAGATTAAGAGGTCCCAAGAAATGCAACGGGATTAAGAAGTTTTCTAGGATTAGCGGACTGGTATAGGAAGTTAATTAAGGACTTTGTGAAGGTATCATCCCCACTTACTAGATTGACGAAGAAGAATCTAACTTTTGCTTGGGATTTGATTCATGATGTTGCTTTCCAACGATTGAAGAGAAACCTGACAACAACCCCAGTCATGACATTGCCCTAAGGGAACAAGACGTTTACAGTTTATACGAATGCATGCGGGATAGGGCTAGGCGCTATTCTAATTCTAGAAGAGAGGGTAGTTAGTAATGGAAGAAGACAGCTGAAAACATGAGAAAGACTATCCTACCCACGACTTGGAATTAGCTATTATAGTGTTTGCTCTTAAGTCATGGTATCATTATCTTTTAAGAGAGAAAGTTTGAACTATATACAGATCCTAAGTCCTTAAAATATTCGTTCTCGCAAAAAGATTTGAAATTTGAGGCAACAACGATACATGGAATTTCTTGCCTTACATGACCTTGAGATTGCTTATACCTCTAGCAAGGGTAATGTTGTGGCAGGCGCCCTAAGTAGAAAGAGACTGACCTTAAGAGGGGTAAAGTTTGAAGTACATAGCAACCTTTAGCTTTAGATCCCCAGTCAAGTTTGTACCTGGTTTGTTAGCATCGCTAGAAGAGTGGCCTACGCTTTTGGATTGGATAGGAGCGGCGTAACATGAAGACCCTCAGATTTTTGACATGATGGATAAGCTAAATAGAGGAGAGACCGCTAATCATCTTACTATATACACTTGGTATCATGGTTAACATCTGTTTATCTTAGAAAGATAGTCCGACTACATGGGATACCCTCTAACATAGTAAGTGATCGAGATCCTATCTTTACTAGTGAGTTTTGGAAATGGATGTCAAGAAGCTTTGAAATCGTGAAGTCAAGCTAGTTAAAGTACAATGGAGTGACACTGAAGAAGAAGCGACTTGGGAGACTGAAGAAAAGATACGCTCATCTTACCCTTTTCTTTTTGAGGGTACATCCTTGATCTCTTTTTCCATAAATTTATGCATGCTTGTATCTATCTCTTAAGTATATCTCCTCGGTCCTATTCTTAATCCTTAGGTAGAAACTAATGGATGTAAACATGTATTTGAAACAATTTATGATTGATGGGTGTAAGTGGTTGCTAGTGGTTGCTCGTGGATGCATATACATACACATTAGGTACTAGATCGGCTCAGTCACTTTCATATTGCATATGCATATATGTATTTAGATATGGATTGAAACTTGATGTGTTATCATATGGATGTTGCATTTGTATGAATGATTGTACACTCACGTAGAGGTTATAATGTACGATTAGGAATAATTGCATACATAATGGACTCTTGGCACTGACATAATTCACATTAAGGAGTTCAACTGAATCAGCAGACCGCCTGATTTTGCATTAGATAAGGACATATACACACACTACGCATATGATCATGAAAGCGTTAGAAATCTTTTTAAGGACAATGGATGCCTGTGATTGAATTGTTGAGTAGATGGATATTAGATGGTAGGATATACATGACTTGGAGATTTCGGGGACGAAATCTTTTAAGGAGGGGAGAATGTAACACCCCGTAATTTTAAATATTAAATTTAACAAATTTAAGAACATTAAATTTTTAGAAGATGAATTGGGTGGAACGGGTTACACCATTGCGTTCGTCTCGGAATTCCTTTTGAGATAGAGTTCGAGTTTACGTAAATCGGGCTCCGTATGAAGAATTTATGGAGTTTAGAAGATCTCAAGTGTAATCAGAAATTAAATTAAAATAATAATTAAAAAGTCAAAACTGTTCAAAATTCGAAATTCGGTCAGAGTGAGATGAGTGGGAAATTTCCCACTCAGAGGTGTCCCCCCCCCATCGGGAGGGAGTCGACCCCCCTGTAGGGAGTCGACCCCTTTTTGATATAGATCCGGTGACAAATTTTTATAGCCCTGAGCTGATGTGGCCTTCTCTGATTGGCCGATGACTAATTTCTGAGGTATCAGGGCTTATGTGTCGTGCTATGGTTGGCTGGATGACACATCTCTTTGGTTGATGGCTCTGATTTCTCCTAGACTAGTCTAAAGGCTAGAATTAATCCTAGACTTCTATATAATCACCCCAAACCTCAACCCTAGACCTCACAATCTCATTCTATGAAGCCGTCAAGTTGTCCATCCCTAAGCTAGCCTAGCCTCCATCTTCTCCAAATTATAAATCAAGTTAGAAAGCTCCAAAACAAAATCCAAACTACAGAATCAAACGTTTACATCAAAGGATAGCTTAACAAATTCAGAAATCAGATCCCAGAATACTAGATCCGTCCTTTTTCTGTAAGTTAATGTTATTTTTAGATTTAAACACCTAATAGTAATCCTAGCATGTAATAAAATGGATCTACGTCTATGCTTGATGATTGAGACAATCTTTTCAGATTGACCCCTATCTTTCTATTTGAATCTATGATTTTACATGCCTAAGAAGTTATTATATCGGTTCAATCGTGTCTATCTTTGTTGAACATCGAATATATAATCCTTTTTGGTTCATGATGCTATTCTTATGCCTGCGATAATGATTGTATCAGCTTATCCAAGAATCTATCTTTGTTGGATCTAAATTTCTTTTATTAGGTCTGTTGTTACATGCCTATTTTTATGCCTATTCTTATTTTACGCTCCTTCTCTCTATTCCCCTATTTCCTTTTTCTTTTATGAACCTGGGTTACCTTCGAACCTAAGCTGAAATCGCGAAATACGAACAATTGGAATACGGGGAATATTTGAGTATAACCTATTTTGGTGAAATTGTTGGGCATAACTTGTAATTGATATTGGGGAATAATCTATTTGGTAATAGTGGAACATAATTTGTAACTTGTGATTTGGGGGCATAATTGTTATTGTTGCGAATTTGGGGTAAATCAAAATATTAAATCTAGATTGGACAAAAACTGTAAATTGAAATATTAAATTTAGATTGAGCATAACTATTGGTTAGGATACCAAGCATAATGTATATTGCAATTTTGGGGCATGACTATTATTGCTAATTTGGGAGGATTGGGTGTAACCTATATTTGAGTAATAACTTGTAATTGAATTTGTTGGGCGTAACTTGGGAATTGGAACATGACTAGTTTGGTGAATTTGGGATAATTAGCATATAAGATTCTAGACTTGGACATGAATGGTAAATATGTAAATTGGCTAAAGATGAACGTGCCTAACCCGAGGTTAGATTGAGTTGCGGTGTAAAACTGCTCGGAACTGTCCGACATATCCAGTGACCGCAATAATATAGATCTAATGTGAGAGATTAGCGCACTAAGCCCAAAACCCGAGGTTAGAATGAGTTTGAGGTAGAAGTCTGCCAGGAACCGCCCGGCACATCCAGCAACCGCAAACAACAGTTCTAACGTGAGAGGTTGAGGCATTGATGAATGAATTAATGCTAATGAACGAACATGCTAAGAATGGTAGGGTTAAGTTAACACAAGAGGGCAACACTTAACCAATATAACATGATGTGTGATAGGGCAACACTTAACCAAGATAAATGACAAGTGGAAGGGTTAAGTTAATAGGAAACACTTAACCAAATTCAACATGATAAATGAGTAGGGTTAAGTTAACCAACATAACATGATGAACGAGTAGGGTTAAGTCAAGGGGAAACACTTAACTAATATAACATGATGAATGAACAGGGTTAAGTTAATAGGAAACACTTAACCAATACAACATGATGAATGGGAAGGGTTAAGTTAATAAGAAACACTTAACCAATACGACATTTTAGGTGGGTGGGTTAAGTTAACATGGACAAGAAGACAACTTAACCAATATTATATGAACAAAGTGGATTGGTTAATGCAAGCTTAACCAATAATACATATGGACTTGATAAGGTGAAGGGTTAAGTAAATCTTGGGTAAGTGGGTAATATTAGTATATATAGGCCCACAAACTTAACCGTCAAATAAACATGTGTGAATCAGTGAGAGGGTTAAGTAACATATGAATAGGAAATACTTAACCAGTACATGTTAATTAAGCAAATGGGTGGGGTTAAGTTAAATTGAGAACACTTAACCTTTAAAACATGTGATAAAGAAACCCTAGTAACGGGGACCCATTTCAGCAGTACCCCACATAGATCTATTATGGTGCCCTGAGCTAGGCAGGGTGGGGCAGGATTACTGGGCTGATTATAAGCGGTCAAAATAGCGGTGGGTGGTGCAGCAGTGTAATTTCGACGGAGTATGGGCGTGCACGTGCTCCGAAGTGGAAAAGCAGGCACTGTGCATCAGTAGTATACACTGTGCATCTTGAATCGTGTCGGGTCGCCATCATGGGAATTGATACACCCCATGATGGGGCCAGCACAGGTATCTACGTACAAGCGGGACCGAACGACACAAGTAATGAATGCATACAAGCGAGGTCAAATGACACAAGTAATACATACATGCGAGTTAGGGAGCCGATCAATAGGGTAGTGAGGGTACATTTAACATATCCATGGCAATTAGGCAGATTGAGGTGGGATCCTCATAATAGATGTACACCTGAAGGCTACCACAATTGCGGGGATTGAGATCACTTTATCATTTTATACAGATTTCTAGTTGGGACACTAGTTAGGTGGTGCAGAGATATAAAAACCAGAATAACAGGGTAGTAGCGAAGCAGAGAAAAAGTAGAAGCGCATTCAGTTTATTTTGCCTTATCATATCTTATGCTAATCTTATCTTTTTATCCCTCTTATCACGGTATTGTCTTATATTCAGTTTATTCATGTCATTTTGCTTTTACCCGTTTACATACTGAAAGTCACTGGACTTACCAGGCTTTATGTCTGACCCATTTTCTTTCATCTTCTTTTCTTCCATTTCTCCCCCCAGGTAGTTAAGGAGGGATTAGCTCAGCTGAGTTTGAACCGTTTCTCTTTCCAAGCTTGAAGATTCTTTGATGTATTGCTTGTATCCTCTTATCTTTGGCTATGGCTGTGTTTGCACTTTAATTTGGGGACTTATGCTACTTTGCTATGTTTTATGCTTCTTATATACTTGGAAGTTTTTGAATCAAGACAGAAGTTTTATGTAGTACCTTTAAGTATGATTGAGTCAATTGTTGTAAAAGCTTGATCGAACTACGTTGCTTATAAAATGACTTTGTTTTCCGCTGCTTTATTTGTCTGTCTTATAATTTATCTGCATCTTTTACCTATAATGCTTCACTAAAGTTAACGCATTTCCTTTGTGTGTGACATTAACGGAGGTGGGGTGTTACACGTCTGATGAGTATTATGCTCATGGTTACTTCTATTTCAACTAGTTTGATTTCAGTTAGATTAGAAATATGATAGTCAAATGCCTTGATATTAAACTGTTGCCTGGTTTTGTTTTACTTGTGTTTGCGGTTAAAACTGTGTGTACACCATGTCTTGTTGCTCACCTTGTCAATGTTGAAACACCCTCTTGATTTATATTTAGCTTTGCTTGTGTATGTTTTATATTTGTATGGAAACTGGTTTTTGGTACTCGTCTATTCCTTATTTAACTGAAATATAATGGTGAATAATTCGATATTGAGTTGTTCTTCAACTGCTACCTTATGATATGTTTCCACAAGTTAGTGATGCATTACCTATACACTTGGGTATATACTCATTGGAATTTCTTGATGCCATATTCAAGCCCGATATGTTGTGCGTCTTCATTTACTCATCCTTCATACATTGTTTAGTACACCTACTACCTTATTATTAGTTGAAAAAAACCTGATGATGACCATGTTGGAGAATGGAGTTTTGATGATAACAACCTTATTTCAGTTATCATTGATTATAAAATATATACTTACATCTCTATCTAGAATATATATATATATGTATGTATGTATGTATGTATGTATACGTATATGTATGTATGCATAATTTTTATACAGGACTTAAATACTGAAGATTGTACAGTTTTAGACATTCAAGAGATTCGTAATTCAGAGAAGATTCAAGACTCATGAGTAATCAAGAAATCAAGAGTTCAGGAAAATGTAGTAATAAAGTCTAGTTTATATCTAAGACTCTGAATAGCACTCCAAGTTCAAATTTAAATTCTGATTTTCAAATTTCAAATTCTGTTTTTCATAATTCAAATTCTAAGTTTAAATAGTTTTACTATCTTACTTTTTATTTCAAACATAATATTTAAAGTTTATAAGTTTATATATATATATATTTGTCCTTATATAGTTATATACTTTTATACTTTTATATTTATATAGTTTTAAAACTTACAATTTTATAAATATGTTTATATAATTTACATTTATGTATCCATACAATTTTATACTTTATAATACTCATTTATATCACTATGTTTTAATTCAAGAACTTCCAAAATTATATATATAGTTAAACACCTGAAAATTTCAAATTTCAAAATTTTAATACACATATGTTGACATACATATATGTATGTGTCGACATACAACTGTCAAATTTTCAACTTTGAAAGGCAGTGTCTTTTCAAAATTTGTAAAGTTCCAAAAGCGATGCAACCTTTCAAATCTTATAAATAGGGGTTGAATTCAATTTTTTTAAACAAATCTTCATCTCCACCTTCACCCCTTTTCATTCCTCCATTATTATTTCATTTTTTATTGATTTATATACTTCTACTCTGCTGATTTCTATTCTAATTACATAAAACATCATATCTTCTCACTCTCTACTCATTATTTTCTGAATTGAAGTGCTGTTAAAGAGTTATAGGTTTGTTATAATGTGACGACCACCCACAGCTCCTACCCTAAACAAAAGGAATAATGCAATGAAATGTGTGCGAGGCAGTTATGGGTGATCATTAGAGTATAATAACACAAGCGGAACTTATCGTAGAACTCACAACGCAAGGATAAAATGTAATAGAACATGTACGATAGGTATTATCGGTGAAGCAGAAAACACTAAACTTTCACAACAATAGAAAGTAAGATCCATACAATAATAGTATTTATACAAATTTGCCTCACTACAACACTCAGAGAAGAATAACAAATAGCGAAAATCTAAATACTATTGTAGGAAAGATAATACGCCAGCTTCTTACTCGCCTTCGCACAACATCGTCCTCACTAATCGCCAGCAACCAAGTCTGTCCATCCACAACCGGGTGAACAACCCAAGGTAATAAGAGGGAAACATAAAACCTTGATTCAAACAACAGTCTTAGTGAGCGATAAAACAGCTAACAAACATCACTAATAAAGTATATGAGAATAGGTAGATTAACAAACCAATCTACTGAACACCAGAGAAGAACCCAACCTTGCCTCCCCCACATCCGACAGTGATAGCCTTTACAATCCAATCAACCAGAAAGAACAACAATTCATCCATGGCATTCAGGACAACCATACATTTATAGTAATCACAACAACTAGTTATATCTCACGTAAACCATCCTAATCGAGCTCAGCACCCCTCAAGCACAAGCCCCAGAGGCCTAAACCAATATCAGATAAGCACCCAAGGAATATCTTCTTCGAAGTCAGACAATCTACGTGAGATGGTACAAACAGAGTATGAAATCAAACATCCATGACTGACTCCGACAATCAGTGCCAACCTTGCTTTGAAACCATCGTTAATCATATGACGGCCAACCTTACCATATGTCAAAGGCTAACGGTAACCCCAGTTATAGCATAAACTCCATACACCTTTCAACGATATGTATGTTTGTCCAACCTTGACAATTAGTCCTTTCAACGATACTCAGGGCACTCGACCAGCAACATTCCAGTCTTTTGGGTGCCCCCATTGTACCCCTGCTTTGAGCCTGCTAGAACTTACGACAACAAGTATCTCTCAACCTTCGCATCTCTAGTCATCTAGCCCAATGACCATTCATAGCTCAAGCAACCTTATCGAGCAATTATTATCCACCAACTCACGACCTTTGAGTTGTCATCCCATTTTGTTGTTCTATACAAATCAACGAACACATTTCAACACTTTGAATATTCCTACATGAATCTACTTCAAAGTCACAACATCACTGAACCAAATAACATCGATATATGGTTCAACACAATTCATGGCATTACATCCATTTGCTATATGATATAAACCACAACGTTCATGCCATCAACACAGCGTTTTCAAAGCGCTGTTATAACCCTTGAATATTGTCGAACCACCTACGGATAAAACTAATCAAGAGCAAAACCAAACAACCCATATTGCTACATCACGACCGATCAATCAACTTGTGACCGACAGAACCCCTTCGGTGAACGACTGACCCTACTAGCGACCGGCCCTTCCTGGTGAACGACCCCTTCACCATGACCGACCCGACCACCCTGTGCCACTCCAACCATGCTCGACCCGACTACTCTCTTCTGGGACATAATCGATCGACCTGCCTTGGCACGACCCCATTACCTCACGAGCCCTGACCGACCTGAACCTTAGTGCTCGACCGATCCGAACCCTAGTGCTCGACCGACCCTGTTCCCAACTCGACCCGACCACAAGCTGCTCGACCGACCCCATCTCCTGTACTACACCCTGTACTGCACGCTCGACCCGTGGCCTGTACAAGTCCAATTTCTCACCAATTTCGACCAAAACTTCGTCAAACAATAAGATCGACAAAATTTATTCAGCCAATTCAGCCAAAAACGTGATATGTAATCACTAACAACATGAAAACGAGGATTTTCATCAAAAATATGCAACTTCACCAAAATCATGATAAATGAACATATGAACTAAATGACGGATCTAACTTGCATAAACATATGATATAACATAGAAGTTACCGATTTAAAGTTGTAAGTTAGATCCTACGGTGACTCATATGAAAATAGACTTATATGTTGACCTAAGGAAAACAACTTGA
Source organism: Allium sativum (assembly GCA_030737875.1). Taxonomy (NCBI): domain Eukaryota; kingdom Viridiplantae; phylum Streptophyta; class Magnoliopsida; order Asparagales; family Amaryllidaceae; genus Allium; species Allium sativum. The sequence continues at coordinate 836,386,879 of CM060916.1, forward strand.
AAATGATGAAATTAAGATCATAGAACTCATATACTTGATTGAATCCACGTGAGGGATGCATATCACTCACCAATTCTCCAAAACAACCCAAAAACAATGAAATATGATTCCGGACAGCAAAGAATTTGATCCAAACTCTTCAATTCGATTATCTCTCTCTCTGAATGGCATAGATCTAGCTTCAAACGACGTAGATCTTTGATTCTATAAGCTAATGGTGGAAATGTGAAGAGAATGGAGAAATGGAGGAACTCTAGCTCTACCAAAATGAGAGAATGGAGAAAGTAAACTATTCTCCATGCCTCTTACCCCCTTATTATAGCCTCCACCAGTCCGCTAATGGGCCTTCCCAAAATAGCCCATTATGGCTTACAAAACCTGAACAACCAACTGTGAAACCTTAAAACAGCGATTCCTCCCAAACCGCTATGCCAAATCTTTAATGTGACCACTCTACGGAATGGAAAACATCATTTTATTTCAATGGCACAGGTTTCAACACCTGTTCGATACGAGTAAAAAATTATTCCCTGTACAAGATTGACATGGGAAAAATGGTCACAAACAAAATTGGTAAAAATTATGGACATGTCTCACATCCCCATAAACAACATATTAAAATATGAGAATGATCCAACCCTCAGGAAATAAAATGAAAATATTTTACGATCTTCCAATACGTAAAATACGAAATGTTACATTCTTCTCCGCTTTAGGAATTTCGCCCCCGAAATCCCAAATAATCACAAGCAATCGAAACAATTCTTCATTCCTATTATCCTTGAGCAGCCAATTCTATCACCCAAACTAGCAGCCATCAAGCCATGCATCAATAGCCTTATCCTAGCATGCAGAATTCTAAAAACAAACACAATAGTACAAGTTACAATGATGTAAGGTGACACGATACTACTGGGTCACACCGATGAATAGTTCTGGATGGCTCGCCTTCAAGCTCTCTTCCGTCTCCCATGTACAATCGTCGCCATCCTCACTCTATTGTACCTTGACTAGCTTAAATGTATTACTTCTAAGCTGTTTCGTGTCGTTACCCACAACACAAAGCTGCTTACGAGTTCTCGTAACTACAATTGCTACTTCTAGGTCTTCAACTGCTCTGGAGATACCACCAGATTCGAGTCATGCACGAACTTCCATAGAAACAACACATGGAAACATTATGCACACTCGACATCTTCTCGGGTAACTCCATTCTATATGCGAGCTTTCCAGTATGCTCGACTATGGGAAATGGTTCAACGAACCTTGGAGCTAACTTCCCTTTATTTCTGAATCGGACCACATGCTTCAAAGGAGAAATCTTCACGAAAACCATATCGCCTATGTCAAATTCCAAATTCTCTCGATGCTTATCGGTGTAACTCTTCTAACGATCTTGGGCTACCTTCATTTGTTGCCGAATGATCTCGACTCAATCCGATCTCTCTCTAATCATCTGAGGCCCAAGTATTAACTTGTCTCCAGTTTCTAGCCAACATGCTGAAGAATTACACGATCTGCCATAAAATGCCTCATATGGTGCCATCTCAATGCTCGACTAGTGGCTATTATTATAAGCAAACTCTACTAGATGTAGATGGTCTTCCTACGATCCCCAGAAATCCAACACACAACCTCTTAGGAGATCTTCCAAAATCCGGTTAACTCTCTCGGTTTGACTATCAGTCTGGGGATAAGCCGTACTCAAACACAACTTGGTTCATAAAGCTTCTTTCAAACTCTTCCAAAATCCACTCGTGAACAATGGTTCTCGATCACTCACTATGCTCTTCGGGATACCATGGAATCGAACTATCCATTTCACATAAAGCTTAGCCAACTTCGATGATGTCCTAGTCAATCTGATAGGAATGAACCTTGCTCTTTTGGTCAAGCGGTCCACGATGACCTAAATTCTTTCATTTCCTACCCTCATTTTAGGTAGTCCATCAATAAAATCCATTGATATTTGTTCCCACTTCAACGTAGGAACCTCTAATGGCTGAAGCAACCCACTCGGCTTCTTCTGTTCAGCTTCCACCAGTTGACAGTTCATGCACTTGGAAATGAACTTTCGAATATCCCGCTTCATCCCTTCCCAGTAGTAGGTTTGTTTCATATCCTGATACAACTTATTACCATCAGTATGAATCGTCAACTTCGAGTGATCACATTCTCTCAGAACCTCGTTTCTCAGTCCGTCGACATCAGGAACAACCAGTCACCCTTTCTTTTTAAGCCAACCTTCTCGATCGACCTCGAACTCTTTATCCTTTGATTCTAGTTCCTGAATAAACTCAACAAGCTTGGCATCTTGCTTTTGGCTCTTGCCAATCCTTTCGATGAGAGTAGGTCTTATCGATAAGCTTGCGAACACTTCAGGTTCCAATTCACACCTTGGTCTGAAATCAAATCTTGCCAAATACTCGAGGCTCTTCCATTCCGAAAACATCACCCCCAAACTTGCATGTTTTTGACTCAACGCATCTGCAACTGTTGATTTACTAGGAGTATAGGACATACCAAAATCATACGATGCCGGAAATTCTAACCAACATTGTTGGAGAAGGTTCAAATCCTTTTAGGAGAAAAGATACTTCACGGTTTGTGATCCATGAACAACTCCCAATAGGTAATGTCTCCACATCTTCAGAGCAAACACAATCGCTGCCAACTCTAAATCATGAGTTAGGTAATTCCTTTCATGCGGCTTTAGCTATCGACTCGCATAGGCCACAACCTTATCCTTCTTCATAAGTACTACTCCAACCCCAGTACCACATGCATCGGTATACACAATCATCCCTTCATTCCCACTTGGAATGGTTAACACAGGAGCACTCGTCAGTCTCTCCTTCAGGATTCCAAAAGCTTTCTCACACTTTACATCCCATGTGAACCCTTGGATCTTCTTAGTCAATTCTGTCAACGGTGCAACCATCTTGGAGAAATCCTTGATAAACCGTCGGTAATAACTAGCCAACCCAAGGAAACTTCTCACATCCATCATATTCTTAGGTCGATCCCTGTCCTCGATTGCTGCCACCTTAGCAGGGTCAACCGCTATCCCATTTCCAGAAACAATATGGCTTAAGAATCTCACTTCATTCTTCCAGAAGTGACAGTTCGAAAACTTAACTCTCAGCTGATGCTTTCGCAAGATTTCAAACAAAACTCGCAAGTGTCTTGTGCTCTTCCTCATTCCGATAATAAACCAGAATATCATCCATGAACACAAGCACGAACTTGTTCAACTGACCTTTGAATACCTATTTCATAAGATCCACGAAATACGCGGGCACGTTAGTCAACTTGAATGGCATCACCAACCATTCTAAGAATCCGGATGGTGTTCTAGAAGCTGTCTTCGACACATTATCCTTTGTCACCCTCAACTGGTGAAATCCCATTGCCAAATCTAACTGAGAAAACACTTTGACTTTGTGTAGCTGATCGAACAAGTCATCAATCATGGGTAACGGATACTTGTTCTTCTTGGTCACCTTGTTTAGGTCACGATAGTCCGCACACAATCTCAATGAGCCATCTGCTTTGGTTGAAAACACCAATGGTGCACCCCATTCGGATACACTCCTCTGAATGGATCATTTTTCCAAAAGGTCATGAACCTGCACCTCCAACTCTCGTTGTTCCTTAGGTGCCATCCGCCTAAGAGGCATAATGATTAGTCTAGCACCATCGACCAAATGGATCCTATACTCAATATCAAGATGCGGCGGCAACCCTTTGACCTCGTCAAAGACATCCTTAAACTCATTAGCGATTAGCAAAGACGACAAGTCTTCCTTTGGAATCACAAGCGAATATCGATAGCTTACGAAGACCCCGTCTTCTGGCTTACATCTAATCAACACCTTTCGCCCTTCCACATCCCCAACTCTCACCTTCAGCTTCCCGCAATTCACCCTTGCCGCATACCCCTTGAGCCAATCCATGCCCAAGATGATCCTAAACCCGGCGAAGTTAAGAACAAAACAGTCAGACACAAAAGAGAAACCATGAATCGACAATACTAGACTACGACACAACATGCACAAACTGGACGAACCCTGTAACACCCTGTAATTTTATAACACATTATAAAGACAAATTAAAGAATACTTAATTTAATATTGGGAATTAAGTGAAATGGGCGGTGCCATTACATTCGTCTCGGAATTCTTCTTCAGATAGACTCCGAGTTTGTGTAAAACGGACATCGTATGAAGAAGTTATTTAGCTTAGAAGTTTGTATATGCACAAGAGAATTATATATATACAAAACCGATAAAAACATTCAAATTAATTCAAAATCAAGAGACATAGGGTAGGGTGCGAGTTCGGCCTGTTAGGGGTCGACCCCGGTCCCCATGGGTGTCGACCCATGGGTCGACCCCATATAGGGGGTGTCGACCCCTGTGTCGACACACTAAGGGGGGTCGACCCTTATACAGATTTGGGCAGAATTTTGGTTTCTGAACGTGGACTGATTTCTATGCAAGATTCATTGATCCTAGGCTATAAAATAAGATCTCATTCTCATTGTTTTATTCATCAAAAACAATGGTGACATCGAGATGCTGCCCCATCTTAGTTTGAGCTAGCCTATTCTTCAGCAACAACAAGAGTTAGACGTATTCAAGGATCTGTGCTACAACATCAACAATCATTTCTCTGTTCTTAGAACCAGTCCTTGTAAGTTTATGTTATTTTTATATATAAACGTTTAAAAAGTAATCTTGACATGTCCATAAGTTGGATCTAAGCCTATGCCTGTTACTAACTTGAATCATACCAGATCTACCATCACGTGTACAACAGATCTATAATTCTCATATGCCCAATTCTGCCATTATATGCCTATCTTATTGTATTGATCAATTTTATCATCATATGCATATTTTGTTATTGTGCCTATTCTGTTTCTCTTCCTTTCCTCTTTCCCTTTTTATTTTTATAGCTAGGCTACCTTCGAGCCTAGGCCTATCGGTGAAATATGTGAACGCACGAAATTGGGAATGATGGGAAGCGTTAATATTGGGGCATAATTTGTATTGGGATTGTTGGCATAACTTGTATAGTGATTTCGAGGCAAAACATATAATGTGATCTAAGACTTAAATTTGGGCGTAATCAATGAAGAACATGAATAATTGGCTAGGAATGAATATGCCTAAATTGTAGCAATTAGAAAACTGTAACTATACTTGGACATGAGGTTAGGTTGCACTTGTGGTAGAAGTCTGCTTGGAACCACCCGACATATCCAACAACCACAAGTGGTTAATCTAATGTGAGATGTCGAGGGAATAAATGTAAGCATAATGGTGCTAAAACACGAGGTTAAGTCTAGCTTATGGTAGAAGTCGGCCCGGAACCGCCCTACATATCCAACAATCACAAGTAGTCGACTTAATGTGAGATGTCCAGTGCATTAATAGACATTAATGAAAAATGACAAGAGTCTGTTAATCAAAAATACTTAACCTGTCTAAACCTGTGTGGTTACATAAACATGTCAAATTGAGTAGGGGTTAAGTGAACTTGCTTGGATCAGTGGGAGGGGGTTAAGTTACTATATGGGAGGGTTATATAAAACTGACAAATTTAACCTATATTACATATGGGGGTTATGCAATAGACATAACCTATCAAAATCCTAGTAATGGGGATACAAGCCTAGGAGCGAAGCTTGTATCATCTATGTGGGACCCTTATCAGTCAGTAACCCATCTGGGTATCAAACGAAGTACCCTCAGCTAGGTCGGGGTCATGGCACGCTTACTGGATTGATTGTAAGAGGTTCAAAAAGGAAAGGGTGTCGATAGTGCAGGATCCAACGGAGTCATGTGCGTGCATGATTCCGTCTTGTTCGTGAAAAATTAGGATGCTGTGGCATCAATAGATATTGTTGTGCATCTTGTAGTTGAATGGGTTGCCACTTTTGAAAGTGATACATCCTACTGAATAGCACAAGTATCTACAGAGTAGGGAGTCGATCAATTGCGGTAGCAATTAGGGTACATCTAGTCTTGCTTGGGTAGAAGCCCATTATTCTTGTTGGGGGCAACACCTATCATTTCTGTTGGGCCGAACATTATTCTTGTTGGAGGTAAAACCCATCACTAGAAGTACGCCTAAGTCTGCCATCTATTTCTGTAGGGACCATATTGTTCTGATATACTAGTATTGGTGTAGAGAAAAGTGAAACCTATCCTTTTATGTGTACCTTGTTCTGATATACTAGTATTGGTGTAGAGAAAAGTAAAAACTAAACTAGATCTCAACACCAAAGGTGCGAAAATTGCATTGCATCAATCGACAAGAAAAGAGGCCACAATCACAACAAAAGTAAAGAGACACAAATTTTATAGTGGTTCGATCTTAAGGAAGATCTACATCCACTTTAGTAGAAATATCCATTATCAATTCAAGAATTGCAAGTCTAGGATCACTCAAAAGTACATTCATATTGTTCATTACACAATAGCATCACTTTGATCAACACAAATCAGCAGAGAAATAAGCGATTCCACGATATGCAAGGAGTATGGTGGAGAATCTTTTATCTCTAAGAAGCTTGATCACTTTTGGTTGATTTCATGATGAACTTCATATATGATCTTCAATTGGAGATGTTAAGAGAGTTACAAATCACTTAGAAATGCTTTGGAAATAATTGGGCAGCCCTTCGGGGTCATAGAATTTGGTCTTCCTCAAAGAAGGAATAAGGGGGTATTTACAGGTGAGAATCAGGCCAGTAGCAGTTCTGTAATTATCCAGTTCCTCCTTTAGCCCGTCGGGCGACTTAAGAGCGCTAAAGCAGTGTCTTGCGACCCAAATCCATCTGGAAAAAGGCGGAACGAGCTAAATCCATTGCGGGACGACCCAAATTTCATGGAGCGGCCTAGAACCTTCAAGTGTTATGGCGGCACGAGCTAAAGTAGAGAGAAACGAGCTGATGCAAAGCGGAGCGACCCAAACTTTCATGGAACGGGTTAAAACAAAGAAGGATGAACTATGGCTTGGTGGAGCGACCCAAAGTCTCTAACGGGCTAAAGACTTGGAGTGCTAGGAAGACCCGGTGTGCTAAAGACCTGAGCATTCTTAGGTCCATTTGCGACCTAAAGAACTTGATTTCCTAATTATACTTCGTTAGGTCGTAGGACGACCTAAGAATGATTGTATGCGACCTCGCTTGCTTAGAACATGGGCGACCTAGGGAGCTTGGTGAACCAGAAAGCGGATGACCTAAGGAACCCAAACGATGTAAGGAGCTTGGTATTTTAATACCTTCAAGCAATCTAAGGTACGATTTAAATAGATCTTATTCGCGACCTAAGGACTGACGACCCAATGATACGAAATGAGCATGACCTAACATTATGTATTCATAAGCCATATTTTAGTGGGTTAAAATTTGCCCCCTCAAAGTTTGTATTTATTTAAAATAATACAAGCTTCGACTTAGACATCCTTAATACATATTAGGTCATGCTTTTTCATTATCAACATTAGCTCATGCTGAGTCTTAATTTTCCATGAACTTTAGGTCATTCAAACCCTTAAAGCACTTTTGGTCACTAGGTCGCGTAAACCTTTAGATCGTTCCGGACCTTACCACCCTAGCCTAGATCGTTACGAGTTCTTAGATCATTGATGGACCTCAAATTTGAACCAGGCCCGCTTGAGTCTTGTTTTATTATATCTTCATTCTGGGTCGCTAATCTCTCTTTTATCTTCCTCCAGCTTAAAGCTCGTTAATGGTGGCCATCTAGAAATCATCCAACCACGCTTGAATCCAGGAGCAATGCTACTCGATTTCTCTTCATCCATGGATCTCAAGTATTGGTCCAACTTACTCAAAGATTAATCCGCTCGAATTAGAAGTACACGGTTGCTATCACCACATACATTCTTAGATTGGATTCAGGTTTACTTTTTCTTCGTTTTTCTTGTTTGATCACGATTTTGAATTCCAAATCAATCTTTGGGGTTATTGATTGTATGACTTGTTTATGGATCAGTTTTCTTGCTGGAATGCGATGTAACTTTAAAAGCGTTTGAAAGAAATTATATGTTTGTGAAATATATTCAATGTCTTCTTGTAATTCACATATGATTCTGTCTAGTTTCACCGTTGAATGCTTTATGTAGTCATATTTCGGAATGCATTTAAGTGTTGAGCCATCACTGAAAATATCATCTTTAGGTTGCCATAACGATTTTAGGCTTTAGGTCGCGAAACAAGTGATGGTTTGGTTTTAGCTCGTTATCATGACCCTAAATGCCTAACCATTAAAGGAAAACGACTTAAAGCTTTGAGCAGCTACAACGGTCTGGAATAATTCAAAAGTTTAGGTAGTAGAAGCCATAGCAGATTTTAGGTTGTTTTTCATGTTACTAAGTCGCAGAGCGGCCTAAGCCTTTGAGCTATGGAACGACCTAAACCTTAGTCTTGATACGACCTAAACTCTTGAGGCATGTTAATTTGAGCACTTCAAATTCCGTGCACTTTTAGCTAGCGCATCTTCTTTTCATTTTCCTTGTCTTGAACTGTTTGTGTCGTCCAGAGGTTTTATACTGTTCGAAGTATAATCACTGGGCCGTTGTGGCAACTTTGGCTTTAGGTCGTCATTATAGACCTGGGCCTTAAGCCATGAAACAATTGGGAGCTTTTGCAAACCTAAATCTTAATAAGCTAGATCCTATGTCGTTATGCCACACTTATACTTTAAGTTGTTGAAGTGAATCTAGTTTAGGTCGTTATGATGAGCTAAAGCTTAGTTCGCTAGAGCGACCAAGCTGTATCTCGCCATCACAACTTAACGCCTTAACTCACCAAAAACGACCTAGTTTCTTTGAGTGGTTATAACGTCCTAATTTTATAGCTCGCCTGGACGATCCAAACAATTATGTCGCAGACTCAACCTCTTGGACTGTAGAACGGCTTAGGCCCTCATAACGACCTAAACCTTGGAAGATCTTGAATGACCCAAGCTTTTTACACCCGAACCTAAACTTTTAACCTTTGCTATTTCTTCATGGTTTTAATTCTTTAGGGTGCATGACATCTTTTTTACTTTCAGTAATTTATTCAAGAACGAGGTCATTTGTGTAGAATGACTACTAGGCAGCTATCACGTAGTCAGGCTAAAGGGCCATCATCTACCCAAGCTGATACTTCTACAACAACTACAGTAGTCCAACCATTTGCAAATCCTGTTCCTCTTAACAATCCAGTAACAGAAAGACATTCTACCATGCTTGATAAGGAGCATTTTGAATATTTATGTAATCAATTTGGGATTCCTATCATAGATGCACTCATGCCAAATGAGGGTGTATTCGCAGATCAACCCCCCGGCAGGATATGTAATTATGACTCGCTATATGCTAGCAGGCAGTGGTGTTCCTCCTTTTAACCCATTCATAGAAACAATTATGAACCACCTAGCCGTTTCCCCTTTCTAGCTTCATCCAAATGGCTATACAATCCTATTGGGATTTTATATCCTTTTTATGCAAGTTAAGGAGCGTGAACCGACTTTTCCAAAGATTTGCTATCTTTATTCATTTAGGATAAGGAAAGACACCTCATATATCGTACACATTGAAGGTGCAAGGAATACAGACTTATAACCTTTCTACCAGAAAGTGTTTTAGGGTATAACTCATTTTTTCTTTGTTCGCTGTCCTGAAACCTTCCACAGGAATTGGGCAGAAGGAGGTAAACACATTCTGTGGATAGGTTTATCTTCCTTTTTTTAAATAACAGTTCCTTTTAACTTTTTCTTTTAACTTCAGTTATCCTAGCCCCAATTAAGGATAACAAGGAATCTACCCCACTCAAGGCCGTATTTAAAACTTTGAAAGTGGTCGACGAGGCTAGGAAAAGTAGGAAAGTTTTAGTTACTAAAGCAACTCTCCGCCAATATGAATTACTCCATCCTTTGAGAAAGTTTCCTTCTAAAGTTGGGCCTCCAACTCCTATACCTAATCCAGTGGGCATGGACACTGGTGCTTCTGGTGGCGGTAATGAGATTCACGACCAAATTGTTGATCCTGTTCTGAAAAAGTGTTCTGAACCTTTTGGTGGTAGTACGTCTGCAGCAGAAATTGCTTCCAATAAAGATGAAACTCTTAACCAATGTAAATGCAAGGATATTTTAACCTCTACTAACCCGGTTGAAAAAGAAGGCACAATTCCTAATCTCGTATCAGAAACTAAGCAGAAAGATGGAAAAGAAGGTGGTACCCCAGGTTCTGCTCATGAAACCGGGCATGCTGGGGAAGGTGAAACTACACTGGAGGTGAACCCTGATACTGAAACCATGACTGAGGATCCTTTTATTGAGAATGTAAAAAAATAGGGTTCTGTAGGTGCATTTGACAACTTAGGAGATCTCAACTTTGCTAACTACCTTAGCCAGGGCGATATTGTTTCCCAGCCTCTTGATCCTCAAACCATAGAAACTGGAATAAAGGATGTTGCCACTACTCGTCTAGGAAAACATCTCATATCTCTAGGGATCTCCTTAGATCCAACTAAAAGAATTGGTTCGTCAAGTAGTAACGCTTTAGAAAACATGTCTAATACACATATGCTTTAAAACTCCTTTTTTCCCCAATACTTTACAATTCAAGTACTGAAATTTTGCTTCTATCTTTTTCCAGGTTCAGATATGCATGGGAAATGTTCATCAGATTTCAGGAGGAAAAGTAAAGCACTCAATCCAAAGTATTTGTTACAATCTAAACCTTCGCGACCACCGCATCATTCCAAACAACCTCGCCCTCCTCCTCCTCCTTTGAAGTCTTCTCACAAGCCTTCGCTGCATGTTTCAGAACCGAATTTGACTGATGAACAAAGGTGGAAGATACGCGAGGAAGAGTAGGAAGAAAGAAGAAGACGTGCTTGGATCAAGGAAGATTCTCCCGATGAGGAGGGCCATGGAGAGAAGCGGGGGAGAGATGATCAAGGGAAAGGCATCTAACATAAACATCCTCGACTGGAGAAGCTTCACATTAAACCTTGATCGTTTCCATCTTCTGGTCCCCCTGGACCTCCTGCTTAAATCCATTCGATCGTTAATAAGCCTCATTACGAAGCTAAACCAGCAAGTGCTTCTCTCTCCGAACTATTTCCATATTGGAATTTGAAAGGGCTTATGTTTGATCATGGTGTAAATCCGACTGATGCTGACGACACAGAAGATCAAGTAGATGTCGTGTGTGACGGCCCGCCCCGCACCAACCGACATTTACTCCAAAGGTGCGCTGTACACATGTCCAGTTAGCACGGAACGGGTCGTCAGAAGGAAAAGGAAGAAGGAAATGAACATACAAAGAACCTGTAGAATGTCTCACAGCGCATAGAACAAAATATAATAATTATATACTTGACATAAAACAGGAGAGACAGTGCATAAGCTGAAAATCAGAACTAAACATCATAGCAGCGGAAATCCAAGATACAACTTATTACAACTTTCAAACTGTCTCAAAGCAAAAGTAAGATAAAGGAGGTACACTACTAATGCCCAAGTAGCGACCACCAACGACACAGGGAGAATGTGTATATATATATATATATCATACGTGGAAGCCTCCTGCCCGTCTCCGAATCAGCTACTCGCGCATCACCAGCTAACCCGTCTCTAGTCTGCTCGTGTGAGCATCCAGAGTAATAAGAGGAGACATAAAACTCTGGGTCTGACATAAAGCCTGGTATGAGCGATAAGCATCTAAAGTGAACAATAACAGGTAGACTAAAACATACCTGAACCTGGACCTGCAACCAAAGAGTTAGCACTACATACTGGACAACACTCTAAGGTACCATATCAAACAGTGTAAAGATACGGAGGTGGGGGAGGTGTGCATGTCATAGGGATGGCAAACAATCAAACATAGCATCCATCCTCACATCTCTCACTCAGTGCGTAAAGCATACGATATTCACCACTTCGATCACCCAACATACCTTGCTACGATCACTCTGCCCCATGAAGTCATAAATGGCTTCACTGCACTGATAACGTAGCCACTAATCCTTTGCTATGTCCACATTGCCCCATGGAGTCACAAGAACCCCACTGCACTGGCTCATAGCCTTACTCATCCTTACTATGTCCACTCTGCCCCATGGAGTCGCAATGACCCCACTGCACTGGCTCATAGTCTTACTACGCATCACCTTGCCCCTCAGGTCATGATGACCCTACTGCACTGATAACGTAGTCTTGCTACCATCACCTTGCCGCTCAGGTCATAATGACCCTACTGCACTGATAAGTAGCCCATCATTCATTCTTAGTGGTGAATCGAAGTTATGAACGTCGACAACTCCTTAGCACACGTCCCGCAGCAAAGTCCAACCATGAAGTGAACTCATCGGTTCCCAACTGGATCCTGAGCTCTAACTTCCCATATTGGACTACCTTTGCATCTCGGGTTATTGGTCAATACTGGGTCGGGTCGGGTTCCTTCTCAAGCCATCAGTTCGGGTCGGGTATCCTCCATCTGTTCGGGTCGGGTCTTCTTCTGGTGCGGTTCGGGTCGGGTGTCCTCCGTCAGTTCGGGTCGGGTGCTTCACCTCGGGTCGGGTCGGGTGTCATCTCCCCTCCAGCTCGTGCCTCCGTTCCGATCCGTCTCCCCGCCCTTCACATGCTCCTATCCGATCCATCCTCATGCCTCCGCTCCGATCCGTCCTCCCTAATCCGATCCGATCCCAGTTTAGTTAGCGTGGCCTTCCTTTTTGCCATTTTTCCCAAGTGCTGGGTTCCGATCCGATCGAATTCCTTACTCAGTTCAACATATCCGATCCGAGCCCCATATCCGATCCGATCCGAACCCTGCACTGTTTTCTGAAACTGTTCCAGCAAGTGTTTACGCCATTCGACGACGTTTTCGACCATTCTAACTATTGAAATCAATCACAAAGCATTTCATACAGTCATAGCAACATGCATAATCAACCACAAACATCAAAACATCAACATGATAGGTTAAAATGGATCAAACATACCCAAAACCCCATATTTCCCCTTAAGCATGTTTAGGTGAAACTAATGATAGGATTAGCAAAACTTAACCAAATTAACCCAAATTCATATCAGAGGCCTAAAACATCATTTAAGAATTTATGAACATTTTTCCTGAATTTTATCATGCTTAAATTCGCTAATTAACACTAATCACCCTAATTAGCCATAATTAGTGCAAAACTATGCAAATCACTCACCTTAGCCACAAATAAACTAAGATCTGAAATAATTCTCTGATTTGATGTGAATCTCAATGCCAAACTGCAGCTACTATGTTGCTTTGGTGAAGATCTTCCTTGATTAGGGGTTGCTAAGCCAAATCATTGACCAAAAGATGATTTGGAGGTGATTTAGAGGTTAGAGGCCATTTTTAGGGTTCCTTGGTGATAAGTGGAGGCTAGAAAACTGAAATGGAATGATCCTCTATCTCATTTCAGCCTCCCCATAACCCTAATCCCGAAATGGGTTATGGGCCTATCCACTAATCACCCGATTTGGCCCGGTCAAGCAGTTTTTCACCTTCCAAACCTTATTTCAGCCATATCTCCCAAACGGTAAGTCCGTTTGGCTATTATGACCACTCTACGGAAAGGTAAACCATCAAACGAATCCAATGGAAGTGGTTTCAGGTCAAAATTCCTTTCCAATCAGAAGTTATGGCCAAAACAGTACCAACTAGGGGCAAAATGGTCATTTTAAAATCGACAAAAATCATGAACATGGGAAATGACTCTAATGGATGTTTCCAAAAGTTACATGACCATACGACTTCACATGGGAAAGAAATAAATATTCTACAATCCAATGATGTGTAGAATACGGGTCGTTACACTCTCCCCCCCTTAAGAAATTTCGCCCCCGAAATTCCCTAATCAAAACACACACAAAAGTCCCGCATGCCTATCAATCATAAAACAACAATCAAACATGCAAAACAAGCTAAGCAAATCTACCCTAGCATGCGGAAAAACTAAATTACGAAGTAAATCTTACCAGGCAAAGAGTTCTGGATACGCCTTCCTAATGCTCTCCTCTGTTTCCCAAGTACAATCATTCTCGTCCTCGCCCCACTGAACCTTGACTAGCTTCACCGCCTTCCTTCGAAGTTGCTTCGTATCGTGCCCCACAATACGGATCGGCTTGCGGTTCCCAACCGCCTCGGGTTCTACTTCGAAGTCCTCTAACTGATCAGGTGAAATAGTCACATTTGAGTCGTGAACGAACTTCCTTAGTTGGGAAACATGAAATACATCGTGAACTCCCGCCATTTTCTCTGGTAAGCCGACTCTATATGCCAAATTCCCGACTAGTTCAAGAACAGGGAATGGGCCAACAAATCTTGGTGCTAATTTACCTCTCCTGCCAAATCGTATCACGCTTTTCAACGGAGAGATCTTGACAAACACCAAGTCGCCAATGGAGAATTTCAAGTCTCTTCTCCTCTTATCAGCATAACTCTTCTGCCTATCTTGGGCAGCTTTCATTCGTTGCTGAATGATCTTAATCTTATCCGAAGTTTCTCTCGCCACATCTGGTCCAAGCACAAACTTCTCGCCAGTCTCTATCCAACATGATGGTGAGTTGCACGGTCTTCCGTACAAAGCTTCATATGGAGCCATACCGATATTGGATTGGTAGCTATTATTATATGCAAACTCTACTAGATGCAAATGGTCCTCCCACGATCCACCAAAATCCAATATACAAGCTCTCAAGAGATCTTCCAATATACGATTCACCCTCTCAGTCTGACCATCGGTCTGAGGATGATATGCGGTACTGAGATGTAATCCTGACCCTAGAGCCTCTTGTAAGCTCTTCCAAAACCCACTAGTGAACAATGGGTCTCGGTCACTCACAATGCTTTTGGGTACTCCATGAAATCTCACTACCCACTTCATATACAATTCTGCCAACTTGGTTGCCGTTCTGGTCGATTTGACTGGTATAAATCTTGCGCTCTTAGTCAATCGATCCACAATTACCCAAATGCTATCATATCCCGATCTAGTCCTTGGTAAACCATCGATGAAATCCATCGAGACTTGCTCCCATTTCCATTCGGGAATTTCTAATGGTTGCAACAACCCACTAGGCTTCTTTTGCTCGGCTTTAACTAGCTGGCAATTCATGCATTTGGATATAAACTTCCCAACGTCTCTTTTCATCCCTTCCCAGTAGTAAGTCTGTCTCATGTCTCGATACATCTTATTACCACCGGGATGTATAGTCAGTTTTGAGTGATGACATTCTCTAAGGACTTCATCTCTCAATCCATTCACGTTGGGCACAACTAGTCTTCCATTCTTCCGAAGCCATCCATCTCGATCAAGCCCATACACACTCATCTCCTCACTGTCGATGTTCATCTCTAACTTGGAGATGATTTCCAATAGATTAGGATCGTCCCTCTGGCTGGAACCAATCCGCTCTATCAAAGTGGGTCTGATCGCCAAACTAGCTAGCATAACTGGATCCAATTCGCACTTTGGTCTGAAATCAAACCCCGCGATATACTCCAGTTACTTCCACTCAAGAAACATTGCCCCTAAGCTGGCATGTCTCCTACTCAAGGCATCGACTACCGCATTACCTTTCCCAGGTGTGTATGCGATATCAAAATCATACAAAGCCAAGAACTCTAACCATCTCTACTAACGGAGATTCAGATCTTTCTGAGAGAAGAGATACTTCAACGATTTATGATCAGTAAACAACTCAAATCTTTCTCCCAAGAGATAGTGTCTCCACATCTTCAGCGCAAATACAATCGCTGCCAATTCCAAATCATGGGTAGGATACTTCTTCTCATGCGGCTTTAGCTGTCGACTAGCATAAGCTACAACCCTACCTCCTTGCATCAATACTGCACCCTGTCCGGTACCACAAGCATCCGTGTATACCGTCATCTCTTCATTCCCTTTAGGAATGACTAACACTGGCGCACGCATCAACTTCTCCTTTAGACTCTTGAAGGCATCCTCACACACTTCGTCCCAGACAAAGTACTGATTCTTCTTAGTCAACTGAGTCAACGGTGCTGCTATCTTGGAGAAGTCCTGGATAAACTTACGATAATATCCAGCTAATCCCAAGAAACTTCTCACATCTGTTACATTCTTGGGTGTAGGCCAATCCTGTACCGTAGCCACCTTCGCAGGGTCCACGGCAATACCACTCTCTGAAACAACATGACCCATGAATCTCACTTCCCTTCTCCAAAAATGACACTTAGAGAATTTCGCTTTCAATTGGTGTTTCCTCAACACCTCCATCACTATCCTCAAGTGTCCCTTGTGTTCCTCCTCTGTCCTTGAGTAAACAAGGATATCATCCACGAACACAAGAACAAACTTATTCAACTGATCTCTGAATACTCGATTCATAAGATCTACAAAGTAGGCTGTTGCATTGGTCAACCCAAACGGCATGACCAACCACTCATAAAATCCAGACAGCGTCCTAAATGCCGTTTTCGGAACACTCTCATCTGCTACTCGAAGCTGATGAAATCCTGTCGCGAGGTCCAACTGGGAGAACACTCTTGCTCCTTCCAGCTGATCAAACAAATCATCTATCCGCGGTAGAGGATACTTATTCTTCCTCGTCACCTTATTCAACTCGCGATAGTCCACACACAAACGAAGGGAACCATCTGCCTTAGTGGCAAACACAACTGGTGCTCCCCACTCGGAGAGACTCCTTCTAATAAATCCCTTCTTCAAAAGATTGTTGACTTGCACCCCGAGCTCTCGCTGCTCCCTTGGTGCCATACGACGAAGTGGCATCACTATAGGTCTGGCATCTTTCACTAAATCAATACGGAACTCAATCTCTCGGTGTGGTGGAAGCCCGGTCACCTCCTCGAAGACGTCCGGATACTGGCCAACCACGGGCACATCTGACAACTCATCCTGCGAGATGTCGAGGAAATTTACAAAACTAGCCATAACCCCATCACTAGATAGACTACCAAACACTACCCTCCGCCCATCATCCGCCCTCACTGTCACCAAAAAGCCCTCACAGTCTACCACCACCCCGTATCTTTGGAGCCAATCGACTCCCAATATAATGCCATACCCAGTAAAGCCCAAAACAAAGCAATCACATACAAACATACATCCATGACTCGATAAGACCAAATTCCTGCAAATCATACTAAGGCTAGTCGAACCACCAATCGGGTTTGTCACAACCAACGGTCTATCGACTATCTCGGGTTCCAGTCCCAATCTATCTACCACGTCACTAGATATGAAGGAACGGGAAGCCCCAGTATCAAACAAAACTCGAACTGGTACATCATAAATAGAAAGCATACCTTGAATAACAACATTCTTTCCTTTCTCCGCCGCAGTTGGGGCATTCGACGAAGAAGGAACAACATCAATAGCATATGCTTTCACAATTTGCTTCTCCTTAAGAGGTTGCGGACACTTATCCTTCTGATGTCCCACTTGACCACAGTTGTAGCACTTCCTTTCCGCTGGCTTGGCCTGACATTCTTTGGCATAATGGCCCTTCTTTCCACAGCTGAAGCACTCAACGTCCTTCTTACTCTTTTTCTGGCCACCCTTAGATTGGTCCTGCTTCCTCTTGTTCTGAGAGTTATTCTTGCCTCCACCGCCTGTTTGCGGCTTTGGCCCTTCTGCAGATGCAACCTCAGTCTTTGACTTAGGGTAAAGACTCTCTGATCTCAAAGCTTTCCCCACGATCGATTCAAAAGTCTCATCGATGTGGTTGATAAGCCTTTCCCCTAAGTATCCATCCAAACCAGTAATGAACTTCTCATTCTTCTTTTCAGGAGTATCAATGAGAGACAATCCATACTTCGACAAAGTGTCGAACTCAGCAATATAATCAGAAACTGCCCTTCCGTTCTGCTTGAGTTCCAAGAACCACTTAAACAATACTGACTTCTGGGCAGCTGGAATGAACTTCTCGCTAAAGCGAGCCTTGAACTGATCCCAAGTAACCTGATCCTCTGGAGTAGCTGTTCTAATGGCGTTCCACCAATTCATCGCTCGCCCTTGTAGCTGACGAGACGCTAGCCTTCTCTTCATCGCATCCTCAAGACCCAAGTCATCGAAGATACGGTCGCAGCTATCCATCCAATCTTGAACATCTGTGGCCGACTCCGTTCCATGGAACGGCTTTCCACCAAGATTAGTGTAATCCTTGCACAACTTGGCGAAATCGACCCTAGGCGCCTGCACTACTGGTGCAACACCAACTCCGGGATTGGGAACTGCCCCTTGCACTTCTCTAAGCATGTCTCTCATGAGGTTAGTAAACATTGCCCTCATGTCAGCGACATTCCCTTGGTTGGTCCCTTTACCAGCACCCCTCGTGTCTCGGCCCATCGTCAATCTGGAAAATGGAAACGATTAACGACACCATAGTGGTGCTAGTGCAGTGCGACTTCATTCTTATACTACTAATAGTATATACATACATAGCTTTTGAAAACCAAAGTAATCACAAATACGCGCCCTCGTATACGTACTAACTCTCCCTAGTGTCTTTCTCTAGGTTAACTACGCAACCTAGAGCTCTGATACCAAGTGTGACGGCCCGCCCCGCACCAACCGACATTGACTCCAAAGGTGCGCTGTACACATGTCCAGTTAGCACGGAACGGGTCGTCGGAAGGAAAAGGAAGAAGGAAATGAACATACAAAGAACCTGTAGAATGTCTCACAGCGCATAGAACAAAATATAATAATAACATACTTGACATAAAACAGGAGAGACAGTGCATAAGCTGAAAATCAGAACTAAACATCATAGCAGCGGAAATCCAAGATACAGCTTATTACAACTTTCAAACCGTCTCAAAGCAAAAGTAAGATAAAGGTGGTACACTACTAATGCCCAAGTAGCGACCACCAACGACACAGGGAGAATGTGTGTATATATATATATATATATATCATACGTGGAAGCCTCCTGCCCGCCTCCGAATCAGCTACTCGCGCATCACCAGCTAACCTGTCTCTAGTCTGCTCGTGTGAGCACCCAGAGTAATAAGAGGAGACATAAAACTCTGGGTCAGACATAAAGCCTGGTATGAGCGATAATCATCTAAAGTGAACAATAACCAGTAGACTAAAACATACCTGAACCTGGACCTGCAACCAAAGAGTTAACACAACATACTGTACAACACTCTAAGGTATCATATCAAACAGTGTAAAGATACGGAGGTGGGGGAGGTGTACATGTCATAGGGATGGCAAACAATCAAACATAGCATCCATCCTCATATCTCTCACTCAGTGCGTAAAGCATACGATATTCACCACTTCGATCACCCAACATACCTTGCTACGATCACGCTGCCCCCATAAAGTCATAAATGGCTTCACTGCACTGATAATGTAGCCACTAATCCTTTGCTATGTCCACTTTGCCCCATGGAGTCACAAGAACCCCACTGCACTGGCTCATAGCCTTACTCATCCTTACTATGTCCACTCTGCCCCATGGAGTCGCAATGACCCCACTGCACTGGCTCATAGTCTTACTACGCATCACCTTGCCCCTCAGGTCATAATGACCCTACTGCACTGATAACGTAGTCTTGCTACCATCACCTTGCCCCTCAGGTCATAATGACCCTACTGCACTGATAAGTGGCCCATCATTCATTGTTAGTGGTGAATCGAAGTTATGAACGTCGACAACTCCTTAGCACACGTCCCGCAGCAAAGTCCAACCATGAAGTGAACTCATTGGTTCCCAACTGGATCCTGAGCTCTAACTTCCCATATTGGACTACCTTTGCATCTCGGGTTATTGGTCAATACTGGGTCGGGTCGGGTTCCTTCTCAAGCCATCGGTTCGGGTCAGGTATCCTCCATCTGTTCGGGTCGGGTCTTCTTCTGGTGCGGTTCGGGTCGGGTGTCCTCCGTCGGTTCGGGTCGGGTGCTTCACCTCGGGTCGGGTCGGGTGTCATCTCCCCTCCAGCTCGTGCCTCCGTTCCGATCCGTCTCCCCGCCCTTCACATGCTCCTATCCGATCCATCCTCATGCCTCCGCTCCGATCCGTCCTCCCTAATCTGATCCGATCCCAGTTCAGTTAGCGTGGCCTTCCTTTTTGCCATTTTTCCCAAGTGCTGGGTTCCGATCCGATCGAATTCCTTGCTCAGTTCAACATATCCGATCCGAGCCCCATATCCGATCCGATCCGAACCCTGTACTGTTTTCTGAAACTGTTCCAGCAAGTGTTTACGCCATTCGACGACGTTTTCGACCATTCTAACTATTGAAATCAATCACAAAGCATTTTATACAGTCATAGCAACATGCATAATCAACCACAAACATCAAAACATCAACATGATAGGTTAAAATGGATCAAACATACCCAAAACCCCATATTTCCCCTTAAGCATGTTTAGGTGAAACTAATGATAGGATTAGCAAAACTTAACCAAATTAACCCAAATTCATATCAGAGGCCTAAAACATCATTTAAGAATTTATGAACATTTTTCCCGAATTTTATCATGCTTAAATTCGCTAATTAACACTAATCACCCTAATTAGCCATAATTAGTGCAAAACTATGCAAATCACTCACCTTAGCCACAAATAAACTAAGATCTGAAATAATTCTCTGATTTGATGTGAATCTCAATGCCAAACTGCAGCTCCTATGTTGCTTTGGTGAAGATCTTCCTTGATTAGGGGTTGCTAAGCCAAATCCTTGACCAAAAGATGATTTGGAGGTGATTTGGAGTTGATTTGGAGGTTAGAGGCCATTTTTAGGGTTCCTTGGTGATAAGTGGAGGCTAGAAAACTGAAATGGAATGATCCTCTATCTCATTTCAGCCTCCCCATAACCCTAATCCCGAAATGGGTTGTGGGCCTATCCACTAATCACCCGATTTGGCCCGGTCAAGCAGTTTTTCACCTTCCAAACCTTATTTCAGCCATATCTCCCAAACGGTAAGTCCATTTGGCTATTATGACCACTCTACGGAAAGGTAAACCATCAAACGAATCCAATGGAAGTGGTTTCAGGTCAAAATTCCTTTCCAATCAGAAGTTATGGCCAAAACAGTACCAACTAGGGGCAAAATGGTCATTTTAAAATCGACAAAAATCATGAACATGGGAAATGACTCTAATGGATGTTTCCCAAAGTTACATGACCATACGACTTCACATGGGAAAGAAATAAATATTCTACAATCCTATGATGTGTAGAATACGGGTCGGGACATCGTGATAAGGCAAATGCATACTCAGCTTGACAATGCTAATAACCAACTTGACACGAAGCTAAGTATAGTCAGGGACAATGCTAGGAAGAAGCTGCACAGGTGGAATAAGTTTGGTGACGACCTTCAAAAGCGTAATGGTGTTAATCTTGGTAAGTTCACAGCTTTGGAGAGTGATAGAGCTAAGTGGGAGGAAATCTTAGATTCTCGTGATGCTATCATCGCTTCTCTTAATAAAAGAATTGCAGAACTTAAGGAGTTGGATACTGAAAATAAGAAACTCAGAGTAGAGATTGAAGCTGCTAAGCAGAAAGAAAAGGAAGCTTTTACTGCCAAAAGCAATGCAGAAGCTACATTATCTGTAGAAAAAGACTTCTCCACACAATATCGGAAGGAGGCTACCCAACTTAGAGAAACTATTGATTTCTTGAGGTCTTCCAATCATACTCTATTAGCCAAGGTTGAACCTCTTGAGAAAAATAAGAAAATTGCTGAAGAAATTCATCAAAAGGCTATGGATAAGGCTGAGGCTGACATAGTCCGATTTTACGTTTATAGTGCTATGAGTCGCGGGAGTTTGCATTACTTAGGAGACACCTTCCCAACCATTTCAGCACTTGCTTAGGAACAAATACTTGAAATCAACGGAGATGATCGCAGCGAGGACGATCTTATTAATGAACTTTTAGATGATAGATCCAAGAAGGCTCTAGCTGAGGGAAAAGTCCAATTAGCGAGTGACAGTGCTGGTACCTATGGGGAGAAGGTTCAAAGTCCAACTAACATTGCTCCTCTCATTGATTCTGGGACTATTGAGGCTTCTAGCTCACAAATTCATGTAACTGCTCCTGTTACCTTAACAAAGAAAGATGTAGGTACTAAAGAGTATATTGTTACAGAGAACATTACAGAGGAACATGATGGGGACGATGAAGGTGATGACGAAAACGTAGACAACTTGAGAACTGAGTAGAGAGATTTCCAGGAAAACCTTTTAGATGTGGTAAAATCGAAATTGACTATACCGTGTCATACTTAGAATCCATTGTTGATTCGCCTGGGTCTCTCGCCTCTCATGCTCATTGCTTCCATAATCTTTGTTTAATTTCACCCCTGTCTTCTCCCGTTATATGCAAAGCAACGACGATTGAAGCCGCTATTGTTGTTGAATGGAGTTTTGATGACAACAACCTTATTTCAATTATCATTGATTATAAAATATATACTAACACTTTTTGTATAGAATATATATATATGTGTGTGTGCAGGAATTATATACAGGAAATATTACTAAAGATGTTATAAAGATAATAGGGATTCAAAGATTAGAGAAATTTCAAGACTCATGAGTAATCAAGATTTCAAGAGTTCAAGATTAATATAGTTATAGAGTCTAGATTTTGTAAGACTCTAAATAGCACTCCAGGTTCAAATTAAAATTCTAATTTTCAAATTCAAATTCAAATTCAAAATTTCAGTTTCAAATTCAAATTTTCAAATTCTGATTTTCAATTCTATCCTCAATCCTCTCTATTTTATTTTTCTATTTGTTTCTATTTTTATTCTTCTTTGTTTTTCAAACTTAAGTTTTTTATATACTTTATATTTATACTTTATATAGTTTAAAACCTTAAATTTTATAAATATACTTATACAGTTTAATTTTATGTTTTCATATGTTTTTCTATCATATAATATTAACTTACAACACTAGAATTTTACTCAAGAATTTCCAGATTTATTTTTATATCAAAACACTTGAAAAATGCTTTAAAATTTAAATTTTCAAAGGAGTATGTCGACATAATAAAAACTTCATGTGGAATATAACTGTCACTTTTTCCAATTTTAAAAGGAAGTGTCTTTTCACTATTTGAAATGATTCAGAACTATTGCAACCTTTCATACTCTATAAAAAGGGGTTAAAACCGAATTTTTTATTATCACTTCTTCTCTAACTTCATCCTCTTTCTCTACACCATTATTCTTAATCATTTTTATGATTCTTACGCTTATACTCTGCCGAATTCAATTCTGTTTTGATAAAACTTCTTCTCTCCACACTCTCTACTCTCTGAATCAAGTGCTATTGAAGAGTTATAGGGCTTTTTGTAATTACTTGGATTGAATAAACCTTACTTGTAAGTCAAAGAGGAATTGGTGTATCCCTGTAGCCGTAAAATCAAGGAATAGGTGTCGGCGTGTCCTTGTTGAGCCGTGAAATCAAGGAATAGGAGTCGATGTCTCCTTGTTGAGCTGTGAAATCAAGGAGGGTGTATTTGACTATTGAAAATAGTAATAAAACTCTGCGTAATCTAGTGTTGTGCAGGACTGGATGTAGGAGTAATCCGAAACAGTATAGAATCCGGTGTGTTCTTGTGACGGCAAGGAATTTCGCTCGGTCCGAACCAGTCGCTAAATCGACCCAGACTGTTCGAAACGCCCTATCGTTTGAGAACACGACAAAATAGAACGCATACAGAAGAACATTTCATTGTATATTTCAACAATGCACCAGATTACAAGAATATACAGAGTATAAATGAATATTACACAAAAATATCAGAGATTTAAATTACATTTAAATACATAGCAGCGGAAAATAATACAATACACAACTAGAAGAGATATACGGATACAAAGCTTTCCGGATATCATTCCAGCTGTAAACCAGGATCCTGTGAATATAAATCTGCAAAACCAAAACTACTAGCTGCCCGTGTCAAAATAGGGGCACCCAGAGTTTAGGTTAAAACAATAAACTCCAGGTCATTCATGGGACTGGTGTGAGAACTAAAACAGTTAATCTTTATTTTAAATCATTAGGTAAATCAAGGGACCACGCCGTATAACACGGAACGGGTTTCCTCCCAAGAATACCAGTGCATAAAACAAGCAGCGCAATGCTAAATAAAGAAAAATGAAGCTGTTTTAAGACCCAGGTCCCATCACACAATGCAACGCAGCCAAGGATAGGGTTTTCCCTTATAACAGCCAAAGAATGCTTGATACGTTTAAAACAAATCATTTGATACTATAATAGGTGCATAGTGTATAAAAACAACTTCAAATCATAAGTATAAATCATAGGCGGCATGAGCGCCCCATCCCACTATGTCACCATATATAGGTTTACCAATAAAACCGCAAATGTCACGTATTTGGAAATTGGATTTCCGTCTATGAACCGAGGCAAAAGATAGTCCTCAACCGATTCGAGACAATCTAGCCCATGTCTCAGGCAAGCGCGCAGGCAAGCCTTGGATCGTCAGGGCCGGTCCACCGATGTGGATTATTATGCCTGAACAATACGTCTCTCCGCCCTTTGGGGCGTAAATGATCCAACGAATGACTCCATCGGACCCGGATCGTCCGATCAAACCGAGGCGCCTCGCAACAGCAACAACCACATAAGTCAAACTCGTCAGGGCGTGTAAAACCACTGACGCCACTTTTAACTAGAAAGAAACGCATGCCCTCCCTGAGGTCCGTCTCCCGTTTTTGGTTCATACCGGGTGTGAAACACGCGAGGTAAACGTTACACAAAGCTACGCCACAAAGGCCGTGCTTTGATCATCACCACAAGACTTTGCTTTTCAACAGAAGCCTCGATCAATTGCCACTTAGGCATGCCACACAGGCAATTCACTCCATGCGTTTGATATCCATCAATATATAACCCCAGAGCTCGTATGTCTCAGAGAAGGGCGTTAAGCAAGAGAATAAATTCTCCGCCGCCAAGCAGATATATATTTAATAGAGATCAATCACACGGACTAAAATCCAATGTCAGACACACAGTCCATTTACAAGTTCGTTCTGGGTCTGAACGAAACCGGAGGCACCTAGTACCCCGCATATCCATCGATCTCCAAGTACGTCTGGACGATCACTAACTGTTTCCATCTTCTTGGGTGTACAGCCCAATCAAGATCATCAGTAATTACCCAAACGACGTGAAGACCTCCGGTCTTCGACCATCGTCTTCATCTTCGACTTATCGTCGTATCAGTTATTCAGAATGGGATAAACCCGGCCTTTCCGAATAACTCGCGTATATTTAAATAAGTGTTACACAAACACAACATACGCCTCATTCCAATTCATCAGTCACTAACCGTAAATTAATCAAGAGAATAATTCCCCAAATATTAACCCCGAAGGCCGAAACCAACATCAGATCAATATCCAGAAAACCATTCTACTTGGCTAACCGACAGTTAGTTTCTAAATTTCACGTTCATAGGGAAAGGTTCCCATTAATTTTATCCAAGATAAATTCCTTGAATTTATTCTTTATTCTATCTTTTGAATTTCGATTCAACTAGTCGGGATTAACGAAACTTACCGAAGTAATCATTTGCTTTAATTTCCCAATCCCAACCTATTAATCCCATGAAGTAAAACTGGTAATACTTCATATCTAACACCACAGTGTTATCGGTAAATTCAATTACCATTTCACGTTCAAATCTAATTAAAGATTTAACTATCGCCTGGAGTAAAACTGGTGATACTCCATTTCGATTATTTCAATCTAATTAAAGATTCATTAAAACTCCACTTAGTTTTAATCTGTGACTGGGTTAAAGAATCGGTGTCATTTAAAACACGGTTCACGATAAACCCAAAATCACATCACATTTCAATCAGTCCCTAATTGTAAATTAGCAAGTGAGCAATTCCCTAAGTATGAATCCCGAAGGCCGAAACCAACATCAGATCAATACCTCGGAAACTATTCAACTTAACTAATCTCCAGTTAGTTTCTGATTTTCTTAACTCCTTTAGGTCTAAGAACTGTATTATTAAAGATACCGTTCACGACAACCCAAAATCACATTTCATCAATGATCGGGTTAAAGAACGAGTGTTATTTAAAACACTGTCCACGATAAACCCAAAAATCAATATCGATTCAATTCCAATTAAATATTATTTAATTGGTACACTTCATTAAATCTAAATAAAAAGATTTAATCTTTTCTCAACTGGGTTCAAGAACAGTGTTAGTGAAGACACCATTCACGACAAACCCAAATCACATTTGATATTAAATACAAGGCTCTGAATAGAAAATATCCCGGCTTATATTCAATATCAAATTCTACGATTAACAAATGTCGTATTGGAAATAACGATATAAATATATATCTTTCAAATTTCCATAACAACATCTGTATAATCACGAATTCCAACATCGAAATATTCCGAAGACAATTTCGATTCAAATCCACTCCAATGCAATCATTGGAAATTTTGGTTATTTTTAAAACCCTTTTCAAATTCAATTTATTTATTTAAAAATAAATAGAATTATATTTCTAGTTCAAAACTAGTTCATTTCGATAAAAATCTATTTTTATCTTTTCAAATATGGAGTTTTTCATCCCAAATCTTCACAAATCATTTCTTATGATTTTACACAAATTATTACTATTTTTAATAATTTTATCAAGGCCCGTACAGTCGATTTCCATCAATGGCCATCGAACTACACTTACAGCGACCTTTTTCAAATTTGATTTGGACATAATTCCAAATCCAACCGTTAGATTTCTAATTTCTAACATTCGTTAGAAAGCTCTTTTCGATACGAACCCAACGGTTCCGGGTTTAGGAGAATCCGACGGTCGGATCTCCCGTAATGTCCGTTCGAAGTCAATGGTCGAAATTCGCGAACTGCCGCGGCGCGGCGCGTTCTATTCAGGCCATTATATTATATATATAATATATATAATATATATTTCGTCGATTTCTATTTAAAACGAATTATATAAATAGTTTTAAAATCGTTTCAAAAGCAATTTCAACTTCCATTTCAATTCAAATCAAAATTGAATTCTTCTTTATAAATTCGTTTTAAAATTCATTTCTATTCAATTCAAATTTCAATTCAATTTGAATTCATTTCAATTTGTTTTCAATTCAATTTGAATTCGTTTCAACTCAATTCATTTCGAAATCGTTTTCAATTCAATTCATTTCGAAATCGTTATATATTCAATTCATTTCGAAATCGTTTTCAATTCAATTCATTTCGAAATCGTTATATATTCAATTCATTTCGAAATCGTTATATATTCAATTCATTTCGAAATCGTTTTCAATTCAATTCATTTCGAAATCGTTATACATTCAATTCATTTCGAAATCGTTTTCAATTCAATTCATTTCGAAATCGTTTTAAAATCGATATAAATATCGTTTACGTCAAAATGGCGTCAATCTACTCAACACGGCTTCATAAATTTCTATTTTCAAATGTTCTATTTCAAATATTTCTTTTTCAAAATAGTTGTTATTATCAAAATATTTCGTTCAACACATGACCAATCTCAATGGATGAAACTGTCAACACATGAACTTTATTTTATATCGATAAAGATGTAAATTTTATTATCAAAATATTTCGTTCAACACATGACCAATCTCAATGAATGAGTACTGTCAACACATGAACTTTATTTTATATCGATAAAGATGTAAATTTTATTATCAAAATATTTCGTTCAACACATGACCAATCTCAATGAATGAGTACTGTCAACACATGAACTTTATTTTATATCGATAAAGATGTAAATTTTATTATCAAAATATTTCGTTCAACACATGACCAATCTCAATGAATGAGTACTGTCAACACATGAACTTTTATTTTATATTATTCTTTATTTTTCAAATTGGAATGAGGCCCAATCAATTACCATATAAAGTTAATTATATGGATTTTCATACAACACATGTATATAATAGCATGGAAAAATAATCAACCATCAACCAAAGTGCACTACACTGTATAAGCATCAAATATAGATATCTAACGCTTATAACAGCCTGTCAATCAATCGATCGACATATTTAATCAATCAGGATGAGTGAACTTCAAATTTCATCCCAACACCCGTGTGGGGTTTCAAACAATCAAACACATATTTTATTTGTGCAGTTGGGCGATGTGTAAAATTTATCGACCCAATCAATGTCCTTCAAATAGGTGTACATAAACAAACCGTCTGGTTTGTAAATGAATATTTTATTCACTTTCACTATATTCATATTCACGTTAAAAAATTATATTTTTAACGATAAAACATTTTATTCCAACATATGAATTTCTATTATTCATTTACACAATAAAATGATATTTTTATTTTCTAACATATTTTAGAAAATTTCGGCGGCATAACGGCACGATACTAGAAACGGGACGAGGCCTAGCCTTGTCCCCGGTCTAGTGAAGGCCCACGCCATTCACACATCAATCAAAATCACCAAACAACCAAATTCAAATCAAATCATCAAACTAATCTATGCAACCAAACAAACAAGTCCATGGTCTGTGGACGATTGTGTCGGGTGCTACTAAGCACCGTCTGCATCCTAGTATATATATATATATATATAACTAGAAATAAAATTGAAAGGTGAGAAATTCTCACATTATAGCTATCCTATCATCTTGACTCTTCTTTTGCAGAATTCTTCGTCGTTCTCGCCTTTTTGTCACCTTCGTTATCCGCTTTCTCTACATATGTAAAAATCGAATTTTTACTTCGCTATTCAATATATAAAAATCGAATTTTTAGTTAGCTATTCAATATATAAAAATCGAATTTTTATTTCGATGTTCAATATATAAAAATCACATTTTTATTTCGATGTTCAATATATAAAAATCACATTTTTATTTCGATGTTCAATATATAAAAATCACATTTTTATTTCGATGTTCAATATATAAAAATCACATTTTTATCACACTATTTTCCACTTAAAGATTTCGCCTTTATAAACACATAGACTTCGCCTTTTCAAATTTAAAGATTTCATCTTTATAAAAATCATCACTTTACTTCAACGTATATAAAATAAAAATCAGATGTTTATTTCGCTACGTATACAAAGATGATATTTTTATATTCTCTATCCTATAAAGATTATATTTTTAATACCTAAAAATATAAAAATCATATTTTTAATATTTCTTTTTCATATGAAAAATCATATCCTTTACCGATCAAAAATTATTTCTTTTCATGACTAAAATATAATCTTTTCAAAATAAGAGTATAAACTTTCATGAATAAAAATATAAGTTTTCATATATAAAAATATAAGCTTTACTATATTAAAAATATATACTTTTCCCTTATAAAAATATTCGTCTTTCCTTATATAAAAATACGACCTTTTACTTTATGAAAATACCATCTTGATTATCAATAAAAATCTCAACTCAGGTTAAAAATAAATAAAACTGAAAACACTTACAGTTACTCGAGAAAAGGGGGAGGAAGCGGTCTCGTTTTGGGCTGATTTGAGATGGGGACCCGCACTCGAGGGGAGGAGGAGCTAAACGAGGCGTCGCTCGAGCAGGGGGGTGCTCAGGTCGGCCATCGACTTCAGGGGGGTTTAGGGCGTGGTTCTCGCTGGAAGAGGAGGGTCGCGAGGGGGATAGGCCGGAGAGGTAGAGGAGAGCGAAGGAAGAAGAGGGGGTGGAAGCGGCGGGCGGTGGCTGTAGGGGGAGGAGCGAGGCAGATCGCGACTGCGATTTGGGGGGTTTTCTCTTTTTTTTTTTTTTTGGTCAACGGTTGAAATGAGGGGAGAGGATGAGTGTATATATTTAATTAATTAATTATTTTATTTCCTTTTAATTTCAAAAATTTGCTTTTGCTATCGAACCCCAATCGAGACCCAACGACTGTCGCCCCTAGCGTTTTACCCCCATTCCGAACACAATGGGATATGTATCGCAAGCTGATTCGATCGTTTCGATCAGTTTCCGTTGAATTTACATTTAAATCACTATATTGAATTTTAAACGTACATTTCAAATTACCGGGGTCACATAACAACTCTATAAATTCCAGAAAAATATTTTCTAGCTTCGTATTGACGATACGGTCCTAACAAAACTAGTTTCGCCGAATTCTGACACCGTTTGAAAAATGGCCAATTTCCAGTCGATTAAAATCAACTGAAACTGGTCAAACGCGTTTTCCTTTTCCACGCTCACATATTGAATCGAAAAATTATGAAATTTGGAATCTAGCAATAACTTAACATCACGGACCCAACAAAACTGGTTTCGTCGAAATCCGAGCTCGTTTGCAAAATTGCTATTTTTAAGGGCCTTATATATATAAAAATATATATAAATTCCACAGCGACTATTCAGAATTTTCAACTGGACATATCTTTTGATTCCCGCTATGAAATCTTGATTATTCGGATTCAATGGAAAGATATTATCAATTAGATCCTAATGTTTTTGGTTTCACTAAAATCTGGATTGTTTTGCACCCGGTACATTCAATTGAAGTTTGAAATCGAATTATCGAACTACCGCGCCATTTTCAATTCTATTTATAATTATATATAAATATTTATATTCTAACGACGACGCGTATAAATATATACGTTCGAATTATATTCAAAATAAATTTTCGTCGATATTATTTAAAATAATTCATTTTAAATAATCAAAATTCGCCAAAATTGCCAAAATAAAAATTTTAAACTGGCCCAGAATTTCCGGGTTGTTACAATCTCCCCCACTTAAAACTTTTCGTCCCCGAAAAGGAACAAAGTCGAAAGTGGTTTGATTATTCAACTCTACGTTCGATCAGGCTTTCATTCTCCAACTTTTCAGTTTCTGAGAATTTTCAAAATTTCAAAAATTTGGCTAACACCCTAAATTTTCGAAAAATTTCGCCATAACCTCCCCTGCAATGGGAGCATCGGGGAATTTCAAATAGCTTCCCCGGTCCTTCAGATCTCAAAAAGAAAAAGAAAAAGCCAAGCGGCTAGCCAATAGGCTCACAAAATCATCATCACCCAAACAAAACAGGAAATTATGTAGTAAACATGTACCTATTTGTCGGGCAAACAAATTTTATTCTCTGGCTCTAGCCTCCTTGCTATGACCTGTTCAAAGTAAGTATATATACGCAAGCAAATGCGACCAAATTTCAATACAATTCAATATTTGATCAAATTAGGCATAATGGTTCAAAATTATCAATCAAATAAACAAACAACACAATCATCAATCAATTAGTGATTATCATTTGAAATTCATAACTTTGATATATAGTCAAAAATCACATTTTTGATGCCAAATCACAACAATAAGCCCTATCTAATTTTGGTTCTCACACCAGTCAATAGGAAATATATAGATATCACACCTTCGTTACTCGAACATGAATACTAATGACGACTAGTCAGTCATCAGAATCATCTTCGGGCCACTAGAGTATGATTCTATATCTACCCAGTATATTAAAACTTTAAATACACGTTTGCAAGGCGTATATGCAAAATCTTTATATACTGGACTGTCCAAATCAATATAAATAAATAATCAAATACGAATAATTGATTTTAAATTTTCAAAACAAAATTGGCTTTCATTTTTTAAAAAAAAATACTCTTCACACTCGTTCTAGGATACTCCTGATCCCATCTCTAACGAGTCATTCTCGTTGGATATTACTAATCCAATTTCTGATGAATTCTTTCGTACGGTTCTAATGTGTCTTGTTCTCTAGCTTTGTAAACCAAAGCTCTGATACCAACTGTGACGGCAAGGAATTTCGCTCGGTCCGAACCAGTCGCTAAACCGATCCAGACCGTTCGAAATGCCCTATCGTTTGAGAACACGACAAAATAGAACGCATACAGAAGAACATTTCATTGTATATTTCAACAATGCACCAAATTACAAGAATATACAGAGTATAAATGAATATTACACAGAAATATCAGAGATTTAAATTATATTTAAATACATAGCAGCGGAAAATAATACAATACACAACTAGAAGAGATATACGGATACAAAGCTTTCCGGATATCATTCCAGCTGTAAACCAGGATCCTGTGAATATAAATCTGCAAAACCAAAACTACTAGCTGCCCGTGTCAAAATAGGGGCACCCAGAGTTTAGGTTAAAACAATAAACTCCAGGTCATTCATGGGACTGGTGTGAGAACTAAAACAGTTAATCTTTATTTTAAATCATTAGGTAAATCAAGGGACCACGCCGTATAACACGGAACGGGTTTCCTCCCAAGAATACCAGTGCATAAAACAAGCAGCGCAATGCTAAATAAAGAAAAATGAAGCTGTTATAAGACCCAGGTCCCATCACACAATGCAACGCAGCCGAGGATAGGGTTTTCCCTTATAACAGCCAAAGAATGCTTGATACGTTTAAAACAAATCATTTGATACTATAATAGGTGCATAGTGTATAAAAACAACTTCAAATCATAAGTATAAATCATAGGCGGCATGAGCGCCCCATCCCACTATGTCACCATATATAGGTTTACAAATAAAACCGCAAATGTCACGTATTTGGAAATTGGATTTCCGTCTATGAACCGAGGCAAAAGATAGTCCTCAACCGATTCGAGACAATCTAGCCCATGTCTCAGGCAAGCGCGCAGGCAAGCCTTGGATCGTCAGGGCCGGTCCACCGATGTGGATTATTATGCCTGAACAATACGTCTCTCCGCCCTTTGGGGGCGTAAATGAGCCAACGAATGACTCCATCGGACCCGGATCGTCCGATCAAACCGAGGCGCCTCGCAACAGCAACAACCACATAAGTCAAACTCGTCAGGGCGTGTAAAACCACTGACGCCACTTTTAACTAGAAAGAAACGCATGCCCTCCCTGAGGTCCGTCTCCCGTTTTTGGTTCATACCGGGTGTGAAACACGCGAGGTAAACGTTACACAAAGCTACGCCACAAAGGCCGTGCTTTGATCATCACCACAAGACTTTGCTTTTCAACAGAAGCCTCGATCAATTGCCACTTAGGCATGCCACACAGGCAATTCACTCCATGCGTTTGATATCCATCAATATATAACCCCAGAGCTCGTATGTCTCAGAGAAGGGCGTTAAGCAAGAGAATAAATTCTCCGCCGCCAAGCAGATATATATTTAATAGAGATCAATCACACGGACTAAAATCCAATGTCAGACACACAGTCCATTTACAAGTTCGTTCTGGGTCTGAACGAAACCGGAGGCACCTAGTACCCCGCATATCCATCGATCTCCAAGTACGTCTGGACGATCACTAACTGTTTCCATCTTCTTGGGTGTACAGCCCAATCAAGATCATCAGTAATTACCCAAACGACGTGAAGACCTCCGGTCTTCGACCATCGTCTTCATCTTCGACTTATCGTCGTATCAGTTATTCAGAATGGGATAAACCCGGCCTTTTCGAATAACTCGCGTATATTTAAATAAGTGTTACACAAACACAACATACGCCTCATTCCAATTCATCAGTCACTAACCGTAAATTAATCAAGAGAATAATTCCCCAAATATTAACCCCGAAGGCCGAAACCAACATCAGATCAATATCCAGAAAACCATTCTACTTGGCTAACCGACAGTTAGTTTCTAAATTTCACGTTCATAGGGAAAGGTTCCCATTAATTTTATCCAAGATAAATTCCTTGAATTTATTCTTTATTCTATCTTTTGAATTTCGATTCAACTAGTCGGGATTAACGAAACTTACCGAAGTAATCATTTGCTTTAATTTCCCAATCCCAACCTATTAATCCCATGAAGTAAAATTGGTAATACTTCATATCTAACACCACAGTGTTATCGGTAAATTCAATTACCATTTCACGTTCAAATCTAATTAAAGATTTAACTATCGCCTGGAGTAAAACTGGTGATACTCCATTTCGATTATTTCAATCTAATTAAAGATTCATTAAAACTCCACTTAGTTTTAATCTGTGACTGGGTTAAAGAATCGGTGTCATTTAAAACACGGTTCACGATAAACCCAAAATCACATCACATTTCAATCAGTCCCTAATTGTAAATTAGCAAGTGAGCAATTCCCTAAGTATGAATCCCGAAGGCCGAAACCAACATCAGATCAATACCTCGGAAACTATTCAACTTAACTAATCTCCAGTTAGTTTCTGATTTTCTTAACTCCTTTAGGTCTAAGAACTGTATTATTAAAGATACCGTTCACGACAACCCAAAATCACATTTCATCAATGATCGGGTTAAAGAACGAGTGTTATTTAAAACACTGTCCACGATAAACCCAAAAATCAATATCGATTCAATTCCAATTAAATATTATTTAATTGGTACACTTCATTAAATCTAAATAAAAAGATTTAATCTTTTCTCAACTGGGTTCAAGAACAGTGTTAGTGAAGACACCATTCACGACAAACCCAAATCACATTTGATATTAAATACAAGGCTCTGAATAGAAAATATCCCGGCTTATATTCAATATCAAATTCTACGATTAACAAATGTCGTATTGGAAATAACGATATAAATATATATCTTTCAAATTTCCATAACAACATCTGTATAATCACGAATTCCAACATCGAAATATTCCGAAGACAATTTCGATTCAAATCCACTCCAATGCAATCATTGGAAATTTTGGTTATTTTTAAAACCCTTTTCAAATTCAATTTATTTATTTAAAAATAAATAGAATTATATTTCTAGTTCAAAACTAGTTCATTTCGATAAAAATCTATTTTTATCTTTTCAAATATGGAGTTTTTCATCCCAAATCTTCACAAATCATTTCTTATGATTTTACACAAATTATTACTATTTTTAATAATTTTATCAAGGCCCGTACAGTCGATTTCCATCAATGGCCATCGAACTGCACATACAGCGACCTTTTTCAAATTTGATTTGGACATAATTCCAAATCCAACCGTTAGATTTCTAATTTCTAACATTCGTTAGAAAGCTCTTTTCGATACGAACCCAACGGTTCCGGTTTTAGGAGAATCCGACGGTCGGATCTCCCGTAATGTCCGTTCGAAGTCAATGGTCGAAATTCGCGAACTGCCGCGGCGCGGCGCGTTCTATTCAGGCCATTATATTATATATATAATATATATTTCATCGATTTCTATTTAAAACGAATTATATAAATAGTTTTAAAATCGTTTCAAAAGCAATTTCAACTTCCATTTCAATTCAAATCAAAATTGAATTCTTCTTTATAAATTCGTTTTAAAATTCATTTCTATTCAATTCAAATTTCAATTCAATTTGAATTCATTTCAATTTGTTTTCAATTCAATTTGAATTCGTTTCAACTCAATTCATTTCGAAATCGTTTTCAATTCAATTCATTTCGAAATCGTTATATATTCAATTCATTTCGAAATCGTTTTCAATTCAATTCATTTCGAAATCGTTATATATTCAATTCATTTCGAAATCGTTATATATTCAATTCATTTCGAAATCGTTTTCAATTCAGTTCATTTCGAAATCGTTATATATTCAATTCATTTCGAAATCGTTTTCAATTCCATTCATTTCGAAATCGTTTTAAAATCGATATAAATATCGTTTACGTCAAAATGGCGTCAATCTACTCAACACGGCTTCATAAATTTCTATTTTCAAATATTCTATTTCAAATATTTCTTTTTCAAAATAGTTGTTATTATCAAAATATTTCGTTCAACACATGACCAATCTCAATGGATGAAACTGTCAACACATGAACTTTATTTTATATCGATAAAGATGTAAATTTTATTATCAAAATATTTCGTTCAACACATGACCAATCTCAATGAATGAGTACTGTCAACACATGAACTTTATTTTATATCGATAAAGATGTAAATTTTATTATCAAAATATTTCATTCAACACATGACCAATCTCAATGAATGAGTACTGTCAACACATGAACTTTATTTTATATCGATAAAGATGTAAATTTTATTATCAAAATATTTCGTTCAACACATGACCAATCTCAATGAATGAGTACTGTCAACACATGAACTTTTATTTTATATTATTCTTTATTTTTCAAATTGGAATGAGGCCCAATCAATTACCATATAAAGTTAATTATATGGATTTTCATACAACACATGTATATAATAGCATGGAAAAATAATCAACCATCAACCAAAGTGCACTACACTGTATAAGCATCAAATATAGATATCTAACGCTTATAACAGCCTGTCAATCAATCGATCGACATATTTAATCAATCAGGATGAGTGAACTTCAAATTTCATCCCAACACCCGTGTGGGGTTTCAAACAATCAAACACATATTTTATTTGTGCAGTTGGGCGATGTGTAAAATTTATCGACCCAATCAATGTCCTTCAAATAGGTGTACATAAACAAACCGTCTGGTTTGTAAATGCATATTTTATTCACTTTCACTATATTCATATTCACGTTAAAAAATTATATTTTTAACGATAAAACATTTTATTCCAACATATGAATTTCTATTATTCATTTACACAATAAAATGATATTTTTATTTTCTAACATATTTTAGAAAATTTCGGCGGCATAACGGCACGATACTAGAAACGGGACGAGGCCTAGCCTTGTCCCCGGTCTAGTGAAGGCCCACGCCATTCACACATCAATCAAAATCACCAAACAACCAAATTCAAATCAAATCATCAAACTAATCTATGCAACCAAACAAACAAGTCCATGGTCTGTGGACGATTGTGTCGGGTGCTACTAAGCACCGTCTGCATCCTAGTATATATATATATATAACTAGAAATAAAATTGAAAGGTGAGAAATTCTCACATTATAGCTATCCTATCATCTTGACTCTTCTTTTGCAGAATTCTTCGTCGTTCTCGCCTTTTTGTCACCTTCGTTATCCGCTTTCTCTACATATGTAAAAATCGAATTTTTACTTCGCTATTCAATATATAAAAATCGAATTTTTAGTTAGCTATTCAATATATAAAAATCGAATTTTTATTTCGATGTTCAATATATAAAAATCACATTTTTATTTCGATGTTCAATATATAAAAATCACATTTTTATTTCGATGTTCAATATATAAAAATCACATTTTTATTTCGATGTTCAATATATAAAAATCACATTTTTATCACACTATTTTCCACTTAAAGATTTCGCCTTTATAAACACATAGACTTCGCCTTTTCAAATTTAAAGATTTCATCTTTATAAAAATCATCACTTTACTTCAACGTATATAAAATAAAAATCAGATGTTTATTTCGCTACATATACAAAGATGATATTTTTATATTCTCTATCCTATAAAGATTATATTTTTAATACCTAAAAATATAAAAATCATATTTTTAATATTTCTTTTTCATATGAAAAATCATATCCTTTACCAATCAAAAATTATTTCTTTTCATGACTAAAATATAATCTTTTCAAAATAAGAGTATAAACTTTCATGAATAAAAATATAAGTTTTCATATATAAAAATATAAGCTTTACTATATTAAAAATATATACTTTTCCCTTATAAAAATATTCGTCTTTCCTTATATAAAAATACGACCTTTTACTTTATGAAAATACCATCTTGATTATCAATAAAAATCTTAACTCAGGTTAAAAATAAATAAAACTGAAAACACTTACAGTTACTCGAGAAAAGGGGGAGGAAGCGGTCTCGTTTTGGGCTGATTTGAGATGGGGACCCGCACTCGAGGGGAGGAGGAGCTAAACGAGGCGTCGCTCGAGCAGGGGGGTGCTCAGGTCGGCCATCGACTTCAGGGGGGGTTTAGGGCGTGGTTCTCGCTGGAAGAGGAGGGTCGCGAGGGGGATAGGCCGGAGAGGTAGAGGAGAGCGGAGGAAGAAGAGGGGGTGGAAGCGGCGGGCGGTGGCTGTAGGGGGAGGAGCGAGGCAGATCGCGACTGCGATTTGGGGGGTTTTCTCTTTTTTTTTTTTTTTTTGGTCAACGGTTGAAATGAGGGGAGAGGATGAGTGTATATATTTAATTAATTAATTATTTTATTTCCTTTTAATTTCAAAAAGTTGCTTTTGCTATCGAACCCCAATCGAGACCCAACGACTGTCGCCCCTAGCGTTTTACCCCCATTCCGAACACAATGGGATATGTATCGCAAGCTGATTCGATCGTTTCGATCAGTTTCCGTTGAATTTACATTTAAATCACTATATTGAATTTTAAACGTACATTTCAAATTACCGGGGTCACATAACAACTCTATAAATTCCAGAAAAATATTTTCTAGCTTCGTATTGACGATACGGTCCTAACAAAACTAGTTTCGCCGAATTCTGACACCGTTTGAAAAATGGCCAATTTCCAGTCGATTAAAATCAACTGAAACTGGTCAAACGCGTTTTCCTTTGCCACGCTCACATATTGAATCGAAAAATTATGAAATTTGGAATCTAGCAATAACTTAACATCACGGACCCAACAAAACTGGTTTCGTCGAAATCCGAGGTCGTTTGCAAAATTGCTATTTTTAAGGGCCTTATATATATAAAAATATATATAAATTCCACAGCGACTATTCAGAATTTTCAACTGGACATATCTTTTGATTCCCGCTATGAAATCTTGATTATTCGGATTCAATGGAAAGATATTATCAATTAGATCCTAATGTTTTTGGTTTCACTAAAATCCGGATTGTTTTGCACCCGGTACATTCAATTGAAGTTTGAAATCGAATTATCGAACTACCGCGCCATTTTCAATTCTATTTATAATTATATATAAATATTTATATTCTAACGATGACGCGTATAAATATATACGTTCGAATTATATTCAAAATAAATTTTCGTCGATATTATTTAAAATAATTCATTTTAAATAATCAAAATTCGCCAAAATTGCCAAAATAAAAATTTTAAACTGGCCCAGAATTTCCGGGTTGTTACAGTTCTTCCCTTTTCTGCATTTTTTATTTCTGTTTATTTTGCATTTCTATTTGAATCTGTGCTGTGATTGTGTTTGTGGTGTTAGATTCATCTCGTAGTTAACATTAGATTTAAATTTTGCTTAAATTCTTACAAACACTATTCACCCCCTCTAGTGTTTGCTTTGCCTTAACGATCCATTCCGCATTCTCTAACAATTGTTATCGGAGCATGGTCTTTCAAAAAGCTCAAAATCTAATTTTGAAATTTTGGTAGAATAGCAAATTTTGGAATCTCTGGTAATACTAGTGTCAGTTCGTACATTGCATCAATGTTAAAAGAGTCAGCATATATTAATGTTAAAGAAGTATATGATCTACTGAAATATTGTTCAATACAGAAAAGGATGAATTCTATGACTTTTGAAAATTCAAAAGTTGAAAAGATGGGTAAAGTGGCTATTGGAAATTCAATTTCTGAAAAGGTGGCTATTAGAAATTCAAATCTTGAGTTGTTGTGTGTACGTAATTGAAATTCAAATCTTGAACATGGCTATTGAAAATTCAAATTCTAGAAAGCAATTGGTGGAAATGAAAAAGGACAAATGTATACTGGATAGTGGTTGTTCGAGACATATGATTGGAAATCCAGAACTACTCAATAATCTAAAGTATAATGATGGTGGTTTGGTGAATTTCGGAGATAATTCTAAAGGATACATCATTAGGATCGGCAATGTCGGTAATTCTGAAACTCCTACTATTTCTAATGTTTTATTAGTTAGGAATTTAAAACACAATTTACTAAGCATAATTCAACTTTGCGATAAAGGACATAAAATAAACTTTGAAAAGAATAAATGTTTCATAGAAGATAGTAATTCGAAATTTATAATCAAAGGAGATAGAAAGTAAATATCTATATATTAAGTATGAAAATTTCCAATGAAAATTTATGCGTTATGGCCGATACGAGTGATCCCTGGATCTGGCATAAGAGATTCGGTCATACAAATTTCAAACATATTTCTAGAATTTCTAAATTATATTCAGTTAGAGGATTACCCAAAATGAAATTTAAAG
This sequence comes from Allium sativum, assembly GCA_030737875.1. Lineage (NCBI taxonomy): Eukaryota > Viridiplantae > Streptophyta > Magnoliopsida > Asparagales > Amaryllidaceae > Allium > Allium sativum. The sequence continues at coordinate 836,426,972 of CM060916.1, forward strand.
TTAATATCTTATGCGATGCTTATCAATTCAGAAAATTAAAGAAAAGTTCATTTAAATCAAAAGATGAAATTACGACTTCAAAACCATTAGAGTTAATACACATGGATTTATTTGGTCCACCCCAAATTCCATCAATAAATCATAACAGATCTGTGTACATAATAGTTGATGATTTTTCTAGATTCATTTGGACTTTGTTTCTTAAAAATAAAAGTGATGCTTTCGACCAATTTAAAACTTTTTCTAAAAGGATTCAAAATTTATTATCACTAAAAATTAAAAAATAAAAAGGATTCAAAATTTATTATCACTAAAAATTAAAAAATACGTAGTGATCATGGTGGAGCATTCGAAAATGAGAATTTTGAAAAATATTGTAATAAAAAGGGAATAACCAAAAATTTTCAATTCCAAGAACTCCTTAACAAAATGGAGTAGTTGAATGTAAAAATAGAACGATACAAGAATGTGCAAGAACTATGTTACCCGATAGTAATTTTGTAACAACCCGGAAAATACGAGCCAATTTATAAAATTTAATTTGGTTATTTTAATGAATTTGGAGGAATTGAAATAAAATATTTCAATTAAATAACGAGTTAGAAATAGTGCTATAGTTTAAAATTTTGAATTCGAACTTTGACTGAACGTACAGGATGCAAAATGAAACGGATTTTAGAGAAGCCAAAAATATTTAAATCTGTATAAGACTATCTTTCTAACAAATTTGAAAAATTAAAATTTTGTAGCGGGAATCAAAAGTTATGGCCAGTTGAATAATCAGAATGGTCGTTATAGACTAAATATAGCCCTTGAAAATTGACATTTTGCAAACGACCTCCATTTTCAATGAAACCACTTTTGTTGGATCCGGGATGCCAATTAATTGCTATGTTTCAAATTCCATAATTTTTGGAATTAATATGTGGGGGTGGCAAAAAAAATGTGTTTGGTTGATTTCAGTCATATTGGATCGACCAGAAAATGGACATTTTTCAAATGGTCTCAGAATTCAACGAAATTAGTTTTGTTGGGACCGTATCGTCCCAACATAGCTAGAAAAAATTTTCGGGAATTTTTAGAATCAGTATGTGGCCCCGGCAAATTAAAATGTACGTTAAAAATAGAGTTTGAATGTTTTATATTTTAATTTGAAGAATAACTGACTGTAACAGTCGAATGGGCTTACAAAACATATTCCGTTGTGTTCGGAAGGGGGGGTATTTAGCTAGGGGCAACAGTCGTTGTGTTTGAAATAGAGTTCGTATGGAGAAACACAAATTTTTGAAATAATATATATATCGACCAATAGAATTAATTCATTCATTAATTAAAGATATAATTTTTTTTAGAAAACCCTCATTCTTCTCTAGACCGACAACGCTGGGAGTTCAAAGCTTCTCGGCCATATTTCGATCGATCCACGCATCAAAAGACCTCGCCCCAGTTCAACTTTTTGAAGCTCATCTCCTCCTCTTCAAATCCATATAAAGTTTACCCCCTATCGTTGCTCCTACCTCGAGTTACGCGCCTCCAAACATCCGACCTTCAACTTGCCGCCGACAATCGGATCCGCCACCGAGTTGGGCGCTGCACCCATCGATCTGCGCGCCTCACGGAGGCCTTCAGCGTGGTGTATCTCGATTTCATCCAAGTGCCACAGATTTAAAGAAAACTGAAAACCTAGTTTTGAAGATTCTGCAGTGGTAACGACCTTTGTTTTTGAAAAAGGAAAAAACACTTTTAAGTGTTGCAAATCGTGATTTTCAAATAAAAATCATATATTTTTGCTGTCTTGACGAAATTCGATGAAACAGGAAACATCGGACTCATAGCAACATCATCTACATTCTAGAAGAAGCTAGAACGTGTTCCGAGCTCGCTACAAATTTCAAACGGATTAAAATCAATGTGAGACATCTAAATTCAATATGTAATGGAAATGCATTGTATAAATTATATGAGTGAAATATAAATTATATATGCGTTGTACACCACATGTACGAGCATTGTATAAGTTATATGAGCGATGTATAAATTATACATGCATTGTAAAAATCATATATGTGTTGAAATGGAAATGAAATATATTTATATACGTATATATATATACACACACTCCTTCGTCCATAGACCATGGACGAAATGAATTGATTGTGTATAACGTGAAATTGGTTGATAATGCGAATGGTTGAAAGTTAGTTGAAATGCGAACGGTTGGAAATATTTGTTTGTGGTTGAAAGAAATTGTTTGTGGTTGAAATAATGAGAATTATTGTGGAAAGTTCATATGATGTGAAATTGATCTTAGATCATTTAGATAAGCCCGTTATGGAACGCCGCGGGGCCTAAGGTAGTGCGAGGAGCCGTACTCGGGACGGTGCCGGTTTTTAACCTCTTACCATTTTGCTGCCGAAATTTTTAGTACTATCTATGTGTTTAAATTATTTACATGTATTGAATTATATTCATGTGTTGCATAAATTGTTTAGATAATAAAAATCACATTTTTATTATGTGTGTGAAGTATATGAAGTGTGCATGTATGAGATATTCATATGTTGAGGTATTCATGCATTGAATGACATTCATGTGTTGAATAAATTGTTTGAAAAGTAAAAAAATCACATTTTTATCTTGTGTATGGACTATATAAAATATTAGTGGTTTTAAATAAATAATTTTAACTTCAAAAATATCATTTTATATTATTTATGAAGTATATAAAATATTCGTGTTTCAAATACATTGTTTTAACGATAAAAATATAATTTTTATTATATGTACGAACTAATTAAAATATTCATATGTTGAAAAGGATTCATGTGTTGAATAAAAGGATTGAAGAATAAAATTTACATTTTATTGTGAATATGAAGTGCTAAAAAAATCACGTGTGGAATAAATATTTTGATCGATAAAAATATCATTTTTATCATGTATACGACTCGCTAAAAATACACATGGGTTGAAACATGTTTTTGTTCGCCAAAAATAACATTTTTATCCTATGTATGAAGTGTTAAAAATAACCGCATATTGAAATAAACATTTGTTCGCTAAAAATATTACTTGTAGTTTAGTTCTGCATATATATACATGTGTTGAACAAGAATATGAATTAGCTGTTGAGTAAAATATATATTTGTGTGCCCGACAAATAGGTAAGCCTTAATGAGTTGGCTACGCAATTTTATTATTATATAAACTCCTGTGAATGCCATTGGATGTGGAGTGCTTGTTGTTCTATGTGAAATAATAAACGTCGCCATAGGATAGTAATAATTAATTTTGAACTACACTACATGGCATACTTCTTGGAGATAGCATAGCCTATCATATACCACATAAGCATTTGGAGCTTATGTGACGAGGTGGAAGATTTACCATACAAGCGAGAGGCTTGTATGGCGATGACTATATTTTAGGTTGAATTGAAGACTGATATGGACTATATAAATATAACGATAAATTGCTAGATTAATATAAACACCACTTGGGTCTGGAGGTGACAATAAACACGTCTCTCTGGTCATTAAGGCACAAAAACCATTTATAGGGTGACGAGAATTTATTCTCTGGAGGTATGATCTATACACACTCCCCTATGGACACCGAAATATATCACTATAAATATGTGCACGCTTTTTAGGATTTATTGGGTGCCTAATACGGCCCAATAAATTTCCAAACCCCTCCCCGTACAAAGGAGGTTATGCCGAAATTTTCCGAAATTTAAAGGCGTTAGTAAAATATTTGAAGTGAAAAACGATATGGAAATCGTCGAATGAATTATTATTTTTATATATATATATAAATTAAATAAATGAATCGCGCAGCTGCAGTTCATTTTTTGGAATCGTAATTTTAAATGATTATATAGAGAAATCCGACCATCGGATTTTCCCGAAACCGGAATCGTTGGGTTCGCTTTGGAAAAATATTTCCAACGATATAAAGTTCGTTAAAATCCAACGGTTGGATTGTGTGAAATATTTAATTCAAATCTAAATGATAACAGCGCCAGAATGAATTATATATATATATGAATTAAATAAAATGAATAACGACGTTGTAGTTCGTATTTTGAAATCGTAACTTTAAACAATTATATCGAGAGATTCGACCATCGGATTGTCCCGAAATCGGAACCATTTGGTTCGCTTTGGAGAGATCTTTCCAATGGAATCAATTTCGTTAAGATCTGATGGTTAGATTTTGATAGATGTGTAAATCAAAATTAGAGAAAAACAACGCTAGGGCCACGTTATGGCCTGAAATATCGTTTAATTAAATGGCGCTATTTTTAAATAAATAAAAATAGCGATATATCGTTATAAAATATTATAAGTGATATGGAATGGAAATAAACCGATTCAACTGGGTTTGCTTGATATTTGATGGTTGAATGTGTTTTACATTAATTTTTTTATAAAGAACTGAAATATGGATGTCGAATAATTTAACCATGGACATAGTTGATTTGAGTTCTAATATACGTGAATTACTTGAAAAGACCGAGTTAATGCTCATTTCAAATAATTAATCGACGAATGAATGTCGAAGATATGAAGATGATGCAAGACCGGTGATCTTCACATCGTGTAGATTACTACTGATGCCTTTGAGATGGGTAGCTCGCTTGACGAGGTTGCAATGGTAGTGGTTTAGACGTACTTGTTGATCGTCCAGATATGCGAGGGCCTCTCTCCTGTATTGGACATATGGGAGCAGGAATAAGGTGCCTCCGGTTTCGTTCAGGCCCAGAACGAACTTGTAAATGGATGTGTGTCTGACGTGTATTTTGTGCTGTATTCGTTGATCTCTACTAAATATACATCTATTTGGTAGCGGAGAATTTATTCTCTTGCTTAATGCCCTTCTCTGATACGTACGAGCGCAGAGGTTGTATATCAGTAGACATCAGTGGTATGGAGTGGATTGACAACGTGGCATGCAAAGATGCAAATGATCAAGGCTTTTGTTGAAAAGTAGAGTCTTGTGGTTGATGATCAAAGCACGGATGTATAGCTTAGCTTTGTGTATGGCGTTAATCCGCGAGCCTCACACCTCAGTATGAGTTAAAAACGGGATAAGGGAACCCAAGGAGGACATGACGTTTCTTTCTAGCTATGGGTGGTGTCAGCATTTTACTCGCCCTGACATTGTTGATTATTATACTTTTGTGTATGTTGGAATGTGAGGCGCCTCGATTATATCGGTCTCTACAGAGCCGATGGATAGGTCTGATAGGACCGGGAAGCATGTGTTCAGGAATTGCCAATCCGCTAACGTAAGTGTGGATCGACCTTGGAGGATCCAAGGGCTATCCAGAGTGCGTAGTCCTGGGGCATTTGCTAGAGTGTCTCGAAGCCGGCGAGGAGAACATCCCTTGCCTCGACTCATGACGGAATCCAAATCTCGAATACGGAATCACGGATTTGATTGTAACTTATATATGGCGACATAGTGGTATGGGGCACTTATGCCGCCTAGGATTGATATTTATGATTGAATTTGCTTTTGAAACATACATGCACTAGTAATAATGTCAAGTGATTTTGTTTTGCACGTATTAAGCATATTTTGACCATTATAAGGTAAAACCCTATCCTCCGGCTTGCGTTGCATTGTATGATGGGACTTAGGTCTTATAATGGCTGCATTTTTATAAAAAGCATTACGTTGTTTAAATAATTTATCTTGCTTAATGCACCGGCAATCACTGGAGTAAACCCGTTCCGCGAAAGTGGCGTGGTCCTATGATTTGCTTTGTTATTGTTGTTTATCCAAGTAAGTAGATTTCTCATACCAGTCCCATGACCGACTCGTAGTTTGTTTCACTTTACAAACTCGGGTGCCCTTATTTTCACACGGGCAGCCTAGTGATAGGTAGCAGGATATATTTTGGCTTTTTCACTACAACATGGATTGCATCTTTTGGCTTGTCTGGCGAGGACCTGACTTCTCAGTATTTTGGCTATGTGATATTCCGCCATTAGTACTATATGTATATGATTTTCGCTTATTGCTTTGTAGACAGATTTACTTCTATTATGTGTTTATGATGTATATGTACCAGTGATCTCGATGTGGAATGATCATTTACTTTTATGCACTAAGTTGTATCCTACGCTGTGCAACTGTGATGTTGTTACATATTATAATTCTGCTGTCATATTGATGTATATTATTCTATTTTCAGTTTATGCTATTATCTGTTCTCTGCTAATGATGATTAATGTGTTATATTCCAATGATTATCCTTAATTTCATCGTATGGAGTTTTGTGATCGTCACAGGTGGTATCAGAGCTTCCGTTAATCTTAGTTCTAGAATTTGACACATTAAACACCTTGTCAAGATAGAATCAGTAGTGTTCTGAGGCGAGTAGCTCATTAGAGATAGCATTAGTAATGTCCTAGAATGAGCTAAGCAGAATAGCAAAATAACTTAATCAGTACATCGTTGTCTTTTCGTATATTCTTTTGCTTTTACTATATCTTAAAATTATCATTTCTGTGAGCTTGACTCTTTTCTTGCTTGTACAGAACTTGATTAGATGGCTACCCGAGCAGCTGTAGATAGAGGTAGAGCAGGCTGAGGCGGAGGGCGGGGAAATATCCCCGTTGTCCCAGTGCCTTTGGTTCAACCACAGCCACCACAACCCCCTCGACCGTTTGAGTTAGACCGAGTAGGAAAGAAATATAGGAATTTGGGAGGCAAGCCATTCTCAGGCACTGGTACTGCAATTGAAGCCTTGGGTGGTTGAACACTTATGAGAAGATCTTCAGAGGCATGGGTCTTAAGGATTAAAGGAAAAGCTTTATGGGGGCTTGGCTATTACTGGACAAGGCCCAACTCTGGTGGGACGCCATCACCTTAAATGAGGAAGAGGTAGAGATGACATGAAATGAATTCAAAACACTGTTAAAAGAGAAGTTCATTCCAGAGCAAGAGATGGAGCGCTTGCATGAGGAGTTTGCCAATCTCCAGCAGGGAGATCGCACCATCCAGGAGTACCTCAATAAGTTCATTCAACTATCCCGCTACGCTCTAGAGCTTGTTCAGACTGTGAAGGCAAAGAATAAGAGGTTCATTCATGAACTTCAACGCAAATATCAGGATAGGCCGATGAGCCATGTTAACCTTACATTCGCTGAGATGGCGGATATGGCTTGCAATTATGAGAGCCTGGATATGAGGAACATGCAAATAGACCGCACTAAGAATCAGGCGGAAAACAAGCGCGAAAATCATCCCGAATCTAGCAACACAGCAGCTAATGCCAAGCTACAAGCGAATAGGCCACCCAGAGGAAGCTGCTACAACTGCGGTCAAGCTGGCCATTACTCCAATGTGTGCACTGCTCCAAAGCGGCAGAAGACCAACCAACCCAGCTTGAGCCAGAACCACCGCAAACCTGTTGAGTGTTACAACTGCCACCAGACTAGGCACATCAGAATGAACTGTCCTTTGTTGAAGAATTCACAGATTGCGCATGTGTACGAAGGGGCGAATCCGCCAGCTATCACTGATGGACAAGTAAACCCGATGTTTTGGGAGGTACCCTTACTATTAAAAATATTCCCGTTTCCGTACTATTTGACACTGGTGCATCACAAAGTTTTATTGCAAGTAACACTGTTAAAAAGTTAAAGTTAAAAATAAGAAATCTTAAAGAATCAGTTAGAGTTCATAATCTGGTAGGAGGATCTATTGTTCTCAGCCTATATTGTAGAGTGCCCGTCTCTTATTCTTATTTCCAGTTTTCTTTTGATCTGATCATTGTGGATTTTTCTGAGTTCGATATCATTCTTGGGTTGGATTGGTTAACCAGATATGAAGTTGAGGTTAGATGTGACGAAAGAATAGTAAAAATTAAGATAGGATTTGGAGATATTATTTCTATACCCTGCCACGGCCCAAAGACAAACAGGAAGGAATTTTGGTCCGCTCTGGAGGTCACTCCTACTTCTCTTGGAAATATTCTTGTCATTAAATACTATGCGGATGTGTTTGAAGAAGTCGAAAGCTTACCTCCGCAAAGAGAAATTGAATTGGGGATTGATCTAATTCCGAATTCTAGGCCAGTAGTGCATGCAATCCGAAGAATGACTCTAAAAGAAAAAGAAGAATTAGGCGATCAAACTCGTCAACTGCTATGGAAAGGCCTAATCAGACCTAGCTTTTCTAGTTGGGGTGCCGCTGTAGTGTTTGTTCCTAAGTCAGACGGTACTCTCCGATTGTGTGTTGATTACCAAGATCTCAACAAGTAGACGCTCAAGAACAAATATCCATTACCCCGCATCGATGATTTGTTGGATCGATTAAATGGAGCGAGAGTATTTTCCAGAATGGACCTAGCTACAGGTTTCCATCAACTGAGGATTGCCGAAGAGTGTGTTCCTTTGACAACTTTCAGGGGTATGAGTGGTTAGTAATGTCGTTCGGCTTATGCAACGCTCCAGCTTACTTCGTCGATTTAATGAATAGAGTGTTCAGAGAAGTCCTGAATAAATTTGTTTTGGTACTCATCAATGATATTTTAATCTACTCCAAGTCAGAAAGTGAGCATGAAAATCATTTAGAACAAGTATCGGGAATTCTACGAAAGAACGTCTTCAAAGCTAAATTCTCTAAATGTATCTTCTGGCAGGAGGAAGCGAAGTTCCTTGGCCACGTCGTGTCAAAGAAAGGAATTTCTTTAGATCCAAGCAAAATTACAGCAATTCAAGAATGGAAGCAGCCTACTAGCTACACCCCCAGAAGTCTAAAGTTTTCTTGGATTAGCTAGTTAGTATCGGAAATTCAATAAAGATTTTTCGAAGATATCCGGTATATTAACCAAGCTTACAAAGAAGCATGAAAGATTTAAGTGGACTCCTGAATGTGAGGAAGCTTTCCAGGAACTGAAATTAAAATTGACAACTACTCCAGTATTAACCATTATCGATGGCAATCAGGATTTGATGGTTTGGACGGATGCTTCTATTAGAGGTCTCGGTGCAGTGTTAATGCAAAGGGGCCAAGTAGTCGCTTATGCTAGCCGTCAGTTGAAGCCGCATGAGAAGAATTATGCAACTCATGATCTTGAATTATTAGCCATCGTATTCGCTATGAAAATATGGAGGCACTATCTATTGAGTGAGAAATTTGAATTATATACTGATCATCAATCATTGAAGTAATTTTTCACCTAGAAAGACTTGAATATGAGACAACATTGTTGGCTAAAATTTCTTGCAGCGTATGATCTAGATATTCTGTATACGCCGGGAAAGGTCAATGTAGTAGTGGATGTGCTTAGCAGAAAAACCGCAATCATCGCCAATCTTATTATTATGCCTTCATTAATCGACAAGATCGCCGTTCTTCAAAAAGATGATAATTTTGGTAAGGAGATGATCAAAAGAATTCGAAGAGGCGAAGTTTTCGTTTTCCAAACGGATAGTGAGGGAGTTCTGAGATTAAAAGGAAGAATTTGTGTCCCCGACATCTGTGAGCTCAAAAGAGAAGTTCTTGATGAATGTCATAAGTCCAAACTTTGCATTCATCCGGGAGTAAGTAAAATGTACAACGATCTTAAGCGCACATTCTGGTGGAAGGCGATGAAGAGAGACATTTCTTTATATGTTAGCAGGTGCTCTACTTGCCAACTAGTCAAAAGAGACCAACAGAAACTGGCCGGATTGTTGCAACAGTTGGAAGTTCCAAATTGGAATTGGGAACAAATTTCTATGGACTTCAAAGATGGTTTGCCCCAAACCAGGAAAGGAAATGATAGTATTTGGGTGATCGTAGATCGTTTCACAAAGACCGCCCATTTCATACCTGTCAGATCCAATAGAACCGCTCAAAGTCTAGCGTAGATTTATCTCAAAGACATTGTTAAGCTACATGGAGTGTCGATCAGCATAGTAAGTGATAGAGATCCATTATTTACTAGCAAATTCTGGGAGGCATTTCAAGTAGAATTGGGAACAAAGCTAAACCTGAGCACCGCATATCACCCTCAGACAAATGGCCAAACTGAGAGGGTAAACCGTATTCTAGAAGATTTATTGCGGGCTTGTGTTATTGATTTTGGCGGATAATGGGAATATCACCTGCATTTGCCTGAGTTCTCGTACAACAACAGCTATCAAGCAAGCCTGAAAATGTCGCCATTTGAAGTATTATATGGTAAACCATGCAAATCTCCTGCATGTTGGGTTGAACCTAGCAATAGACTTGTATTGGGACCCGATATGATTTATGAAGCTTCAGACAAAGTCGATTTCATCAAGAAACGATTACAAACGGCTCAAAGCCGACAGAAAAGTTATGTAGATTCTAGAGGAGGAGATTTAGCATTTGCTGTTGGTGATTATGTTTATTTGAGAGTTTCTCCGATGAGAGGAGTAATCCGATTCAGTAAAACTGAGAAGTTGGCACCTAGATTTATCGGTCCCTTTCCTATATTTGAACGAATTGGAACTCTCGCTTATAGGGTTCAATTACCTGATTGGCTGCCTGGAGTACATAATGTCTTTCACGTATCTCAACTTAGAAAACATGTGCATGATCCAGATCTTGTTGTAGAAGAAGCAGCGCAACAGGACTTAGAAATTACTCCGGAATTAGCAGTCAGAAGAGAGCCAATAAAGATTATTGGCAAAGAAACTAAAGAGCTAAGGAACAAGAAGGTTCATTTAGTTAAAGTGCAGTGGAGTGGAGATCCTAGAGACTGTACTTGGGAGACAGAAGAAAGCATTAAGCAAGCTTATCCCAATTGCAGAGTGGACATCTCTGACTAACTCCAGTGCAAGGTACATTTACAATACTTTGCATTTTCGTTTTGTATCCTATTTTGCTGCTGTTTCCTTTTCAGGGACAAAAAGTATTAAGTGGGGGAGATTGTAACAACCCGGAAAATACGAGCCAATTTAAAATTTCTAATTTGGTTATTTTAATGAATTTGGAGGAATTGAAATAAAATATTTCAATTAAATAACGAGTTAGAAATAGTGCGGTAGTTTAAAATTTTGAATTCGAACTTTGACTGAACGTACAGGATGCAAAATGAAACAGACTTTAGCAAAACCAAAAATATTTATTTAAAGCTGTATAAGACTATCTTTATAACGAATCTAAAAAATTAAAATTTTGTAGCGGGAATCAAAAGTTAGTGCCAGTTGAATATTCAGAATGGTCGCGATAGAATAAATATAGCCCTAGAAAATTGACATTTTGCAAAAGACCTTCGTTTTCGACGAAACCACTTTTGTTGGATCTGGGATGTCAATTAACTTCTATGTTTCAAATTCCATAATTTTTGGAATTAATATGTGGGGGTGGCAAAGGAAAATGTGTTTGGTTGATTTCAGTCAAATTGGATCGAGCAGAAAATGGCCATTTTTCAGACGATCTCAAAATTCGACGAAATCAGTTTTGTTGGGACCGTATCGACCCAACATAGCTAGGTAAATTTTTCGGGAATTTTTAGAATCAGTATGTGGCCCCGGCAAATTAAAATGTACGTTCAAAATAGAATTTGAATGCTTTATATTTTAATTTGAAGAATAACTAACTATAATAGTCGAGTGGGCCTACGTAACATATTCCATTATGTTTGGAATGGGGGTATTTAGCTAGAGGCGATAGTCGTTGGGTTTGAAATGGAGTTCGTATGGAGAAACACTAATTTTTGAAATAATATATATATATATATCGACCAATGGAATTCATTTATTCATTAATTAAAAATACAAAATAAAAACCAGAAAACCCTCGTTCTTCTCCAGACCGATGGCACTGGGCATTCAAAGCTTCCCGGCCATATTCCGATCGATCCACGCATCAAAAGACCTCGCCCCAGTTCAACTTTTTGAAGCTCATCTCCTCCTCTTCAAATCCATATAATGTTTACCCCCTATCATCGCTCTTACCTCGAGTTTTGCGCCTCCAAACGTCCGACCTTCAACTCGCCACCAACGATCGGGTCCGCTACCGAGCTGGGCGCTGCACCCATCGATCTGTGCGCCTCACGGAGGTCTTCAGCATGGTGTAGCTCTATTTCATCCAAGTGCCACAAATTTAAATAAAACTGAAAACCTAGTTTTGAAGATTCTGCAGAGGTAACGACCTTTGTTTTTTAAAAAGGAAATAACACTTCTAAGTGTTGCAAATCGTGATTTTCAAATAAAAATCATATCTTTTTGCTATATTGACGAAATTCGATGAAACAGGATACATCAGACTCATAGCAACATCATCTACATTCTAGAAGAAGCTAGAATGTGTTCCGAGCTCGCTACAAATTTCAGAAGGATTAAAATCAATGTGAGACATCTAAATTCAATATGGAATGGAAATGCGTTGTATAAATTATATGAACGAAATATAAATTATATATGCGTTGTACACCACATGTATGAGTGTTGTATAAGTTATATGAGTGATGTATAAATTATACATGCATTGTAAAAATCATATATGTGTCGAAATGGAATAAATTATATTTATATACTATATATATATATAAATATATATATATATATATATACATACTCCCCTCGTCTATAGACCATGGACGATATGAATTGATTGTGTATGACGTGAAATTGATTGATAATGCGAATGGTTGAAAATTAGTTGAAATGCGAATGGTTGGAAATATTTGTTTGTGGTTGAAACAGTGGGAATTATTGTGGAATATTCATATGATATGAAATTGATCTTAGATCATTTAGATAAGCCCCTTATGGAACGCCGCGAGGCCTAAGGTAGTGCGAGGAGCCGAACTCGGGACGATGCCGGTTTTTAACCCCCTACCGTTATGCTGCCGAAATTTTCAGTAATATCTATGTGTTTGAATTAATTTCATGTATTGAATTATATTCATGTGTTGAATAAATTATTTAGATAATAAAAATCACATTTTTATTATGTGTGTTAAGTATATGAAGTATGCATCTTTGAGATAATCATATGTTGAGATATTCATGCGTTGAATGACATTCATGTGTTGAATACATTGTTTGAAAAGTAAAAATCACATTTTTATCTAGTGTATGGACTATATAAAATATTAGTGGTTTTAAATAAATAATTTTAACTTCAAAAATATCATTTTATCTTATTTACAAAGCATATAAAATATTCGTGTTTCAAATACATTGTTTTAACGATAAAAATATTTTTTTTATTATATGTACGAACTAATTAAAATATTCATATTTTGAAAAGGATTTATGTGTTGAATGAAAGGATTGGACAATAAAATTTACATTTTATTGTGAATATGAAGTGCTAAAAACATTCATGTGTGGAATAAATATTTTGAACGATAAAAATATCATTTTTATCATGTATACGACTCGCTAAAAATATACATGGGTTGAAACATGTTTTTGTTCCCCAAAAGTAACATTTTTATCCTATGTATGAAGAGTTAAAAATAACCGCATATTGAAACAAACATTTATTCGCTAAAAATATTACTTGTAGTTTCGTTCTGCATATATATACATGTGTTGAACAGGAATATGGATTTGCTATTGAGTAAAGAATATATTTGCGTGCCCGACAAATAGGTAAGCCTTAATGAGTTGGCTACGCAATTTTATTATTATATTAACTCCTGTGAATGCCATTGGATGCGGAGTCCTGTTGTTCTGTGTGAAATAATAAACGTCACCATAGGATAGTAACAATTAATTTTGAACTGCACTACATGGCATACTTCTTGAATATAGTATACCCTATCATATACCACATAAGCATTTGGAGCTTATGTGACGAGGTGGAAGATAACCATGCAAGCGAGAGGCTTGTATGGCGATGACTATATTTCAGGTTGAACTGAAGACTGATATGGAATATATAAAATATAACGATAAATTGCTATATTAATAAAAACCCCACATGGGTCTGGAGGTGACAATAAACATGTCTCTCTGGTCATTAAGGCCCAAAAACCATTTATAGGATGACAGGAATTTATTCTCTGGAGTTATGATCTATACACACTCCCTTGTGGACACCGGAATATATTACTATAAATATGTGCATGCTTTTTAAGATTTATTGGGTGCCTAATACGGCCCATAAATTTCTAAACCCCTCCCCGTACAAAGGAGGTTATGGTGAAATTTTCCGAAATTTAAAGGCGTTAGTGAAATATTTGAAGTGAAAAACGATATGGAAATCGTCGAATGAATTATATTTATATATATATATATAAATTAAATAAATGAATCACGCAACAACAGTTCGTGTTTTGGAATCGTAATTTTAAACGATTATATAGAGAAATCCCCCATCGGATTTCCCGAATCCGGAATCGTTGGGTTCGCTTTGGAAAATCTTTCCAACGATATAAAGTTTGTTAAAATCCAACCGTTGGATTGTGTGAAATGTTTAATTCAAATCTGAATGAAAACAACGCCAGAATGAATTAAATTTTTACATATATAAATAAATAAATTAAATAAAACGAATAACGACACTGTAGTTCGTATTTTGAAATCGTAACTTTAAACGATTATATCGAGAGATCCGACTGTCGGATTCTCCTAAAACCAGAACCATTGGGTTCGCTTAGGAGAGAACTTTCCAATGGAATCAACTTCGTTAAGATCCGATGGATAGATTTGAGAAATGTGTAAATCAAAATTAGAGAAAAACAGCGCCAGGGCCACGTTGTGTCCTAAAACGTCGTATAATTAAATGGCACTATTTTTAAATAAATTAAAATAACGATATATCGTTATAAAATATTATAGGCGATTTGGAATGGAATAAACCGATTCTACTGGGTTTGCTTGATATTTGATGGTTGAATGTGTTTGACATTAAAAATCATATAAAGAACTGAAATGTGGATGTCGAATAATTTAACCATGGACATAATTGATTTGAATTCTAATATACGTGAATTATTTGAAAAGGCCGAGTTAATGCTCATTTCAAATAACTGATCGACGAATGAATGTCGAAGATATGAAGACGGTGCAAGACCGGTGATCTTCACATCGTGTAGATTACTACTGATGCCTTTGAGATGGGTTGCTCCCTTGACGAGGTTACAGTGGTAGTGGTCTAGATGTACTTGTTGATCGTTCGGATATGCGAGGGCCTCTCTCTTGTATTGGACATACGGGAGCAGGAATAAGGTGCCTCCGGTTTCGTTCAGGCCCAGAACGGACTTGTAAATGGATGTGTGTCTGACGTGTATTCCATAATGTATTCGTTGATCTCTACTAAATATACATCTGTTTGGCGGCGGAGAATTTATTCTCTTGCTTAACGCCCTTCTTTGAGACGTACGAGCTCAGAGGTTGTATATCGGTAGATATCAGTGGTATGGAGTGGATTGACAATGTGGCATGCAAAGATGCAAATGATCAAGGCTTTTGTTGAAAAGAAGAGTATTGTAGTTGATGATCAAAGCACGGCTACATAGCGTAGCTTTGTGTATGGCGTTAATCCGCGAGCCTCACACCTCGGTATGAGTTAAAAACAGGATAAGGGAACCCAAGGAGGGCATGACGTTTCTTTCTAGCTATGGGTGGTGTCAGCGTTTTACTCGCCCAGACATTGTTGATTATTATACCTTTGTGAATGTTGGAATGTGAGGCGCCTCGATTATATCGGTCTCTACAGAGCCGATGGATAGGTCTGATAAGACCGGGAAACGTGTGTTCAGAAATTTCCAATCCGTTAATGTAAGTGTGGACCGGCCTTGGAGGATCCAAGGGCTACCCAGAGCGCGTAGTCCTAGGGCATTTGCTAGAGTGTCTCGAAGCCGACGAGGAGTACATCCCTTGCCTTGACTCATGATGGAATCCAAATCTCCAATACGAAATCACATATTTAATTGTAACTTATATATGGCGACATAGTGGTATGAGGCATTTATGCCGCCTAGGATTGATATTTATGATTGAATTTGCTTTTGAAACATATATGCACTAGTAGTAATATCAAATGATTTTGCTTTACACGTATTAAGCATATTTTGACCATTATAAGTTAAAACCCTATCCTTAGGCTTGCGTTGCATTGTATGATGGGACTTGGGTCTTATAATGGCTGCATTTTTATAAAAAGCATTACGTTGTTTAAATAATTTACCTTGTTTAATGCACTGGCAATCACTGGAGTAAACCTGTTCCGCGAAAGTGGCATGGTCCTATGATTTTCTTTGTTATTGTTGTTTATCCAAGTAAGTAGATTTCTCATACCCGTATAGGAAAAGGGGCACCCGAGTTTGAAAGTGAAACAAACTACGAGTCAGTCATGGGACTGGTATGAGAAATCTACTCAACACATTTATAATATGGCTAATCACAGGACCACGCCACTTTCGTGGAACAGGTTTACTCCATTGGATTGCCAGTGCTTTAAAACAAATCATTCTTTTAAACAACGCAATGCTTTTTATTAAAATGAAGCCATTATAAGACTCAGTTCCCATCACACAATGCAACGCAAACCGGAGGATAGAGTTTTACCTTATAATGGCCAAAATGTGGTTGATACGAATAAAACAAAAGCAATTGATATTATTACTAGTGTTTACATGTTTCAAAACAACTTCGAATCATAACTATCAATCATAGACGGCATGGGTACCATATATCATGTCGCCATATATATACAATCAAAACTGCACGATGCCGTATTTGGAAGTTGGATTTCCGTCCTGAACCAAGGCAAAAGATAGTCCTTACTGATTTCGAGACGCTCTAGCCCGTGTCTCAGGAATAGCCGCAACTGCCCCTTGGATCGTCAGGGCCGGTCCACCGATGTGGATTATAATGCCTGAACAATACGTTTCCCCGCCCTATGGGGCGTCAATGAGCCAACGAATGGCACCATCGGTCCCGGATCGACCGATATATCCGAGGCGCCTCGCTATCCATCATCCACATAAGTAAAATGTCAGGCCGTGTAAAAACACCGACACAACTCCTAGCTAGAAGGAAACGCATGCCCTCCCTGAGGTCCTTCTCCCGTTTCTGGTCCATACCGGGGTGTGAGGCTCGCGAATTCACGTTATACACAAAGCTACGCCTCACAGGCGGGGCTTTGATCATCACCACAAGACTTTTCTTTTCAACAAAAGCCTTGATCATTTGCCACTTAGGCATGCCACACTAGCAATTCATGCCATGCGACTGATGTCCATCGATATACAACCTCTGAGCTCGTGCGTTTCAGAGAAGGGCGTTAAGCAAAAGAATAAATTCTCCGCCGCCAAGCAGATGTATATTTAATAGAGATCAATCAACATAGAATAAAATCCAATGTCAGACACACAGTCCATTTGCAAGTCCGTTCTGGGTCTGAACGAAACCGGAGGCACTAAATACCTCGCATATTCATCGATTCCCACGTATATCTGGACGATCACCACTCATTATCCATATTTCGGGATTCCTCCCAATCAGGACCTCAGTTACCATCCAAACGAGGTGAAGATCGGTCTTCAACCCCAGTCTTCATCTTCGACTTCTTATCGTCGATTCAGTTATTCAGAATGGGATAAACCCGGTCTTTCTGAGCAACTCGCGTATATAATAAACAAGTGCAACACTAACATACATACGCATCATTTCAATTGATTAGCCACTAACCGTCAATCAGTAAGAGAACGATTTCCCAAATATTAACCCCAAAGGCCGAAACCAACATCAGATCAACACCCAAGAAACCATTCGACCTAGCAAACCTTCAGTTAGTTTCTAAATTTCACATCCATATCGTTTAAAATATTTTATAACGATTTATCGCTATTTTTTTTATTTATTTTAAAATAGCCAATTTATTCAAAACGACGCTTCGGCCATATCGCGGTCGTGGCGCTGTTTTTCTTCAGATTTGATTTACACATATATGAAAATCTAACCGTTGGATCTTCACAAAATTTACATCATTAGAAAGATCTTTTCAAAACGAATCCAATGGTTCCAGTTTCGGGAAAATCCGACGGTCGGATCTCCCGGTATAATCGTTTGAAGTTTCGTTTTCAAAATACGAACTGCAGCGTCGTTATTCAATTATATATATATATATATATATATAATCGATTCTGGCGCTGTTTTTCTTCAGATTTGAATTAAACATTCCAGATAATCCAACCGTTGGATTTTTACAAAGTTGGTGCCATTGGACAGATTTTTCCAAAGCGAACCCAACGGTTGCGGTTTCGGGAAAATCCGATGGTCGGATCTCTCGGTATAATCGTTTGAAATCATGGTTTCAAAATACGAACTGCAGCGTCGTTATTCGATATAGTTCAATTCTATTTATATATATATATATATATCGATTCTTCGATTTCAAAAACTATATTCTTTTCATACATTTGATAAAAATGATATTTTTATCTAACTGTCTTCTATTTCAAACACTTCACTATTTTTAACAATTCATTTATATAGTAAAAATATGATTTTTAATGTAAAACAATTTATTTCAAAACCAGATTATTTTATATAGTTCATATTGATGATAAAAATGGGATTTTTATTATAAAACAATTTATTTCAAAACGCGACTATTTTATATTGTTCATATAGATGATAAAAATATCATTTTTATTATAAAACAATTTATTTCAAAATATGAATACCATTCAACACGTGAATTTCAATTCAACGGATGAATATCGATTCAACACATGAAGGTTTTCTATAGTTTATATATTTATCGATAAAAATGTGATTTTTATATTTAAAACACGAATACCATTCAACACATGAATTTCAATTCAACGAATGAATATCGATTCAACACATGAAGGTTTTCTATAGTTTCTGTATATAGATAAAAATGTGATTTTTATATTTAAAACACGAATACCATTCAACACATGAATTTCTATCGAAGGAATGAATATCGACTCAACACATGAAGGTTTTCTATAGTGTATATATATAGATAAAAATGTGATTTTTTTATATTTAAAACACGAATACCATTCAACACATGAATTTCTATCCAACGAATGAATATCGACTCAACACATGAAGGTTTTCTATTCAACGAATAAATATAGTTTCAACAAATGAAAATAATTCAAACACATGAATATTATTCAAAATTTCGGCAGCATAACGGCAGGGTAGTTAAAACTGGGACTGTCCCTAGTACGGCTCCTCGCTCTACCTTAAAACCTCGCGGTTTTTGACAATGGGGAATCATGCATCTAGTTCGCACGCAGGCGGCATGTATATATTTTTCATTTCCACAAACTAATCCTATGTGGTTTCAACCAAATGTTTCTCAACCACAAATGGGTATTTTTCAACCACAATCAATCAATATCAACCACAAACAATCCCAATCAACCCTTCGCTATCAATCAATTTTCACACCAATCACAACCAATAAATATCGTCCATGGTTTGTGAATGAGGGGCGTATATATATATTTATATATAGCATTTCACTTCTATTTCAACACATATATAATTTTTACAACGCATATACAACTTATACATCGAACGTACAACTTATACAACGCTTATACAAGAGGTGTACAACGCTTATATAACTCATACATCGACTATATAATTTATACATCGTCGTTTTCCACATCGTTTATAAATTAGAAATCTCACATTGGGTTCCACTCCACCAAAAATAGCAGAAGGCTCAGAAAAATATGCGGTCTCTTCTAGAATGTAGAAGACGTCCACACGGTCACGATGTTTCCTGTTTCATCGAATTTTGTCAACACACGAAAAAGATATGATTTTTCAAAGTTCAGATGTAATAAAGGACCCACCTTTCACGATGGTTCAAAACTAGGTTTTGATCTTTCGATCAAACTGTTGCGCGATAGGAGAATCGGCTCACATCGAAACACCTTCCCGGCGCCGGTGGTCTCGCTCAGTTCTGTGGCGCCATGGAGGCTCGGCGGCGCTCCGAAGTCACTGACTTTGAGGACCCGTATCTCCCTCCTCACTTGATGATAACTAACAAACCTTTAGATGGATTTAAAGAGGAGACGAAGAGCTTTGAAATGAATCAAGAATCACTCGATTTCATTGTGAAACGGGGGAGAAATCGAAGAGAGAAGGTGGCGACCTGCTTTCCATCGCGCGCAGTTCCAATCGGGGAGAGAGATGATTATGTGGCCAATGAAATTTTTTATTTTATTTTATAATTTTTAAAATCTCCAAAATACCCCTGTCCCACACGAACACCAACTCGAACCCAACGACTGTCGTCCCCAGCGTTTTACCCCCATTCCGAACACATTGGGATATGTTTCGAAGGCCCATTCGACTGTTTCAGTCAGTTTCCATTCAAATTAAAATATAGAACATTCAATATTTTATTTGAACGTACATTTCAACTTCCCAGGGCCACAAACTAATTTGAAAAATTCCAGAAAAATAAATCTGGCTATGTTTTGACGATACGGTCCTAAAAAAAACTAGTTTCGTAGAATTCTAAGACCGTTTGCAAAAAGGCCCATTTCTGGTCGATCCAATTTAACTATAATTGACCAAAACACATTTTCCTTTGCCAAGCTCACATATTGGCTTCAAAAATTATGAAATTTGAAACATAGCAATAACTTCACATCCCGGATCTAACAAAAGTGGTTTCGTCGAATTCCGAGGTCGTATGCAAAATGGCCAATTTCACGGGCTACATAAATCCCATAGCGACCTTTCTGAAAATTCATTTGGCCATAACTTTTTCTTTCCGCTATGAAACTTCAATTTTTCAGATTCGTTAGAAAGGTATTCACTAATCGATTTAAATATTTTTGGTTTCACTCAAATCCGTTTTGTTTTGCACCGGGTACAGTCCGACAATGTTTGAATTCAATCGATTGAAACTGCAGCGCCATTTCAGGCCTTGTTTATAATTAGAATTAATTATATTCGTTTTCAAACATCGATTCAAACTCACTTTTCATTGCTATTATTTAAAATATTTATTTTAAATATTTAAAATCCATTATTTTAGCCAATTTAAAATTTTTAAATTGGTTCAGATTTTCTGGGTCGTTACAATCTCCCCCACTTAAAACTTCTCGTCCCCGAAAAGGAACAATATCGAAAGTTGTTTGATTAATCTATTCTACGTTCAATCTGGCTTTAATTCTCCAACTTTTCAGTTTTTGAGAATTTTCAAATTCTTCAAAAATTTGGCTAACACCCGGAATTTTCGAAAAATTTCGCCATAACCTCCTTTGTATGGTGAAAGGTTTGGAAATTTATTGGGCCGTATTAGGTACCCAATAAATCCTAATAAGCATACACATATTTATAGTGATATATTCTGGTGTTTACAGGGGAGCGTGTATTGATAATAACTCCAGAGAATAAATTCTCATCACCCTGTCAAAGCCTGAGGGAGTGTGTATTTTAAATGCTCCAGAGGATAAATCCTTGTCACCTCGTCCCGTGTGGGAAATAAATAGTCCATGTGACGTATCTAATAACTAGACAGACGTGGTTATTGTCAACTCCAGACCCATGTGGGGTTTTTATTAATCTGGCAATTTTATCATTACAATTTAAATAGTCCATATCAGTAATCAGTTCAACCTGTAAAATATAGTCATCGCCATACAAGCCTCTCGCTCGTATGGTAAATCTTCCACCTCGTCACACAAGCTCCAAATGCTTATGTGGTATACGATGAAGTATGCCTATCTTCCAGAAGTATGCCATGTAATGTAGTTCAAAATTAATTATTACTATACTATGGCGACATTTATTTTTACACACAGAATAACCAGCACTCCGCATCCAATGGCATTCGCAGGAGTTGATATAATAATATTTCGCATCCAACTCATTAAGGTTTACCTATTTGTCGGGCACACAAATAACATCTTTACTCAACAGCTATCCATTTACCTGTTCAAATATATATAATGCACATGTATATATTTCTATCTATTTTCTAATCAGTTCAATGTGTGATATAATCGAATAAATTCTACCATTCATTCTCTTATTAATTAAATTAACTATCGTTTCTATAATTTAGTTAATCTAATTCTACTATCACACAACACAAACAACAATCAATTTGTTTTTAACTTTTCAAAAATATACTAATCAATTTCTATACTCTTTTAAAATCATTCAGACTATAGAATTAAAAGTACACATCCATGGGAAGAAAATAACAACAAAGTAGAGAACTAATTGGTAATGCAAAGTATGGTAAATGTACCTTGCACCGGAGTCAATCAGAGATATCTACTCGGCATCTAGGATAGGCTTTCTGAATGCTCTCCTCAGTTTCCCAAGTACAATCTCGTGGATCTCCACTCCATTGCACTTTGACTAAGTGAACCTTCTTGTTCCTTAGCTCTTTGGTTTCTTTGCCGATAATCTTGAGCGGCTCCCTTCTCACAGCTAATTCTGGAGTAATTTCAATATCCTATTGAGCTGCTTCTTCCACGATCAAGTCTGGGTCATGAACGTGCTTTCGAAGTTGAGATATGTGAAATACATCATGAACTCCAGGCAACCAATCAGGCAATTTAACCCTATAAGCGAGAGTTCCGATTCGTTCCAGAATAGGAAACGTACCAATGAATTTGGGCGCCAACTTCCCAGTTTTACCGAACCGGATAACTCCTCTCATCGGCGATACTTTCAAATATACATAGTCGCCAACAACAAAGGATATATCTCTTCTTCTCCTATCGGCATAGCTCTTTTGTCGGCTTTGAGCGGCGAGTAATCACTTCTTAATAAAGTTGACTTTGTCGGCAGCTTCTCGGATCATATCTGGTCCCAATACAAGTTTATTACCGGGTTCGACCCAACAAGCAGGAGATCGGCACGGTCTACCATATAATGCTTCGAATGGAGACATTATCAGGCTCGCCTGGTAGCTGTTATTATATGAGAATTCAGCTAAATGCAGATGGTCTTCCCATGATCCACCGAAATCTAGAACACAAGCCCGCAATAGATCTTCTAAAATACGATTCACCCTCTCAGTCTGACCATCTGTCTGAGGATGATAAGCGGTGCTCAAGTTCAGTTTTGTTCCCAGCTCTACTTGGAATGCCTCCCAGAATTTGCTATTAAATATTGTATCTCTATCACTGACTATACTGAGCGGCACTCCATGTAGCCTAACAATTTCCCTGAAGTATATCTGCGCCAGACTCTGAGCAGTTCTGTTTGATCTGACAGGTATGAAATGGGCGGTCTTCGTGAAGCGATCTACGATCACCCAAATACTGTCATTTCCTTTTCTGGTTCTGGGTAAACCATCAATGAAGTCCATGGAAATATGTTCCCACTTCCGGCCAGGAACGTCTAGCGGTTGCAATAACCCAGCCAGCTTCTATTGGTCGCTTTTGACTAGCTGGCAAGTAGGGCATCGGCTAACATATAGAGAAATGTCCCTCTTCATCGACTTCCACCAGAAAGTGCATTTGATGACATTATACATTTTGCTTACTCCCGGATGGATACTAAGTTTTGACTTATGGAATTCATCCAGAACTTCTTTGCGGAGCCCAGCAATGTTAGGGACACAAATTCGACCTTTCAGCCTTAGAATCCCATCATTATCAACTTGAAAACTCGAGGGTTCGCCTTGTTGAATTATCTCTCTGATTTTCTAAATGAAGTTATTATCCTTCTGAAGAGCAGATATTTTATCTATCAATGTAGTCGTGATAATAAAACTGGCGATCATTTCATTCTTTCGGCTTAACGCATCGGCCACGACATTGGCTTTCCCTGGAGTGTATATAATTTCAAAGTCATATGCTGCAAGAAACTCCAGCCAACATTGCTGCCTCAGATTCAGCCCTTTTCCGATTTGCTTTGGGCTTCTTGCTGACCTCTGATATCGTGTTGGCCTCAGGACGATCAGTTTCAGACTCAATTCTATTATTATAGTGACTTCCTCTTCGTACTTTAACATACCTTTCTTGTCTAGATCTTCGTACTGGTAAGCCATGTATATCATTTCAGAGAAAGGAAGCTTCACATTACTCATTACACTGTTCTGATATTTTCTTTGAAGCCCGTTGATAAATCTCAAATTCTTCCTCTTCGGATTTTCAATTAAATGAGGGGCAAAGTGAGAAAGTTCATTGAATTTCTTATGATATTCGGGAATGGTCATATCTCCCTGTATCAGATTAGAAAATTCATCACATAGTCGCTCAATTGCTTCTGGAGGAGTAAATCTTTCCAGGAAAATCACTTTGAATCTATCACAGGTGATATCACCTTCTGGATTATCCTTGATAACCGAATCCCAGCAGAACAAAGCTTCGTCTTTAAGTGCCCAGGAGGCCAGTAATCTTTTCTGGTCATCCCTCAGCTTTAATCCTTCAATGATTTTCTCAGCCGAACGAATCCTAGCTTGTGTTCTCATAATAGATTCTTCACCCGAGAAGGGTTTTCCACCCAGATTTCTATATTTCATGAATAGGGCTTCTATATCCGGGTCAGTATTACTTCTTCTGTTTCTGGCACTCATTTTCTAGTACTTCTGCAAATAGCAGACCAAGTGTCAGGTCACAGAAAAGATATTTCAAAATATAGAGACAAATACTTGAATGTAAATGCGTCTATCTAGGTGTTATTTCATTCTGCTACTCATACTAGGATATTACTGATCCTATCTATAATGAGTTACCCATCCTAGAATGCTACTGGTTCTATTTCTAACGAGCTCGTTAATATGTTATATTCCAGAACTAAGCTTAACCAAATCTCTGATACCACGTTGTGACGACCCCATTTCCCGTACAGACGGAGACAAGGGTAATCTTTGGAATATAACACAGAAACAGATGATAGCAGAACAGAATTAAATAAATACACCAGATAATGTACAATAGAATACACTGGATAAACGTAATCATCAGAGTTACATAGTATACAGGATCATACTTAGTACAAATACAGTTCAGCTATACATAAATGTCTACAGCGGAAACAAACAAAATATGTACAATAGGAGATGAACAGCATAAAAAGAGATAAATAATAGAATCCATCTTCAGCTCCAACTATCCAGAAAGAGCCAGCTAAACCTGAATACAAGGCTGCCCGTATAGAAAAAGGGGCACCCGAGTTTGAAAGTGAAACAAACTACGAGTCAGTCATGGGACTGGTATGAGAAATCTACTCAACACATTTATAATATGGCTAATCACAGGACCACGCCACTTTCATGGAACGGGTTTACTCCACTGGATTGCCAGTGCTTTCAAACAAATCATTCTTTTAAACAACACAATGCTTTTTATAAAAATGAAGCCATTATAAGACACAGTTCCCATCACACAATGCAACGCAAACCGGAGGATAGAGTTTTACCTTATAATGGCCAAAATATGGTTGATACGAATAAAACAAAAGCAATTGATATTATTACTAGTGTTTACATGTTTCAAAACAACTTCAAATCATAACTATCAATCATAGACGGCATGGGTACCATATATCATGTCGCCATATATATATACAATCAAAACCGCACGATGTCGTATTTGGAAGTTGGATTTCCGTCCTGAACCAAGGCAAAAGATAGTCCTTACCGAATTCGA
Organism: Allium sativum; assembly: GCA_030737875.1. Classification (NCBI taxonomy): domain Eukaryota; kingdom Viridiplantae; phylum Streptophyta; class Magnoliopsida; order Asparagales; family Amaryllidaceae; genus Allium; species Allium sativum. Next base: position 836,452,527 of record CM060916.1, read on the forward strand.
GACGCTCTAGCCCGTGTCTCAGGAACAGCCGCAACTGCCCCTTGGATCGTCAGGGCCGGTCCACCGATGTGGATTATTATGCCTGAACAATACGTTTCCCCGCCCTATGGGGCGTCAATGAGCCAACGAATGGCTCCATCGGTCCCGGATCGACCGATATATCCAAGGCGCCTCGCTATCCATCATCCACATAAGTAAAATGTCAGGCCGTGTAGAAACACCGACACAACTCCTAGCTAGAAGGAAACGCATGCCCTCCCTGAGGTCCTTCTCTCGATTTTGGTCCATACCGGGGTATGAGGCTCGTGAATTCACGTTATACACAAAGCTACGCCTCACAGGCAGGGCTTTGATCATCACCACAAGACTTTGCTTTTCAACAGAAGCCTTGATCATTTGCCACTTAGGCATGCCACACTAGCAATTCATGCCATGCGACTGATGTCCATCGATATACAACCTCTGAGCTCGTGCGTTTCAGAGAAGGGCGTTAAGCAAAAGAATAAATTCTCCGCCGCCGAACAGATGTATATTTAATAGAGATCAATCAACATAGAATAAAATGCAATGTCAGACACACAGTCCATTTGCAAGTTCGTTCTGGGTCTGAACGAAACCGGAGGCACTAAATACCTCTCATATTCATCGATTCCCACGTATGTCTAGAAGATCACCACTCATTATCCATATTTCGGGATGCCTCCCAATCAGGACCTCAGTTACCATCCAAACGAGGTGAAGATCGGTCTTCAACCCCTTTCTTCATCTTCGACTTCTTATCGTCGATTCAGTTATTCAGAATGGGATAAACCCGGTCTTTCTGAGCAACTCGCGTATATAATAAACAAGTGCAACACTAACATACATACGCATCATTTCAATTGATTAGTCACTAACCGTCAATCAGTAAGAGAACGATTTCCCAAATATTAACCTCGAAGGACGAAACCAACATCAGATCAACACCCAAGAAACCATTCGACCTAGCCAACCTTCAGTTAGTTTCTAAATTTCACATCCATACCGTTTATAACATTTTACAACGATTTATCGCTATTTTTTTATTTATTTTAAAATAACAAATTTATTCAAAACGACGCTTCGGCCATAACGCGGCCGTGGTGCTATCTTTCTTCAGATTTGATTTACACATATCTGAAAATCTAACCGTTGGATCTTCACAAAATTTGCATCATTAGAAAGATCTTTTCAAAACGAATCCTACGGTTCCAGTTTCGGGAAAATCCGACGGTCGGATCTCCCGGTATAATCGTTTGAAGTTTCGTTTTCAAAATACGAACTGCATCGTCGTTATTCGATTATATATAATTATATATATATATATATATAAATATAATCGATTCTGGCGCTGTTTTTCTTCAGATTTGAATTAAACATTCCAGACAATCCAACCGTTGGATTTTTACAAAGTTGGTGCCGTTGGACAGATTTTTCCAAAGCGAACCCAACGGTTGCGGTTTCGGGAAAATCTGATGGTCGGATCTCTCGGTATAATCGTTTGAAATCACGGTTTCAAAATATGAACTGCAGCGTCGTTATTCGATATAGTTCAATTCTATTTATATATATATATATATATCGATTCTTCGATTTCAAAAACTATATTCTTTTCATACATTTGATAAAAATGATATTTTTATCTAACTGTCTTCTATTTCAACACTTCACTGTTTTTAAAAATTCATTTATATAGTAAAAATATGATTTTTAATGTAAAACAATTTATTTCAAAACCAGATTATTTTATATAGTTCATATTGATGATAAAAATGGGATTTTTATTATAAAACAATTTATTTCAAAACGCGACTATTTTATATAGTTCATATAGATGATAAAAATATGATTTTTATTATAAAACAATTTATTTCAAAATATGAATACCATTCAACACATGAATTTCAATTCAACGGATGAATATCGATTCAACACATGAAGGTTTTCTATAGTTTATATATATCGATAAAAATGTGATTTTTATATTTAAAACACGAATACCATTCAACACATGAATTTCAATTCAACGAATGAATATCGATTCAACACATGAAGGTTTTATATAGTTTCTATATATAGATAAAAATGTGATTTTATATTTAAAACACGAATACCATTCAACACATGAATTTCTATCCAATGAATGAATATCGACTCAACACATGAAGGTTTTCTATAGTGTATATATATAGATAAAAATGTGATTTTTTTATATTTAAAACACGAATACCATTCAAAACATGAATTTCTATCCAACGAATGAATATCCACTCAACACATGAAGGTTTTCTATTCAACGAATAAATATAGTTTCAACAAATGAAAATAATTCAAACACATGAATATTATTCAAAATTTCGGCAGCATAACGGTAGGGTAGTTAAAACCAGGATCGTCCCTAGTACGGCTCCTCGCTCTACCTTAAAACCTCGCGGTTTTTGACAATGGGGAATCATGCATCTAGTTCGCACGCAGGCGGCATGTATATATTTTTCATTTCCACAAACTAATCCTATGTGGTTTCGACCAAATATTTCTCAACCACAAATGGGTATTTTTCAACCACAATCAATCAATATCAACCACAAACAATCCCAATCAACCCTTTGCTATCAATCAATTTTTACACCAATCACAACCAATAAATATCGTCCATGGTTTGTGGACGAGGGGCGTATATATATATTGCATTTCACTTCTATTTCAACACATATATAATTTTTACAACGCATATACAACTTATACATCGAACGTACAACTTAAACAACGCTTATACAAGAGGTGTACAACGCTTATATAACTCATACATCGACTATATAATTTATACATCATCGTTTTCCACATCGTTTATAAATTAGAAATCTCACATTGGGTTCCACTCCACCAAAAATAACAGAAGGCTCAGAAAAAATATGCGGTCTCTTCTAGAATGTAGAAGACATCCACACGGTCACGATGTTTCCTGTTTCATCGAATTTCGTCAACACACGAAAAAGATATGATTTTTCAAAGTTCAGATGTAATAAAGGACCCACCTTTCACGATGGTTCAAAACTAGGTATTGATCTTTCGATCAAACTGTTGCGCGATAGGAGAATCGGCTCACACAGCGTCGAAGAGCTTCGAAACACCTTCCCGGCGCCGGTGGTCTCGCTCAGTTCGGTGGCGCCATGGAGGCTCGGCGGCGCTCCAAAGTCACTGACTTTGAGGACCCGTATCTCCCTCCTCACTTGATGATAACTAACAAACCTTAGATGGATTTAAAGAGGAGACGAAGAGCTTTGAAATGAATCAAGAATCACTCGATTTCATTGTGAAACGGGAGAGAAATCGAAGAGAGAAGGTGGCGACCTGCTTTCCGTCGCGCACAGTTCCAATCGGGGAGAGAGTTGATTATGTGGCCCAATGAATTTTTTTTATTTTATTTTATAATTTTTAAAATCTCCAAAATACGCCTGTCCCACACGAACACCAATTCGAACCCAACGACTGTCGTCCCTAGCGTTTTACCCCCATTCCGAACACAATGGGATATGTTTCGAAGGCCCATTCGACCATTTCAGTCAGTTTCCATTCAAATGAAAATATAGAACATTCAATATTTGATTTGAACGTACATTTCAACTTGCCAGGGCCACAAACTAATTCGAAAAATTCCTGAAAAATAATCTGGCTATGTTTTGACGATACGGTCGCAACAAAACTAGTTTCGTCGAATTCTGAGACCGTTTGCAAAAAGGCCCATTTCTGGTCGATCCAATTTAACTGTAATTGACCAAAACACATTTTCCTTTGCCAAGCTCACATATTAGCTTCAAAAATTATGAAATTTGAAACCTGGCAATAACTTCACATTCCGGATTTAACAAAAGTGGTTTCGTCGAATTCCGAGGTCGTATGCAAAATGGCCAATTTCATGGGCTACATAAATCCCATAGCGACCTTTCTGAAAATTCATTTGGCCATAACTTTTGCTTTCCGCTATGAAACTTCGATTTTTTAGATTCGTTAGAAAGGTATTCACTAACAGATTTAAATATTTTTGGTTTCACTCAAATCCGTTTTGTTTTGCACCCGGTACAGTCCGACAAAGTTTGAATTCAATCGATTGAAACTGCAGCGCCATTTCAGGCCTTGTTTATAATTAGAATTGATTATATTCGTTTTCAAACGTCGATTCAAACTCACTTTTCTTTTCTATTATTTAAAATATTTATTTTAAATATTTAAAATCCATTATTTTAGCCAATTTAAATTTTTTAAATTGGTTCAGATTTTCTGGGTCGTTACAAGATTGTTGGAGAATGGAGTTTTGATGACAACATCCTTGTTTCAATTATCATTGATTATAAAATATATACTAACATTTTTTTATATAATATATATATATATGCAGGAATTATATACAGGAAATATTACTAAAGACTGTACAGTTATAAAGATAATAGTGATTCAAAGATCAGGGAAATTTCAAGACTCATGAGTAATCAAGATTTCAAGAGTTCAAGAGTTCAAGATTAATATAGTTAGAGAGCCTAGATTTTGTAAGACTTTGAATAGCACTCCAGGTTAAAATTCAAATTCTAATTTTCAAATTCAAAATTTCAAATTCTAATTCTAATTTTCAAATTCTGATTTTCAATTCTATCCTCAATCCTCTCTATTTTATTTCTCTATTTGTTTCTATTTTTATTCTTCTTTAATTTTCAAACATAAGTTTTTTATATACTTTATATAGTTTAAAACCTTATAATTTTATAAATATATTTATATAGTTTAATTTTATGTTTTCATATGTTTTTCTATCATATAATATTAATTTACAACACTAGAATTTTACTCAAGAATTTCCAGAATTATTTTTATATCAAAACACTTGAAAAATGCTTTAAAATTTAAATTTTCAAAGGAGTATGCCGAATTATCAAAAACTCCATGTCGACATATAACTGTCACTTTTTCCAATTTTGAAAGGAAGTGTCTTTTCACTATTTGAAATGATTCAGAACTATTGCAACCTTTCATAGTCTATAAAAAGGGGTTAAAACCGAATTTTTTATTATCTCTTCTTTTCTAACTTCATCCTCTTTCTCGGCACTATTATTCTTAATCATTTTTATGATTCTTACACTTATACTCTGCCGAATTCAATTCTGTTTTGATAAAACTTCTTCTCTCTACACTCTCTACTCTCTGAATCAAGTACTATTGAAGAGTTATAAGGCTGTTTTATAATTGCTTGGGTTGAATAAAATTTGTTTGTAAGTCAAAGAGGGATAGATGTATCCTTGTAGCAATGAAATCAAGGAATAGGAGTCGGTTTGTCCTTGATGAGCCGTGAAATCAAGGAATTTGAGTTGGTATCTCCTTATTGAGCCGTGAAATAAAGGAGGGTGTATTGCACTATTGGAAATAGTAATAAAACTCTGCGCAATCCAGCATTGTGCAGGACTGGACGTAGGATTAATCCGAACCAATATAAAATCCAGTGTATTCTTTCCTTTTCTACATTTTTATTTCTTTTTATTTTGCATTTGTATTTGAATCTGCGTATGTGATTATGGTGTTAGATTCTTCTAGTAGTTAACATTAGATTTTTTTTTTAATTCTTACAAACACTATTCACCCTCCCCTCCAGTGTTTGCTTTGCCTTAACGACCCATTCTGCATTCCCTAAAAGCTATAATTGACTCACCCCTGATGACTATTCCCCTTGCTTCCGTTATCACACCCCCTCCCCCAAGTGATACATCCTTGCTTGTCGTTACAGTTCCTGGATCACAAGTTGCTAAAATCGATGCGCTCTTCGACCTAGAAGATGTTGATTACATTTTTAGTGATGATCTTGAAGCCACGGGAACAGACGAAAGCCAGAAAAATGTCGCTAAGGTTAAATGAAAGAAAGCTGCTAAGTCCTCATCATCTAAGAAGCACAAGAAGAAGAAGCATGCTATCCAGGATACGAAAACTATCACTTTATCCTCTCAAGAAATTCTGAGCGATGTGGCAGAGGCTCCTCCTCCTCTCAATAAACCAACACTAAGGTCAAGCGACAAGAAGAAGTAGTACTCAATACCAGTTTATTTTGCTTCTTGACTGTTCTCCTTTATGTTGTATTCAGACCGGTTGTACATGCGGGAGCCAGTCCCCGCTTACTGCTTTACGATACCATAAGTCTGAAACTTCTGTACTAGATTAATGATTCTGTTACTTGACTTGTGGTTCTGCACTCTGGTCTTGTGTTGCTGTGATGAAAATATATTCTGCTTGTTGTACTTTAAGCTTTTACTTCTGCTTTTTCGTACTTTATTGTTTTGCATTCCACATCTGTTTTCTTCTCATGCTTACAATATGCCACAAGTCATTTGTTATTGCATTGGTTGGTATTAAAATGATCTCATGATATGCTTTGTAAACTAGTTTTTCAGTTGCAGCCATGAACCATTACTAGTTGGACTTACTTGACCAACTTTACTGAATTACCTTAACTCCGACCAGGGCAGCCTTTGAGACTTCTTTTCTATGAATATCCACCTTTGTGCTTATCAAGTATCAAAGTTTTTAAGTTTGCCTTGGCCATTTCAAGATTCAACTTTGTTGGACGAAGTAATCCTCGGAAATGCTAAACCTTTAATATAAGATTATGACGGGTTTGTGGTATGTTTAAGTGAGTCTTATTAAATTTCTTTAATGCGGTGGTAATGCCCGCGTTCCATAATCCATCATAATATTTGAAGGTTAGGCATGACATTTTGTGATCAACTTCATTTGGAATCTTTTGGTCATGTGATCTTGACATTTTAGAATTTCCTGGCCTGACCATGATAAAAGGTTTCCGCTTTTAGTTGATTCAGCTCTTACCTTTTTGTGAGTATGAATTTCTGTTTTCATGCCCCTGCTTGAGAGGTCTTATAATTTAGTACATTCAATTATGATTCTCGCTAGCTTGGCAATCCAAGCTATTTGGAGGTTAGATTTGAACATACACCCTCGGAGAGGTCTCGTTTTTCGTGCCTATGGAGAGGTATTTGTAAACCCGTTATTCGTTGTGACTGTATGATTTAGCCACTTGTAGAATTTATAGGGCGCCTTCAAAAAGTTCTTTGGGTCCGTCACTAACCGAATTTGGAAGACCCGACTTATGGTCGCATGCCCACGAAGGGGTCTTTAAAGTCCGTCAGTAACAGGATTTGGAAGATCCAGAATCAACAGCTGGGTTTGGAGGACCCAGTATCTGATCGGATGCCGCCAAAGAGGTCTTTAATATCCGTCAGTAATTGGATTTGGAAGATCTAGAATCAATAGTTGGGTTTGGAGGACCCAACATCTGATCGGACGCCCCCGAAGAGGTCTCTAAAATCCATCAGTAACTGGATTAGGAAGATCCAGAATCAATAGCTGGGTTTGGAAGACCCAGGATCTGAACGGATACTCCCGAAGAGGTCTTTAATATCCCAGGATATGTCGTAATCGGACCATATATAAATGGTACTGACGATCGACTGGGTTCCCCTTGAGGAGATCTTTGGTTTGGAAGGCCCAGTGTTTGCTGCATTTGGACCATGTATCAATGGTACTGGCGACTAACTGGGTGCCCCTCGGGGAGGTCTTTGGTTTAGAGTTGCATCATTTCAGGGGGCGGACGCTAGTTCACTCATCAGGTTTTACCATGATTTGTTAGAACTAAGGTCGTGGACCTCCTTCGTAGTTTGAACGTCACTTCATTTGACTGCTTAGTTCCTGGCGTCCCCTATCTTGCAATGTTGTGCTTCACACCTTTGTATTTATTGCGAATGATGCTTTAAGCGTTGAGCAATAGATGAGTGCCTCGTGTTGCAGCTTCTCATTCTCCTTTTGATTGAAGTGGATTCATCGGTGAGTGGAAACTTTTAGTTCCACTGGAATCATAGCCCTGGATCCAAATGCGAGTGAGAATGAAGTGTCCCCAGTTGCAGTTTTATGAGTTGTATGATATGCCCATAATGCAAAAGGAAGTTCGTCTACCTAACCACCTTCAGCTTTTCCAAGGCGCTTCTTGATGGTTGACTTCAAAATTTTGTTGATTGCTTCAACCTGCCCGTTGGCCTGCAGATGAGCAACGGCTGCAAAACTCTTCTTAATCTTGTATTTAGCATATAAATTAAGGAATTCACTGCTCTCGAATTGAGTTCCATTGTCAGTGATTATTTTCTGAGGTACCCCGAATCGGCAGATAATGTTCTTTAAAACAAAACTAATCACCTTTTTTTGAAGTAATAGTTGCTAACGATTCAGCTTTAGCCCATTTAGTGAAGTAGTTCATTTCCACGAATGCATACTTCATATTTGACTTAGCTCTAGGCAATGCTCCAGTCAAATCTATGCCTCAGACGGCGAACTGCCATGGACTAACCATCTGAGTCAATTCAGTGAGAGGCGCTCTCGGAATCTTTGCAAATCTTTGGCACCTATCACATTTCTTTACATAGGTCATTGCATCTAGGTTCACGTCTGGCCAAAAGTAGCCATATCGCAGAATTTTCTTGGCTAGCATTTGACCGCCTGTGTGACCTCTGCATTCTTCTTCATGCAATTCTGCCAAGATTTCCTTGGATTCCTCTTTCTTTACACATCGCAGTAGTGGCATGGAGAATCCTCGCCTATACAACCTTCTGTCCTTGATAAGGTATAACGGAGCTTTGCGTAGTACCTTCCTTCGCTTTTTTGGCTCTTCAGGGAGTGTTCTATTAAGGATGTATTCCTTGATTGAAGTCATCCAGGACATGGATTCTTCTATAGTTTCCATAATCTAGTCAACATCCGCTTCTGCGATGGCGGGAGTTGAAAGGACTTCGATGAGAATTAAACCTAGCAATTCTGCATCAGAAGAACTGACATATTTGGCGAGAGAATCTACCTCTGAATTTTCCTCCCTTGGAATATGAGATATAGTGTAGTGATCAAGTTCATTGAAAAGTTTCATGGCTTTGATAAGGTAAGAAGGAAGATTTCCAAGTTTGGTCTGGAATTCCTTCAGGACTTGACACACCACTAGCTATGAGTCACTGAAAATTTGTAGAGTTTTCATATTCGGTTATTTTGCCAACTTTAAACCTGCGATTAAAGCTTTATATTCAGCCTCATTATTGGTCGATGGAAATTCCAGTCTTAAAGCGTAGCATAGAGAATGTCCATCTAGAGTTTCTAGGACGATTCCTGCCCCTGAACAATGATCATTTCGGGATCCATCGATGTATAACTTCCAACTAGCCATGGTGTCTGCTGGTTCCTCTGTTTCCTCTCCCCTATCAATGAACTCGGCGATGAAATCCGCTAAAGCTTTCCCATTAATAGCTCTTCGAGGGTGATAAGTGATATCATATTGACTGAGCTCTATGTTTCACTTTAATAACCTTCCCGAAGTTTCTGGGCGAAAGAGAATCTGTCTTAGCGGTTGATCAGTGAGAACTTTTATAGGATAGGATTGGAAATACGGCCTTAGCTTTTTTGAGGCGATAAGCAGACAGTATGCAAGTTTTTCTAACATTGGATCATTTAACTCTACCTCGGCGAGCCCCTTGCTGATGTAATAAACTATCCATTGGACTTTGTCATCCTCTCGTACAAGCGCGATGCTTAAGGCATGTGATGAGACGGCCAAATATAGGAACAACTCCTCTCCATCTTTGGGTTTAGAGAGCATCGACAGTGACTGAGTCCATTGGAACTCCTTTCTTTCTTCAAAGCATCGAAAAGTGGAATGCACTGATCTATCGCCTTAGAGATGAATCGGTTAAGTGCCGCTACTTTCCTGTTCAGGCTTTGAAGTTCTTTCTTTGTCCTCGGAGCGCTCATTTCTCGTAAGGCAGTGACTTGAGAGGGATTCGCTTCAATGCCCATAACATTGACCATGAACACGAGAAATTTTCCGGACGAGACCACGAATGAGCATTTAAGAGGATTTAGTTTCATGCCATATTTTCTAAGAATATGAAACATCTCAGCTAGATTCTCCAGATGACTGTCAGCTTTCTTGGATTTTACCAGCATATCATCTACATAGACCTACATAGTGTTCCCGATATAGGATTTGAACATGGAATTCACAAGGCACTGGTACGTTGTTCGTGCATCTTTTAGTTCGAACGACATAACTTTGTAGCAATATAAACCTCTGTCTGTTATGAAACTTGTGTTTTCTTCATCTGGCTTATGCATTATGATCTGATTGTACCTTGAGTATGCATCCATGAAAGATAACAACTCATGCCCTTCCATCGCATCAACAAGTTGATCAATTCTAGGTAACCGGAAGCTGTCTTTGGAACATGCCTTGTTGAGATCCGAATAGTCTATGCATACTCTCCACTTGCCGTTCAATTTTTTAATAAGAAATTGGAAACCCAATCAGGATACGCAGATTCTCATATGAAGTTATTTTCGAATAACCTATCTACTTCTTCTTTTAATGCCACAGATCTTTTAGGTCCTTGAATTCGCCTTTTTTGTTTTACAAGAGTCAAACTAGGATTAATATTCAACTTATGAACAATTACATCAGGTGATATTCTGCACATGTCGGAATGCGTCCAAGCGAAAACATCTAAATTTGCTTTCAAAAACAATGTCAAATCCTTTTGCAACTTTAGACCCAGTTGAGAACCTATTTTCAAGGCTCGGTCGGGATATTTATCGTGCACTGAATAGAGATGGTGTCTTCAGTCGGTGTCACTCTGTTTTCCCTCACATCGGCTTTCCTTGGATCAATCTACTTCTGAGCTCTGAAATACTCGCCAGTACGAGGGCCCTGCCCTAATTGCTATAAGGGGGAGTCATGGATGCAGAGCGGAGGCTCCACATCCTTCTTCCTTGCTTCAGCAAACTCAGCCAGATTATAGATAACACTCTTTTGCTGCTTGTTGGTCGCCTTTTACTGTGCCAACTCCGTTTTCGATAGGAAATTTCATCGTCAAGCACCACGGAGCCATTGTTATTCTAAATGCCACGAGGGTCGATCTTCCAAGGAAAGCATTATAATCAGACAACTCATCGACTATGACAAAATATTGCCTTAATGCAGCCTTCTGATTCCCTTCTCTGAGTTCAACGAGAAAGTTGATGACACCAATTGGTTGAATGGCTTGCCCAATAAACCCATGGATTTTGTTATGGCAAGCTTTCCCATCGTCCATGGAAAGGTTCATCTTATTAAATGCATTGATGAAAAGGACATTGACGGATGCCCCACTGTCAACCAAGACTCTTCTGACAATGGCTGGACCCAAGTCGATTGTTATCACTATTGGATCTACCATTGGCGTTAGTAGTTTGTCTGAGTCTCGGTCTTTGAATACAATATCATCCCATGGAGTCTTTGGCATTTTTGTCGAAAAGACTTCATTCATGATCATGAGTTCTTCTCCTTTCGGAGGGCTCTTCATCTCGTTAGTGTACTTCACAATGTCTCCCCAGCTTCTTCTGGCTGGGTGAGGACCACCTGATATGGTATTGATGATCAGCCTTGGAATGATAGCAAGTGAAGCATTTTTTATTCTGCTTAGGTTGCCCTGTAGATGTTCCCTGGCCTTGAGCAGTTTGGGTGCTCTGCGGGATCTTTGCATACTGCTGAAGTCTATTCTTCCTTATCAGTTCCTCAATTATGTTTTTTAGGTGTTAGCATTCATTTGTATTGTGACCTGGCTGGTTATGAAATCGGCAGAACCTCCCTGATTTAATAGCACCATCACTGACTTTCACTTTCTTCGGTGTTGGGTACTCTTCAATATCTTTAGTTGCCATGAGGATGTTCTCCACAGTGTCGTTCAAAGGAGTCAGTTTCGAATTTTAAAGAAACAAAATTTCTTGTTGACACGATTATCTTTTCCATTATTTCTCCTTTTCTGACTACTAGGATTTTTCTGGCCACCTTCTGCATCATTATTTTTCTTCTCAGGTCAGGAACATCCATGGCATAGGCTGGATCTTCATCCACGCCTATACACTCCTTAGCTTTGTCAAATAGTTCCTCAAGCGTACTTGGTTTCTTCTTCTTAATCCAACGTCCAAGCTTGCTTTTCTTGTTTATGGTTCCCTTCAAAGCCATTAATGCCAAACGAGGCTCGTAATTGCCAACCTTCGGTGCAGCAACATTGAAGAGGGTTAGAAAAGCTATGATGGGCTCTTCTGGTCTTTGCTCAAGTTCATTCAATTCCATGTCATCTCGCACTTTCGTAGCTTGGAGTCTAAATTGCTCTCTGAATAGTTTGGCCAACGTAGTAAAATCATCTACAGACTTGGATGGCAATTTTGTGAACCAAAGTGAGGCCACCCCTTAAAGGTAAGTTGGAAAGTACAAGCACTTTAACTCATCTGTGGCACATGCCCCAACCATATGTTGATCATATTTGAACAGGAACACGTTGGAATCACTAGTCCCATTGTAATCTTGCACCCTCAGGGGTTTGAACTTCTTTGGATATGGAGCCATCTTGATCCTCTCGTGAGTGAGATTTTGGTAGGAGCAAAACCCCACTCCTTCTCATCGTCTTGCTTTCTCAAGCTCTTTTCCATGATTTTGCGGACCATTTGCGATATGTGCTCCTCCTCACTGAGCTGATCCATGGGGCGGACACCTTTATCCTTGCCGCATGTTCACCTAAGCAAACGTTCTCGGTTCGAATTCCGGGGACCTGGGCCTCCCGCTTGGGGAGGTGCCCCTTTGGTGTTTCCAAGCGCTTGTTGAGAGGTCGTTTTATCAGAGTGGTTGTGCATAGGTGGTTTAGCTTCTTTACATTGAGGATCATTAGGATTTGCAACCTCTTGGACGGAATTTCCTCGACTTGGACTTGAGGAGGAAGAAGCCGCATTTTCCGTGTAATTTGTTTGAGCATATTTAGCACGAGCGGCATCCACAGTAACTTTTGCAGTAGCGGCATGCATGGCAAACATGGACTCAAGCTTTTTTATTATGGCATTGTTTGCAATGTCCATTTGCCTTGTTATACCCACTACAACTTCATCCAACTCTCTTCTTGTTACGACAGTTCTAGCCTTAGAAGTTTCTCCAACTTCGAATTGGTTGGTGGGCGGAGTATTTTCGTTGTTGGCGGCGTTGTCAATCATTTCTTCGACAATTTTACTAGCAGTCTTCTTCGATGGTCTACCCATGATTCGAAACAAGGACTTGAATTTGAAAGTAAGTTCGTCGATTGGCTTAGATTTTAGTCTTGTAGGATCTACGTCAAAAGTAGACTTAGATTCTCAATGCAAAACCTTCAACCTTGTGAGAGAGTGTGAGAGAAAAGGAAGAGCGAATACGGCCCCACGGTGGGCGCCAAATGTTAAAATCTAAATTATATCTCAACACCAAAGGTGTGAAAATTGCACTTCACCAATCGGTAAGAAAAGAGACCACAATCACAACAAAAGTAAAGAGACACAAATTTTATGGTGGTTCGATCTTAAGGAAGATCTACATCCACTTTAATAATAATTTCCATTATCAATTCAAGACTTACAAGTATAGGATCACTCAAAAATACATTCATATTGTTCATTACACAATAGCACCACTTTGGTCAACACAAATCAACGGAGAAATAAGCGAATTCCACGATATGGAAGGAGTATGGTGGTTAATCTTTGATCTCTAATAAGCTTGATCACTTTTGGTTGATTTCATGATGAACTTCGTATATGATCTTCAATTGGAGGTGTTAAAAGAGTTAGAAATCACTTAGAAATGTTTTGGAAATAATTGGGCAGTCATTCAGGGTCATAGAATTCGTCTTTCTCAATGAAGGAATGAGGGGGGGGGTACTTATAGGTGAGAATCAGGCCAGGTGGTAGTTCTGTAATTATCCAGCACCTCCTTTAGCCCGTCGGGCGACCTAAGAGCGTCAAAGTAGTGTCTTGCGACCCAAATCCATCTAGCAAAGGCGGAACGAGCTCAAGCCATTGCGGGATGACCCAAATTTCATGGAGCGGCCTAGAACCTTCAAGTGTTATGGCAGCATGAAGTAAACTAGAGAAAAATGAGATGATGCAAAACGAGATGATGCAAAGCCGAGCGACCCACTTTCATGGAACGGGTTAAAACAAAGTGAGACGAACTATGGCTTGGTGGAGCGACCTAAAGTCTCTAACGGTCTAAAGACTTGGAGTGATAGGAAGACTCGGTGTGCTAAAGACCCGAGCACTCTTAGGTCCATTTGCGACCTAAAGAACTTGCTTTCCCAAATACACTTTGTTAGGTCATAGGACGACCTAAGATTGATTGTAACGCAACCTCACTTTCATAGAACACGGGCAACCTAGGGAGCTTGGTGAACCAGAAAGCGAACGACCTAAGGAGCTTGGTGATATTAATACCTTCGAGCAATCTAAGGTACGATTTAAATAGATCTCATTCACGACCTAAGGACCGATGACCCAATGATACGAATGAGCACGACCTAACATCAAGTATTCGTAAGCTATATTTTAGTGGGTTAACACTTGTTATGATGCTTTTACTTAATTATATGATAAAAGTAACTGGACTCGCCAGACTTTATGTCTGACCTATTTTGTTTCCTCTTCTTTCTCTTCTGTTTCCCCCCAAAGTTCTCAGGGAGGGAATTCTCAAGCTTGATCAGGATTCTTCTTTCATTTCGCTTGGAGCTGCTTAGATTTACCGCTTGATTTCATATCTTCTCAACTATGGCTATATTTTAGGGATTATGCTTTCTTTATGTATTTTTGTACTCTGATGGCAATTTGATACAAGACAGAGCTTTTATCGTTGATATAAAAGGTTTTGGGCATTTCAGACTTATGATGTAACTGAGATTTGAACCACATGGTTTTCTATTTAAATAAGTGTTTCAAATTTTGTTGTTATTTTATATCTGTCTTGTGATGTTTTTGTTTCTTTTTACCTATAACACTTTCTGAAACTTTAAGGCATTTTATTAAAGAGTGACATAAACGGACGTTGGGTGTCACAAACCCCCAACCGGATTAGTCACGATCAACGGTCTATCACAAATCTCGGTTTCCAAACCCAACCGACACACAAGCTCATTACAGATGAATGAATGTGATGCTCCAGTATTGAACAACACACGAATTAAAACACCATTTACTGAAAGAGTACCTTGAACGATGACACCCTTTCCCTTCTCCTCTGCAGTAGGAGCTCTTAAAGAAGATGACACAACTCCCAAAGCATATGCCTTCACTGCCTGATTTCCTTTAGCTGATTCGGGATAGTCTTTCCTCTCATGCCCAGGCTTTCCACACTTGAAGCACTTCTTCTCAACCTTAGGATTCTTGGAATTATTAGAAAAATCACCTTTCTATTGGCAGTTAAAGCAAACCACCTCACTCTTTGTCTTTTCTAGCCACCTTTCGCTTCTGTTTTTGTTGCTTCCTCTTCTTATTGTTGTTACCACTCTTCTTTGGTTTCTGTGCTTTCTTGGTCGCAATAATAGGCTCTTTCTTGGGAAACAGACTTTCATACCTCAAAGCTTCTCGACGATCTTCTCATAAGTATCATCGAGATGATCCGCAAGTTGTTTCCCAAGGTATTCATCCAATCCCAAGACAAACTTCTTGTTCTTCTGGTAAGGAGTATCGACATATGAACGAGCATACTTCGACAAGGCCTTGAAGTTAGAAACATAATCCAACACCGGTCTACCGTTCTGCTTAAGCTCGAAAAATCTCTCAAATAGGATGGACTTGTGCACGGTAGAGATAAACTTTGCCTCGAACTTAACTTGGAATTGCTCCCATGAAATATCATCTTCAGGGGTCTCAAAGTAACATAATTCCACAATTCAATAGCTCTACCCTGCAGCTGCCTTGACACAAGCTTTCTCTTGGTTGCATCATCCAACCCCATGTCTCTAAATATACGAATGCAAGTATCTAACCATCTCTGAACCTCTTCAGATAGATTAGTTCCTTTGAATGGCTTTCCGCCTAGAGATGTATAATCTTTGCATTGCTTTGCAAAATCCACAACCTTAGGCATCTGAACACCTACATCTATCGTTGTTGCCACCGGAGCGGGTACTCTTCTCATGAATGCCTCCATCATGGCTGGGTAAGCTGGTATACTACCATTTCCCCCTCCAAGCATAGCCTCCTCCCTAGCAGTATGTCTTAAAGTACGTCGACTCATTCTAAATTTGCAAATTAGAATGATTAGCCACTTTCAAGAAAAAATGCGAATGGAGTGCAAACACTACCATACTATATAGTATTATATAGTACACATCCAACCGAAATCTATAAGTATGTCTCTCATACGTAATTATGTCTTCGAACTTTGGCTAAAATCGATAACCAGAGATTTGATACCAAATGTGATGATCACCCACAACCTCTGCACTAATCAAGAGGAATAATGCGCTGAAAGGTGTGCTAGTAAGCTATCAACGATCATCAGACTATAATAACACAAGAGGAACCTGTCATAGAATTCATAGTGCAAGGGTAAAATATAATAGAACATATACAAGGTATTATCAGTGAAGCAGAAAACACTAAACTTTCATACAACTAGAAAGTAAGATCCATACAACAATTGTGTTTATACAAATTTGCCTCACTACAGCACTCAGAGAAGAATAACAAACAGCGAAAATACAAATACTATATAGTAGGAAAGATAATACGCCAGCCTCCTACTCGCCTTCGCACAATAGCATCATCCTCACTAATCACCTATCACCTAGTCTGTCCATCCACAACCAGATGGACAACACAAGGTAACAAGAGGGAAACATAAAACCTTGAGTCAGACCACAGTCGAAGTGAGCGATGAAACAACTAACAAACATCATCAATAAATTATATGAGAATAGGTAGATTAACAAACCAATCTACCAAACAACAAAGAAGAGCTCAACCTTGCCTCCCCCACATCCGACAGTGATGGCCTTTACAATATAGTCAACCAAAAAGAACAACAATTCATCCATGGCAATCAGGACAACCATACATTCAACAGTAATCACAACAACTAGTTATATCTCACGTTAACCATCCTAATCGAGCTCAACATCTCTCAAGTACAAGCCTCAGCAGTCTAAACCAATATCAAACAAGCACCCAAGGAATATCTCCTTCGAAGTCAGGCAATTTACGTGAGATGGTACAAACTGAGTAAGAAATCAAACATCCATGACTGACTCTGGCTATCATTGCCAACCTAGCTTTGAAACCATTGTTAATCGTATAACGGCCAACCTTGCCATATGTCAAGGGCTAATGGTAACCCCAGTTCTAGCATAAACTCCAAATGCCTTTCAATGATACGTATGTTTGTCCAAACTTGACAACTAGGCCTTTCAACGATACTCAGGGTACTCGACCAACAACCTTCCAGTCTTTTGGATGCAACCATTGTATCCCTGGTTTGAGTCTGCTAGAACTTATGACAACGATAATTTCTTGGCCTTTGCATCTCTAGTCATCCAGCTCAAGACCATTCATGGCTTAAGCAACCTTCTTGAGCAACCATTATCCACCAACTCATGACCTCTGAGTTTCCATCCCATTCGTTGTTCTATACCAATCAACGAACACATTTCAACACTTCGAATATTCCAACTTAAATCCACTTCGAAGTCACGACATCACTGAACAATATAACATTGATATATGGTTCAACACAATTCATAGCGTTACATCCATTTCCTATGAAATAAACCACAACGTTCATGCTATCAACCACATCGTTTTCAAAGCGCTGTTATAACCCTTGAATACTTACCGAGCCACCTATGGACAAAACTAATCAAGAGAGAAACCAGACAACCCATGTTTCTACATCACGACCGACCAACATGTGACCGACCGAACCCCACTGGTGATCGACCCTTGCTGGTGACCGACCCTTCCTAGCAACTGACCCCTTCACCATGACCGACCCAACCACCCTGTCCCACTACAACCATGCTCGACCCAACCACTCTCTTATGGAACATGACCGACCGACTCGCCTTGGCACAACCCCATTACTTCACAAACCTTGACCGACCCGAACCTTAGTGCTTGACCGACCCGAACCCTAATGCTCGACCGACCCCGTTCCCTGCTCGACCCGACCACATGCTGCTCGACTGACCCCATCTCCTGTAATACACTGTACTACACCTTGTACTGCACGCTCGACCCGTGGCATGTACTAGTCCAATTTCGACCAAAATTTCCTCAAACACCAAGATCGACGAAATCTACTCAACCAATTCATCCAGTAACCACAAACGTGATATGTAATCACTAACAACATGAAAACGACGATTTTCATCAAAACTATGCAAATTCACCAAAATCATGATAAATGAACATATGAACTAAATTATGGATTTAACTTGCATTAACATATTATATAGTATAGAAAATATGGATTTGAAATTGCTAAATTAGATTTTATGGCGACTCAAGCTAAAATAGACTTACCGTGATGTAAATCTACGGAAAACTACTTGAAAATGATGAAATTAAGATTACAGAACACATACACTTGATTGAATCCACGTGAAAGATGCATATCACTCACCAAATTCTCCAAATAACCCAAAAACATTGAAACATGATTCCGAACAGCGAAAAATTTGATCTAAACTCTTCAATTCGATGATCTCTCTCTCTAAGAATGGCGTAGATCTAGTTTCAAACGATGTAGATCTTTGATTCTCTAAGCTTCAATGGTGGAAAGGTGAAGAAAATGGAGAAATGGGGGAACTCTAGCTCTTCCAAAATGAGAGAATAGAGAAAGTAAACTATTATTCATGCCTCCTACCCCCTATTTGTAGCCTCCACCAGCCCACTAATGGGCCTTCCCAAATCAACCCATTATGGCTTACAAAACCTAAACAACCAGCTGTGAAAACTTAAAACAGCGATTCCTCCCAAACCGCTGAGCTAAATCTTTAATGCGACCACTCTATGGAGTGGAAAACATAATTTCCTTTCCAATGGCACATGTTCCAACACCTGATTTGATCCAAGTCAAAAATTATTCCATGCACAAGACTGATAAAGGAAAAATGGTCACAAACAAAATTGGTAAAAATTATGGACATGTCTCATATCCTCCTAAACAACATATTAAAATATGAGAATGATCCAACCCTCAAGAAATAAAATCAAAATATTTTACGATCTTCCGATACGTAAAATGCGGGATGTTACATTCCGATACATGAAACACGGGCTGTTAAATGTAATCAATTGGGATTGTTTGGGAAAGGGTGTGTTCCTTGTAGTCCCGAAATCAAGGAAAGTAATTGGTGTTAACCCTGCAGCCGTGAAATCAAGGGTGCTGGAATCGGTGTTAACCTTGTAGCTGTGAAATCGAGGGTGTCTGAAGTAGTGTTAACCTTATAGCCGTAAAATCGAGGGGATTGTACATGGATATTGATATAGTAATAAAACTCTACGCAGTCCAACGTTGCGTGGGACTGGATGTATGAGTAATCCGAACCAGTAAAAAAACCGGTGTGTACTTTCCTTTTCTGCATTATATTTTTGTGTTTGTGTTTGATTATGTGTCTGTGATTGTTTCTGTGGTGTGTGATTCATATAGTAGATCATACAAGTTTTAGATTTTCTTAAATTCCTTGAAAACACTATACATCCCCATTTAGTGATATTTTTGCCTTAAGATCTGCATTCCGCCTTCCTTAACAATTGGTATTAGAGCAAGGTTTTTCAAAAAGTTCATAATCTAATTTTTGAAAATATTAAATGACAAATTTTGAACAAATTGATGCATTGCACCAGTATTAGATAAGCCTGCATTCAATTTTGTTGAAAAAAAAAATCAAGTTATCATGATATGATTTCTTGAAAGTTTTAAATGTATATATATCACATAATCATCATGATGTTACGATTAGTTATTTTGAAAAGTCACTTGATTCTTTGAAAAGGTTTGTTTTTTGCAGGAAAAGTTGTCATATCTGATGATGTTGGCCAAAAGGCATCAAGATGATCATTCATCAATCAAGAAAAGAAGAGTTTATGAAGGGATATGACTTTTGGGCATATAGTAGTTGAAGCGTCCATTCATTCAAAATTCAAATTCAAGATTTTAACGCAAAAAATGAAGATAGATGCTATAACTGCAACAGACTGGGCCATATAAAAAAGATGTGTCCTTATCCAGATGATTCAGATTCATCATCCAGCGATGAAGAGCCAGAAACTGGAAATTCAAAAATGTGTTTCATATCAATTCAGAATTCAGAAAGTATCGAAGAAATGGATCAAAAACTGGGTACGCTTTAATTAATTTTTAAAATTTTTGGTTTAATGGATGCTTTGATTGTCTTGCTTGTTTGCTTTACTTTGAATTTGGAATTTAAAACATTAAAATTCAAACTTGAAATTTAAAAAAAAATTGAATTTTGAATTTTAAAACTCAAAATATCAATAGAATAATAAAATAAATTTTGGATGTTTGTTAGGATTAATATTATTTTAGAAAATAGTTAAACCTAAAATATGAATCGATATTTTGGAACCAAAGTCACAAAACCATATGTTCTTTGAAATTTATGAATGTATGTCGGCATACATATGTCCTTATGTCGACATAAAGGCCAGTAAAATGAAATTCAAATTTTGAGTTTCAAAAACTTAAACTTTCAAACTTCCCTCCATTTTTTAAATAAGAAAATGCCAATTCAAATTCTAGTTATTAACTTTATTTGTCTACTTATTTTCTTATATCTTGTTTCAAAATATATATATTAAAAGCATATAAACTGAGACGACCTGAACTTCCCCGTGAACGAAAGCTCGAATTGCATTTGAGGACAAGATGAATCAGAACACAAATAGAAGAACATTTCATTACTTATTACAACAATTTACATCAGAATACAAGTATATACAGAGTATGAATAAATATTACACATTTACTAAATATCAGAGGTTTACAAGTTACAATGCAGTGGAAAATAATACAAAATGCAACTGAAAAGAATATACGGATACAGAGCTTTCCAAATATCATTCCAGCTGTAAACCAGGATCCTATAAATATAAATCTACAAAACCAAAACTACTAGCTGGCTGTACGGAAATAGGGGCACCCAGAGTTTATGTTAAAACAATAAACTCCGGGTCAGTCATGTGACTGGTGTGAGAACTAAACAGTTATTAATCTTTATTTTAAAGTTAAGCAAATCAAGGGACCATGCCATATAACACGGAACGGGTTTACCCCCAAGAAAACCAGTGCATAAAACAAACAGTGCAATGCTAAATAAAGAACAATGAAGCTATCATAAGACTCAGGTCCCATCACACAATGCAATGCGAGCCGGAGGATAGAGTTTTTACCTTATAATAGCCAAAAATGCTTGGTACGTGAAATTTCATCTTTTATTATTACTATAAGTGTATAGTGTCAAAACCATTTCAATCATAAGTATTAATCATAGACAGCATAAGTGCCCTATACCACTATGTCGCCATATATAGGATTACAACTAAAACCGAAATGTCTCGTATTAGAAGTTGGATTTCCATCTGTGAACCAAGGCAAGGGATCGTCCTTACCGCTTCGAAAAGCTCTAGCCCACCCCTCAGGCAAGTGTGCAGGCAAGCCTTGGATCGTCAGGGCCGGTCCACACGGAGTGGATTAAAATGCCTGAACATGCGTTTCCCCGCCCTATGGAGCGTCAATGAGCCAAATGACTCTGTAATAACCCGGAAATCTGAGCCAATTTAAAAATTTTATTTTGGCAATTTTGACGAATTTTGATTATTTAAAATGGATTATTTTAAATAATAACAATGGAAAATTTATTTTCGACGAAGTGAAAACGAATAATTTTATTTTAATTATAATTCGAGCCTGAAATGGCGCGGTAGTTCGAAAATTCGATTTCGAATTTCAAATGAATATACAGAATTCGTTTTAAGTCGGAATTGGACGAAATAAGAAATATTTGAATCTGTTTGACGATATCTTTCTAATGGATGTAAGAAACTGAGATTTCACTTTATAGATTGAAAGATATGTCCAGTTTAAAATTCAGAAAAGTCGTTGTGGAATTTATATATATTTAATATATATATATAAAGGCCCTTGAAAATGGAAATTTTGCATACGACATCGGTTATCGACGAAACCACTTTTGTTGGATCCGGGATGTCAAATTATTGCTAGGTTTCAAAATTCATAATTTCCCGAATCAATATGTGAGCATGGCGAGGTTAAACGTGTTTTAACAGTTTCAGTCAATTTCGATCGACTAGAAAATGACCATTTTTCAAACGGTCTCAGAATTGGACGAAATTAATTTTGTTAGGATCATATCATCAATACGAAGCTAGAAATAATTTTTCTGGAATTTTTAGAGTTAGTATGTGGCCCCGGTAAATTGAAATGTGCATTTAAATAGAATATATAAAGATTTATATTTTAAATTCAACGGAAACTGATCGTAATAGTGGAATTGGCCTACGATACATATCCCATTGTGTTTGGAATATGGGTAATTAGCTAGGGGCGACAGTCGTTGGGTCTCGATTGAGGTTCGAACGAAAGTCAACTATATGGAAATTAAATTAAATAATTAAATTAAATAAATATAATATAACCCACCCCCTTTTTTCCCTCTTCTCTCTCCTCTCTTTACAGAAATCAATTTTAAAAAGAAAAAAACGAAAGAGATGGAGGAAACCTAGCCACCGCCGCCTCGATGCAGCCTCCGCCCACCGCTCCAAGGTCGTCGCCCCCTCTGATGATCGTGCTACCCCCTTCTTTCCTCTCTCCCTCACGCGAGCCTCCCCCGTCGAACTCCAACCTCCAGACCCCGATGCAATGACCACCGCTCCCCTATCTTCCCCTAGCGCCACCACTCCGTCGCAGCCCCTTGCAGTCCACCGTGAACCACCTGCGCCGCCTCCACAAGTCCTTGGTCGCGCTGGAAAACCCAAACCCGCAAATCCATGAAGTTGCGCAAGCCCAGCCCCTCTTCTTAGTGAACAACAAACCCCCTTCCTTGATCGATCAATGTAAGTTTTAATTTTAATTTGTTTTGAATAATTGGTTTATTTTCAGATTTTTTGAATATAAAGACCTTGTTTGGAAGATCTAAATTTTAAATAAAAATATAGAATAAAAATATAGGTTAAAGATTTGATTTTTGATAAGGTAAAAATACGATAATTAATATGATAAAAAGGCGAGATTTTTAGATGAAGTTGAAATTTTTAGAAAGAAAAGACTAGATTTTTTTTTAGAAAGAAAAGAGTAGATCTTTATATGTAAAAAGAATAGATCTTTGTATGAAAAAGAAATGATCTTTGATTTGAAAAAGACGAGATTTTTATTCGAACAAAGATGAGATTTTTTTCTGTATAAAGATGGGATTTTTATTCGGATGAAGCTATGGTTTTATTCGTATGGAAAGGGGATTTTTATCCATATAAAAATGGGAATTTTATATGAATAACATAATAAAAATATGATATTTATTATATGAGAAGTAAAATAAAAATACGATTTTTATGCTAGTATAAAGTTAGGATTTTTATATATATTTTAGCAAAGTAAAAATATAATCTGTACAATGTATAGAGCGATATAAAAATATAATTTTCATCCATGGAGTGATAATATAAAAATGCGATTTTTATATATGTAGCGAACACGGACGACGAAAGTGACAAAAGGCGAGCAAGGACTTCGAATGTGTATAAATAAATTCAAGTGTTGAATAGAAAATAAATTCATGTGTGAATTGAAAAATATTCATGTGTTGAATAGAATAAACATTCATGTGTTGAATAAAAGCCATGTTGATTAGATTGATGCCATTTTGACGTGAACGATATTTATATCGATTTATTCATTTTTCAATGAATATTGAAAGTGATTTCAAAATTTGAATTAAATTGAAATGAATTGAAAATTGAATTAAATTGAATAGAATTGAAAATTGAATTAAATTGAAACAGATTTGAAATTCGAATTAAATTGAATAGATCTGAAATTGAAATGAATTGAAATTCGAATTAAATTGAAATTGAATTGAAATTGAATTGAAATCGATTTGAAATGAAATTAAAATGAATTTATATTGAAAAATTCGATTTTGATTTGAATTTGGAAAGGAAGTTGAAATTGTTTTGAAAACGAATTTAAAACGATTTATAAAATACGTTTTAAAAGGAAAGCAACGAAATATATATAATATATATAATGGCCTGAATAGAACGCGCCGCGCTGCGTCAGTTCGCGAATTTTGACCATTGACTTCGAATGGATATACGGGAGATCCGACCATCGGATTCTCCTAAAACCGGAACCGTTGGGTTCGTATTGAAAATAGATTTCTAACAAATATTAGAGATTTGAAATCTAATGGTTGGATTTGGAATTATGTCCAAATCAAATTTGGAAATGGTCGCTGTAAGTGCAGTTCGATGGCCATTGATGGAAATCGACTATACGGGCCTTGATAAAATTATTAAAAATAGTAATAATTTGTGTAAAATCATAAGAAATGATTTATGAAGAATTAGGATGAAAAACTCCATATTTGAAAAGATAAAAATAGACTTTTATCGAAATGAACTGGATTTGAACTAGAGTAATAATTCATTTATTTTTAAATTAAATAAATTGAATTTGAAATGGTTTTGAGAATATCTAGAATTTCCAATAATTGAATTAGAATGAATTTGAATCGAAATTGTCTGTGGAATATTTCGATGTTGGATTTCTTGATTGTACAGATATTGTTCTGGGAATTTGAAAGATATATTAATATCGTTATTTCCAATACAATATTTGTTGGTCGCAGAATTTGATATTGAATATAAGCCGATATATTTTCTATTCAGAGCCTTGTATTTAATATCAAATTGTGACGACCCGAATTCCCGTTCAGACGGAAACAGGGCTATCTTTGGAATATAACACAGAAACAGATAATAGCAGAACAGAATTAAATAAATACACCAGATAATGAATAATAGAATATACTGGATAAAAGTAATCATCAGAGTTACACAGTATACAGGATCTTACTTAGTACAAATACAGTTCAGCTATACATAAATGTCTACAGCGGAAATAAACAGAATATGTACAATAGGAGCTAAACAACATAAAAAGAAATAAATGATAGAATCCATCTTCAGCTCCAGCTATCCAGAAAGAACCAGCTAAACCTGAATACAAGGCTGCCCGTGTAGAAAAAGGGGCACCCGAGTTTGAAAGTGAAACAAACTACGAGTCAGTCATGGGACTGGTATGAGAAATCCACTCAACACATATATAATTGGCTAATCACAGGACCACGCCACTTTCGTGGAACGGGTTTACTCCATTGGATTGCCAGTGCTTTAAAAACAAATCTTTCTTTTAAACATCGCTATGCTTTTTATAAAAATGAAGCCGTTATAAGACTCAGTTCCCATCACACAATGCAACGCAAACCGGAGGATAGAGTTTTTACCTTATAACGGCCAAAATATGCTTGATACGAATAAAACAAAGGCATTTGATATTATTACTAGTGTCTATATGTTTTGAAAACAATTTCAAATCATAACTATCAATCATAGGCGGCATTAATGCCCCATACCACTATGTCGCCATATATAGGTATACAATCAAAACCGCATCGTCACGTATTTGGAAATTGGATTTCCGTCATGAACCAAGGCAAAAGATAGTCCTTACCGAATTCGAAACAATCTAGCCCATGTCTCAGGCAAGCGCGCAGGCAAGCCTTGGAGCGACAGGGCCGGTCCACCGATGTGGATTATTATGCCTGAACAATACGTCTCCCCGCCCTTTGGGGCGTAAATGAGCCAACGAATGACTCCATCGGACCCGGATCGTCCGATCAAACCGAGGCGCCTCGTAACAGCAACAACCACATAGGTGAAAAGTATATAAATGTCAGGGCTGGTAGGTCACTGACACCACCCTAGCTAGAAAGAAACGCATGCCCTCCCTGAGGTCCTTCTCCCGTTTTAGGTTCATACCGGGGTGTGAGGCTCGCGAATTCACGTTATACACAAAGCTACGCCACACAAGCGGTGCTTTGATCATCACCACAAGACTTTGCTTTTCAACAGAAGCCCTGATCACTGCATCTTAGCATGCCACACCGGCAATTCACGCCATGCGATTGATGTCCATCGATATACAACCTCTGAGCTCATACGTCTCAGAGAAGGGCGTTAAGCAAAAGAATAAATTCTCCGCCGCCAAACAGATGTATATTTAACAGAGATCAATCAACACAGAATAAAATCCAATGTCGGACACACAGTCCATTTACAAGTCCGTTCTGGGTCTGAACGAAACCGGAGGCACTAAATACCTCGCAAACCCATCGATCACCACGTACGTCTGGACGATCACCACTCATTATCCATATTTCGGGATGCCTCCCAATCAGGACCTTGGTTACCATCCAAACGAGGTGAAGATCTCCGGTCTTCGACCATCGTCTTCATCTTCGACTTTCAATCGTCGGTCAATTATTTGAAATGAGAATTAACTCGGCCTTCTCAAATAATTCACGTATATTTAGAATTTCAGATCAATTTATTTCAATGGTTAAATTATTCGACAACACCAATTGTGTTCTTTTAATGTAATTTTCACACCAAACACATTCAACCATCAAAAGCCACATAAATCGAACAAATTCAGTTTATTTCTATTCCATATCGCTTATGATATTTTATAACTATTTATCGCTATTTTTATTTATTTTAAAATAGCCATTTTATTCAAAACGACGCTTCGGGCCATAAGGCGGCCGTGGCGCTGTTTTTCTTCAGATTTGATTTACACCTATCTGAAAATCTAACCGTTGGATCTTCACAAAAATTACATCATTAGAAAGGTCTTTTCAAAACGAATCCAACGGTTCCAGTTTCGGGAAAATCCGACGGTCGGATCTCCCGGTACAATCGTTTGAATTTTCGATTTCAAATTACGAACTGCAGCGTCGTTATTCGATTAAATATATAATTATATTTATATAAAATAAATATAATCGCTTCTGGCGCTATTTTTCTTCAGATTTGAATTAAACATTCCGGACAATCCAACCGTTGGATTTTTGCAAGGTTGGTGCCGTTGGGAAGATCTTTCCAAGGCGAACCCGACGGTTGAGGTTTCGGGAAAATCCAATGGTCGGATTTCCCGTACTAGTTGTTTGAAATCATGGTTTCAAAATACGAACTGCACGGCTTCGTTTCGTTTTAATTTTATTTATATTTATATATTTATATAAATATAGTTTATTCGATGATTTCCATATCGTTTTCACTTCAAATATTTTTCTAACACCTTAAAATTTTGGAAAATTTCGCCATAACCTCCCCTGCACCGGGAGCATCGGGAAATCGCAAATAGCGTTCCCGGTCCTTCTAATCTCAAAAAGAAAAAGAAAAAGCCAAGCGGCTAGCCAACAGGCTCATAAAATCATCACCCAAACAAAACAGTAAATGTGTACCTATTTGTCGGACGCAAAATTTTATTCCTCTTCTCTAGCCCCTTTGCTATGACCTGTTCAATGAATATGCATGTACATATATATACAGTTCTTATCATTTATCATTTTCTACTCAACTTCATATTTGATTTTCATTGGGTTTAAAAACACCATTCATTCTAATGTTACATAAATAGGTGCAAATCATTTCATCAGTTAATTAATGAATATTTCAACTCATATATGTTTATTTTGAACAAGTGGCTATTTTTAACACTTCACATTTCAACGATTTATGCATACAATAAAAATGTGATTTTTATTGTAAAACAATTCATTTCAAAACACTATTTTTCTATATAGTTCATATAGGTGATAAAAATAGGATTTTTTTTTATCATAAAACAATTTCTTTTAAAACGAGATTATTTTACACAGTTCATATAGTCGATAAAAGGTGATTTTTATTATCAAACAATTTATTTCAAAATATGAATACCATTCAACACATGAATTTCTAATCAACGAATGAATATCAACTCAACACATGAATGTTTTCTATTCAATGAATAAATATAGTTTAAGCATATGAAAATAATTCAAACACACGAATATTATTCAAAATTTCGGCAGCATAACGGCAGGGTAGTTAAACCGGGACCGTCCCTAGTACGGCTCCTCGCTCTACCTTAAAACCTCGCGGTTTTTGACAATGGGGATCATGCATCTAGTTCGCACGCAGGCGGCATGTATATATTTATTTCATTTCCACAAACTAATCCTATGTGGTTTCAACTAAATATCTCTCAACCACAAATGGGTATTTTCCAACCACAATCAACCAATATCAATCACAAACAATCCCAAACAATCATTCGCTATCAATCAATTTTCACAACCATTTCAACCAATAAATATCGTCCATGGTTTGTGGACGAGGGGCGTATATATATATATATATAGATATATATTTATATATAGCAATTCACTTTCATTTCACACATATATAATATTTTTTAAATCAGAAATCTCACCAATAGCTATCCAACTGCACGACACTTCCTTTATAGAAATCTTCGCCAATCTCGCCTTTCGTCGCTTTCGTTGCCCGTATTCTCTACATATGTAAAAATCGAATTTTTACTATGTTATTCAATATATAAAAACTGCATTTCAAAAATATATATTCCGCCTTTTCAAAAATAAAGATTATATTTTTAATATTCCTATGATGTAAAGATTATATTTTTATTACTTTAAAAATATAAAAATCATATTTTACTTCTTCTATTTAATAAAAATTCCGTCTTTTCTATTTTAAAAATATGATCTTTTCTATTCTAAAAAATCTGATCTTTTTCTATCTAAAGTTTAAACCTTTTTCCTTTTAAAGTTTAAACCTTTTTTTTCTTTTTAAAGTTTAAATTAAAAATCAGTTTTTAAATCTGTTAAAAATCAGTTTTTAACTTCTTTTTAAAAAAATCAGTTTTTATAACCTGTTTAAAATCAGTTTTTCTTTTTACAAAAAAAAGCAGAATTTACTTATTAAAATAAAATCAGTTTTTAAATCCTTAAAATCGAAATTTTTAGATTAAAAATAAAAATGAAATAAAATAAAAACAACGTACCTTTACCTGCGAAGAGGGGGGGGTGTCAGAGTCGGCGGCAGAAGGAGGAGCAGGCGGTGGCTACGTCTCGGCTGGGGGGCTCGAGAATTGGGGGTCGCGATGGCTTTTGGAGGATCGCGAATTGGCAGGGAGGGTTCGGCTCGGGTCTTCGATCGATGGAGGGGGGACAGGCGGCTCATCTTCGTCGGCGGCGTTCGCTTGAGGGGGGGGGGCTGCTCGATAGGCTTAGGTTTTTTTTTTTTTTAAACTGAATCGGGAAGAAATGAACGGGGGGGGGGGCCAGTTTGACTTTGTTAAAGGGGGAGAGAAAAGAATTTTTTATTTATTAAATTATTTAATTTGCCAAAAAGTTGACTTTTACATATTACCTCTAAACGAGGCCCACCGCCTGTCGTCTATAGCGTTTTACCCCCATTCCGGACACAATGGGATATGTATCGCAAGCTGATTTGATCGTTACAATCAGTTTCCGTTGAATTTAAAGTGTACTTCTTTATATATTCAATTTAAACGCACATTTCAATTTAGTGGGGCCACATACGAACTCGAAAAATTCCAGAAAAATATTTTCTAGCTTCGTATTAACGATACGGTCCTAACAAAACTAGTTTCGTCGAATTCTGAGACCGTTTGAAAAATGGCCAATTTCCAGTCGATTAAAATCAACTGAAACTGGTCAAACGCGTTTTCCTTTGCCACGCTCACATATTGATTCGAAAAATTATGAAATTTGAAACCTAGCAATAACTTGACATCACGGATCCAACAAAAGTGGTTTCGTCGAAATCCGAGGTCGTATGCAAAATGTCCATTTATAAGGGCCTGAATTCCATAGCGACTATTCAGAATTTTCAACTGGACATATCTTTTGATTCCCGCTATCAAATTTCGATTGGTCAGATTCGTTGGAAAGATATCATCAATTAGATCCTAATGTTTTTGGTTTCACTAAAATCCGGATTGTTTTGCACCCGGTATATTCAATTGAAGTTTGAAATCGAATTATCGAACTACCGCGCTATTTTCAATTCTATATATAATTATAATTAATTATATTCGTTTTCAAATGTCGATTCAAACTCAGTTTTCATCGCCATTGTTTAAAATATTTATTTTAAATATTTAAAATCCATTATTTTAGCCAATTTAAAATTTTTAAATTGGTTCAGATTTTCTGGGTCGTTACAATCTCCCCCACTTAAAACTTTTCGTCCCCGAAAAGGAACAAAGTCGAAAGTGGTTTAATAAATCTACAATCACACAACACAACAACCAATCCAATTGTTTTTAACCTTCAAAAATATACTAATCCTTTTTTTTTATACTCCTTTTCAAAATCATTCAGCCTATAGAATTTAAAAGTGCACATTCATGAAAAGAAAATTACAACAGATTAGAGAATTAAACGGTAATGCAAAGTAGGGTAAATGTACCTTGCACCAGAGTCAATCAGAGATATCTACTCGGCATCAAGGATAAGCTTTCTGAATGCTCTCCTCAGTTTCCCAAGTACAATCTCGTGGATCTCCACTCCATTGCACTTTGACTAAGCGAACCTTCTTGTTCCTCAGCTCTTTGGTTTCTTTGCCGATGATCTTCAGCGGCTCTCGCCTCACGGCTAATTCTGGAGTAATTTCAATGTCCTGCTGAGCTGCTTCTTCCACGATCAAGTCTGGATCATGAACGTGCTTTCGAAGTTGAGATATATGAAATACATCATGCACTCCAGGCAACCAGTCAGGCAGTTTGACCCTATAAGCGAGAGTTCCGATCCATTCCAGAATAGGAAACGGACCAATGAATTTGGGCGCTAACTTTCCAGTTTTACTGAACCGGATTACTCATCTCATCGGCGATACTTTCAAATATACATAGTCGCCAACTTCAAATGATATATCTCTTCTTCTTCTATCGGCATAGCTTTTTTGTCGGCTTTGAGCGGCGAGTAATCGCTTCTTAATAAAATCGACTTTGTCGGCAGCTTCTCGAATCGTATCGGGACCCAACACAAGTCTATTTCCAGGCTCGACCCAACAAGCAGGAGATCGGAACGGTCTACCATATAATGCTTCGAATGGCGACATTGTCAGACTCGCCTGGTAGCTGTTGTTATAAGAGAATTAAGCCAAATGCAGACGGTCTTCCCATGATCCACCGAAATCTATAACACAAGCCCGCAATAGATCTTCTAAAATGCGATTCACCCTCTCAGTCTGACCGTCTGTCTGAGGATGATAAGCGGTGCTCAAGTTTAACTTCGTTCCCAGCTCGACTTGAAATGCTTCCCTGAATTTACTAGTGAATATTGTATCTCTATCACTTACTATACTGAGCGGCACTCCATGTAGTCTAACTATTTCCCTGACGTAAATCTGCGCCAGACTCTGAGCAGTTCTGTTTGATCTGACAGGTATGAAATGGGCGGTCTTCGTGAAACGATCTACGATCACCCAAATACTGTCATTTTCCTTTTTGGTTCTGGGCAAACCATCGATTAAATCCATAGAAATATGTTCCCACTTCCAGCCAGGAACTTCTAGCGGTTGTAATAATCCAGCCAGTTTCTGTTGGTCACTCTTGACTAGCTGGCAAGTAGGGCATCGGCTAACGATATTGAAACGTCTCTCTTCAAAGCCTTCCACCAGAATGTTCTTTTGAGATCGTTATACATTTTGGCCACGCCAGGATGGATACTCAGCTTGGACTTGTGACACTCGTCTAACACTTCCCTTTTTAGCTCAGGAATGTCAGGAACACAAATCCTTCCTTTCAATCTCAAGGTCTCGTCGTTATCTATTTGAAAACACGAGGGTTCGCCTTTCTGAGTCCTTTTGATCATATCTTTTATAAAGTTATCCTCCTTCTAAAGAATAGATATTTTGTCAATCAAGGAAGTCGTGATAATAAAGCTGGCAATCATTACATTCTTTCGGCTCAGAGCATCGGCCACGACGTTGGCTTTCCCGGGAGTATATATAATTTCAAAGTCATATGCTGCAAGAAACTCCAGCCAACGCTGCTGCCTCAAATTTAAGTCCTTCTGAGTGAACAGATACTTTAACGACTGGTGATCTGTAAACAGTTCAAATCTCTCGCCCAAAAGATAGTGTCTCCAGATTTTCAAAGAGAATATGATAGCCAATAACTCAAGATCATGAGTTACGTAGTTTTTCTCGTGCGGTTTCAGTTGACGGCTAGCATAAGCAATCACTTGGCCCCTTTGCATCAACACTGCACCAAGGCCTTCTCTAGAAGCATCAGTCCAGACTTTTAAATCTTGGTTGCCATCGATGATGGTTAACACTGGAGCTGTCGTTAATCTCAACTTCAGCTCTTCGAAAGCCTCCTCACTCTCTTGAGTCCATTTGAATTTAGAATGCTTCTTTGTAAGCTTCGTTAAGTGGCCAGATATCTTCGAAAAGTCTTTAACGAACTTCCGGTAATAGCTAGCCAATCCAAGAAAACTGCGGACTTCAGTGGGAGTACTGGGCTGTTTTCAATTTTGAATAGCCGTGATTTTACTTGGATCCACAGCGATTCCTTCTTTAGATACAACGTGGCCCAGAAATTTCACTTCATCTTGCCAGAATATACATTTGGAAAACTTGTCTTTCAATACATTCCTCCTGAGGATTTCTAGAACCTGTTCCAGATGCTTTTCATGTTCGGCCTTTGATTTGGAGAAGATTAGAATATCATCAATAAAAACCAGAACAAATTTATTCAAAACCCCTCTGAATACTCTGTTCATCAGATCGACAAAGTAAGCGGGAGCGTTACATAAACCGAACGGCATTACTAACCACTCGTAGAATAAGTCGGGGCCTCTGAACGCTGTCATTGGAACACACTCTTCGGCAATTCGAAGTTGATGGAAACCTGTAGCTAGGTCCATTCGTGAAAATACTTGTGCTCCATTTAATCGATCCAACAAATCATCTATTCGTGGCAATGGATACTTGTTCTTTATGGTCTGCTTGTTCAGATCACGATAATCCACACATAGCCGTAGAGTACCATCAGATTTTGGGACAAATACCACTGCTGCACCCCAATCAGAGAAACTAGGTCTTATCAGTCCTTTCCATACTAGCTGTCGTGTTTGATTGTCTAATTCCTCCTTCTCTTTCAAGGACATTCTTCGAAGAGCGTGAACTACTGGCCTTGCATTTGGAATCAAAGCAATCTTGAAATCTATTTCTCTCTGCGGAGGTAAGCGAACAACTTCTTCGAACACGTCCGCATAGTTCTTGACGACAGGAATATCTTTGATGAGGTCAGGAATATTCTCTGTGATTTCTGGGATATCTTCTATCTGGGATGGAGAAACGTCCAAAGCTGCCCAGAAGTCTTTTCTATTTGAAGTTGGGCCTTCACATGGTATGGTTATATAATTTCCCAATTGTGCTTTTGCCTTTACAACTCTCTCGGCGCATTTAACTTCCGCTTCATATTTGGTTAGCCAATCCAATCCCAGAATAAGATCGAATTCATTAAAATTCATGACGATAGAGATTATAGGGAATTTATAGCAAGAAAAAGAGACAGGTACTGCACAAATCCAACTGAGACTGATGGAACCTCCCACTGGATTTTGGACAGTCATTGGCTCTTTGAGCTTCTTCAAATTCAAATCCAGTTTTTTGACTGCACTCCTTGCAATAAAGCTTCTTGACGCGCCTGTGTCAAACAGTACTTTTACTGAAATGTTTTTGACATTGAGCGTGCCTTCTAAAACATCAGATCTTTCCTGAACAGACGAGGATACAGGTACTTCGGCCACTTCATTTACCCGAGCCTCTTTGGTCTTTCTTAACAGCCAGCAATCTCGCTTTATATGACCGGCCTGATGACAAAGATTGCACTCTCGAGTCACAGGAGACTTGTTCTTTGATTTAGATTCACTCCCCCTTCGCTTTTTCGAGGGTTTGCAATTCCCCTGGAAATGCCCTGGCTTATGGCAGTTGTTGCATATGGCAGTCGTTGCTGGTTCTTTTTCGGATCTGGCCCTTTTTCGATTTACTTCGGGCTCCTTACCGACTTCAGACATTGTACTGGCCTCTGGACGATCAGTTTCAGACTCAATTTTATTACCAGAGCTGACTTCTTCTTCGTCGCATAACATACCTTTCTTATCTAGATCTTCATATTGATAAGCCATATAAATCATTTCTGAAAAAGGAAGCTTCACATGCCCCAATACTTTATTCTGGTATTTCCTTTGAAGTCCGTGAATAAATCTCATATTTTTCCTCTTCGGATTTTGAATTAGATGAGGGGCAAAGTGAGAAAGTTCATTGAATTTCTTATGATATTCGGGAATGGTCATGTCACCTTGTATTAGATAAGAAAATTCATCGCATAATCGCTCAGTTGCTTCGGGAGGAGTAAATCTTTCTAAGAAAATCACTTTGAATCTGTCCCAGGTGATATTACCTTTTGGATAATCCTTAATAACTGAATCCCACCAGAACAAAGCTTCATCTTTAAATGCCCAGGAGGCCAGTAATCTTTTCTGGTCATCTCTAAGCTTTAATGCTTCGAAGATTTTCTCAGCCGAACGAATCCAAGCTTGTGTCTTCATAATAGATTCTTCACCAGAGAACGGTATTCCACCCATATTTCGATATTTGATTAATAGGGCCTCAATATCCGGTTCTGCATTCCTTCTGTTTCTGACACTCATTTTTCTAGTACTTCTGCAAATGGCAGATCAAGGGTCAGGTCATAGAAAAGGTATTTTTAAAATATAGAAACACATACTTCAAATGTAAATGTGTCTATCAAGGTGTAATTTCATTCTGCTTTTCTCATACTAGGATATTACTGATCCTATCTGTATAGAGTTCCCCATCCTAGAACACTACTGGTTCTATTTCTGACGAGTTCGTTCAAATGTTATATTCCAGAACTAAGTTTAACCAAAGCTCTGATACCACGATGTGACGACCCGAATTCCCGTTCAGACGGAAACAGGGCTATCTTTGGAATATAACACAGAAACAGATAATAGCAGAACAGAATTAAATAAATACACCAGATAATGAACAATAGAATATACTGGATAAAAGTAATCATCAGAGTTACACAGTATACAGGATCTTACTTAGTACAAATACAGTTCAGCTATACATAAATGTCTACAGCGGAAATAAACAGAATATGTACAATAGGAGCTAAACAGCATAAAAAGAAATAAATGATAGAATCCATCTTCAGCTCCAGCTATCCAGAAAGAACCAGCTAAACCTGAATACAAGGCTGCCCGTGTAGAAAAAGGGGCACCCGAGTTTGAAAGTGAAACAAACTACGAGTCAGTCATGGGACTGGTATGAGAAATCCACTCAACACATATATAATTGGCTAATCACAGGACCACGCCACTTTCGTGGAACGGGTTTACTCCATTGGATTGCCAGTGCTTTAAAAACAAATCTTTCTTTTAAACATCGCTATGCTTTTTATAAAAATGAAGCCGTTATAAGACTCAGTTCCCAGCACACAATGCAACGCAAACCGAAGGATAGAGTTTTTACCTTATAACGGCCAAAATATGCTTGATACGAATAAAACAAAGGCATTTGATATTATTACTATTGTCTATATGTTTTTAAAACAATTTCAAATCATAACTATCAATCATAGGCGGCATTAATGCCCCATACCACTATGTCGCCATATATAGGTATACAATCAAAACCGCATCGTCACGTATTTGGAAATTGGATTTCCGTCATGAACCAAGGCAAAAGATAGTCCTTACTGAATTCGAGACAATCTAGCCCATGTCTCAGGCAAGCGCGCAGGCAAGCCTTGGAGCGACAGGGCCGGTCCACCGATGTGGATTATTATGCCTGAACAATACATCTCCCTGCCCTTTGGGGCGTAAATGAGCCAACGAATGACTCCATCGGACCCGGATCGTCCGATCAAACCGAGGCGCCTCGCAACAGCAACAACCACATAGGTGAAAAGTATATAAATGTCAGGGCTGGTAGGTCACTGACACCACCCTAGCTAGAAAGAAACGCATGCCCTCCCTGAGGTCCTTCTCCCGTTTTAGGTTCATACCGGGGTGTGAGGCTCGCGAATTCACGTTATACACAAAGCTACGCCACACAAGCGGTGCTTTGATCATCACCACAAGACTTTGCTTTTCAACAGAAGCCCTGATCACTGCATCTTAGCATGCCACACCGGCAATTCACGCCATGCGATTGATGTCCATCGATATACAACCTCTGAGCTCGTACGTCTCAGAGAAGGGCGTTAAGCAAAAGAATAAATTCTCCGCCGCCAAACAGATGTATATTTAACAGAGATCAATCAACACAGAATAAAATCCAATGTCGGACACACAGTCCATTTACAAGTCCGTTCTGGGTCTGAACGAAACCGGAGGCACTAAATACCTCGCAAACCCATCGATCACCACGTACGTCTGGACGATCACCACTCATTATCCATATTTCGGGATGCCTCCCAATCAGGACCTCGGTTACCATCCAAACGAGGTGAAGATCTCCGGTCTTCGACCATCGTCTTCATCTTCGACTTTCAATCGTCGGTCAATTATTTGAAATGAGAATTAACTCGGCCTTCTCAAATAATTCACGTATATTTAGAATTTCTGATCAATTTATTTCAATGGTTAAATTATTCGACAACACCAATTGTGTTCTTTTAATGTAATTTTCACACCAAACACATTCAACCATCAAAAGCCACATAAATCGAACAAATTCAGTTTATTTCTATTCCATATCGCTTATGATATTTTATAACTATTTATCGCTATTTTTATTTATTTTAAAATAGCCATTTTATTCAAAACGACGCTTCGGGCCATAAGGCGGCCGTGGCGCTGTTTTTCTTCAGATTTGATTTACACCTATCTGAAAATCTAACCGTTGGATCTTCACAAAAATTATATCATTAGAAAGGTCTTTTCAAAACGAATCCAACGGTTCCAGTTTCGGGAAAATCCGACGGTCGGATCTCCCGGTACAATCGTTTGAATTTTCGATTTCAAATTACGAACTGCAGCGTCGTTATTCGATTAAATATATAATTATATTTATATATAATAAATATAATCGCTTCTGGCGCTGTTTTTCTTCAGATTTGAATTAAACATTCCGGACAATCCAACCGTTGGATTTTTGCAAGGTTGGTGCCGTTGGGAAGATCTTTCCAAGGCGAACCCGACGGTTGAGGTTTCGGGAAAATCCAATGGTCGGATTTCCCGTACTAGTTGTTTGAAATCATGGTTTCAAAATACGAAATGCACGGCTTCGTTTCGTTTTAATTTTATTTATATTTATATATTTATATAAATATAGTTTATTCGATGATTTCCATATCGTTTTCACTTCAAATATTTTTCTAACACCTTAAAATTTTGGAAAATTTCCCCATAACCTCCCCTGCACCGGGAGCATCGGGAAATCGCAAATAGCGTTCCCGGTCCTTCTAATCTCAAAAAGAAAAAGAAAAAGCCAAGCGGCTAGCCAACAGGCTCATAAAATCATCACCTAAACAAAACAGTAAATGTGTACCTATTTGTCGGGCACAAAATTTTATTCCTCTTCTCTAGCCCCTTTGCTATGACCTGTTCAATGAATATGCATGTACATATATATACAGTTCTTATCATTTATCATTTTCTACTCAACTTCATATTTGATTTTCATTGGGTTTAAAAACACCATTCATTCTAATGTTACATAAATAGGTGCAAATCATTTCATCAGCTAATTAATGAATATTTCAACTCATATATGTTTATTTTGAACAAGTGGCTATTTTTAACACTTCACATTTCAACGATTTATGCATACAATAAAAATGTGATTTTTATTGTAAAACAATTCATTTCAAAACACTATTTTTCTATATAGTTCATATAGGTGATAAAAATAGGATTTTTTTTATCATAAAACAATTTCTTTTAAAACGAGATTATTTTACACAGTTCATATAGTCGATAAAAGGTGATTTTTATTATCAAACAATTTATTTCAAAATATGAATACCATTCAACACATGAATTTCTAATCAACGAATGAATATCAACTCAACACATGAATGTTTTCTATTCAATGAATAAATATAGTTTAAGCATATGAAAATAATTCAAACACACGAATATTATTCAAAATTTCGGCAGCATAACGGCAGGGTAGTTAAACCGGGACCGTCCCTAGTACGGCTCCTCGCTCTACCTTAAAACCTCGCGGTTTTTGACAATGGGGATCATGCATCTAGTTCGCACGCA
Organism: Allium sativum; assembly: GCA_030737875.1. Classification (NCBI taxonomy): domain Eukaryota; kingdom Viridiplantae; phylum Streptophyta; class Magnoliopsida; order Asparagales; family Amaryllidaceae; genus Allium; species Allium sativum. The sequence continues at coordinate 836,490,908 of CM060916.1, forward strand.
GGCGGCATGTATATATTTATTTCATTTCCACAAACTAATCCTATGTGGTTTCAACTAAATATCTCTCAACCACAAATGGGTATTTTCCAACCACAATCAACCAATATCAATCACAAACAATCCCAAACAATCATTCGCTATCAATCAATTTTCACAACCATTTCAACCAATAAATATCGTCCATGGTTTGTGGACGAGGGGCGTATATATATATATATAGATATATATATTTATATATAGCAATTCACTTTCATTTCACACATATATAATATTTTTTAAATCAGAAATCTCACCAATAGCTATCCAACTGCACGACACTTCCTTTATAGAAATCTTCGCCAATCTCGCCTTTCGTCGCTTTCGTTGCCCGTATTCTCTACATATGTAAAAATCGAATTTTTACTATGTTATTCAATATATAAAAACTGCATTTCAAAAATATATATTCCGCCTTTTCAAAAATAAAGATTATATTTTTAATATTCCTATGATGTAAAGATTATATTTTTATTACTTTAAAAATATAAAAATCATATTTTACTTCTTCTATTTAATAAAAATTCCGTCTTTTCTATTTTAAAAATATGATCTTTTCTATTCTAAAAAATCTGATCTTTTTCTATCTAAAGTTTAAACCTTTTTCCTTTTAAAGTTTAAACCTTTTTTTTCTTTTTAAAGTTTAAATTAAAAATCAGTTTTTAAATCTGTTAAAAATCAGTTTTTAACTTCTTTTTAAAAAAATCAGTTTTTATAACCTGTTTAAAATCAGTTTTTCTTTTTACAAAAAAAAAGCAGAATTTACTTATTAAAATAAAATCAGTTTTTAAATCCTTAAAATCGAAATTTTTAGATTAAAAATAAAAATGAAATAAAATAAAAACAACGTACCTTTACCTGCGAAGAGGGGGGGGGGGGGGGTGTCAGAGTCGGCGGTAGAAGGAGGAGCAGGCGGTGGCTAGGTCTCGGCTGGGGGGCTCGAGAATTGGGGGTCGCGATGGCTTCTGGAGGCTCACGAATTGGCAGGGAGGGTTCGGCTCGGGTCTTCGATCGATGGAGGGGGGACAGGCGGCTCGTCTTCGTCGGCGGCGTTCGCTTGAGGGGGGGGGCGGCTGCTCGATAGGCTTAGGTTTTTTTTTTTTTTGAAACTGAATCGGGAAGAAATGAATGAGGGGGCCAGTTTGACTTAGTTAAAGGGGGAGAGAAAAGAATTTTTTATTTATTAAATTATTTAATTTGCCAAAAAGTTGACTTTTACATATTACCTCTAAACGAGGCCCACCGCCTGTCGTCCATAGCGTTTTACCCCCATTCCGGACACAATGGGATATGTATCGGAAGCTGATTTGATCGTTACAATCAGTTTCCGTTGAATTTAAAGTGTACTTCTTTATATATTCAATTTAAACGCACATTTCAATTTAGTGGGGCCACATACGAACTCGAAAAATTCCAGAAAAATATTTTCTAGCATCGTATTGACGATACGGTCCTAACAAAACTAGTTTCGTCGAATTCTGAGACCGTTTGAAAAATGGCCAATTTCCAGTCGATTAAAATCAACTGAAACCGGTCAAACGCGTTTTCCTTTGCCACGCTCACATATTGATTCGAAAAATTATGAAATTTGAAACCTAGCAATAACTTGACATCACGGATCCAACAAAAGTGGTTTCGTCGAAATCCGAGGTCGTATGCAAAATGTCCATTTATAAGGGCCTGAATTCCATAGCGACTATTCAGAATTTTCAACTGGACATATCTTTTGATTCCCGCTATCAAATTTCGATTGGTCAGATTCGTTGGAAAGATATCATCAATTAGATCCTAATGTTTTTGGTTTCACTAAAATCCGGATTGTTTTGCACCCGGTATATTCAATTGAAGTTTGAAATCGAATTATCGAACTACCGCGCTATTTTCAATTCTATATATAATTATAATTAATTATATTCGTTTTCAAATGTCGATTCAAACTCAGTTTTCATCGCCATTGTTTAAAATATTTATTTTAAATATTTAAAATCCATTATTTTAGCCAATTTAAAATTTTTAAATTGGTTCAGATTTTCTGGGTCGTTACACAAATGTGATTTGGGTTTGTCGTGGATGGTGTCTTCATTAACACTGTCCTTAAACCCAGTTGAGAAAAAGATTAAATCTTTTTATTTGGATTTAATGAAGTATACCAATTAAATAATATTTAATTGGAATTGAATTGAAATTGATTTTTGGGTTTATCGTGAACGGTGTTTTAAATAACATTTGTTCTTTAACCCGATAATTAATGGAATGTGATTTGGGTTGTCGTGAATGGTATCTTTAATAATACTGTTCTTAGGCCCAACGGAGTTAAGAAAATCAGAAACTAACTAGAGATTAGTTAAGTTGAATGGTTTCTTGGGTATTGATCTGATGTTGGTTTCGGCCTTCGGGGTTAATACTTAGGGAATTTCTCACTTTCTATTTTACGGTTAGGGACTGATTGAAATGTGATGTGATTTTGGGGTTTATCATGAACTGTGTTTTAAATGACACCGGTTCTTTAACCCAGTTAAAGATTAAAACTAAGTGGAGTTTTATTGAATCTTTAATTAGATTGAAAAGATCGAGAATGGAGTATCACCAGCTTTTCTCCAGGCGATAGCTAAATCTTTAATTAGATTTGAACGTGAAATGGTAATTGAATTTACCGATAACACTGTGGTGTTAGATATGAAGTATTACCAGTTTTACTTCATGGGATGAATAGGTTGGGTTTGGGAAATAGAATAAATGATTACTTCGGTGTGGTTCACTAATCCCGACTAGTTTGAATTGATATTCAAAAGAAGATTAAAGAACAAATTTAGAAGAATTTATCTTTGATAAAATTAATAGGAACCTTTCCCTAAGAATTTGAAATTTAGAAACTAACTGGAGATTAGTTAAGTTAAATGGTTTCCTAGGTATTGATCTGATGTTGATTTTGGCCTTCGGGGTTAGTATTTGGGGAATTGTTCTCTTGCTAATTTACGGTTAGTGACTGATGAATTGGAATGAGGCGTATGTTGTGTTTTTGTAACACTTGTTTATTATATACGCGAGTTATTCGGAAAGATCGGGTTTATCCCATTCCGAATAACTGACTCGACGATGAGTCGAAGATGAAGACGGTGGTTGAAGACCGGAGGTCTTCACGTCGTTTGGATAATTACTGATGATCTTGATTGGTCCGTACACCTAAGAGGAGGGATTCAGTTAGTGATCGTCCAAACGTACTTGGAGATTGATGGATATGCGATGTACAAGGTGCCTCCGGTTTTGTTCAGACCCAGAACGGACTTGTAAATGGACTGTGTTTATGATATTGGATATCATTCTGTGTGATTGATGGATATCAGTTGCATGGAGTGGTTTGCCTGTGTGGCATGCAAAGATGCAAATGATCAAGGCTTCTGTTGAAAAGCAGAGTCTTGTGGTTGATGATCAATGCACAGCCTGTGTGGCATAGCTTTGTGTAGCGTTGATTCGTGAGCCTCACACCCCGGTTGTGAACCGAAAACGGGAGAAGGAACTCAAGGGGGACATGCGTTTCTTTCTAGCTAGAAGTGGCGTCAGTGGTTTTACACGCCCTGACGAGTTTGACTTATGTGGTTGTTGCTGTTGCGAGGCGCCTCAGATATATATCGGTGACTATGTGAAGCCGATGGAGTCATTTGTTGGCTCATTTATGCCCCAAAGGGCGGGGAAACGTAGTGTTCAGGCATTATAATCCACATCGGTGGACCGGCCCTGACGATCCAAGGGGCAGTTGCGGCTATTCCTGAGGGGCGGACTAGAGGCTCTCGAATCGGTAAGGACTATCTTCTGCCTTGGTTCACAGATGGAAATCCAACTTTCACTACGTGACAATTGCGGTTTTGATTGTATACCTATATATGGCGACATAGTGGTATGGGACATTCATGCCGCCTATGATTGATATTTATGATTGTATATATAATCAGAAACTAACTGGAAACGAGCTAAGATGGGTGGTTTCCTGGGTACTGGTCTGATGTTGGTTTCGGCCTTCGGGGTTAATACTTAGGGAATCGTTCTCTTACTAATTTACGGTTGGAGTCTGATTAAGAATCAAAAGAAGAAATTTAGCGTATCAAGCATTCTTTGGCTATTATAAGTTAAAAACCCTATCCTCCGGCTTGCGTTGCATTGTGTGATGGGACCTGGGTCTTATAATAGCTTCATTTTTCTTTATTTAGCATTGCTCTGTTTGTTTTATGCACTGGTATTCTTGGGAGGAAACCCGTTCCGTGTTATACGGCGTGGTCCCTTGATTTACCTAACTTTAAAATAAAGATTAATAACTGTTTTAGTTCTCACACCAGTCACATGACTGACCTGGAGTTTATTGTTTTAACATAAACTCTGGGTGCCCTTATTTTGACATGGGTAGCTAGTAGTTTTGGTTTTGCAGATTTATATTCATAGGATCCTGATTTATAGCAGGAACGATACTCGGAAAGCTCTGTATCCGTGTATTATTTCCAGTTGTGTTTTGTATTATTTTCCGCTGCGATGTATTTAAATGTAATTTAAATCTCTGATATTTTCTGTGTAATATTTATTCATGCTCTGTATATTCTTGTATTCTGATGGAATTGCTGTAATTAACAATGAAATATTCTTCTGTTTGTGTTCTTATTTGTCGTGTTCTCAAAACAATCAGGCGTTTCGTACGGTCTTGGTCAGTTTAGCGACTGATTCGGATCGAGCGAAATTCCCAATTGTTATAGCGTGGTATCAGAGCTTTGGGTTACAGAGCTCAAGAACAAGACATATTAGAACCATACGAAAGAATTCATCAGATGCTGGATTAGTAATATCCAATTGGAATGACTCGTTAGAGATAGGATCAGTAGTATCCTAGAACGAGTGTGAAGAGTATATTTTTAGAATGAAAACGATTTTTGTTTTTAAAATTTAAATTAATTATTCGTATTTGAATATTTATTTGTATTGATTTGGACAATCCAGTATATAAAGATTTTGCGTATACGTCTGATCCGCGTGTATTTGAAGTTTTAATATACTAGATAGATATAAAATCGCACTCTATCACCCGGGGATAATCCTGATGATGGTGCATCATCATCAGCATTTATATTCGAGTGTCGAAGGTGGGATATCTATATGATTCCAATTGACTAGTATGAGAAGCAAAATTAGATAGGGCCTATTGTTGTGATTTGGCACCAAAAATATGATTTTTGAACTATGTATCAAAGTTATGAATTTGAAAAGCTAATCAACTAATTGATTGCTGGTTGTGTTGTTTGATTATTGTTTGATTAATTAAATGTTGAACCCTTTAGCCAAATTGATCAAATAGTGAATTGTATTGAAAATTTGTCGCATTTGCATGCATATACATGTACTTATATTGAACATGTCATAGCAAGGAGGCTAGAGAAGAGGAATAAAATTGTTTGCCCGACAAATAGTTACATGTTTATTATATTTCTTGGGTTTTAGATTATTTTATGAGCCGATTGGCTAGCCGCTTGGCTTTTTCTTTTTCTTTTGGATTGAAGAAGGCCATGGGAGGCTATATAAAAAATCCCGAAGTCCCTGATGCAGGGGAGGTTATGGCGAAATTTTTCGGAAATTTAGTGTGTTAGCAAAAATTTTGAAAAATTTGAAGAGTTCTTAGAAACTGAAAAGTTGAAGAATTTAAGCCGTAATGAAAATAATGGGAGTTGAGTTGATTAGTTAAACAACTTTCGGCTTCGTTCCTTTTCGGGGACGAAAAATTTTAAGTGGGAGAGATTGTAATAACCCGGAAATCTGAGCCAATTTAAAATTTTTATTTCGGCAATTTTGACGAATTTTGATTATTTAAAATGGATTATTTTAAATAATAACGACGGAAAATTTATTTTCAACGAATGAAAACGAATAATTTTATTTTAATTATAATTCGAGCCTGAAATGGCGCGATAGTTCGAAAATTCGATTTCGAATTTCAAATGAATATACATAATTCGTTTTAAGTCAGAATTGGACGAAACAAGAAATATTTGAATCTGTTTGACGATATCTTTCTAATGGATGTAAGAAACTGAGATTTCACTTTATAGAGTGAAAGATATGTCCAGTTTAAAATTCACAAAAGTCGTTGTGGAATTAATATATATTTAATATATATATATATATAAAGGCCCTTGAAAATGGAAATTTTGCATACGACCTCTATTTTCGATGAAACCACTTTTGTTGGATCGGGGATGTCAAATTATTGCTAGGTTTCAAAATTCATAATTTTCTGAATCAATATGTGAGCGTGGCGAGGTTAAACGTGTTTCAACAGTTTCAGTTAATTTCGATCGACCAGAAAATGACCATTTTTCAAACATTCTCAGAATTTAACGAAATTAGTTTTGTTAGGACCGGATCGTTAATACGAAACTAGAAATATTTTTTCTGTAATTTTTAGAGTCAGTATGTGGCCCTGGTAAATTGAAATGTGCGTTTAAATAGAATATATAAAGATTTATATTTTAAATTCAACGGAAACTGATCGTAACGGAGGAATTGGCCTAGGATACATATTCCATTGTGTTTGGAATATGGGTAATTAGCTAGGGGCGACAATCGTTGGGTCTCGATTGGGGTTCGAACGAAAGTCAACTACAAGGAAATTAAATTAAATAATTAAATTAAATAGATATAATATAACCCACCACCCTTTTTCCCTCTTATCTCTCATATGTTTACAGAAATCGATTTTAAAAAGAAAAAAACGAAAGCGATGGAGGAAACCTAGCCACCGCCGCCTCGATGCAGCCTCCGCCCACCGCTCCAAGGTCGCCGCCCCCTCTGATGATCGCGCCACCCCCTTCTTTCCTCTCTCCCTCATGCGAGCCTCCCCCCTCGAACTCCAACCTCCAGACCCCGACGCAATGACCACCGCTCCTCTATCTTCCCCTAGCGCCACCACTCCGTCGCAGCCCCTTGCAGTCCACCTTGAACCACCTGCGCCGCCTCCACAAGTCCTTGGTCGCGCTGGAAAACCCAAACCCGCAGATCCATGATGTTGCGCAAGCCTAACCCCTCTTCTTAGTCAACAACAAACCCCCTTCCTTGATCGATCAGTGTAAGTTTTAATTTTAATTTGTTTGAATAATTGGTTTATTTTCAGATTTTTGAATATAAAGACCTTGTTTGGAAGATCTGAATTTTAAATAAAAATATAGAATAAAAATATAGGTTAAAGATTTGATTTTTGGTAAGGTAAAAATACGATAATTAATATGATAAAAAGGTGAGATTTTTAGATGAAGTTGAAATTTTTAGAAAGAAAAGACTAGATTTTTTTTAGAAAGAAAAGAATAGATCTTTATATGTAAAAAGAATAGATCTTTGTATGAAAAAGAAATTATCTTTGATTTGAAAAAGACGAGATTTTTATTCGAACAAAGATGAGATTTTTATTCGTATAAAGTTGGGATTTTTATTTGGTTGAAGCTATTGTTTTATTCGTATGTAAAGGAGATTTTTATTCATATAAAAATGGGATTTTTATATGAATAACATAATAAAAATACGATATTTATTATATGAGAAGTAAAATAAAAATACGATTTTTATGCTAGTATAAAGTTATGATTTTTATATATATTTTAGCAAAATTAAAATATAATCTGTACAATGTATAGAGCGATATAAAAATATAATTTTCATCCATGTTATGATATTATAAAAATGTGATTTTTATATGTAGCGAACAAGGACGACGGAAGTGACCAAAGGGAAGCACGGCGAAGATTTCTACATAAGAAGAGTCGTGGTGTTTGGTTTAGCTTGTCGGTGAGAACTCCTCACTTTTAAATTTATTTCTAGTTGAATTATATACTAGGATGCAGATGGTGTTTAGTAGCACCCGACACCCGTCGTCCACAGACCATGGATGACTTGTTTGTTTGGTTGTTGAGTTGTGAAATTTGATTGTGTGATATGAAAAGAAATAAAATAATTTATAGTTAAAAATATGATTTTTAACGTGTATATAAAATAAATATTTATAAAGAAATCGACGATTTGTTTATATACACTGATTTGATTGATATTGATTGGGACGATAAATTTTACACATCGCCCAAATGCACAAATAAAATCTGTGTTTGATTGATTGAAACCCCACATGGGTATTGGGATGATATATGACATACACTAATCCCAATAATTGGTTGTATGTCGATCGATTGATTGACAGGCTGTTATAAGCGTTAAATATTTATATTTAATGCTTATGCAGTTGTGTGGTGCACTCTGGATGATGATTGATTATTTATCATTGCTATTATATACATGTGTTGTAGAAAATCCATATAATTAACATTATATAGTAATTGATTGGGCCTCATTCCAATATAGAAATTAAATTCATGTGTTGAATAGAAAATAAATTCATGTGCGAATTGAAAAATATTCATGTGTTGAATAGAATAAACATTCATGTGTTGAATAAAAGCCGTGTTGATTAGATTGACGCCATTTTGACGTGAACGATATTTATATCGATTTTATTCATTTTTCAATGAATATTGAAAGTGATTTCAAAATTCGAATTAAATTGAAATGAATTGAAATTCGAATTAAATTGAAATGAATTGAAATTCGAATTAAATTGAATAGAATTGAAATTCGAATTAAATTGAAATAGATTTGAAATTCGAATTAAATTGAAACGAATTGTAATTCAAATTAAATTGAATAGATTTGAAATTGAAATGAATTGAAATTCGAATTAAATTGAAATTGAATTGAAATCGATTTGAAATGAAATTAAAATGAATTTATATTGAAAAATTCGATTTTGATTTGAATTTGGAAAGGAAGTTGAAATCGTTTTGAAAATGAATTTAAAACGATTTATGAAATACGTTTTAAAAGGAAAGCGACGAAATATATATAATATATATATATATTATATATATTATATATATATAATGGCCTGAATAGAACGTGACGCGCTGCGGTAGTTCGCGAATTTCAACCATTGACTTCAAATGGATATTACGGGAGGTCCGATCGTCGGATTCTCCTAAATCCGGAACCGTTGGGTTCGTATCAAAAAGGGCTTTCTAACGAATATTAGATATTTGAAATCTAATGGTTGGATTTGGAATTATGTCCAAATCAAATTTGGAAAAGGTCGTTGTAAGTGTAGTTCGATGGCCGTTGATGGAAATCGACTGTACGGGCCTTGATAAAATTATTAAAAATAGTAACAATTTGTGTAAAATCATAAGAAATGATTTGTGAAGAATTGGGATGAAAAACTCCATATTTGAAAAGATAAAAATAGACTTTTATCGAAATGAACTGGATTCGTACTAGAATAATAATTCATTTATTTTTAAAATAAATAAATTGGATTTGAAATGGTTTTGAGAATAACCAGAATTTCCAATAATTGAATTGGAATGAATTTGAATCGAAATTGTCTTTGGAATATTTCGACGTTGGATTTCGTGATTGTACAGATATTGTTCTGGGAATTTGAAAGATATATTAAAATCGTTATTTCCGATACGATATTTGTTGGTCGTAGAATTTGATATTGAATATAAGCCGATATATTTTCTATTCAGAGCCTTGTATTTAATATCAAATGTGATTTGGGTTTGTCGTGGATGGTGTCTTCATTAACACTGTCCTTAAACCCAGTTGAGAAAAAGATTAAATCTTTTTATTTGGATTTAATGAAGTATACCAATTAAATAATATTCAATTGGAGTTGAATTGAAATTGATTTTTGGGTATATCGTGAACGGTGTTTTAAATAACATTTGTTCTTTAACCCGATAATTAATGGAATGTGATTTGGGTTGTCGTGAATGGTATCTTTAATAATACTGTTCTTAGGCCCAACGGAGTTAAGAAAATCAGAAACTAACTGGAGATTAGTTAAGTTGAATGGTTTCTTGTGTATTGATCTGATGTTGGTTTCGGCCTTCGGGGTTAATACTTAGGGAATTGCTCACCTGCTATTTTACGGTTAGGGACTGATTGAAATGTGATGTGATTTTGGGGTTTATCGTGAACCGTGATTTAAATGACATCGGTTCTTTAACCCAGTTAAAGATTAAAACTAAGTGGAGTTTTAATGAATCTTTAATTAGATTGAAAAGATCAAGAATGGAGTATCACCAGTTTTGCTCCAGCCGATAGTTAAATCTTTAATTAGATTTGAACGTGAAATGGTAATTGAATTTACCGATAACACTGTGGTGTTAGATATGAAGTATTACCAGTTTTACTTCATGGGATGAATAGGTTGGGATTGGGAAATAGAATAACTGATTACTTCGGTGTGGTTCGCTAATCCCGACTAATTTGAATTGATATTCAAAAGAAGATTAAAGAATAAATTTAGAAGAATTTATCTTTGATAAAATTAATGGGAACCTTTCCCTAAGAATGTGAAATTTAGAAACTAACTGGAGATTAGTCAAGTTGAATGGTTTCCTGGGTATTGATCTGATGTTGGTTTCGGTCTTCGGGGTTAATATCTGGGGAATTGTTCTCTTACTAATTTACGGTTAGTGACTGATGAATTGGAATGAGGCGTATGTTGTGTTTGCGTAACACTTGTTTATTATATACGCGAGTTATTCAGAAAGACTGGGTTTATCCCATTCTGAATAACTGATTCGACGATGAGTCGAAGATGAAGACGGTGGTTGAAGACCGAAGGTCTTCACGTTGTTTGGATAATTACTGATGATCTTGATTGGGCCGTACACCCAAGAGAAGGGAATCAGTTAGTGATCGTCCAAACGTACTTGGAGATCGATGGATATGCGAGGTACAAGGTGCCTTCGGTTTCGTTCAGACCCAGAATGGACTTGTAAATGGACTGTGTGTCTAACATTGGATATCATTCTGTGTGATTGATGGATATCGGTTGCATGGAGTGGTTTGCTTATGTGGCATGCAAAGATGCAAATGATCAAGGCTTCTGTTGAAAAGCAGAATCTTGTGGTTAATGATCAAAGCACAACCTGTGTGGCATAGCTTTGTGTAGCATTGATTCGCGAGCCTCACACCCCGGTTGTGAACCAGAAACGGGAGAAGGACCTCAGGGGGGACATGCGTTTCTTTCTAGCTAGAAGTGACGTCAGTGGTTTTACACGCCCTGACGAGTTTGACTTATGTGGTTGTTGCTGTTACGAGGCGCCTCAGATATATCGGTGACTATGTAAAGCCGATGGAGTCATTTGTTTGCTCATTTACGCCCCAAAGGGCGGCGAAACGTAGTGTTCAAGCATTATAATCCACATCGGTGGACCGGCCCTAACGATCCAAGGGGCAGTTGCGGCTGTTCCTGAGGGGCGGACTAGAGGCTCTCGAATAGGTAAGCACTATCTTTTGCCTTGGTTCACAGATGGAAATCCAACTTCCAATACGTGACAATTGCGGTTTTGATTGTATACCTATATATGGCGACATAGTGGTATGGGACATTCATGCCGCCTATGATTGATATTTATGATTGTATATATAATCATAAACTAACTGGAAACGAGCTAAGATGGGTGGTTTCCTGGGTATTGGTTTGATGTTGGTTTCGGCCTTCGGGGTTAATACTTAGGGAATCGTTCTCTTACTAATTTACGGTTGGAGTCTGATTAAGAATCAAAAGAAGAAATTTAGCGTATCAAGCATTCTTTGGCTATTATAAGGTAAAAACCCTATCTTTCGGCTTGCGTTGCATTGTGTGATGGGACCTGGGTCTTATAATAGCTTCATTTTTCTTTATTAAACATTACGCTGTTTGTTTTATGCACTGGTATTCATGAGAGGAAACCCGTTCCGTGTTATACGGCGTGGTCCCTTGATTTACCTAACTTTAAAATAAAGATTAATAACTGTTTTAGTTCTCACACCAGTCACATGACTGACCTGGAGTTTATTGTTTTAACATAAACTCTAGGTGCCCTTATTTTGACACGGGCAGCTAGTAGTTTTGGTTTTGCAGATTTATATTCACAGGACCCTGATTTACAGCGGGAACGATAATCGAAAAGCTCTATATCCGTGTATTACTTTCAGTTGTGTTTTGTATTATTTTCCGCTGGCGATGTATTTAAATGTAATTTAAATCTCTAATATTTTCTATGTGATATTTATTCATACTCTATATATTCTTGTATTTTGATGGAATTTTTGTAATTAACAATGAAATGTTCTTCTCTCTACGTTCTAATTTGTCGTGTTCTCAAAACAATCAGGCGTTTCGTACGGTCTTGGTCGATTTAGCGACTAATTCGGATCGAGCGAAATTCCCGGTCGTTACAGACTCCATCGGTCCCGGATCGACCGATATAACCGAGGCGCCTCACTATCCATCATCCACATAAGTAAAATGCCAGGGCATGCAAAACGCTGACACCACTCTTAGCTAGAAGGAAACGCATGCCCTCTGTAACACCCCACCTCCACTAGGGTCACTCACAAAGGGAATGCACTAGGTTTGGTGAAGCATTATCGAGGTAAACATGCACAGAAATATTACAAGACAGAACATATATAAAACAGCGGAAGTAAAACAAATTTCATTACCTTATAAAATAAGGTCTAAAGCCTTTTACATCAGAATACATCAAAACCTGTCTTGCAATAGTAAAGAAGCATAAAACCTTTTCATAAATTATTCCCCAAAAAAGCGGTGAAGCAGCCATAGCCAAGAGAAGACCAAGCTATACATGATGACCTTCAAGCATAAGAGGTACGAACTAAACAACATCATTTCCTACCTGAAAACCTGGGGGGGAAACGGAAGACAAAGAGGCGAAAGAAAACGGGGTCAGTCATAAAGACTGGTAAGTCCTATCTACTTCCAGCATAAAAACAGGTAAAGGTAACATGACATGCATAAACTGAAAGTAAACATAAGGATGACGACAAGATAGATAAGCTAAACCAAGATAACCGGATGAACTACTGTAGCAAGATAAACTAAGGTATCATGATAAACTACGGTGTCAAGATAAATCAAGGTATCACATCGTCAGGTTTCTATCAAGTATACCACCCCAAGGTATCTAACATGTCTAACATCCTATGGTATTTATCATGTATATTTGCTCTGCACCTCTCGTACTAGTATACCAACCCGCGTCATGTGTTAACTATGAATGTCCCTTGCCTAATGTCATGTGATGGTCCATGTCAACCTAATATATAGCATATGTAGGTTTTCCCAACTCGTATGTTTCTTTCCATGTATAAGTTCAGTCCTTTTCCGTAGGCCGTACGGGCTTTCCCATGTAAATCTATACCACCTCAACGTAGTACTCTTTTATCCTTGAAGTTGTTTTGGACTGCTACCCTTGATCTGGTTATGTTTTCTTACAATGAACTACCGCGTGTTCACTTAGGATTTATGCCACCTAGGACCACTAGGGATTATGCTACCTAATGAACGTTTCCGTGTCTTGGTTTGGGTTCAAGCCACCTAGGGCCACTAGGGATTATGCCACCCGTCAGCCACGCCCTTTATCCCACGTATGTATCGTGAATCGTTTTCCATGTCTAGACGCACATGTATCTCAATGTGCCATCCGAGTTCCGTGCCAGGGCAAATCAAGAAATACGGAACTCGGTCGGGAGCTTTAAGTCATCTGCCGATGCAGATATCAAGGTCTATTTTTGTATCCGTGGCTATGGTCCCATGTGACCCCTCCCTCAACTACTGAAAGGCAATCCAAGAAAAAAATCATGTATGAGAACTACATCCCGGCCCCACTATAGCCCCACTTTCCTATGGGCCAACCTCACCCATGACTCGATAGCATGAACATGGTCTGTTGGGAGTTCTCTACCTTTCCGTTCATACACGATTGACTAAAGATGGTAGGTAGTCGGCGACGTGCTATCCAGGGCAAAAACAAGTATCGTCGACTCCACGCTAATCCATCCCAGTCTTTAGGTCGCTCGCATAGCAACCAAGGCATACTCTTGGCTCTTCTACCGCAGACCTTAACCTCTGTGAGGCCAGGTTTCATGGACCATCTGCCACCTCACAGAGGGATACCAAGAGTACCCTCACGTCCCCCGAAGCTACCGCTTCGTCACCCAGTTTGTTGGAGCCTTTATCTAAATCAGATAATTTTCTGCTCCTCGTGTGTTTAAGCGATGACCTACCGTATCGGGTTACTCATCTATCTGTGAACTGGTCCAAATCCCTTGACTAAGAATTATTACTTAGTTTCCTAAACTAAGGTTTACCACTTAGTCTCCTTTCCCGTTATCCTTGTTAATCCCGGTTTTCCACCTAGTCCCCTGAACTAGGGTTTTGTCTAATGGGTTAAGTATTGTCCTTTAAGTTCATGACTTAACCTGCCTACGAATCATGTCAAGATTTGGCTAAGTATTCAAGTCCAAGACCTGGCCCTACAAGTTGGTTAAGTATAGCAAGAAGCTCATGACTTAACCCTATTCAATCATCAAGTCAAATTGGTTAAGTATTTGTTTATCTTAACCCTATCAGATTATCGTGTTAGATTGGTTAAGCATAGATTATCTTAACCTCATCGGATTATCGAGTCGGATTGGTTAAGTATAGGTTAACTTAACCCCATCCACTAGTCGTATTATAATGGTTAAGTATATTTAAACGGTCTTGTGACTTAACCTTATCAAGTTCTCATATTAGGTTTGTTAAGTATGGTTGCTTAACCACATCAAATCATCATGTACAGTTGGTTAAGTATAAGTTACTTAACCCCATTAAATTATCATGTTAAGTTGGTTAAGTATTGGTTACTTAACCTCATTGAGTTACCAAGTTTAGATTGGTAAAGTGTTTAACTTAACCCCATCGAATTACCGGGTTTAGATTAGTTAAGTGTAGGTTACTTAACCCCATCTAATTACCGTGTTTAGATTAGTTAAGTGTAGGTTACCTAACCCCATCTAATTACCGTGTTTAGATTAGTTAAGTCTAAGTTACTTAACCCCATCTAATTACCAAGTCGGATTAGTTAAGTGTAAATTACTTAACCCCATCCCCTAGTTGTCTTATATGGTTAAGTGTCAATAAGAAATCAAGTCCGGTTCCACTTAACCTACCCATTCGTGTCATATCGGTTAAGTTTCATTAGTCAAAATTACTTAACCTTTTCATGTGGCATTGATTAGATTAATGCACCCCAACCTCTCACATTAGACTTTGTTGTGGTTACTAGTTAAGCCGGGCGGGTCCGGGTAGATTTACACCAAAACCTAGTCTAACCTCGGGTTTTAAGTGCTATATGACCAACTACTCACATTGGGTCCTATTGTTTGTAGCCACTAGTTAAGCCGGGCGGGTCCGGGTAGATTTATGCTACAAACTCAACCGAACCTCGAGTTGGCCACTTTCATGTTTGGTCTAGTGTCATATTACACTTACAACCCATACGTGTCTAGTTTCAAGTCCCATGTTTACCCCCACATGTCATGTCCACATTTAGGTGTATCATGAGTGCCATATTTTCATGAAATCCCATGTCAAATTATCATGTCATAATCACGCACGTCTAACCTACCCCAAATCGTGTTTCCAACCCAAGTAAAAGCGAGTCAACATAGTAAGGATACTATGCTACATATTGGCCTCAAAACATGCACGATGTCAAAAAGGGATTAGCCACCAACATGCATGGTATCATAAGGGGTTTGGCCTCAAAATATGCATAGCATCGTAAGGGAATTTGGTCACAAACATGCATAGTATCATAAGGGAATTTGGCCACAAACATGCATAGTATCATAAGGGAATTTGGCCACAAACATGCATGATAACATAAGGGGTTTGGGTTCATTTACATGCATAAGCCCCAAAGTCAAGTCTTTGCCAATGTTTCACAAGTCAAATGGTTCCCAAAGGTTCATGCTAACATTCCATAGATAAAGATTCAAACTTGCAAGATAAACTAGGTTAAACATAACATGAGTGGCATGATTAAGTCGCTAAACTTAGCCCAAGGTCATAGATCATTAAAAAGGGGCAAAATTAGGTTCACATAGGCTAGCATACTTATGTTTAATTGCATTTTATTCCATGTCACATTAGAACCACCGTTAGAATCTACAAGTAGCTAGAACTTACATAGCGAGGCTTAGGGAAAGATCATGAATTGTCTTGACCAAGAAAGGTGGCTCCTTTGTTGAAGAATCGTCATGAAACTTGCATAGCAACGTTGGTTCACTCCCTTGATTTGATGTAGCAAGCTAGCACCTTTGATTCAGATCCGATTTGAATGCATGAGCTCTTGGAGTTGGAGATGGAGGCCATGATCAAGATAGATTTTGGCGGCACTTCGTGGCATGAGTGATTTGTGAGGGTTTAGGGTAGGCTTAGGGTTTTTTTTGTAGAGATTAGGAGTAGTTTAGGCCCTTAGATTAACCCTAGGATAGATCTGAGCCTTTAAAATCCGTCACAAGCCTCCAACCATGTCTTGAGGAACAAGTCAAGTGCACCCAGGCCAAACTGGCCGACCACCCAAGTCGACAGGGGTGTCGACTGGGCAGTCGACACCACCTGTGGTGTGTCGACTCCCAAGTCGACTCCCCAGTCGACTTGGGGGTGGCGGGAATTTTTCCCGCCTCTTCTGCTTGGCTGAATTTGAAATCTGAATTCAAATTTAACTGCTTTTGAACTTGAAATTTTCTGAAAACTTTGACGGGCCATAACTTGGTCGTACGGACTCCGATTTTCGAAAACTCGGACTCTATTTTGCATATTTTTCCGAGACGAACGCAATGGCACAGCCCGTTTCCCTTGATTCACATTTTAAAATTAAATTCTGCCTTGATTCTCGTCTTAGCATGTTGTAAAAATCCGGGTTGTTACATTCTCCCCAACTTAAAGGATTTCGTCCCCGAAATCTCCAAGTTAGGAAGAACGTATCCTACCATCCATCATCCATCTACTCAAAACATCATCCACAGGCAACCATTGTCCTTATATGATTTCTAATGCCAGATGAACACATGCAGAACGTGTGTGTATATGCACCTTAGCTAATGCTAATGATCAGGCCTGAATGATCTTTCTAATGCAAAATATGTTTAGTGCCATGAGTCCAACATGTATGCAAGTAGTCCTAGTCATATAAACACTATATGTGTGCACAACCATTCATCCACATGCAACATCCACATGGTAACATATTCAATTTCATCCATAAACAAGAACAAATACTCGTGCATATGCAACATGAAATGTGACCGCGTCAATCTAGTATCTAATGTGTATTCGCGCATCCACGAGCAACCACTTGCAATCATTTGCAACCATATCAATCATAACATGTTTCAAATACATGTTTACATCCATAGAGTTCTACCTAAGGTTCCCAAGATAAGATCGAGGAGATAAACAAGACAAACTCCTTACGGGGTTTGTAACAGAAATAGGACTGAGAGGATATCCACCAAGCGATAGCATGCAAGCTCTACAGGAGAACCAGGGATCAACGATATGCTCTTAAAAAAAGATACATGATGTGCGCGTCTAAGCCGCATTTCCTTGAGCTTAATTCCATCGTGCCTTGACCGCCTTTGACTTCATGATTTCGTAGCTCCTTGATTCCTATTTCCAAGGTATGAGTCGGAACTCACTTCACTGTCGCCTCTCGTTCCTTTTTCACTTATTCTTTTCTAGAATACTTGGCTCAACCATAGCTGCATGCTCATGGTTTCATGCAAGCTTTCCAACAATTCACTAGCGAATCTTGGATCTCGTTTACCTACTAAGAGGTATTCCACACAGAAGAACTTTCCCTTGAAAACAACCGATGCCAGCCATGTTGCCCCATGTACTTACTAGGGTGATTCCTACAGCCCATGCTTAAGCAGAATGAACCATCCGCCTTATTGGCGAACATTGCTCGATCGGACTAGAGATTTCCGATAAATGCATCAAGAGATTCTAGGTAACTGACCATCACAAAACCCAAAGGTTATACGAGACTTCGAGGGATTACCAAGGCAAGTTAAGAGTCTGACTACCCTCTTTTCGAAACCGAGGATGGTATCCCTTACTGGATAACCACTTTACCCCTAGAATCCATCCATAGCCCCACAATAGAAGCATTGCTTCTAATCTCAACACTTGGCATAGACGTTCTCAAATCCAAACAAGTCATGAATAAATGGACCGACTCTCCAACCAGATTTTGGGACAAAAGTGGGATCTTCTACCATGCTAGTACTAAGGTGCAGAGACTTAACTATCGAGGCAGACTTAAATGATGCGATGATCAAAACAAAGTCTAGACGGGACAATAGAAAAGAAAGGCTAAGCCTTTAACGGAAACGGTACCATTCCTCTTAGGTACGCTAGAAATGAGAGCATACAATTGCCCTCTCGCTGATCTTGTCCTTATCTTCCTTTGTGGATCAAGCCATACCAACAAGTTGCTTATTCTTAAGCTCGTGTCCTTTATCCTTGCTCTTATTATCCCTTCTTATAACTTCGGTAACAGGTCTCTCGAGAACTTCCTCCATCGCACGGGAAAACACTTACGTAGCCAGACAAGGATTAGTCGCAGTTAAAACTACTGTGACTACAGATGGAGGAAAGAAAGGAAAGAGGTTCAATCAAGGAAACAAAGGATAGTGCTAATGGCTTTTGGGGAATAGCCTTTAAAAACTTTTCTTGAAAAATGCTTCTTTGTAAACGGTTTCTCAAATATTTTTCAGAAGGTTTTAAAAACTTTTGCCCAGTCTGGTAACCTTCTGTTCTGATACCAAATGTAACACCCCACCTCCGCTAGGGTCACTCACAAAGGGAATGCACTAGGTTTGGTGAAGCATTATCGTGGTAAACATGCACAGAAATATTACAAGACATAACATATATAAAACAACGAAAGTAAAACAAATTTCATTACCTTATAAAATAAGGTCTAAAGCCTTTTACATCAGAATACATCAAAACCTGTCTTGCAATAGTAAAGAAGCATAAAACCTTTTCATAAATTATTCCCCAAAATAAAGCGGTGAAGTAGCCATAGCTAAGAGAAGACCAAGCTATACATGATGACCTTCAAGCATAAGAGGTCCGAACTAAACAACATCATTTCCTCCCTGAAAACCTGGGGGGGGGGAACGGAAGACAAAGAGGCGAAAGAAAACGGGGTCAGTCATAAAGACTGGTAAGTCCTATCTACTTCCAGCATAAAAACAGGTAAAGGTAACATGACATGCATAAACTGAAAGTAAACATAAGGATGACGACAATATAGATAAGCTAAACCAAGATAACCGGATGAACTACTGTAGCAAGATAAACTAAGGTATCATGATAAACTACGGTGTCAAGATAAATCAAGGTATCACATCGTCAGGTTTTTATCAAGTATACCACCCTAAGGTATCTATCATGTCTAACATCCCACGGTATTTATCATGTATATTTGCTCTGCACCTCTCGTACTAGTATCCCAACCCGCGTCATGTGTTAACTATGAATGTCCCTTGCCCAATGTCATGTAATGGTCCATGTCAACCTAATATATAGCATATGTAGGTTTTCCCAACTCGTATGTTTCTTTCCATGTATAAGTTCAGTCCTTTGCCGTAGGCCGTACGAGCTTTCCCATGTAAATCTATACCACCTCAACGTAGTACTCTTTTATCCTTGAAGTTGTTTTGGACTGCTACCCTTGATCTGGTTATGTTTTCTTACCATGAACTACCGCATGTTCACTTAGGATTTATGCCACCTAGGACCACTAGTGATTATGCTACCTAATGAACGTTTCCGTGTCTCGGTTTAGGTTCAAGCCACCTAGGGCCATTTGGGATTATGCCACCCGTCAGCCACGCCCTTTATCCCACGTATGTATCGTGAATCGTTTTCCATGTCTAGACGCACATGTATCTCAATGTGCCATCCGAGTTCCGTGCCAGGGCAAATCAAGAAATACGGAACTCGGTCGGGAGCTTTACGTCATCTGCCGATGCAGATATCAAGGTCTGTTTTTGTATCCGTGGCTATGGTCCCACGTGACCCCTCCCTCAACTACTGAAAGGCAATCCAAGAAAAAAAATCATGTATGAGAACTACATCCCGGCCCCACTATAGCCCCACTTTCCTATGGGCCAACCTCACCCATGACTCGATAGCAAGAACATGGTCTGTTGGGAGTTCTCTGCCTCTCCGTTCGTACACGATTGACTAAAGATGGTAGGTAGTCGGCGACGTGCTATCCAAGGCAAAAACAAGTATCGTCGACTCCACGCTAATCCATCCCAGTCTTTAGGTCGCTCGCATAGCAACCAAGGCATACTCTTGGCTCTTCTACCGCAGACCTTAACCTCTATGAGACCAGGTTTCATGGACCATCTGCCACCTCACAGAGGGATACCAAGAGTACCCTCACATCCCCCGAAGCTACCGCTTCGTCACCCAGTTTGTTGGAGCCTTTATCTAAATCAGATAATTTGCTCCTCCTCGTGTGTTTAAGCGATGACCTACCGTATCGGGTTACTCATCTATCTGTGAACTGGTCCAAATCCCTTGACTAAGAATTATTACTTAGTTTCCTAAACTAAGGTTTACCACTTAGTCTCCTTTCCCGTTATCCTTGTTAATCCCGGTTTTCCACCTAGTCCCCTGAACTAGGGCTTTGTCTAATGGGTTAAGTATTGTCCTTTAAGTTCATGACTTAACCTGCCTACGAATCATGTCAAGATTTGGCTAAGTATTCAAGTCCAAGACCTGGCCCTACAAGTTGGTTAAGTATACCAAGAAGCTCATGACTTAACCTGCCTACGAATCATGTCAAGATTTGGCTAAGTATTCAAGTCCAAGACCTGGCCCTACAAGTTGGTTAAGTATACCAAGAAGCTCATGACTTAACCCTATTCAATCATCAAGTCAAATTGGTTAAGTATTTGTTTATCTTAACCCTATCAGATTATCGTGTTAGATTGGTTAAGCATAGATTATCTTAACCTCATCGGAATATCGAGTCGGATTGGTTAAGTATAGGTTAACTTAACCCCATCCACTAGTCGTATTATAATGGTTAAGTATATTTAAACGGTCTTGTGACTTAACCCTATCAAGTTCTCATATTAGGTTGGTTAAGTATGGTTGCTTAACCACATCAAATCATCATGTACAGTTGGTTAAGTATAAGTTACTTAACCCCATTAAATTATCATGTTAAGTTGGTTAAGTATTGGTTACTTAACCTCATTGAGTTACCAAGTTTAGATTGGTTAAGTGTTTAACTTAACCCCATCGAATTACCGGGTTTAGATTAGTTAAGTGTAGGTTACTTAACCCCATCCAATTACCGTGTTTAGATTAGTTAAGTGTAGGTTACCTAACCCCATCTAATTACCATGTTTAGATTAGTTAAGTCTAAGTTACTTAACCCAATCTAATTACCAAATCGGATTAGTTAAGTGTAAATTACTTAACCCCATCCCCTAGTTGTCATATATGGTTAAGTGTCATTAAGAAATCAAGTCAGGTTCCACTTAACCTACCCATTCGTGTCATATCGGTTAAGTGTCATTAGTCAAAATTACTTAACCTTTTCATGTGTCATTGATTAGATTAATGCACCCCAACCTCTCACATTAGACTTTGTTGTGGTTACTAGTTAAGTCGGGCGGGTCCGGGTAGATTTACACCACAACCTAGTTTAACCTCGGGTTTTAAGTGCTATATGACCAACTACTCACATTGGGTCCTATTGTTTGTAGCCACTAGTTAAGCCGGGCGGGTCCGGGTAGATTTATGCTACAAACTCAACCCAACCTCGAGTTGGCCACTTTCATGTTTGGTCTAGTGTCATATTACACTTACAACCCATACGTGTCTAGTTTCAAGTCCCATGTTTACCCCACATGTCATGTCCCCATTTAGGTGTATCATGAGTGCCATATTTTCATGAAATCCCATGTCAAATTATCATGTCATAATAACGCACGTCTAACCTACCCCAAATCGTGTTTCTAACCCAAGTAAAAGCGAGTCAACATAGTAAGGATACTATGCTACATATTGGCCTCAAAACATGCACGATGTCAAAAAGGGATTGGCCACCAACATGCATGGTATCATAAGGGGTTTGGCCTCAAAATATGCATAGCATCATAAGGGAATTTGGCCACAAACATGCATAGTATCATAAGGGAATTTGGCCACAAACATGCATAGTATCATAAGGGAATTTGGCCACAAACATGCATGATAACATAAGGGGTTTGGGTTCATTTACATGCATAAGCCCCAAAGTCAAGTCTTTGCCAATGTTTCACAAGTCAAATGGTTCCCAAAGGTTCATGCTAACATTCCATAGATAAAGATTCAAACTTGCAAGATAAACTAGGTTAAACATAACAAGAGTGGCATGATTAAGTCGCTAAACTTAGCCCAAGGTCATAGATCATTTAAAAGGGGCAAAATTAGGTCCACATAGGCTAGCATACTTATGTTTCATTGCATTTTATTCCATGTCACATTAGAACCACCGTTAGAATCTACAAGTAGCTAGAACTTACATAGCGAGACTTAGGGAAAGATCATGAATCGTCTTGACCAAGAAAGGTGGCTCCTATGTTGAAGAATCGTCATGAAACTTGCATAGCAACGTTGGTTCACCCCCTTGATTTGATGTAGCAAGCTAGCACCTTTGATTCGGATCCGATTTGAATGCATGAGCTCTTGGAGTTTGAGATGGAGGCCATGATCAAGATAGATTTTGGCGGCACTTCGTGGCATGAGTGATTTGTGAGGGTTTAGGGTAGGCTTAGGGGTCTTTTTATAGAGATTAGGAGTAGTTTAGCCCCTTAGATTAACCCTAGGATAGATCTGAGCCTTTATAATCCGTCACAAGCCTCCAACCATGTCTTGAGGAACAAGTCAAGTGCACCCAGGCCAAACTGGCCGACCACCCAAGTCGACAGGGGTATCGACTGGGCAGTCGACACCACCTGGGGTGTGTCGACTCCCAAGTTGACTCCCCAGTCGACTTGGGGGTGGCGGGAATTTTTCCCACCTCTTCTGCTTGGCTGAATTTGAAATCTGAATTCAAATTTGAACTGTTTTTGAACTTGAAATTTTCTGAAAACTTTGACGGGCCATAACTTGGTCATACGGACTCCGATTTTCGAAAACTCGGACTCTATTTCACGTATTTTTCCGAGACGAACACAATGGCACAGCCCATTTCCCTTGATTCACATTTTAAAATTAAATTCTGCCTTGATTCTCGTCTTAGCATGTTGTAAAAATCCGGGTTGTTACACCCTCCCTGATGTCCTCTCCCGTTTCTTGTTCACACCTGTGTGTGAGGCTCGCGTATCAATGCTACACAAAGCTACGCTATATTAAAGTTGTTCATTGATCATCAACCACAAGATTCTGCTTTTCAACAGAAGCCTTGATCATTTGCATCTCAGCATGCCACACAGGCAATTCACGCTATGCAACCAATGTCTATCAATCACACAGAATGAAATCCGATGTCAGACACGCATCCATTTACAAGTTCGTTCTGGGTTTCGTTCAAACTGGTGGCACCTTATTCCTCCCCCATATGTCCAATACAGGGGAGAGGCCCTCGCATATCCAGTCGATCTCCAATTACGTTTGGACGACCACCACTTTTTACCTCGCCTTGGGTGTACAGCACAATCAAGACATCAGTAATCATCCAAACGATGCGAAGACCTCCGGTATTCAACCACCATTTTCATCCTCGACACATCGTCGAATGATTTATTTAGAATGGGATAAACCCGGTCTTTCTGAATAACCAGCGTATATAATAAACAAGTGATATAAACACAACTTACGCCTCATTCCAATCCAGAATATTCCTTTATCCAAATATTCATATACTTTGGAGAAGGTCCCCATTAATTTTATCAAAGATAAATTCTTTAAATTTATTCTTTAATCTTCCTATGGATATCATTTCAATCTAATTAAAGATGCATTAAAACTCCACTTGGTTTTAATCTTCCTAAAAATCAATATTAACGATAGTTTAACTTAGGAAACCATATCCTGTCTTTAACTGGGTCAAAGAACTAATGTCATTTAAAACACGATTAACGATAAACTCAAAATCACATTCCATTCCATCAGCCTTTAACCTTAAATTAGCAAGTGAACAATTCCCTAAGTATTAACCCTGAAGGCCGAAACCAACATCAGATCAATACCCAGTAAACCATTCAACTCAACTAATCTCCAGTTAGTTTCTGATTTTCTTAACTCCATTCGGTCTAAGAATAGAATTATTAAAGATACCATTCATGACAACCTAAATCACATTCCATTAATTATGGAATCTTCACGGAAAAACAAATCAATATATAATCGATATCAATCTCCATATCCGAACAATAATATAAATGGAATAACGGCAACGCCTCTTAAATTCCATATGTATTAGCAGTCTTCCTCCACAGAAGTTCACTTCGATTATTATCAAATCGAATTCCATTCAATTCCAATTTAATATATTAAATTGGAAAACGTTAACTTGGAAAATTCCCGTTAAATCTAAATAAAAAGATTTATAAATCCCAAATCACATTTCACTATAAATCGGGTTAAAGAATGAATGTCGTTAAAAACACAGTTCACAATAAACCCAATTCACATTAGCCTCTAACTGTAAATTAGTAAGAGAACAATCCCCTAAGTATTAACCCCGAGGGCCGAAACCAACATCAGATCAATACCCAGGAAACCATTCAACTTAACTAATCTCCAGTCAGCTTCCAATTTTCTTATCTCCATTCGGTTCAAGAACAGTATTATTAAAGATACCATTCATGACAAACCCAAAATCCAATTTGACAATAAATACAAGGCTCTGAAGAGAAAGTATATCGGCTTATATTCAATATCAAATTCTGAAATCAACAAATATCGTATTGGAAATAACGATATATATATCTTTCAAATTCCCATAACAATATCTGTATAATCACGAAATTCAACATCGAAGTATTCCGAAGACAATTTCAATTCAAATCCATTTCCAATTTATATATTGGAAATTCTGGTTATTTTTAAAACCATTTCAAATCCAATTTATTTATTTTAAAAATATTTGGTTTACAATTCTAGTTCATAACTAGTTCATTTCGACAAAATATATTTTTATCTTTTCAAATATGGGATTTTTCACCCCAATTCTTCCCAAATCATTTCTTATGATTTTACACTAATTATTCTTATTTTTAATAATTTTATGAAGGCCCGTACAGTCGATTTCCATAAACGACCATCGAACTGCACTTACAGCGACCTTTTTCAAATTTGATTTGGACATAATTCCAAATCCAACCATTAGATTTATTATTTCTTGTATTAGTTAGAAAGCTCTTTTCGATACGAACCCAATGGTTCTGGATTTAGGAGAATCCGGCGGTCGGATCTCCCGTAATATCCATTCGAAGTCAATGGTCGAAATTCATGAACTGCCGCAGCACGACGCGTTCTATTCAGGCCATTATATAATATATATATATAATATATATTTCGTGATTTCCATTTAAAACGTATTTTATAAATCGTTTTAAATTCGTTTTTAAAGTGATTTCAACTTCATATTCAAATTCGAATCAAAATTGAATATTCCATATCATCAATATATAAATGATAATATTTTCAAAACATTATATTTCGAAAGCAATACCTTTTCAATATTCATTATAAAAATGAATAAAATCGATATAAATATCGTTCCCGTGAAAATGGCATCGATCTAATCAACATGGCTATATATATTTAAATATTTTCGTGTCCATCCCAAATCGGACATCAAAATCAGATTTTGATCATTTACTGAATATTATTTTTAAATACTCATTATTTTAAAATATTCATTATTTTAAAATATTTATTCTTTCTGAACTGGAATCAGACACAGTCAATTATCATATAATTTGATTACATGAATTTCATACACACATGTATACAACAACAATCAAACATAGTCAACCATCATCCAAAGTGCATTCTACACTGCATACGCATAAAATATAAATATTCAACGCTTATAGCAGCCTGTCAATCAATCAATCAATCGACATACAGCTAATTATTGGGACTAGTGTATGTCATATATCATCCCAATACCCGTGTGGGGTTTCAAACAATAAATAATGAATTTTATTTGTGCAGTTGGGCGATGCATAAAATTTAACGTCCCAATCAATATCAGTCAAATGTATGTACATAAACAAATCGTCTGATTTGTTTATAAATATTTATTTTATTCATATACATGTTAAAAATTATATTTTTAACTATAAAATATTTTTAACGATAAAATATTTTATTCCATTCCATATCACAACAATAAATTTTCACAACACATCAATCAAACAAACAAGTCATCCATGGTCTGTGGACGATGGGTGTCGGTGCTGCTAAGCACCGTCTGCATCCTAGTATATATTTTAACTAGAAAATAAAATAAAAGTGAGGAGTTCTCCCCTTTGGATTCCACTTCGCCATTCTCTATTTCTGAACAGGTCGGGTTTGCCCCAAAATTCCAATGCGATCTTTCCCGCTGTTCAAATTCAAAATCACATTTTTATTTCAACGCTATAAAAATCCCGTTCTTATTTCACTATATATATAATAAAAATCAGATTTTTATTTCGTTACATAAATAAAAATCATATTTTTATATTCTCTATTATATAGAAATTCTATTTTTATTATCTTTATAATATAAAAATCATATTTTTATTTCAAATCCTTACGTGTAAAAATCATACTTTTATTTCAAATCCATATGGGTATAGATCACATTTTTCAAACAAAGTCATATACATAAAAATCTGATTTTTAACACAAAGTTGTATGCATAAAAATCAGATCTTTCCTTGAATAAAAATCAAATCTTTTTGTTCATGAAGACATTATAAAAAATCAAATCTTTCTTATTATAAAAACCATATTTTTACAATGTCATTTCATTTTAAAATTTGTATTTATATCATATCGTTATATATATGAAAAAATCACATATTTTTTTTCATATATCGTTCATATAAAAATCATCTCTTTTCTATGATAAAAATCACTTCTTTTTCTTTTTCTCTAATGCTATTTTATTTAAAAAGTAGGAGTTTAAACACTTACTAAATTAAATAAACTAAAATAATAAATAAAAAGAAGAAACACTCACTGTTTGGAGGGTTGAGGGGGCTTGAACGTTGAACGGAGGAAGGAAGAGATCAGAAGGGGACAGGGCAGAGGAGGGGCGTCGGAGCTTGGGGGCATCGGCGGCTTTGCATCGGAGAGGGGAGGGGGCAGCGGTCACTGATTTGGGGGTTTGGAGGTATCGGGTTTTCTCGAGATGAAGTGGATCGAGGAGGGAGGGAGAAGGGGGAGGGCGGCATCACGCCCTGGCGAGTTGGGGCTGAAGCTCGCCATCAGAGATGAGGCGGAGGGGGCGGTGGCGTGGAGTCGATCGTCGATCCCTTCTTCTTTTTTTTATTTTTTTATTTTTTTATTTTGATTTCTGAACGTGAACGAATGGGGAAAGGAGAAGGTAAGGGGGTGTAGTGTAAATAAATTTATTTATTTTATTATTATTTTTCTCAAAAAGTAACTTTTTATTTCAACCTCCAAACTAGACCTACCGACTGTCATCCATAACTAATTACCCCCATTCTGAACACAATGGGATACGTATCGTAAGCCAGTTTGGCTGTTTCGATCAATTTCTGTCAAAATCAAAATATAAATCTATATGTTGAATTTGAACGCACATTTCAATTTACCAGGGCCACATACAGACTCTAAAAATTCCCGAATTTTTTTTCTAGCTTCGTATTGATGACACGGTTCTAACAAAATTAATTCATCAAATTTGGAGACCATTTGAAAAATGGCTATTTTCTGGTCGATCCAAATTGACTGAAACTGTCAAAACACGTTTAACTTTGCCACGCTCACATATTGATTCGAAAAATCATGAATTTTGGAATCTAGCAATAATTCGGCATCCCGGATCCAACAAAAATGGTTTCGTCAAAAACGGAGGTCGTTTGCAAAATTTTCATTTTTAAGGGCTATATTTTCCATGGCGACTATTCTGAAATTTCAATTGGGCATAACTTTTTATTCCCGCTATGAAATTTCAATTTTTTGGATTCATTGGAAAGATATTTCCGA
The DNA here is from genome assembly GCA_030737875.1 of Allium sativum. NCBI lineage: Eukaryota > Viridiplantae > Streptophyta > Magnoliopsida > Asparagales > Amaryllidaceae > Allium > Allium sativum. The sequence continues at coordinate 836,519,118 of CM060916.1, forward strand.
ATAGATTCTAATATTTTTGGTTTCGCTAAAATCCAGTTTATTTTGAATCTTGTACATTCAATTGAAATTTGAAATCGAATTTTCAAACTACCGCGCCATTTTCAATTCATTTTATAATTAAAAATAAATATTTATATTCTAACATCGATACAAATAAATATATACGTTCTAATTTTGTTCAAAATAAATTTTTCGTCGTTATTATTTAAAATAATTCATTTTAAATATTCAAAATTCATTAAAATTGCCAAAATAAAAATTTTAAATTGGTTCTGATTTCCCGGGTTGTTACATAAAATAGACATGTTAATATGATATACATAATCAGTATAAAATTTTCAAACATTTGATATTGTTATATCTTGTATATATAGTTTAAACATACATAGTTTAACTTAAATATTATTTCACAACAATTTTGGGATACATTATCATAAATACTATTTCTTAAAATTTATAGAACTTGTATAATTAACATGAAATTTTGGTATAAAGAAATATATATATATATGATTTTTATTTATTAAATACGTAGTTTAATATAAGAAGTTATAGCTTTATAGGTTACTTTATATTACCAAAAATAATTTTTTTGTATAACTGTGGATTTCTTTTAAAGTTTTAACATATAAATTGTTTTTTATCAAATTAATATGTTTTGATTTTTTAAAGTTTAAATTTAAAATTGATTTGTATCAAAATATTTATGTATATCTCATGATAAATTTAATTTTAAGTCCTCTTTAAATTAGTTTTTATATATACTTATGAATATATGTTTATATCAAAATAGTTTGCTTTATATGATATAATTTTTACTATATTATTTTTAAAAAAAGCACCCTACTAAGATAATTTAACTCCATATTTCTCATATAATTATTCTAAATATTCTTGTACCTATCATGAATATATTTTTACCATTAAATTTTTATCTTCACTATCCTTTCAATCTCTTTCATAAGTATCATTAACCTAAGTCTAGAAATTAATATATATTACCTTTGTTTAATTAAAATAATTTATAATATAACATATATATATATATATTACTTTAAATTTTTTTACAAAAATACATATCATCATCAAATCATTTTGTATATTATCTTTACGCATATTATTTCATATCATATTTCATTATTACAAATTACAATGCATTTCAAATTAAAATCATTTACATCACAAGTCAATATATCACTTCATATAGTTTTGCATATGACATACTGCACACACTGCATTACATGTTAACTTTTTACTCTACATACAATAAGTATATTGTATGAGGAGTTTTTAATTAGAAATAAATGGAATTGTAAATTAAATACATAATAGTTTACTTTATCATGGTTAACTTGATTGACTTATTTGGGTTGATTGAATGTATTGGATTGATTGACCTGTTTGATTTGTTTGAATTGAATAACTTGATTGACTTACTTGGCATGGTTAAATTTCATTAGTGATTGATAGGTGTGTTAGAAATACACTTGTGCATTTGTGGTTGATAGGAGTTTTATAGGTTTTTGGGATAAATAGAAGTTACAAGAAATTTTTGGCTTTATTCGAATTGATGTTTTATGACAACAAAGCTTAAATTTGTTGATTGTTTGGAATAGATTGCTTAAATATTGACTTGTCATTACTTGAATTATATTAGTTTAAGTTGTATTATAGTTTAAGGATATCTTATCAAAATTATTTCTTAGTCTGGATTAAAGTCTTATTACAGTTTTAAGGGAATTAGAGTTTAGGCTAGGTTTAGTCTTATATTAGATTAAGGGGGAGTTTTTTCGTTTCTAGGATTAATTGAAGGATCATGAATTGTTTTTAAATTGACATATATTATTTTGATTTGGTTGATTTGGTTTAGATTGATTACTTGAATTGCATGTTCGAGTTGTTTGTTTGAATTGCTTGTTTGGATTGATTGATGGATTTGTTTCTACTTTTAGAATTAGAATATTATATAGGCATGCATTTAGCGGAGTCATATATATATATATATATATATATATATTTGAATAGAATTAAGTATTATAGCCTTAGAATATATAGATAAATATAGTATATATTTATTTATGTTATAGATTTAGGATGAGTACATTTAGAATTTCTTTTTGATAATGACAAGGGGGGGGGGGGAAATTATAAAATAAGGATTAGTTTAAGGGGGAGTATGTAGAATTCATGATGACATGGGGTCTGTTAGAAGGATCAGCATCAAGAGGTATGAACAGATATGAATATTTTATAAATTAAGGTTGTCATCATAAAAAAAGGGGAGATTATTGGAAAATGGAGTTTCGATGACAACAAACTTATTTCCATTATCATTGATTATAAAATATATACTAACAACTCTATCTAGAATATATATATATATATACATAGATGCAGGATTTGTATATAGGAGTAAAATATTGAAGGCTGTACAATTTTATAGATAAAAGAGATTCAGAATTCAAAGAAGATTCAAGACACATGAGTAATCAAGAAATTAAGAGTTCAAGACAATATAGTAATAAAGTCTATTTTATATGTAAGACTCTGAATAGCACTCCAGGTTCAAATTTAAATTCTGGTTTTCAAATTTTGATTTTCAAATTTCAAATTCTATTTTAAATTCTAAGTTTAAATAGTTTTGCTATCTTACTTTTGATTTCAAACGTAAGTTTCAAAGTATATATATATATATTTATATAGTTATATACTTTTATAATTTTATATAGTTTTAAACCTTATAATTTTGTAAATATATTTATGTAATTTATATTTATGTTTTCATATGATTTTCTACTTTATAATACTCATTCATATCACTATGTTTTTATTCAAGAATTTCCAGAATTATATATATAGTTAAACACTTGAAAATATTCAAAATTCAAAATTTTTAATACACATATGTCGACATACATATATGTATGTGTCGACATGCAACTGTCATTTTTTTAGTTTTGAAAGGATGCGTCTTTTCACTGTTTGTAACGTTCTAGAAGCGTTGCAACCTTTCAAAATCTTATGAATAGGGGTGGAATTTGATTTTTTTAACAATTCTTCTTCTTCGTCTTCACCCCTTTTCATCCCTCCATTATTATTTCATTTTTTATTGATCTGTACACTTCTACCCTGCCGATTCCTATTCTAATTACATAAAACTTCTACTTTTCTCACTCTCTACTCATTACTTTCTGAATTGAAGTGTTATTGAAGAGTTATAGGGCTAGTGTAATCATTTGGTATTGTTTGGGAAAGGGTGTGTTCCTTGTAGCCCTGAAATTAAGGAAAGTAATTGGTGTTAACCTTGTAGCCATGAAATCAAGGGTTTGGAATCAGTATAGCCTTGTAGCCATGAAATCAAGGGTGTATGGAGCGGTGTTAACCTTGTAGCCATGAAATCAAGGGGATTATACTTGGATATTAATATAGTAATAAAACTCTGTACAATCCAGCATTGCGTAGGACTAGACGTAGGAGTAATATGAACCCGTATAAAATCCGGTGTGTTCTTTCCTTTTCTGCATTTTATTTTTGTTTATTTCTATGTTTGCGTTTGATTCTGTGTTTGTGATCATATTTGTGGTGTGCGATTCATATAGCAGATCATATAAGTTTTAGAGTTTCTTAAATTCCTTGAAAACACTATTCACCCCCTCTAGTGTTAGTTTTGACTTAAGATCCGCATTCCCTAACAGACCTCATTGTACAGTACTACACTATTGTTCAAAGGAGACATATAAATGATGTGGACTAGTTGACCATCATGACCTTTTATGTTCACCCTTAGTTTCCCCTAAAGATAAGAATAGGACATGCACCACTCATGTGCATGCATGTTGATCCTTTTTGTTAGCTTCATTGAAGTTTCAAGTGTATAATAAGATGAGGATGCATTTAGTTTAATTTGTTTACCACTTTGCATTGTTCAAATGTCACTCAGCATAACAAATTGTTGACCCTTGCATTCGAGAATGAGTCATTTTTCTTCCTAAATTTGCAAAGGGATTTGTTGGCAATTACTGTGTTTTTGTTTTGTTTTGGGTCCTTTATGTTTAAAAAGGAAATATTTGTTTGCTTAATAAAATGCTAAACTGTCTTTATTGCATGTGTATTAAATTTATGTAACTGCACCCTTTAAACTTTAGTTATACATGTATATTAGCACATAGGGGTACTACTGCTTTGCCTGCAATAAACCCAGGCTATACCCTTCGTTGAACCCCTGAGATGCGTGTTACATTCTGATTCTTACTTGGGTTTTCCTTATTGAATTATTTGTATTTCTGGTTGTCTATTTGTGCTAGTTGCATGGCTTAATTTTAGCCACTTAGCCACCCTATGAAATTCGAATGCAGCTTCACTGTATTCCTATTTTTTTCTGACTCCTTTTGTAAGTATTAAATGTGGATTACATAGCACCTACATGTCTCTTTCTTGGGTAATGTTTCTGATGTTTTGTGTCATTTAAAAGTTGGCTACTCTTTCCAGTTGCTCAGATTTAATTTTTGGGGCCAGTAAGTGTATATACACATTATGAGTTGCTTATTGCATGACCAAATTATTTTGGACAGACCCTTGCCCTGAACACCCTGATATTATCACCATAATTAGTTGTTGCAATATCTTTTGACATATTATGTTTCATGTCCTATGTCTGAAATTGCCCTATGCTGACCTTATATGATATGCTGATGCACTTTTTATCTACCTTTGTAGTGCAAGTCGCATCGATCACAACTGCAATGTAGCCGTGGCCTTCGCGCCTTATATTATGATGCAGATTTTCAATGAGTTTGCCTATAGTTGCATGCATTGATCATTTCATGTTCGCCTAGTCACATATTCTTTCTCGCACTCGGTTTTACATGTCCCAATTACTTGAAGCTTATGCTGTGACTGATATACACATGTGTATGTGTGTATATACATACTGATGTATGTGTATATGCATGTTATTGGTAAACAAATATATATATGTACATATGTTGTCCTATCGATAGATCGATTTTTTTCTCAAAAATCACAACCTATCAAAGCTCGAATTAGCTTGTTTGGTACCCTGCAGAAAAGATAGAGATAATAAATATATTAGAGCTCGATAAAACATATCATAACGGAATGGATAAAATATAATAATCAAATATAGCTTTACCAAAATAATGACACTGCCTAACAAGTGTCCAAAGGCTACCATGTATCTACCATAATTCTAACATGCGAGTATATTATGATGAGAGGGTCAGATCATAAGTTATGTTGGGAGGATAAATTATACATTCTAAAATAACCCTACATATACCATTCAGTTATACTTTCTTAATTATTTGGTTATTCGGGTTAATATCACTGTCGGCTTTGCACACACGTCGCACTTATCTATTCCCCCAGTAGATTAAACCTAATATTACATATATGTAGCTATACCCAACATCTCAAGGTACACCCCGTAGTAACCTCCTCGTATGGGTCTCTACCGTCACACCATAGAAGTATGCACAACCTCCATCCTATGCCGAACCATCTACAGAAATCTAGATCGTTTCACCATGTAATTGGATAAGCCAGCATCGCTATGCCATGTAAGCGTATGGATCCTCGTATCTGAACTTCTCGATCGAACTACGTCTCAACACGGAGTAATGACCTAATTTCTACAATAAACCACCCAATGCGTGTATCTAAACCCTCACACGAACTTACTACCTACTATAACCCGATTCCTATAATAAGGTTGCATCCAATGCATGGAACTCGGCCGGGAGCTTTCAATATCTGTAAAGGGCAGCTTCGTTAGTCCTATAATACTGATATCCACATATGGTCTGTCTCTTTTCACGGTGGCTATGGCCCTACCCTGGCCCCTCCCTCAACTAATGAAAGACTACATCAAGAGATAATGACGTGCCCCTTACAACCAATCTTGCATCCAATTTGGCATTTCCCTCAACCAACGTCTCGGTAGTGAAAGATCGTTGGTTTAGCTCTTAGTTTTTCTGTGTCCCACTGACTGCGGATGACAGGTATCCAATGATTACTATCCTTAATTTGGTCCTGACCATCGCCCCCCAGAGCGAGGAAAACAACCGAATCACCCAACACCATCTGCCATAGACTTCTGACTGCCACACCATAGTTGTGGTCAAGGTATACTCTAGATGGTGCAACACACCTTCCTTCGAACGACATCTTCATCGGTTATTCCTCATAGGGACATCAAGATTACCCTACCACGTCCCGCAAAATCCCCATGCTTCCCTCCAGTCCCATAAAATAATAAGTTGGATGTGCACCTCTCGTGTCTCCAAGCACTACGATGATCTACCCCGTTGGGTTCTTCATCTCCATACGTACGTACAAGTCCAAACGCATCACGTCGTGTTATTAGATCCTATGTCTAATCTTTTTAATCACACGCTCGCTTTAACTTATCATATTGATAATTAACTTCATTATCTACACATTCATTTTCTATTCAAGTTACTATTTTATTATATTACCTGTGGCCGTTAATTTTCCCTAATCAAATCCCCGCTGCCGGAACGGACCCTATCTATGAGCCACTTATTATTACATTCATTAAACTTAATATTTTCCCATTCATAAGTTTACTAATAATAAGCCGCTTCTCCCTTTTTTATTTTTCTTTCATGCTATACCGTTACCACAACCGTTGTTGTGGGTTTACTTATTTACTTAGTTCCCCTAACTAAGATTTATTATTAAGTTCCCACATTACCCCTTATTATAACCCACGTTATGTCGTTGCCACAACCGTTGATGTGGATTTACTTATTAACTTAGTTCGCTTAACTAAGGTTTATTAATAAGTTCTCTTTTCATTATTAATCACAACCTATGTTATAATTCCACTTGTCCCTAGGACAAGCCTACCCATTATATTTTATTCCTATTCATATAACTAATTATAACAGATTACATTCCTCATTCATCACATTTTCCTCAAGATCCTTACTATTTAACCAAACCTTTACTATTGTACCTTTCTTTATTTATCATCTTGTACATTTTTATTATTACAGGAGAATATTTCACGTAGTTCATTAGATTGGTTGGTGGAAATGTGTAAAGACCAACAATCTACGCTTCGGAGGATCGTAAAATATTTATTTCATTCTCATACGAAGACGTATGGTCGTGTAACTTTGGGGAACGACCACCGGGATCATTTTCCATGTTCACTATTTTTTCCGATTTTTAAATGACTGTTTTACCCTAGCGAATCTAGTTTCGCCTATAACTTTTGATGGTAAGGAGTTTTGACCTAAAACCATTTTGCAATGGATTCGAATGATGGTTTACCTTTCCATAGAGTGGTCACATTAGCCAAACGGACTTACTGTCTGCGAGATATGGCTGAAATAAGGTTTGAAGATGGAAAAACAGCTTAACCGGGCTTAATTGGATGACCAACAACTAGGCCCATAACCATTCCGAGATTAGGGTAATGGGAGGGTTAAAAGGGTTAGGGAAAACATTTCATTTCAGTTTTCTAGCCGCCATTTACCTTTGTCTAACCCTAGCAATGGCCTCCATCTTCTAAAACACCTCCAAATCACCTTCAAATCACATATTAAGTAATACGTCATATCAAGTCAAAATACAACCAAATCAGAGTTGGAGCTGTTACGATACATTGGAACTCGACCCAAATTAGAGATATTTTCAGGTCTGAGATTTATTTGTGGCTAAGGTGAGTGATTAGCATGTTTTTACACTAATTACAACTAATTAGGGGTGACTAATGATAATTAGCGAAATTGTGACTCAGAAAAAAATGTAGAAATTCTAAAATATTATTTTATGCCTCCGTTAGAAATTTGGGTTAATCTGGTTTAAGTTTGCTAATTCTATAGTTAAAACATGGTTAAGGGGATAAAGGCGAAAATCATGGTTTTGGGTATGTTCGATCCGTATTAACATGTTAAACCATTGTTTTGAAGTTTATGGTTGTTTCTGTATGTTGCTATTACTGTTTGGTATGATTTGTAATTTCGTAGAAAAGTTAGAATGGTCGAAAATGCCGTCGTATGATGTAAATAGCTCATTGGAAAAGTTGCAGGAAATTCGTCAGCCTCCCCTTCACGAGTGGACTTTGTCTTCACAACCCGACCCCTATGGAGGATTACGGCCCGACCCCTATGGAAGGTCACGAGTGGAAGTCAAAAGTGGAAAGCAAGGTCACGACCCAGAGAGCTTGACCACGAATTTTGCACCAAGAATCGATTGCACATCACGAACGGAGACTAACAAACTGAATGTGATGAACCAGACTGAAGGAGACCAAAACCCGAGATGCAAAGGAAGTCCAAACGGGAAGTTATCACTCAGGATCCAGATAGGAACCAACGAGTCAACTTCACTCAGGATCCAGGTGGAGTCAAAGTTTTTTGGAGTCGAACTCCATTATGACCCCAAGGGCAAATTGGTCGTAGTAAGTTTGGATAATGCTGTGCTCCGTCATGGCCCCAATGGTTCTGGTGACCAAAGCGGTGGATATCGTTTGCTTTACGCAGTGAGTGAGTGATGTGAGGATGATTGCTATGTTTGATGTTTGCTATTACCATGACATGCACACTCCCATTTTATGCTTTATGTTAGTGTTACCTTAAAGTACGATACATCTTGTTGTGCTAACTCTTTGGTTGCAGGTCCTGGTTCAGGCATGATTATTTATACTTGTTATTGTTTTACTTTATTGCTATTGCTCATACCAGACTTTTGTCTGAACTAGAGTTTTATGTCTCTTCTTATCACTCTGGGTGTTCCTAAATGAGTAGACTAGAGACAGGTTAGGTGGTTATGCACGAGTAGTTGTCTGGAGACAAGTAGGAGGCTTCCATGTACTGTTTACATATATTCTCCCTGTGTTACTGTTGGTCACTACTTTGGGTATTAGTAGTGTGCCTTTTCTATTTTTCTTTAGAGACAGTATTATGAAGTTGTAATAATAATGGATTGGACTATAAGTTGTATTTTGGATTCCGTTGTTATGATGGTTTAGTTTTCAACTTATGCACTCTGTCGCCTGTTTTATGTCAAGTTATGTTATTATTATATTTTATTCCATGCGATGTGAGATATACTACAGGTTCTTTGGTGATTCATAGTTTCAAACCCTTTTCTTTTGACGACCGTCCTGTGTTAGTCGAGCATTGGCACAACGCATTTCGGGGAAATGTCAACTGGTGTAGGGTGGGCCGTCACACTTGGTATCAGAGTTCTAGGTTGCGTAGTTAACCTAGAGGAAGACATCAGGGACAGATAGTATACATATATGAGAGCGCGTGTTTGTGATATTTTGGTTTTCAAAATCTATATATACTATTAGTATATCTAAGGATGAAGTCGCACTGCACTGGCACCACTAAGGAGAAGGTTAATCGTTTTTCTCTTTACAAATTGAACGATGAGCCGATATACGAGGAGTATGGGTTCAGGAGACAACAATGGGAATGTTCCTGATATGAGGACGATGTTTGCTGCCTTCATGCGAGAGATGCTTAGGGATGCTCAGGGAGCAGTTCCTAATGCTGCTAACGGTGGTGGTGCAGCGGTGCAGGCGCCTAGAGCCGATTTCGCCAAGCCCAACAAGGATTATATTAATCTTGGTGGAAAGCCATTCCACGGAACCGAATCAGCAATGGAAGTTCAAGATTGGCTGGATAGTTGTGAGTGCATCTATGAGGATTTGGGGATCGATGATGCAATGAAGAGGAAGCTAGCATCACGTCATCTCCAGGGATGGGCAATGAATTGTGAAATGCTATTAAAGTGGCTACTCCTGAGGATCAAGTCACTTGGAATCAGTTTAAGACCCGCTTCAGCGATAAGTTTGTTCCAGCTGCTCAGAAATCAGAATTGTTCAGGAAGTTTTTGGAACTTAAGCAGAATGGTAGGGCGGTCTTGGAATATATTGCTGAATTCGATAACTTATCGAAATATGGATTATCTCTTATCGATACTGCCGAGAAGAAGAACGAGAATTTCATAACTGGCCTGGATGAGTACTTGGGGAAGAGACTCATAAACCATATCGATGAGACATTCGAATCTATTGTCGAAAAGGCATTGAGATCATAAAGCCTTTACCCTAAGTCAAAGACCGAGGTTACTGTTACATCCATAGAGGAGCCAAAGCCGCAGGCAAGCGGTGGAGACAATAATAATTCCTAGAATAAGAGGAAACACAATCAGACCAAGGATGGTCAGAAAAAGAAGAATAAGAAAGATGTTGAGTGCTTTAGCTATGGTAAGAAAGGCCACTATGCCGAAGAATGTCGAGCAAAGCCAACGGACAGGAAGTGCTTCAATTGCGGCCAAGTGGGACATCACAAGGATAAATGTCCACAACCTCCTAAAGAGAAGCAGATCGTGAAAGCATATGCTATCAACGTTGTTCCTTCTTCATCGAATGCCCCTACTGCAACTCAGAAGGGAAAAGGCATTTATTTAAGGTATGATTTCCATTTATGATGTCCCTGTTCGAGCGTTGTTTGGTACCGGGGCTTCTCATTCCTTCATATCTAGTGACCTGGTAGATAGGCTGGGATTGGAACCCGAGATTGTCGATAGACCTTTAGTTGTGACGAACCGGATCAGTGGTTCGACTAGCCTTAGTATGATTTTTCGTAATTTGGACTTATCGAGTCATGGATGCATGTTTGCTTGTGATTTCTTTGTTTTAGGCTTTAAAGGGTTTGGCATTATTTTGGGAGTCGATTGGCTCCAAAGGTATGGGGTGGTGGTAGACTGTGAGGGGACGTCGGTGAACATTAGAGCGGATGATGGGCGGAGGGTACTGTTTGGTTGCCTATCTGATGATGGGGTGATGACTAGTTTTCTAAATTCCCTCGACATGCCGCATGATGAGTTGTCAGATGTGCCTATTACTGGCGAGTATCCGGACATCTTTGGGGAAGTGATTGGACTTCCACCACATTGAGAGATCGAGTTCCGAATTGATTTAGTGAAAGATTCCAAGCCTATATTAATGCCACTTCATCATATGGCGCCAAGGGAGCAGCAAGAGCTCGAAGTGCAAGTTAGCGATCTTTTAAAGAAGAGATTTATCTGAAGAAGTGTTTCTGAGCGGGTAGCTCCAGTTGTATTTACTACCAAGGCCGATGGTCCCCTTCGATTGTGTGTAGACTACCGCGAGTTAAATAAGGTGACAAGGAAGAATAAGTATCCTCTTCCACGAATAGATGATTTTTTTGATCAACTGAATGGAGCAAGAGTGTTTTCTCAGTTGGATCTTGCGACAGGTTTTCATCAGCTCCGAGTAGCAGTTGAGAGTATATCTAAATCGGCATTTTTCGGACACTAACTGGATTCTATAAGTGGTTGGTCATGCCATTCGGGTTGACCAATGCACCAACATATTTTGTGGATCTTATGAATATGGTATTCAGGGATCAATTGAATAATTTTGTTCTTGTGTTCGTGAACGATATCTTGGTTTACTCGAGGACAGAGGAAGAACACAAGGAACACTTGAGGATAGTGACGGAGGTGCTAAGGAAATACCAACTAAAAGCGAAATTTTCTAAATGTCACTTCTGGAGGAGGGAAGTGAAGTTCTTGGGACATGTTGTTTCAGAGAGTGGTACTGCCGTGGACCCTGCGAATGTGGCTACGGTGCAAGATTGGTCTACGCCCAAGAATGCAACGGACGTGAGAAGTTTCTTAGGGTTAGCTGGATACTATCGTAAGTTCATCCAAGACTTCTCCAAGATAGCAGCACCGTTAACTCATTTAACCAAGAAGAATCAAGCTTTCGTTTGGGATGAAAGGTGTGAGAATGCATTTAACAGCCTAAAGGAAAAGTTAACATGTGCGCCAGTGTTGTTTATTCCTAAAGGGAAAGAAGAGATGACGGCATACACGAATTCCTATGGTACAGGACTAGGTGTTGTACTGATGCAAGGAGGTAGGGTTATAGCTTATGCTAGTCGGCAAATGAAACCACATGATCCTACTCATGGTTTGGAATTGGCAGCGATCGTGTTTGCATTTAAGATGTGGAGACATTATCTCTTAGGAGAAAGATTTGAATTGTTTAAGCGATCGTAAGTCATTAGAGTATCTTCTCTCTCAAAAGGACTTAAATCTTCATCAGCAGAGATGGTAAGAATTCTTGACTTCATATGATTTCAATATCGCATATTGTAACACCCCATGTCCATTAATGTCACTCAAAAGGGAATGCATCAATGTCCATGAAGCGTTATTGTTGTATAGAACAGATAAATTACAAGAATAAATAAATAAAACAAAACAGCGGAAGTTAAAACTTATTTCATAGCATCATAACTCAAAACAAGCTTATATAAGTAGTTTCCAAAACCATTACAACAGGATCAATAGTCTTTTCCAAAAACTTGAAAGTACATAAAGAAGCAAATACTTAAATAACATAAATGCATAAATCCCCACTGAGCATAAGCAAAGCCATAAAGATGAGAGAGTCCAAAGCGATACATCTACTCTCTTCAGGCAACCGAAAGAAATCGGCACTAAGCTGTAGTATTCCTTCCTTGCGGACCGAGGGGGGGAAGGAAAGAAAAGAGGTGGAAAGAAAACGGGTCAGACATAAAGTCTGGAGAGCCCAATAATTTTAACAAATATTAGGTAAGGTAAATGATCAAGACATAAATAAGCATCATGATATGGATGTAACATAGATAAGGTAGATAAAAAGGATGGACAAGATGATTCCGTTCCTAAAAACTAAGACAACCCTACACCTTGGCTAAGCGAACAACCCTCCAAGTACTAACCCCGAAGACCGAAGTCAACATCAGACTAGCACCCAAATGACTATCCAACTCGACCAACATGTATTTCATTACACTGCACTTTTGCTAAGTTACACCACGTTACTTAATTACACTGCACATCTACTAGTCTCCATTTACTAAAGGTTGATCCCTTCCCACTAACTGTACCTACATGACAAACTTGGTAGTTGCTTCTACCTAGCTGCTATCGTAGGTGACGGCTTGCTCCTACCACCGCTAAGATACCCTTACCCTACCCATTCGATCAACTCCCTAAACCCCGTAGGCACCCATGCTGGCCCCACAGTGGGGTGTATCACTCCCCAAAGTGGCAACCCCGATACCAACATAAAAATGCACGGCCATACCCACACGATGCAACAACGTCTTACCTACCAGCCCGGACCCATGAAAGCACATGAACCTATTGGACTTGCGTTGCCACTGCTATTCATGTTTTGACCTCTTACATTCAAGTCCAGTAAGCGTGCCCCAACCTCGGCCTAGTACCGGGCCCAATTAGATACTCAAATGGGTTACTGATTGAAACAGGTCCCCATCCGACACAAGCCTCCCACCTATGCTTGGTCCCCACTAGGTTTTTCTCCCACTTAACCATTTAATTTAAATGTCCATGTCTTACACATGCTACGGTTAAGTCCATACTTACATGTCATAATTTACATGTCTTATCTTATTCCGGTTAAGTCCATATTTACATGTCATAATTTACATGTCACCCCCACTTAACCCTCTAACCACACCCATGTCTTATTAAGGCTAGTATTCCTTAATTCATTCCTTATGACGAACGGTGCATGACCTCCCACATTAGACTGAACACTTTGTGGCCGCTGGATTTGCCGGGCAGTTCTGGGAAGTCTTACGCCACAAACCGGATCTAACCTCGTTCCATTAACCGTTACGCCTACAATTCATTCCTTTGACCTCTCACATTAGACGTCCAATTATGGCAGCTGGATTTGCCGGGCGGTTCCATGCAGTCTTACGCCACAATTGCGCCTAACCTCTTGTCAAAGGTTTATTAATAATCGTATTTTAGCCATACCCAATTTTCATGTCATGTATATCCAATTAAACATATAATTATGCTTATAATATTGCCTATTCCAAATTGCCACTAATTACATATTAATTAGCCTCAATTACAAATTTACAATTATAGGCAATTCCATCAATTCCATGTAATTCATACCCAAATATGCCAATTTCACATATTATCCAATTATCCAAAATATTCAATCATATCCAATTTTCCATATTTCACATATTCCCATCGTTCCCACGTATTCGCATTCGCGCGTATTTTTAACATAGGCTCGAAGGTAGCCTAGATACAAAAATAAAAGGAATAGGGATAAGTAGAAAGAATCAAATCACAAAAAATTGGAATTAACACAACATCATGAAATAAAGGGGCATATAAATTGGCATATAGGCATAATGACAGATTCAACATGAATAAACTGATAAAAGGTATGAACTTTACATAGAAACATAGGCATATGATGACATGAATCAGAAAGGTGAAAACTTGGATGAGATTGAAATTACATACATACATATGAATCCTCTTTACAACTTCATCATGTTACTTTTAATCCCATTATATTGTGAAAATCACTGTACTCACCTTTCGTGGTTAAAGAATAGAATTATGCACTGAAATTGGTGTAGAAACGTTGCGGTGTTGTTGATTTAACTTCTTGAATTGTTGTAGAAGCTCTAATCTTTAATTTGAGTTGAAGTTGAATACTTGAGATATGATTTAAAGGCGGCGGCTAGGGTTTAGGAGAGAGTTTGACAGCATAATGGTGTCATAGATAATATTTATTAATTAGGGTTAGGTCTTAGGGTGTATATATAGGTGTAGGAAGTTATTTAGGCCTTAGGATTAACCCTAGAGCTAATCTGGACCATCAAAAGTCTCCCAGCCTAAAAAAAAATCGCACCATCCAGCAACATGGCCGAACCAGGTTCGACCCCCCTAAAGAGGGAGGTCGACCCCCAGGTCGACCTGGGAGAACCCAGGTCGACACTATGGTCGACCTCCCCCCTTGGGAGGTCGACCTCCCTGGTCGGCCTGCTCAAATAATTTTTTTATTTTTTTAATCTTCCAAGGGCTACATCTCCTTCCTCCGGACTCCGTTTTTTGAAAACTTGGACTCTATTCCATGTAGAATTCCGAGACGAACGCAATGGTGCAACCCGTTTCCCTTCATTCCTCTTTTAAAAATTAAGTATTCTTAAATTTAGTTAATTCAATCATTCAAAATTCGGGGTGTTACATTCTCCCCTACTTAAAGGATTTCGTCCTCGAAATCTCTAAGTCAAGAAGAACTTATCCTATCATCCATCTACTTAACCATCAACCACTAGCAACCATGGTCCTTAAAAGATTTCTAATGCTTTTCATGTACATATGCATAGTGTGTGTATATGTCCGAATACTAATGCAAAATCAGGCAGTCCACTGATTCATCCGACCTCCTTAATGCAATTTATGATAGTGCCATGTATCCATCATGTATGCAAAGAACTCTATACATATCATTACTACATGTGTGCACAACCATTCATTTTAATGCAACATCCATATGATACACACATTCATTGTACATTCATTTTACTAAATACATCCATTTATATGCAATATGAAAGTGACTGAGCCGATCTAGTGCCTAAAGTGTGTGTATATGCATCCACGAGCAACCACTAGCAAACACTTGCATCCACATGCATCCACCATACATAAGATGTCTCAAACACATGTTTGAACCATAGGACTACCTAATCTAAAGGTCAAAGATACTAGCGAGAGGACATACTAAAGATAGAATAAGTACAAGCTAAGCGTTAAAGGAGAAATTGAAAGACATACCCTCGAAAAGAAAAGGGTACAACGAACCCATCTTCTCTTCCGTCTCCCAAGTAGCGTTGCTCTCATCATCTCCCCATTGCACTTTGACTTGCTTGACCTCTCGATTCCTCAACTTCTTAATCCCCGACCCAAGAATGCATGTCGGAGCTCGTCGAACCGTCGCATCACGCTCTATCTCCACCTCTCTAAGAAAGCTCGGCTCTACCACTTCAGCGGTCTCATGCAAGCACTTCCTCAAATGTGATACATGGAATACGTCGTGTACACCATTAAGTCTCTCGGGCAATTCCACTCTATACGCCATCTGTCCAATCCTCTCCTTAATAGGAAACGGCCCTACGAACCTTGGTGCTAACTTCCCAACGGACCCAAAGCGAAAAACATTCCGTAATGGAGACACCTTGATAAAGACCATGTCCCCAATATCAAATTCAAGATCTGTCCTCCTCTTGTCCGCATACGATTTCTGCCTATCTTGCGCCGTCTTCATCCTCCTTCGAATCAAATATATCTTTTTCGAAGACTCTCTAATCATATCGGGCCCAAGTAAGATCTTATCCGTAGATTCCCACCAACATGTAGGTGAACGACAAGGCCTTCCATAGAGAGCCTCGAAAGGTGCCATGCCAATGCTAGAATGAAAACTATTATTATACACGAATTCTACCAAGGGAAGATGCTCCTCCCATGTACCCTCGAAACCTAAAACACATAGCCTCAAAAGGTCCTCTTGAATATGATTCACCTTCTCGGTCTGGCCGTCCGTCTGAGGATGATATGCGGTGCTCAAACATAACTGAGTCCCTACCGCCTCTTGCAAGCTCTTCCAAAACTCGCTAGTAAAGATAGGATCGCGATCGCTTACTATGCTAGAAGGAACACCGTGCAAACGAACTACCTCTCGAATGTATACGAAGGCTAACCATGGAGCAGTCCTCTTACTCTTCACGGGAATAAAATGGGCACTCTTAGTAAGTCTGTCTACCACGACCCAAATCCCCGTATTACCCTTACTTGATCTCGATAAACCGTCAACAAAGTCCATCGAAACACTCTCCCACTTCCATTATGGGACCTCCAATGGGTGAAGCAACCCACCGGGCTTCTTTTGCTCTGCTTTTTCTTGTTGGCACACCTAGCATCTATCAACAAACTCGGCCACATCCCTCTTCATACCGGCCCAAAAGTAAACTCGTTTCATGTCCATGTACATCTTGTCCCCGCTGGGATGAATGGCCATCTTCGAACGATGTGCATCATCAAGAATGGTCTTCCTCAAGTTTTCGTCCCGTGGTACACAAAGTCTACCGTCCCTATGTAACCAACCCTTATCATCTAGGATATACCTACTGAGATGGCTCGATGACTCCCCCCTTATGAGCTTATCTACTAACTCAACCAACTGTGGGTCATCTCGTTGTGCCTCACCAATCCGTCCCAAAAGCGTAGGTCTGACCTTTAAGGATGCTAGAAAACCTGGTACAAAGTCAATGGACGGTCTAAGGTCAAACGTAGAGATGAACTCTAAGCTCTGCCGCTCAACAAACAACGGACTCAAGGACAACCTATTCCTACTTAAGGCGTCTGCCACAACGTTTCCCTTGCCAGGGGTATATGCTATCTCGTAATCGTAGGATGCTAAGAATTCCATCCACCTCTGTTGCCTTAAGTTCAAGTCCTTCTGAGGGAACAAGTATTTTAGCGATTTGTGGTCTGTAAACATTTCGAATTTCTCGCCAAGAAGATAATGGTGCCAAGAATTAAGCACGAAAACAATAGCGGCCAACTCTAGGTCATGTGTAGGGTAATTTCTCTCATGCACTCTCAACTGCCTTCCTTTAAACGCTATTACCCTCCTTTCTTGCATTAAGACTGCGCCTAGTCCTGTCCCACAAGCATCGGTATGAACGGTAAATGGCTTACTCCCATCTGGCAACACTAAGACTAGGGTTGTGGTCAAAGCTCTCTTTAAACATTGGAACGCATCATCACAATCTACGTCCCACGTGAAAACTAGGTTCTTCTTCGTCAAGCATGTCAATGGGGCTGATATTTTTGTGAAGTCCTTGATAAACTTCCTATAGCAGCCAGCCAACCCCAAGAAACTCATCACCTCGGTAGCATTTTTAGGGACCATCCAATCTTGGATGGCCACCACCTTCGCGAGATCCACAACTATCCCTTCTTTGGAAACCACGTGCCCTAAGAATTGCACTTCCTTCCTCTAAAAGTGACATTTAGAAAATTTAGCTTTAAGGTTATGTGCTCGAAGGGTCTCCAACACTTCCCTAAGATGTAGGGCATGCTCTTCCTCGCTCTTAGAAAAGATCAAGATGTCATCCACAAAGACCACCACGAATTTATTAAGGTACTCCCTAAACACCCTACTCATCAAGTCAACAAAGTATGCGGGGGCGTTTGTCAAACCGAAGGGCATCACAAGCCACTCATAGAAACCGTCCGGAGTCCTAAAGGAAGTCTTGTCTATACTATCCTTAGCCACTTTCATCTGATGGAAACCAGTGGCTAAGTCCAACTACGAAAACACTAAGGCGCCAACTAACTGATCAAAGAGATCGTCAATCCTTGGCAGTGGGTGCCTATTCTTCTTAGTTAGTTTATTAAGTTCTCTATAGTCCACACAAAGTCTAAGGGACCCATCCGCCTTCGTGGCAAATACTACTGGAGCACCCCACTCCGATATACTACGTCTTATAAACCCCTTCTCAAGCAACTCCCCTACTTGCTTATTGAGCTCCCTCCTCTCACGAGGAGCCATGTGGCGTACTGGCAGAAATACTGGTTTTGCATTGTCTACAAGATAAATACGAAAGTCTATCTCACGTTTTGGGGGTAGACCCCTTACCTCATCGAAGACATCAACATATTCACGGATTATACGAACAAAATGTAAATCATTATTGGATGCGTCAAGTGACTCAAGATAACTAAGCATCACCGATCCTCTAGGGTCACAAGAAATATCAAGGGTCTTTCCACTATGAGTCAACAATTTTACTACCCTTCGTTCACAATCTAGGATGGCACTATATCAGGCAAGCCAATCCATCCCTAGAATCAACCCATAGCCCATGAAACCAAGCACAAAAGAATTACATTCAAAACCAATGCCTAAGATAGACAATCTCAAATCCCTACAAACCATGGATAAATGAGCCGACCCACCAATAGGATTTGAGACTACAATGGGATCCATGACAAGACTAGTATTTAGGTGCAGTGTTTCAACTAATGATGTAGAGATGAGCGAATGTGACGCGACAGAATCGAATAAAGTACGGACAGGATGATCAAACAGAAAAACTAAACTCTCAACGGAAATGTTTCTTCCTCGTTCTTTCAGCGGTGGGACCATGAGAGCCTGGACCTGCTCCCTTGCCTGCCCCGGTGCCATGAGAGCCTGAACTGCCCTCCCGAAGTTCTTTGCCCTTCTCCCTGTTTCCTGGGGCAGTCCTTAACTAGATGACCTGCCTCTCCACAGTGGTAACAACCAGTCTTCTTCTTTTTCCTACAGTCTTTACTCAGATGTCCTGGTGTCCCACTACTAAAGCACTTCTTCTTTCCTTTGCCATTATTGTTCTTCCCACCCTTCTTGTTTTATTGTTGTGGTTTCTTTTGATCTCCTTTCTTCTCAGTGCCCTGTTAGCATTGGCGCCTTTCTCCTCTTCATGCATAAGTGCCATATCAACTAGTCTCACAAAGGTGTCCCCCATAGGGATGTGGGTCATAGCTAACCCATGTACTGGCTTGTTCAAACCCTTAACAAATCTCAGGGCCTTCTTTTCGGGTGTATTCACCAAGTCCATGCCAAACCTTGCCAACTGATTGAACTTGTTGATGTATTCTTTCACTGATAGATTCCCATGCTTCAACGCCAAAAAAAATTTCATATATAAATTCTCTTCAGCCCATGAGAGAAACTTTGCCTCAAACCTACGCCTGAAATCCGGCCATGTATCAACTAGACGCTCTCCATTAGTGACCTCCCACCAAAACGAAGCTTTGTCCTTCATCAACCAAGCAACCAATTGGACCTTCTTACAATCGTCCAAATCGAAAATGCCAAACAGATCCTCCACTTCTTTCAACCAATTTCTAGCTTCAATGAACATTTCAGACCCACTAAAAGGTTTTTCACCCATCGAACGAAAGTCTTTACATATCATGGAGAAGGTATCTCCATGCGGAGGAATGACTGGAGCTGGGGGAGGTGGAGGGGGAACGTTGGCTGGACCCGCGACAGCGGTCTTAGCCTCGAGATATTGATGAAACCAACTGGGTACATGAACACCCTTTGGTATCTCAGATGCTCCAGACATGCTGAATAGAAAAAGAAAGAGTTTCAAAACAAGGGAAGCGAAAGAGAGATGTATGGCTTGCGGGGGTTATGCTCCTTAAAGTAAACTTTCCTTGAAAATAGCGTCTTTAAAATAGGTTTTTGAAAATACTTTCTAGGAAAATAATACTTTAGAAAACAATTTTCAAAACTTTTTATCTGTTCTTGTAACCATAGCTCCGATACCACATGTAACATCCTATATCCATTAATGTCTCTCAAAAGGGAATGCATCAATGTCCATGAAGCGTTATTGTTGTATAGAACAGATAAATTACAAGAATAAATAAATAAAACACAACGGAAGTTAAAACTTATTTCATAGCATCATAACTCAAAACGAGCTTCCATAAGTAGTTTCTAAAACCATTACAATAGGATCAATAGTCTTTTCCAAAAACTTCAAAGTACATAAAGAAGCAAACACTTAAATAACATAAATGCATAAATCCCCACTGAGGATAAGCAAAACCATAAAGATGAGAGAGTCCAAAGCAATACATCAACTCTCTTCAAGCAACTGAAAGAAATCGGCACTAAGCTATAGTATTCCTTCCTTACGGACCTGGGGGAAAGGAAAGAAAAGAGGTGGAAAGAAAACGGGTCAGACATAAAGTCTGGCGAGTCCAGTAATTTTAACAAATAATAGGTAAATTAAATGATCAAGACATAAATAGGCATCATGATATGGCTGTAACATAGATAAGGTAGATAAAAAGGATGGACAAGATGATTCAGTTCCTAAGTACTAAGACAACCCTACACCTTGGCTAAGCGAACAACCCTCCAAGTACTAACTCCGAAGACTGAAGTCAACATCAGACTAGCACCCAAAGGACTATCCAACTCGACCAACATGTATTTCGTTACACCGCACTTTTGCTAAGTTACACCACATTACTTAATTACACCGCACATCTACTAGTCTCCATTTACTAAAGGTTGATCCCTTCCCACTAACTATACCCACATGACAAACCTGGTAGTTGCTTGTACCTAGCTGCTATCGTGGGTGCCGGCTTGCTCCTACCACCGCTAAGGTACCCTTATCCTACCCATTCGATCGACTCCCTAAACCCCATAGGCACCCGTGCTGGCCCCATAGTGGGGTGTATCACACCCTAAAGTGGCAACCCCGATACCAACATAAAAATGCACGGCCATACCCACATGATGCAACAATGTCTTACTTACCAGCCCGGACCCATGCACGCACATGAGCCCGTTGGACTTGCGTTGCCACCGCTATTCATGTTTGACCTCTTACATTCAAGTCCGGTAAGCGTGCCACAACCCCGGCCTAGTACGGGGCCCAATTAGATATTCAAATGGGTTACTGGTTGAAACGGGTCCCCATCCGACACCAGCCCCCCACCTATGCTTGGTCCCCACTAGGGTTTTCTCCCACTTAACCATTTAATTTAAATGTCCATGTCTTACACATGCTACGGTTAAGTCCATACTTACATGTCATAATTTACATGTCTTATCTTATTCCGGTTAAGTCCATATTTACATGTCATAATTTACATGTCACCCCACTTAACCCTCTAACCACACCCATTTATTATTATGGTTAGTATTCCTTAATTCATTCCTTATGACGAATAGTGTATGACCTCCCACATTAGACCGAACACTTTGTGGTCGCTGGATTTGCCGGGTAGTTCCGGGCAGTCTTACGCCACAAACCAGGTCTAACATCATGCCATTAACCGTTACACCTACAATTCATTCCTTTGACCTCTCACATTAGACGTCCAATTGTGGTAGCTGGATTTGCCCGGCGGTTCCGGGTAGTCTTACACCACAATTGCGCCTAACCTCGTGTCAAAGGTTTATTAATAATCGTATTTTACCCATACCCAATTTTCTTGTCATGTATATCCAATTAAACATATAATTATGCTTATAATATTGCCTATTCCAAATTGCCACTAATTACATATTAATTAGCCTCAATTACAAATTTACAATTATAGGCAATTTCATCAATTCCATGTAATTCATACCCAGATATGCCAATTTCACATATTATCCAATTATCCAAAATATTCAATAATATCCAATTTTCCGTATTTCACATATTCCCATCGTTCCCACGTATTCGCATTCGCGCGTATTTTTAACATAGGCTCGAAGGTAGCCTAGACCCAAAAATAAAAGGAATAGGGATAAGAAGAAAGAATCAAATCACAGAAAATTGGAATTAACACAACATCATGAAATAAAGGGGCATATAAATTGGCATAGAGGCATAATGACAGATTCAACATGAATATACTGATAAAAGGTATGAACTTTACATAGAAACATAGGCATATGATGACATGAATCAGAAAGGTGAAAACTTGGATGAGATTTAAATTACATACATATGAATCCTCTTTACAACTTCATCATGTTACTTTTAATCCCATTATATTGTGTACTCACCTTTCGTGGTTAAAGAATAGAATTATGCACTGAAATTGGTGTAGAAACGTTGCGGTGTTGCTGATTTATCTTCTTGAATTGTTGTAGAAGCTCTAATCTTTAATTTGAGTTGAAGTTGAATACTTGATATTTGATTTAGAGACGACGGATAGGGTTTAAGAGAGAGTTTGACAACATAATGGTGTTATAGATAATATTGGTGAATTAGGGTTAGGTCTTAGGGTGTTTATATAGGTTTAGGAAGTTATTTATGCCTTAGGATTAACCCTAAAACTGATCTGGACCATCAAAAATCGTCCCAGCCCCCAAAAAATCGCACCATCCAGCAACCTGGCCGAACCAGGTTCGACCCCCTAAAGAGGGAGGTCGACCCTAGGTCGACCTGGGAGAACCCAGGTCCACACTATGGTCGACCTGCTCAATTTTTTAATCTTCCGAGGGCCACGTCTCCTTTGTCCGGACTACGTTTTTCAAAAACTTGGACTCTATTCCATGCAGAATTCCGAAACGAACACAATGGTGCAACCCGTTTCCCTTCATTCCTCTTTTAAAAATTAAGTGTTCTTAAATTTAGTTCAGTCAATCATTCAAAATTCGAGGTGTTACACATATACTCCCGGGAAAGGCAATGCGGTGGCTGATGCATTGAGTAAGAGACATACCATCTTGGGGGCTATGTTTCTGGAATGGAAGCAACTAGAGCATATCACATAATATGATTTCAGACCTAACTGTGAATTAGATCCAAAAATGTTAGCAAATTTGACGATCAGACCGACTTTGATTGATCGGATAGACTCCAGCCAGAGGGACGATCCTAATCTGTTGGAAATCATCTCCAAGGTAGAGATGGGAATAGACAGTGAGGAGATGAATACGTATGGATTTGATCGAGAAGGATGGCTTGGAAAGAATGGGAGATTGGTTGTACCCAACGTAAATGGATTGAGAGATGAAGTGCTTAGAGAGTGTCATCACTCGAAACTGACTATACATCCCAGTGGTAACAAAATATATCGAGACATGAAGCAGACCTACTATTGGGAAGGGATGAAGAGAGACGTTGGGAAGTTTATATCCAAGTGTATGAATTGCCAACTAGTTCAAGCCAAGCAAAAGAAGCCTAGTTGTTTGTAACAACAGTTGGAAATTCCCAAATGGAAATGGGAACAGGTCTCAATGGATTTCATCGATGGTTTACAAAGGACTACATTGGGTTATGATAGCATTTGGGTGATTGTGGATAGATTGACCAAGAGTGCAAAGTTTATAACGGTCAAGTCAAATAGAACAACAGCTAAGTTAGCAGGATTGTATATGAAGTGGGTAGTGAGATTTCATGGAGTACCCAAAGGTATTGTAAGTGACCAAGATATGTTGTTTACTAGTAGGTTTTGGAAGAGCTTACAAGAGGCTTTATGGTCAGAATTACATCTCAGTATCGCGTACCATCCCCAATCTGACATTCAAATAGAGAGGGTGAATCGTGTATTATAGGATCTCCCGAGAGCTTGTATATTGGATTTTGGAGGTTCATGGGATGACCATTTGCATTTAGTTTAATTCACATATAATAATAGTTATCATTCCAGTATTGGTATGGCTCCATTTGAAGCTTTGTACGGAAGACCGTGCAACTCACCATCATGTTGGTAGGAAACCGGTGAGAAGTTTGTGCTTGGGCCAGATGTAATAAGAGAAACTTCAGATAAGATCAAGGTTATTCAACAGTGAATGAAGGCCGCCCAAGATAGGCAGAAGAGTAATGCTGATAAAAGGCGAAGAGATTTGAAATTCTCCATTGGCGACTTGGTATTCGTCAAGATTTCTCCATTAAAGCATGTAATTCATTTGTTAGTAGCAGTGAATTGGAACCAAGGTTTATTGGTCCATTTTCAGTCCTCGAGGAAGTGGGGAATTTGGCGTACAAAGTTGGGTTAACTGACAAGATGGCAGGAGTTCACAACATATTTCTTGTTTCCCAGTTAAGAATGTTTTTGCATGATTCTGATATGAATATTTCACTGGACCATTTGGACGATATGGAGGTAGAACCCGAAGTGGTTGGGAACAGCAGACCGATTCGTGTTGTCAAGCACGATACGAATCAACTTCGAAGGGAGACGGTGGAACTAGTGAAAGTCCAGTGGGGTGATAATGGGCATGACTGTACTTGGGAAACAGAGGAGACAATAAGGAAGTCGTATCCAGAACTCTTTGCCTGGTAAGGTTTTAAAAGCAATATAGTTATTCCCTTGCTTAGTAACCGCATGCTGGGATAGGCTTGTTATGTTATTATGTATGTATGGTTGTTTGTAAATGGTTGATAGGCATGCGTGGTACCATTGTATGCTTTGATTAAGGAATTCCGAGGACAAATTTCTTAAGTGGGGAACAGTGTAACGACCCACATTCTACGCATCAGAGGATCGTAGAATATTTATTTCATTCTCATACGAAGTCGTATGGTCATGTAACTTTGGGGAATGACTATTGGGGTCATTTCCCATGTTCTCAATTTTTGTCAATTTTTAAATGACTGTTTTACCCTTGGAGAATCTTATTTTGCCTATAACTTTTGATTGGTAAGGAGGTTTTACCTGAAACCACTTCCATTGGATTCGGATGATGGTTTACCTTTCCGTAGAGTGGTCACATTAGCCAAACGGACTTACCATTTGGGAGACACGGATGAAATAAGGTTTGAAGATGGAAAAACAGCTTAACCGGACTTAATTGGATGATTAGCAGCTAGGCCCATAACCCATTTCGAGATTAGGGTAATGGAAGGGCTGAAAGGGTTAGGGAAAACATTTCGTTTCAGTTTTCTAGCCGCCATTTACCTTTGTCTAACCCTAGCATTGACCTCCATCTTCTAAAACACCTCCAAATCACCTTCTAATCACATATTAAGCAAACCTACGTCATATCAAGTCAAAATAGCACCAAATCAGAGTTGGAGCTGCTGCTATACATTGGAATTCGACCCAAATCAGATATATTTTCAGATCTGAGATTTATTTGTGGCTAAGTGAGTGATTAGCATGTTTTTACACTAATTACAGCTATTTAGGGGTGATTAGTGATAATTAGTGAAATTATGACTCATAAAATATGTAGAAATTCTAAAATATTATTTTATGCCTCTGTTAGAAATTTGGGTTAGATTTAAGTTTGCTAATCCTATAGTTAAAACATGGTTAAGGGGATTAAGGGGGAAATAATGGTTTTGGGTATGTTTGATCCATATTTACATGTTAAACCATTGTTTTGATGTTTACGATTGTTTCTATATGTTGCTATTACTGTTTGGTATGATTTGTGATTTCACAGAAAAGTTAGAATGGTCGAAAACGTTGTCGTATGACATAAATAGCTCATTGGAAAAATTGCAGAAAATTGGTCAGACCTACCTTCACGAGTGGACTTTGCCTTCACGACTCGACCCCTATGGAGGATCACAACACGAACCCTATAGAGGATCACGACCCGACCCTATGGAGGATCACGACCTGACCCCTATGGAAGGTCACGAGTGGAAGGTCATGAGTGGAAAGCAAGGTCACGACCCAGAGAGCTTGGCCGTGAATTTTGCACCAACAATCGATTGCACATCAGGAACGAAGACTAGCGAACTGAATGTGATGAACCGGACTGAAGGAGACCAAAACTCGAGATGCAAAGGAAGTCCTAATAGGAAATTATCACTCAGGATCCAAATGGGAACCAACAAGTTAACTTCATAAGTTGGACATTGTTGCGGGACGTGTGCAAAGGGGTTATTGATATCTATAACTTTGATTCAATATATATGGGCGGCGTTGACTATGGACTAGTGCGGTGGGGTCAAAGTTGTTTGGAGTCGAACTCCATCAGGACCCCCAAGGGCAAATTGGTTGTAGTAAGATTTGGATGGTGATGGGCTCTGTCATGGCCCCAATGGTTCTGGTGACCAAAGCGGTGGATATGGTATGCTTTACGCACTGAGTGAGTGATGTGAGGATGATTGCTATGTCTGATGTTTGCTATCACCATGATATGCACACTCCCATTTTATGCTTTATGTTAGTGTTACCTTACAGTATTGTACAACTTGTTGTGCTTACTCTTTGGTTGCAGGTCCAGGTTCGGGTATGATTATTTATACCTGTTATTGTTTTATTTTGTTGTTATCACTCATACCAGACTTTTGTCTGACCCAGAGTTTTATGTCACTTCTAATTACTCTGGGTGCTCCTAAACGAGCAGACTAGAGACAGGTTAGGTGGTTATGCACGAGTAGCTGTTTGTAGACGAGTCGGAGGCTTCCACGTACAATTTACATATATTCTCCCTGTGTTGTTGTAAAGACCCGCATTCTATGCATCGGAGGATCGTAGAATATTTATTTCGTTCACATACAAAGCCGTATGGTCGTGTAACTTTGGGAGGTGACTATTGAGTTCATTTCCCATGTTCAAAAATTTTGTCGATTTTGAAATGACCGTTTTACTCCTGACGAATGTTGTTTTGCCTATAACTTTTGATTGGTAAGGAGTTTTGACCTGAAACCACTTCCATTGGATTCAGATGATGGTTTACCTTCCGTAAAGTGGTCACGTTGATCAAACAGACTTACGCTTGACAGATAAGGCTGAAATAAGGTTTGGAAGGTGAAAAACAACTTAACCGGGCCTAATTAGGGTGACTAGCAGCTAGGCCCATAACCCATTTCTGGATTAGGGTTATGGGAGGGCTGATAGGATTAGGGAATTCAATTTTTATTCATTTTTTCAGCTGCCATTTACATCCTTGAAACCCTAGCAATGGCCTCCACCTTCTAAATGATTTCCAAATCACTTTCTAATCACTTATTAGCCAAATCTTCGTCAAATCAAGTAAGATTAATATCAAATCAGGGTTGAAGCTGCTGCGTTGCATTGGAAAACGCCCCAAAACAGTAGAGCTTCAGATCTAAATTTTTATTTGTGGCTAAGGTAAGTGATTTTCATTAATTACGGCTAATTAGGGGTGATTAGTTTTAATTAATGAAATTATGCATGTTAATATTCGGGAAAAATATGTAAAAGTTCTTAAATATTTAGGACTCTGATAGAAATTTTGGTAAATTTGGGTATGTTTTGCTAATCCTATCATTAGTTATGGTTAAACATGATTAAGGGTAAAACATGGGTTTTTGAGTATATTTGATCCATACTGACATGTTATATTGTTGTTTTGGTGTTTATGGTCGATTTTACATGTTGCTATGACTATTTGGAATGTTTTGTGATTGCTTAGTGAAGTTAGGTTTGTCAAAAACATTGTCGAATGGCGTAAGCTACTCGTTGGAAAAGTTACAGGAATTTGGACCGGATCGGATCAGATCGCCCCCTCATTCGCGAAGTATGTGTCTCGACACGACCTTGAGTATGTACCACGAACCGCTTGCACCTGAAGCTCCCCGAACCGAACTGTTGGAGAGGCATCACGAACCGAATGCAACTAGCAACCACGAGCCGCCACTCAGGAAGTACCCCGAACCGATGGAGACCCGAACCGATGCCTCTGAGAACCAATGAAGCACCACGACCAGGAGCTTGACCACGAGCAGAGGGAGACCGAACCGAACTGAACCAGTGAACAACATGGGTCATGAACCGAACATCCAAGGGAAGGTAGTCACGACCGAACCGAACCAAAGTTGAGAAGAAAGATCGAACTGATCCGGAGAAGAACAAAACCCGAGATGCAAAGGTAGTCCAAATAGGAAGTAGAACTGAGGATCCAGATGGGAACCAACGAGTTAACTTCATGAGTTGGACTTTGCTACAGGACATGTGCAAAGGGCTTATCGATGTCTATAGCTTTGACTCACCACTGAGAGACAGATATTGGCTATGGATCAGTGCAGTGGAGTTGTTATAACTCCATGGGGCAAAGTGATCGTAGCAAGGCTATGAGCCAGTGCAGTGGAGTTGTCATGACTCCATGGGGCAGAGCGGACATAGCAAAGTGTTAATGGTTACGGATTAGTGCAGTGGAGTCGTCATGACTCCATAGGGCAGAGTGATCGTAACAAAGAAATGGGTGATCAAAGCGGTAGATATCGTATACTTTACACACCGAGTGAGAGATGTGAGGATGATTGCTATGTTTGATGTTTGTTATCACTATGTCGTGCACACTCCCATATTACCTTTACACTTTATGTTAGTGTTACCTTAGAGTATTGTACATCTTGTTGTGCTAACTTTTTGGTTGCAGGTCCAGGTTTAGGTATGATTTATTTATACATGTTATTGTTATGTTTTGCCGCTTATCGCTCATACCAGACTTTTGTCTGATCCAAAATTTTATGTCTCTTCTTATTGCTCTGGGTGCTCTTAAATGGGAAGACTAGAGACAGGTTAGGTGGTATGCACAAGTAGCTGTACCGGGTACGAGCAGGAGGCTTCCGCATATGATATATATGTATATATTCTCTCCGTGTGTTGTTGATGGTCACTGCTTTGGGCATTAGTAGTGCACCTTTTCTATTTTGCTTTAGAGACAGTATTTTAAAATTGTAATAATGATGGTTATGGATCGTAAGCTGCATTTTTGATTCCGCTGCTATGATTGTTTAGTTTTCAGCTTATGCACTATCTCGCCTGTTTTATGTCAAAGTTATGTTATTATTATATTTTATCCCATACGTTGTGAGATATACCACATGTTATTTGATGATCAATAGTTTCAAATTCTTTCCTTTTGACGACCGTCCCGTGCTAGTCGGGCATTAGCACAGCGCATTTCGGATAAATGTCGGCTGGTCCGAGGCGGTCCATCACATTTGGTATCAGTGCTCTAAGTTGCGTAGTTAACCTAGGGAAAGACACCAGGGAGAGATAGTATACGTATATGAGAGCGTGTATTTGTGATATTTTGGTTTCCAAAAGTTATATATATACTATTAGTATATTTAAGGATGAAGTCGCACTACACTGGCACCACTATGGAGATGGTTAATCGTTTTCTCTTTACTGATTAAACGATGAGCCGATATACGAGGGGTACATCTTCAGGGGCCAATAATAGGAATACTCCTGACATGAGGACGATGTTCACTGACTTCATGAGAGAGATGCTTAGGGATGTTCAGAGGGCAGCTCCTAATGCTGCTAACGGTGGTAGTGCAGCGGTGCAGGAACCTAGGGCTGATTTCGCCAAGCTTTGCAAGGATTACACTAGTCTTGGTGGAAAGCCGTTCCATGGAACGGTATCGGCTACGGATGTTCAAGATTGGCTCGATGGTTTTGAGTGCATCATCGAGGACTTAGGGATTGATGATGCGATAAAGAGAAAGCTAGCATCCCGTCAGCTGCAAGGACGGGCAATGAATTGGTGGAATGCTATTAAGCCAGAATTGTTCAGGAAATTTCTAGAGCTTAAGCAGAATGGTAGAGCAGTCTCGGAGTATATTGCTGAATTTGATACCTTATCGAAGTATGGATTATCCCATATTGACACTCCTGAGAAGAAGAATGAGAAGTTCATAGCAGGGTTAGATCAGTACTTGGGGGAAAGGCTTATAAATCATATTGATGAGACTTTTGAATCGATTATTGGGAAAGCATTGAGGTCAGAGAGCCTTTATCCTAAGCCCAAGACTGAAGTCGTTGTTACATCTGCAGAGGGGCCAAAGCCATAGGCAAGCGGTGGAGGAAAGAATAATTCCCAAAACAAAAGGAAGAGGAATCAGACCAAGGATGATTACAAAAAGAAAGATAGGAAAGATGTAGAGTGCTTTAGCTGTGGCAAGAAGGGCCACTATGCTAAAGGATGTCGAGCAAAGCCAGTGGATAGGAAGTGCTTCAACTGCGGCCGAGGGGGACATCACAAGGATAAGTGTCCACAACCTCTGAAAGAGAAGCAGATTGTGAAAGCATATGCTATTAATGTTGTTCCTTCTTTGTCGAATGCCCCAACTGCGGTAGAGGAAGGAAAGAATGTTATCATTCAAGGTATATTTTCTATTTATGATGTTCCTGTTCGAGTACTGTTTGATACTGAGGCTTCCTGTTCCTTCATATCTAGTGACCCGGTAGATAGGTTAGGATTGGAACCCGAGATATTCGATAGACCTTTAGTTGTGACGGACTCGATTGGTGGTTCGACTAGCCTTAGTATGATTTGTCGAAATTTGGTCTTATCGAGTCATGGATGTATGTTTGCTTGTGATTGCTTTTTTTGGGCTTTACTAGGTTTGGCATTGTTTTGGGAGTCGATTAGCTCCGAAAATATGGGGTGGTGGTAGACTGTGAGGGATTTTCAGTGATTATTAGGGCGGATGATGGGCGGAGGGTAGTGTTTGGTGGCCTATCTAGTGATGAGGTGATGGCTAGTTTTCTAAATTCCCTCGACATCCCGTAGGATGAATTATCAGGGGTTCCCATTGCTGACCAGTATGTGGATATATTTGAGGAAGTGAACGGACTTCCACCACACCGAGAGATTGAGTTCCGTATTGATTTAGTGAAATATGCCAGACCTATAGTGATGCCACTTCGTCATATGGCACCAAGTGAGCAGCGAGAGCTCGGGGTGCAAGTAAGCGATCTTTTGAACAAGGGATTTATCCGAAGAAGTGTCTCCGAGTGGGAGCACCAGTTATATTTGCCACTAAGGCAGATGGTTCTCTTTGATTGTGTGTAGACTATCACGAGTTGAATAAGGTGACTAGGAAGAATAAGTCTCCTCTTCCACGGATAGATGATTTGTTTGATCAACTGGAAGGAGTAAGAGTGTTCTCCTAGTTGGACCTCGCGACAGGATTTCATCAGCTCTGAGTAGCAGCTGAGAGTGTTCTAAAATCGGCATTTCGGACGCCGTCTGGATTCTATGAGTGGTTGTTTATGCCATTCGGGTTGACCAATACACCAGCATATTTTGTGGATCTTATGAATAGGGTATTCAGGGATCAGTTGAATAAGTTTGTTCTTGTGTTCGCAGACGATATCTTGGTTTACTCGAGGATAGAGAAAGAACACAAGGAACATTTGAGGATAGTGATGGAGATGTAGAGAAAACAATTGAAAGCGATGTTTTCTATGTGTCACTTCTGGAGGAGTGAAGTGAGGTTCTTGAGCCATGTTGTTTCAGAGAATGGTATTGCGCGGACCCTGCGAAGGTGGCTGCGATACAGGATTGGTCTTCTCCCAGGAATGCAACAGACGTAAGAAGTTTCTTGGGATTAGCTGGATATTATCGTAAGTTTATCCAAGACTTCTCCAAGATACTGACACCGTTAACTTAGTTGACCAAGAAGAATCAAGCTTTCATTTGGGACGGAAGGTGTGAAAATGCATTCAAGAGTGTAAGGAAAAATTGACGCATGCACCACTGTTAGTCGTTCCTAAAGGGAATGAAGAGATGACAGTATACATGGATGCATGTGGTACCGGACTAGTGCTGTATTGATGCAAGGAGGTAGGGTTGTAGCTTATGCTAGTTGACAACTGAAATCGCATGAGAAAAGATACCTACCTATGATTTGGAATTGGCAGCGATCGTATTTGCATTGAAGATGTGGAGACACTATCTCTTGGGAGAAAGATTCGAGTTGTTTACCGATCATAAGTCGTTAAAGTATCTCTTCTCTCAGAAGGATCTAAATCTCCGACAGCAAAGATGGTTAGAATTCTTGGCTTCCTATGATTTCGATATCGCGTATACACCAGGAAAGGGAAATGCGGTAGCCGATGCATTGAGTAGGAGACATGCCAGTCTAGGGGCTATGTTTCTGGAATGGAAGCAACTGGAGTATATCGCTGGGTATGATTTCAGACCAAAGTGCGAATTGGATCCAGAAATGTTAGCAAGTTTGATGATCAGACCCACTTTGATTGGGCGGATTGGTTCTAGTCAGAGGAACTATCCTAACTTGTTGGAAATCATCTCTAAATTAGAGATGGGTATCAGTGAGTAGATGGACAAGTATGGGTTTTATCAAGAAGGATGGCTTAGAAAGAATGGGAGACTAGTTGTGCCCAATGTCGATGGATTAAGAGATGAAGAGCTTGGAGAATATCATTACTCAAAACTAACCATACACCTCGGTGGTAACAAAATGTATCGAGACATGAAGTAGACCTACTACTGGGAAGGAATGAAAAGAGACGTTGGGAAGTTTATATCCAAATGCATGAATTGCTAGTTGGTTAAAGCCGAGCAAAATAAGCCAAGTGGTTTGTTACAAGCAATAAAAATTCCAGAATGGAAATAGGAACAAGTCTCAATGAATTTCACTGATGGGTTACCGAGGACTAGATCGGGCCATGATCGCATTTGGGTAATCCCGGATCGATTAACCAAGAGTGCAAGGTTTATACCCGTCAAGTCAAATAGAACAACAACTAAGTTAGCAAAACTATATATGAAGTGGGTAGTGAGATTTCATGGAGTACCCAAAAGCATTGTGAGTGACCGAGATCCGTTGTTTACTAATGAGTTTTGGAAGAGCTTACAAGAGGCTTTAGGATCTCAGTACTGCATGCCATCCTCAAACCGACGGATAGACAAAGAGGGTGAATCGTATATTGGAGGATCTCTTGAGAGCTTGTATATTGGATTTTGGAAGATCATGGGATGACCATTTGTATCTTGTGGAGTTCACATATAATAATAGTTATCATTCCAGTATTGGTATGGCTCCATTTGAAGCTTTGTATGGAAGACCGTGCAACTCACCATTATGTTGGTTAGAAACCAGTGAGAAATTTGTGCTTGGACCGGATGTGATAAGAGAAACCTCAGATAAGATCAAGATTATCCAACAGCGAATGAAGCTTGCCCAAGATAGGCAGAAAAGTTATGCTGATAAGAGATGAAGAGAATTGAAATTCTTCGTTGGAGACTTGGTGTTTGTCAAGATTTCTCCGTTAAAGAGCGTGATTCGATTTGGTAAGAGATGCAAGTTAGCACCAAGATTTGTTGGTCCATTACCAGTTCTCGAGCTAGTTGGGAATTTAGCATATAAAGTCGGATTACCTAACAAGATGAAAAGAGTTCACAGCGTATTTCATGTTTCCCAGTTAAGGAAGTTCGTGCACGACCCCGATATGACTATTTCGCCGGATCAGTTGGATGACATCGACGTAGAACTTGAGGCGGTTGGGAACCGCAAGCCGATCTGTATTGTGGAGTATGATACGAAGCAACTTCGAAGGAAGGCGGTGAAACTAGTCAAGGTTCAGCGGGGCGAGAGCGAGAATGATTATACTTGGGAAACAGAGGAGAGCATAAGGAAGTTGCATCCAGAACTTTTTGCCTGGTAAGATTTTATTAGTGATAGTTATTCCTTTATTTGTAAAGCACATGCTAGGATAGACTTTTTGTGTTGTTATGTATGTTTGATTGCTTGTAAATGGTTGATAGGCATGCGTGACACCTTTGTATGTTTTGGTTAAGGAATTTCGAGGGTGAAATTTCTTAAGGGGGAGAGTGTAACGACCCACATTCTACGCATCAGAGGATCGTAGAATATTTATTTCGTTCACATGCGAAGCCGTATGGTCATGTAACTTTGGGAGGCGACTATTGGGGTCATTTCCCATTTATCGATTTTGAAATTACCGTTTTGCCCCTGTCGAATCTTGTTTTGGCTATAAATTTTGATTGGTAAGGGGTTTGGACCTGAAACCACTTCCATTGGATTGGGATGATGTTTTACCTTTCGTAGAGTGGTCATACTGATCAAACGGACTTACCGTTTGAGAGATAGGGCTGAAATATGGTTTGGAAGGTGAATAACAACTTAGCCGAGCCTAATTAGGGTGATTAGCAGCTAGGCCCATAACCCATTTCGGGATTAGGGTTATGGGAGGGCAGATAGGGTTAGGGAATTAAAATTTTATTCATTTTTCCAGCAGCCATTTACATCTTTGAAACCCTAGCAATGGCCTCCACCTTCTAAATCACTCCCAAATCACTTTCCAATCACTTATTAGCCAAATTTACGTCAAATCAAGGAAGATTAACATCAAATTAGGGTTGGAGCTGCTGTGTTGCATTGGAAAACACCCCAAAACAATAGAGTTTCTGATCTAAAGTTTTATTCGTGGCTAAGCTGAGTGATTTGCATCGTTTTTCACTAATTACAGCTAATTAAGGGTAATTAGTGTTAATTAATGAAATTATGCACGTTAAAATTTTGGAAAAAATATGTAAAAGTTCCTAAATATTATTTTAGGACTCTGATAGAAATTTGGGTTAATTTGGATATGTTTTGCTAATCATATCATTAGTTATGGTTAAACATGATTAAGGGGAAAACATGGGTTTTTGGGTATGATTGATCCATATTGACATGTTATATTGTTGTTTTGGTATTTATGGTCGATTTTACATGTTGCTATGACTATTTGGAATGTTTTGTGATTTCTTAGTGAAGTCAGATTTGTCGAAAACGCTGTTAAATAGCGTAAACTGCTCGCTGGAAAAGTTACAGGCATTCGGACCGGATCGGATCGCCCCCCTCATTCGGGAAGTATGTGTCCCGACCAACCCGGAGTATGTACCACGAACCGCTCGCACCTGAAACTCCCCGAACCGAACCGATGGAGAGGCATCACGAACCAAACCCAACGAGGAACCACGAGCCGCCACTCAGGAAGTACCCCAAACCGATGGAGACCCGAACCAATGCCTCCAAGAACCGATGAAGCACCACGACCTGGTGCTTGACTACGAGCAAAGGGAGACCGAACCGAACCAATGAACAACATGGGTCACGAACCGAACCACCAGGGGAAGATAGTCATGATCGAACCGAACCGAAGATGAGAAGAAAGACCGAACCGATCCGGAGAAGACCAAAACCCGAGATGCAAAGGTAGTCCAAATAGGAAGTAGAACTAAGGATCCAGATGGGAACCAACGAGTTAACTTCATGGGTTAGACTTTGCTACGGGACATGTGCAAAGGGGTTATCGATGTTTATAGCTTTGACTCACCACTGAGAGACAGATATTGGCTATGGATCAGTGCAGTGGAGTTGTTATAACTCCATGGGAGCAAAGTGATCGTAGCAGGGCTATGAGCCAATGCAGTGGAGTTGTCATGACTCCATGGAGCAGAGTGGACATAGCAAAGTGTTAGTGGTTACAGATCAGTGCAGTGGAGCCGTCATGACTCCATGGTGCAGAGTGATCGTAACAAAGAATTGGGTGATCAAAGTGGTAGATATCATATACTTTACGCATTGAGTGAGAGAGGTGAAGGTGATTTCTATGTTTGCTGTTTGTTATCACAATGTCATGCACACTCCCATATTACCTTTACACTTTATGTTAGTGTTACCTTAGAGTACTATACGTCTTGTTGTGCTAGCTCTTTGGTTGCAGGTCCAGGTTCAGGTATGATTTATGTATACATGTTATTGTTCTGTTTGTTGCTTATCGCTCACACGAGACTTTTGTCTAACCCAGAGTTCTATGTCTCTTCTTATTACTCTAGGTGCTCTTGAACGGGAAGACTAAAGACAGGTTATTAGGTGGTATGCACAAGTAGCTGTACCGGAGACAAGCAGGAGGATTCCACGTATGATATATATATATATATATATATATTCCCTCTGTTGTTGATGGTCACTCCTTTGGGCATTAGTAGTGCAACTTTTCTATTTTTCTTTAGAGATAATATTTTAAAATTGTAATAATGATGGTTATGGATCATAAGTTGGATTTTTGATTCCGCTGCTATGATGGTTTAGTTTTCAGCTTATGCACTGTCTCGCCTGTTTTATGTCAAAGCTATGTTATTATTATATTTTATCCCGTGCGCTGTGAGATATACTACAGGTTCTTTGATGATTAATAGTTTCAAATCCTTTTCTTTTGACGACCGTCCCATGCTAGTCGGGCATTGACACAATGCATTTCGGATAAATGTCCGCTGGTCCGGGGTGGGCCGTCACGGTTGTTGTTGGTCACTACTTTGGGCATTAGTACTGTACCTTTCCTGTTTTGCTTTGACATTATTTTGAAGTTGTAATAATGATGGTTTGGATCATAAGATGTATTTTGGATTCCACTGCTATGACGATTTAGTTTTCAGCTTATGCATTATCTCGCCTCTTTTGTGTCAAGTTATGTTATTATTATATTTTATACCATGCGCTATGAGATATACTATAGGTTCTTTAGTGATTCATAGTTTCAAACCCTTTTCTTTTGACGACTGTCCTGTGCTAGTCGGGAATTGGCACAACGCATTTCGGGGAAATGTCGGCTGGTGCAGGGCGGGCCATCACAAAAAATATAAAAATTTATTTCCATAGTAAACATCAATTACGATCCATAGTTGCTAGTATTTCTTTTTATTTACATCATATGCATAGATATATTTGATTAGTGTGCAATACGACAAAAGAACCCCTATTTCACATAATCCTTATTTCCTTCCTTTTTTTACAACTACATTCTCGGTAATTTACCGTAATGGCAAATATGGAAATGTATCACCTTTCCACCCCTACCTAATTCAGTTCACTGCTAATTCCCTTTTTCTAAGTTAGATATTAATTCCTATTTTTCATACACCATTTCCAATTACTGTAAGTTCTCGTACAAAATTAGGCATAGTAATTCTTTTTCCATTATTTCCACAATTTACTGTAATTTTTTTTGTTTATTTCAATAATTTACTATAATTCTTTTTCCATTATTTCCATAATTTACTATAATTCTTTTTCTAAGATACCCAATTTACCATTGAATTACAGTCTTAACAAAATATATATAATCACTGTCAGATTCACAATTTTAGTATTACAGTAATTCTCAACTCAAATAGAAAGTTAATGTAATGAATTCGTACAACACTACCATTATTAACGTACTTAGTGAATGGATTATATCATAATTACCACAATTTCAATTATTTATTACATTAAGAATTATGGGGAATTTAAACAATAAATATACCGCTACCCAAAAGGTAAACTTTAAATCCGCTCACTTGACGAATTCCAATTCTTGAATCTGATTCAGATCTGCTACCCCGTGATTTTCCTAATTGAATCTAATATTGAAATAACTACGTATTTACAAATATAATGTTAAAATAATAAAATAAATCTTAATAATTCAGATTCACAAAATTTACCTTACGTAGACAAGAAATCTGAGCACCTATATCGTAGATCTATAATCTTTGTCTTCAAATCTAGAATCAGAATTCCTAAAACTAATATTATTATTTATGAAAGATTTGGAGAAGAAAGAAAAATGGTAGAGGTTTGGTGTCGTCTCATAAAATATGAGTTGGAGGCTAGGCTCTGCTAGTCTATTTATAGGTGTACAAAAGATCCTGGTTCGTCGAATTAAATACAATATATTCTGAATTGTATAAATCAAAAATATAATGTTAGTTTGCTCAGAAATGGGTCGACCTAGACTCTTGATGGGTCGAGGTATGGGTTGACTCGGCTCTAGGGTATGTCGAACCCTAAGTCGACCCACATATGGTCTGGGTCAACCCATGACCTGGGCCACTTAATTTGTCTGAAACTTAATTTTGGTTTAACATTGCTTGTAACGTTCCTTTTCTTGCAAAATATTGATATGTAAATTGTTTTCTTTCATTTATAAGGTATATTCAACGTTTCCATTTCATACTTATGTGCATAAATAAGCATACAACTTTGCAAATTTTTATTAATTAGTAGTTGCGCAATAAGCACCATTATTAACGTTATCAATTCATTAATTCCTTCATTTTTAATATATGTTAAAATTTCAAATGCAGCTATTCTCTTGTCTATTTTTCATTCATTTCACATTTATTAATTTTTTCCCTTAATTTATACTTTAATTTCAATTTTTGAATTTATGCGTATATATTTACATGGAACTTCGTTTCTTTTCAAAATTCAAACGGCTTTATGCCGATATTTATTTCTTACTCATTTTGATTAATTGCATATTACTTTTGAATTTCATATTCGTATATATATATGTATGTGTATATATATATTTACACACCTATACACATATATATAAACATATATATATATATAATTTTCTTATACATACATATACATATATACATACATACATACATACATATATATATATATATGTATATATATCCCTTAGAACATGTGTTCTTTT
Source organism: Allium sativum (assembly GCA_030737875.1). Taxonomy (NCBI): domain Eukaryota; kingdom Viridiplantae; phylum Streptophyta; class Magnoliopsida; order Asparagales; family Amaryllidaceae; genus Allium; species Allium sativum. The sequence continues at coordinate 836,557,746 of CM060916.1, forward strand.
AGATGACCCTCTTAAAAGTAAAAACATGACATTGGCAGGACTCGAACTCTCGACCTTCACCTTGGGAAGTGCATGCTTTACCAACTCACCTAACTTAACTTTTATTCACAAGACCATAAACAGTGGTAGCGATTGTTCTTATTTGTGTTTCTCGTATATCCTCTTTTTCATGTTTGTTTTAAAACTTCATTTAAAAATATCTTCTTTGTTGAATATAACAGTATGCCTTTTTGTTTGATGATAACAAACATATATTATTCTATAAATCTGTTTGTAATTATACTGTTCTATATTTCATCTGATATATAAATAAATTTTAAATTGAATAATAATAGTATTGCATAGAATTTAAATATTAAAATAGTATTCATTATTCAATAAAATATATTATTTCAAATATTCAGAGTAATATAAATTTTAAAACTCTCTTCTGTACATTTCATTAACCACATTCATATACATTGTTTTCTCACAACAGTTCACTCATTTCGCTCAGTCATACATATATGTTCCCTCACATACATTCATACACTCGTTTTTAAGTGCTTCAGATCCTGTCCAATCACCTACATACCTGTCACAGAAACTAACACAGTAAACTGGAACAAAATAGAAGTAACTGTAGACAAATATAAATTTATTTTAAATTTTTATTCACTTCCGAATTTTGGTGTGTTTCTCATCATCTTTCTGGACTTGGTCTGATAAATATACATTTATTTGAGTCTAGATTGCTTGTGAAATTCACAGTGATTCACTGTAAATACGACAAGGTAGACTGAACAACGGTGCATGTAGATCAATCTCAGCGCAGCTATAGTGGTCTGTTGATCAAGACCAGCCTCAACCCACATTTGTGGTCTTCTAATCTTGACTAGCTACGATACATCGTATAATGGTCTACTGATTTAAATAGAAAATTATTTTTTCTCTTGTAAGCATCTATTTTTCAGGTGAACAGGTACAAAACTCAAGCATGCACAATGACATAACTGGACATTTGCATAAAGCATGGATCAAAAAAGCATGGAATTTCCAAGTTCAAGCATGAAAACATGGACAAAGGGTACAAGCATGAAACAACATCATTAATGGATGCACTCAGCACAAATGCCAAGAATTTTAGGTGCACATTCATGATAAAATGCAACATAAGAAGACAGACAACCAAAAATGCACAAATAAATGCAACTCAACACAATGCAGCTTGAAAATAATGCAAAACAGCAAGGATGTGCAACTGCATATGATTCAGTATGCAAATTAAATGGCAAGTGCACAAGTACAAAACTGGGTCTGGAAACATGCAATCATTTTTCAAGTTTCAAGAGTGAAGCAACACAGTGTACAAGGGGAAGTGCAAATCAAAATGATCAAGAAACAACATGCCAACAACTCAAGTGTATTTCAAGTCATAGCTAGCAAATAGTGATGCAGCCATCAACCTAAATGGTTCAAGACATCAATGGAACAAAACTAAAGGGTTCACAAAAAATACAGAAGCAACATCAACCTCAACACAGGCCAAAGCAAATAACATCTGTTTTTATCAGTGTATATCAGTTATACAATAGTAGTTAACATGTGCAAAGCAAAACAGGTGCACCAATTCAAAAATGCAAAGTGCAGTAAATTTACAAGGCATAGGTACACACAATAATGATCATAGAATTTGCAGCCAGAAGTACATGATATAGGCATGCAAATACAACTCAAGGCAATTCAATTGTACAGTCATGGAGTAACAAGGCAACCAGCAAAGTGAAAATGACCATGAGAATGAACAACATAGCCAAGTGACTGGTTCAAAAAGGGAAAGAACCCAAATTGTATTCTTGGCAAGAAAATATTTGGAAGCTTTTTCAATTACACAAGTGTTTTATTATTATTCAAAATTGCCAGAAATTACAGCTGAGAGAAATTAGCAATTTATTTCCCAAATACATAATGAGCTAAACTTGGCACAAATGACATTTTCAGAAACGTGCAAAGAATTCAACTCTGGAAAATCACGCATGAAATTTTCAACATGTTCAAAGGTTTTGTTTATGGGAAAGAATGAATTCATGGATTCAAAACTTTCTATAAAATTGCAAGAGCATTTTTTGGGCAAGAAAAGTAATCAAAAGTTTCCCGAAATCAATTGGGTATTCACGGCAAGTCATCACGAAATCAGAGAGGTTAGGGTTTTGTAAACCCTATACCTACATCCACTCATCACAGGCAAATAGCATTGAATTGAAGCAAAGAACCCAAGCAATCAAAGTAGTAAAATCAGAGAGCTTGCAAAATTTTCCAACCGAGAGTGCGTTTGCAATCCAGATTATAGGAAAAGGAGTGCATATAATCGATTGAAGAACTCTTAGTCGATCGAAGCAAGCCACAGTTTAAAGGAGGATAAAAACCCTAATTTCATTCGATCACCATTGATAGGAGAAAAGGAGGTAGTTGTGTATTGTAAATGACAATGCAAAAGGGGTCGATATTTCTCTTCTTATTTTAATGTTTATTTATTTAGGTTTTGGTTCTCTTCTTACTTTCTACTTGTTAAAACTTGTTTTAGTTGAGTTGTGTAACTACAAGATTTTGTAGTTAAGAAAATCATGAATTAGGAGTTAAGTCTTATCAAGATTTTGAGAAGTAGCAGGGTTTGCGAGTTTATAGGGTTTTGTAATCGGGAAACTGTTTTAATACTAATAGGAAGCTTAGAATGCAACAGTAGGCAAGTTTTGTCGAAGTTGGGTAATTCTTATGTGTGATTTATCTTTTCTACAGTTTTATTATTATTCTGTGTTAGTGTTTTATTTTTTAATTGTACTAAACCCTATTCACGCCCCTCTTGGTTAATTTAGATCCTACAAGTGGTATTAGAGTCAAGTTTAACTAACTCTAAAGTCATGAATTCAGAAAACAATGCTATTTCTGAGAGATAATCCAAAGTTAGGACACTATGTTCAATGCAATGATTATGCTTACTGGAAATCTTGGATGAAGGTTTATTTAATATCTATTAACTACGATGTTTGGGATTTTATTGAATCGGGATACAAAACTCCTACTATAATCATTAATAATGTTGAATTTCCTAAACCAAAGGATAAATGGGTTGCTGATGACAAGAAATTACTTTCGATTAATGCTAAAGTAGTGAATGCTTTAATTTGTACCTTTGACAAAACTAAATTTAACAGAGTTTCTCATTGTACGACTGCGCAGGAAATTTGGCATACTTTCGAGGTCACACATAAAGGAACATCTCAAGTGAAAGAATCTCAACTTGCCTTATTCTGTAATGAATATGAAAACTTCACGATGCAAAATGACGAGAGTATAAAAGACATCTATAGTCGATTTTTAGGGTTGATTTACAATGTTAGAGCTCTTGGAAAAGTTTACACTGAAGTGGAACTAGTAAGGAAAATTTTACGAGTTCTGCCAATGAATTTTGAGGCTAAAGTCATGAAGATTCAAGAATCAAAAGATTTGAACAAACTGAGCATCGAATAGCTGATTGGTAATTTGATGACATAAGAAATGGAGTTGAAAGCAAGGGAGAATGCAAAAACTTAGATTCAAAGAAGAGGTCAATAGTCTTAACTAACACTGTAAACATCGATGACGATATGGAGGATCCTATCGAGAGCTTGCTATAGTGTTAGAAATCTTCAGAAATGGACCAAATTCAAAACATGTAAGAAGAAGTCAAAAGCTAACAAATCACGAAATTCTGACAATTTGGATAAAGAAGTAATCTGCTACAAATGGAAGAAACCCAGTCATATCACACCTAATTATCCACAGCTTGAGAATGGCAAAAGAAATAAAAAGAAGAAGAAAGCCTTTGCAATGACGTGGGAAGATGAGAAAGGAGAAGAAGTTTTTGACAATAGCGAAGAAGAAGCTAATCAATGTTTTATGGCTCAGTTAGATTTGGAAAACAGTGGTGAAGACTCTAGTGAGGTATACGGGTACAAGGATTTACTTTTGATGTACATGATCTTACCAAAACCACTGATGCTCTAGAATTAAAAGTGAAGAAATTAAAATCTGATAGATTAAATCTAGTTCACGACCATGATAGGTTAGAATCTGGACTTGAAAAAGTTGCAAATATTAAAAACCTTAATTGTGAAAAGTGTAAGCTTTTGAATCTAGAGCTATAAAAACTCAAGTCAAACATAGATGGTCTTGAAAAGGAAAATTTGAGTTTGAAAGAGAATGATGACATTAAAAGGAATAATTTTGTAAATAGATGCACCTCACTTGTGACAGAGAACACAACACTTAAAACCAAAGTCTAAGATCTTGAGACTACTTTGAATAAGTTTTCAATAGGTGAAATGTCTTTTGAAATGTAGTTAGGAAACTAATTGTTCACTAACAATAAAAAAGGATTAGATTTTGGAAAGATACATAATGTTGTGAAAGATAATGCTAAAGATAGGAGTGTTTTTCGTAAGTGTGTGAAATATGGAAAAATTGGACGTGGTTTTGAAAATTGTAAGAATAGGAACAAGAACAGAAAATTTATACTAGTTTGGGTTCTTAAGAACTTGGCAAGCAATTATCATAATGTAACGGTCCGTATTTTTAACCATTTATTTAATAATTTAAAATCAGTTTTAAATGTTGTTTTGAAATTTTAATTACGTGGAATTTATAATTTTGAATATTTTGTTTATGTTAGTAATATAGTAATATGTTAATTCCGAATTATCGGGAAGATATTGAATTCGCAATACTGACAATATAAAAGAATATTAAGTTATTTTACGGTTCTAAATTTCATTGCGATCGAGGCTCGAAAGAAATTTTACAAGATAGAAAAGTCAAATGATAATTATACGTTAAAAATAAGCAGCGCGCTTTCGAAATTTTGGCGTCGAGTATATACATATCTTTGCAAATCTCAGCATTTTAAATCTGTGGATCTCCAAATATTTGAATCGTGGCAAATTGTTTAAGGTTGTACAATGTAATCTTGGTCAAAACTTTTTAGCTACAATAAATAAAAATATCTCTGTCCCCTTTCAGCCTTTCCTATCGTCTCCTAGTCTGAAGAAACGACGACAATCATGTGCAAACAGAAAGTGCAAATCCTTATTTTCACATGTCTATATATATAAAAAAATGATATAATAATAAAATATGGTTTGTCTCTTTTCGGTGGACCAATCAACTTTAAATAATATCACGCTCAGTATACTGTTATACATCATTTTCTAACATAAGAAAATATAAGATAAGGATATGCTATCGCATACCCATATGAACCATGTGAAAAAAATCCTTACCAAATTGCGTTGGCCAAGCTAAAAGTTATGGCTAATATTTATTTCTATTTGAAACAGTGATTATTGTTAAAAAAAATGTGATCCATACCAAATTTTTTGAGCGTGCCTACCAAGGAAAATCCTACCCCAATCAGAAGAGATAGCGTGGCAGAATTCTCACATGCCTTGAGTCAAAGAGTTGTGGCATCCCTTATATTATTTTTCTTTCTGTCCAATTTATAATCTCAGTACGTGTGCAACTAGTAGCATGTGATATCAAATCTTTACAGATAATATTACGTCGTTTTTATCGTTGGCATTCTTTACCACTTTATTTCAGTCACCAATAAAATGTAAACATCTGGGTCTTATTTCATTCGGAATCCCTGTGTCGTACATATACATGACAAAATCCTTTAAATATTTGGACAGATGAGAGTTACACCTCGGTCAAATATTACGTCTGTGATACATAAGATGAAACAGTGCATCCTTTGCATATAAAAAAAAATCTTAGCACAGGCCTACAATCGTGAATAGTGAAATTCCATCCAATCAAAATCCTAAGCCTGCTTCTTTACATAGCAGGGCACATACAAACCAATCCATATCTCACCTATAAAAGAAAAAATATATAATTTTTGACCAATCGCATGTATGTATACTTCCTTGGCAGCCACGGACCTCCTTCTATATAAACCACTTGCCTCGTCCTTCCAAAACCGCAAATTACTGAGAAAACGAACTTCTTCAATTCATTCAAAACAAATAAATACAAAATGAAGTTGCATAAAAATGGATTTGATGAACTCGTAGGATTTTATGCTCCAAACTCATATGTAATTCAAGCAACTCGATTTTGTTTTTGTTGCTGGATTTTTGTACATCGCCTAGGGCATCGACTAATCGTCGTTAAGAGTGGAAGCTGGCTCGAACAGAGGCCATGGCGTGTTCCTGCAGCTAGGCGCAGTGATTGAGAAGGTTAGGTCAAACTGAGGCGAAAAGTAGTTGCTATATTTTTATATATAGCTGGTTGCACAAAGTTTGGGATCCGATCCTTGGGAAGTTGGCCATAAGGGCGTTGTTGAGTAGTGGTGCCTCGCTGAGTTGGACGGTGATGGGAACAGAGAAGGCGGTGATGGCAGTGGGAAGGTGGCGTGTACTATTAAGGTGGGGAAATTGTTTTTATGTAGCGGAGAAAAAAAAACAAAGGGGGCGAACTGACCAGAATAAAATGAAGAGGGAAGTGACAGTGGAATGGGTACCGATGATTTGCGAATGTAAAGGAGGATGGGAGTTTCTCGGTACTGGTGGTTTGATATTAGAATAAGGAGAAGGAAAAGAAGGGTGGAAGAAAAATGGATTGGAAGATGTTCCATGCATTGGCTCGTGGGCTTTGGGCTCAATAAAAAAAGGAAAAAAAGTAATTTCGAATACCTGGGAAGGAACATGCATGGGGTGGCACAAGGGAAATAAGACTTCAGGAAGTTGCGTTCATATATAAACATGAAAGGGCATTGAGTATAGTCTTTAAAATGGTGCGACTGAGTTAAGTTTGGTTTTTGGTGAAGCTTGTTGAAGGAACATGCCTGGCATTATGATTGTGGCGTTGGCATGTGCAGAAGCTCGTAAGGCACTTTGCAGCAAGTAAATAACGCGATTAAGTGCTGATGACATCGCTAATTCTGGTAATTAGTGTAGGTAGTTATTAGTTAATTAATTTTAAATTAATTTATATATACAAACCGTAATCATATAATACGTGTAACTCCACATACATTTACATAATCAAACGAAATAAAAGCCATTGGAATCGTATCATCGTGAGCAACGGGACCAAGTTGATTTGGAGAAGTTCGTAGCTGATTGGAATTCGATGTAATTTTAAACATTGTTTAAACTTATATGAAACAACGGGAACTATCAACCGAAAATAAAAAGGTGATTTAACTCTCACACCTTCTGAAATTCTTTTTGTGCTAAATTCATATAATTAGAAATTTTAGTTAATAATATAGAATTGGTTGATTGAATGTTATGGTTGGCTTCTGGTTGTTTATCGTTTGCTTGATCGACATTATTTACTTTATTAATTAAAAATAACAAATTAATGACAAATCATTTCATATGTAATTATCTGTGATGCAGGGAAGAACAGGTTGGAGGGATCTAACCAAATTCCTCAAATAATTGTTGTTATTTGTTTTATTGCATTTATATACGAATTGTTTATCCCCAATGGTATTATAACCTGTTTGGATAATGATTGTTGAATGGATGTTGGTCGTTAAATTGAAATTCAATGACTATTGTGTTTTAAATAATAGACTGTATTGATTAAGTAATTGGCAGCGAATAGTTAAAATCCATTGTTTTCAGATAGCATTTCGCTATAGGCGAATTGACGGTAATTTAAGTTATAAAATTTATTTTATAACTTAATCGAGTTTTCATGTTGATTTTACACAAGTTACTAAAAATAGAAACCATATAAGTATTTTCATTATCGTATTTTACAAAGGAGATCTTTAAATGATTACAATAAGTAGAGAAGATATAAATTATCTTGAGGGATGACAATTTGAAATAATTGTTTTCAAGAAAACAATTAAGCGAGTTAATATCAAATTAATTATATTTTTAATCAGTTTAATAAGAAGAGTTAAAGGAAACCAGCTAACAATGAACGATGTTTTCAAGTTGATGTAATCAACTGTTTAAAGTGGAAGTGTTATTGAATTTGTTATTTGATAGTTTAACGACAATTATGCAAATTTATCGAATGTCCTTAAAAGTTAATTAATCCTTAATTAACGGTATTTTAAAATGATTATTAAATTAATTATTTTTATTAAAGTAATTATTCTTAACAACCTTTCTAAAAGGGGTTAACTATTCTATTTTAATTAACTAAGAAGTTAACTACCTTGATTGTAGTTAATGATGAAGTTAGCTATTATTAATCAATAATAATAGAAGTGATTATCTTTTAAATGGAATTTGGTTAAAAGGTAATCGTGTAATAATGTTTTAGGTTAACTTTGAAAAGTATTTTATACATGAATTGGATAACGAATCCAAATATGATAAACAAGTGTTTGAAAGGAATCTAGAGATGATGATATGTTTGAAATAAGCATTTACTTAATTAAGTAAAGTAATATAATCAAAAGGAGATTTCCAAATAAAGGAAAATGGAACGGATTGGCGTAAAGGACCCAAATATATAAACTTATAAAAAAAAGATTTGAACCAAGATGTTTACTTAATAATTAGAATTAAGTAAAGCCAATCAAAATCGGAAAAAGGATTCTTAAAGCATTAAGGTAAGGGTTTAAATGAAGTTTTTAAAGGCTTAATAAGTGGGTTGGTAAATTAAGATCCAAGTTGGATTATCTTAAGATGCTAAAACATATTGGCATAATAGGATTTGAAATTTAATTAAAACCATATACACAAGGTTTGTAAAAAGGATTTTAAACCAGCATGGTAATTTTGAAGATAGAAGATCACTTAAGAAGTGAATTGAACGATGTTATTGAAATAAGAATTTCAATGGAAAGGGAAGGATATTTAATAGTGATGAATTAAGAGATTAGTGAATGTTTACTTAGTAAATGAATTAAATAAAGAGATTTCAATTTGGACGAGATGATTTATAACACTATATTTAGAATCAAATTGTTAGTAATATTTTTATGATGTTCCACTCATTTTAAGTTACAAACTTTTATTTATCTTGAAATAAAAATGTTGTCAATCACAGTCTAAGAAGTAATTAGAATACCCCAACTTGAACAGCTTCACTATTATTGAAAGATGATATTAATTTGTAAGGGTTAAAGGTAATATAAAGGAGATTTGGGAATATATGAAAGATTTTTGGAAAGGATAGTGATATTTTAAGATAAAGGAAATAAATGAAAGGAGTTTGGTAATTATATTTATTTTAAACATTGATTATTGTTTCAAAGAAATCAAAACAAAAGAGATTGAGAAAGATAAATTATATAACCGATTTTTAATTGATAAAATGGTTTGAAATGCAATATTTTAATATAAAGGACTGAAGCTGCCAGTGTACATAGCTATACTGTTGGGTTTGATAGTTAAAGAATCGACTATCAAATCAAAATTCCTTATGACTTTTTGACGAGTTGTTTCATAGATACTAGGATGGGAACTAGACCCAAAACCACTTTGAATCAACCATGCGCTCGTGACTAACTTGCAAGCTTATAAAGATGGAGCATTGAAGACCGTTGATCTTCATGATCGGAGGAACCACTTGTTAATTTTCTCTGGTCTGGTCCACCAGAGTTATGATGACTTGTGATTCTTTCGTGATTGATATCCACAGATTGCAAGGAATTTTCGCTACTAATTTATAGGGTGATTCCTAGGATGCAGTAGGAGAGTGTCTTCGGTTCATCCTGTTCCTGGATAACTTGTATGAATGAAAGTCTAACAGGGTATTTCCTTTAGAATCATGTACGTTGATTTTTACAAATATGCCAAGTTTGGTGGCGGAGAAATTCTCTTGTTTAACACCCAGAGTGTATTTGTGGAATCAATTAGTGATTTGATGGATATGACCTTGTGGCATTCAAAGTGAATGGAGATGTGATAAAAGATAAATGTAACCTCAAGCCTCATCAACCGAGAAATGGCACAAAATCGGGTAGGCAACATGGCTATGTGGGTCGCACCCATTAAAAGGGTATATCATTATCTGATCTGGAGAAATCAAATGCCTTTGGTTGTTCCTTTTTATTTATACATGTATGCGATCGGTTCGGTTTACTGGCCCCCAACCGTGGTAATGATATATTCGATACTCTTAAGAGAAATGAGGGGACGGTCATATGTAGCCGGGTTGCAAGACGTTCTTGTTGAACCCCAATGTATTCATCTCCGGAGGTACATTGTCGGAAAGATGGTCCTATACCTTTCCAGGAAATCAATTCTCCAATAAGAGCCCGCGATTTTGATTGTATACTGTATATGTAGACGTGAGATGCAAGCGTTCTGCTAGATTATTATTTATTTATGGTTTGATAAACATTATTATAATATCAGAAAAGATATTGATTTCAAAAATGTTTTGGGTTATATTAAGGTAAAAGTCGTCCGTATTTATGTGTGGGATGGTCTTACTATTATTCATTTCTTTCAAAAAGGATTTTTTTTCAAAGTTAAACAAGTTGTTTGTGTTGTGAATTTATCACTGAAAGTATTATAGACTGAGGTGAATTTTGCTTTGCTTCAAATGTGCTCAGGTCAGACCGAGTATATTTCCAGGCTAGGTTTCATTGGGAGTTCAGGAGCTGGAAGCAGGAGGTTTCACCATTAGATATTTAGAGTATGTTCCACTGTATCTGATATATGATGTACTCTGATGATTGGTATGTGTATACAATTTCATTTTTTGTAAAGAGATTCGATATATATTATTTTATTCATTCCGTTGTGAGATTCTGATGTTCTCCTTGTTCTTCTATTTTAATATTTCTTTCTTTCTTTCCTCATCCTCTAATTTCTTTCTACTAACAATCTGGTGTTTCTCGATACTTGGGATTTGGCAAGTAATACGAGTTTTATGTATTATTGTCGAAATTCGAGCGTCGAATCTCCGCCAGGTCGTTACACATAACTATTGGAACACAAATAAAAATTCCAAATAAATCTGGGTTCCAAAAGGTTCTTTTATCCATAATGCTTCAGTCATTGATATATTGGACCTAAGAGCTTCTCTAGGTCATTTCCTTCTTTTCTTGTGTAAGTATGTTGGTGGGCTAAGGCAACAGAGATGGTATTTTCACTCAGGTTGCTCTAAGTATATGATAGGTGACAAGACAATGTTCCTTAGCCTAGAAAAATGTAAAGGTGGGAGTGTGACACTGAGGGAGAATAGCAAGCGCAAAATTATTAGTAAAGGTAAAGTAGGTAATGGTACTTTTACTTTAACTGATGTTTTTTACATTGACAATTTACATCACATTCTCATCTCTATAATTCAGTGGTGTGATAAAGGTATGAATGTAGTTTCTGATAGTGAGATTTGCAAAATCATTGAAATATCCACTAGTAACATTGTTTTCGTAGGCAAAAGAAAAGGAAACGATTACACACTTTCATTTGAAGATCTAACTCTTTCCAGATGTTTGGTAGCCATAGAAGAAGAAGCATTTTTGTGGCATAAGAGACTAGCATATGCTAGTATGGGCCTCTTGGAAAAACTTGAAATAAAAGAACTTGTTAGAGGTTTACCACATCAGAAATTTAAAAATAATAAAGTGTGTAAAGCATATTCCATGGGCAAATTTAGTCGTTCGTCATTTCGTTCTAAAGATACTATTATTACTTCATGGGCTCTTGAGTTAATCCAAATGGACTTATTTGGACAAAAAGATATTGCAAGCTTAAATGGAAAATGTTACTGTTATGTATTGGTTGATGATTATTCTAGATTCACATGGGTTTATTTTCTAGCCAAGAAGTCTAAAACTTTTGATAATTTTCAAAATTTTCAAAAAAAATTCAAAATGAAAAAGGTGTTTCAATTAAAACTTTGAGAAGTGATCATGGAGGTGAATTTGAAAAATTAGACTTTGAAAGGTTTTGTGAAGAAAATGGTTTTAAACATGAATTTTTCGCACCTTGAATACCTCAACAAAATGGGGCAGTCGAAAGGAAAAATCATACATTATAAGAATTGGCTAGATCTATGTTGAGTGAGTATAAATTGCCTTTAACTTTCTGGGTAGAGGCAATTAATACTTCTTGTTATGTAATGAATAGAGATATGATTAGACCAATACTTAATAAAACGTCATATGAGTTGTGGTTTGATAAAAAGCCTAACATTTCATGTTTTAGAATATTTGAATGTCCTTGTTATATTCTTAACATAGGAGATCAACTTGGAAATTTTCAATTAAAGGTTGATGAATGAATTTTTGTGGGTTGCTCTTCGAGGAGAAAATCTTACAGAGTCTTCAATAAGCGATCAAAAACAATTGCTGGAACTATTAATGTGAAGTTTGATGAATCGGACTTGGAGATGGCTTATGGAAAGAATAAAGATGACGGTGTTGTGCAAGAAGGTGAAAAGGAAAGTAATGAAAATGAATCTACCGGTGACGAGATCACTAGGCCAACAATTAAACCAGAAAAGTTGAATTTCAGACCTAATCATCCTCCAGAATTGGTTATAGGTAGACCAACAGTAGGTGTTTGCACTCGTTCTTCATTTAATATAAATGTTTGAGCTTTTTGCATTCACAATGCTTTTATTTCTGAAATCAAACTGAGTTCTTATGATGTTACTCTTAATGATGAATGTAGGATTTTAGCAATGCAAGATGAACTTAGTCAATATGAGAGGAATATGGTTTGGAAGTTAGTTCCTAGGCCAAATGACTATCCAATTGTCAGAACTAAATGGACATTTAAAATAAACTTGATGAATTTGGAAATCTAATTAGAAATAAAGCTAGGTTGGCTGCAAAATGCTGTAATCAAATAGAAGGCACTTATTTTGATGAAACATTAGCTCCAGTTGCTAGGTTAGAAGCAATTAGAATTTTGCTAAGTTTTGCATGTTTTAAGGGCTTCAAACTTAAACAAATAGATGTAAAGAATTCCTTTTTGAATGGAGAGCTAAAAGAAGAAGTTTTTGTTGAACAACCCCCTGATTTTGAAAGTCACGAGTTTCCAAATCATGTGCATAAACTTGAAAAATCATTATATGGTCATAAGCAAGCTCCTAGAGCTTGGTATTTCTATCTTTGTACATACATTTTGGAAAATGGTTTTGAAAAGGGGAGTGCTGATACAACTTTATTTCTTTTACACGATGAAGGTGATTTTTTGATTATTCAGATTTATGTTGACTATATCATTTATGGTGCTACTAATGAAGGTTTGTGTGAGAAATTTGAAAAAGTCATGCAGAATAAATTTGAAATGAGCTTGGTAGGTGAGTTGAAATATTTCCTTGGATTCCAAATCAAATAAGTTAGCAAGGGGATTTTAATTTCACAAACAAAGTATTTGATGGAATTGTTGAGAAAATTTGGAGTTGAAAATGCAAAGCCATCGAGAAAGCCTATGAGCCCATCCACTAAGCTTGACAAAGATGAAAAAGGTCTTGCTATGTATCAGAAAAATATCATGGGATAATTAGTTTGCTTCTCTATCTCTCTGCTTTTATACCCCAATATTAAGTTTTCTATCTGTTTATATGCATGTTCTCAATCCAACTCAAAAGAATCTCATTTAAAAGCCACAAACCGAATTTTGAGATATTTTTTGCACACATATTTATGGTACTCCTCTTGTGATCAGTTTGATTTACTTGGTTTTTTGATGCCGATTATGCTGATTCACTCATTGATAGGAAAAGAACTAGTGGAACTTGTTTCATGATGGGACATTCTCTTATTTCATGGTCAAGTCGAAAGCAGAACTGTATTGCATTGTCCACTACTAAAGCCGAATATATTGCTTTAGGAAGCTGTTATGCACAGATTCTATGGATGATGCAAACTCTCGCTGATTTTGGCCTAATCTATAACAAGTACCATTGAAATGTGATAGTAAAAGTGCAATAGATCTATCAAATAGCCCTGTTCATCATTAATGCACAAAACACATTGATGTGAGAGACCATTTCATTAGAGATCACATTTTTAGAGAGGACATTTGCATTGAATTTATTCCAACTAAATCTAAACTTCCTGACATTTTTACAAATCCCCTTCTCAAAGATAGATTTACCAGATTACACTTAGATTGGGGATTATAGAAATTGATTAATCACTCTGCATTTTTGTTTAAAATATTTTTGGTTGTTTGTTCTCTAATTCATTTTCTGACAGCTCAAACCATTTTTGGACACCACTAAAGAAAGAATAGTTTTTTGAGAAATTAGTGATAGAAATGTGACTATACAATTTTTTAGAATGAGAGAGAGCTGGAAATTTTCAAAAATCCTAGTATAATTGAACATATTTCATAATATGATTAATTTAGAGATTTATTTCTCGACTATCTCTATCCCTACCATGTTCCTATCATTCATTATGGTTTTAAATAAGTAGATTTTTATATATTAAGTGTTACCCTAATCTCATTTGATAAACCTCACGGTCATGCATGATTAGAGAATGCTTATACTTTAAGTTACTACTGGTCCCATTTAAAAATCCTTATGGTTATGCGTGGTTAGTAAGTTCTAAAAAAAATTATGTGTACATATATATTTCTCCTCGTTATGTAAAAACAGACATCCCTTTTTTTTAAATGTGAAATGTGTTACTATGTTATGAAATTGTTAGACCAAAAAATGGCATTAACACCCAATAGACTAGATCTTGAAGAGTATAATGAAGAAATATAAACTAAAAATAAGAAGAAGCCAACAAACATGCGAGATTCATAGTGGTTAGGTGTTAACGAGCCTACGTCCACTTTATACTCTTTATAATCAACAGATAATTATCACTACAATGAATTGAATCGATCAAACACTTAAAGTACTTATGATTTCCTGTCAAATTTATGCAATTACACTCAAAATGGATGAAACAGAGTACGGGTCAAATGGGAATGGTGTTAGCGATATATAGTATTCAGAAATTCAAGTGGCCAAAAATCCACTTTTTTATCCCCAGGTTTGCTATTTATAGGGTTGGATCATGCTATATTGGTGGGAACGGTTACTATTACGTGGCATTAACTCTAGTTTAATAATGTCTAGTTGATGTTGTACGTGGGTCGAGGTTTGTGGCCATGCAGCATTAGACCCGTGCAATTAGGAAGTAGTGGTGTTAGTGGGAAGCGGCTCCAAGTGGTTACATAAATCGGGATCGGGTCGAGTTAATCCCGTTCAACCTAAGCCTCTCTTTCTACCATTCGACCTGAAGTCCTCTATTTCATCCGATTCGTAGGCCTTCGAGCCATTGATTTGATATCATCTAACTGAAGCTCTTATGTTCTGTTCGACCCGTGAACTATACTTCTGTTCGACCAGGATTCTGGCTCTTAAGTAGACATAAATCTAGATCTCTAATACATGTGATCATGATTGTTTGGACTTTGGGTTACCTTGTTACAAAGTAGGCCAACATTTTGCCCCCTAAAGTACATCTTATCGTAGATGAGATGTGCTTTGAACTTGGTAACCCATTTATTCTTGAATGAACAGTAGTCAACGATCGTGTCATTTTGTGAAGTCATAACTCTTGATGCCTGTACACCATGTATAAATAAGAGATTATGCCTATGATTGCTTTTGTTATATCTAGCAATTCAGGATCTTCAATTTGAGATAGGAAACTTTTTAGGTAAATCTTCTAATCTTTGTTGAGTCAAAAGACTGGAGTTATTCATTTGAGTCACGTTATCTTACCGGTTCTCGTATATGGTTATGTGCACACGATTCGTTGTGGATGACACTTTTAAATTATTGAGATTCAATTATTGTACACGATCATGATATGTTGTTATGAACACATAGTATTCGTTGAGGTTGTTCCTAATTTTATTTGAATTCTTTAACACTTCTTGTTGAAATTGGTTCGGATCGGAAAAACTAGAAGCATATCTGGTCGAAAATATTCGTACCGATGACTTTTTGACCCGAATAGCCTTCACAAGACTGTCTCAACCCATTCATTTCAAAGAGAATACGAATGGTCTCTTTTACATTATATAAGCTAATCCTGCCCCTTCACTCTTTACCTTATTCCTTCGCTTCTAAATTATTTTACATTTACAAACCCTAACTCTTCAAAATTCCTCAGCCTCGACTTAATTCTTGAATTCAATTAATAGGTAGGTCGTGAGTCAATGATTTTTTTTAATTCTAGCTTTTGACTGAATTTGGATTAGTCATATGTTGATTCCCTTCATTTGTTGCTGTGACATTGGCTTCTTGAATCTCGAGGCCGTCGTCATTGGAGGCACCTCAGGTGACAATTATGGTGTCTCACATCTGGTGTTAAAGGGTTTGGCACATGGGTTTTGCTTTTTTACTTCGGTGACTTGGAGAAGAAAGAACGATGGGACCTGAAGTTTCGAAGGAAGAAGAAAAGGAAATATAACTGGGCTTGAATTGGATGGGTTGCTGGGGCAAAGAGTTCGAAGGGTTTAAAAGTGACACAAGATTCATTAGGTCGGATTGAACACTTTTTCGACCCAGAGTTGTATTGTTTAATTCATTCGACCCGAACGAATTCGACCTAACTCACCCTAAGAACCTGGGGGAGAAACGGAAGAGAAAGAAGAGGAAACAAAATAGGCCAGACATAAAGTCTGGCGAGTCCTGTTACTTTTGTCATATAAATAAGTAAAAGCATCATGACAGGCATATAAGTTGGAGAGAGAGATAACAGTGTCATAAGGCAGGAATAACAAGGTAAATAGGAGAAACAGAACAAAGCATACATTACGCTTCTCCAATACTTCTCTTTGCACCAAAACTAGTATAACAAGAACAAGATGATACCAACTAGTATAAGATGGTAGACTTAGAAGTAATTCTAGTGAGAGGTTTCACGCCATACAATAATAGGTAGCCCAACAGAACTGACAGATGTTAACCACCAATGACAATAACGTGCTCCTAAACAAGCAAGACTAGATGTACCTAATTACTATTCCTAATCTATCGACTCCCTAACTCGTAGACACCCATGTTGGGCCTATGGTAAGACGTATCATTTCCTAAAGTGGCAACCCCGTTATTTTCAAGATGCACAGCTATATCTACTGATGTCACATCGTCTTATCTTCCCGAACAAGTGGACCAATGCCCATGCATGATGGAACACGCCGTCAACACCCTTTACGCAAGTGACCTCTTATAATCAGCTCAATAAGCGTGCCTTGATCCCGATCTGGTTCGGGGTTCTCTGTTTGATACCAGTACAGGTTACTTACTGATACGGGTACCACACTTCAGATGATACAAGCTTCCCCTAGGCTTGCATCCCAACTACTAGGATTTCCACAGGTTATGCCTACCAGTTTAACAAGATTGCATAACCCCAATAGGTTAAGTTTGTCGGGTTCAAATATATGACCCATTCCCGCCTATTTTACAAGATTAATTCAACCCTCCCACTGATTCAAGCAATTCTATTTAACCCCTACTCAAGTTAACAGGTTCGTGTAATACTTATGGATTCAAACAGGTTAAGTATTACAAGTTCATCACCATTCATTCATTTATTGTTATAATGCGCTAGATCTCCCACATTAAGTCTACCACTTGTGGATGCTGGATATCCAGTTGGATCCCGGGCATACTTCTTCGACAAGTCGGACTTAACCTCATGTCTTAGCATCATCACGTGTACTTTTATGCACTTAGACCCCTCACATTAGATTTACCACTTGTGGACGCTGGATTTGCCAAGCAGTTCTTGGCAGACTTCAACCACAAGTGCAATCTAACCTCGTGTCTAAGCGCGGTTACAGTTTCTAATTACTGTAAATCCAGGCATTTTCATTACTAATCAATTTTCAAGTTTATAGTGCCCCAAATCCTCGTCCGATCTATGATACAAGTTATGCGCTAGATTAAGGTTCTGATCAAGATATAAGTTATGACCCCGAATCCCAAGTTTTGGCTCAAGGTACAAATTATGCCCAAATTTCCCAGTCAGGTTTACAATATGAATTATGCCCCAAATTAATCATTCCCAAATTCATATGTTCGCATATTTCAGCGATAGGCATAGGCTTGAAGGTAGCCTGGCTAGGAAAAAAAGGGAAGAAAGGGATAGAAGAAAACAAGAGTAGGCATAGTAAATAAAACTGGAATATGATGACAAAATTAGCAAACTAACATAATAGGAATAAGGTGACATGATCAGGAAAACTATAGGGATATCATGAATAGGCATATAGGCACTAATCAATAGATCAGGTGTACAAGTAATGGCCGATTTGTTATGATTCATGTTACTAACAAGCGTATGAATAGATCCATACTTATAAACATGTCAAGCTTACATTTTAGGTGTTTATATATAAAAGCAACGTAAACTCATTGTGATTGGATCTAAAGAACATATAATTGATCGTAGATGTTGTAGCACAGATCTCTGAATACGTATAACTTGTTATTGAAGAAGAATAGGCTAGATCAAACTATGTTGGAGCATCACCTCGTTGTCTGTTTTTGGTGAATAAAAACAATTAGAATGAGGTCCTATTTATAGTTTAAGGTCAACGATTGTCGCACAGAAATGTGTCCAGGTGCGGAGAAGGAATCTGCCCGGATCTCGGGGGGGGGGTCGACATGGTGGTCGATATAGGTGTCGACACCCCTGTTATGTGTTCAACCCATGGGTCGACACCCCTAGGGACGGGGTCGACCCGTAACAAGCCGATTTCCCCCATTTTTCCCGCCTCTGATTTTTTATTTTCTAGAATAGTTTAATATATATATATATATGGCTTATATATATATAAACTTCAAACCTTAATATCTTCTTCATACAATGTTCGTTTTACGAAAGCTTGGGTGTTTATCTTAAGCAGAATTCTGAGACAAACACAATGGCGTAGTCTGTTTTACTTAATTCCACATATTTAATTAAGCATTCTTTAATTTATCATTAAAGTGTCGTTATAATTATAGGGTGTTACATTCTCCCCTACTTAAAGGATTTAGTCCCCAAATCTTTAAGTTAAGTAGAATGCATATCCTAACATCCATCACCCATCTACTCATCCATCAATCACAGACATCCATTGTCCTTAAAAGATTTCTAATGCTTATATGAACATATGCAAAGGTGTGTGTATATGTCCCTATATTAAGCGAAAGTTCAGGCGGTCTACTGATTCAGTTGACCTCCTTGATGCAATTATGTTAGTGCTATGAATAAACATGTATGCAAATAATCCTATTATAACATGTGAGTTCTATATATTTGCACAATCGTTCATCCAAATGCAACATCCATATAATGATACACCAATTTTCATCCATAAAAGAAAACAAAGCACACACAGCCATATGCAATATGAGAGTGATTGAGCCTATCTATTGCCTAATGTGTATGTATATGCATCCACGAGCAAACACTAGCAAACACTTGCATCCATCACCCATAACATGTCTTAAACACATGTTTACATCCATGGGATTCCTACCTA
Source organism: Allium sativum (assembly GCA_030737875.1). Lineage (NCBI taxonomy): Eukaryota > Viridiplantae > Streptophyta > Magnoliopsida > Asparagales > Amaryllidaceae > Allium > Allium sativum. The sequence goes on from CM060916.1 coordinate 836,577,194, forward strand.
AAGGTCGAAGATTCGATCGATAGGATATACTTAAACGATAGAAACAAGCATGAAAGAAGTTAAGAATATACCCTTGAAGAGAAAAGGGTACGAAGCGCGAATCTTGTCTTCAGTCTCCCATGTCGCATCCTCGCGGTCATCTCCTATTGAACTTTTATCAACTTGACCTCTCGATTGCGTAGCTTCTTAGCCTTTGATCATAGAATATGGGTGGGAACTTGTCTAACTGTCGCCTCCCATTCTACCTCTACTTCCTCGAGCATACTCGTCTCAACTACTTCTGCGGTATCATGCAAGCACTTCCGTAAATGAGAAACGTGGAAAACATCATGAATGTCAGACAGTCTCTCTGGTAGCTTTACTCTATAGGCCATTTGATCAATCCTTTCTATTATGGGAAATGGCCTTACAAAACTTGGTGTCAGTTTCCCTATAGATCCAAAATGAACTACATTCCTAAAAGGTGATACCTTGATGAAAACCATGTCTCCCACCTCAAACTCAATGTCAGTCCTTCATCTATCTGCGTAGGAATTCTGCCTGTCCTGAGCTATCTTCATGTGCATGCGGATAAGATCAATCTGTTCCGAAGTTTCTCTAAACATCTCAGGTCCAAGTAGAAGCCTTTCTGTAGATTCCCACCAACAAGTCGGTGATCTACAAGGTCATCCGTATAATGCTTTGAAGGATGCTATGCCAATACTGGACTGGTAACTGTTGTTGTAGGCGAACTCTACTAAAGGAAGATGCTCTTCTCAAGTCCCTCCGGAATCTAGGATACACGGTCTTAAAAGATCCTCAAGGAGTCTATTCACCCTTTCTGTCTGTTAATCGGTCTGTGGGTGATAAGCGGTTCTCAAACACAACTTTGTATGCAATGCATCCTGCAAGCTCCTCCAAAACTCACTAGTGAAAATGGGGTCACGATCACTCACAATACTGGAAGGTACTCCATGCAGACAGACTATCTCACGAAGATAAACTGCTGCCAACCATGCTGATGTCCTCTTACTCTTAACAGGAATGAAATAAGCGCTCTTAGTAAACCTATCCACTGTAATCGAAATACTGGTGTTGCCTTTCCTCAATTTAGGCAAACCATCAATGAAATCCATAGAGACGCTCTCCCACTTCCACTGTGGGAGCTCCAAAGGATGAAGTAAACCACCGGGCTTCTTTTGCTTAGCCTTGACTTGCTGGTAAATCAAGCATCGATAAACGAACTTCGCCACATCTTTCTTCATCCCAGCCAAAATGAAAACTCTCTTCATATCTCTATACATCTTATCACGGCCTGGATGAATAGTCATCCTAGAATGATGGGATTTCTCAAGGACCGTTTTCAAGAGACTCCAGCTCGGGGAACACAAAGCCATCCATCTCGTCGCTACCACCCTCTATCGTCCGTGGAATACATACTGAGGTGACCAGAAGTCTCCCCTTTACTAAGCCTATCGAAGATATCTGCTAGCTGTAGATCCTCTCACTGTGAAGTCCCTATCTGGTACAACAGAGTAGATCGCACCTCTAATGATGACAATAAACCAGGTGTAAACTGGATGGAGGGTCTAAAATCAAAAGTCGATATAAACTCCAAACTTTTCCCCTCCACAAACAGAGGACTCAATGTCATCCTTTACCTACTCAATGCGTCTACCACCACATTACCCTTGCGAGGGGTATAAGCAATATCAAAATCATAGGACGCTAAGAACACCATCCACTTTTGTTTCCTTAAATTAAGATCTTTCTGCAAGAACAAGTACTTGATAGATTTATGATCGGTGTACAACTCGAACTTCTCTCCCAGTAATAATGGCGCCAAGTCTTAAGCGCGAATACTATGGCAGCTAACTCTAAGTCATGGGTAGTGTAGTTCTTCGCATGAACTCCTAGTTCTCTACCTTCATAACATACTACCCTTCCCTCTTGCATCAGAAGCGCACCAAGCCCTGTACCACATGCACCAGTGCATACTATGAATACTTTGTTCCCGTCGAGCAAGGTTAAGACTGGGGTTTATTGTCAGAGCCCTCTTCAAGTGCTAAAAAGCATCGTCACAATCTATATCCCAAGAAAATGTCAGATTCTTCTTCGTCGGTCTGGTGAGTGGGGTTGATATCTTTGCAAAGTCCTTAATGAACTTCCTATAATAGCCTGCTAATCCAAGAAAAATCTTCGCCTTCGTTGCATTCTTTGAAATCTGCCAATTTTGAACTGCAATTACCTTCGTGGGATCTACTACTATCCCATCTTTAGAGACCACATGCCCTAGAAATCTCACTTCTTTTCCTCAAAAATGACATTTGAATAATTTCGCCTTAAGCTGGTGCACACGGAGAGTTTTCATAACCTCCCTCAAATGTAGGGCATGGTCTTCCTCATTCTTCGAGAAAATCAAGATTGTCATCAACAAAGGCCACAATGAACTTATTTATAAACTCCCAAAACACCCTACTCATAAGATCAACAAAATAGGTGGATGCATTCGTCAACCTAAAAGGAATGACGTGTCACTCGAAGAAACCATCTGGAGTTATAAAAGCAGTTTTGTCTATACTGTCCTCGGCCACCCTCAACTGATGAAACCCCGTGGCCAAGTTCAATTGAGAGAAAATAAATGCCATCATTATGCTGGTCAAACAGATTATCTATCCTCGAAAGTGGGTTCCTATTATTCTTGGTGAGTTTATCCAATTATAATTCACACATAAGCGAAGCAAACTATGCACCTTAGTGGAAAATACCACCGGAGCACCCCATTCAGATATGATTCTCCTAATAAATCCTTTCTCAAGTAGATCCCGTACTTGCTTGTTGAGCTCCCTTCTTTCTCTTGGATCCATGTGGCACACAGGCAATGCAACTGGCATTTCATTATCCACCAAGTATATATGGAAATCAATCTCGAGCCTCGGATGTAAGCCTCGAACCTCCTCAAAAACATCATGATACTCACAGAGTATTGGTACAGATCGTGGATCATCGATAGACGCATCAAGCGACTCTAGGAAACTAAGCAAGACAGACCCCTTAGGGTCACAAGAAATCTTGAGGGTCCTTCCATGGCAAGTCAAAAGTATAACGACCCACCTCTCACAATCCAGAATGGCACCATACATGGCCAACCAATCCATCCCTAGAATCAAACCATAGCCCATGAAACCAAGCACATATGCGTCGCATTCAAACTCGACGCCTAACAGAGATATACTCAAACCTCGACAAATCATAGACAGATGAACTGTACCCACAATGGGGTTTGAAACAACAACGGGATCCAAAACCATACTAGTACCAAGGTGCAAAGACTTAACCACAGAATTAGATATAAAAGAATGTGAAACACCAGAATCAAAAAGAGTCCTAACTAGATGATTGGAAAGAGAAATCAAAACTTCAATGAGAACTTTCCAACCTCTATCCAGCGCACTGGACACGAGAGAATGCACCTGCCTTCCAGAAGATCCTGCCCTTTGACCCTGTCCATGCTTCTTCGGGCAATCCATAACAAGATGTACGACTTCTCCATAATGGAAACAAGCGTTCTTTCTTTTCTTGCAATCCTTGAACACATGACCCTCGCATACGCAATGATGACATTTCCTTCTATCTCGAGCTTTGCCATTCTTACCAGCCTTCTTTTGTTGTTGTTATTGTTCTTTCTTGGGCCACACTTTCTTGTTTTGTGTTTCCTCAACCTTAGACTCTTTCTTTTCACCTTTATCTTCCTCATGCATTAATGCCATATCAACGAGTTTCTCAAAAGTTGCTCCCATCGGAATATGAGACATAGCCAATCCATGAAGGGGTTCATTCGATCCTATAGAAAACCTCAAAGCTTTCTTATGCGAGGTATCTACTAGTTCCAAACCAAACCTTGCCAATTGATTGAACTTATTAACATACTCTCTAATAGACATGCCTCCTTGCTTAAGCGCCAAAAACCATTCCATTTCCATACTTTGCTCGGCTTGAGAAAGAAATTTCATTTCGAATCTCTATCGGAAATCATCCTAAGTCTCCACTGGACGTCCTGCTTGCGTCGGTTACCACTAGAACGAAGCCTCATCTTTCAGCTGCCAAATAGCTAACTAAATCTTCCTACGATCGTCAACTTCGAAAATTCCAAACAAATCCTCCGTCTCCGTAAGCCAATTCCTTGCCTATATGAAAGTCTCAGTTCTTCGGAATGGCTTTCCGCCTATCGCACAGAAATCTTTGCATATCTTAGAGAAATTATCAGCACGCGAAGGAGGAGGAGGAGAAACAGTGACTGCAGCTGGAGGAGGGGCCAGGTACTGTAGCCTCCAGGTACCTACGAAACCAAGCTGGTATCTATACGCCCTCGGTAATATTAGTTTCCCTAGGAATGCTGAAAAGAAATGGGATCCAAACAGAGAATCGAAAGAAATTTCATATGGCTTTGGGGAATATGTTTTTCAAAACAGAATTTTCTTTTGAAAATGCTTTCTTTTAAAACCTTTCTGAAAACAATTTTCAAAATATTTTATCCGATCTGGTAACCTTTAGCTCTGATACCAAATGTGACACCCCACATCCGTTAATATCACTCTTTATCAGAATGCAATTAAGTTTCGTGAAGCATTATAGGTAAACAAAAACATTTCAAGATAGATATAAAATAACAGCGGAATTAAAACTTTATTAAATAGAAAAGCTTCGTGGTTCAAACCCAGTTACATAATAAGTCCGGAATACTGAAAACATAAAACCTCTGCATTGTACAAAAATCATCATCAGTGTACAATAATACATAAAGAGAGCACAATCCCCAAAATATAGCTATAGTAGAGCAAATACGAAATCAAGCAATACATCTGAGCAGCTCCTAGTAGAAGGAAAGAAGAATCCTGATCAAAATTGAGTATTCCCTCCCTAAGAACCTAAGGGGACAGAAAAGAAAGAAGAGGAAACCAAATAGGTAAGACATAAAGTCTAGCAAGTCCAGTTACTTTTATCATATAAATAAGTAAAAGCACCACGACAGGCGTATAAGTTGGAGAGAGAGATAACAGTGTCATAAGGAAGGTATAACAAGGTAAACAGGATAAACAGAACAAAACATGCAATGTGCTTCTCCAATACTTCTCTCTGACCCAAAACTAGTATAACAAGAATAAGATGATCCCAACAAGTACAAGATAGCAGACTTAGGTGTACTTCTAGTGAGAGGTTTTACCCATGCAATAAAAGGTAGCCCAACAGAATTGACAGGTGTTAACCCCCAATGACAATAACGGGCGCCTAAACAAGTAAGACTAGATGTACCCTAATTACTACCCCCAATCGATCGGCTCCCAAACTCGTAGACACTCGTGCTGGCCCCATAGTAGGATGTATCACTTCCTCAAGTGACAATCTCGTTAATTTCAAGAAGCACAGCTATATCTACTGATGTCACATCGTCTTATCTTCCCGAGCAAGCGAACCCATGCACGCACATGACCCCAATGGAACGCGCCATCAACACCCTTTACCCAAGTGACCTCTTATAATCAGCTCAGTAAGTGTGCCCTCATCCGACCTAGTTCGGGGTTCTCCGTTAGATACCAACATAGGTTACTGACCGATATCGGTCCCACACTCCAGATGATACAAGCTTTTCCCTAAGCTTGCATTCTCACTACTAGGATTTCCACAGGTTATGCCTACCAGTTTAACAAGATTTCATAACCCCAACAGGTTAAATTTGTCGGGTTCATATGTATAACCCGTCCCCACATATTTTACAAGATTAACTTAACTCTCCCACTGGTTCAAGCAAGTCTACTTAACCTCTAATCAAGTTAACAGGTTCATGTAATCCTTATGGATTCAAACAGGTTAAGTATTACAAGTTCATCACCATTCATTCATTTTTGGTTATAATGCGCTAGACCTCCCACATTAAGTCTAACACTTGTGGATGTTAGATATGCTGGTTGGGTCCAGGCAGACTTCTTCCATAAGTCGGACTTAAACTCGTGTATTAGCGCCTTCACGTGTACGTTTATGCACTTAGACCCCTCACATTAGATTTACCACTTGTGAACGTTGGGTTTGCCGGGCAGTTCCCTGCAGACTTCTACCACAAGTGTAATCTAACCTCGTGTCTAAGCGCGATTATAGTTTCTAAGTACTGTAAATCTAGGCATTTTCATTACTAACCAATTTTCAAGTTTATTACGCCCCAAATCCTCATCCGATCTACGATACAAGTTATGCCCCAAAGTAAGGTTTAGATCAAGATATAAATTATGCCCCTAAATCCCAAGTTTTGGCTCAAGGTACAAATTATGCCCAAATTTCCCAATCTTGTTTACATTATGAATTATGCCCCAATTTAATCATTCCCAAATTTGTACGTTCGCATATTTCAGCGATAGGCCTAGGCTCGAAGGTAGCCTGGCTATAAAACAAAAAGGGAAGAAAGGAAGAGAAGAAAACAAGAATAGGCATTATAAATAAAACTGGCATATGCTGAAATAATTAGGCAAACTAACATAATAGGCATAAGGTGACTTGATTAGGAAAACTAACAGAATAGGGATATGATGAATAGGCATATAGGCACTAATCAATAGATCAGGTGTACAAGTAATGGCAGATCTGTTATGATTCAGTTTACTAACAGGCATAAGCTTAGATCCAAACTTATAAAAATGTCGAGATTACATTTTAGGTGTTTATATATAAAAGCAACATAAAATCACTATGATTGGAACTAAAGATCAGAGAATTGATCGTAGATGTTGTAGCACATATCTCTGAATATGCATAACTTGTTGTTGAAGAAGAATAGGCTAGATCAAAATAAGATGGGGAAGCACCTCGTTGTCACCATTGTTTTTGGTGAATAAAAACAATGAGAATGAGGTCCTATTTATAACCTATGGTCAACGAATCTCACCCAGAGCTATGTCCTGGTGCAGAGCAGGAATCTTCCCAAATCTCGAGGGGGGGGGGGGTCGACATGGGTGTCGACACCCCTGTTGTGGTGTTCCATGACTCGACACCCCTAGGGACGTTGTTGACCCCTAATAGGCCGATCTCCCCCCCATTTTTCCTGCATCTGATTTTTGATTTTCTGGAATAGTTTAAAATATATATATATAAATGGCTTATATGTATATAAACTTCAGACCTTAATATCTTCTTCATACGATGTCCATTCTACACAAACTTGGTGTTTATCTTAAGAAGAATTCCAAGACGAACGCAATGGCATAGTCCGTTTTACTTAATCCCAAATATTTAATTAAGTATTCTTTAATTTATCAATATAGTGTCTTTAGAATTACGGTGTGTTACAAAGAGGTGGCTCAAATCTAGTGAGTTTTAAACCATTGCTTTCTCGTTTCAACTATACTTGCAGGTTCATGACCTTTCTTTCTTGTTTCCAGTTCCAAATCCGAAGAAAACACTAGGTTAAGTATATCAAGATTGCCTGAACACTTTACCGATTACCAATCCAGATTTCTTGAGTGTTAGAAAATGTTTAGTGGGTAAGTTCCTTCATCGGCATCACTGGCTTGACATACGACGAAGCATAGGACTTGACAAAGGCCATGCATATGTATACGTGTCCCCATCTTAGATTCCTCTTGTACCTACAGGGACTGGAAGCATCCCCCCCAATCGAGGGGCAAACAACAATAATATCTGAGGTCGACGAGGGCTCGAAGTGTAAAGATCTTGCGGTTTCAAGTCACGAACCTCATCCAGGACAGAAAGATAGAACTCCTGAAAAAGAGATGGAAGATGTGTTTAAGTGTCTCATTCCGATAAACGTACTTACCGATGTACTTTTGGAAATACCAATTGAGGAGAAGCCTCTAGATATCTCTCCAAAAGATGCGTCTACTTTCGAGAGACAACCTTCTCCAAAGACTCCATCTCCTGCTAAATTACTAGCTTACAATCCCCACTAAGAGGAGTCTATATTCAAAGGATTAGATCATCTCACCTTACCTGACGCTATGTATTCTTGTCAAGACATTGGTTCTTGCTCTTTCTTTCCTCCTTCTTAAGAGGAAGTCACACCTACCAAGACAGGTAAGACGACCCCTACAAGACAAACTCCGGGCTCCGGTCCATCAGGGGGAATCACTTAGGACACACGATACAAAGACTACATGTCACAACGCTTGCGTAATATCCTATTTCGGGATTTTAATACTGGTACTTGTTAATTTGCAGGGAATATGTCTCATTAAGTATATGAACCTAAGAAACTTCACTACAGTCTTACCAGAACTCGTTCTGATGATGACCCTTATTATAGAGAGGACCGAGGGAAGGATGACAGAAGGCATTATTGATCGAGATGCCCTCATCCTCACATTCTCGTTATCCAGCTCATTCAGATTCTCACAAGTACAAAGGTCACCAAAGCCTCCGTGAAGAGGATAAGTAGGTTCCCAGATCTCCAATTCCTCCCAAGGAAAAATATTCTCAAGAAAAACACTCTAAGAAGCACCATGACTCAAACGAGAAATCCAAAGACAAGGACAAAGATAAAGGTAGTGCGTCTATCATTTCCACCAAGTGCAAATCCATCAACATAATACAACAAAACCTATGGTGCTTGACCCCTCCCCTGTGCAAAGAATAAAGGTCTTGAAGGATAATTTCCCTGAATATCATTTCATAATTGTAACACCCCATGTCCATTAATGTCACTCAGAAAGGGAATGCATCAATGTCCATGGAGCGTTATTGTTGTATAGAACAGATAAATTACAAGAATAAATAAATAAAACAACACAGCGGAAGTGAAAAACTTATTTCATAGCATCATAACTCAAAACGAGTTTACATAAGTAGTCTCCAAAACCATTACAACAAGATCAGTAGTCTTTTCCAAAAACTCCTAAGTACATAAAGAAGCAAATACTTAAATAACATAAATGCATAAATCACCACTGAGCATAAGCAAAACCATAAAGATGAGAGAGTCCCAAGCGATACATCTACTCTCTTCAAGCAACTGAAAGAAATCGGCACTAAGCTGTAGTATTCCCTCCTTGCAAACCTGGGGGGGGGGGGGGGTGGGCAGGAAGAAAAGAGGTGGAAAGAAAAGGGGGTCAGACATAAAGTCTGGCGAGTGCGATAAATTTAACAATATAATTATCAAAATAACTAGGATAAGGCATAAGCTGGAAAATAAGGAAATGACTGTGAACAAATGGGTATGACAGAACAAAACGAGGAAATAAGATGAACCAAGATAACGTTAAAGGCGCACCTAGTCACTATAAGATAATTACTACAGTGCACCACCACTAGTCACCCTAAAGGTTGATCCCGCCTACAGAACTTAATACTACTAATGGTAGTTTCGTGTACCCCTAGCTACCTCCATAGGTGTCGTCTGCCCCTATTTCCACTAGGTGTACCCACTACCCCCATTCGATCGGCTCCCTAACTCGTAGATACCCGTGCTGGCCCCACAGTGGGGTGTATCACTCCCCATAGTGGCAACCCGATACAACAAAAAATGCACGACTTATATCTACACGATGCAACAACGCCTTACCTACTAGCCTGGGCCCACACACGCACATGAACCCGTTGGACTTGCGTTGCCACCGCTGACCCGTTTTGACCTCTTACAATCAAATCTAGTACGTGTGTCCCATCCTCGACTTGGGTCGAGCCCACAAAGATACTTAATGGGTTACTGGTTTGAAAAGGGCCCCCATGCATGACACAAGCTTTCCACCTATGCTTGGTCCCCTCTAAGGTTTTTCCCACTTAACCCCATTCTTATTCATGTCTTCTTACATGTTTCAATCTTGGTTAAGTGCATCTAATCATATTTCAAATGCCACCCAAGGAACCCACTAAATTCCACATGCCATCCAAGGCACCCACTTAACCCCCTCATGTCCCACTACATGTTTATCTGGTTAAGTGTTTCTTAATTCATTAAGACCGTAACCTTGTAAAGACCTCCCACACTAGACTGACATTTGTGGCATCTGGATTTGTCGGGCGGGTCCGGGCAGTCTTACACCACAAACGAGTCTAACCTCGTGTCTTTACAACTGTTACGCATTTAATTTATGCCTAAGACCTCCCACATTAGACTGGCATTTGTGGCTGCTGGATTTGCCGGGCGGGTCCAGGCAGTCTTGCACCACAAAAGAGCCTAACCTCGTGTCTTAGGCGGTTTATTATTACACATAATTAATTATCCCCAATTTAAATTAATTTCCCCATTCAAATTGTCAATCAATTACTAATTTAAACTATGCCCATAATTAACACCTTAATTATGTCCATCTATTTATGGTATATAAAATTATACCAATTAACATCACATTTAAGGCATTTATGCCAATTCTCAATATTAAATATTTTAATATTACCCCATTACCCCACGTTGTACGTTCGTTCGTTTAACGTGAAATATACGTTTGACTCGAATAGTCTAACTTATGGAAAAAGAGAAAACATCACAGCATGCATAGAATAAAAACTAGATCTAAACATAAGGGGTGAACTTGCATGTGTGAATAAGGTTTTTCATCTAAAACTTGCATAGGCCAAAGTCACAAACTTGCATAAACTATGCATGTCATAGATCTAATCATAAGGTGTAAACTTGCATAGGCAATAGTTACAAACTTTACATGATTCATACTCCAACATATATATATATATATATATATATATACTTGCATATGTAATTTATGCAACATAAACTATGGTGTAAATTTGCATCTAAAACATGTAAATTAAGATCTACATGTAAACTAGCATATAGAATTTTGTATACTAGTATATAACTCACACATGTCTTAGACTAAACTTTGGATCTAATTTGCACATAAAATGGATGTCATGAAACATGTAAGGTTGTATATGATTCTCACTAACTTGCATATGATTCATATCTAAATTAACATCTAAACTTGCATGTAGAATTATCAAGTTAAATTTACATATGATTTAATATATGAATCAGTTCTAACAACATAACCAAACTAGCATATGAAACATCATTATGAATTGATTGTACATAAGCCAAAAATTAACATAGATTTACAACATAGATGATAACATCACTGCTTCACAACATGGATAATAACATCAAAGATTTACAACATAGATAATAACATAGCGGTCAATGATTCACAACATAACCATATAATCCAAATCATAACTCAACCTAATTGAATTTTTAATTATCTTATTAAAGAAATCGAAATCACAACAAGAAGGTCTTGCATTCTGAAATCTGAGTTCTGAAATTGATTTAGCTCGCCTTTGTAGTAGATTCGTTATTGATTAGATTAGAGTTGAATAGAATTGAGCTGATTAGCTTTTCTTCCTCTCTAATTGGTGGCGGCTATTCTAGGTTGCAAGGTGATAGCATGCCGGCCATAGTTCCAATTTCTATTTGATGTTAGGGTTTGAGTCTACACATGTTTATATAGAATTTCAATTTAATCATAGTCGTTGGATGATCTTAGGGCTAATCAAAATCATTCAGTCAGGATAGGGTGACACCTCAGCCCTAATGACTCAGCAAGGAGTCAGAAAGGACTCAGTAATGAGTTATAGTATGGATCATATCACACCAGAAAGCTGTGCAGGCTTTCTGCTCGGCCTGGGCGCACTTGGGAAGTGCGCCAGTGTATTTTTGTACTGGCGCACTTCCCAAGTGCGCCAGTGCATTTATATTTTTTTCTTCTGGTTTTTCCGCCTAACTTCGTTCGTCCATATCTCCTTCATACGGTGTCCGTTTTACGCAAATTCGAACTCTATGTCAAGCAGAATTTCGAGACGAACGCAATGGTGCAACCCGTTTCCCTTAATTCCCTCATTTGAAATTAAGTATTCTTTATTTTGTTAACTTTAATATTAAAATTACGGGGTGTTACATTCTCCCCTCCTTAAAGGATTTCTCCCCCGAAATCTCCAAGCATCCTAACATCCAATCATCCATCTACTCAACCATCAATCACGGGCATCCATTGTACTTACAAAATTTCTAATGTTGTATGAACATATGCAAGGACTGTGTGTATATGTTCCTTATCTAATGAAAAATCAGGCGGTCTACTGATTCAGTTGACCTCCTTGATGCAAATCATGATAGTGCCATGCGTCCATTATGTATGCGAAAGAATCCTATCGATACATATTATTTCGACATGTGTGCACAACCATTCATCAAAATGCAACATCCATATGATAACATAATGTAACAACCCGGAAAATCTGGGCCAGTTTAAAATTTTTATTTTGGCAATTTTAGCGACTGGTTCGGACTGAGCGAAATTCCTTGCCGTCACAGTTGGTATCAGAGCTTTGGTTTACAAAGCTCAGAGAACAAGACACATTAGAACCCTACGAAAGAATTCATCAGATATTGGATTAGTAATATCCAATTAGAATGACTCGTTAGAGATGGGATCAGTAGTATCCTAGAACGAGTGTGAAGAGTATATTTTTAACGTGAAAACAAATTTTGTTTTGAAAATTTAAATCAATTATTCGTATTTGATTATCTATTTATATTGAGTTGGACAATCCAGTATATATAGGTTTTGCGTATACGTCTGATCCGCGTGTATTCAAAGTTTTAATATATTGGGTAGATATAGAATCACATTCTAGTTGCCCGGGGATGATTCTGATAATGCTGCAGCGTTACCAGTATTTATTTTCGAGTGACGAAGGTGTGATATCTATATATTTCCATTAGGCTGGTGTGAGAACCAAAATTAGATAGGGCTTATTGTTGTGATTTGGCATCAAAAACATGATTTTTTGTGTATGTATCAAAGTTATGGATTTGAAACTCTAATTCACTAATTGATTGATGTTTGCGTTGTTTGTTTATTTGTTTGCTAATTTTTAGCCATTTAGCCTAATTGAATCACATATTGAATTATACTGAAAATTAGTCGCATTTGCTTGCATATACATGTATATCATTGAACAGGTCATAGCAAGGAGGCTAGAGCAGAGAATAAAATTTGTTTGCCCGACAAATAGGTACATGTTTACTACATAATTTCCTGTTTTGTTTGGGTGATGATGATTTTGTGAGCCTATTGGCTAGCCGCTTGGCTTTTTCTTTTTCTTTTTGAGATCTGAAGGACCGGGGAAGCTATTTGAAATTCCCCGATGCTCCCGGTGCAGGGGAGGTTATGGCGAAATTTTTCAAAAATTTAGGGTGTTAGCCAAATTTTTGAAGTTTTGAAAATTCTCAGAAACTAAAGGGTTGGAGAATGGAAGCCAGATCGAGCGTAGAGTTGATTAATCAAACTACTTTCGACTTTGTTCCTTTTCGGGGACGAAAAGTTTTAAGTGGGGGAGATTGTAACAACCCGGAAAATCTGGGCCAGTTTAAAATTTTTATTTTGGCAATTTTAGCGACTGGTTCGGACTGAGCGAAATTCCTTGCCGTCACACACAACCATTATACATCCATTAACTTAAATATGCACACACATTTATATGCAACATGAAGGTGATTTAGCCGATCTAGTGCCTAAGGTGTGTATATGCATCCACGAGCAACCACTAGCAACCACTTGCATCCACATGCATCCATCATACATAACATGTCTCAAACACATGTTTCAACTATAGGACTACCCTATCTAAAGGTCAAAGATACTAGTGAGAGGACTTACTAAAGATAAAACGAGTACAAGGTAAGCGATAAAGGAGAAATTAAAAGACATACCCTCGAAAAGAAAATGGTGCAATGAACGCATCTTCTCTTTCGTCTACCAAGTAGCGTCGCTCTCATCATCTCCCCATTGCACTTTGACTAGCTTGATCTCTCGATTCCTCAACTTCTTAATCTCCGACCCAAGAATGCATGTAGACGCTCGTCAAACCGTCGCATCACGCTATATCTCCACCTCCCTAAGCAAGCTCGGCTCTACCACTTCTGCGGTCTCATGCAAGCACTTCCTCAAATGTGATACATGGAATACGTCGCGTACACCACTAAGCATTTTGGGCAACTCCACTCTATACGCCATCTGTCCAATCCTCTCCTTAATAGGAAGCGACCCTACGAACCTTGGTGCTAACTTCCCGATGGACCCAAAGCGAACAACATTCCGTAATGGAGACACCTTGATAAAGACCATGTCCCCAATATCAAACTCAAGATCTCTCCTCCCCCTGTCCGCATAAGATTCCTGCCTATCTTGCGCCGTCTTTAGCCTCCTTCGAATCAAATCGATCTTTTCCGAAGTCTCTTTAATCATATCGGGCCCAAGCAAGATCTTATCCGTAGATTCCCACCAACATGTAGGTGAACGACAAGGCCTTCCATAGAGAGCCTCGAAAGGTTCCATGCCAATGCTAGACTGGAAGCTATTATTATATGCGAACTCCACCAAAGGAAGATTCTCCTCCCATGTACCTCCGAAGTCTAAAACACATAGCCTCAAAAAGTCCTCTAGAATACGATTCACCCTCTCGGTCTGGCCGTCCGTCTGAGGATCATATGCGGTGTTCAAACATAACTGTGTCCCTACCGCCTCTTGCAAGCTCTTCCAAAACTCGCTAGTAAAGGTAGGATCGCGATCGCTCACTATGCTAAAAGGAACACCGTGCAAACGAACTATCTCTCGAATGTATACGGAGGCTAACCATGGAGAAATCCTCTTACTCTTCACGTGAATGAAATGGGCGCTCTTAGTAAGTCTGTCTACCACGACCCAAATCCGCATATTACCCTTCCTCGATCTCGGTAACCCGTCAAGAATGTCCATCGAGACACTCTCCCACTTCCATTGTGGGATCTTCAATGGGTGAAGCAACCCACCGAGCTTCTTTTGCTCTGCTTTTACTTGTTGGCACACCAAGCAACTAGCGACAAACTCGGCCACATCCTTCTTCATACCGGCCCAAAAGTGAACTCGTCTCATGTCCATGTACATCTTGTCCCCGCCTGGATGAATGGTCATCTTCGAACGATGTGCATCATCAAGAATGCTCTTCCTCAAGTTCTCGTCTCGTAGTACACAAAGTCTACCATCCCTATGTAACCAACCCTTATCATCTAGGGCATACCTACTGAGATGGCTCGATGACTCCCCCCTGATGAGCATCTCTACTGACTCAACCAACTGTGGGTCATCTCGCTATGCCTCACCAATCCGTCCCAAAAGCGTAGGTTTGACCTCTAAGGATGCTAGCAAACCGGGTACAAAGTCAATGGAAGGTCTAAAGTCAAATATAGAGATGAACTCTAAGCTTCGCCGCTCAACAAACAATGGACTCAAGGACAACCTTTTCCTACTTAAGGCGTCTGCCACCACGTTGCCCTTGCCAAGGGTATATGCTATCTCAAAATCGTAGGACGCTAAGAATTCCATCCACCTTTGCTGCCTTAAGTTCAAGTGCTTTTGAGAGAACAAGTATTTTAGCGATTTGTGGTCAGTGAATAATTCGAATTTCTCGCAAAGAAGATAATGGCGCCAAGACTTAAGCGCGAAAACAATAGCGACCAACTCTAGTTCATGCGTAGGGTAATTTCTCTCATGTACTCTCAGTTGCCTTCCTCCATAGGCTATTACCCTTCCCTCTTGCATTAAGACTGCGCCTAGTCCTGTCCCACAAGCATTGGTATAAATGGTGAATGGCTTACTCCCATCTGGCAACATTAAGACTGGGGTTGTGGTCAAAGCTCTCTTTAAACGTTGGAACGCATCATCACAATCTACGTCCCACGTAAAAACTAGGTTCTTCTTCGTCAAGCGTGTTAATGGGCCTGATATTTTTGCGAAGTCTTTGATAAACTTCCTATAGTAGCCAGTCAACCCCAAGAAACTCCTTACCTCGGTAGAATTTTTAGGGACCTTCCAATCTTCGATGGCCACCACCTTCGCGGGATCCACAGCTATCCCTTCTTTGGAAACCACGTGCCCTAAGAATCGCACTTCCTTCCTCCAAAAGTGACATTTAGAAAATTTAGCTTTAAGGTTATGCGCCCGAAGGGTCTCCAACACTTCCCTAAGATGTAGGGCATGCTCTTCCTTGCTCTTAGAAAAGACCAAGATGTCATCCACAAAGACCACCATGAATTTATTAAGGTACTCCCTAAACACCCTACTCATCAAGTCAACAAAGTATGCGGGGGCGTTTGTCAAACCGAAGGGCATTACAAGCCACTCATAGAAACCGTCCGGAGTCCTAAATGCAGTCTTGTCTATGCTATCCTCAGTCACTCTCAACTGATGGAAACCAGTGGCTAAGTCCAACCGCGAAAACACCTAGGAGCCAACTAACTGATCAAAGAGATCGTCAATCCCCGACAGTGGGTTCCTATTCTTCTTAGTAAGTTTATTAAGCTCTCTATAGTCCACACAAAGTCTAAGGGACCCATCCGCCTTCGTGGAAAATACTACTGGAGCACCCCACTCTGATATACTACGTCTTATGAACCCTTTCTCAAGCAACTCCCCTACTTGAATATTGAGTTCCCTCCTCTCACGAGGAGCCATGTGGCGTATTGGCAGAGATACTGGTTTTGCATTGTCTACAAGATAAATATGAAAGTCTATCTCACGTTTTGGGGGTAGATCACTCACCTCATCGAAGACATCAACATATTCACGGACTATACGAACAGAATGTAAACCATTATTGGATGCGTCAAGTGACTCAAGATAACTAAGCATCACCGATCCTCTAGGGTCACAAGAAATATCAAGGGTCTTTCCACTACGAGTCAACAATTTTACTACCCTTCGTCCACAATCTACGATGGCGCCATATCGGGCTAGCCAATCCATCCCTAGAATCAACCCGTAGCCCATGAAACCAAGCACAAAAGCATTACATTCAAAACTAACGCCTAAGATAGACAATCTCAAATCCCTACAGACCATGGATAAATGAGCCGACCCACCAATAGGATTTGAGACTACAATGGGATCCACAACAAGACTAGTATATAAGTGCAGTGTCTCAACTAATGATGTAGAAATAAACGAATGCGATGCACCATAATCGAATAAAGTACGGACATGATGATCAAACAGAAAAACTAGACTCTCAACGGAAATGTTTCTACCTCGTTCTTGCAGCGGTGGGACTGCGAGAGCCTGGACCTGCTCCCTTGCCTGCCCTGGTAACACGAGAGCCTGAAGCTGCCCTCCAAAAGTTCTTTGCCCTTGACCCTGTTTCCTTGGGCAGTCCTTAACTAGATGAACTGCCTCTCTACAGTGGAAACAACTAGTCTTCTTCTTTTTCCTACAGTCTTTACTTAGATGGCCTGGTGTCCTACAATGGAAGCACTTCTTCTTTCCTTTTCCATTATTGTTCTTCCCGCCCTTCTTGTTTTGTTGTTGCTTTTGCGGTTTCTTTTGATCCCCTTTCTTCTCGGGCGCCTTATTAGCATTAGAGCCCTTCTCCTCTTCATGCATAAGCGCCATGTCAACTAGTCTCTCAAAGGTAGCCCCCATAGGGATGCGGGTCATAGCTAACCCATGTAGCGGCTCATTCAAACCCTTAACAAATCTTAGGGCCTTCTTTTCGGATGTATTTACAAAGTCTAAGCCAAATCTCCCCAACTGATTGAACTTGTTGACGTATTATTTTACTGACAGATTCCCTTGCTTTAACGCCAAAAATCTTTCCATATATAAATTCTCTCCAGCCCGTGAGTGAAACTTTGCCTCAAACCTACGCCTAAAATCTGGCCATGTATCAACCGCATGCTCTCCATTAGTGATCTCCCACCAAAACGAAGCTTCGTCCTTCATCAACCAAGCAGCCAATTGGTCCTTCTTACAATCGTCCAAATCGAAAATGCCAAACAGATCATCCACTTCTTTTAACCAATTTCTATCTTCAATGAACGTTTCAGATCCACTAAAAGATTTTCCACCCATCGAAGGAAATTCTTTACCTATCTTGGAGAAAGTATCTCCACGTGGAGGAATGACTGGAGCTGGGGGAGGAGGAGGAGGAGGAACGTTGGCCGGACCCACGGCAGCGTCCCTAGCCTCGAGATATTGACGAAACCAACCGGGTACATGAACACCCTCTGATATCTCAGATGCTCCAGACATGCTGAAAAGAAAAAGAAAGAGTTTTAAGACAAGGGAAGCGAAAGAGAGATGTATGGCTTGCGGGGATTATGCTCTTTAAAGTAAACTTTCCTTGAAAATAGCTTCTTTAAAACACGTTTTTGAAAATACTTTCTAGGAAAATAATACTTTTGAAAACACTTTTCAAAACTTTTTATCTGTTCTTATAACCATAGCTCTGATACCACGTGTAACACCCCATGTCCATTAATGTCACTCATAAAGGGAATGCATTAATATCCATGGAGCATTATTGTTGTATAGAACAGATAAATTACAAGAATAAATAAATAAAACAACACAACGGAAGTGAAAAACTTATTTCATAGCATCATAACTCAAAACGAGTTTTCATAAGTAGTCTCCAAAACCATTACAACAGGATCAGTAGTCTTTTCCAAAAACTTCTAGGTACATAAAGAAGCAAATACTTAAATAACGTAAATGCATAAATCCCCACTGAGCATAAGCCAAGCCATAAAGATGAGAGAGTCTCAAGCGATACAGCTACTCTCTTCAAACAACTGAAATAAATTGGCACTAAGCTGTAGTATTCCCTCCTTGCAAAACTGAGGGGGGGGGGGGGAGGAAAAGAGGTGGAAAGAAAAGGGGGTCAGACATAAAGTCTGGCGAGTGCGATAACTTTAACAATATAATTATCAAAATAACTAGGATAAGGCATAAGCTGGAAAATAAGGAAATGACTGTGAACAAATGGGTATGACAGAACAAAACGAGGAAATAAGATGAACCAAGATAACGTTAAAGGCGCACCTAGTCATTATAAGATAATTACTACACTGCACCACCACTAGTCACCCTAAAGGTTGATCCCTCCTACAGAACTTAATACTGCTAATGGTAGTTTCGTGTACCCCTAGCTACCTCCATAGGTGTCGTCTGCCCCTATCTCCAGTAGGTGTACCCACTACCCCCATTCGATTGGCTCCCTAACCCGTAGATACACGTGCTAGCCCCACAGTGGGGTGTATCACTACCCAAAGTGGCAACCTGATACAACCAAAAATGCACGGCTTATATCTACACGATGCAACAACGTCTTACCTACCAGCCCGGGCCCACACACGCATATGAACCCGTTGGACTTGCATTGCCACCGCTGACCCATTTTGACCTGATACAATAAAATCCAGTACGCGTGTCCCGTCCTCGACTTGGGTTGAGCCCACAAAGATACTTAACGGGTTATTGGTTTGAAAAGGACCCCCATGCATGACACAAGCTTTCCACCTATGCTTGGTCCCCTCTAAGGTTTTTCCCACTTAACCCCATTCTTATTCATGTCTTCTTACATGTTTCAATCTAGGTTAATTGCATCTAATCGTATTTCAAATGCCACCCAAGGCACCCACTAAATTCCACATGCCACCCAAGGCACCCACTTAACCCCCTCATGTCCCACTACATGTTTATCTGGTTAAGTTTTTCTTAATTCATTAAGACTGTAACCTTGTAAGGACCTCCCACATTAGACTGGAATTTGTGGCAGCTGGATTTGCCGGGCGGGTCCGGGTAGTCTTACACCACAAACGAGCCTAACCTCGTGTCTTTACAACTGTTACGCATTTAATTTATGCTTAAGACCTCCCACATTAGACTGGCATTTGTGGCTGCTGGATTTGCTGGGTGGATCCGGGCAGTATTACACCACAAAAGAGTCTAACCTCGTGTCTTAGGTGGTTTATTATTACACATAATTAATTATCCCCAATTTGACTTAATTTTCCTATTCAAATTGTCAATCAATTACTAATTTAAACTATGTCCATAATTAACACCTTAATTATGTCCATTTATTTATGGTATATAAAATTATACCAATTAACATCACATTTAAGGCATTTATGCCCATTCTCAATATTAAATCTTTTAATATTATCCCATTACCCCACGTTGTACGTTCATTCGTTTAACGTGAAATATACGTTAGACTCGAATAGTCTAACTTATGGAAAAAGAGAAAACATCACAACATGCATAGAATAAAAATTAGATCTAAACATAAGGGGTGAACTTGCATGTGTGAATAAGGTTTTTCATCTGAAACTTGCATAGGCCAAAGTCACAAACTTGCATAAACTATGGATGTCATAGATCTAATCATAAGGTGTAAACTTGCATAGGCAATAGTTACAAACTTTAAATGATTCATACTCCAACATATATATATATATATACTTGCATATGTAATTTATGCAACATAAACTATGGTGTAAACTTGCATCTAAAACATGTAAATTAAGATCTACATGTAAACTAGCATATAGAATTTTGTCTACTAGTATATAACTCACACATGTCTTAGCCTAAACTTTGGATCCAATTTGCACATAAAATGGATGTCATGAAACATGTAAGGTTGTATATGATTCTCACTAACTTGCCTATTCATATCTAAATTAACATCTAAACTTGCATGTAGAATTATCAAGTTAAACTTACATATGATTTAACATATGAATTAGTTCTAACAACATAACCAAACTAGCATATGAAACATCATTATGAATTAATTGTACATAAGCCAACAATTAACCTAGATTTACAACATAGATGATAACATCACAACTTTACAACATAGATAATAACATCATAGATTTACAACATAGATAATAACATAACGGTCAATGATTCACAACGTAACCATATAATCCAAATCATAACTCAACCTAATTAAATTGTTAATTATCTTATTAAAGAAATCGAACTCACAACAAGAAGGTCTTGCGTTCTGAAATCTGAGTTCTGAAATTGATTTAGCTTGCCTTTGTAGTAGATTCGTTATTGTTTAGATTAGAGTTGAATAGAATTGAGTTGATTAGCTTTTCTTCCTCTCTAATTGGTGGCGGCTATTCTAGGTTGCAAGGTGATAGCATGACGGCCGTAGTTCCAATTTCTATTTTATTTTAGGGTTTGAGTCTACACATGTTTATATAGAATTTCAATTTAATTATAGCCGTCAGATGATCTTAGGGTTAATCAAAACCATTCAGTCAGGATAGGGTGACACCTCAGCCCTAATGACTCAGCAAGGAGTCAGAAAGGACTTAGCAATGAGTCACAGTATGGATCAGATCACACCAGAAAGCTGTGCAGGCTTTCTGCTCGGCCTGGGCGCACTTGGGAAGTGCGCTAGTGTATTTTTGTACTGGCGCACTTCCCAAGTGCACCAGTGCATTTATATTTTTTTCTTCCGGTTTTTCCGCCTAACTTCGTTCGTCCATATCTCCTTCATACGGTGTCCATTATACGCAAACTCAGAATCTATCTCAAGAAGAATTCCGAGACAAACACAATGGCGCAACCCGTTTCCCTTAATTCCCTCATTTGAAATTAAGTATTCTTTAATTTGTTAACTTTAATATTAAAATTACTGGGTGTTATAATAATCATGGATTTCGTGCCTAATCTCGAACTACTCCCTGCCAACTGGTCTGAACCCATCAAAGCTCAAATAGACTTCATGGACTGCCAATACCAAGAAACATGCAAGTATGCTCAAAAGCTATCTAAAATTATCAGGGAACTTCAGTTGGAACTGGATAATCAGAGACAAATGTGGGAGTGTAACATGTCACGCGTCAAATAAGTTGAGCAAGGGCACAATGATATCCACGCTTAGCTTGTGCTCGTGAAGCGTGATGCCGAAAAGTATAAAAACTTCATGATGAGTTGCTACAATGCTTTCATGTTGCGCTCGACACCAACACCAAAGAACTCACCGCTCTTAGGAATCAAGTTGAAGGTGTTGCAACTGAGAATGCTGAATTGAAACTATCATGCACTCGCCTTATGAAGGAAAAGATTAAGCTCGAGAGAGAGGTTGCCAATTTACAGGCTAAGTTGGGACTAAGGAGAGGGTCGTAACTACTGAGGGAAATGTTAACACCGCCATTAAATCTACTTCTACCTCCAAGGCACAGTTCATCGAAGCCTAAGAAGAGGATGATTTCAGACACCTCCTTATATCTTTCTCCACTCAACTTCTTCGTACCTGTGACATTTCCTGGATATGAGACTATCCCACAACTTAAGTCGATGTATGGTATTAGCTTGTTGACGAAGAGAAATGCAGACTCAAGGTTGAGACCGTCGATACGGAGAAGCTAATGAGGAAATATCTGAGGGGTGAGGAGTCGGAGCACTTAGCGGAGGGGAGAAGGTTACTAAAGGAGGCCATGGAAGCAAACAAATGCCAAGCTAAGGGAGAAGATGCCGTCGAAGGTGGCTCCAGTTCCTCCTTCGCAATGCCTAAAACTGTGGAGACAGAGAAATATGACCCCGAACATCTAAAGATGACTAAAAGTGTACTTCTCTCTCCTATAATTGAAGTTGCGACTCTTGCTACTCCTGGAGACCAATCGGATGAAGGTATTTCCACCTTTTCCCCACAATTTGTCATAGCTATTCTAGTGCGTCGCCGTGTTACGAAACTTCAATTGAGAGGCCCATTTTTTCTCCAAAGCTAATCATTATTGCTCTCGCTGCTTTAGGTATATGTAACACCCCACATCCGTTAAGGTCACTCACAAAAGGAATGCCTTAATTTCAATGGAGCATTATGGGTACTGGTTCATAAATATCACAAGACAGACATATATAAAACAGCGGAAAGTAAAGTAGAAGTACTTCAAATCATTTATTAAATAGAATTGCTTACAATAAAAGCCCATTAACTTCCAATACCCAAATACATAACTAAAATATCTGTCTTGCTCAAAAACAAAGAAGCATGAAAATAAATTGTAGTATTTCCCAATAATGAAAAGAAAGCCATAGCCAAGAGAGATCCAAGCAGCACATGAAAGAGCCTTGGAGCTGGGTAAGATCCGAACTAAGCTGTATTTCCACCCTGCGATCGGGGGGGGGGGGGATGGAAGAAAAAGAGGCGAAACAAACCGGGTCAGTCATAAAGACTAAGTAAGTCCTAGTGGCTTTCAGCATAAAAACAGGTGAAGATAATATGGCATGAATAAACTGAAAGTAAACATAAGCTTGATGACAAGGTAAGCTACAGGCACGATGAATCAAGTATAACATAGCAAGGTTCCCATTCAAGATGAACTAAGTATAGTTTCGCAAGATTTTTATCAAGCATCGCAAGATTTCTCTGCTTCACCATTAAAATGATATCTATTTGCTCTGCACCACCTAACTAGTGTCCCAACTAGTAATCTATATAAAATGATAAAATCATAATGTGATCCCCATCCCCGAAATTAAGGTTGCTTTCACGTGTACATTTATTATTTATTACCAAGATCTAATCTAGGGTTTTATATCGAGTGCTTCCTAGATTCAACCAGGATTTATGCCACCTAGGTCCAACCTACGGATTATGCTACCTATTGAACACTTCTCGGATTTAGGGTTTATGCCACCTAGGTCCAACCTAGGGATTATGCTACCTACGTGTGTCATACGGCCCCCAATGATTGTAGATACCTATGTTGGTCCCACCATGGGGTGTATCAAGACCCATGGTGGCGGCCCGACGCAATTCTAGAAGGCATAGGTTATACTACTGGTGTCCCCAGTGCCCTGGTGGTCTGCTCCGGAGTGTGTGCACGGCCGCACCTCGTTAGACCTACACTGTGCACCCACCGCCGTCGTTTGATCGCTTACAATCAGCCCAATAATCGTGCCCCACCCTGCCTAGTTTCAGGGTACCGTTGATACCTGATTTGGGTTACTGCTGAAATGGGTCCCCGTTACTAGGGTTTCCTACTGGTTAAGTGTGTGGGCCTATATATACAGATACTACCCACCTTCCCGTGATGTACTTAACCCACCTATTCAAGCGTGCTTATTAATGGTTAAGTTTGTGGGCCTATATTTACTAATATTACCCACCAACCCGATATGTACTTAACCCTCTCCGTCCATTACGTTAAGTTGGTTAAGTGTTTCATCTTGTTATACTTAACCCTACCACACATCATGTTATATCGGTTAAGTGTTGTTCCTTGTGTTACTTAACCCTACCGCAAGCCTTGTTATACTGGCTAAGTGTTCTCCCTTGTGTTAACTTAACCCCACTGCATGTCATGTCATATTAGTTAAGTGTACATTGACTTAGCCCACCTACTTATCATGTTGTGATGGTTAAGTGTTACCCTCTGTTGTTACTTAACCTTACCACGCATCACGTTATTTTGGTTGGGTGTTATCAACCCATTCAAGTTAAACCAACCCATTTAACTTAACCCTCCCATTCGTCAGATTGCATTGGTTAAGTATTTCAAGTAATTCATGGCTTAACCCTCCCACGTATCATGCTAAGTTGGTTAAGTATTATCTATATGTTCAAGTTGACTTAACCCTGCCACGTGTCATGTATTATTGGTTAAGTGTCATTAGTCTAGTCATATTACTTAACCCACTTATTCATGCCATATCGGTTAAGTGTCATTTGTCTAGTCATATTACTTAACCCACGCATTGGTTTGATTAGCAGTTATGTTGGTTAAGCCCACATTTACAAGTTTTACATGTTCTTAACTCATACCGGTTAGGTCCACATTTACATGCCAAATTTCCATGTCATCCCACCTAACCCTCTAACCATACCCACGTCTTATTATGGTTAGTATTCCTTAATTCATTCATTATGACGAACAAATCATGACCTCTCACATTAGACCGTGCACTTTATGGTCACTGGATTTGCCGGGTGGTTCCGGGCAGATTTACACCACAAACTGAATCTAACCTCGTGTCATAAATCGTTACGCCTACAATTCGACCTTTGACCTCTCACATTAGACTGACATTTTGTGGCCACTGGATTTGTCGGGCGGTTCCGGGCAGATTTACACCACAAACTGAGTCTAACCTTGTGTCAAAGGTTCATTAATGGTCGTATTCCACCCAAAACCCCAATATCAGTTCATGTGTTTAACATATAGAAATGTTCATGATTCACGTTTTTGCCCCCAAAACATATTCCCAAATTATTATCATAATTCACTATAAGGTTATGCCAAGTTATAGCCTTTATTTTACAATACATGCCAATTACCCAAAACCCAACTTAGGCGTGTTCATATTAAACCTCTACTAAATCATAAATTATCATATATGTTTCAACTCCAAATTTTACATAATTAACAAATGCCTAAGTTCTAGATTACATGCAAATTTTACATATGCCCAATTCGTACCAAATTTACATATGTTCAATTTAAGCCGTTTTACATGTATGCCAATTTACACATATACCAAGTTTCATGCCGCTTTACATATGTCAAGATTCATGTCAAATTATATATATATATATATATATATCAAGATCCATATCAAATTATATATGCCAATTCCCATTTTTGCAATTACCATTATAATGACAATACCCAAATATCAAGTTTCATGTTAATGGTAAATTATCCCCAAACATCAAATTTTCATATTATGCCTTCGATTCCACCAAATACATATATTCCACTAGGCAATATTCCAATATTTCCCCCGTATACCATCGCTCGTATATCGTAGTTTAGGCCTAGGTCCGAAATTGACCTAGGTTCATCAAAAGAAAATAAATAGGGGGAGGTAGAAGTTGCAATAAAAACAAGATCAGAGAGAAAACGACATAAAAGAATCATCTCAGGCATAAAGAATAGATCTTGATAATAATATCAACATGAACCAAGAAAAAGTGATTTACAACAGGCTGAATAGACCATAAACTTGTCATGCGAATAAAGATAGAAAAGTTATCAAGATCGAGATCCAAGAAGAAACAAGAACTGAATCAAAAGTCCAATTTCATTTCATCACGTGTCCATATTAAATTTAATTATTTTAATCTGAAAATAACTAGAACTTACAGAGCATGGCTAATGAATTAAGAACTAAAATTGTCGTAGAACGTTGCAGAGACATTGATTTATCTTCTTGAATTGTTGTAGAATTGCTGTAGAAGCTTCAATATCTAGTTTGAATCTAGTTTGGAGGCTAAGAGAAAAGTTTAGAGAGCAGCGGCCATGATCAAGAGGAAGTCCAGCAGCATAATAGTGCAAGAATGATTTGATATGAATTAGGTTAGGTCTAAGGATGTTTTTATAGGTGTAGCAACTAGTTTAGGCCCTTAGATTAACCCTAGAATCAATTTGGACCGTCAAAACACGTCTTAGGCGTCCAAAATGAGTTCTGGGTCAAGCCAGGCCGACCAGGTCGACCTGTAAGGTGGGGGGGTCGACACTATGGTCGACTTGGGGGGTAGGTCGACCCTATGTTCGACCTGGGGGGGGGGGGGGGGGGGTAGGTCGAACCCCTAGTCCAGTCCTGCCTAAAAACGGCTGAAACTTGTACAGGCCATAACTTCTTCATTCAGACTCCGATTTTCGAAAACTCCGACTCTATTTCATGTAAAATTTCGAGACGAACGCAATGGCGTAACCCATTTCCATTGATTCTAATTTTAGAATTTGATGCTGCCTTGATTTCTTGTTTTAGTATGTTATAAAAATACGGGTTGTTACAGTACAAAGCCTGCCGGCATCACAAAGAAAAAAAAAGTCAAATGTAAAGCCTATAGCGCTCCCCAGTGTTGACGCCCCCAAAGAGGGAGAAATGATAGATGTTTTGAAGGACTTCAATGGCAAAGAGGGTGCATGCGATGAATATGTTGTATGCATTGGAGCATCCGTTGGGACTGAGGAGTTAACCCTCGCACAGTTGGAAGCAAGGAATGAACGACTCCTGAAAGTCAAAGTTGAATCTTCGGAAATGCATATATTGCTTAAACCCCTTCAAGCGATTCCTCCTTTTGGGGTAAAGACGTCTTTTGAGGCTTCTGGTTCAATCTCGATAGATATTACTTCCTAACCCACTGCTGATCCAGAAGATCTCTCCTCTGGAAATACCAAAAAAAGAAATGCATCCTTACGGAAACCAAGAAGGAGGAGAAGTAAAATCTTAGAGAGTCTAAAAAATCTAAGGCTACTCCCAAGTCAAAGCGAAGCTTTATTTTGATTTAGTGTTTTCCACTCGCCTATTGTGTTTGTTATGAGTATGGCCCTCGTGTTTTTGTTTTGTTATCTTGCATAAACCTACATTCTATAAATAAAGCAATCTTTCTGAAATTTCATAAATTTGCAAGTTTATTATCGCTTTTAATATGGTGTACTTACAATCAAGATATTACTAGACTAATAATATACAATGAAATACATCACAATTAGTATGGGGTTTCAATTCAGCACATTCATATAATCAAAGTATTACTAAGCTAAGTAACAAATAGAAAATCATAGTGCAATCAACTAAGGGTGCGATGTGTATGTATATGACCCCAATCAATCTTGAATAGAGCACCTGGCTAGGGCTTGTTCGAGATTTATTAGTAACGACATATTATTGCAGCCAGTGTTAGTGGGGATTTCAAGTTTGGCTCGCATTCATACCCCCAATCCTTCTATGGAGTAAGAGTCAAGTTCTTTGAGCACTGGGTCCAAGTTCTTTTATACTATCTTGTCGTAGGTCTAGGTTAAAATTTGGGTTAAGGCGGTCTCACGTTGTGGGGCACCATTTCACGCTTACCCTGTCTTTTATGCTCACTCTCAGATCAAGAGAGTTTGATTTAGTCGTGCGAATGAGCATGTTGTTCGCCTTGGCATTCCGTCTACATTCTCGTCCTTAGAGAAAGAACTTGCCGACTCGAGTGTCGATACCGAACTCGAATTCAGTCTGCACTCCATTCCAAACTTTGGGGCACAGAGTTGGTCTAGTAAGTGGTTAGGTCACACTAGCTCAGGCCTTACCCCCTTTTGCCTCCATGTTAAGGGAAGAGGTTGCCCTCAAGGATGGTCGAACACATCCCTATCGTTTATACTCACTCCATCGAATCGTGGGGAAGAGTTTATGCAATGTCGAGGTGTTGTGTTTTCACTATGTTTTTCAAAGTGAGAATCACCACATCGACTGTCGTTGTCTTACTCAATTTTAGTCAACCTAAATTCGATCGATCATGGACTTGAATTTGCTCGCCAGAACATGAACGACTGAATCGTCGTTAAGGGATGAATTATCCCTTTTTCTTAAGTTTGGCATAAGTTGGTCATGTTATAACAATTAAAATACATTCTTAGACATAGAGTGTGGAAAGAGATCCCAACATATGTGATATCCTCACTAATATAAGGCATAAATAAATAAATGCATTAAATAATAGTGAACACATGATATTTTTATAATGGTTCAGCTAAATCTTAGCCTACGTCCACTTTGTAATCTCTTGTTTATATTGACCAAATATTCTTGGGCAAGTCATGCCTCATTACATAGTCTAAAAAAACAAAAGAGGAAAATACACGTTCAAGTCAAGTAGTGCCGTAGATGCTCAACATTCCATGCTTATAGGAGATGATATCCATCAATGGTCATTAGCCAGAAAGCTCCATTATCAAGCCTCTGATGAATGACGTATTTCTTTCTCACTTTGGACCCATGAAAACTGGGATTGGAAAGACACACTTCAATACTAAGTTACCAAGCTCGAAATTCCTTGGTCGAACCTTCCGGTTGTAGTATCAGGCAACCTGATGTCTATGCTCTGAGACATGCAAGTCCGCCTCATCTCTCTTCTCGTCACTCATGTCCAAAGATTCAAGGAGAAGTGCTTTTTTTGTCATAGGATCATAATACATTATCCAGTGAAAGGGGACTTTAAGCTCCACTGGGATGACGGCTTCCAAGCTATATGATATTGAGAATGGAGTGTGGCCGATTGCTATTTTGTATGTTATTCGATATGACCATAGAGACAAAGGTAATTCATCAACCCACATGGCCTTTACCTGCTCTAATCACTTTTTCAGAATGGACTAGATGAACTTATTCACAAGTTCTACTTGTCCATCAATTGCGGATGCACCACAGCGGTATATCTCTTCTCGATGCAGTACCGTTGATAGAAATCTCTGAACTTCGCGCTATCTAATTGGGTCCATTGTCAGTTATGATAGTCCTTGGGACTCCAAATTGACATATAATATTCTTGACAATGAAATTGATCACTTGCTTCATCGTGATTGTGGTTAGCGGCTTAGCTTCTCCCCACTTTGTAAAGTAATCCACAGCCACAGTTGCGTACTTTGCTCCATCTTTAGCGATTGGAAGGCTTCCAATGATGTCAATTCCCCATACGGAGAATAGCCACGGACTCACCATCGAGGTGAGCTGGTGGGGCGGAACTCTAGGAATTCTTGCAAAATTTTGGCTCTTATTACTGCTTCGTGAATAATCATTTGCGTCTTTGTTTATAGTAGGGAAGTAGTAGCCATACAGTACTATCTTCTTTGCCAATGTCTGTCCTCCAATGTGATCACCACAGTTGCCTTCGTGTACTTCCCTCAACACACGCTTGACATCTTCATTGGCTATACACCGAAGCAAAGGAACCAAGAACCTCCATCTATAAAGCACGCCGCATGGCATAACATATCTTGATGCCTTACAGACAATAAAGCGTCTTTGATTATTCCTTTCTAGAAGGATTTCATGTTGCAATAAATTCTTTATGGTGGATATCCAGGAATCTCTTTCAGGTTCACTCTCTAATACTTGGTCAATTTCAATTTGATCAATACTCGGAGTATCCAATACTTCAATCGGGACCATTTCTGTGTCTTTCGGGTTGTTGGAACTTTCTAGTTTGGCTAGTCTATTAGCCTTATGGTTTTGTTCTAACGGAATATGGGAAATGCTATAATGTTCCAATCCATCTAACAACTACTCAACCCGTTCTAAATAGGCTGCAAATCGTGGTCCCTTCGTCCGGAACTCCTTTCGAACCTAAAATACAACAATATGAGAATCACTGTAAATATCAAACGCTACTATTCCCAATTCCCTTGCAAGTTTCAGCCCGCCAATTAGGGCTTTGTACTCGGAATCATTGTTAGTAGCGGGAAAATTCAGCCGTAGGTCATAGTAAGTTTACCGTACCTCAGGAGCTACCAATACAAGTCCGACGCCGGATCGTTGGTCGTTACAAGCACCGTCTGTGTACAGCCTCCAGTTGCTTGATTTTGACTTGGATTTTGGGAGGCGAGCTTCCTCATTTAATACATCTTCCTCAGGGATGGTAAATTCGGCTATGAAATTTTCCAATGCTTTCCCATGGATAGATTTCCCTGGAAAGAAAGTAAGATTGAATTGGCTTAGTTCAATGTTCCACTTTAGCAGTCTTCCAAATGCCCTAGGCTGTTGAAGGACCTATCTTAGCGGCTAGTTGATGTATACCATGATCGGATGAGCCTGGAAGTAATGGCTTTCCTCGAAGCGATCAATAGGTTGTAAGAAAGCTTCTCAATCCTCGGAAAATTGCGTTCTGCTGCAGAAAACTTCTTACTCACATAATATACTCGTATTTGGATCTTATCCTCCTCACGAACAAGTGTTGAACTGATTGCATCTGATGATACCACCAAGTATACGAATAGGTCTTCACGATCGATTGGTTTGGACAGTATCGGTGGTCTCTCCATATGACTTAGCAAGTTCTAGAAGGCTTCAATACATTCTTAAGTCCACTCGAAATTATGCTTTCCAAGATTTATTAGGTTGAAGAAATGAATGCATTTATCAATGGAAATGGAAACGAATCTACTCAATGTTGCAACCTTTCTTGCTATGCTTTGTAGATCCTTAATTCTTTGTGGTTCACAAATATTCTTGATCGCCGCAATCTGGTCTGGATTGAATTCGATTCCACATGAATTGACAATGAAACCTAAAAATTTCCCTAATGCAATGCCAAAAGAGCATTTCAAAGGGTTGAGTTTCATTCCGTAATGTTGGAGGATATTGAACATTTCTGCCAAATCTGAGACGTGATCAGCCGACTGCTTGGACTTTATAAGCATGTCATCTACGTTAGTTCCATGGACTTCCCAATTTGGTTATGAAACATTCGATTCACTAGACGTTGATATGTCGCCCTAGCATTCTACAATCCGAAAGGCATCACTACATAATAATATAACCCAAGGTCTTTGATGAAACTGGTATGCTTCTTGTCCAACACATGCATTGGAATCTGGTTGTATATCGAATATGCATCCATAAATGAAAGAAGTTCATGTCCAACAATTGATTCTACTAGCCGATCGATCCTTGGGAGCGGGAAGCTATCTTTCGGGCAAGCCTTATTTAAGTCAGAAAAGTCGATGCACGTTCGCCATTTTCCATTGGTCTTCTCGACCAGAACTAGATTTGATATCCAATCTGGATATGTTGAATCTTGTATAAAGTCAACGCCTTTCATCTTCTTGACTTCTTCCTTTAGAGCTGCTGACCTTTCCGGGTCAAGCATGCATCTCTTTTGCTTGACTTGGACGTACTTTGGGTTTATTTTCAGTGCATGGTTCATGACCGATGGAAATATCCCACACATATCAGCATGGGTCCATGCAAATACATCCAGGCTGGATGGTAGGAAGTCTGCCAATTCCCTCGCCAGAGGGAATCTGAATGAGATCTGATTTTCAAGACCATGGTTGGATCGTCATCATCCATCAGAATATCCATGGTTGTTTCATTAGGTGTCACCCTTCTGCATTCTGGTTTCTCGTTCTCTCTGGGATCAGTATCCTCGGATTGATAATCAGGCGACTCTGGCTGGGATGTTTCCATTATTTGCTACGTCGATTCCTCCTTAGCGGGAGAAGAGATATTGTAGGGCTCTACATCATATCTATTGTGGATCATTTTCCACTCGTCTAAATCGCAAGCTCTCCCCATCGCCTGGTCCCCGCGGACCATTCCTATCCTAGCTTCAATTGGTAACTTTAGCAATAGGTACCAAGGTGCAATGTAGCTATACACTCTGCCAGAGCTGGTCGTCTTAAAAATGCATTATAATGGGAGTCTATGTTCATTACAAGAAAAGGGAGAATCTGCACCCTCCTACAGTTTCCTTCACCAAATTCTATTGGCAATTTAACTACTCCTACTGACGTAGCCGTCAAACCGTTAAAGCCGCGTATCCACCCAATGCAGGGTTTTAGATCTCTAACTTCTAACTTCATTTGGTCAAAAGATTTTTTGAATAGGATATTAACCGAACTTCCACAATCGACCAAGATCTTCTATACCGTCGCCGAGCCAAGTACAGTTGATATCCCCAAAGGATCTATACTCCGAGTTTCCACTCCCACGCTTTCTCGATCGTGGAATACAATGTCGTCCATCATTGTTTTTTGTTGTTTAATTGGTGTAGCATCCTCGGGAACACTGCACTCCCCTACATCAAGATGCTTTATTGCGTTGACATATTGTTCCATGGATATGGTACTAAAACCTGCCGGGTGAGGCGCTCCAGCGACTGTGTTGATGACTATTCCTTTTCCCTTCTATTGTGTTGTGGCTCTGGGAGTCGCTTAACCTTGGTTTGGGGCTGAACCTCCTTGCCTCTCTCCCTCGAGGAAATTTTCTACTCATCAAGCTTCCCTTCTAGCAGTAGTCTTTCTATCACATATATCAGGTGTCGGAATTCTTTTGTTGAATAGTTGTAGGTTTCGTGAAACAAGCAAAACTTTCCGGTTTCATGTTCTTTCTCTGTCGAATCCCTTGGCGGAGGTTTCTTATATTGCATCACACTGCAGGTATCCGGATAAATGTTCTCCAAGGTATTATTTAACAGTGTGTAGCTTTCAATGGATTGAAATCGGGGTCACTTCTTAGAATCCCCCTTTCGATTTATGTTTCTTTTGTTACCATTTCTGCCTTGGCGGACATCTCCTTCATTCTGATTATCGACATTAACTTCAACCTTTTTAGAACTATCATCGGTCTGCTTTGTAACGACGTTGCTTTGATTTTCCTCTCTCCCAACTTCAATGGATATTCTTTTTCTGTTTAAGTATACCTCCTCTTGTCGTAAACGTATATTTGCCTTTTAATGAAACAATTCAGTGGTTGGAGGAGGTTTTCCGACCAGGTATCTCCCAAATTCTGTGTCTTTGTCTACCCCGTCTATCATCGCCATCGGAATAGTCTCGGGGTTGGGGTTGCTTATCTCGGTGACAGCCATTTGGAAACGGTCCAAATATCCCTTAAGGGTTTCTCTAGGAGCTTATTTAACCAACGAGAGCTCTAAGACACACTTATATTTCTTGGCATGCAGTCGGAATTGATTAAGAAACTTTTCACTCAAATCCTTGATGTTAGGAACCGACTGAGGCAGAAGTCTGGTGAACCACATCATAGAGACATCCTCTAGGTATATTGAAAAAGCCTTACGCATTATAGCATCAAGAGACACTGACATTCATATACCCTGAATAACGCATCAGATGTTGTCGTGGATTAGTTCTTCCTTAGTAAAAGTTCATCATGGGCAAGTTAAATCGCCTCGGGAATTGTACTTCCAAGATATCATTTGTAAAAGGTATGTGGCTATAGTTTATACCCAGTCTTTGTTAGTGTAGCCCCTATTGTCTTTCATTATTTGATGCACCATCACTGCTACCTCTACATAGGTCAATGAATTCTCTGGTTCGGCGATTCTAGCTCTTCGAGATCCTCCTACTCCTGTCTCAGGCAACTTCACCTAAGTTTCCATCTGGACAGAGTTTCCTTGGTCCTTGTGATCCCGGTTAGTCACGAGACAAGTGGGTTGGATAAAGTGAGATTGAGTGGTCGGAGAAGTGCCTTGGACCCTAGGAAGAACATGGGATCCATGCAATGGCAATAATATAAGTTCTGCTAGGCTAGGATCATTAGGACCAAGATGGATTTTTGCATCTTCTTGAGAAGCCAATGAACCGAATCAGACTTGTAGAAGATTTTCAGGCCCTTTAAGAGGTCTCCTTTGACATGGTGGTTGTTCATTCTGCTCAGATGAAGATGGTCCTTCTTCTTCTTGACGATGTGTACGTGATGGTGTTCTCTGTCTTCTAAATTCTTCCCATTGCCTAGTTATCGTATCCATATTATCCCGAATTGCAGCGTTATCCTGTCTTTGAGCTTCTAGGGTTGCATTGGTCTCTTCCAACCTGGGGAGTAAGCGTGCGAAGTCATTTTGCGAAATAGGTGCAGATGAAGGAGGTTGATTGTTGGTTGTAGCAGGTGGCTCAGAAGTCCCTACATCAGGATGAGTCGAATTCGACCCGAGAACACTCGACCCAGGGTCATTCGGCCCTGGAGCATTTTCTGTTGCTATTTCAACTTGCAGCCTATCTTGTGGCTCTTCGTTAGCCTCATTTCTATGAGAATCTTGCTGGGTCTTATCTATTCTTGGATCCATACTTACCAAACTTGTTGAAATCGTTGAAAATGTCGAAGTTGATGAAAACAAGGACTATTTCTTCGAACTTGTTGACCCGAACAGTAGATGAACAATCCCGAAAGCTGGGAATTAAAGGTTCTCGATGAAAGCACCAAAATGTTAAACCAAAAAATGGCACTAACACCCAATAAACTAGATCTTGAGGTGGATAAAGAAGAACTGTAAACTAAAAACAAGAAGAAGCAAGCAAATACGTTAGATTTATAGTGGTTCGGCATTAATGAGCCTACGTCCACTTTATCCTCTTTATAATCAGTAGATAATTACAAGTACAGTGCTTTGAAGCTATCGAACACTCAAATCACATATGATTTCCTCTCAAATTTATGAAATTACACTCAAAATGGATTAAACAGGGTACGGGTCTAATGGCAATAGCAGCAGCGATATACAGTATTCAGAAATTCAAATGGCCAAAAGTCATCTTTTTTATCCTCAGGGTTGCTATTTATAGGATCAAGCTATGATGTGGCACCAGCTCCGGTTTAATAGGTGTCCAGTTGATGTTGTTCGTGAGTCAGGTTCGTGGCCATGTGGCATCAGACCCGTGTAATCAAGAAGTAGTGGTATTAGTGGGAAGTAGCTCATGTGGTTACATAAATCGGGATTGGGTCGAGTTAATCATGTTCGACCTGAGCCTCTCTTTCCAGTATTTGACCCGAAGTACTCTATTCCATCTGATATGTAGGCCGTGGAGCCATTGCTTTGACATCATCTAACCTGAAGCTCCTATGTTCCGTTCAACCGGTGAACCATACTTCTGTTCGACCCGACTTCTGGCTCTTGAGTAGACATAAAATTAGATCTCTAACACACGTGATCACGATTGTTTTGACTTTGGGTGGCCTACTCACAAAGTAGGGAAATAGAAATATTATGATTTTTGTTTGATTGTTTTGGTATTTGCAATATTTGATTTTGTCCCTTAATTTGAATTTATAATTGTAGTCCAAATCCATAGCTATTTTCTATTTCTGTCAATCTTTTAATGATAACAAAAGGGGGAAAGTGTTAAGAATTTGATAAGCATGCAAACATCAATAAAAATAAAAATCTTCAAATTTCCTAGATGTTTCATATATTTTTACATTTCTTAAATCTCATTCAAATTTTAGGGGTGTTTTCGGTTGTAAAGGAGCATACAAATAGGCATAGTTCTATACCTCACAGTCAAACATATTTATCGCATTCAAAATTTTATATGTACGTTTGTCATCATCAAAAGGGGGAGATTGTTGAATATAATAGTATGATTTTTTGTTTGATGAAAACAAACATATATTATTCTATAAATGTGTTTGTAATTGTATCATTCTATATTTCATCTCATACAGAAATAAATATTAATATTGAATAGTAATAATATTGCACAGAATTTAAATATTCAAACATTATTTATTATTAAATAAAATATTTTATTTCAAATATTCAGAGTAGTACAAATTTTTACATTTCACTAACCACATTCGGATATACATTGTTTCCTTACTACAGTTCACTCATCTCACTCAGTCATACATATACATTCTCTCACATACACACACACACACACACCGAGTCTTCAATTTCTTTAGATCCTGTCCAGTCACATGCATACCTATCATAGAAACTCATACAATAAACTGGAATAAAATAGAATTAACTATAGAAAAATATAAATTTATTTTAAATTTTTATTTGCCTTGGAATTTTAGTGTGTATCTCATCATCTTTCTAAACTTGGTCTGATATGTATGCATTTATTTGAGTCTAGAGTGCCCGAGATATTCATAATGATTCACTATAAATACCACAAGGTAGAATGAAGAATTAGTGCCTGAAGATCAACCTCAACAAAACTATAGTGGTATGCTGATCAAGACCAGCCTCGACCCACAATTGCGGTCTGCTGATCTTGACCAACCACGACAAATCTTATAGTGGTCTGCTAATTTAAATAGATTTTTTTTCTCTTGTATATAGTTGTTTTTCAGGTGAACAATTACATAACTCAAGCATGCACATAAAGCATGGATCAAAGCAGCATGGAATTTCCAAGTTCAAGCATGAATACATGGACAAAGGGAACAAGCATGAAACAACATCACTAATGGATGCAGTCAGCACAAATGCCAACAATTTCAGGTGCATAGTCATGACTAATGCTAATATAAGAATATGGATGACCACAATTGCATAAGCAAATACAACCTCAACACAGTGCAGTTTGAAAATAATGCACATCAGCAAGGATGTGCAACTGCACATGATTCAGCATGCAAATTAAATGGCAAATGCACAAGTACAAAACTGGATCTGCAATATGGAATCATTTTTCAAGTTTCAAGAGTGAAGCAACACAGTGTACAATGGGCGTGTGCAAATAAAAATGATCAAGACACAACATGACAAAAACTCAAGTGTATTACAGGTCATAGCTAGCAAATATTGATGCAATCATCAACAAAAACGGTTCAAGGCAACAATGTAACAACAATAAAGGGTGCACAACAAATATAGAAGCAATATCAACCTCAACACAGGCCAAAGCAAGTAGCACTTGTTCTTATCAGCGTACATCAGTTGTACAACAGTAGTTGACATGTTCAAATAAAAACAGATGCACTATTACACAAATGCAAAGTGCAACAAAGCTACAAGGCATAGGTACACACAGTAATGATCACTAGAATCAGCAACCAAAAGTACATGACACATGCATGCAACTACAATTCAAAGCAATTTAATTGTACAATCATGGAGTAACAAGGCAACCAGCAAAGTGAAATGACCATCAGAATGGGCAGCATAGCCAAGCGGTTGGTTAAAAATCGGTAAAGAACTCAAATTGTATTCTTGGCAAATGTATAATCGGCAAGCAAATATTTGGACAAAGTTTTTTCAATTATGCAAGTGTTTTTTTATTATTTGAAGTTGCCAGAAATCACAGCCGAGAGAAATAGGCTATTTGTTTCCAAAATCCACAATGAGATGAACTCGTCACAAATGATATTTTTTGAAATGTGCAAAGAATTAAACTCTGGAAAATCACACAAGAAATTATCAAAATGTTCAAAGCTTTTGTTTTTGGGCAAGAATGAAGTCATAATTCAAAACTTTCCAGCAAATCACAAGAGCATTTTTTGAGCAAGAAAACTAATCAAAATTTTCCAAAAATAAATTAGGTATTCATGGCAAGTCATCACGAAATCAGAGAGGTTATCGTTTTGAAAACCATATATATACACTCACTCATCACAGGAAAATAGAATCGAATCCAGGCAAACAACCTAAGCAATCATAGTAAAATCAGAGAGCTTACAAAATTTTCTAATTAAGAGTGCATTGTAGGAAGAGGAGTAGCATATAATCGATCGAAAAACTCTCAATCGATCGAAGAAAGCCACAGTTTGAAGGAGAATCAAAAACCTAATTTCATTCAGTCACCATTGACAAGAGAAAAGGAGGCAACTTTGTATTACAAATGACAAAGCAAAAGGAGTCGATATTTCTCTTCTTATTTAATTATTTTTTATTTTGGTTTTGGTTCTCTTCTTAGTTTCTACTTGTTAAAACCTGTTTTAGTTGAGTCATGTAACTACAACATTTTGTAGTTAAGAAAATAAAAACTTAGGAGTTAAGTCATGTCAAGACTTTAAGCGTAGAATTAGAGTAGCAGCAAGGTTTGTGAGTTTACAGGGTTTTAAAAGCGAGAAACTATTTTAATACCTAGAAGAAATCTTGGAATGAAGTAGTAGGCATGGTTTGCTGAAGCTGGGTAATTTTTGTGCGTGATTTTTCTTTTCTGCAGTTTCATCATTATTATGTGTTTGCTTCTTTTTTTAATTGTAATAAACCCTATTCACCCCCTTAGGGTTAATTTAGATCCTATATTCTTCGTTTTAAAATCTGTTTTCTGCAAACCATATGTCTAAATTAATCAAAATTTGGTTCTAAACAAAATGATCTCAGTGGAAACTCAATTGTTTGAATTTTAAAGAATTCTACATCTAGAATTTTATAAATTCTAAGGTGCCAAGAAATAAGAACCTATAAGTTATACTATTAAGGAATAACCTATAAAAACACATTTAAATGTCCTTTTACTTAACTTTGGTCGTTTAGGGTCTGGTTTTGTAAAATATACTAGACAACACCAAACTTTAAGCCTTGTAAGATTAAGTTTCATACTAAATCATAATTCATAAGTGGAAACATTACTCTTTTTAAGTTGTACTCATTTGAAAATATGTGAGTAACATAGCATCACCTATAAACTATAAGATAAATTTGAATTTCTTAGCATGACATTAACCATTTCTACTAAAGTTCTATTTTTCTTTCAACAACACCATTTTGATGCAGCAATAAGGGATAGTGCATTGATGAACTAAACCATCGTGTTTACATAAAATGGTGAATTCATTTGAGAAATATTCACACTATGTACGACCATGACATTATTTTAAGTCCTAATTGTGCTTCTAATTCAACTTTGTAAACTTTAAATTTGTCAAAAGGCTCATCTTTAATTTTCATTAGATACACAGAAGTATATCTAGTATAGTCGTCAATAAATGTGATATAGTGTTGGTTACTAGCATATGCAATATGACTTTTAAAGCCACCCACATCATTATATACTAAATCAAAGAAATCATTTTTTTTCTTTCTAAGAATTTATAAGATTTCCTAGTATTTTTGTTCAAACACATATTTTACATTTAGAGATAGAATCAAAATCATACTAAAAAATTAATCATAATCTATGCATATTCTTAAGGTATTATAATTAACATGACCTAGTCTACCATACCATAACTAGGAGAATCAACAATATAAATAGAAGATCTCGTTATTACATTCAACTTACTCATGCCATTGCAAGGGTATCCATGTCTAATAAAATTTTCATTTCGAGACAACATTAACTTAGCATACACATATACTATCTTGAACCCTACTTTGTTAATAAGGTATTTAGATACTAAATTCTTACATATACCTGGTAGTATAAGAACTTTTACAAAAGCAAGAAGAAGTTCTATGGTGCCTTTTTCCATAACTTTGCTTGGTACCTTATTTTCTCTAGTAGCTTCATTGACTTCTCTATTATTTTATTTGTAAGACTTAAATGGACCACGATCTTTGTAAATGTGAATGGTTGCTTCTATATCAAGACACCAATCATTATCAATGCCACTAATGGAGTTTGCCTCTTGCACTACAACCACAAACGAGTATTTGACCACACTCATTTTTTTCTTTTCTTCCGCAGGTGGCAATTTGGCATAATGGTCGAGCTTGTTATAGAAATAATAAAACGTATTTATTTTTGTTGTTCTTAGGATAATTTTTCTTTTTAAACTATGTCTCATTCTTAGGCTTCAACCTGTTAGTTATTTTCAGTAATATTTGCCTTAGAATGGAACTCAATTTAGGGATTTTCGTTTAGCTCTTGTTCATGAAAGATCTCTTAAATATGAAGATGACGATGTAAACTATCTAAATCATAATCTATATGCTTCAGTTTTTTCTTATAATCTTTTCAAGAATTAGGTAGTCTAGAAATCATAACTTCAACAATAAGATATTCAAGGAGACCTATTTTAGTGTCTTTAAGTTGATTTACCAGCAGCAAGTTTCATTTAGTTGTTTTATTTATGGATTTATTGGAAATCATTTTGAAATCCATAAATTTACAAATATTTTTTTGTTACTTACCTCTAATATGCAGTATTTGCTTTCCAGTGCAGTCCAAAGTGCATTCGTAGTGTCAAGGTCCTATATGCTTGTAGATATGAGTAGATAATGTATTCAGAACATGCCCTCTATACAGAAAATCATTCTCTTAATGCTTTGCACATTTCTCCTTTAGAGCATAATCATCTTTTGCAATTTCCTTTGGTATTATTTCCAATTAATGTTCCAAAATAGAGAGCAACTTGTGAATGGAAAGAATTTAATCGTCTCTTGCCAATGAGTAAACTTATCTCCATCTAAACATTTTAATTAGGTTAAGTATTGATTCATGACCTACAGATCGCTCGAATCTTCTACGGTTGAGAATTATTATATATGGCTCAAGACAAGGAGAGAGATGATAATGTCGTACTTCTGACTTCAAGGATCTATATGTAAATTCCTTTAGATAATAGTCCATTCCACCAAGTATAAATGAGTTATCAAACTATTGACTTTAGGATTCAACGAAAACTTGGAACAATATAAACAAATTCAAGATTTGTACGATCTTGATCTAGCCAAGAACATTTGTTGTAGTTTCTGATGATACAAAAATTGGAGTGGAGTGGAGAAGAAGAGAAATGATCTACAACATCGTGAAATCATTGAGACGACAGACCTTGATGTTGTCACGAAATTAAGTGATACATATAAGTGGCTTTGTGTCATGGAGGAAGAGATGAAATTGTTGATGAGGAACCAAACTTGGTATATTGTTCCACTTCCTAAAGGAAACCTGATATAGAGTTCTAATGGATTTACAAGGTGACAATGAGAGATACAAAACTAGGTGAATGGCTAAAGAATTTGCACATAGGAAAGGAAAATAGTATGATAAGATCATTGCACTAGTTGTGCATCATACTTCGATGCATATATTACTTGCAGTAATTTCTACTCATGATTTGGAGTTTTGAGCTATTTGATGTGAAAAAAACCTTCTTGTGTAGTGAATTGGATGAAGACATCTATATGGAGCATCCAGAAGGGTTCGTTGTATATAGTAAGTCAAATTTTGTTTGGATGATAAAGAAATAATATATGCCTTAAATAGATAACCTAGATAATATTATAAGATATTTGATCATTTTATGCTTGAGAAAATTTTTGATCAAAATATCAAGGATGACTGTGTTCATTTCAAAAGGATAGAAAAGGATTGTTGGGTGTATTCACTCATGTAGTGGACAACATGCTCATTGCTTCTAAAGACAAAAAGGAAATCAACAACTTAAAGATGATTTTAAAATTAGAAATTCGAAATTAAAGGTCTTGGAGAGGCACAAAAAATCTTAAGCATGGAGATTAAGAGTAATCGAAAGCGTTTTGAATTGAAATTAAATAAAAATGAGTACATTAAGAAAATGCTTTTCGGTTTAGCATTGAAAATGCAAACGCTTTAAATACACCTATACCTTTGTTTTCAATGCTTTTGAGTAAGTGATCAACTATCTGGAAAAAAGATAAGATTCATATGGTAAATGGTTCATATGCAAGTGCGGCTGGAAGTTTAATGTATGTCATGGTATGTAAAAGCCCTGATATTGCAAATACTACTCGAGATGGTTAGTGGGTACATGGATAATATGAAAAAAATCACCTTGGGAAGCTGTGAAAGCTATTTCGAGATGCCTTAGAGGTATATTTTCTCATGGTCTTGGTTTTTGTAGTATTGAAGGAACGAATTACAAGTTGGTTGATTATTGTGATTCAAACCATGTCGGTGATACAGATAAGAGGAAATCCACTTTTGAATATGTCTTCACACTTGATGGTATGGCCAATACTTAGAGATCAAGATTGCAAACTATAGTTACTTTATCCACTGCGGAGGTGGAGTTGATAGCCATGGTAAGAGTGGAAAAAGAAATGCTTTATTTGAGGTGATTTTTGTGTGACTTAGGATTCGAGTATGATAGTATTGATGTTTGATGTGATGGCCAAAGTTCCATTCAGTTGATGAAGAAATTGACTTTTAACTAGTGAACTAAGCATATTGAAGTGAGATAGTCGTCCTTAGTAGTCATGGATGAATATAAGATGAAGATATGCTAGTATATCCTTGGATAACGTTGTGCATATGTATTGCAAATTGGGAAGTTAGAGCATTGCTTAAACTTGATTCATTTTTGAAGAATTAGATACCACGGGGTGGCATGGTTGGATAGAGTGCTTTGTTTTAGAAGATAAAGAGTATCGTTGATAGATTGTGATTATATCTTCTTGCTAGGTGCTTGTTTATCTCCTAAGTGCTATTGTCTTTTGGTGAGTCAGTTGTGGAATTGAGTACTTTCAACACTTTGTTAGGAGGTGGGGGCTTTGTCGAAGCTTGTGGGCGGAGTGTAATGAGCTATGGCTTTGTTGAAGCACATTAGGAAAGTATTCAAGCTTTGATTAGCTAAACGTAAAGCTGGTGATCATGGTCCAATGCCATAGGTTCTTGTAGTATGATGATGGATATATTATGGAGAAGGGATGTAAAATTTTGATGATACCATATGAAAAATTTAAGTGGTTGAGAGTAATTTGGTATCAGCAAAAACTATTTATGAATCAGAGCATGGATGCTCAAGATATGGTGAGTTGAAGCTAAAGGATGCATAGTAGCTTAGATGCCTGAGCACAGAGTCTGTTGCAACTTGAAAGTTGGGCTAGTCATTTGATACCAAGAGTTAGAAGTCTGATAGTATTCAAAGTATTTCTTGAAAGTTGAGTCAAACATTTGACATCTTGGGATAGACATTCGACTACCAAGCATTCTCATTCCAGAGATTTCAGTTATAGGCCTGACAAGGAGGGTAATACGTTTGAGAAGCTA
This sequence comes from Allium sativum, assembly GCA_030737875.1. Classification (NCBI taxonomy): domain Eukaryota; kingdom Viridiplantae; phylum Streptophyta; class Magnoliopsida; order Asparagales; family Amaryllidaceae; genus Allium; species Allium sativum. The sequence goes on from CM060916.1 coordinate 836,620,131, forward strand.
CTTCTTATGCATGTTGTTATTGATCAAATTGTAACAACCTGCCCGGAGTGGACCAAAATTTTGACCTAGAAAAGGCCCATCGAAACTTAGAGCCACTCTAAACAGGTCATTGGTTCTTGTAGGGAATTACATTTGCACAGAATAACAGAGTAATATAACAAGATGGAGTCTAACACAGCAAAATGCGAAAATATAATACCAAAGTAAAATTTACCATTTATTCAAAAATCACATGTCTAATATAAAATACCAAATCCACATATTTATAATGGTACATCATTATTATTCACCATCATCTGCTTCCAATAATAAAAGGACAATAATAGCCAATAACATAATACAGTCTCGTTGCCTTGCTCAGGCTCCATCATTGTCCCGTCCACCATGCCTAAGCCTCACCTACTGATCTGTTAGATATGTTAAGAAGAGGGGTCAGAACATAAAGTTCCGGTAAATGAAAATAACATCTGTTTAAAGACTATACTCTAAATTTGGTAGGCTATATACTTCAAAGTATGTCTACGAAACACACAAGCATGCAAACACAAAAGTATATTTTAATTAATGAGGTGGACATCTGAATCAATCACTTGTGATCCTCATTGATGTATTTAGGGTGGATCGACAATCACTTAAGACCCAACGAGGTGGACATTCTCAGTCACATAAGGCCCATTCTAGGAAATTTATTAAGGGTGGATTGTTATGGCCTCTTATAACCCTAAGGCAAACCCTAGCCACTTACAACCCCATCCTTTCATGTCAATGTCACAAGTATATAAACTCTCACAAGTAAAATGAGAAGTAGTATCTCACCACTTTGTGACACACCACGTCCTTTAATGTCACCCATAAGAGGATGCATTAAGTTCTATGAACCGCAACAATGATACAGAGACTATTTTTAACAAGACTTAATATAGAATGCAGCGGAAAAACTTTCCAACTTTTTATTTCAAATCAATTGTAGCATTACGTTTTTCAAAATAAACCATCAATGTCATAATCACAAACATCTTCTCATAAAACGACAGAGTACAAAACCACAAAGTAATATCCCTCGTATGTCATCACAATAAACTTAGAAAAGGAAACTGAGAGTGTACATATAAAGAGGAGTAATCCAAGTCCAAGCTGAATAGAATCACGGTCATGGCTACTATCCACTACCACTCTAAGAACCTGAGGGTGGAAAAGAAGAGAGAGAAGAAAAAGCAAAATAAGTGTAATGACCCGTATTTTTAACAGATAATAAATAATTTATTTAATTATTTAAAGGATGGTTTGGTAATTTAAAGTGACTAGAATTAAATAATATTAAATATTTAATTAATATAATAATTAAATAATATATTTAAATTCCAGAATATTCGAAAATAGTAGAATTCACAATATTGTGTGAAGTGGATTATTTAGAATATATGATTCAGTTTAGAGTTGAATTATATTAACGAATATATTATACAAATGACAGTTGAACGTACAATTATATTATAATTATAATCGAGCTCGAAATGGCGCGGCAGTTCGTAATTTGGCGATTCAAACTTTAAACGAATATACAGAATCAGTTTTAAGTCGTATTTCTATGAAACAAGAAATGTTCGGAGCTAATGAAGTATATTTTTCTAATGGAAGAGAAAAATCGGGATTTCGTCGTGTAGATTTTGAGTTATGTCCAAATCAATTTTTCAAAAAGTCACAATGGAATTCCTTTATAATTTATAACAATTTATTTATATTATAAATGGATTTTCAATATAAATGGAATATCGATTTAACCCGAATTTGAAATATCGAGTTATTAATCCAGATGGGAATATTTTGGAGCTGTATGATATTCGATTGTGAATATATACGATAATATTTATTTATAAATATTTAATTTAATTATTTTTAAATATATTTATTATTTAAATGGATTTATTTAGAGCTTTAAAAATAGCCATTTTTGCAAACGACCTCCGTTTTCGACGAAACCAATTTTGTTGGATCTGGAATATTAAATTATTGTTAGATTTCAATTTTCATGATTTTCGGAGTCAGTATGTGGCCGGGGGGTATTTTAGTGTAAAAATAGTCGATAATTTGACCTTTAAAAATACGGTGTATGAGCAAACGGAGTCGGATTTCGATGAAACAAGTTTTGTTGGGTCCGTAATGTCGAAATATAGCTGCATGTCCATTTTCACTGGAATTTGATATCGTATGTGAGTATACGAATTTTTAAACAGTAAATACGAACAAGATTGATTAAAATGGAATAAAATAATGAATAAAAAATAATATACTTTTTCTGTAAATACCCTAAAATTTTCTAAACCCTAAACAAAACTTCCTCTGGTCACAAATTCGACAGCGCCTCCAAAGAAATTCAAAAGGTAAATTGGAGACTTGGAAAATCGATAACAAATCATAGAAATTACCTAAAATCCCAAAACTCATTTCGTTGTACTCCTCATAGCTTCCTCTTCAATTCGATGTACATTTTATGGGGTTCGGTGGAAATAGTTTTCGCTGGAAAAATCACAGCATCAGTTACGTTTTATGATGGTGAATGATTTAAGCGTCGATCGGTGTATTTGAGTTTATATTTGAATTCGAGATAGAGTTTGGCTTCGGTTGTGATTTTCTGGTGCACTTCAGAGGAAAAAAGTGACACACTGTTTAAGGGGGGGTTGCGTCAGGTTGTTCGATGCAAGGTGGAAGGATGATGCGAGTTTCCTAGAACTATGTGGAGTTGATGGAGATTTGGTTGGAGAAGCGCATGATGATTTTTGTTTGATTTTAAATTAATGGGAGAAGGAGGATTGATGGAGTTCAGGTATGGTTTTGGACATTGAAGAAGCTTGCTTTTTCTGGAGATGGAGAAGATGCCTGAAGCGGGTGGGTCAAAATTGTAGGTTGGATATTCGGCTGGGTTATAGGAGGTGAGGCCCAATAACTTAGTTATATAATTAAAACCATTTAAATAAATGTATTCAAATCTTGTAACTTTAATATCTTCTACATACGGTATCGGAATTGGACAAAACAGGATCCGATGGGATTGTATGGACGACGACTTCGAAATGGAACTGACTGGGACTGAAATGGAGCTCGTCTCAATTTATATTACAATAAATTGTCCGATCTGAATCGACGATCGATTATCGTTATTTAACAATAACCGTCCAATGTGAGTAAAACTCATTAACTCTGCCAGTTTATATTTTTATAAATATAATATAGTGTTAATAAATGATGATTGATTGCTGTGTGATGATTGTTTGGTTGAATTGTTGATTTAGTGATTGAAATTATAGATAACGTTATATATTTAAATCGGTAATCAAATATTGATTTTGTTTATCAGAATATTTCATATTGAAACAAAATCGATGTTATTTATATTGTTTAACATCTGTGAATGCAGGGAAACAGGTTGGAGGGATCCAACTGAATTCCTCAATATTTATAATACTGTTTGTTTTCATATATTGTGATGTATGATGTGATATATAATCTGTGATTGATTATGGGTGTGTATATGATGTTGATCATGGTTATTTGGTATTTTAAATACCAGAAGAAATACCGGAATGTGAAAAGGGATTTTTCAAAGTGTAAATTGAAAATAATATATTTATAAAATCAAAGAATTTTATAAAAGGAATATTTATTTAGAAAGTAAATAGAAGTATAAAAGGAATATTTATTTAGAAAGTAAATAGAATTATAAAAGGAATATTTGACGAGATATAAAAAAATTATGAGAAGATTGTTCAAAGTGGATATTAAATAGAAATATGTTTTAACAAACAGATTGAGAAGATTAATTTAGAAATAATGTTTTATAAATTAAATAAAATATTTATCATTTGATAAACAGAATATAAGACTGAATTTATATATAGAAGTAGGAATCGGTTTTAACACCGATATTTTAAATGGAATTTGAGCAGCATTTATAAAGTTGATTATAAATGCGATTATAAGTGTTAGAAGGATAAAATGAGATTTTTTATAAATAAAATTAGAAGTATAAATAGAAATTGGATTTGGGATATTGTTTTTAAATACGAAATCAAATAGTTTTGATTGCAAAGAAGAAATATTATTCACATTTAATGTGAATAAAGGATTTAAATAAATATTTTGCAAATAAAATATTATAAAGGAATTTGGGGTTTGAATTAGGAATTTAAGTGAATTACTGAAATTAGAAACTGATTGGAAATTAGTTGAGTTGAATGGCTTTCTGGGTATCGAACTGATGTTGGTTTCGACATTCGGGGTTTATATTTTGGAAGTTGTTCTCTTACTAGTTTACAGTGAGAGACTGATAGAGGTGGGAAGATATTGATGCGTGAATCAGAAATGGAAACGTTTTCCAATGTTAATAACGTATATTTTCTAATTTTGAAAATAAGGAATTTATGAATATATGAAAATGATAAATGGGAAATTAAGAAATGAAATGATGATTGATCGGTAAGATTTCCATTTGGAAATACGACTGTTGTTTGTACACATGTTTAGATAAATCAATGTGTGATTTAGCGGGTATGACGATGTGACATTCAAAGTGAATGAAGATGTGGTTTGTAAAGGATATGTTATGGCCTTTAGCCTCACAACCAGAAATGCTATAAAATCGGGTAGGTCGCATGGCTAAGTGGTTAGCTGCCAATTTGGGTGTATTGTCACTTGATCTAGAGAAATTCCATTTACTTCTATAATCTATTTCGATGATGTCCCTTTCGGGAAACGGTTGCAGATCCAAATCGTTGGTGATAATACATTCGGTACAATTAAGTGAAATGAGTGACCGGTCTTGTTTAGCCTGGGTTACAAGATGTTCTTGTTGAACCCGGTGTGTTCCTCTCTAGAGATACACTATCAGAAGGTGGCCCCATACCTTGCCAGTTAGAATTCGTTACCCATTAAGCACCCACGGTTTTTGATTTGTATATTATGTATATGGATTGTGAGATGAAAGCGTTCTGCTAGATGATTATTATATTGTGGTCGATAGACACTATTATAATATCAAAATAGTTTTGATATAAAGATTATCATTTCTTGCAAAAGGATCTTGAATGTTAAATCAAGTGTTTTGGGTTTTTCATAAGGGAAAAACCCGTTTCGTGTTATACCGCGTGGTCTTATGAGATATCGCTTATTTTCCCAAACTGTTTTAAATTGTTTTACTCACACCAATCCCATGACTGACCCAGAGTTTATTTTGTTTTGTTTTACCCTAAACTCTTAGGTGCCCAAATTTGTATGGGCAGTCAAGTAGTCAGGATTTTACAGATACCTGAAGAGCTGGAGCAGGAGGCTTCAGGATTATATAGCTATTGTTTATTTCCGCTATGATTTAAGTGTTGTACTTCGGTAATGGTATTATATACATATACTGTTTTATTTCAAAGTTATGTTGTGAAATATATTTGTTCGTTCCGCTGTGAGATTCGTGTTTACTTTGATGCTGTAGTTGTCTTCTTCTTCCTCTATTCTAATTTTCTATCTTATCGATTCTCACCCTCTAACTTCTTTCTATTAACTATCCAGTATTTCCGATGCTTGGAAAGTCGACATTGAGTTTATGTCGATGACCAAGGTCGCGAAAACCCGGGTCGTTACAGTGGTATCAGAACTGAAGGTTAAGTAATTACCTTGGCTCTATGGCGTGACACAATAGAGATGGGGTTAGTTATAGCCTAGATTGAGTTTATGTGAATATATATGAGCGTGTATTTGTTATTTGATATAAAATTGGTTTTATATTGTGGAGATTTATTGGTTGAGTTGTTTATGGATTCTGATCGATCAGTTTGATCCGCTGTATCGGTAGGGGTTTATAAACGCTTGAATACGATGAATCAACATGATATGTTTTGAAAAGAGGATAAATGAAATAATTTTACCTAAAATTATATTTCGATATAAAGAAAATATATATATCGGAAATTATATAGTATATTGGATGGGGTTGCTATTATAACCAAATAAGATTATAATTAGGATGATTATAAATAACCAATATGAAATAGTATAAGTGTTATGAATTGAATTCAATTTGAATTTAAACCAGGATTGGAATTAAAACTCTAGAAATTTGGAGAAGTGGTTGTAATTGGATTTGGAATTAATATATGAGAATTTTAAAATCCTGGGAGATTTTAAATTGTTTACAAGCATTGTGAATAATATTGTGAAATGTATTTCAAAATTAAAATGGTTAGAAATGGTTTTGAAAGTGATATAGTATTGAACTCACTTTGATCGCTAGGAAATAATTCTGATGATGATCCACACATCATCGATGTTCATTTTCGAGTTTCTGAGTGAAGGATTACTACCAAAATTTTTGTTTTTGGAAATGTTTTGAGAAAACAAGTTGTTTTGATTCCGAAAGGGAATATTTGATTTTAAAAAAGGGTAAGTTGTTTAAAACTCCTGGGAAGAGATTGTTCGAATTAAAAACAAATTAATAAAAATTAGTGAAAGCGAATTGGAATTGAATTGGGTTAGAATGATATCGAGAAAAATTGAATTATGAGTTCGGAATTTGAAATGGAATTGAGTTGATAAGTTAAGAATTTGGAATCAAGAATAATACTTGAGTTTGAAATGAAATTTGGCTTGGATAGAACCAAATGGTTGGGTTTAAGGATAAAAATTGATTGGAGTTTGATTGGGATGGTATTGGCATATGCTGAATTAACAACAGATGGAAGTGATAGAGTTGATATCCCCGACAAAAAGGTACAAGTTTATTTTCATATGAGTTTGGTGATTTTGTGAGTCTGTTTGGCAAGCCGCTTGGCTGTTTGATTTTCTTTTGGGTTGGAGAAGGTCTAGAGAGGCGAGTTATAGTTATACGTATTGACCCGTACAAAAGAGGTGATGGCGAAATTTTTCAAAAATTTCGAGTGTTTGAAAATTTTCAGAACTTTTGAAAATTTTTGTTTAAAGAAATGAATTAATAATTAAATTAAAATAAATTAGTTCAGTGAAACTAGAGTTAAGAAGTAAACAAATAATTTTTAACCTTGTTAATAGGGTTTGTTTTCTACCTTAGCAATTTCGAGGACGAAATTATTTTAAGGGCAAAAGAATGTAACGACCCGTATTTTTAACGGATAATAAATAATTTATTTAATTATTTAAAGGATGGTTTGGTAATTTAAAGTGACCAGAATTAAATAATATTGAATATTTAATTAATATAATAATTAAATAATACATTTAAATTCCAGAATAGTCCGAAATAGTAGAATTCACAATATTGTGTGAATTTGATAATTTAGAATATATGATTCAGTTTAGAGTTGAATTATATTAATGAATATATTATATAAATGACAGTTGAACGTATAATTATATTATAATTATAATCAAGTTCGTAATGGCGCGGCAGTTCGTAATTTGGCGATTCGAACTTTAAACGAATATACAGAATCCGTTTTAAGTCGGATTTCTATGAAACAAGAAGCGTTCGGAGCTGGTGAAATGTATTTTTCTAATGGAAGAGAAAAATCGGGATTTCGTCGTGTAGATTTTGAGTCATGTCCAAATAATTTTTTCGAAAAGTCGCAATGGAATTCCTTTATAATTTATAATGATTTATTTATATTATAAATGGATTTTCAATATAAATGGAATATTGATTTAACCCGGATTTGAAATATCGAGTTATTAATCCAGATGGGAATATTTTGGAGCTGTATGATATTCTATTGTGAATATATACGATAATATTTATTTATAAATATTTAATTTAATTACTTTTAAATATATTTAATATTTAAATGGATTTATTTAGAGCTTTTAAAATAGCCATTTTTGCAAATGACCTCCGTTTTCGATGAAACTAATTTTTTGTATCCGGAATATTAAATTATTGTTAGATTTCAATTTTCTTGATTTTTGGAGTCAGTATGTGGCGGTACAGGATTTCAATGTGAAAAACAGTTGATAATTTGACCTTTAAAAATATGTTGTGTGAGCAAACGGAGTCGGAATTCGACGAAACATGTTTCATTGGGTCCGTAATGTCAAAATATAGCTGCATGTCCATTTTCTATAAATACCCTAAATTTTTCTAAACCCTAAACAGAACTTCCTCTGGTCAAAAATTTAACAGCGCCACCAAAGAAATTCAAACAGTAAATTGGAGACTTGGAAGATCGATAACAAATCATAGAAATTTCCTAAAATCCCAAAACTCATTTCGTTGTACTTCTCATAGCTTCCTCTTCAATTCGATGTACATTTTATGGGGTCGGTGGACATTGTTTTCGCTGGAAAAATCACAGTGTCAGTTAAGGTTTATGATGGTGAATTATTTAAGCGTCAATCGGTGTATTTAAGTTTATATTTGAATTCGAGATGGAGTTTGGCTTCGGTTGTGATATTTTGGTGCACTTCGAAGGAAAAAAGTGACGCACTGTTTAAGGTGGGGTTGTGTCAGGTTGCTCGATGCAAGGTGGAAGGATGATGTGAGTTTCCTAGAACTAGGTGGAGTTGATGGAGATTTGGTAGGAGAAGTGCATGATGATTTTTGTTTGATTTTAAATTAATGGGAGAAGGAGGATTGATGGAGTTCAGGTGCGGTATTGGAAATTGAAGAAGCCTGCATTTTCCGGAGATGGAGAAGAGGTCTGAAGCGGGTGGGTCAAAATCGTAGGTTTGATATTGGGCTGGGTTATAGGAGCTGAGGCCCAATAACTTAGTTATATAATTAAAGCCATTTAAATAAATGTATTCAAATCTTGTAACTTTAATATCTTCTATATACAGTATTGGAATTGGACAAAACAGGATCCAGTGGGATCGTATGGACAACGACTTCGAAATGGAACTAAGAGGGACTGAAATAGAGCTCGACTCAATTTGTAGCAAAATAAATTGTTCGATCTGAAATGACAATCGATTATCGTTATTTAATGATAACCATCCAATGTGAGTAAAACTCACTAATTCTGCTAGTTTATATTTTTATAAATATAATCTGGTGTTGATAAATGATGATTGATTGTTGTGTGATGATTGTTTGGTTGAACTGTTGATTTAGTGATTGAAATTATAGATAACGATATATATAGATAAATCATTAATCAAATATTGATTTTGTTTATCAGAATATTTCATATTTAAATGAAATCGATGTTATTTATATTGTTTAACATCTGTGATTTCAGGGAAACAAGATGGAGGGATCCAACTTGATTCCTCAATATTTATAATACTGTTTGTTTTCATATATTATGATGTATGATGTGATATATAATCTATGATTGATTATGGGTGTGTAGATGATGTTGATCATGGTTATTTGGTATTTTAAATACCATAAGATATGCCGGAATGTGAAAAGGGAATTTTCAAAGTGTAAATTGAAAATAATATATTTATAAAATCAAAGAATTTTATAAAAGGAATATTTATTTAGAAAGTAAATAGAAGTATAAAAGGAATATTTATTTAGAAAGTAAATAGAATTTTAAAAGGAATATTTGATGAGATATAAAAGAATTATGAGAAAATTGTTTGAAGTGTATTAAATAGAAATCTATTTTAACAAATAGATTGAGAAGATTAATTTATAAATAATGTTTTATAAATTAAATAAAATATTTATCATTTAATAAATAGAATATATAAGACAAAATTTATATAGAGAAGTAGGAATTGGTTTTAACACCGATATTTTAAATAGAATTTGAGCAACATTTATAAAGGTGATTATAAATGGGATTATAAGTGTTAGAAGAATAAAATGAGATTTTTTATAAATAATTCTTAAATTAGAAGTATAAATAGAAATTGCATTTGGGATATTGTTTTTAAATACGAAATCAAACAGTTTTGATTGCAAAGAAGAATTATTATTCACATTTAATGTGAATAAAGGATTTAAGTAAATATTTTGCAAATAAAATATTATAAAGGAATCTGGGGTTTGAATTAGGAATTTAAATGGAATTACTGAAATTAGAAACTAACTGGAAATTAGTTGAGTTGAATGGCTTTCTGGCTATCGAACTGATGTTGGTTTCGGCCTTCAGGGTTTATATTTGGGAAGTTGTTCTCTTACTAGTTTACAGTTAGACACTGATAGAGGTGGGAAGATATTGATGCGTGACGGCTGGGAATTTCACTCGATCCGAATTGGTCGTTAAACCGACAAAGACCGTTTGAAACCCCTGATCGTTTTGAGAACAGGACAAAATAGAATGCAGACGGAAGAACATTTCGTTGCTATTACAACAATTCCATCAGATACAAGAATATACAGGTTATAAATGAACAAATTACATTCGATAAATATCAGAGATTACAATAAATTACATAGCAGCGGAAAAAATTACAAAGCACAACTGAAGGTGATATACAGATACAGAGCTTTTCGGATATCATTCCAGCTGTAAACCAGGATCCTGTGAATAAAAATCTGCAAAACCAAAACTACTAGCTGCCCGTGTAGAAAATAGGGGCACCCAGAGTTTAGGTCAAAACAATAAACTCCAGGTCAGTCATGTGACTGGTGTGAGAACTAAAACAGTTATTTAAAACTTTACTTTAAAAAGGGAGTAATTCAAGGGACCACGCCGTATAACACGGAACGGGTTTCCTCCCAAGAATACCAGTGCATAGAATAAACAACGCAATGCTTTTTCGAAAAATGAAGCTATTTTAAGACCCAGGTCCCATCACACAATGCAACGCAAGCCGGAGGATAGGGTTTTCCCTTGTAATAGCCAAACATGCTTGGTACGTTTAAAACAAATCATTTGATACTATAATAAGTGTATAGTGTCAAAACAATTTCAATCATAAATATAAATCATAGACGGCATGGGCACCATATATCATGTCGCCATACTAGTTCTACAATTAAAACCGCAATATCACGTATTGGAAATTGGATTTCCATCATGAGTCGAGGCAAGGGGCAAGCTCCTCTCCGCTTCGAGACACTCTAGCAAATGCTCAGGACTACACACTCTGGGCAGCCACTTGGATCGGTTGGGCCGGTCCTTTCTTACGTTTGAGGATTGGCAACTCCTGAACACACATTTCCCGGTCCTATCAGACCTAATATCGAGGGGCCTCATTCCAACAACCACAAAGGTGAAAAGTATATAAATGTCAGGGCTGGTAAGTCACTGACACCACCAAAGCTAGAAAGAAACGTCGTGTCCTCCCAACGGTCCGTATCCTGTTTTTAACTCATACCGAGGTGTGAGGCTCTCGAATTCACGTTATACACAAAGCTACGCCACGTAGGTCGTGCTTTGATCATCAACCACAAGACTTTGCTTTTCAACAGAAGCCTTGATCAATTGCCACTTAGGCATGCCACACTGGCAATTCATGCCATGCGACGGATGTCCATCGATATACAACCTCTGAGCTCGTACGTCTCAGAGAAGGGCGTTAAGCAAAAGAATAAATTCTCCACTGCCAAACAGTTGTATATTTAATAGAGATCAATCAACATAGAATAAAATCCAATGTCAGACACACAATCCATTTACAAGTCCGTTCTGGGTCTGAACGAAACCGAAGGCACTTTCCTCGCATATCCATCGATCTCCAAGTACGTCTGGACGACCACCGACTATTTCCATCCTCTTGGGTGTACAGCCCAATCGGGATCATCAGTAATTATCCAAACGATGTGAAGACTTCCGGTCTTCGACCACCGTCATCATCTTCGACTTATCGTCGAATCGGTTATTCAGAATGGGTATAAACCCGGCCTTTCCGAACAGCCCGCGTATATTAAAAACAAATGTTACACAAACACAACATACGCCTCATTCAAATCCATCAGCCACTAACCGTAAATCAGTAAGAGAGCAATTCCCCAAATATTAACCCCGAAGGCCGAAACCAACATCAGATCAATACCCAGGAAACCATTCTTCTTAACTAACCTACAGCTAGTTTCTAAATTTCAATTCTTAGGGAAAGGTTCCCATTGATTTTATCCAAGATAAATTCTTTAAAATTTATTCTTTAATCTTCCATTAGATGTCATTTCAAACCAAATTATGGTTTTCCGAACTAGTCGAGATTAGCGAACCACACCGAAGTAATTATATATTTTATTTCACAACCCCAACCTATTCATCCCATGAAGAAAAACTGGTAATACTCCATATCTAACACCACGGTGTTATCGGTAAAATTAATTACCATTTCGCGTTCAAATCTAATTAAAGATTTAACTATCGCTTTGGAGCTAAACTGGTGATACTCCATTCTCGCTCATTTTCCAAATTTGATAATTTAAATTATCAGTTCACATTTCATTCTAATTGTAGATTCATTAAAACTCCCTTTACTGGGTTAAAGAACTAATGTCATTTAAAACACAGTTCACGATAAACCCGAATCACATTCTATTTATTATCAGGTTAAAGAACAAGTGTCATTTAAAACACCCTTCATGATAAACCCACAAATCAATTCTATTTACAACCCATTTCAAATCCAATTTATTTATTTAAAAATAAATGGGTTTTAATTTTAGTTCAAAACTAGTTCATTTCGATAATAATCTATTTTAATCTTTTCAAATATGGAATTTTTCATCCCAATTTTTCCCAAATCATTTCCTATGATTTTACACAAATTATTACTATTTTTAATAATTTTATCAAGGCCCGTACAGTCGATTTCCATCAACGGCCATCGAACTGCACTTACAACGACCTTTTCGAAATTTGATTTGGACATAACTCCAAATCCGACCGTTAGATTTAAAATTCATAATATTCATTAGAAAGCTCTTTTTGATATGAACCCAACGGTTCCGGTTTTAGGAGAATCCGACGGTCGGATCTCCCGTAATGTCCGTTCGAAGTCAATGGTCGAAATTTACGAACTACCGCGGCGCGGCCCGTTCTATTCAGGCCATTATATTATATATGTAATATATATAATATATATTTCGTCGATTTCTATTTAAAATGAATTTTATAAATAGTTTTAAATTCGTTTCAAAAGCATTTCAACTTCCATTTCCAATTCAAATCAAAATTGAATTTTTTCTTATAAATTCGTTTTAAAATTCATCTCAATTCAATTCAAATTTCAATTCAATTTGAATTCATTTCAAATTGATTTTCTCCTATTTCGATTCGTTTTCAATTCAATTTGGATTCATTTTCTATTCGAATTCTTTTATACTCAATTCAATTCAAATTCGTTTTCTAATCAATTCAATTCGAATTCGTTTTCTATTCAATTCAATTCAAATTCATTTTCTATTCAATTCAATTCAAATTCATTTTCTATTCAATTCAATTCGAATTCGTTTTCTATTCAATTCAATTCAACCATCTCAATTGAATTCAAATTTCAATTCAATTTGAATTCATTTCAAATTGATTTTCTCCTATTTCGATTCATTTTCAATTCAATTTGGATTCATTTTCTATTCGAAGTCTTTTATACTCAATTCAATTCAAATTCGTTTTCTATTCAATTCAATTCGAATTCGTTTTCTATTCAATTCAATTATAAAAACGAATATAATCGATATAAATATCGTTCGCGTCAAAATAGTGCATCTCTAATCAACACGGCTTTATATATTTCAATAATTCCGTTATTCTATTCAACAAATGAATATTTATTCTATTCAATACGTGAATCTATATTTTTGTCAACACCTAAATAATCTCAACGAATGAGTACTGTCCACGTGTGACTATTTTTCTTATTTAATATATTTTATAAAAATTATGGTATCTATCGTTTGATTTCAAATACGACTCCAACCGTAAACTAGTAAGAGAACGATTCCCTAAATATTAACCTCGAAGGCCGAAACCAACATCAGATCAGTATCCAGGAGACCACTCATCTTATCTATTTTCCAGTTAGTTTCTAATTCTATATATGATAAAGATGTAAATTTCATTGTTAAAATATTTCGTTCAACACATGACTAATCTCAACGGATGAGTATTGTCAACACATGAACCTTTATTTTATAATATTAAAGATGTAAATTTTATCGTTAAAATATTTCGTTCAACACATGACTAATCTCAACGGATGAGTACTGTCAACACATTAACCTTTATTTTACAATATTCTTTATTTTCTAATTTGGAATGAGGCCCAATCAATCACCATATAGCGTTAACTATATGGATTCCATACAACACATGTATATAATAGCAACGATAAATAATCAACCATCATCCAAAGTGCACTACGTTGTATAAGCATCAAATATAGATATCTAACGCTTATAACAACCTGTCAATCAATCGATCGACATACAACTAATTATTGGGATTAGTGTATGCCGTATTTTATCCCAATACCCGTGTGGGGTTTCAAACAATCAAACATAGATTTTATTTGTGCAGTTGGGCGATGTGTAAAATTTATCGTCCCAATCAATGTCCTTCAAATAGGTGTACATAAACAAACCGTTCGGTTTGTAAATGAATATTTATTTATTCACATTCACGTTAAGAATTATATTTTTAACGACCAAATTATTTTACTCAACCTATGAATATTCTATTCGGTTCATTTATTAAATAAAATGATATCTTTATTTTTCTAACTTATTTTAGAAAATTTTGGCGGCATAACGGCACGATACTAGAAACGGGACAGGGCCTAGCCTTATCCCCGGTCTAATAATGGCCCACGCCATATACATATCAATCAAATCCATTCTATTTCACCAAACAATTCAATTCAAATCAAATAATCTAACCAACTACACAACCAAACAAACAAGTCCATGGTCTGTGGACAGTGGTGTCGGGTGCTACTAAACACCGTCTGCATCCTAGTATATATTTGTATAACTAGAAAAGAAAGTTTAAAGTGAGAAGTTCTCACCGATAGCTATCCCAACTCCTCGACACTTCTAATGTAGGGAATCATCACTGCTCTCGCATTTGTCACTTTCGTTGCCCGTAGTCACTACATATATAAAAATCACATTTTTACTTCGCTATTCAATATATAAAAATCGAATTTTCATCGCTCTCCTATGTATATATAAAATTATATTTTTCACCTTATATAAAAATTATATTTTTATTACTTTCATACAATAAAAATTATGTTTTCATCCTCTACATATAATAAAAATTATTTCTTGTCCTGTTTAAAAATCGTATTTTTATTCTTCTAAAAATCGATCATTTATACCTTCAAATCAAAGTGAAAATCGTATTTTTATGCTATAGTATTTCATATAAAAATTATATTTCTATTCCTAAAAATTATATTTTTATCCTAACTAAAAATCGTATATATTTTTCTCTAAATAAAAAATCAGGCCTTTATAAAAAAAACAGATCTTTATCTTGTAAAATGAAGAAATCGGAAAAAAAACTCACCTTGTAATCAATTCTTGGAGGGAAGGGGGGTTCATGGCAGCGTCGGGGGGGGGGGGGGACTGTTCTGGGGGGGTGCTCTGGCCATCTGCGGCGGCGGTGGAGTGGTGGAACAAGGGGGCAGCGGCTTTAGGGTTTCTCGATTTGGGGTTTTAGGAGGGGGCGTCGGCTGCAAACTAAAAAGAGGGGAGAGGTGGCGAGGTCGAGGTTGGCCAGAGGGGGAGGGCGTGGCGAAGGTGCCATCGACGGGTGGCGGGGGTGAATCGGAGGAGCGACGCGTTCGTTTCTCTTTTTTTTCTATCGGGTTTGGATCTGAGGACTGACGTGGAAGGGAGGGAGATAAGGTGGGGTTTGACCAAGGGTAATATAATATATTTAATTATTCACTTAAAGTTGACTTTTTATTTTGAACTCGTAATTGGGCCCAGCGACTGTCGTCCCTAGCTAATTACCCCCATTCCGAACACAATAGGATATGTATCGTAAGCTGATTCGACCGTTTCGATCAGTTTTCGTCAAAATCAAAATATAACTCTATACATTGAATTTGAACGAGCGTTTCAATTTATCGGGGCCACATACTAACTCGAAAAATTCCAGAAAAATATTTTCTAGCTTCATATTGACGATACAGTCCTAACAAAACTAATTTCGTCGAATTCTGAGACTGTTGAAAAAATGGCCATTTTCCAGTCGATTAAAATCAACTGAAACTGGTCAAACGCGTTTTCCTTTGCCACACTCACATATTGATTCGAAAAATTATGAAATTTGAAACCTAGCAATAATTTTACATCCGGGATCCAACAAAAGTGGTTTCGTCGAAATCCGAGGTCGTTTGAAAAATTCCCATTTTTAAGGGCCTGAATTCCATAGCGACTATTCAGAATTTTCAACTGGACATATCTTTTGATTCCCGCTATGAAATTTTGATTTTTCAGATTCGTTGGAAAGATATTCTCAAATAGATCCTAATGTTTTTGGTTTCACTAAAATCCGGATTGTTTTGCACCCAGTACATTCAATTGAAGTTTGAAATCGAATTATCGAACTACCGCGCCATTTTCAATTCTATTTATAATTATATATAATTATTTATATTCTAACGACGACGTATATAAATATATTCATCGAATTATATTCAAAATAAATTGTCCGTCGATATTATTTAAAATAATTCATTTTAAATATTCAAAATTCGCTAAAATTGGCAAAATAAAATTTTTAAATTGGCTCGCATTTCCGGGTTATTACAATCTCCCCCACTTAAAACTTTTCGTCCCCGAAAAGGAACGAAGCCGAAAGTTGTTTCACAATTCAACTCAACTTCTAGTATTTTGACTACGGCTTAAGTTCTTCAACTTTTCAGTTTCTAAAAACTTTTCAAATATTTCAAAAATTTGGCTAACACCCTAAATTTTCGAAAAATTTCGCCATAACCTCCCCTGCACTGGGAGCACCGGGAAAATCCCGAAATTGCCATATAGGCCCTCTGATCTCAAAAAGAAAAAGAAAAAGCCAAGCGGCTAGCCAATCGGCTCACAAAATCATCATTACCCAAACAAAACAGTAAATTATGGTAAACATGTACCTATTTGTCGGGCAAACAAATTTTATTCTTCTGCTCTAGCCTCCTTGCTATGACCTGTTCAATGTAAGTACATGTATGCAAGCAAATGCATCTAATTTTCAATACAATTCAATATTCGGTTCAATTAGGCTAAATGGTTCAAAATTATCAAACAAATAAACAAACAAGACAAACGTCAATCAATTAGTGAATTAGAGTTTCAAATTCATAATTTGATATATATACAGAAAAACATGTTTTGATGCCAAATCACAACATTGTATTCTAGCTATATAGGTTTTGGTTCTCACACCAGCCTAATGGAAATATATAGATATCACACCTTCGAAACACGAACATAAATACTGATGATGTCATGACAATTATCAGTACCATCTCCGGGCGACTAGAATGTGATTCTATATCTATCCAATATATTGAAACTTCGAATATACGTTCATGACGCGTATATGCAAAATCTTTATATATTGGATTGTCCAAATTCAATATAAATAAATAATCAAATACGTATAAAATGGTTTAAATTTTAAAACAAAATTGTTTTCATTTGAAAAATATACTCTTCACACTCGTTCTAGGATACTACTGATCCTATCTCTAACGAGTCATTCTAATTGGATACTACTAATCCAATATCTGATGAATTCTTTCGTATGGTTCTATTGTGTCTCGTTCTCGAGCTCTATAAACCAAAGCTCTGATACCAAATGTGACGGCCGGGAATTTCACTCGATCTGAATCGGTCGTTAAACCGACAAAGACCGTTTGAAACCCCTGATCGTTTTGAGAACATGACAAAATAGAACGCAGACGGAAGAACATTTCGTTGCTATTACAACAATTCCATCAGATACAAGAATATACAGGGTATAAATGAATAAATTACATTCGAAAAATATCAGAGATTACAATAAATTACATAGCAGCGGAAAATAATACAAAGCACAACTAAAGGTGATATACGGATACAGAGCTTTCCGGATATCATTCCAGCTGTAAACCAGGATCCTGTGAATATAAATCTGCAAAACCAAAACTACTAGCTGCCCGTGTACAAAATAGGGGCACCCAGAGTTTAGGTCAAAACAATAAAATCCAGTTCAGTCATGTGACTGGTGTGAGAACTAAAACAGTTATTTAAAACTTTACTTTAAAAAGGGAGTAATTCAAGGGACCACGCCGTATAACACGGAACGGGTTTCCTCCTAAGAATACCAGTGCAAAGAATAAACAATGCAATGCTTTTTCGAAAAATGAAGCTATTATAAGACCCAGGTCCCATCACACAATGCAACGCAAGCCGGAGGATAGGGTTTTCCCTTATAATAGCCAAACATGCTTGGTACGTTTAAAACAAATCATTTGATAGTATAATAAGTCTATAGTGTCAAAACAATTTCAATCATAAATATAAATCATAGACGGCATGGGTACCATATATCATGTCGCCATAATAGTTCTACAATTAAAACCGAAATATCACGTATTGGAAATTGGATTTCCATCATGAGTCGAGGCAAGGGGCAAGCTCCTCTCCGCTTTGAGACACTCTAGCAAATGCTCAGGACTACACACTCTGGGCAGCCACTTGGATCGGTTGGGCCGGTCCTTTCTTACGTTTGAGGATTGACAATTCCTGAACACACGTTTCCCGGTCCTATCAGACCTAATATCGAGGCGCCTCATTCCAACAACCACAAAGGTGAAAAGTATATAAATGTCAGGGCTGTAAGTCACTGACACCACCAAAGCTAGAAAGAAACGTCGTGTCCTCCCAACGGTCTGTATCCCGTTTTTAACTCATACCGAGGTGTGAGGCTCTCGAATTCGCATTATACCCAAAGCTACGCCATGTAGGCCGTGCTTTGATCATCAACCACAAGACTTTGCTTTTCAACAGAAGCCTTGATCAATTGCCACTTAGGCATGCCACACTGGCAACTCATGCCATGCGACTGATGTCCATCGATATACAACCTCTGAGCTCGTACGTCTCAGAGAAGGGCGTTAAGCAAAAGAATAAATTCTCCGCCACCAAACAGATGTATATTTAATAGAGATCAATCAACATAGAATAAAATCCAGTGTCAGACACACAATCCATTTACAAGTCCGTTCTGGGTCTGAACGAAACCGGAGGCACTTTCCTCGCATATCCATCGATCTCCAAGTACGTCTGGATGACCACCAACTATTTCCATCCTCTTGGGTGTACAGCCCAATCAGGATCATCAGTAATTATCCAAACAATGTGAAGACTTCCGGTCTTCGACCACCGTCATCATCTTCGACTTATCGTCGAATTGGTTATTTAGAATGGGTATAAACCCGGCCTTTCCGAACAACCCGCGTATATTAAAAACATATGTTACACAAACACAACATACGCCTCATTCCAATCCATCAATCACTAACCGTAAATCAGTAAGAGAGCAATTCCCCAAATATTAACCCCGAAGGCCGAAACCAACATCAGATCGATACCCAGGAAACCATTCTTCTTAACTAACCTACAGCTAGTTTCTAAATTTCAATTCTTAGGGAAAGGTTACCATTAATTTTATCCAAGATAAATTCTTTAAAATTTATTCTTTAATCTTCCATTGGATGTCATTTCAAACCAAATTATGGTTTTCCAAACTAGTCGAGATTAGCGAACCACACCGAAGTAATTATTTATTTTATTTCCCAACCCCAACCTATTCATCCCATGAAGCAAAACTGGTAATACTCCATATCTAACACAACGGTGTTATCGGTAAAATTAACTACCATTTTGCGTTCAAATCTAATTAAAGATTTAACTATCGCTTTGGAGCTAAACTAGTGATACTCCATTCTCGCTCATTTTCCAAATTTGATAATTTAAATTATCAATTCACATTTCAATCTAATTGCAGATTCATTAAAACTCCCTTTACTGGGTTAAAGAACTAATGTCATTTAAAACACAGTTCACGATAAACCCGAATCACATTCTATTTATTATCGGGTTAAAGAACAAGTGTCATTTAAAACACCCTTCACGATAAACCCACAAATCAATTCTGTTTACAACCCATTTCAAATCCAATTTATTTATTTAAAAATAAATGGGTTTTAATTTTAGTTCAAAACTAGTTCATTTCGATAAAAATCTATTTTTATCTTTTCAAATATGGAGTTTTTCAGCCCAATTTTTCCTAAATCATTTCTTATGATTTAACACAAATTATTACTATTTTTAATAATTTTATCAAGGCCCGTACAGTCGATTTCCATCAACGGCCATCAAACTGCACTTACAGCGACCTTTTCCAAATTTGATTTGGACGTAACTCCAAATCCAACCGTTAGATTTAAAATTTCTAATATTCATTAGAAAGCTCTTTTCGATACGAATTTAACGGTTCTGGTTTTAGGAGAATCTGACGGTCGGATCTCCCGTAATGTCCGTTCGAAGTCAATGGTCGAAATTTACGAACTGCCGCTGCGAGGCGCGTTCTATTCAGGCCATTATATTATATATATAATATATATTTCGTCGATTTCTATTTAAAACGAATTTTATAAATAGTTTTAAATTCGTTTCAAAAACATTTCAACTTCCATTTCCAATTCAAATCAAAATTGAATTTTTCCTTATAAATTCGTTTTAAAATTCATCTCAATTCAATTCAAATTTCAATTCAATTTGAATTCATTTCAAATTGATTTTCTCCTATTTCGATTCGATTTCAATTCAATTTGGATTCATTTTCTATTCAAATTCTTTTATACTCAATTCAATTCAAATTCGTTTTCTATTCAATTCAATTCGAATTCGTTTTCTATTCAATTCAATTCCAATTCATTTTCTATTCAACTCAATTCAAATTCATTTTCTATTCAATTCAATTCGAATTCGTTTTCTATTCAATTCAATTCAACCATCTCAATTCAATTCAAATTTCAATTCAATTTGAATTCATTTCAAATTGATTTTCTCCTATTTCGATTCGTTTTCAATTCAATTTGGATTCATTTTCTATTCGAATTCTTTTATACTCAATTCAATTCAAATTCGTTTTCTATTCAATTCAATTCGAATTCGTTTTCTATTCAATTCAATTATAAAAACGAATATAATCGATATAAATATCGTTCGCGTCAAAATAGCACATCTCTAATCAACACGGCTTTATATATTTCAATAATTCCGTTATTCTATTCAACAAATGAATATTTATTCTATTCAATACGTGAATCTATATTTTTGTCAACACCTGACTAATCTCAACGAATGAGTACTGTCCACGTGTGACTATTTTTCTTATTTAATATATTTTATAAAAATTATGGTATCTATCGTTTGATTTCAAATCAGACTCCAACCGTAAACTAGTAAGAGAACGATTCCCTAAATATTAACCCCGAAGGCCGAAACCAACATCATATCATTATCCAGGAGACCACTCATCTTATCTATTTTCCAGTTAGTTTCTAATTCTATATATGATAAAGATGTAAATTTTATTGTTAAAATATTTCGTTCAACACATGACTAATCTCAATGGATGAGTACTGTCAACACATGAACCTTTATTTTATAATATTAAAGATGTAAATTTTATCGTTAAAATATTTCGTTCAACACATGACTAATCTCAACGGATGAGTATTGTCAACACATGAACCTTTATTTTACAATATTCTTTATTTTCTAAATTGGAATGAGGCCCAATCAATCACCATATAGCGTTAACTATATGGATTCCATACAACACATGTATATAATAGCAACGATAAATAATCAACCATCATCCAAAGTGCACTACACTGTATAAGCATCAAATATAGATATCTAACGCTTATAATAGCCTGTCAATCAATCGATCGACATACAACTAATTATTGGGATTAGTGTATGCCGTATTTTATCCCAATACCAGTGTGGGGTTTCAAACAATCAGACATAGATTTTATTTGTGCAGTTGGGCGATGTGTAAAATTTATCGTGCCAATCAATGTCCTTCAAATAGGTGTACATAAACAAACCGTTCGGTTTGTAAATGAATATTTATTTATTCACATTCACGTTAAGAATTATATTTTTAACGACCAAATTATTTTACTCAACCTATGAATATTCTATTCGGTTCATTTATTAAATAAAATGATATCTTTATTTTTCTAACTTATTTTAGAAAATTTTGGCGGCATAACGGCACGATACTAGAAACGGGACAAGGCCTAGCCTTATCCGCGGTCTAATAATGGCCCACGCCATATACATATCAATCAAATCCATTCCATTTCACCAAACAATTCGATTCAAATCAAATAATCTAACCAACTACACAACTAAACAAACAAGTCCATGGTCTGTGGACAGTGGTGTCGGGTGCTACTAAACACCGTCTGCATCCTAGTATATATTTGTATATCTAGAAAAGAAAGTTTAAAGTGAGAAGTTCTCACCGATAGCTATCCCAACTCCTCGACACTTCTAATGTAGGGAATCATCACTGCTCTTGCGTTTTGTCACTTTCGTTGTCTGTAGTCACTACATATATAAAAATCACATTTTTACTTCGCTATTCAATATATAAAAATCGAATTTTCATCGCTCTCCTATATATATATATATAATTATATATTTCACCTTATATAAAAATTATATTTTTATTACTTTCATACAATAAAAATTATGTTTTCATCCTCTACATATAATAAAAATTATTTCTTGTCCTGTTTAAAATCGTATTTTTATTCTTCTAAAAATCGATCATTTATACTCTCAAATCAAAGTGAAAATCTTATTTTTGTACTATAGTATTTCATATAAAAATTATATTTCTATTCCTAAAAATTATATTTTTATCCTAATTAAAAATCGTATATATTTTTCTCTAAATAAAAAATCAAGCCTTTATAAAAAAACAGATCTTTATCTTGTAAAATGAAGAAATCGGAAAAAAAAACTCACCTTGTAATCAATTCTTGGAGGGAAGGGGGGTTCATGGCAGTGTGTGGGGGGGGGGGGGACCGGTCTGGGGGGGTGCTCTGGCCATCTGCGGCGGCGGTGGAGTGGTGGAACAAGGAGGCAGCGGCTTTAGGGTTTCTTGATTTGGGGTTTTAGGAGGGGGCGTCGGCTGCAAACTGAAAAGAGGGGAGAGGTGGCGAGGTCGAGGTTGGCCAGATGGGGAGGGCGTGGCGGAGGTGCCAACGACGGGTGGCGGGGGTGAATCGGATGAGCGACGCGTTCGTTTCTCTTTTTTTTTCTATCGGGTTTGGATCTGAGGACTGACGTGGAAGGGAGGGAGATAAGGTGGGGTTTGACCAAGGGTAATATAATATATTTAATTATTTAATTATTCACTTAAAGTTGACTTTTTATTTTGAACTCGTAATTGGGCCCAGCAACTGTCGTCCCTAGCTAATTAACCCCATTCCGAACACAATGGGATATGTATCGTAAGATGATTCGATCGTTTCGATCAGTTTTCGTCAAAATCAAAATATAACTCTATATATTGAATTTGAACGAGCGTTTCAATTTACAGAGGCCACATACTAACTCGAAAAATTCCAGAAAAATATTTTCTAGCTTAGTATTGACGATACGGTCCTAACAAAACAAATTTCATCGAATTCTGAGACCGTTGGAAAAATGGCCATTTTCCAGTCTATTAAAATCAACTAAAACTGGTCAAACGCGTTTTCCTTTGCCACACTCACATATTGATTCGAAAAATTATGAAATTTGAAACCTAGCAATAACTTTACATCCCGGATCCAACAAAAGTGGTTTCGTCGAAATCCGAGGTCGTTTGCAAAATTCCTATTTTTAAGGGCCTGAATTCCATAGCGACTATTCAGAATTTTCAACTGGACATATCTTTTGATTCCCGTTATGAAATTTTGATTTTTCGGATTCGTTGGAAAGATATTCTCAAATAGATCCTAATGTTTTTGGTTTCACTAAAATCCGGATTGTTTTGCACCCGGTACATTCAATTGAAGTTTGAAATCGAATTATCGAACTACCGTGCCATTTTCAATTCTATTTATAATTATATATAATTATTTATATTCTGACGACGACGTATATAAATATATTCGTCGAATTATATTCAAAATAAATTTTCCGTCGATATTATTTAAAATAATTCATTTTAAATATTCAAAATTCGCTAAAGTTGGCAAAATAAAATTTTTAAACTGGCTCGCATTTCCGGGTTATTACATGATGCGTGAATCAGAAATTGAAATGTTTTCCAAAGTTAATAATGTACATTTTCTAATTCTAGAAAATAAGGAATTTATGAATATATGGAAATGATAAATGGGAAATTTGGAAATGAAATGATGATTGATCATTATGATTTCCATTTGGAAATATGACCATCGTTTATACACATGTTTTCCTTTGATAGTTAAATCACTGACTATCAAAGATTTGGACCATTTCTATTGTCAATACGGAGAGACCGGGATCAGATATATTATCTGAAAACCACTTCGTATGGCATTAGCATTGCGAATCAAATATGATGAAGATGATTGAAGACGGAGTTATGCAAGGACTGTTCAGTAAATCCTAGGTAAAAGTTTCCTAAGATGGATTTATAGAATTGTACCTTCGTTCTGTCTAGTTCCAAGACGACCTGTATTGAAGAATGTATGATGGAGTATATTTAATAGATCGCATAAGTTGATCTCTTCAAACGTATTTACGTTTGGTGGTAGAGGAATTCGTTTCTCTTAACTGTTTACCTGTGATATGTTTGGAGAAATCAATGTGTGATTTAGCGGGTATGACGATGTGACATTCAAAGTGAATAAAGATGTGGTTTGTACAGGATACGTTATGGCCCCTAGCCTCACAACCGGAAATGGTATAAAATCGGGTGGGTCGCAGGGCTAAGTAGTTAGCTGCCAATTAAGGTGTATTATCAACTGATATAGGGAAATTCCATTTACTTCTATAATCTATTTCGATGCTATCCCTTTCGGGAAACGGTTGCTGATCCCAACCGTTGGTAATAATACATTTGGTACGCTCAAGCGAAATGAGTGACTGGTCATGTTTAGCTTGGGCTACAAGATGTTCTTGTTGAACCCGGTGTAGTCCTCTCTAGAGATACACTGTCGGAAGGTGGTCCCATACCTTGCCAGTTGGAATTCATTACCCACTAAGTGCCCTCGGTTTTTGATTTATATATTATGTATGTGGAACGTGAGTTGAAAGTGTTCTGCTAGATGATTATTATATTGTGGTTTATAAACAATATTATAATATCAAAATAGTTTTGATATAAAGATTATCATTTCTTGCAGAAGGACCTTGAACGTTAAATCAAATGTTTTGGATTTTCATAAGGGAAAAACCCATTCCGTGTTATATGGCGTGGTCTTATGAGATATCGCTTATTTTCCCAAACTCTTTTAAATTGTTTTACTCACACCAATCCCATGACTGACCCGAAGTTTATTTTGTTTTGTTTTACCCTAAACTCTTGGGTGCCCAAATTTGTATGGGCAGTAAAGTAGCCAGGATTTTACAGATACCTGAAGAGCTAGAGCAGGAGGCTTCAGGATTATGTAGCTATTTTTTATTTCCGCTGTGTTGCAAGTGTTGTACTTCGGTAATGGTATTATATACATATACTGTTTTATTTCAAAGTTATGTTATGAAATATATTTATTCATTCCGCTGTGAGATTCGTGTTTACTCTGATGTTGTAGTTGTCTTCTTCTTCTTCTTCTATTCTAATTTTTTATCTTATCTATTCTCACCCTCTAACTTGTTTATATTAACTATCCGACATTTCCGATGCTTGGATAGTCGACATTGAGTTTATGTTGATAACCAAGGTCGCGAAAACCCGGGTTGTACAATAAAGTCAGACATAAAGTCCTACGAGTGCCACTAATTTTCAGCATAAGGTAAGGAATATCAAGATAGATAAACGGTAATGCATTTGAAAATATGGTAAAATATACAAATACAAAGTAAACATGATAACAAGGAAAGGCAAAGATCAAGCAAGCTTCTCATTCGTATCCCGAGAAAAAGCTTTTGCATGAACTATCAGGATTAGGTGTTACCATAATTACTACCCATGCGATCGGCTCTCTACAAACATGAATAACCTGTGCCAACCATGACAGTAGGGGATATCATTCCTTAACCCATCAACTTTTAAGACACATCCTTATTCGCCGAGGTTACAACGCCTTAGTTTCCTCTATCGGACCCATGCACGCTCATGACTCCATCGGAACAAGCCCGTACCCACCTCCAAGACGTTAAACGTCTTACAATCCAATTCAATAAAGAGTGCCCTGGCTTCTACCTAGTGCGAGTCCCCTCTATGATACCAACAGAGATACTGGCTGATACAGGTTCCACACAGCAAGATTAATACAAACCACCACTAGGCTTGTTCCCCAAATAACTAGGATTTTAAGAGTCCCAAAACCGGATATAAACAACAAGATGTGGAACCTCTTAGCTTATCAATTAACAGGTTTAACTTAGCAGGTTTAAGTTCAATAATAAGCATGGTTGTAAATGACATTTCCTATAAATGTTATTCTGTGTTCAACCACTCCTCCAAAACAGACAAGCACATGCTCAAATGTATATAGATCTATAGTAACAAGTTTTACTAAATTTACATCTGATCCTCTTATTTTCTATAACATGTTCAACTTAATATTAAATTAAGTCCAACCTATTCAGATTAACATATTTGCATATTGTTCCCCTTGTAATTACCCCAAATGTACAGTCAAAGGTTTCCAAGTTGTAATTTGCCCAATTATCCTTTTTTATTATCATTACAAGTTATTCCAATTTATACCAATTATATGCATTTCCAACGGAAATGCCCAGGCACTCAATGGTCTAGGCTCAATGTGAAATAAAAAGGACAAGGAGAAAACAAATCCAAACTCAAATTGAATAAATATGCATAGAAAAGAATGTAAATAAATAAAAGACAGAAAAGGGGATAAGGAAGAAAGATGTATATATGAACATATAAAAACTGTAAACTAAATAGATAATTGACAGTAAAACAATAACATATACACATATAAACATTGTTACTTTTAAAATCCAAATCATTTACTGTCCAAATGCTATTTAAATAGCAGATACGAAATTAACTAGAACTCACAGAGATTTGAATTAGACCCAGAAAAGTTCTCTTTAAAATACTTATTAAAAAATTAAAATTATCCCTTTAATCTATGTTTTGGCAGCACCTCGGCATCTTCTTCTTATTATTCAGAAATAGTCTATTTATAGATTAGCTAGGATAATCCTAAACCATTAGATATTAGGTTTATAAATCAAACCATACACCCCAAGCTAAGTCAGCATATGTATGTAGCGAGCAAAATAGTCCAAGTTCTGGTGCAGGAATCTGTCCTGCATGTAGGTGGGTCGACCCACCTACTACCTGGGTTGACACATGGGTCGACCCACCTAAGACCTGGGTCGACCCTAGTGTCGACCGAGTTAAGGGGATAGGTCGCCGCCTTACCATTGCTTTTCTGCACTATTTTATAATAATCTATTATATATTATGCACTATTTAGTCCAATCTTCTTTAGTTCATAACTTCTTCATATTTAATCAGATTTATGAAAACCGAAAGTCTATATGAACTAGAATTTCATAACGAATGCAACAATAAATCCATTTTACTTAGTTCTTAATATTTCATTAATTAATATTCATTTTATTGTCTTCATATATAATTATGGTGTATTAAATTATGGGGTGTTACACATTTGGTACTGGTTTAGGGTATGCCCACATATAGCCATTTAAGACCCCTTCGGCGGACACCTCATGTTACTAGTTAATTGATATACCATAGTATACCTATGCCTCTTAAGACTTCCCTTAGGCGGTGGTTAATAAATTGCATGCCATGTCCCACGTATACCTAACCTGTCACTCGGTTGGCCCTTACAAAGCCCCTATAGAAAGTGGACATTCTGGTAAACTACCCTACTCTGTTATCACCATGACTAGACCACTTTAGAGAAGGAGGACCCATAGACCACTTCAAATCTAATAAGAGAGGGTCCCATGACTTTGACCTAAACCAAGGAATAAACCTTTGGAACATGCATAGTCCTAACCACTTAAGGCCCAAACTAGATAAGAAGAAAGTCAACCACTTAAGACCTTCTCAAGGCGGGTAGTAAGTCTACTTATTCACACATATATAATAGGTATATATGTACAACTAGACTTCTCACATTAAACCAACTACTCGTAGATGCTGGATTTGTCGGGCGATTCCGGGTAGACTACTACTAAGAGCGGGCTTACCCTCGTGTCATTGTGTTCTAAACTTAATGGTCCATGACACCCAAACTTCTCACATTAGTCAGACTCACTTGTGATTGCTGGATTTGCCAGTTGGTTCCAAGCAAACTTCTACCACAAATGCCGGCTAACCTCAAGTCTGTGTGTCATTATTTAATATATATATAAGCCATTTACACACACAAGCAACAATTCCTATGGGGATAGTAAAGGTTCAAATCTTATCCTAACGTATTTATTACGCCATTATTATGTTTAATTACCCCGATTACACTATATAAATATATAATTTAATACCTTCTATAAACGCCAATTACCATTCGAATTAAGAGGGGTTCCAATAGTGAATTTTTTCATTCTTGTTCTTATTTAAGGTATACAAGCCGAATTCCAACAATAAACTACTCAATTCATGACATAATTAATAACAAGCAACAAATGGGAAAATATCAACACCAATCACTCAAACTTGAGTCCTAGGCTTGTTAGAACAATTTAGGTATTGAAACAGAAACAAGGCGTTATATACATATATACATATCCAATATATATATAAACCTCTATCTGAATCAAAATTACCTTTTTCTATGTTGCACATAAAAATGTTAATATTTAATTATTTCAGATCTGAATACGTTAAAATTCTTCATTAAGAATGGAGATCTAAACATCCAAATTCTAAAACCAATCAAATCTTAATCCTTTTATACTACAAACATTTTATACTTGATTTCATTGAAATGGGCAAGTCTAACCAAACAAAAGCAAAATCACTGAATCATTCCTCAAACATAACAAAAAAATTTAAAAACCCAAAATATTGATTGGCAAACTTTGCGACAAATAAAGATAGGAAATTCAATGGTTTTTATTATGATATTATCATGAAAACCCAAATCCCAAAGCATACATATTCATATAAAATCTACAAAATAGAGTGAATAGTCTAAACCAGTCATGTTTCCACTCACAGCTGTAGCAGTGATGAAAATATCAATAAGTTAAACACTATATGCATGAATTTGGCGTTGCTCTCCAATTCTGTTGCAAATCTATATTAAAGGACCTTATATAATTGAGTCACCTATATAGATTTAGAACTCCAGAATGTTATTCTAATAGTATTTAGATTAGAAAAGAAAAATAGAAATAGAATTGAGATAGAAGAAGAAACCTAATTTCCGGAATTTCAGCAGTAGAATGGAGGCATAACGAAATGAGATGGTTAGGGAATGCTGAGGACCATAAGGT
The DNA here is from genome assembly GCA_030737875.1 of Allium sativum. NCBI lineage: Eukaryota > Viridiplantae > Streptophyta > Magnoliopsida > Asparagales > Amaryllidaceae > Allium > Allium sativum. Next base: position 836,649,661 of record CM060916.1, read on the forward strand.
GTGTAAGATGATATTTATAGGAGTACAGGTGAATAACAACCATTGGATTGATATAGATTAATCTCAACTGTCAATTAGCTTTAAAACCAACCTTAATACTAACCTAACACACCATTACCATGTCTGGGCTGCACCAAGTGGTCGACACCCCCTCATGAAGGGCGGTTGACCCCTCGATGTCGACCGCTCAGGGCGAAAATGCCAAGCGAGCCTATTGACGTGTTTTTAATTAATTAATTACCTTATATTACTTACTCCTTTCCTTTTGTAATTTATTATATGTCCCTTTGATCTTATATATTCATTTGAATTTAAAATTTACCTAAGGGAATGTTTTATTATCGAATTAAGTCGTTGTTATCGCTTAGATACTTGTATGTATTATTAATTCAAATGTTTATATGTATATATTTACCGTATGATTTCATTTAATTATTATTTCTTAATATGGACTCCGTATTCGACATATTATATATGAATTCATACTAGAATTTTGTCACGAACCCAAATATAATAGTTGCGTGACCAAATCCCTATACGTCCAAAATTCCCATTTTCCACTGTTTTATATTTATTATTTATTTAACTCATTAAATCACTTATTTTATTTAGTATTATTTACGAGGTGTTACATTCTCCCCCCTTAAAACAGATTTCGGCTCAAAGTCTGTCTTAAGGGGCGAAAAATACAACTCACTCTAAACATCCATGTTATTTTAATTCATCCATAAACAACTATGACTCACAGTGATTATGAACTGCAGACTTACTATAGTGTGCTCAATCCTAGTGCGTCTGTGTAATAAGTGATGCAGTATGTATGCAAAACATCCTAGTATTCATATATTTCTATATGAGTGTGATGTGCAATAGTGTTGCATCCATTTCCCTAACATCCAGTCAACTAACCACAATGCATCCATAAAAGTAAACGTAAAGGGAAAATTACCCGAAAAAAGCTCTAGGTAGGTCTGTCTCATCTAATCCTCAGTCTCCCAAGTTCTTACCGCAGGGTCATGTCCCAATTGTACTCGAACTAGGCAAGTGGTCTTATTGCAAAGACTTCTGATTCCATGGTCTATAATCTTTGTAGTGGCACGTGGCACTCTAGACTCCAACTCGAGGCTTCCTATGTCCTTAACCTCATTAAGATCGAGTCTAATAGCAGAATCATGAAAGCACTTCCTCGGATGAGATGCATGAAAAACATTATGGATTTCTGATCGATGCTTGGGGAGATCCATACGATAAGCCAAAGACCCTATCCTTTCGGTCCGTAAAGGCCCAATAAATCTGGGAGCCAACTTCCTAGTCTTTCTATACCGGGCAGTCTTCTTGAGAGAAGGAACCTTTACAAATACCAAGTCTCCAACATGAACTCAAGTTCCCTCCTCCTCTTATTTGCATATGACTTACGACAGTCTTGGGCTGCCTTCATCCTCTGCCTAATCAAAGAAATTTTCTCCGTGGAATCACGGACGAAGTCTGGTCCGAGCAGAACCTTATTGGTAGTTTCCCACCAACAGTTAGCGATTTTGCATGGCCACCCATAAAGCGCTTTAAAAGGGCCCGTACTAATCGTCGCTTGAAAAATGTTGTTATACACAAAATCCACAAGCGGCAAGAGCTGCTTCCAATCTCCTACAAGGTCGATAATGCAGGCTCTAAGCAAATCTTCGAGAATCCGATTAACTTTTTATGTCTGGCCATCGATCGACGCGTGATAGGCTGTACTTAAGTCAAGTGTTGTCCCTAATCCTACTTATAAACTTCTCCAAATCTCACTTGTGAATAGATGGTCACGATCGCTAACTATACTTGATGGAATGTCATGTAGTCTAACTTTTTCTCTAACATACAACTAGGCCAATGAAGTCATAGTCCTTTCTTCTTGACTAGTATAAAGTGAGCACTCTTGGTTAGATGGTCCACTATAACCCAAATAGCTTCATTTCCCCTCTGACTCCTTGGAAGCCCATCAACAAAATCCATGGATTTATGCTCCCATTTCCATATAGGAACTCTAAAGGTAATAGTAATCCTACAGGCCTTCCTTGCTCCCTTTAACTTTTTGGCATGTTAGACACTTGGCCACAAACTTAGTTATATATATATATCTCTTTTCATCCTTTCCTAGTGGAATTTCTCTTCATATCCTTATACATTTTATCTCCACCAGGGTGTATGATCATTCTTCACCTGTGACACTCTTCTAAAATTTCCTTCCTCAACTTCTCATCCTTAGGGAAAAAAATCGCCTGTCCCTAAGAAAACTTTCATCGTCATTGAGTGAATACCTAACTGAATGAGAAAAGGACTCATTCTTTCCAACTTTCTCCTTCAAGCTTCTAAGCTCCTCGTCAAGATCTTGCATACTCCGCATCCTTTCCCTTAATGTGGGTCTAACCAACAAAACTCCAAGAAAACTACTAGAAGCTACAGGTGCCAAATGTAAGTTAAAGTTAGAGAAAAACTCCAACTATTTCTGTAACAACTTGGATTTTTGATTGTTTAAATCGACAGTCGACATAAACAATCAAAAATCCAGGTCATTATAGTTTCCATCCAAAATTGCATCCAAAGATACATGCCTTCTACTTTATGCATATGCCACGATGTTCCCCTTCCCTGGGGTACACTGGATCATGAAATGAAAAGAGGCAATGTATTCCATCCATTGTTGTTGTCATAAATTCAAATCACATTGAGAATAAATACATTAAAGATGTATGGTTAGTGAAAAACTCGAATTTCTCCCCTAAAAGATAATGCCTCCACATCTTCAAGGAGAATAATACTAAAACCAACTCTAGGTCATCAACTGGATACCCTTTCTCGTGGTCCTTGAGTTGTCTACAAGCATAGGCAACTACTCTTCCTTCTTGCATGAGAACCACTCCTATACCTGTTCTATATGCGTCAGTGTAAACTGTAAACATTTTTGAACCATTGGGGGATGAGAACTAGTGCACTAATCATTACTTCTGGCAATTTCCCAAAAGCCACATCGTGCTTATCACTCTATGAAAATACCAGGTTCTTCTTCGTTAGTTGGCTAAAGGGGTAGCAATCTTTGCGAATTCCTTAATAAACTTTCGGTAATATCCTGCTAACTCAAGGAAGCTTCTTACTTATGTAACGTTCCGGGGTACTTTCCACTCCTTAATTGCTTCAATCTTAGCGGTGTTAACTGCCAAACCCTTCTCTGACACGATACGCCCTAAAAATCTAACTTCTTCTCCCCAGAAACGAGACTTTGAAATTTTGGCTTTTAAGTGGTTCTCTCTCAGAATTCCTAGGACCTGTCTTAAGTGACCTGTCACCACAAGAATTCGATACTGGAACCAAAGCAAGGTGAATGGGCATTGTAGTAAAGCTGGCACCAAAAAATAAGCTTAAGGAGAGTCTGATCGATACCAAAGCAAAGAAAAGACAGTGTAGCCGACACCAAAAAGTGGAACCAATACAAGTGAAACCGACACTAAGAGCTTAGAAGCAATAACAGGGAAACCGATATCGAGTAGATCGAGATGAAGGATTTAAAGGAGGATACTACCAAAACAATGACTTTTGTATACTGTAGGCACCAACATAAAGAAGCTAACATGTCGACGCTAACATGTAATGATGGCAATAAGGGCACATTGTCGACACATTGTCGACGCTAACATGTAATGAGCTGTTAGCTTGGTGTTAGCACCGAGGAATGAAGGAAAACACATAGACCCGATACCAAGAGTAGAAGGGTTGAGGCATGAAGACGATACCGAAAGCTAGTGCATTAAATAGAAATATGAAATCAAATTCTAAACATTGGTATCATTGGAGAAAATATCAAGCATAAGAAGAAGGAAGAACGAAACTGAAACCAAATTCAGATGAAACCAAAATCGAATTCACGGATGGAAAGCACGGAGCCATAAACAAATAAGATGAGAGCAAGAGCACTCTATTTACACCAATAAGCTTAGTATCGACACCATTGCCCAATGGCAGTACCAAAGGTGCAAAGGGAAAAGCATACGAGCGCCACTTATGAGCACCATTGACATATGATCGATGCCAACACCGAAGCCAAAGACCATCGAGATGAGCCGACACCATGTGGTTGGTGCAAAAGAAGGATTTCCCACCCGGTTGCTATAAAAGGAGGTCCAAATCCTTTATAAATAAGACACTAGAGGTCACATTTTAGTGTAATTTTCCTCATTCCAAAATCTTAAACTCCATTCTTAGAGTCAGAACCCTAATTTATAAATAAAACTGGGGATTTTATCATCAATTGTAATACACTCATGATCAATAAAAATTGATGATTGAGATCATACTAATTCTCGATTCTGTAATCATATTATGACCAAATTGATTTAACAGAGAGTTTTCAACTAATTACATATATGAAAGATTCAAGCTCAAGCACATCGGAAGGAAAATTATCGAGCAAAATCAATGATTATTCCTTCATGATTCACACTTTTACGTTAATAATTTTGAATATGTCTAACATTCCATAACATTCAAATGACTAATTGTAGGCTTTTGACTCGATAACCGACATAATTAAGGCCTTTTGTGGGCTGGATCAATGTAGAAGTATCAACTTTTGTTATTAAAGGTTGTGATACAAAATCAATGTGAACATTATGATATCCTATCATGTTTCCTCTTTACACAATGTTCATTATTTTATCTTGAATCTAGGGTACATCTTTGTATCAAGGTTTCCTATGCATATGAAAAGGTCATTACATGGTTACCATCAAACCTTAATATGGGTACTTAGAACGCCATCTCCGATATAACCCTATTTCACTTAAAAATGCACTGTTATACACTCGAAAAAGCATATCACTTGCATTCAAGAGGAAGCATCGATATTCAAGGAAATAACTAAAACTCGATTGACTAAAAGGGTATCGTGTTTATACTCAACATATCTTAGTCGGCCTACCTATTAAAGGCGCCCTCCAGATTGATAATCCTCTGATTTCATTACATATGTTTTGTTAGTTCTCGATCGGGTTTTGACTATTATTATCGTTAAAATTTTTGATGCTAGAAGGAGGGCCTGAACCTCCACTCTCTTATCTTATAATGGATTAATTTGTAAACGTTTGATAAATGACAGGATAAGATGAGATCAAAAAGACTAAGCGGCGTTAAAAAAGAAGTAGCTCACACGAGAACTCTCAAAGAAAATATAGCCCTATCATTCAACCCAAACACTGATGAAGTAGGCGGACCCTCAATTCCAGCACAACCTTCAAACTCGAATTCTGCATATGAGAATGCCATCAAGATAAAGGCTCTAGAACAATAATTTCTTGAAATGCAGAATCTCCTGCAAATTACTCGGGCACAAAAGTCTTCAAAAAACACCAGATTGAATCGGAGGGAAGAAGTTGAGTCTCTAAGGAGACCAATTCAACAACTTGAGGAAAAGGAGAAAATTAATTTTACTTTCTCCAAGAAGAAAAGTCCCAATCTTTCAGAAGTAGACCACTAGGGAAACCAATGCAGCAAAAGCAAGGAGCAATTTGAAGCTTGGCCACTAAAGGATATAGTTTCAAAAGATCAAATTATGATAATTCAGAAGCTTATGTCAAGGATAAGGCAAAGAAGGCTATCAAAGATTTACTTGTAAGCAAAGGAAAGAACCTTGGATGAGTAGGTTAACGGCAATGAAAAAGTGACCCCTTCGCTAATGAAATCATGAATACGGTGATACCGTCACGCGTAAAGATTCATACCATGAAGTATCTTGGAACTACTAACCCAGATGATCATCTCATGGATTTCGATAGCCAAATGGATCTTTACAATGCTTCAAGGGTTGTTCGATGTTAATTATGAGCAGCTGCTAAATGGTATCACCTATATCAAGAGAAAACCACATACTTTTGGAAGCAACTTTCTTATGACTTCTCTACAAAATTCGGCATTTGCAAAGATCCCACAATGGACTACACTGTCATTGCAAATATAAAGCAAAGGCAAGGATAATATTTGGGCGGTTACCAAAAAAGATTAAATGTTGAAGCTATAAGGCGAAGGACGTGAATGACCATGATAAACTCATTGCCCTTCATTCAGGATTAATTGAGAATACTCCATTCTAGAAAGAGCTATACATCCACGGATGCAAGGACTTACGAGATTTTCATTTCCAAACAGATGAATTTATCTACATGGATGAGCTATATTATTCAAAGAAGAATTTTGGCCTTCATAGGGAAGGAGGAAAATCTGGCTTTAATTAAAATCATAAATCTCGAGGCGGGAAATTTAGATTTTATAGAAATCAGAAAAAGCCAAAGGAGAGAGTCAACTTCCTGGTTTTTTTCAAAGCTAAAAATTGCCCAGAATCATTCAATGGAGGAAAATATTGTGAGTATGATAAGACAAATAGGCATATAACTAATGAATGCAAAGTACTCGAGGGTATAGTTAAAAAGCCTATCCGGAAAGGACTCCTAAAAGAGTTCATCCAAGACAAATGAAAAACAACTTAGCATTTTGATGGACACAAGAAGATCTCAACTGACACGACAGAGGTCCCAATTGAAGAGGGTCAGCTAAATCTGGGCACTACGGTAAATCAAATAAATGTGATCCATGATGAGCCACATCCTACCAAGAATGGTCAAGCAGCCCGAAGATGATATCTGAGAGAGGCCTGTGAGGGAATATTTTCTATTCAGGAAGAGACCCCGCTTAAGAATGCCCGATTGAACATCAAAATGCACAATTTGGTGGTGTCGCCAAACGAGATGCAAAAGGATGGCCGCATAATGACCCTTTAATAATCACAGCATAGATTGGGATTTCAATGGTTTCAAAAATTCTTGTTGATACTGGGAGTGTAGTTAATGTGATCTTCAAATATGCATTTAACCAATTGGATCTTTCTGAATGGAATCTTGAACATAGCAGTGAACCCATCTTCGGGTTCAACAAAAAATGGTCAACTCCGGTTGGCAAAATTAAGTTGTTGGTACAAGCTGGATTGCCTCCTCTTTGCCAAACTTTCGAGACTCTCTTTGTCACCATCGACTGCCCTTCTTACTACAACGCATTCTTTGTCTGCCCAGCTATTGATGAAGTGGATGCCTTCGTCTCAACAAAGTATCTCATGATGAAGTTTGTAACTACACAAGGATGAGGGACCATTAGGGGAGAATAATTCAGCTCCCTCGAACTATACTTTGCTACTCTCGTCCAATATAAAAGGGAGTTTTTTACTTACTTTGATTCTTGTACATTTTTCAGCCTTTGGATGAATGATCTCTAAATCTGATATTCAAAGCTGAAGTGAGAATCAATAATTCTAACAAGTGTGCGAATAATAGGTACAATCCTTTAGAAAACAAAAGAAAAAGCAGTGAAGAGGTAAATTTAACCAAAGAAGGGGAAATCATAACGAAGTTAGATTCCTAAGGAGATATAGAAAGAGCCAAACCCATAGAGGATTCAAAGGAAATATGCTTAGATTCGACCGATTCGACTAAGACCATAAAAATAAGGAAAGGTTGGGAGGATTATTGAGAATGGATCTGATTCAGTTTCTGTAGCATAATAAAGTTGTATTCGCTTGAATTCATTCGGATATGATAGGGATCAACACATTTATCATAAGCCATACTCTGAACGTCAACTCAGCGGTAACTCCTATCAACTCCTATCCGATAAAAGAAAAGGAAGTATAATAGGGAGAGGTTGGAAAACTTAAAAGAGGAAGTAAAGAAATTACTTGCAAATGAATTCATTCGAGAGGTCTTCTACCCTAAAGGATTAGCCAACACGGTATTAGTAAAATAGTCAAATGTAAAATGGAGAACTTGTGTCGACTACACATATTTGAATAAAGCATGTCCAAAGGATTGTTATCCCCTTCCCCAGATAGATCAGTTAGTTAACACAACTAGTGGACACAAGTTTCTATCACTCATAGACGTGTAGTCAGGATACAACCAGATTTCCATGTTCACTCTAGATGAAGAGAGTACAAGTTTCATTACTGATTGGGGGTACATATTTCTATAAGGTAATGACCGTTGGATTGAAAAACCCAGGTGCTACATATCAAAGACGGGTTAACAGAATGTTCCAAGATCATATAGGGCGGAATATGGAGGTGTATGTGGATGACATGCTAGTAAAATCCAACAAAGTAGAAAGTCATTTGGAAGACCTAGAAGAAATGTTCAGTGCCTTATGGGAATATCAAATAAAGTTGAATCCACAAAAACGCTCTTTTGGGGTTCAATCTAGAAAAATCCTAGGATATGTTGTCAGTGAAATGGGATTAAAGCCATCCTCGAACTATTAAAGCCATAAGGAATACGGATGAACCCAGGACAAGTAAAAAGGTCATGATTTTAAATGGGAAAGTAGCGGCCTTGAATAGGTTCGTTTCTAAGGCCATTAGTAAGTGCATACCTTTCTTTGACTTAATTTAGAAAAAGAAGAATTTTGAATGGAGTGAGGAGTCCAAAAAGGCTATCTAGGAGTTAAAAGATTATTTAGGAAAACCTCCAATTTTATCCAGTCCCGAAAATGGAGAAGACTTGCATCTTTACATTGCTGTTTTAGAATAAGTGATCAGCTCAGTTCTTACTAGGGAAAGCATTGAAATGCAATTTTTAGTTTATTATGTTAGCAGAAGGTTATAGGATGCGGAAATTCGATATCCCATGACAGAAAAGTTAGCCTACTTCTTAATACTTATAACTCAGAAACTTAGAGGTCACTTTTAAGCACATCCAATTAAATTTCTAACCAACTTTCCACTTTAACAGGTTTTTAGTAAACCAGAAACATCGGTTTGATTGGTCATGTGGGGAATCTAGGGATGGAAATAGGGCAGGTCTAGGGTCCAAACCCGCATGACCCTCCCCTATTTTGACCCATTTAGACCCGCCCCATAGGGTCTTCGAAGCGGGCAGACCCACGACCCGCTTTTGGAGGTCCGGGTTTATGGTCGAGTCTGGGGCACGGCTAACCTGCCCCAACCCGTCCTGCATTGAAATATCATTAAAACACTTTTTAAATAAAATGATTACTTGTTATTCTTATTAGGTATACATAATTATAACTTGAATATTATATTTTTCAATCAACAAACCATAAATTTTTCATAGTATTAAGTTGATCAATGATAATCATACAATAACAAATGCATACATTTTGAACTTTTGTAACAACCCGTATTTTGATAACGTGTTATAACCATAAATCTAGGCAGAATTAAATTTTAAAATAAGAACCAAGGGAAACGGGTTGCGCCATTGCGTTCGTCTCGGAATTTTGCATGAAATCGAGTCCGATTTTTCGAAAATCGGAGTCCATATGACCAAATTATGGCTCCCCAAAGTTTCAGAAATTTTCAGAGTTCAAAACAGTTCGAATTCGAGTTCAAATTCGAATTTCAAAATCCAGACAGACTGGACAGGAAATTTCCCGCCCAGCACCCCAGGTCGACTGGGGAGTCGACTAGGCAGTCGACACCCCCAGGACCAGGTCGACTGCGCAGTCGACTTGGGTGTCGACCTGGTCCCCGAACCTGGTTTGGGCCTGGTTGCTCCTGCTTGACCCTGTTGGCTTGTTTGAGGGCCTGTGACGATTTTTGGCGGTTCAGATCGATTCTAGGGTTTATCCTATGGCCTAAACTAGTTGTTGCAACTATAAAAACACCCTAAGACCTAGGCTAATCCACAACAAATCTTTCTAACACCATTATGCTGCTAAGTCTCCTCTTGAACCATGGCCGCCGCCTCCAACTTGAAGCTTAAACATTCAAACTAGATCCAAATCGAAGGCCAATGTTTCTACAACAATTCAAGGGAATAGATCAACATCTCAACAACGATCCTACGACAATTTCTGTTCTTAGTTCTCATAAACCACGATCTGTAAGCCCCAGTTACTCTTAGATCTAAACTCTAAACTTAATATGGACATGTGTAAATTGAAGTTGAACATAAACATGATAACTACTTGAGACCTACTCTTGTATATCTTTGATCTATGACTATTCCTTTTTGATCTATTATTTTAGATCTACTCTTGTTCACCCTAGATCTATTCACCTTGAACCTACTACCGTTCATATTGAACCTTGATTTGTGGTATACTGATAAGAACTTGATTTAGGGGCATGTTCATGTCATAACCTAAACCCTATCATTATTTTAACATGCCTGTGATGTTGTGATGTTGAAACTATTGCTAGTCACAAGTTTAGGATTATCATCTTATGTCATTTATTGCTATGTTTATCACCCTATTTCATATGCCAGTGATGTTATGATCATATCTCAAGTTACACCATGCTTGCCTTGAAATCACCTTTGCCACTTTATACCCATCCTTGTTATGTTATTCCCTAGTTACATCTATTGCCTTGATTCGAATTCACGAGCGTTGGGGATGCGATTTGGGTAGTTTAGGAAAACCTGAATTTGGTATGAACTTGAAAACATGAATATCGTTATAACTTGAGCTTGGATAGGAACATGAACTTGACATGAAATTATACTTGAAAATATGAATTTAGGACATGACACTTAGATAACTTGAACGTGGCCAACTCGAGGTTGGGTTGAGTTTGCAGTATAAATCTGCCAGGAACCGCCCGACGAATCCAGTAACTGCAAACAATAGGACCTAATGTGAGTAGTTTGTCATATCGCACTCGAAACCCGAGGCTAGACAAGGTTATGGTGTAAAACTGCCCGGACCCGTCCGGCACATCCAGTAACCATAACCAAGTCTAATGTGAGAGGTTAGGGGTGCATTAAGTAAATTAATGCCACTGGATAGGGTTAAGTCATGGACCACTTGAATATACTTAACCAATTTGACACGTTGATTTGATAGGGTTTAGTCATGTCATGAACCGCTTGAACACACTTAACCAACCTGACACATGATTCGTAGGACTAAGTCTTGAACTAGAACGACACACTTAGCCAATTTGACATGACACGCAGATGGGGTTAAGTCTCGATTTTAAATGACAACTTAACCTGCTAAATGAAACCCTAGTTACGTGGTCCTTTTCAGCAGTAATCCACTAGATGTATCACGGTACCCTGGGACTAGGCAGGGTGGGGCACGATTGCTGGGCTGATTGTAAGCGACCAGAACGACGGCTGAGTTGGTGCGCCATTGTAGGTTCAGGCGGACTAGGGTCGTGCACTTAGTCCGGAGTTGAAAAAGAAGGCATTGGGCATCAGTAGGATTATTTGTGCATTCTTGATTCGTGTCGGTGGTTGGCACCCTAGGGCTTGATACACCCTATGGTGGACCTAGCACAGGTGACTACATTCGTGATAGGGCCGTATGACACAGACACACGACGAGCTAGACTTGTAGGGAGCCGATCAATTAGATCATACCGTTGGACCCCGAATTGGGTCACTTCACGATATTGGGCCAAGGGATTATTTCTTGATTTATAGTTGACACGGGATTAGTATACCAGTATAGTTGGTATGGCGAACCTTGAATACGCAATGTTAGACTTGAGTTATCTTGTTAGCTTAGTTATCATGTCAGGCTTATCATCATTCCTATGTTTAATTCCAGTTTATTCATGTCTTGTTAACTTTACTAGTTTCTGTGCTGATAGTCACTAGGGCTTACCAGTCTTTTTGACTGACCCGTTTTCTTTCGCCTCTTTGTCTTTCGTTCCCCCCTAGGTTCTCAGGGAGGAAACTCTAGCTCTTAGCTTGGACTTTGCTTGCTTTCTGACAGCTCATGTACGGTTTGGTCTTGAGCTATGCTACGGCTGCACTCATGCACTTTTTGGGGAATAATATTTTACTTATGTTGTTTTAAGTACTTTGCTTCTTTAGAACTTGATGTATTGAAATAATGACTTGGCATTTTGATGTAAAAGGTTTTGACTCTATTTTTTCAGTAATGAGATTTGGTTTTAAAGTTTATATCCGCCACTTTATATACTCTATTTTATCTATGTTCTGTCTTGTGTTATCTCTGTGCCTGTTTGCTAGATAATACCCCTCCAAAACTAGGGCATTCCCTTTGTGAGTGACCCTAGCGGAGGTGGGGTGTTACATTTGGTATCAGAGCAGAAGGTTACCAGACTGGGCAAAAGTTTTAAAAACCTTCTGAAACTATTTTCAAAACCGTTTATAAAGAAGCATTTTTCAAGAAAAGTTTTATTTTTAAGAAAAGGCTGTTCCCCAAAAGCCATTAGAACTTTCCTTTGTTTCCTCGTTTGAATCTTTTTCCTTTCCGCTTTTCAGCATATCTGATCCTAACCTTCCTGAGGGAGTACCCATACCTGGCTAGTTCCGAAGATACTTGGAAGCTAGGGCCAACAGCGTGGGCCCGGCAGATATCCCTCCTCCTCCTCGCCCGGTGGCCACGGTTCCTCCTCCTCCTCCTCCAGGTACCGCCTTCGCCAAAATATGCAAGGACTTTATAGGAATGGGCGGCAAGAACTTCGTTGGAACTGAAACCTTCGTTGAGGCGCGAAACTGGCTAAAAGAGACTGAAGACTTGTTTGTTATTTTCGATATGGAGGATCATAGGAAAGTTCAGTTGGCAGCATGGTTGTTGAAAGAGGAAGCTGCATTTTGGTGGGAAGTCACCAACGCTACCAGGCCAATTGAGTCTTGGGCTGACTTTAGAGAGAGGTTTGGGCTTAAGTTTTTATCATCCGTAGAAGCGAGTCTTCAGATGGAGAGGTTCCTGGCACTTAAGCAAGGGGACATGTCAGTTAGGGAATACGTGAATAAGTTTAATCAGCTTGCTCGGTTTGGTTTGGACTTAGTCAACACGGCTGAGAAGAAGGCTCTACGCTTTGCTCGAGAGTTGAGCGAGCCACTCCACACTATGGCCATGACTCATGTACCCATGGGGGCGACCTTTGAAAGCTTGGTGAATATGGCCCTACTTCATGAAGAAGACGAGAATGGCAAGAAGAAGGTCAAGGCGAATGAGTCTCAAGACAAGAAGGTAGACTCTGAGAAAGGAGGAAAGAACAGCAACAACAAGAATGACAAGTCACGTGAGAAAAGAAAATGCAACTTCTGTGGTATTGACGGGCATATAGTCCAGGACTGTAGGAAGAAGAAGATGAAGATAGGAGCATGTTTTCAATGCGGTGAAACTGGACACATCAGCAAGAACTGCCCTAAGAAGCAAGGGCAAGCCCCGCAAGAAGGACCTTCTAGGGGTACATCTTTAACTTCTTTTCCCAAGATACTCTGTTTTATCTTGTATATCTTTTCGATCCTGTCTTGAGAACCTTAGGTAGAATCCTATGAATGTAAACATGTATTTGAAACATGTTATGCTTGATGTTTGCGAATGGTTGCAAGTGGTTGCAAGTGATTGCTCGTGGTTGCATAACACACATTAGGCACTAGATCGGCTCAGACACATTTTCATATTGCATATGCATGAGTGATTATACTTATTTATGGATGAAATTGAATGTGTTATCATATGAATGTTGCATATGGATGAATGTCTGTGCACACATATAGTTCTTACGTGACTAGGATTATTTGCATACATGTTGGATTCATGACACTAAACATATTTTGCATTAGAAAGATCAATCAGGCCTGATCATTTGCATTAGATAAGGAACATATACACACAGTTACTGCATATGTTCATACAGCATTAGAAATCTCTAAAGGACAATGTTTGCTTGTGGATGATGTTTTGAGTAGATGGATGATGGATGGTAGGATACGTTCTTCCTAACTTAGAGATTTCGGGGATGAAATCCTTTAAGGAGGGGAGAATGTAACAACCCGTATTTTGATAACGTGTTATAACCATAAATCTAGGCAGAATTAAATTTTAAAGTAAGAACCAAGGGAAAAGGGTTGCGCCATTGTGTTCGTCTCGGAATTCTGCATGAAATCGAGTCCGAGTTTTCGAAAATCGGAGTCCGTATGACCAAGTTATGGCTCCCCAAAGTTTCAGAAATTTTCAGAGTTCAAAACAGTTCGAATTCGAGTTCAAATTCGAATTTCAAAACCCAGACAGACTGGGCGGGAAATTTCCCGCCTAGCACCCCAGGTCGACTGGGCAGTCGACACCCCCAGGACCAGGTCGACTGCGCAGTCGACTTGGGTGTCGAGTGGGTCCCCGAACCTGTTTTGGGCCTAGTTGCTCCTGCTTGACCCTGTTGGCTTGTTTGAGGGCCTGTGACGATTTTTGGCGGTTCATATCGATTCTAGGGTTTATCCTATGGCCTAAACTAGTTGTTGCAACTATAAAAACACCCTAAGACCTAGGCTAATCCACAACAAATCTTTCTAACACCATTATGCTGCTAAGTCTCCTCTTGAACCATGGCCGCCGCCTCCAACTTGAAGCTTAAACACTCAAACTAGATCCAAATCGAAGGCCAACGTTTCTACAACAATTCAAGGGAATAGATCAACATCTCAACAACGATCCTACGACAATTTCTATTCTTAGTTCTCAAAAACCACGATCTGTAAGCCTAGTTACTCTTAGATCTAAACTCTAAACTTAATATGGACATGTGTAAATTGAAGTTGAACATAAACATGATAACTACTTGAGACCTACTCTTGTATATCTTTGATCTATGACTATTCCTTTTTGATCTATTATTTTAGATCTACTCTTGTTCACCCTAGATCTATTCACCTTGAACCTAGTACCATTCATATTGAACCTTGATTTGTGGAATACTGATAAGAACTTGATTTAGGGGCATGTTCATGTCATAACCTAAACCCTATCATTATTTTAACATGCCTGTGATGTTGTGATGTTGAAACTATTGCTAGTCACAAGTTTAGGATTATCATCTTATGTCATTTATTGCTATGTTTATCACACTATTTCATATGCCAGTGATGTTATGATCATATCTCAAGTTACACAATGCTTGCCTTGAAATCACCTTTGCCACTTTATACCCATCCTTGTTATGTTATTCCCTAGTTACATCTATTGCCTTGATTCGAATTCACGAGCGTTGGGGATGCAATTTGGGTAGTTTAGGAAAACTTGAATTTGGTATGAACTTGAAAACATGAATATCGTTATAACTTGAGCTTGGATAGCAACATGAACTTGACATGAAATTATACTTGAAAATATGAATTTGGGACATGACACTTAGATAACTTGAACGTGGCCAACTCGAGGTTGGGTTGAGTTTACAGTATAAATCTGCCCGGAACCGCCCGGCGAATCCAGTAACTGCAAACAATAGGACCCAATGTGAGTAGTTGGTCATATCGCACTCGAAACCCGAGGTTAGACTAGGTTATGGTGTAAAACTGCCCGGACCTGCCCGGCACATCCAGTAACCATAACCAAGTCTAATGTGAGAGGTCAGGGGTGCATTAAGTAAATTAATGCCACTGGATAGGGTTAAGTCATGGACAACTTGAATATACTTAACCAATTTGACACGTTGATTTGATAGGGTTAAGTCATGAACCGCTTGAACACACTTAACCAACCTGACACATGATTCGTAGGACTAAGTCTTGAACTAGAACGATACACTTAGTCAATTTGACATGACACGTAGATGGGGTTAAGTCTCGATTTTAAATGACAACTTAACCTGCTGAACGAAACCCTAGTTACGCGGTCCTTTTCAGCAGTAACCCACTAGATGTATCACGGTACCCTGGGACTAGGCAGGTGTAACGACCCGGATTTTGAGCGACTTTGGTTATCGACGTAAGCACGACGTCGATAACCAAAACATCGAAAAATCCCGGTAATTAATGAAAGAAATTAGAGGGTAAGGATAGATAAGATAGAAACTTAGAATAGAAGAAGAAGAAGAAGAAGAAGAAGAACACAACATCAGAGTAACACGAACCTCACAGCGGAACGAATAACATATAATAGATAACATAACTTTGAAATACAACAGTTATGTATACAATAGCACTTATCAGAGTACAACACTTACAACACAGCGGAAATAAACTATAGCTATATGATCTTGAAACCTCCTGCTCCAAGCTCTCCAAATATATCTGTAAAACCCGACTACTTGACTGCCCGTACAAATTTAGGCACCCAAGAGTTTAGGGAAAACAACAAAGTAAACTCCGGGTCAGTCATGGGACTGGTGTGAGTAAAACAGTTTAAATAGGTATATGAACAAGTAAACGATATCTCATAAGACCACGCCGCAGAACGGAATGGATTTTTCCCTTATGAGAATCCAAAATATCTTTATATCAAAAACCTTTTGATATTATAATAATGTCTATGTACAAATAGATATCAACTAGCAGAAACGCTTTCATCTCACGTTCTACACATATAGTATACAATCAAAAATGCAAGCACGTATTGGATAATGGATTTCCAACTATGACAAGGTATGGAACCACCTTCCGATCAGTGTATTCTAGGAACGATACACTGGAGTTCAACAAGAACATCTTGTAACTCAGCCACACATGACTGACCACTCATTTCGCTTGAGTGTATCGAATGTACATCACCAACGGTTGGGATCAGCAACCGTTCCCGTATATATATGGGACAGCATTGATAGATTTAAGAAAACAAATGAATATTCACTAGATAGGTGATTATACACCCTACTTCGGTGCGACTGACTTAGCCATGCTGCCTGCCCGATTTATGTCTTTTACCGGTTGATGAGGCTAGAAGCTACGCTTTATCATCACATCAGATTCACTTCGAATGCCACATTGTCAGATCCATCAGAATCACTAATTGACGTCTACAACCATACATAACGTGTCAGCTAAAAGAAGTTTCCTTCTCCGCTTCCACTCTTGGTATAGTTGAAGAAATCAATGTACGTGACCGTCTGGAAATACTATGTCAGACATCCATCTTCATTCACTTAGAAATGTCACATCATCTTACCCGCCAAATCACAAATTGACTTATCCAAAAATAACACGGGTATACAGCTAAGAGAAACGAATTCCTCCGCCACCAAACGTGAATACGTTTGAACAGATCAACTTACGCGATCCATTGGATATACTCTGTCAGACCTTCGTCCATACAAGTTGTCCTGGGACTGGACAAACCGAAGGCACTATTCCGTATATCCATCTTAGTCACTGTTATCTAAGACTTATACAACAGCCCTTGCATTTTACTCCGTCTTCAATTATTTTTGGCATATATGATTCGCGATGCTTATGCCAATACAGAGTGGTTCTATGGATAATAATCCAACCGGTCTCTCCATATTAACAACGTTAAAATGGTCAAAACTTCAATAGTCGGTGAGTTAACTATCAAAGAAAATCAAGTGTGCAAACAACGATATTATTTCCAAATGGAAATTATATCGAACAAACATCATTTAACATAAATCTCTTTAGTTCATTTATTTACTTATCTCTTGTTTCCCTATATTCTAAATTTTTATTTTTATTTTATCAGAAAACATTTCTGATTCTCGTTTGGAAAACATTTCCAAAACTCCTTTACGATTAAACCTTACCATTTCTTAGTTAAGAAGGAAGTCACTCAAGTTGGGGTATAATTACCTCTCAGACCTTAACTGAACAACGTTATAACTTCAAAATGGTCAAAGTTCATCTTTTAATCTTTAACAACTTCTTTACGCCTTTCTCGGATCCAATTTTACTAATCCACTTCTATATTTAAAACATTGGTTATAACGATAACGTTATAATCCCTACTTTCGAATTATCTAACTTTAATTATAACTTCTATTCTTATTAGTGAATAATTAACCTAACACTTATTTATTTATAAATAAATAAATCTCTATTTAAACACTGGAAAATATAAGTACTTTCCCGAATTTGATATAATCGAATTTGCCGATTAACTCTCTTCGAGAAATCTCTATTTGATTAACTCTTCTTCGAATAAACGATATTCGATAATCTATCCTCGAATAACTAATATTCGATAACTCTTCCTTTTCAAATATCTCATATTTGAAAATCTCACTTCGATTAAACTATAATCGATAACTCCCTTCGATGAAACTAACATCGATAACTCCTTTCGATGAAACTAACATCGATAAGTCCTTTCGATGAAACTAACATCGATTTATTTAACTCGACGAACTTAACTCGACTAACTTAACTTGACTCGACTAACTCGACTTACTTGGTTCGACCAATTCGATTCGATTAACTAGGCTCGACTAACTTGACTAACTTAACTCGACTTACTTCGTTCGACCAATTCGATTCGATTAACTAGACTCGACTAACTTGACTAACTTAACTCGACTTACTTGGTTCGACCAATTCGATTCGATTAACTAGGCTCGACTAACTTGACTAACTTAACTCGACTTACTTGGTTCGACCAATTCGATTCGATTAACTAGGCTCGACTAACTTGACTAACTTAACTCGATTTACTTGGTCGAACCACCCGATCAACTCAACTTATTTAACTTAACTTATTTCTCAACTCGATCAACTCGATTAACTCCTATCGAATAACTAATATTCGATTTAACTCCATTCGCTTGACTCTAGATCGCAGCGATCACAATGGTTACGCCTGACTCCCTCAGGAAACATCCGACCGCCGTAGGCTATTTATAGCCCTGTGAATTACGCTAGCAGTCGTACAAGATGGCAACTTATCCTGAATACTATGTTTGACTAACTCTGTCTCAAATAACTATATTTGATTAACTCTAGTTCGTTTTAACTCTAATCGATTAACTCTAACTAATTAACTCCAATTGGTTAACTCTAATTGATTAACTCTAACTGGTTAACTCTATTTGACTAACTCGACTTGACTAACCCCTTTCGAATAACATATTCGATTAACTAACTTTCGAATACCATATTCGATTAACTAACTTCGAATACCATATTCGATTAACTCCTTTCGAATGTCTATATTCGATTAACTAACTTCGAATACCATATTCGATTAACTAACTTCGAATACCATATTCGATTAACTCCTTTCGAATGTCTATATTCGATTAACTAACTTCGAATACCATATTCAATTAACTAACTTCGAATACCATATTCGATTAACTCCTTTTGAATGTCTATATTCGATTAACTAACTTCGAATACCATATTCAATTAACTAACTTCGAATACCATATTCGATTAACTCCTTTAGAATGTCTATATTCGATTAACTAACTTCGAATACCATATTCAATTAACTAACTTCGAATACCATATTCGATTAACTCCTTTTGAATGTCTATATTCGATTAACTAACTTCGAATACCATATTCAATTAACTAACTTCGAATACCATATTCGATTAACTCCTTTTGAATGTCTATATTCGATTAACTAACTTCGAATACCATATTCGATTAACTCCTTTTTAATGTCTATATTCGATTAACTAACTTCGAATACCATATTCAATTAATTAACTTCGAATACCATATTCGATTAACTCCTTTTGAATGTCTATATTCGATTAACTAACTTCGAATACCATATTCGATTAACTCCTTTTTAATGTCTATATTCGATTAACTAACTTCGAATACCATATTCGATTTCTCCTTTCGAATACCATATTCGATTTCTCCTTTCGAATACCATATTCGATTTACTTTATTCACTTTATAAAGATTTCCTTTTTAACAACGTTTTATTCATTTGAAAAGATTTACTTTTAAATAACTGTTCTACACTTTAAAAATGATTTCCTTTTTATAATGTTCCCTTTCCAATTCTATTTGTAAATTGTTTACAAATATTTCCTTTTCAAATTTATTCTTGAAATATTCTAACTCCTTAAATTCCCGGGAAAATTCACCATAACCTCCTTTGTATCGGGAGCATCGGGAAAATCCCCAAACCCGCCACACAGGCCTTTCCATTCAAAAAGAAAATTGTTTGAAATTATTTCCTTTCTAAATATCTCCTATTTATAAATATTCCAATTTATAAATATTTCTTATTTATAAATATTTCTATTTATAAATATCTCTTATTTATAAATATTCCATTTATAAATATTATATTTTCAATATCACTTTGAAAATTCCCTTATCAACATTTCGGTATGTTATGGTATTCAATCATATCAAATCACGATGTTCAATATCGTCCAAGCACATATAATCGCCCACAGATTTTATATCACATCATATAACAATATATAAAAAACAATAAAATAACTGTTGAGGAATCCTGTCGAATTCCTCCAACCTATTTCCCTGCATCCACAGATGTTAAACAATATAGATAACATCACTTTCAGTTCCATACGATATATTCTGTTAAACAGAATCAATATAGAAATTTAACTAACTGACTAGCAGTTCAATCAAACAATCAACACACAGTAAATCAGACAATTTCTAATAGTTCTAAAGATACAACATGAAATTATAAACTGTTTAGAGTTGGTGAGATTTACTCACATTTGACTATTATCGTTAAAAACGATTAACTGTCTTTGATTTAGACGGACAATTTATTTTACAATAAATTGTAGCGAGCTCGGATTCACTCCCGGTCAGTGTCATTGTGTTGCTCCCGTCCATACGATCCCAACGCAACTTACGGTTCGAAATTCTGATAATGCATGACCAAGATATGAATTTTACAATGTTAATACCTTATTTAAATAAAAAATAATAATTGAATTCTCTTTTATAATTGAATTGGGCTTTCACCTTCCATATAGGCCCATTCCCATTGGATTGAACCCGTTGATACTCCTTCTCTCCCAACGATGATACTCCAGTAAATCGCGATGCCACAAAAACATGGCCTTTACCCGATCCTTGCTCCTAAACCGCTCACTCTCCTCTTCACAGAAATTCCGATACAAACTCTCATTCAACTCTCCTCTCAAATCTCCATCATCTCATCCTCCCTATCACCACATCGATCCACTCGTCTCCCTCCGTTCATCGTGGATTCAGGGGCCCCACGCACCCTGTACACGTCGGCTAAATCTCTTCCACATCACAGTACGAAACCGCCTCTCCCGTTACCCTATACCGCCAGTTCGACAGCATTTTCCCAACCCCACTTCAACGCCTGCTGCTAAGACCCATACAAGCTTCTCCTTCCCAACGCCGGCCCCTCTCACTAAATCACCTCCGGCGGCCTATAACATTGTCACCAGCAACCCTAGTTTGCTGTAGAAATCCCATCGCCGAAACCTTGCATCGAACTCAGCGAGGCTGAGATGAAAACGTAGCTAGGCTTATCACTAATTCGAATATACTTATGTATGGATTTATGGCCATTTTATCTTGATTTTCTATTGATTTTATGAAGCTCGATTTGTTTTTGCTGTTGGAATAACAGCGGCGCAAATTTAGAAATTAGGTTCTGGACTTAAGTCCCTTTTATAGTGGATTTTAGGTCGTGCAAAACCATTAGGTTAGAAAAATATAGTATTTTAATGTTTGGAAATCTCAATGAGAATTTACCCTTAAAACCAGTTTATACGATCTCTGTTTTTGACAAACTCAGCTATTCCTAACATAGAAAAATATTCCGGATCCAATGGGACAGGTTTCGTCGGATTCCGACACCGTTTGCGAAAATCCTTTAGAAAATATCGATGAAAAACACCGAGCATTAATTCATAAAAATTACAGAAAAAATCCTAAAAATATGAGGCCTTGACGTTTCACTAGACCTCTTCCTAAGGTTTCGTATGAAACTTGTTTCGTTGGATTTCGAGTTCGTTTGACCAGTTAACCATTCAGTTTAGTTTGTTTCTAGTTAAAAACATAGTGTACCGTACTATGAAATATCCTGTTCACGTAGGGACTGCTATGGACAAAAACAAAGATACCACTTAAATGAGTGACGTGCTCTGGTCCCAAAAATGTAATAATACCGGTAGATAGACTAATATTTTGAAACCCCGAAATGTCGATACAGGGTGCCAAATACTCCAAATAAAAAGTTGCTTATTAAATTAATTAAAAATTACCATAAAATTCTAAAAATTAAATTATCACTACTTCCCAAAAGAACCCTGTCTAAATTCAAACCCGATCTCTAGTTATATCGAATAAACCGATACGGTCGATAAACGATTCTATAGCGACTATTTCAAAATTTGATTTGGACGTGACTCAAAATCTATACGACGAAATCCCGATCTTTCTCTTCCACTAGAAAGATATACTCCACCAGCTCCACACGTTCCTTGTTTCACAGAAATCCGGCTTAAAACGAATCCTGTACATTCAATTGAAGTTTGAATCGCCAATTTACGAACTGCAGCGCCATTTCGAGCTCGATTTTAATTATAATATAATTATACGTTCAAACTGTCGTCGATTGAAAATATTCGTCAGTATAATTTAACTCTAAGCTGAATTAAATCTAAGGGACGACCATGTTCATAGAATATTGTGACTTCCAATATTTTTGATTATTTCTGAATTAAATATATTATTTAATTTATTATTTTAATTAAATATTCCCAGTTATTTAATTAACGACCATTTGAATTCTCTAAACCACCATTTATATAATTAAATTAATTAATAATATACCACAGAAAATGCGGGTCATTACATTCTTCCCCACTTAAAATAATTTCGTCCTCGAAATTGCTAAGTTAGAGGATGACCCTACCTATTGGAATTCCTAGGATTTGTTTACCCCTTATTTCTGATTTTAACGGAACCAATTAATATCGACTAAAAAATTTATTCATTCCGACTAACTAAAATTTTCAAAAATTCTGAAAAATTTCTAACACTTTAAATTTTCGGAAAATTTCGCCAGCAGGTCCTTTGTACTGGTCAATATCTCAAACTCCAACTCGCCTCTCTGGGCCTTCTTCAACCCAAAAGAAAATCAAAACGCCAAACGGCTTGCCAATTCGGCTCATAAATTCCAAACTCATATAAAATATAAACTTGTACCTTTTTGTTGGGCATATCATTATATCCCTACCACTTCCATATGCTATCAACTCAGCATATACCAGTGTTATCTCAATCAAATTCCAATCAGTTCATATCCTCAAATCCAAACCGAATTTTATTCGAATCCCAATATCAAATTTCAAATTCTTAACTCATCAACCCAATTCCATAACAGATTATTCTCTAATCCAATTCAATTCTATTTAACTCTGTTCAAGCTAGATTTCAATTTATTTTTACCATCTCATTTTATTTAACTTCATTAGTTAAATTTTTAATTCCAGAACTTAAATTCCTGGGTTTCTTTCAAATCAATTTGAAATCATATTGCCAATTCAAAACCTTTGAATTTTCTAAACAACTTGTTTACTCAAAACAATTCTAATCAAAATCTTTGGTAGTAATCCACCACTTAGAACTCGAAAATCACACCGATGATACTGCGCAGTCATTATCGGAATTATTTTCCAGCGACCCAAGTGATTCCAATACTATATCATTTTCAATACCATTACTAAATACTTCCATTTTGAAAACATTTCAAAATCTCCCAGGAACTTAAAATTTCCTTATTTTAATTCCAAATCTATTTTCAAACACTAATTCAAATTTCTGGGATTTTAATTCCAATCCTGATTCAAATTCAGATTAGTTCATTTCAATTTCATATATTTCACTTATACGAATTCTGGTTGGTTAATTATATAACCATTTAATTTATAATCTTACTCGATTATAATAACAACAAATATATCCTATATATGATAATATATCACATATCCATACTGTGACGGTCCATCATATTCAAGTGTTTATTTACTCCTACCGATACAGTGGATCAAACTGATCGACCAGAACTCATAAACAACTCAACCAATGAATCTCACAATATAAAACAATTTTTATATCAAATACAAATACGCACTCGTATATATATACACTCAAACTCAATCTAGGGTGTTACTAACCCTATCTCTACCGAGTCACGCCACAGAGCCAAGGTAATTCTTAACTTAAGCTCTGATACCAACTGTAACGACCCGGATTTTGAGCGACTTTGGTTTTCGACGTAAGCACGACGTCGATAACCAAAACATCGAAAAATCCCGGTAATTAATGAAAGAAATTAGAGGGTGAGGATAGATAAGATAGAAACTTAGAATAGAAGAAGAAGAAGAAGAAGAAGAAGAAGACAACATCAGAGTAACACGAACCTCACAGCGGAACGAATAACATATAATAGATAACATAACTTTGAAATACAACAGTTATGTATACAATAGCACTTATCAGAGTACAGCACTTACAACACAGTGGAAATAAACTATAGCTATATGATCTTGAAACCACCTGCTCCAAGCTCTCCAAATATATCTGTAAAACCCGACTACTTGACTGCCCGTACAAATTTAGGCACCCAAGAGTTTAGGGAAAACAACAAAGTAAACTCCGGGTCAATCATGGGACTGGTGTGAGTAAAACAGTTTAAACAGGTATATGAACAAGTAAACGATATCTCATAAGACCACGCCGCAGAACGGAACGGGTTTTTCCCTTATGAGAATCCAAAATATCTTTATATCAAAAACCTTTTGATATTATAATAATGTCTATGTACAAATAGATATCAACTAGCAGAAACGCTTTCATCTCACGTTCTACACATATAGTATACAATCAAAAACGCAAGCACGTATTGGATAATGGATTTCCAACTATGACAAGGTATGGAACCACCTTCCGATCAGTGTACTCTAGGAACGATACACTGGAGTTCAACAAGAACATCTTGTAACTCAGCCACACATGACCGACCACTCATTTCGCTTGAGTGTATCGAATGTACATCACCAACGGTTGGGATCAGCAACCGTTCCCGTATATATATGGGACATCATTGATAGATTTAAGAAAACAAATGAATATTCACTAGATAGGTGATTATACACCTTACTTCGGTGCGACCGACTTAGCCATGCTGCCTGCCTGATTTATGTCTTTTACCGGTTGATGAGGCTAGAAGCTACGCTTTATCATCACATCAGATTCACTTCGAATGCCACATTGTCAGATCCATCAGAATCACTAATTGACGTCTACAACCATACATTACGTGTCAGCTAAAAGAAGTTTCCTTCTCCGCTTCCACTCTTGGTATAGTTGAAGAAATCAATGTACGTGACCGTCTGGAAATACTATGTCAGACATCCATCTTCATTCACTTAGAAATGTCACATCGTCATACCCGCCAAATCACAAATTGACTTATCCAAAAATAACACGGGTATACAGCTAAGAGAAACGAATTCCTCCGCCACCAAACGTGAATACGTTTGAACAGATCAACTTACGCGATCCATTGGATATACTCTGTCAGACCTTCGTCCATACAAGTTGTCCTGGGACTGGACAAACCGAAGGCACTATTCCGTATATCCATCTTAGTCACTGTTATCTAAGACTTATACAACAGCCCTTGCATTTTACTCCGTCTTCAATTATTTTTGGCATATATGATTCGCGACGCTTATGCCAATATAGAGTGGTTCTATGGATAATAATCCAACCGGTCTCTCCATATTAACAACGTTAAAATGATCAAAACTTCAATAGTCGGTGAGTTAACTATCAAAGAAAAACAAGTGTGCAAACAACGATATTATTTCCAAATGGAAATTATATCGAACAAACATCATTTAACATAAATCTCTTTAGTTCATTTATTTACTTATCTCCTGTTTCCCTATATTCTAAATTTTTATTTTATCAGAAAACATTTCTGATTCTCGTTTGGAAAACATTTCCAAACTCCTTTACGATTAAACCTTACCATTTCTTAGTTAAGAAGGAAGTCACTCAAGTTGGGGTATAATTACCTCTCAGACCTTAACTGAACAACGTTATAACTTCAAAATGGTCAAATTTCATCTTTTAATCTTTAACAACTTCTTTACGCCTTTCTCGGATCCAATTTTACTAATCCACTTCTATATTTAAAACATTGGTTATAACGATAACGTTATAATCCCTACTTTCGAATTATCTAACTTTAATTATAACTTCTATTCTTATTAGTGAATAATTAACCTAACACTTATTTATTTATAAATAAATAAATCTCTATTTAAACACTGGAAAATATAAGTACTTTCCCGAATTCGATATAATCGAATTTGCCGATTAACTCTCTTCGAGAAATCTCTATTTGATTAACTCTTCTTCGAATAAACGATATTCGATAATCTATCCTCGAATAACTAATATTCGATAACTCTTCCTTTTCAAATATCTCATATTTGAAAATCTCACTTCGATTAAACTATAATCGATAACTCCCTTCGATGAAACTAACATCGATAACTCCTTTCGATGAAACTAACATCGATAACTCCTTTCGATCAAACTAACATCGATTTATTTAACTCGACGAACTTAACTCGACTAACTTAACTTGACTCGACTAACTCGACTTACTTGGTTCGACCAATTCGATTCGATTAACTAGGCTCGACTAACTTGACTAACTTAACTCAACTTACTTGTTTCGACCAATTCGATTCGATTAACTAGGCTCGACTAACTTGACTAACTTAACTCGACTTACTTGGTTCGACCAATTCGATTCGATTAACTAGGCTCGACTAACTTGACTAACTTAACTCGACTTACTTGGTTCGACCAATTCGATTCGATTAACTAGGCTCGACTAACTTGACTAACTTAACTCGACTTACTTGGTCGAACCACCCGATCAACTCAACTTATTTAACTTAACTTATTTCTCAACTCGATCAACTCGATTAACTCCTATCGAATAACTAATATTCGATTTAACTCCATTCGCTTGACTCTAGATCGCAGCGATCACAATGGTTACGCCTGACTCCCTCAGGAAACATCCGACCGCCGTAGGCTATTTACAGCCCTGCGAATTACGCTAGCAGTCGTACAAGATGGCGACTTATCCTGAATACTATGTTTGACTAACTCTGTCTCAAATAACTATATTTGATTAACTCTAGTTCGTTTTAACTCTAATCGATTAACTCTAACTAATTAACTCCAATTGGTTAACTCTAACTGATTAACTCTAACTCGTTAACTCTATTTGAATAACTCGACTTGACTAACCCCTTTCGAATAACATATTCGATTAACTAACTTTCGAATACCATATTCGATTAACTAACTTCGAATACCATATTCGGTTAACTCCTTTCGAATGTCTATATTCGATTAACTAACTTCGAATACCATATTCGATTAACTCCTTTTGAATGTCCATATTCGATTAACTAACTTCGAATACCATATTCAATTAACTAACTTCGAATACCATATTCGATTAACTCCTTTTGAATGTCTATATTCGATTAACTAACTTCAAATACCATATTCAATTAACTAACTTCGAATACCATATTCGATTAACTCCTTTTGAATGTCTATATTCGATTAACTAACTTCGAATACCATATTCAATTAACTAACTTCGAATACAATATTCGATTAACTCCTTTTGAATGTCTATATTCGATTAACTAACTTCGAATACCATATTCAATTAACTAACTTCGAATACCATATTCGATTAACTCCTTTTGAATGTCTATATTCGATTAACTAACTTCGAATACCATATTCGATTAACTCCTTTTTAATGTCTATATTCGATTAACTAACTTCAAATACCATATTCAATTAACTAACTTCGAATACCATATTCGATTAACTCCTTTTGAATGTCTATATTCGATTAACTAACTTCGAATACCATATTCGATTAACTCCTTTTTAATGTCTATATTCGATTAACTAACTTCGAATACCATATTCGATTTCTCCTTTCGAATACCATATTCGATTTCTCCTTTCGAATACCATATTCGATTTACTTTATTCACTTTATAAAGATTTCCTTTTTAACAACGTTTTATTCATTTGAAAAGATTTACTTTTAAATAACTGTTCTACACTTTAAAAATGATTTCCTTTTTATAATGTTCCCTTTCCAATTCTATTTGTAAATGGTTTACAAATATTTCCTTTTCAAATTTATTCTTGAAATATTCTAACTCCTTAAATTCCCGGGAAAATTCGCCATAACCTCCTTTGTATCGGGAGCATCGGGAAAATCCCCAAACCCGCCACACAGGCCTTTCCATTCAAAAAGAAAATTGTTTGAAATTATTTCCTTTCTAAATATCTCCTATTTATAAATATTCCAATTTATAAATATTTCTTATTTATAAATATTTCTATTTATAAATATCTCTTATTTATAAATATTCCATTTATAAATATTATATTTTCAATATCACTTTGAAAATTCCCTTATCAACATTTCGGTATGTTATGGTATTCAATCATATCAAATCACGATGTTCAATATCGTCCAAGCACATATAATCGCCCACAGATTTTATATCACATCATATAACAATATATGAAAAACAATAAAATAACTGTTGAGGAATCCTGTCGAATTCCTCCAACCTGTTTCCCTGCATCCACAGATATTAAACAATATAGATAACATCACTTTCAGTTCCATACGATATATTCTGTTAAACAGAATCAATATAGAAATTTAACTAACTGACTAGCAGTTCAATCAAATAATCAACACACAGTAAATTAGACAATTTCTAACAGTTCTAAAGATACAACATGAAATTATAAACTGTTTAGAGTTGGTGAGATTTACTCACATTTGACTATTATCGTTAAAAACGATTAACTGTCTTTGATTTAGACGGACAATTTATTTTACAATAAATTGTAGCGAGCTCGGATTCACTCCCGGTCAGTGTCATTGTGTTGCTCCCGTCCATACGATCCCAACGCAACTTACGGTTTGAAATTCTGATAATGCATGACCAAGATATGAATTTTACAATGTTAATACCTTATTTAAATAAAAAATAATAATTGAATTCTCTTTTATAATTGAATTGGGCTTTCACCTTCCATATAGGCCCATTCCCATTGGATTGAACCCGCTGATACTCCTTCTCTCCCAACGATGATACTCCAGTAAATCACGATGCCACAAAAACATGGCCTTTACCCGATCCTTGCTCCTAAACCGCTCACTCTCCTCTTCACAGAAATTCCGATACAAACTCTCATTCAACTCTCCTCCCAAATCTCCATCATCTCATCCTCCCTATCACCACATCGATCCACTCGTCTCCCTCCGTTCATCGTGGATTCAGGGGCCCCACGCACCCTGTACACGTCGGCTAAATCTCTTCCACATCACAGTACGAAACCGCCTCTCCCGTTACCCTATACCGCCAGTTCGACAGCATTTTCCCAACCCCACTTCAACGCCTGCTGCTCAGACCCATACAAGCTTCTCCTTCCCAATGCCGGCCCCTCTCACTAAATCACCTCCGGCGGCCTATAACATTGTCACCAGCAACCCTAGTTTGCTGTAGAAATCCCATCGCCGAAACCTTGCATCGAACTCAGCGAGGCTGAGATGAAAACGTAGCTAGGCTTATCACTAATTCGAATATACTTATGTATGGATTTATGGCCATTTTATCTTGATTTTCTATTGATTTTATGAAGCTCGATTTGTTTTCGCTGTTGGAATAACAGCGGCGCAAATTTAGAAATTAGGTTCTGGACTTAAGTCCCTTTTATAGTGGATTTTAGGTCGTGCAAAACAATTAGGTTAGAAAAATATAGTATTTTAATGTTTGGAAATATCAATGAGAATTTACCCTTAAAACCAGTTTATACGATCTCTGTTTTTGACAAACTCAGCTATTCCTAACATAGAAAAATATTCCGGATCCAATGGGACAGGTTTCGCCGGATTCCGACACCGTTTGCGAAAATCCTTTAGAAAATATCGATGAAAAACACCGAGCATTAATTCATAAAAATTACAGAAAAAATCCAAAAAATATGAGGCCTTGACGTTTCACTAGACCTCTTCCTAAGGTTTTGTATGAAACTTGTTTCGTTGGATTTCGAGTTCGTTTGACCAGTTAACCATTCAGTTTAGTTTGTTTCTAGTTAAAAACATAGTGTACCGTACTATGAAATATCCTGTTCACATAGGGACTGCTATGGACAAAAACAAAGATACCACTTAAATGAGTGACGTGCTCTGGTCCCAAAAATGTAATAATACCGGTAGATGGACTAATATTTTGAAACCCCGAAATGTCGATACAGGGTGCCAAATACTCCAAATAAAAAGTTGCTTATTAAATTAATTAAAAATTACCATAAAATTCTAAAAATTAAATTATCACTACTTCCCAAAAGAACCCTGTCTAAATTCAAACCCGATCTCTAGTTATATCGAATAAACCGATACGGTCGATAAACGATTCTATAGCGACTATTTCAAAATTTGATTTGGACGTGACTCAAAATCTATATGACGAAATCCCGATCTTTCTCTTCCACTAGAAAGATATACTCCACCAGCTCCACACGTTCCTTGTTTCACAGAAATCCGGCTTAAAACGAATCCTGTACATTCAATTGAAGTTTGAATCGCCAATTTACGAACTGCAGCGCCATTTCGAGCTCGATTTTAATTATAATATAATTATACGTTCAAACTGTCGTCGATTGAAAATATTCGTCGGTATAATTAAACTCTAAGCTGAATTAAATCTAAGGGACGACCCTGTTCATAGAATATTGTGACTTCCAATATTTTTGATTATTTCTGAATTAAATATATTGTTTAATTTATTATTTTAATTAAATATTCCCAGTTATTTAATTAACGACCATTTGAATTCTCTAAACCACCATTTATATAATTAAATTAATTAATAATATACCACAGAAAATGCGGGTCATTACAGCAGGGTGGGCACGATTGCTGGGCTGATTGTAAGCGACCAGAACGACGGCTGAGTTGGTGGGCCATTGTAGGTTCAGGCGGACTAGGGTCATGCACTTAGTCCGGAGTTGAAAAAGCAGGCGTTGGGCATCAGTAGGGTTATCTGTGCATTCTTGATTCGTGTCGGTGGTTGGCACCCTAGGGCTTGATACACCCTATGGTGGACCTAGCACAGGTGACTACATTCGTGATAGGGCCGTATGACACAAACACACGACGAGCTAGACTTGTAGGGAGCCGATCGATTAGATCATACCGTTGGACCCCGAATTGGGTCACTTCACGATATTGGGCCAAGGGATTATTTCTTGATTTATAGTTGACACGGGATTAGTATACCAGTACAGTTGGTATGGCGAACCTTGAATACGCAATGTTAGACTTGAGTTATCTTGTTAGCTTAGTTATCATGTCAGACTTATCATCATTCCTATGTTTAATTCCAGTTTATTCATGTCTTGTTAACTTTACTAGTTTCTATGCTGATAGTCACTAGGGCTTACCAGTCTTTTTGACTGACTCGTTTTCTTTCGCCTCTTTGTCTTTCATCCCCCCCAGGTTCTCAGGGAGGAAACTCTAGCTCTTTGCTTGGACTTTGCTTGCTTTCTGACAGCTCATGTACGGTTTGGTCTTGAGCTATGTTATGGCTGCACTCATGCACTTTTTGGGGAATAATATTTTACTTATGTTGTTTTAAGTACTTTGCTTCTTTAGAAGTTGATGTAATGAAATAATGACTTGGCATTTTGATGTAAGAGGTTTTGACTCTATTTTTCAGTAATGAGATTTGGTTTTAAAGTTTATATCCGCTGCTTTATATACTCTATTTTATCTATGTTCTGTCTTGTGTTATCTCTGTGCCTGTTTACTAGATAATACCCCTCCAAAACTAGGGCATTCCCTTTGTGAGTGACCCTAGCGGAGGTGGGGTGTTACAACTTTTAGCTTGCAGCTCATTTTATTATATTCTCTTATCATTGTGAATATATTGTAATATGTACATAAATGATCAGTTAGTGACAGAAAATATAAGTATATAAATTTGTCTACATCAGAACACAATATCACCGGGTCATGGGGCGGGTCTACCCTGACCCGTATGGGTTTCGGGTACATAGAGAAATTCCAGACCCGCACCGGGTCTACGAGGCGGGTCTGGGGCAGGGTTTAAAAAGATCGGGTCGGGTCTGTGGCACGAGAAACCCTCCCCAAGCCGTCTCATTGCCATTCTTTGGGGAATCAAGCTTAGTCAATATGATATTGAGTTTCAATCGTGAGCGACAATTAAAGGACAAGCCATAACAGACATTGTTAATGACTGTACAAGTTTTGTTAAAGAACAATTGACAAAGGAAAATGATCTTAAGTCCAAATGGCAATTATTTGTAGATGGAACATCAAATAAGCAAGGAACATGGGCAAGATATGTGATAAATACCCCTAATGGGTACTGTCTACACTATGCAATGAAGCTTGGGTTTTCCACAATGAACAACTGGTCGAATATGAGTCAATGATAGCGGGGTTGAACCTAGCCTTATATTTGAAAATACCCCGAATCAAAATCTATAGTGATTCGCAGTTAATGATAAATCAGATAAAGCAGACTTGTTAAACATGTGATGCCTGATTAGCATTATACTTGAAGAAAATACAGAAAATGCTTACTCAATTTGAGGCCTTATCTATACACCAAATTCCAAGAGGGGAAAATTCTCAAGCTGATTCATTAGCAAATTTGGCTAGATTTAGAGGGCAACCAAATACCCGCATTGTACCAGTAGGATATTAAGAAAAACCCAACATCGAATAAGAGACGTTTGAACCCGGAAAAGAGTTGCTAGTTTCAACTAGATATCAAGCACTAGCAAGAGAAAACAACAACGGGACACATCCATATTATCTGACATGCGGATGTGAGGCTATGCTTCCAATCGAAGTTGAAAATCCTTCACAAAGAAGAACAACCTATACATTTGATCCAAATCAAGAGTTGAAAAAAGAATCCTTAAACCTAATCCAAGGGTTTAGGGATGAAGCTACCATTAGAATAGCCGAATATCAAAGAAGAATCACAAAGTATTACAACTCGACAGTAAGAACGAGAATATTTCGAAAGGGAGAATTAGTCATACGAATGGTAATGGAAAATACTAAGAATTCGACAGACGGACCCTTTGGTCCAAACTGGGAAGGACCCTTGATCGTTCATCAGGAACTCATGCCTGGAAAATATCGACTCTGCAAACCAAATGGTTATCCGGTACCTAGAACATGTAATGCAGAACACCTAAGACCATACTTTCGGTGGTAAATGGATAAAAGGTTTTGTTAAGAATGCCCATATGATGGGAAGCATGAAAACTCCTTTAAAAAAATTGAACTACCCGAAATGGGTAAGGCTTGCTACAATGGTAAAAAAAACTTGTCCGCATCAAGATGGGCAAGGCACCTTCCGAAGGGAGGTGGTGTGTAACCTTTTAGCCGCGCCCAAACCAGAAAAGGTCAGGTTAAAGCATAAAAGTAGTAAGCCTCTATCCATACCAACATTGGCTAGGTTAGAACATCTAAATACTTTAAGCACACCCTGCCTTTGCTTCGAATGAGTACATCCTGCCTCTTCTCTAGACAAGAGCACGCCCTGCCTCTGCTTATGTCTTCGTCCTGTAGAAGGGAACAAAAACTCAAAAAGAGCACTTTAAGCATGGTCTACCTCTGCTCTAGAGATGAGCATGCCCTGTCTCTGCTTTGACTAAACACATCCTACCTATTCTATAGAGATAAGCACGGCCTACTGTTGCTTATGTCTCATCTTGTAGAAGGGAACGAAAGCTAAAATGGAGAACTCTAAGCATGCACTCGCCTCTGCTTACAACTCATCCCGCAGAAGGGAATGAAAGCTCGAAGGGAGCACTATAAGCATGCACTTGCCTCTGCTTATGTCTCATCCCGTAGAAGACGAAAGCTCGAAGGGAGCTCTTAAAGCACGTCCTACCCTGCTTTAAAGAATAAGCCTGAAATAGGCACCATAACTTAAAAACCTTAATCTGGATTTTGGGATTTCTATTATTTCCAGATGTGGATTTCTGGTCTTCTACTACAAATACCTGAATATGGGTTTTGGGATTCTATTATTTCTAGATATGGATTTCCGGTCTTCTATTATAAATACCCGAATCTGGGTTTTGGGATTTCTATTATTTCTAGATATGGATTTCTGGTCTTCAACTACAAATACTCGAATCTAGGTTTTATTATTTCCAGATATGGATTTCTGAACTTCAACTATAAATACTTAAATCTAGGTTTTAGGATTTCTATTATTTCCAAATATGGATTTCCGATCTTCTACTATATATAATCGAATCTGGGTTTTGCGATTTATATTATTTCTAGATATGGATTTCTGGTCTTTTACTATAAATACCAGAATATTAGGTTTTAGGATTTCTATTATTTCCAGATATAAATTTCTTGTCTTCTACTATGAATACCTGAATCTAGGTTATAAGATTCCTATTATTTCCAAATATGGATTTCTGTTCCTCAATTAGAAATACCTGAATCTGGATTTTGGGATTTCTATTATTTCCAGATATGGATTTCTGGTCTTCTACTATAAATACCTGAATCTAGGTTTCGGGATTTCTATTGATTCCAGATATGGAATTATGGTCTTCTACTATAAATGCTTGAATATGGGTTTCGGGATTTCTATTATTTCCAAAGGTGGATTTTTGGTCTTCTATTATTAATACCCGAATCTAGGATTTGGGTCTTCTATCTATTACTGCCAGAGGTGGATTTCTGGTATTCTATTATTAATACCCGAATTTGGATTTCGAGTCTTCTATCTATTATTGCCAAAGGTAGATTTCTGGTCTTCTATTATTAATACCAGAATCTGGGTTACGGGATTTCTATTATTGACAGAAGTGGATTTCTGGTCTTCTATTATTAATACCCTAACCTGGATTTTGGGTCTTCTATCTATTATTGTCAAAGGTGGATTTCTGGTCTTCTACTATAAATACCCATATCTGGTTTTTGGGTTTTCTATTATTTCAGATATGGACTCTTTTACTATATTTATATCTGAATCCGGGTTTCGGGATTTCTATTATTTCTAATGGTGGATTTCTGGCCTTCTATTATTTATACCTGAACCTGGGTTTCGGGTATATCTAGAGATGGATTTCTGGTCTTCTATTATTAATACCTAAATCTGGATTTTGGGTCTTCTACCTATTATTGCTAGAGATGAATTTCTGTTCTTCCATTACTACCCGAATCTGGGTTTCAGAACTTCTATTATTGCCGAAAGTGAATTTCTGGCCTTCTATTATTAATACCCGAATATGGGTTTCAGGTCTTCTTTCTATTATTGCCATATTGGATTTCTAGTCTTTTACTATAAATACCCAAATCTGGGTTTCTATTATTTCCAGAAGTGGATTTCTAGTCTTTTATTATAAGTACTTGAATCTAGGTTTTGGGTTTTCTACTTTGCATTACTAAAAGTGGTGTCTCGTCTTCTTTTACAAATGCCCAAACATGAGTTTCAGAACTTCTAACCATGCCCCCAAAAGAGGATTTCTGGATTTTTATACCCAAATCTAGGTCTCAAAACTATAATTCTGATTTCCTGAAAGAAAAGTTTTCGGAATTCTATTACACAAACTCAAGCTAGAGCTTTGAGCCTTATCCCCATATATCTTGATAAAGATTCTGAGCTTATAATGCTTTCAGAAATGGATTCTTATATATTTACATTATTTAAACACTTGAATCTGAGTTATAGATTTTCTATTCTCATTTCCAATATAGGGTTTTTGAACTTCCATTATCATGCTCGAATATGGGATTCAGGCCTACTATTTTATATCCGAAAGAGGATGTTTACATCAATACCCGGGTGGGTATCGCGGGTCTTCTATTATGAAACTTTCTAACAAAGGTCATGATTTCTCACACCTTGCACATGGAGGTTTTCTAAACTTATGATATGCAAAGTTATTGCTCATTATTTCGGCAAGATATAAAGTAAGAATGGTCGTATTATTCTATCGCATGTTTCATCTATTATTTGGTTTCGATATGGATGTTGCCTAACATAATATGAGAAAATCATTGTATTCATCCTACTCTAAGCAAAGGACTAACACAAGAAGTGTTAGTTGTTGTATTTTATGTAGGAAAGAGTAATAGAAATTCCAAATGAGATATTCGACACCAAGATAAAATCCGTGCACAACACAATGTATACGCAAGCCACAGATTTATTCACAAGAACATGTCACAAAATGGCTACATTCAGAAGATGGATAACAATATATTTTTTGTAAAAAATTCTAATGATTCCGTGATCGATTCCTTGGAGACATGAGTACAAGTTATTCGAATAAGCCGCGAGGAGTATTTATAGGTTGGAAGAAGCAAATGTTTGAACCACTAACTTAAAAAGTTAGGTATACCCCTTCACGAGTGAGGCTAAATGTTACGACAAAAATTCGATAACAAAACCAAAGCAAGGTGAAGGGGCATTATATTAAAGCCGACACCAAAATAGAAGCTTGGGGAGAGTCCGGTCGATACTATAGAAAAGAAGGGATGATGGAGCCGACACCAGGAAGCGGAGCCAATACAAGCGAAACCGACACTAAGAGCTTGGAAGCAATAAAGGGGAACCGATACCGAAATAGCAGATCAGTACCAAGGATTTAAAGGAGGATAGCGCCAAAACAATGAATTTGTATGCTATTGGTACCAACATAAATAAGCAAATAACTTGGTGTTGATGCCAAGAAAAGATGGCAATAAGGGCACGTGTAACACCACGAATTTTCTGTTAACACTAAAGTTGCAAAAATAATAATAAGTGTGTAAAGGGAGGATGTATCTAATGTGCATACAAAAATAATAATAAGTGTGAAAAGGGGGGATGTATCTGATGTGTACGTATTTATATGGATTGACAAATAATAGTAAATGTACATTAAGAAAGAAATGGTGAACATAATTGGTTTCTCTTTAGAACGAACGACTAGAATTAATCTTGGCTTCATCGACGGCTCTCATTTACTTGCAACTCTATATAAACAGCCCCTAGCCTCATTCCCTTTACACCATTCTTCTCTAACCTTATGATGCATAAATTCCCAGTGGACATGGCTTCTTCTCCTCCTCTAAAATAAATAAATAAAATAAAATATAAATCTAAGACGAGGAAATGCTGCTCAAATCTTTCAAGAGAAGATTCAAAACAAGCTAGGATTCAAGTGAAGATTCAAACGACTTCAACGACTGTTTTTCTACGAATCTAATCTCTGTAAGTTGGTTACTTTTTAGATCTGAACGCCTTTTTCTATTTGTGACATGAAATTAATGGATATAAGAAATATGCCTTATCATTTCATTGAATCTGTGCTTGTACATACCTTTGGATCTGATTCTTGATTTTGGCCTAGAACATATTGTGACTAAATTTCCAATGCCTAAGACTATGACTATGAAACTATGGACGTTGAAACCATATGCCTTTGACTATGAACATGAGCCTTTGAACATAAACCAATGCCTATGACTATGACAAAGACAATTGTGGATAATTACCTATGATTCATGAACATGATATTATTGCCTAGGATTATGACTGTGATATTGGATCTAAACCTGATTATCGATTCAATCTATTCTTAATTATCCTTGGATCTTGATTATGGGAATTTGTCTATTAAGTTAGATGTACCCATATACATGAACCTATGTTATTTGTTCAACCCTTTCCATGTCATAATATTATCAGATCTATAGGCCTTCGATGCTTAAAATCAATTGATTCAGTGTAATTTGTTAGATCTGAAATTAGTAAATTATCATCCTATGCCAGTTATTACATTTATCTTTTCATGGCATTTTGGTTCATTCCCTTTTTTTCCACGAACCTAGATTTATCTATAATCTAGGATGAATCACGATTATACGAACGATGGGAATACGATTTGGGTATAACATGAAATTCATATTAATTGGCATAATTTGGAATGTGTATTATGACATGCCTATTAAAACGCAAGTTGGGAAATTTGACATAAATGATGGAATATGACATATTAAATTTAGTAATTTCAAGTAAGCTAAATTTTAGGCATAAAACTGTAAACTAGAATAATAATTCTAGTTTTGCCATAAACTGTGAATTAGGTTGTTAAATCAGAATTGGCTAAATTAAAGTTAATTTGGCATAATAAGTATATTAGCACAATTTTGAATTTAGTCATAATTGTGAGTAATTGTCATGTTTAGAATAATTATGGTTAGTGACACTTAATCTGGTATAATTTACATACCAAAAAATATAAATATGATAAATAGGAAAAAGGGGCCATAATAATAAATGTGACAATGTACATTAAAAGAGTAATAATGGAATAAGTAAATTAGGAGTAATTTACTTATAGAATTTGTCACAAACGATAAATTGTTCATAGACTAAGTTTTGGCCATAAATTATAAACTAGAATATTAAATCTAGTTTTGACAATGAAATAAGAATATTAGACCTAAGTTGGCCTAAAACTGCAAGTTGGGTTAAATAATAGGTAAGTCAAGACTTGGGCCTAGAATATAAGTATACTAATGGGCATGGCAAATGAATATAGTGTAGGCCAAATTTATTTTTAAAAAAGAAAGAAAAGAAAATGGACTTTGAGGATTAATTGTTAACAATTTATTTATAGACAAAAGAAAGGTTTATTAATGACATCTCTTTTAATAAATACACCAGAAAGTTCTAGGGTGACAGAGAGGATAGTGTCTAGGCTTGGGTTTGGAAAATACAAGTTTCCTGCTCTCCCTGGCTATCCCTAACTGATCCGACGGACGGGATGGTTACTTTCAAAACTGGATTTGGAAATTAATCAAAACCCTTTTGAACTTAGAAAACACGAATACACCTAACCCGAGGTTAGACTAAGTTGCGATGTAAACCTGCCCGAAACCAACCGGCACATCCAGTAATCGCAACAATATCTGTCTAATGTGAGCGGTAGCGGCTTTAATTTATTTGATTAAAGCTAGAACAAGAATGGTAGGGTT
This sequence comes from Allium sativum, assembly GCA_030737875.1. Taxonomy (NCBI): domain Eukaryota; kingdom Viridiplantae; phylum Streptophyta; class Magnoliopsida; order Asparagales; family Amaryllidaceae; genus Allium; species Allium sativum. The sequence goes on from CM060916.1 coordinate 836,688,517, forward strand.
AAGTTAACTAAAACACTTAACCAATTCAACATGATAACTAAACCGATGGGTGGGGTTAGGTTCATACAGACACTTAACTCAATTAAGCTAGAATGGGAGGGTTAAGTCCATAGGAACACTTAACCAACTTAACACAGTTAAGCTAGAATGGGAGGGTTAAGTCCATAGGAACACTTAACCAAATTTAACATGTTAAGTAGACTAGAGGTTGGGGTTAAGTAAAGTTAATACACTTAGCCAATTTAACATGTTAACTAGACTAGAGGTTGGGGTTATGTAAATTTAATACACTTAGCCAATTTGATGTGTTAGCTGAACTAGACCATAGGGTTAAGTAAACTTGAACACTTAACCATCAGAGTGTGATAAACGAATAAGGTTAAGTTTAAAACATGAAGGGATAATACTTAACCATTAATATCATGTTAGTTAAAACAGATGGGCAAGGTTAAGTTAAAAAGGAACACTTAACCAATACAGGATGAATGGGTAGGGTTAAGTAATAAGAATTACTTAACCAATATAACTTGGTTTGTGGTGGGGTTAAGTCAACATGAATTACTGATAATACTTAACCAGTTTAACAGGATAAATAAAGAGGGTTAAGTTAGCTTGACTAATGACACTGAACCAATCCAACTTGACGAAAAAGAGAACTAAGTAGTAATTCTTAGTATAACACGAGAAGGAGCGAACGTCCATCTAATTTTAAAGAAGGCTCCAACGAATTGGGTTACGAAGCCCGAGGCTTCGAGGGGACATGAGGGTACTCTTGGTATCCCTCTGTGAGGCTGCAGAAGTTTCTCCTGGGCTCACAGAGGTTAAGGTCTGTGTTAGAAGAACCGAGGGTATGCCTTGGTTGCAATATATGGCAACCTAAAGACTAGGATGGACCAGCGTGATTGAAAACGGTAGCCCTGTGATAGCAACTCGTCGTCTACTATCCATCTTCAGTCAATCGAGATACGTGAAGCGGGAAGGCGGAGAACTCCTACAGACCATATACATGCTATCTAGTTATGGTTGCGGATGGCCATAGGTTAGTGGGGCATAAGGGGCCTGCGTATAGTTCTCATTTTTCAAGGTGTGCCTTTCATTAGTTGAGGGAGGGGTCAAGTGGGACAATAGCCACTGGAATAAAAACAGACCTTAGCATCTGCATCGGCAGATATCTGAAAGCTCCCGACCGAGTTCCGTATTTCTAGAGTAGCCCTGACACGGAACCCGGGCAGCACATTACAGGACATGTGCATCTAGACAAGCGATAACGATTCGCGATACATGCGTGGGGAAAGTTTAGGAACATATACCACTCTAGGTAGTGTATCCTAGACTAAAGGGCAACGTTCAATAGATAGCATGAACCCTAGATTAAATCTAGGTAATAAACAATAAATGTATGCCTGAAGGCAACCGAAACAACCAGGATTGGGATCACGTTAACATTACTAGTCGGGACACTAGTTAGGTGGTGTAGAGACATAGAAACCATAATAACAAGTTAATAGCGAAGCGGAGAAAGTATTAAAGCATATCCAGTTTATCTTGTCTTAGCATATCTTGTGTTAATCTTATCTTATCTTGTTGACCCTATCATCATGGTATTGTCTTGTATTCAGTTAATTCATGTCGTTTTGTTTTTCCATGTTCACATGCTAGAAGTAACTGAACTTACCAGACTTTATGTCTGACCCAGTTTTCTTTCGTCTTCTTTTCTTCCGTCCCCCCCCCCCAGGTAGTTAAGGAGGGGATATTATAGCTCAGATTAGTTTTGGGACGGTTGCTCTTTTCAAGCTTGAAGATTCTTGGATACATCGGCTTTGGATTGCTATGGCTGGCTTATGTTACATTGGGGAATATAAATGTATTTTTATGCTTCTTTATTTTGTAAGACAGATGATACTCTGATATTGGAAAACAATTGTTGTACCAATTATTTTATCAATAAAGTGAAGTTTTATTTTCCGCTGTTTTAATTTTGTCTGTCTTGTAATTTATCTGCATCTTTTACCCTAAAATGCTCCACAGAACTTAGTGCATTCCCTTTGTGAGTGACACTAACGGATGTGGGGTGTTACACGTGGTATCAGAGCTGAAGGTTACCGAATCAGATAAAGATTTGAAAAATTATTTTTCAAAACAGTTTTTAAAGAAGCATTTTCAAAAGAAAAGTTTTGTTTTAAAAGGCATATTCCCCAAAGCCATAAGCACTATCTTTTGATTCTCTGTTTGAGTCCTCGTTTCCTTCTTTCTTGAGTCTCTGGGGCTCCTGGCTTTCTGGGAGGTAACCTCATCGAAGGGCAAAGTAGTGCCCGACTTCCATCTATAGCCGTAGTAGTTTCACCTACGGCCAGTTTTCTTTCAAGCTTTGTAGGGGATTATGTACGATGGAGGCAGCTTTCGAGAGATTTGTCAACATGATTACATACGGAAGAGGATGAGGATTTTGGCTAAGGAGCATAACCCAAGGATGAGGAATTATAAAACCTATGACAAGAGGAAGTATCTTTACTAGGGTATAATAGGGCATATAATTAAGGACAAGGGCAAGAACGAGGAACAAGATTTTTAGAAGGGCAAGTACATACTTTCACCTCTAAGCGTACCTAGGAGAAAGGTAGTAAAGTTCTGTTGGAAGAGTCTAGTTTTTCTGTTCGTACTCTTTCGGTTTTAGAGCTTCGCATTTGTTCATGTCTACTTCCATAGTTGAGTCTCTGCACCTTAGTACTTGTATAGTAGAAAGATCCCACTAGAGTCTCAAATCCAATTGGTGGTTCGACCAATTTATTTTTGGTTAGTAGGGATTTGAGAGTAGCTATCGAGTTTTCTTATATCATCACACGTAGATCGTCTAAATTCGGAGGAGATATTCCTTGGGTGCTTGTCTGATATTGGTTTAGGAATTTGGGGCTTGTACTTGAGGAATGTCGAGTTCGACTAGGATGGTTTGCGTGAAAGATGGATAGTTGTGGCAGGCGCTCTAAATAGAAAAAAAAGACTAACCTTAAGAGAGGTAAAAAGTACGTAGTGACCTTTTGACCCTCATAGTTATGGCATGATGGATAAGCTAGGAGGAGAGACCTCTGATCATCCTAGTATATATACACTTGGTACCATGGTTGACATCTGTTTATTTTGGAAATGGAGGTCAGAAACTTCACAATCGTGAAGTTAAATTAGATAAGGTACAGAATAGTGAAGCTCAAGAAGATGCGACTTAGAAGACCGAAGACTAGATACGCGCATCATACCCTTTTTCTTTAGGGTACATCCTTGATTTCTTTTGTAGGAGCTTTACGCATACTTGTTTCCCTCTTTCCAAAGTATATCCTCTAGGATGTATCATCGATCCTTAGGTAGAAGCCAATGGACGAAAACATGTATTTGAAACATGTTATGATTGATGGTTGCAAGTGGTTGCTCGTGGATGCATATACACACCATAGGCACTAGATCGGCTCAATCACCTCATGTTGCATATATATGCGTGTTTATTTTTTGTTAATGGATGTATGATGGTTTTTTTATCATATGGATGTTGCATTCGGATGAATGGTTGTGCACGCATGTAGAAATAATATGTATCATTAGGGTTCTTTTGCATACATAATGGATGCATGACACTATCATGGATTACATTAAGGAGGACAACTGAATCAGTAGACCGCCTGATTTTGCATTAGATAAGGACATGTACACACACTATGCATATGATCATGAAGCATTAGAAGTCTTTTTTTAAGGACAATGGATGCCTGTGATTGAATGGTTGAGTAGTTGGATGATTGGATGGCAGGACACATTCTTCCAAACTTGAAGATTTCGGGGACGAAATCCTAAAAGGAGGGGAGAATGTAACACCCCGAATTTTCTGTTAACACTGAAGTTGCAAAAATAATAATAAGTGTGTAAAGGGGGGATGTATCTAATGTGCATACAAAAATAATAATAAGTGTGAAAAGAGGGGATGTATCTGATGTGTACGTATTTATATGGATTGACAAATAATAGTAAATGTACATTAAGAAAGAAATGGTGAACATAATTGGTTTCTCTTTAGAACGAACGACTAGAATTAATCTTGGCTTCATCGACGGCTCTCATTTACATGCAACTCTATATAAACAGCCCCTAGCCTCATTCTCTTTACACCATTCTTCTCTAACCTTATGATGCATAAATTCCCGGTGGACATGGCTTCTTCTCCTCCTCTAAAATAAATAAATAAAATAAAATATAAATCTAAGATGAGGAAATGCTGCTCAAATCTTTCAAGAGAAGATTCAAAACAAGCTAGGATTCAAGTGAAGATTCAAACGACTTCAACGATTGTTTTTCTACGAATCTAATCTCTGTAAGTTGGTTACTTTTTAGATTTGAACGCCTTTTTCTATTTGTGACATGAAATTAATGGATATAAGAAATATGCCTTATCATTTCATTGAATCTATGCTTGTACATACCTTTGGATCTGATTCTTGATTTTGGCCTAGAACATGTTGTGACTAAATTTCCAATGCCTAAGACTATGACTATGAAACTATGGACATTGAAACCATATGCCTTTGACTATGAACATAAGCCTTTGAACATAAACCAATGCCTATGACTATGACAAAGACAATTGTGGATAATTACCTATGATTCATGAACATGATATTATTGCCTAGGATTATGACTGTGATATTGGATCTAAACCTGATTATCGATTCAATCTATTCTTAATTATCCTTGGATCTTGATTATGGGAATTTGTCTATTAAGTTAGATGTACCCATATACATGAACCTATGTTATTTATTCAACCCTTTCCATGTCATAATATTATCAGATCTATAGGCCTTCGATGCTTAAAATCAATTGATTCAGTGTAATTTGTTAGATCTGAAATTAGTAAATTATCATCCTATGCCAGTTATTATATTTATCTTTTCATGGCATTTTGGTTCATTCCCTTTTTTTCCACGAACCTAGATTTATCTATAATCTAGGATGAATCACGATTATACGAACGATGGGAATACGATTTGGGTATAACATGAAATTCATATTAATTGGCATAATTTGGAATGTGTATTATGACATGCCTATTAAAACGCAAGTTGGGAAATTTGACATAAATGATGGAATATGACATATTAAATTTAGTAATTTCAAGTAAGCTAAATTTTAGGCATAAAACTATAAACTAGAATAATAATTCTAGTTTTGCCATAAACTGTGAATTAGGTTGTTAAATCAGAATTGGCTAAATTAAAGTTTATTTGGCATAATAAGTATATTAGCACAATTTTGAATTTAGTCATAATTGTGAGTAATTGTCATGTTTAGAATAATTATGGTTAGTGACACTTAATCTGGTATAATTTACATACAAAAAAATATAAATATGATAAATAGGAAAAAGGGGCCATAATAATAAATGTGACAATGTACATTAAAAGAGTAATAATGGAATAAGTAAACTAGGAGTAATTTACTTATAGAATTTGTCACAAACGATAAATTGTTCATAGACTAAGTTTTGGCCATAAATTATAAACTAGAATATTAAATCTAGTTTTGACAATGAAATAAGAATATTAGACCTAAGTTGGCCTAAAACTGCAAGTTGGGTTAAATAATAGGTAAGTCAAGACTTGGGCCTAGAATATAAGTATACTAATGGGCATGGCAAATGAATATAGTGTAGGCCAAATTTATTTTTAAAAAAGAAAGAAAAGAAAATGGACTTTGAGGATAAATTGTTAACAATTTATTTATAGACAAAATAAAGGTTTATTAATGACATCTCTTTTAATAAATACACCAGAAAGTTCTAGGGTGACAGAGAGGATAGTGTCTAGGCTTGGGTTTGGAAAATACAAGTTTCCTGCTCTCCCTGGCTATCCCTAACTGATCCGACGGACGGGATGGTTACTTTCAAAACTGGATTTGGAAATTAATAAAAACCCTTTTGAACTTAGAAAACACGAATACACCTAACCCGAGGTTAGACTGAGTTGCGATGTAAACCTGCCCGGAACCAACCGGCACATCCAGTAATCGCAACAATATCTGTCTAATGTGAGTGGTAGCGGCTTTAATTTATTTAATTAAAGCTAGAACAAGAATGGTAGGGTTAAGTTAACTAAAACACTTAACCAATTCAACATGATAACTAAACCGATGGGTGGGGTTAGGTTCATACAGACACTTAACACAGTTAAGCTAGAATGGGAGGGTTAAGTCCATAGGAACACTTAACCAATTTAACACAGTTAAGCTAGAATGGGAGGGTTAAGTCCATAAGAACACTTAACCAAATTTAACATGTTAACTAGGCTAGAGGTTGGGGTTATGCATATTATCCCTTCCCAAGTTACAACAAGTACAAGTATATGCATTTTATATCTTTCCCGGAGTACAGTCAAAATATCCTCAATTTAACAATATGCCAAAATCCCCTCGTTTTCATGTCATTTCTTATTATCCCAATTTTAACTATACGCAAACTTAAATCAGACATAGTCTAGGCTTCTAATGAACTAGGCTTAGCATAAAATGTAAAGGGAAAGCCAATTTAACATGTTAACTAGACTAGAGGTTGGGGTTATGTAAATTTAATACACTTAGCCAATTTGATGTGTTAGCTGAACTAGACCGTAGGGTTAAGTAAACTTGAACACTTAACCATCAGAGTGTGATAAACGAATAAGGTTAAGTTTAAAACATGAAGGGATAATACTTAACCATTAATATCATGTTAGTTAAAACAGATGGGCAAGGTTAAGTTAAAAAGGAACACTTAACCAATACAGGATGAATGGGTAGGGTTAAGTAATAAGAATTACTTAACCAATATAACTTGGTTTGTGGTGGGGTTAAGTCAACATGAATTACTGATAACACTTAACCAGTTTAACAAGATAAATAAAGAGGGTTAAGTTAGCTTGACTAATCCAACTTGACGAAAAAGAGAACTAAGTAGTAATTCTTAGTATAACACGAGAAGGAGCGAACGTCCATCTAATTTTAAAGAAGGCTCCAACGAATTGGGTTACGAAGCCCGAGGCTTCGAGGGGACGTGAGGGTGCTCTTGGTATCCCTCTATGAGGCTGCAGAAGTTTCTCCTGGGCTCACAGAGGTTAAGGTCTACGTTAGAAGAACCGAGGGTATGCCTTGGTTGCAATATATGGCAACCTAAAGACTAGGATGGACCAGCGTGATTCGACGAGAAAACGGTAGCCCTGTGATAGCAACTCGTCGTCTACTATCCATCTTCAGTCAATCGAGATACGTGAAGCGGGAAGGCGGAGAACTCCTACAGACCATATACTTGCTATCTAGTTATGGTTGCGGATGGCCATAGGTTAGTGGGGCATAAGGGGCCTGCGTATAGTTCTCATTTTTCAAGGTGTGCCTTTCATTAGTTGAGGGAGGGGTCAAGTGGGACCATGGCCACTGGAATAAAAACAGACCTTAGCATCTGCATCGGCAGATACCTGAAAGCTCCCGACCGAGTTCCGTATTTCTAGAGTAGCCCTGACACGGAACTCGGGCAGCACATTACAGGACATGTGCATCTAGACAAGCGATAACGATTCGCGATACATGCGTGGGGAAAGTTTAGGAACATATACCACTCTAGGTAGTGTATCCTAGACTAAAGGGCAACGTTCAATAGATAGCATGAACCCTAGATTAAATCTAGGTAATAAACAATAAATGTATGCCTGAAGGCAACCGAAACAACCAGGATTGGGATCACGTTAACATTACTAGTCGGGACACTAGTTAGGTGGTGCAGAGGCATAGAAACCATAATAACAAGTTAATAGCGAAGCGGAGAAAGTATTAAAGCATATCCAGTTTATCTTGTCTTAGCTTATCTTATGTTAATCTTATCTTATCTTGTTGACCCTATCATCATGGTTTTGTCTTGTATTCAGTTAATTCATGTCGTTTTGTTTTTCCCTGTTCACATGCTAGAAGTAACTGAACTTACCAGACTTTATGTCTGACCCAGTTTTCTTTCGTCTTCTTTTCTTCCGTTCCCCCCCCAGGTAGTTAAGGAGGGGATAATATAGCTCAGATTAGTTTTGGGACGGTTGCTCTTTTCAAGCTTGAAGATTCTTGGATACATCGGCTTTGGATTGCTATGGCTGGCTTATGTTACATTGGGGAATATAAATGTATTTTTATGCTTCTTTATTTTGTAAGACAGATGATACTCTGATATTGGAAAACAATTGTTGTACCAATTATTTTATCAATAAAGTGAAGTTTTATTTTCTGTTGTTTTAATTTTGTCTGTCTTGTAATTTATCTGCATCTTTTACCCTAAAATGCTCCATAGAACTTAGTGCATTCCCTTTGTGAGTGACACTAACGGATGTGGGGTGTTACAGCACGTTGTCGAATCAACTTGCAGTGAGCAGTTAGCTTAGTGTCGGCATCGAGGAATGAAGGCAAACACATAGAGCCGATACCAAGAGAAGAGGCGTTGAATCATGAAGATGATACCAAAAGCTGGTGCATTAAATAGAAAGACAGAACCAAATGCTAAAAATTGGTATCATTGGAGGCAATACCAACCATAAGAAGCAGGAAGCATGAAATCAAAACCAAATTCAGATGAAACCAAAACTAAATTCATGGAGGGAAAGCACAGAGCCAGAAACAAATAAGTAAGAGCAATAGTACGCTATCAATACCAACAAGCTTGGTGTCGATGCCATTGCCCAAAGGCTGCACCAAAGGTGTAAAGGAAAAGCATATAAGCGACATTCATAAGTGCCAGCGGCATAGGATCGAAGCCAACATCGAAGCCAGAGACCATTGAGATGGGCCAACACCAAGTGGTTGGTGCGAAAGAAAGATTTCCCACCTAGTTGCTAAAAATGGGGTCCAAATCCTGTATAAATAAGACCTCGGAGGTCACATTTTGGAGGAATTTTCCTTATTCTAAAATCTTGTACTCCATTCTTAGAGTCAAAAGCCTATTTAGAAATCAAATTGGGGATTTTCTCATCAATTGTAATACATTAATGATCAATAAAAATGGAAGACTGAGATCATACTTATTCTCGATTCTATAATCATATTGTAACCAATTTGGTTTAACAAGGAGTTATCAACTAGTCTCATTTATGAAAGACTCAAGCCTAAGCACATCAGAAGGAGAATCATCGAGTAAAATCAATAATTCTTCCCTCATTTTTCACATTTGTGCCTTAATCTTTTTGAATATGTCTAACATGCCATGACATTCAAATGACTTATTGTAGCCTTATAACTCGATAACTGATACAACCAAGGCTTTTCGTGGGCTGGATCAGTGTGGAACTATAACCTTTTGTTATTAAAGGATATGATGCATCACAAAATTTGAACGTTACGATATGTTAATCTATTTCCTCTCAACACAATGTTCATTATTTTATCTTAAATCTATGGTACACCTTTGTATCAAGGTTTCCTATGCATATGAAATGGTCATAACATGGATAACCACGAACCTTAATACGAGTATTTAGAACGTCATCCCCAATATAACCGTGCTTCACTTACAAATGCACGGTTTATACACTCGAAAGAGCGTAGCACTTGCATTCAAGAGGAAGCATCGATATTCTAGGAGATAATTAAAGATAAATTAATTAAGAGGGTATCGTGTTTATACTCAACATATCTTAAGTCGACATACCTATTAAAGGCATCTTCTAGTTTGATTATCCTCCAATTTCATTACATATGTTTTGTCAGTTCTCGATTGGATGTTGATGATTTTTATCGTTAACATGACCTTCAAGTCCTTTATGGTCCTTGGAAAATATGAGGATGTCATCTACAAAAAACCACCATGATCTTATTTAGAATGCCCCTAAACACTCTAGTCATAATGTCTACAAAGAAGGCGAGTGCATTCGTTAGTCCAAAGGGAATAACTTTCCATTGGAATAATCCATCTGGCATTCTAAGTGTGGTTTTTTCCTTGCTATCTTCAGAAATCCTCAATTGTTGAAATCCAGTTGTGAGGTCTAATTGGGAAAATACTCGAGCTGCTTCCAAGTGGTCAAACAGATCATTGATTCTAGATAAGGGTTACCTATTCCTCTTAGTAAGTTTATTTAGCACCCTATAATCTGCACAAAGTATTAGAGATCCATCAATTTTGGTGACAAACACAACAAGTGTACCCCACTCAGATGTGCTCCATCGGATGAAGCCTTTCTGAAGCAACTTTGAAATTTCTTTATCCAACTCTCTTCTTTCTTTAGGTGTCATATATCTTAAGGGTTAAGTTAATTAGTCTGGTGTCCTTCTTTAGGTCAATACTCAAAGAGATCTCCCTAAGGCGTGGAAGTCCCATGATTTCCTCAAAGACATTAAAGAACTCACATACCATAGGGACCAAAGATGGTCCTTCAAAAATAGGAGACAAGGCACACAACAGGGCTTTATCCTTGTTTCTAACACTACAAGGGATTCTCAATCTACGACCTCTTTGGCTCTTAAGATGAAAAATTCTCTTGTCTCAATTAGAATGGATACATAAAATGATAGTCAATCCATACTTATATAAGGTCATACCCCATAAAATCCAATGCATACGCATCAGAGAGGAACTCAACATCGTCGATACCCAATACTAGGTCTTTACAGATCAATTCAAGATACTTAGTTCCTCCGATTGGGTTGGCTACCTCTATCAGATTACTAGTGATAGATAAGGAAAGGTCCAAAGAATCAACTAATCTCTTACAAATAAAAGAATGGGCTGCTCTAGAGTCAAATAAGGTATATACGGAAATTACTAAAATAGAAGTTATACCTTTTAGTGTGGGCTGACCTTGATCTCTCGAGGGTTGGCACTGTGTAGGTGTTGCTTTCAAATACATAATTCTAACTGTTCTGAACAACTCTGGGTTTTGGGCAGGAAATCCCCTTGAAGATGTCCTTCTTCATGGCAATTGTAACACCTCCCCTTAAGCTCCTTTGCTAGCCCAACCCTACAGACTTTGGCCTCATGGCCCTTACGATTGCACCTTGCACAAAGTCTTAGCTTCTTTCTTGAACTTACTCCCTTTCTTATTGTTCTTCCACCATTCTTTCTTCTTATTTTTCTTAAAACTAGAATCTCCTTCTCCCTTCTCACCACTCGTGTTTTCCTTAGATCCCTCATCCATGCATAAGATGACAGTCTCCACTAATGCCTCAAATGTTGCTCCAAATGTTACTTAGGCCATCAAAGTTTCCTTTAAAGGGGAGTTCTACCCCTTGACAGATCTTAACGCTTTGTTCATTGGGTATCCACCAAACCCCTTCCAAACTTGGACAACTCCGTGAATTTGGCCATGTACTCCCGCAGACACAGATTTCCTTTTTTTTAGATGGATAAACATTTCTAATCGGATTATCATCTCAGCATTATGTAGAAATTTTGCTTCAAAACGGGTCTTGAATTCAGCCCACATAAATAGTTGGCCCACGTTCTCTCCAGATACCAAGTTCCACCATTCAAGGGCTTGATCCTTTAAGTGTCAGGTCGCAACTCTCCTTTTAACCTCATCCGACCATCCCGTGGCCTCGAAGATCCATTGGCAATACGTTATATACCTTTGAACCCCAGCAAAAACTTTTGTCCCTAAGAATGGTTTTTCTCCCAGTTTATCAAAATATTTATGGAGTCGAGGAAAATGATTGCCACCTCAGCGACTCTTGCTGCAGACTCCGGTGGGAAAGGATTGGTGACAGGGACTTGTTCCAAAGTCCGAAGATACTGTTGGAATGTGACGACTACCCACAACCCTTGTACTAAACAAGAGGAGTAATGCACTGAAAGGTGTGCCAAGCAATTATGGACGATCATCATAGATAAATAACAACATCTGAACCTGTCGTAGAACTCACAGCGCAAGGATAAAATGTAGTAGAAAATATACAATAGGTAATAACAGTGAAGCATCATATAACAAACTTTTGAAAACTTTCACTACATCCTAAAAGGTTATCCACACATCAAAGGAATATCAAAGTCCGTACATGAAACCTCACTACAACACTTCGAGAGAAACTCAAAAAGCGAAAACAGAAATACTAAATAGTAAGTAAGATAATATGCCAGCCTCCTGCTCGCCTCTGAACTACAACATCGTCCTTACTAAGCTATCACCTGTCACCTGCCACCTTGTCTCCCCATCCACAACCGGATGAACAACCCAAGGTAATAAGAGGGAAACATAAAACCTTGAGTCAGACAACAGTTTTAATGAGGGGAAAACTTCTAGTAAACTTCATCAATAAAGTAGATGAGAATGGGTAAATAAACATACTAATTCACCCATAATACCAGAGAAGAACTCAAACCTATCTTCCCTACATCGGATAGTGATAGCCTTTACAACAACATTTCAACCATACATCCATGGAAACCAAAACGCCCATTCAACCATGGTAAAGTACTTATGACATACAAATTATATATATTATGTAAACCATCCTAATCAAACTCAATGTCCCTGAAGCACAAGCCCTAGAGGTCTAAACCAATACCAGACAAGCACCCAAGGAACATCTTCTTTGACGTTGGACAATCTACATGAGACGGTTCAAACAAAGCAACTAATCAACCATGACAGACACTGGCTACCATTGCCAATCCTGCTTTGAAACCATCGTTGATCGTATGATGGCCAACCTTGCCATATGTCAAGGGCTAATGGTAACCCCAGTTATAACATAAACTCCATATGCCTTTCAATGATACGTATGTTCGTCCAACCTTGACAACTAGGCCTTTCAACGATACCCAAGGTACTCAACCAGCAACCTTCCAGTCTTTTAGGTGCCCCTATTGCACCCCTGCTTTGAGCCTGCTAGAACTTACGACAATGACAATCTCTCGTCCTTCACATCTCTAGTCTGCTAACCCAACGACTTTTCATAGCTCAGGCAACCTTCTCAAGCAACCATTATCCACCAACTCACAACCTTTGAGTTTCCACCTCATTCGTTATTTTGCAACGATTAATGAACACGTACAACACTTTAAATATTCCCAGTTGAATTTACTTCGAAGTCACAACATCACTGAGCCAAATTATACCACTACGTTGTGGCTGGGGTTCGGGGGGTTGCCCCATTTTTTTTTCTTCAGGACTTTTTGTTCAAATCTGGGTCATACCCGAATTTTCTTTCCAGAAATGACCCTGTCTAACACAACATGACTTCCCAAGCCATATACGGCATGAGTCCATCAAGCCATCCACGACATGACTCTCCATGACGTTACGGCATGACTCACCATATCGTTCACGACATGACATACCATGTCGTTCACGACAAACTCATCGACTCCATGGCTTGACTCTTCAAAACTTGGCTCGGCACTCAACTATGTCGCCAGCTCCCAAATCCCTCACGCCACCATGTCGTTTGACGATCTGGCTCCCTGCGACTTGGAAAGGAAGAAATGACATGACTCTTCCAAGGCGGACACGACATGATTCTTCAATCCGAACACGACATGACTCACCATGTACACTTACACCATGTCGCGTACTCCATGCCGGTTGCGACTTGACTCCCAACAACTTGGCTTGTTTCTTGGAGGAGAAGAAATTCGACATGAATAGTGAAAAACGACATAACTCCAGATCCGATCAAAATAGCTCCAAATCCGGCTAAATCTTCGACAAATGACAATAACGATGAAATCCACTCATCCCAAACATCCAAATCAATCATAAACACTTCGATAAATCATCCATCTCATCAAAATAACCATTATCATCATTAAATCATATGAAATTCTCAAAATCATGATAATTCGATAATTAAACAAAAAAAGATGGATCTAACTTGCATAAACATTTGAAATAGAATGGAAATTACCGGTTTTAAGTTGCTAAATTAGATCCTATGGTGATTCATATAAAATTACACTTACCATGATGTCGATCTAAGAGAAATCGACTCAAAATGATAAAAATATATACAAACAACTCGTGTACTTGATTGAATCCGCGTTAGAGATGCATACCACTCACCAAATTACCAAAACAAGCCAAAAGCAATGAATTATGATTCCTGACAATGAAGAATTTGATCAAAACTTTCTGATTTGATGAACTCTCCCTTGAAATGGTGTAGGTCTAGCCTCAAATGATGGAGATCTTCAATTCTTTAGGCTCTAATTGTGGAAAGATGAAGAAACGGAGGATCCCTTAGCTCTTCCAAATGAGAGAATGGAGAAACTAAACTATTTCTCATACCTCCCCCCTCTATTTATAGCTTCCACTAGCCCACTAATTGGCCTCCTCAAATCAGCCCATTATGGCTTACCAAACCTAGACAACCAACTGTTAAATCTTAAAACAGCGATTCCACTCATACCGCTGAGCCAAAACTTTAATGTAACCACTCTACGGAAAGGTAATCATCAATTCCTTTACAATGGCATATGTCTTAACACCTGATTCGACCTGAGTCAAAAGATATTCCCTATACAAAACCGATAGGGGCAAAATGGTTACAGACAAAATTGGTTAAAATTATGGACATGTCTCACAACCCCATAAGCAACATATTATAATATGAGAATGATTCAACCCTCAGGGAATATTTTTTTTTTTAAATGGTTCTCTGATATGTAAAATGCGGGCTTTTACATTCTCCCCTCCTTTAGGAATTTCGCCCTCAAAATCACAACAAATATAAGCAATCACAGCAACTCTGCATGCCTATCATCCATGATCAACAAATTTTATCACCCAAATTAGCAGCCATCAAGCCATGCATCCATAGCCTTATCCTAAATAATGAATTCTAACACAAACACAATAATACAAGATATAATGACGTAAGGTGACACGATATTAATGGGTTGTACCGACAAAGAATTCCAGATGGGTCGCCTTCATGCTCTCTTCCGTCTCCCACATACAATTGTCGCCATCATCACTCCATTGTACCTTGAATAGCTTAACTTTCTTCCTCCTAAGTTGTTTCGTGTCATTCCCCTACAACATGAAGTAGCTTGCGAGGTCTCGCAACTATGGTCTCTACTTTTAGGTCTTCGTACTGCTCTGGAGATACCACTACATTCGAATCATGCAAGAACTTTCATAGAAAAGACACACGAAAAACATTATGCACACTTGAAATCTTCTTGGGTAACTCCAATCTATATGCGAGCTTTCTAATTCGCTCGACTATCAGAAATGGTCCAACAAACCTAAGAGCTAACTTTCCTTTGTTTCCTAATCAAACCACATGCTTCAATGGTGAAATCTTCATGAAAACCATATCACCTACGTCGAATTCCAAGTAATTACGACGCTTGTTGGTGTAACTCTTCTAATGATCTTGGGATGCCTTCATTTGTTGTCGAACAATCTCGATACAATCCGAGGTCTCTCTTATCATATCTGTCCCAAGTATCAACTTATCTCCAGTCTCTAACCAACAAGCAGGAGAATTGCAAGGCCTCCTATACAATGCCTCGTATGTTGCCATCCCAATGCTAGACTGGCAGCTATTATTATATGCAAACTCAACTAGATGTAGATGGTCTTTCCACGATCCTCCAAAGTCTAACACACAAGCCCATAGGAGATCTTCCAAAACTCGGTTAACCCTCTCAGTTTTACCATCAGTTTGTGGATGATAAGCCGTACTCAAGCACAACTCGGTTCCCAAAGCATCTTGCAAACTTTTCCAAAATCCACTTGCAAACAATTGATCTTGGTCACTCACTATACTCTTTGGGACACCATGGAATCTAACTATCCATTTCTCATAAAGTTTAGCTAACTTCGATGTCGTCTTTGTTGACTTGACAGAAATGAACCTTGCACTTTTGGTCAAGTGATCCGCGATGACCCAAATCCCTTCATTTCCTGCCCTGGTTCTAGGTAGTCCATCGATATCTGCTCCCACTTCCATGTAGGAACTTCCAATGGCTAAAGCAAACCACTTGGCTTTTCTGTTTAGCTTTCACCAACTGGCATTTCATGCGCTTGGAAATGAACTTTCCAATATCTCGCTTCATCCCTTCCCAGTAGTAGATTTGCTTTATGTCCTGATACATCTACCACCGAGATGAATCATTAACTTCGAGTGATGATATCAAGAACAACTAATCGCCCTTTCTTTCGAAGCCAACCTTCTTGATCGACTTTGAACTCTTTATTCTCTTGTTCTAGCTTCTGGATAATCTCAACAAGCTTCATATCTAGCATTTGGCCCTTGCCAATCCTTTCGATAAGAGTAGATCTTATCGATAAACTTGCCAACATTCAGGTTCCAACTCACACCTTGGCCGGAAATCGAACCTTGCCAAATACTCAAGGCTCTTCCATTCTGAAAACATCTCCCCCAAATTTGCGTGTCTTCGACTCAATGCATCTGCAACTGCATTACCCTTGCCCGGAGTATAGGCTATACCAAAATCATATGATGCCAGAAACTCTAACCACCGTTGCTGCCGAAGATTCAAATCCTTTTGGGAGAAAAGATATTTCAACAACTTATTATCTATAAACAGCTCGAATCGAACTCCCAACTGGTAATATCTCCACTTCTTCAGAGTAAACACAATCGCTACCAACTCTAAATCATGAGTTGGGTAATTCCATTCATGCGGCTTCAGCTGTCGACTCATGTAGGCCACAACCTTATCCTTCTGCATTAGCACTGCTCCAAGTCCAGTGCCACATGCATCGATATATATAACCATCTCCTCGTTCCCACTTGGAATGGCCAGAACAAGATCACTCGTCAGTCTCTCCTTCATGATTCCAAACGCTTTCGCACACTTTTCATCCCATGAGAACACCTGGTTCTTCTTCGTCAATCCTGTCAATGGTGCAGCTATCTTGGAGAAATCCTTGATAAACCATCAGTAATATCCTGCCAATCCAAGGAAACTCCAAACAACCGTCACGTTCTTAGGTCTATCCCAGTCCTGGATTGCTGCCACCTTATCAGGGTCAACTACTATCCCATTTTCAGAAATAACATAGCCTTAGAACCTCACTTCCTTCTTCCAGAAGTGACACTTCGAAAACTTGGCTCTCAGTTGATTTTTACGCAAGATCTCCAACATAACTCTCAAGTATGTCTTGTGTTCTTCCTCGCTCCGAGAGTAAACCAGAATATCATCCACGAACACAAGCACGAACTTATTCAACTGATCTCTGAAAATTCTATTCATAAGATCCACAAAATATGCTGGCACATTAGTCAACCCGAATGGCATCACCAACCATTCGAAAAAACCCGATGGTGTCCTAAAAGCAGTTTTGGCACACTATTCGCCGCCACCCTCAACTGACGAAATCCCATTGCCAAATCCATCTCAGAAAACACTTTAGCCTCATGAAGTTGATCGAAAAAGTCATTTATCCTTGAAAACAGATGTTGGATCTAGATTAACCCTAGAGGGGGGTGAATAGGGTTTATTATAGTTTTTAACTGAATTAAAAATCTAACGAGATATATAACAATAAACAGATAGCAGAATATAGCAGAAACAGAAATGCAGAAAATAAACCACAAACAGATATACCCAGCTTCGGCAAAACCTTGCCTACTGCTGCATTCCGAAGGTTTCTACTAGGTGATAGAACAAATTCTGCTTACAAACCCTGTAAACTTGCACTCCCTGCTCCTGTACTAACCCTACGCTCAAAACCCTAGACTGGTCGATATCCCCTCGACCAAATTTTCCCGTATTACAAACCGGTAACACGTAACCCAGATTATACAGACTCAGTCAACTGTCAGTCAACACCCTGACTGATTCCTAGTATTTTACAGACACTAGAACTATTTGAATCGTTTTACAAATCAAATTAAAACTATACAAAAAAACCCTAGAATTTAAAAAGAATTTAAATTCTCCCTTTAGACTAAAGAATAGGCCGGGCATTTGTATAATGTGTTGCACCCTTATTTCTTTTTCCCGATCTCTTTACTTTAGAAAAATGGTGGCGGCTCTGAAAGAAAAACTAGGGTTTGCCAATTCTTCCCCAATTCGATCGATTGCTTGTGAAAAATTGAATATTTAATGGCTTAGTAACTTGCGGCTTGCTTCTCTTCGATTTGGGAATTTACTTGATCGAAAAACAGTGAGTTTTCTGAATTTTCTTGCCTTGAATTTCTTGCGAGTTGTTTCTGGTTTTCGATATTCATGCCAATGACGATATGGTGTCACTTATTGGATAGAATCAATCCCTAATGTCTCTGATTTCACTTGTATGGCTCGTTCTGATTTGGCCCGGTTTCCTCTTTTGAAATTCTCGAATTTAATTGATGGAATTCTGATCTTTTGTTGTTTGGTTTTAAGCCAGAAAATTGAGCAGAAAATTTGACAATTTAACTTCAATTATATCAAGAAACAAATTACTAGAATTTTGATTTTCTTGTCGAGTTTGCAATCTTTTATTGATTAGAGAAAAAAACTGCCTTTAAAGAAATCGGATTTCCTGTAAACTGCTGTAGTCTAATTCTCCAAACAATCCCTGCACAATTTCTGGAATCATTTATAAAACTTGCCAAATATGAATTGAAATTTTCTGGAAATGATTTCCAGACCAATTAAGAAAGGATGATTTCTGGAAAGAGTTGGATGTTGAATTTTCTTGTTCACATTCAATTTCTTGTGCACCATTCAAAATGATTTCTGCCTTGTCACCATTTCATTGTCATTCATGTTCATCTTGATTGCTCATATGTATAATACATATGTCACTGAAACATATATGATTGTTCATACTGTACATGAAATCACCAATGCTTCACTATAGTCATGTTCATGTTTGGTTACCCATATATGTATCAGCATCATTCAGTTATTGTTCCTCTAGGCATGGCTTGATCACTACATTCTCTTTACTGAACCATGCTTGATTTTAGTTGTTGCATATATCATTTTGACTGTATTTGAAACCTGGGGTTTGTAGAATCATACTGCTGCTTGATTTTGAGACTGCTGCATCACTATGAAACCATGCTTCATGCCTTATATGACTGTTCTGATTATGTCTACATGCATTTGAATCTTTCTTGAGCTAGTGCACTTGAGATTTGGTGCACCCATGATGAGTAACTTGTTATTTCCTGAACTATTTGAACTTGAACGATGTAATCGGACATGAATCATACTTGCACCATTTATATATGCAAACTTCTATATATATACATGATCATATACTAGCTGTAACATGAACTCCCTCCTTACCTGAGCTACCTATTGACTGTACTTGCTGTCTTTGCATTCGACATGCCTTGTCATGCTGCCTGCTTCACTTGAATACTTACTTCTCCTGACACTTGAGATGTTGTATGGCTTTGCTCTAAGTTGTGCATGATTCTTCCTCCTGGAACCAAGTAAAAACTGCTATGCTTTGTCATTGTTCATGTTGATATGTATTTTCCTGAACTTGCCTCATGAATGTTTGCACTTGTCACTTGAATGTTCACCTTTATTCTTGAAGCATGAGTTTTGCTGCTTTGACTATGTTGTATACATCCATTCTTGTGCCATTGATAATGCTCTACTGCTTGACCTTGCTTGTCCATGTAAAACATGCGGCATTAGGTTGATTTGCCTGATTTAGGCAGATCTGAAAATTTTTGCACTTGTCCATATATTTTGTTGTTTTTAGAAAAACTAATTTGCCAAGTTTGTCAACATTATTTTTAGCTGATATGCCACACATTTGGAGCTGTTCTGAAATGATTTGCAATGCTAATTCGCCTTACTTGTCCCACCTGAATTCTGCCGATTTAAATGTGATTTGATTCATTTGCTTTGAGCAGACCCTTGTATTTGATTTTCCCACTGTTGATTGTGCACTAAGTCGAGATGGTCCACGCGGCTACTCCTCAGTTGCACCCTGATTGGCGAGGCAGTGCACACATGTATATTTATACACGTGTGTATTTGTAGCCATCAGACAATATTTCATGTCCCTGTACTATACATATACAAACTGACTAGACATAGATTTAAATCAGATCAAGTCATGAAAAATGATGAGAAACACACCAAAAAACTGAGGCAAATAAAAAAATTTAAAAATAAATAATATTTGCATGTATTTTTGAAAATTATTTCTGTTCCATATACTGTGTATGTGTTTCTGTATGTGACAGGTATGAAGACTGGACTGACTGAGCTGTGAAGACAAAAGATTGAAGATGAAGACAATATGAAGACGTGTCAATGTATCAGTGTCGATGTGTCCATGTGTCTGTAAATTGAAATGTAAACTGAGTAATTGTATACATATGAAATGTATAGACAGAGTGAGGAGCTGTGTAACAATAGAATTGTATTGATGTTTGTATTAAACAAATTTGTTTGAAATAAAATATCATTTTATTTTGTTCAAACAAACTAGTCTACTTTATACAGTTTATTTACAAGTACAATATCAGTGAAGTGTTTAAATAGAGGAGTTGTAAATAAGTTGTACTGTTTGAATGTTGAAATAGAATATTCAATTTAAATAAAATACTGTAAATATTTGAATTTCTGTATAGTCGTATTTTATTTAAGTGTAAATATTATATTCCAGTTTGTGGTGTATATTTCAAACAGTACAGTAACAAACACATTTATAATATATATTTGGTTGTTTTCATCAAACAAAAATCATATAATTGTGTATACAACACCGTTATATACAACAATCTCCCCCTTTTGATGATGACAAACAAATAAAAGATTTTGAATTCAATAAATGTGTTTAACAGTGAATAATGAACTCCCCTATTTATTTGCTCCCCCTACAACAGAAACTCCCCCTATAACTGTGCATGAGTGAATTGAATGAATAATAATAAATTTTCAAAAATTAAAAATATTTATAAAATATTCGCTCATAAATCAAAATCTCAACCCACTCCCCCTTTTGTTGTCATCAAAAGGATATAGAATTTAAAATATAAATGAACAATGACTAAATACAATATTAGCTTAAGAGGAAGAACGTCATCATAAATCTCAATCAATCAAACAAAAATCATAATATTATGAGAACAGGTGGCATATTTCACATTGTAGAGAATGACGGATTTATGATGAAATTTATATAAAATGGGGAGAGTTACAAAAATATGATTTCCAATTATTTTTAAAAGAATTTTATAAAATTGAGCTCAAAAATAGTGATGGATTTGGACTATAATTAATAAATCAACTTAAGTGATAAAATCGTATAATCTCAAATCCCAATAGCTATCAATCAACAGATCATAATATGTCATAAAATTTCAACACATTTCACAAATAGAAAATGGATTGATAGGCTGGTTTTTATATGCCAAGGAGAATTTCAGATTAATTTCAATTTATAGCACAATATTTCTTTTTTCTTTTTATTTCATTTAAGAGCACACTGACCACGCATAACCAGAGCTTGGATTTTAAATGTGGTCAGTCGCAGCTTAAATTAAAAGTTGTCTCTTAACCATGCATGACCAGAGCTTGGATTTTTAAATGAGGTTAGAGACACACTTATATATTTATTATATATTTACCATTTTCAGTTTCAAAATAAAAAACTCCTCAGTATATAAAACCAAAAATGGATGATTGAAATGCGGTAGGTACAGAAATGGTCAGAGAAATAAATTTCTAAATTAATTATATTATGAAATATGCTCGACTGTACCGGAATTATTGAAAATTTTCAATTATCACTAATTCTGAATAATAACATAGACATAATTCCATCACAAAAAATTTCACTGTTTATTCAAGATGATATTTTTAAAAAAAAAAATCAAACTCTCCACATTAATATAGAATTATCATGGATGGCAGAAAGATGATAGATAAAGGAGGTGGTCGTGAAATAATTCCCAATTCAAAGATATTATAATAAAAATTCAACCATCATGAAAATCCAACTAGAAACTCCTCTTGTTGTGAAATATATTCCAGTCACAATTCATCACAATTTCAAAATCTGATAATAATTTTGATGAATTATAAATGCAGTTCAATTTGGATATTGATTTCAATTTCTGAATGAATAATCAATAAATAACTTCAAAATTGAAAATCAATTACAAGAGGAAATTGAACAAATCTATACAGGACCAGAAAGATTAAAATATATACAGCAAAGCAAATTCAGCACTTCTAAACTGATACCACTTGATATCTCAATTACTGAGGATTTCAAAATGATACTGGAGATGAACAAAAATATCAAAGAATTTTAAACACAGAGCCCAAGCAGACATGATTACAAATTTGGCACTTTTATCAGAGCAACAGACAAGAACAAGCAGTTATTTTAAAAAAAACAGTATCAGAGCAGCACAGATTAGAAACAAGTAATTTCCAAAGTATTTTCAAACTAATATCAGAGAACAATAAGAAACAGTTCACATTAGATTTGTCAGAATGATGGTCACAAAAGATCATTCATGATACAAGATTAAAAATATCGTTTATTTGAAATCATTTGAGGAATATAAAAAATATCAGGATTCAATAAATCGATCATACCAAATTATAAATTTTTGATTCAAGATACGTGTGAGATTAAAGAATTCAATAATTTCAAATGATTTTAAACAAATAGATATTCAAACCAAATAATCATGACATAACAAGTATTTTAAGACCAGATTTTCAAAGAAATTTTCACAAGTATTTCTGACAAGTATAAGGAAGATTTCAGATCATTTACATCAAACTTGAGAGATATTCATGATTTAGAAAAATAATTTATTTGAAATCACTTGAGTTAATGTCAAGTTTTGGGATATAACGAATCAGTCACACAAGATTGATAATTTCAAATTTAGGAGGTGTGTGAGATTCAAAATATCAGGAATTTCAGATGATTTCAAACAAACAAATTTCAACTATAATAATCATGAATAAAGGTGAAATACAAGATGCATCACTGTGATTCAAGCCAATCCGAATATCAATGAAATTATCACGAATGATAAGAAGCAGTGTACTGTAATGAGTATAATATTTTAAGTGTTTCCAAAATGAATTGGAAGAAACTCAAAACAGCATAAGTGTGTGAAATTTCATTAATTATTCAGATCTTCAAAAAAATTAGAATTCAAAATAACAGTGTTCAAGATATGATACTAATGCTTCAGCATTGTAAAGAATTCAAAAATAAAAAAATTAAACTTTAAAACAATTGCAAATAATTACATATTTATATTCAAGATCTGTAAATGGTTAAAACAAGAGAGTTTTATTCAAATAAAGTAAATTTCCAAATAATTACTACAACTGGAAGTTTAAGAAGCACAGAATAAGAAATAAGGATATAGCAGTGACAAATCAAAACAAACCAAAAAAAACAAAAAAAAGAAGGGGTAGAAGAAGAAATAAAATAAAATAAATATTTACAAAGGTGAGTTTAGAGATCATACCAGAATCCAATGTAAATCAGAATCTCTAACTCGACAGTCTTGGCTTAAGGAACTGTGAATGATTACAGAAGTATTGAGCAGCTTGAATCCAAATCTCTTTTGCTTAGCAGTTCCTCAGCCACCTCTGGTACCTAACAGTTTAGAGAATCGAGTGGTCTAACAAAATTTGTAAAACCACTCATAGTTTTGTTCATAGCATTAGGTACCCAAACTTGTTTATATAACAATCCATCAAAATTTACCAAAGTACCTTTAGGGACCCAGAACTGTTTGAAATTAGATGAATTCACTTTACTTCTTTTTGAGGTCCAAGAATGATAGAATGGTTTGTTATAAAACAAAAATTTATTTTGTTTATGTTTCAAAAAATCTTTTGAATTGCCAGAGTTTAAAAATTCAAAACAGTCTTTTCCAAGATAATTTGAAGTGTCTTTAAAATCATTTGAATTCATCCTATCAAAATGATTGATATTCCCAAAGCCAAGACCAGATTTATTTCCAATTTCTTTTAATAAATTTGAGGAATTATTTATAGCGATCTTCTGTTCAGCATTGGACTGTTTCAAAACCAAATTCTCATTTTCAAGCAATTTAATTTTGGCTTGGGATTCAGAAATTCCAAGTTCAAATTGTTTTTGCTTTTCAGACTCAAATTTCTTGGATTTTTCAATCTCATTTTCAAGTTCTTCTAAAATCAAATTTGATTTCAACAAGTTCTCCTTTTCAGCAATTTCAAATTTGGAATTTATATCTATTTAAAAATTTTCAAATTCCTTTTGCAGAAGGTTATTCAAATTTGATAACACAGTCTTGTTCTCATTTAAGATCAGAATTTCATTTTCAAACTTTTGAATATTTTTATTGAGATGAACAAGATTGGTTTTCAATTTCAAACAATTTTTGCAAACTGAATTTGAAGAACTTTTAACATATTCTAGTTGAGATTCCAAATTATCAATTTTGCTGGTCAACTCAAAATTCTTAGATTTTAGAGACTTATTTTTCAGTTGGTGTAACACCCCACCTCCGCTAGGGTCACTCACAAAGGGAATGCACTAGTTTTGGAGGGGTATTATCGAGATAACATCACAGAATTATCACAAGACAGAACATTAATAAAAAAAATTTAAGTAAACAGCAGAAGAATTTATGAGTAAAACAGAACTTCATTTTATTCCAAAATAAACCATGTCTCTGACAAACATTTTAAATAACTTCATTACAACTGTCTTGTAATAATAGCCAAAGAAGCAATAACTTAAAAACCGAAAAACAGCTTATTCCCCAAGTGCAGTAAAAAGAAGCAGCCATAGCAAACCGTACATGCTGAGCCAAAGCAAGTGATATCCAAGCTAAGAGCTAGTGTTTCCTCCCTGAGAACCTGGGGGGGAAACGAAAGAAAAAGAGGCGAAAGGAAAAGGGTCAGTCATAAAGACCGAGTAAGTCCTAGTGACTTTCAGTGTAAAAACGGTTAAAACAACCTGTCATGTATGAACTGGAACTAAACTTAAGAATGGTGTCAAGGTGAACAAGATAGACTAAGGTGATCAGGATTAGTCAAGACAAGTCAAGTAAAGCATCACATGTTCGAGATTCGTTGCATCGACTGTACTAGTGTACTATGCCCATATCACAAGTTAATCACGAAATAAATCCCATGGCCCAATATCATGAAATGACCCTGAAACGGGGTTTGACCCAAGTACGGGGTCCTACGGAGCGATTATCTAGTCGATAGGCTCCCTACAAGTTCTAGCTCGTCAAGTGTCCGTGTCATACAGCTAATCACGTATGTAGTCACCTGTGCTGGGTCCACCTTCGGGTGTATCAGCCCTAGGGTGTCAACCCCTGACACGATTCAAGATGCACAGATAAATCTACGGATACCCAGTGCCTGCCCCGGAATACGTGCACGACCGTAGTCCACCGAACCTACACTGGCATACCCCACTGCCGTCGTTCACCTCTTACAATCAGTCCAGTAATCGTGCCCCACCTGGCCTAGCCCCAGGGTACCTTGATACATCTAGAGGGTTACTGCTGAAAAGGGTCGTGTCTAGGGTTTCGCCTAACAGATTAGGTCATGTAATTCGTGACCAAACCCGCCTAACCAATTAAGTCATGTAATTCGTGACTTAATCCTTTTCCAGTCTAGTCGTGTCAAGATGGTTGAGTATGTCATTTAAATTCGTGACTTAACCCGCCTACGTGTCATGTCAAGTTGGCTAAGTGTTGTCGTTTCAAGTTCATGACTTAGCCCTACAAATCGTGTTCAAGTTGGTTAAGTTGTCTTTTCATGTTCATGACTTAACCCTAATTGGCATTAATTGATTCGTTAATGCACCGAACCACTCACATTGGATCCTATTGTTCGTAGCCACTGGATTTGCCGGGCGGTTCCGGGCAGGTTTACGCTACGAACTCAACCCAACCTCGGGTTTCAAGCGTGATGTGACCAACTACCCACATTGGATCCTATTGTTTGTAGCAACTGGATTTGCCGAGCGGTTCCGGGCAGATTTACACTACAAACTCAACCCAACCTCGAGTTGGCCACTTTCTTGTTTTCTAAAGTCATGCCCATGTTCTTATCAGATTCGTGCTATTTTCATAGCATGTTCATATGTCAATTTCATGCCCAACTAAGGCATGTTTCAAGTCAAGTTATGGAATGTTCAAGTCAAGTTTTTCGTGCCATATTTTATGTTCTACTTATGCCAAATTTCACGATTTATGATTATAATCAATTCAAGTTTTGCCTATTCTACCCAATCGTCTCCCCAACGCATATAAACGTACTTCGTTCACAAGCATAAACAATTCAAGAGATAAAGGGGAATAACACCAAACATGTGATAGGCATATGTGACAATTCCACCATCACTTGCATAATAAACAGGCTATAACATATCACATGGTTTCAATACTAGCATGATGATAACTTGGCATAGTAATGGTTCCAACTTAGTTCAACATGATGAATTCAACTTTACATCATAGACATAATAATCATTGCGGGCATAATAATAATTTTATTACAAACATGAAACATTAAAGGCATGGTAATTCTGATAGGCATAGTGGATTCCAATTTAGTATTTTTAACATAATGATTCTCATCTAGCATTATAAACATAATGATTCCAACTTTTCATCATGACCTAGCAATTCCCAATTTGTCATTAGCATGATAGGTATATTAACATCACAGGCATAGTTTCATTAATATCATAGACATGGTTTAATTAGCATCATAGGCATGATTTTAATCAACATGAGGATTTCAATGAACATAATGATTCCATGGACATGTATTTGTTCAACTTGCAATAAAATTAAGCCCAAGTGATTCATAACAACATCAACATCATGATAAGTTTAACTTGCAACATTAACATAGCAATATTCTCGAATTTTGATTCAAAGTTAAACAATATAAACATGGATTAATAATAGTTCCTAAATCCGGTTTCAATTCATAGCATGTCCACGTTATTTCAGCGTTTTTGCCTAAAAAGTGACATAGAACTTACAATATGAAGCAAGCAATCCAAATCAAAACTTTAAATCAAATAGCCCCAAATCCGTTGTCTAAAGTGTCGTAGTTGTTGTAGCTTCTAGTTGTAGCCTTCAAGAATCATCCTTCGTCTTCTTTAATTTTTGTTCTTTGTATTTTTAATTTAGAGTTCTAGGTTTAATGGCGGCTGCATGAGTGCTAAAATGAAATAGTATGATTTAGGCTAGGTCTTAGGGTCTTTAAATAGTTGTAGGCAACTCATTTAGGCCATTAGATCAACCCCAGAGTCAATCCGGACCATCAAAACACATACCGGGCTTCAAAAATGGGTTCTGGGCCAAACCAGGTCGACCTGTATAGGGGGGTCGACTCTAGGGTCGACCTGGCCTGGGGAGGTCGACTCTAGGGTCGACTCTAGGGTCGACTCGGTTCTGTCTGCCAGAAAGTCTGCTGAAACTTGTTTTGGCCATATCTTGGTCATACGGACTCCGATTTTCGAAAACTCGGACTCTATTTCGCGTATTTTTTCGAGAGGAACGCAATGGTGAAGTCCATTTTACCTAATTCCTGATTCTTAAATTAATTATCCTTATTTTACTATCTTTTCCGTTACACACACCGTTACCGAACTAATTTTTCTTCTCTTCCAAATATTAATTAATTCTTCTTATGCATCACCATTATTTACCTATCTAAACATATTTTTATATATTTTATTTCATTTTTAATTATACCTTGATTTCTTGTTTTCACATGTTGTTAAAATTCGGGTTGTTACATTCTCCCCTCCTTAAAGGATTTCGTCCCCGAAATCTGCAAGTTAAGAAGAATGTGTCCTACCATCCATCATCCATCTACTCAAAACATCATCCATTAGCAATCATTGTGCTTAAAAGGTTTCTAATGCTGTATGAACATATGCAGAAAGTGTGTGTATATGTTCCTTATCTAATGCAAATGATCAGGCCTGATTGATCCTTTCAAATGCAAACTATGTTTAGTGAAATGAATCCAATACGTATGCAAAATTTTCCTATTAGAATTCATAATTTCTACATGAGTGCACAAACATTCAATCATATGCAAAAACCAAATGATAGCACAACCAAGTTTCCAAAATAAACACTCATGCATATGCAAGTATGAAACTGTGACTGAGCCGATCTAGTGCCTAATGTGTATTCATGCATCCACGAGCAACCACTTGCGACCACTTGCAACCATTTTGCAATCATAACATGTTTCAATTACATGTTTACATCCAAAAAGATTCTACCTATGGTTCCCAAGATAGGATCGAGGAGATAACAAGATAAAACAAAGCATCTAGAAAAAGAAGTTAAAGATGTACCCCCGGAAGGTCCGGTCTGCTTCTTAGGGCAGTCCTTGCTGATGTGTCCAGTCTCCCCACAATGAAAACATTCACCTTGCTTTCTCTTCCTCTTTCTACAATCCTTGGCTATGTGCCCTTCCGTACCACAGAAATTGCATTTCCTTTTATCACGTGAGTTGTCGTTCTTGCCTCCTTTCTCGGGGTCTACCTTCTTATTCTGAGAATCGTTGGGCTTGACCTCTTTCTTGCCCTTCTTATCTTCCTCATACAGTAGGGCCATATCCACCAAGCTTTCAAAGGTCCCCCCCATGGGCACATGAGTCATGGCCAAACCATGTAGTGGCTCGTTCAAGCCTCGTGCAAAACGTAGCGCCTTTTTCTGAGGAGTGTTGACTAACTCCAATCCGAAGCGAGCAAGCTGATTGAAACGGTTCACGTATTCTTTAACTGTCATATTTCCTTGTTTAAGGGCCAGAAACCGTTCCATTTGGAGACTCTCCTCTGCCGATGATAAGAACTTAAGCCCAAATCTCCCTCTAAAGTCCGCCCAAGTTTCAATGGGCCTAGTAGCGTTGGTGACTTCCCACCAATAAGAAGCTTCCTCTTTCATGAGCCACGCCGCCAACTGTACTTTCCTATTGTCCTCTACCTCAAAGATAACAAACAAGTCTTCGGTTTCCTTCAACCAATTCCGTGCCTCAACAAAAGTCTCAGTTCCTAGGAAATCCTTTCCGCCCATGGCCTTAAAGTCCTTGCATATCTTTGAAAAAGAGGTTTCTCGCGGAGGTTGAGGAGGAGGAGGATTGGCTGGGCCTGCCACATTAGCCCGAGCCTCGAGGAAACGACGGAACCAAGTGGGTATATTGACACCCTCGGGAAGATTAAGATCGTCGGCCATGATAAGCTGAAAACGAAAAAGGAAAAGATTCAAACGAGGAAACAAAGATAGTGCTAATGGCTTTGGGGAATATGCCTTTTAATCAAAACAAAATTTTCTTGAAAATTTGCTTCTTTGTAAATGGTTTTGAAAAAAAATTCAAAAGGTTTTCAAAACTTTTGCCCAGTCTTGGTAACCTTCTGCTCTGATACCAAATGTAACACCCCACCTTCGCTAAGGTCACTCACAAAGGGAATGCACTAGTTTTGGAGGGGCATTATCGAGATAACATCACAGAATTATCACAAGACAGAACATTAATAAAAAAAAATTTAAGTAAACAGCGGAAGAATTTATGAGTAAAACAGAACTTCATTTTATTCCAAAATAAACCATGTCTCTTACAAACATTTCAAATAACTTCATTACAGTTGTCTTGTAATAATAGCCAAAGAAGCAATAACTTAAAAACCGAAAAACAGCTTATTCCCCAAGTGCAGTAAAAAGAAGCAGCCATAGCAAACCGTACATGCTGAGCCAAAGCAAGTGATATCCAAGCTAAGAGCTAGTGTTTCCTCCCTGAGAACCTGGGGGGGAAACGAAAAAAAACGAGGCGAAAGGAAAAGGGTCAGTCATAAAGACTGTGTAAGTCCTAGTGACTTTCAGTGTAAAAACGGTTAAAACAACCTGTCATGTATGAACTGGAACTAAACTTAAGAATGGTGTCAAGGTGAACAAGATAGACTAAGGTGATCAGGATAAGTCAAGACAAGTCAAGTAAAGCATCACATGTTCGAGATTCGTTGCATCGACTGTACTAGTGTACTAGGCCCATATCACAAGTTAATCACGAAATAAATCCCATGGCCCAATATCATGAAATGACCCTGAAACGGGGTCTGACCCAAGTACGGGGTCCTACGGAGCGATTATCTAGTCGATCGGCTCCCTACAATTTCTAGCTCGTCAAGTGTCCGTGTCATACGGCTAATCACGAATGTAGTCGCCTGTGCTGGGTCCACCTTCGGGTGTATCAGCCCTAGGGTGTCAACCCCTGACATGATTCAAGATGCACAGATAAATCTACGGATGCCCAGTGCCTGCCCCGGAATACGTGCACGACCGTAGTCCACCGAACCTACACTGGCATACCCCACTTCCGTCGTTCACCTCTTACAATCAGCCCAGTAATCGTGCCCCACCCGGCCTAGCCCCAGGGTACCTTGATACATCTAGAGGGTTACTGCTGAAAAGGATCGTGTCTAGGGTTTCGCCTAACAGATTAGGTCATGTAATTCGTGACCTAACCCGCCTAACCGATTAAGTCATGTAATTCGTGACTTAATCCTTTTCCAGTCTAGTCGTGTCAAGATGGTTAAGTATGTCATTTAAATTCGTGACTTAACCCGCCTACGTGTCATGTCAAGTTGGCTAAGTGTTGTCGTTTCAAGTTCATGACTTAGCCCTACAAATCGTGTTCAAGTTAGTTAAGTTGTCTTTTCATGTTCATGACTTAACCCTAATTGGCATTAATTGATTCGTTAATGCACCGAACCACTCACATTGGATCCTATTGTTCGTAGCCACTGGATTTGCCGGGCGGTTCCGGGCAGGTTTATGCTACGAACTCAACCCAACCTCGGGTTTCAAGCGTGATGTGACCAACTACCCACATTGGATCCTATTGTTTGTAGCAACTGGATTTGCCGGGCGGTTCCGGGCAGATTTACACTACAAACTCAACCCAACCTCGAGTTGGCCACTTTCTTGTTTTCTAAAGTCATGCCCATGTTCTTATCAGATTCGTGCTATTTTCATAGGATGTTCATATGTCAATTTCGTGCCCAACTAAGGCATGTTTCAAGTCAAGTTATGGAATGTTCAAGTCAAGTTTTTCGTGCCATATTTCATGTTCTACTTATGCCAAATTTCACGATTTATGATTATAATCAATTCAAGTTTTGCCTATTCTACCCAATCGTCTCCCCAACGCATATAAACGTACTTCGTTCACAAGCATAAACAATTCAAGAGATAAAGGGGAATAACACCAAACATGTGATAGGCATATGTGACAATTCCACCATCACTTGCATAATAAACAGGCTATAACATATCACATGGTTTCAATACTAGCATGATGATAACTTGGCATAGTAATGGTTCCAACTTAGTTCAACATGATGAATTCAACTTTACATCATAGACATAATAATCATTGCGGGCATAATAATAATTTTATTACAAACATGAAACATTAAAGGCATGGTAATTCTGATAGGCATAGTGGATTCCAATTTAGTATTTTTAACATAATGATTCTCATCTAGCATTATAAACATAATGATTCCAACTTTTCATCATGACCTAGCAATTCCCAATTTGTCATTAGCATGATAGGTATATTAACATCACAGGCATAGTTTCATTAATATCATAGACATGGTTTAATTAGCATCATAGGCATGATTTTAATCAACATGAGGATTTCAATGAACATAATGATTCCATGGACATGTATTTGTTCAACTTGCAATAAAATTAAGCCCAAGTGATTCATAACAACATCAACATCATGATAAGTTTAACTTGCAACATTAACATAGCAATATTCTCAAATTTTGATTCAAAGTTAAACAATATAAACATGGATTAATAATAGTTCCTAAATCCGGTTTCAATTCAAAGCATGTCCACGTTATTTCAGCGTTTTTGCCTAAAAAGTGACATAGAACTTACAATATGAAGCAAGCAATCCAAATCAAAACTTTAAATCAAATAGCCCCAAATCCGTTGTCTAAAGCGTCGCAGTTGTTGTAGCTTCTAGTTGTAGCCTTCAAGAATCATCCTTCGTCTTCTTTAATTTTTGTTCTTTGTATTTTTAATTTAGAGTTCTAGGTTTAATGGCGGCTGCATGAGTGCTAAAATGAAATAGTATGATTTAGGCTAGGTCTTAGGGTCTTTAAATAGTTGTAGGCAACTCATTTAGGCCATTAGATCAACCCCAGAGTCAATCCGGACCATCAAAACACATACCGGGCTTCAAAAATTGGTTCTGGGCAAAACCAGGCCGACCAGGTCGACCTGTACAGGGGGGTCGACTCTAGGGTCGACCTGGCCTGGGGAGGTCGACTCTAGGGTCGACTCGGTTCTGTTTGCCAGAAAGTCTGCTGAAACTTGTTTTGGCCATATCTTGGTCATACGGACTCCGATTTTCGAAAACTCGGACTCTATTTCGCGTATTTTTTCGAGAGGAATGCAATGGTGAAGTCCATTTTTACCTAATTCCTGATTCTTAAATTAATTATCCTTATTTTACTATCTTTTCCGTTACACACACCGTTACCGAACTAATTTTTCTTCTCTTCCAAATATTAATTAATTCTTCTTATGCATCACCATTATTTACCTATCTAAACATATTTTTATATATTTTATTTCATTTTTAATTATACCTTGATTTCTTGTTTTCACATGTTGTTAAAATTCGGGTTGTTACAGTTGGAGTTTATCAACAGATTTTGTTAAATCAAGACACATGTAAACCAAATCTTCATATGAGAGATTTTTTATTTTAGCATTTGTTGATTCTCCATCATCTGATCCATCTGAATTTTCATCTCTGTGACTTGTCAAGCATAGATCTGAATCAGAGTTGACATTCTGGGGTTTTGAGTTATGGTAGTCAGATCTTTCATACTTCGTATTGAGAGTATCTCAGATTTCCTGTGCAGATAAACAATGATAGATAAGATTAAACTGCTCAGTACTAAAATAATCAAATATAATTTTCATAGCACGAGCATTGAAATAATATCTACACTATTAAACCCATTGATAACAACATCCCAACATTTAATATTAACAGATTTTAAATAAGATTCCATTTTGGATTTCCAGTTTAAAAAATCTGTTCCATCGAAAATAGTTGGAGATGAACTGGACTGGCTCTCTATCGGTTGACAACTAGGAAATACCATTACTCTAGAGTTAACAGAATACCTGCTCTGATACCACTTGTAGTCTCCTTCTCGAGGATTTTAATCACACCCTGATGGCCTACAATGACACCTCAGAGACTGATTTCACATCCTGCCTCTCGATAGGGACAACCACCCATGGACATAAAGGGATAAAAGTCACTACTTCGCCACTAGATCATACAGTGAGAACTCCCTATCATGTTGTAACCTTATACCAGCTCTAATACCACTTGTTGGATATAGATTAACCCTGGAGGGAGGTGAATACGGTTTATCACAGTTTTTAACTGGTTAAAAATCTAACGAGATATATAATAATAAACAGATCGCAGAATATAGCAGAAACAGAAATGCAGAAAATAAATCACACACAGATATAACTAGCTTCGGCAAAACCCTGCCTACTGCTGCACTCCTAAGGTTTCTACTAGGTGATAAATAGATCCCGCTTTCAAACCCTGTAAACTTGCACTCCCTGCTCCTGTACTAACCCTACGCTCAAAACCCTAGACTGGTCGATATCCCCTCGACCAGATTTTCCTGTATTACAAACCCGTAACACGTAACCCAGATTTTACGGACTCTGTCAACTGTCAGTCAACACCCTGACTGATTCCTAGTATTTTACAAACATTAGAACTGTTTGAATCGTTTTACAAATCAAATTAAAACTATACAAAAAACCCTAGAATTTAAAAAGAATTTTAATTCTCCCTTTAGACTAAAGAATAGGTCGGCCATTTGTATAATGTGTTGCACCCTTATTTCTTTTTCCCGATCTCTTTACTTTAGAAAAATGGTGGCGGCTCTGAAAGAAAAACTAGGGTTTGACAATTCTTCCCCAATTCGATCGATTGCTTGTGAAAAATTGAATCTATGATGGCTTAGTGACTTGCGACTTGCGACTTGCTTCTCTTCGATTTGGGATTTCACTTGATCGAAAAACAGTGAGTTTTCTGAATTTTCTTTCTTTGAATTTCTTGCGAGTTGTTTCTGGTTTTCGATATTCATGCTGTAATAACCCGGAAATCCGAGCCAATTTAAATTTTTATTTCGGCAATTTTAGTGAATTTTGATTATTTAAAATGAATTATTTTAAATAATAACGACGAGAAATTTATTTTGAATAGAATTAGAACATATATATTTATATACATCGTCGTTAGAATATAAATATTTATTTTAAATTATAAAAGGAATTGAAAATGGCGCGGTAGTTCGATAATTCGATTTCAAAATTCAAATGAATGTACTGGGTGCAAAATAAACCGGATTTTAGTGAAACCAAAAATATTAGAATCTAATTGAGAATATCTTTCCAACGAATCCAAAAAGTTGAAATTTCATAGTAGGGATAAAAAGTTATGCCCTGTTGAAAATTCAGAATAGTCGCTATGGAATTCTGGCCCTTAAAAATAGCCATTTTACAAACGACCTCGGTTTTCGACGAAACCACTTTTGTTGGATCCGTGATGTCAAATTATTGCTAGGTTTCATATTTCATAATTTTTCGAATCAATATGTGAGCGTGGCAAAGGAAAACGCGTTTGACCAGTTTCAGTCGATTTTAATCGACTGGAAAATGACCATTTTTCAAACGGTCTCAGAATTCGACGAAACTGGTTTTATTAGGACCGTATCGTCAATATGAAGCTAGAAAATATTTTTCTAGGATTTTTCGAGTGAGTATGTGGCCCCAGTAAATTGAAATGTGCGTTCAAATTCAATATATAGAATTATATTTTCATTTGGACGAAAACTGATCGAAACGATCGAATCAGCTTCCGAAACATATCCCATTGTGTTCGGAATTGGGGTAATACGCTAGGGACGACAGTCTTTGGGCTCGATTTGAGATTCGTATGAAAAGTCAACCATATAGGATTTAAAAATAATTAAATATAAATAAATATTTTATAAAACCCCTTAGCCCCCTCTCCTTCCTTTCTTCAGTCAAAACCCGATCCAAATAAACCCCCCCCCCCCCCCCCCCCGACGACCTCGCGCCTCCCCCTTTCCCCTGCCGCCGACGCGACTGCCAACCACCACCCTCCGCCACCGCCACCGACGCCTCCTCCAATTCCCTCCCTCCGTTCGAACCCTGCAGCCCCCCAAACCCTAACTCCACGAAGAAACCCGCCACCATGGCCTGCCGCCGACCAAGCGAAGCCCCCCCCCCCCCGACCACCTCCGAACCCATGCCGCTCTCCTCAGCCTCCAACCCCGATTTTAGGCCCTCCTCCGATTAAAAATTGAATTTTTACCGCTTTCCACTTTGTGTTTAAAACCCCAACCTCACAGGCGAGCTGTTGCGCCACAATGAAGCCCCCTTCTCGCTGAAAAGAATGTGTGTTTTTATTTATTTATTTATTTATTTTTGTTTTAAATTCAGTTTTTAAATTATAAAAGGCATAGAAAATAAAAGAAGATTTTTATGTAAGTAAATACAAAAAGATTCAGTTTTATTTTGTATGAATTATCAAGAAGAAGATAAGATTTAGTAAATCGAAAAAGGGGTGATTTTTATTAGAAAATATAATATTTTAATTAGAGAAAAAGTTTGATTTTTATATATGTATATAAAGTTAGGATTTTTAGTTGTGTAAAAATAGAATTTTAAAGATGTAAAAATAGATTTTTTATATGATAGAGAAGTTAAAAATATAAATTTTATACTAGTGACATATTAAAAATATGATTTTTATATAGGTATGATGGTAAAATATGATTTTTATTCATGTAGAGTAATAAAAATATAATCTTTATTAGAAGAAGAGCGATATAAAAATATAATTTTTATAACGAAGTGAAGATAAAAATTTAATTTTTATATATATGAGGTGAAGATAAAAATGTAATTGTTATATACATCGCAACAATATAAAAATATGATTTTTATATATGTAGTGGCTACGGACAATGAAATTGACAAAAGGCGAGCACGACGAAGATTTCTATAAAAGAAGAGTCATGGCGTTTGGTTTAGCTTTCGGTGAGAATTCCTCACTTTTAAATTTATTTCTAGTTAAAATATATACTAGGATGCAAACGGTGTTTAGTAGCACCCGACACCCGTCGTCCACAGACCATGAACGGCTTGTATGCTTGTTTGTTTGATTTTGCTGTGTAGTTGATTGTGTGATGTGAAATGAAATAAAATATTTATATAGTTAAAATATTTTATAGTTGAAAATAGAATTTTTTAACGTGTATTTAAAAAAGAAATAAAAATAAACAAATCGGTGATTTGTTTATATACACACATTTGACTGATATTGATTGGGACGATAAATTTTACACATCGCCCAACTGCACAAATAAAATCCGTGTTTGATTGTTTGAAAACCCCACACGGGTATTAGGGTGATATAGACATACACTAATCCCAATAATTAGTTGTATGTCGATTGATTGATTAACTGACTGTTATAAGCGTTGAATATTTATATTTGATGCTTATACAGTGTAGAAAGCACTTTGGATGATGGTTGATTATTTGTCATTGTTGATATATACATGCGTTGTATGGAAATCCATAGAAATAAAATCTATGGTAATTGATTGGGCCTCATTCCAGTATTGAAAAAGAAATATTTGAAATAGAATATTTGAAAATAGAAATATATGAAGCCGTGTTGATTAGATTGATGCCATTTTGACGCAAACGATATTTATATCGATTATATTCGTTTTTATAATGAATATTGAAAAGCGATTTCAAAATCGAATATTCTGAAAATGAATTCGAATCGAATTGAAATTGAATAGATTGAATTCGAATTGAAATTGAATATAGAATGAATTCGAATTGAAATTGAATAGAATTGGTTTCGAATTGAAATTGAAAATGGATTCGAATTGAAATTGAATAGAATTGAATTCGAATTGAAATTGAATAGAAATTAATTCGAATTGAAATTGAATTGAATTGAGAACGAACTGAAATGGAATTAAAAATCGATTTAAATTGAAATCAATTTGAGATGAATTTAAAACGAATTTATATTGAAAACTTCAATCTTGATTTGAATTTGAAAATGAAGTTGAAATCGTTTCGAAAACGAATTTAAAACAATTTATAAAATATGTTTTAAAAGGAAATCGACGAAGTATGTATTATATATATTATATATATAATATAATGGCCTGAATAGAACGCGTCGCGCTGTGGTAGTTCGTGAATTTCGACCATTGATTTCGAATGGATATTGCGGGAGATCCGACCGTCGGATTATCCTAAAACCAGAATCGTTGGGTTCTAATCGAAAAGAGCTTTCTAACGAATATTAGAAATTAAAAATCTAATGGTTGGATTTGGAATTATTTCCAAACCAAATTTGGAAAAGGTCGCGGTAAATGCAGTTCGATGGCCATTGATGGAAATCGACTGTACGGGCCTTGATAAAATTACTAAAAATAGTAATAATTTGTGTAAAATCATAAGAAATGATTAGGGAAGAATTGGGATGAAAAACTCCATATTTGAAAAGATAAAAATAGATTTTTATCGAAATGAACTAGTTTTGAACTAGAATTATAATTCTATTTATTTTTAAATAAATAAATTGAATTTGAAAAGGGTTTTAAAAGTAACCAGAATTTCCAATAATTGAATGGGAATGGATTTGAATCGAAATTGTCTTTGGAATATTTCGATGTTGGATTTCGTGATGATACAGGTATTGTTATGGGAATTTGAAAGATATATTTATATCGTTATTTCCAATAAGATTTTATTGGTCGTAGAATTTGATATTGAATATAAGCCGATATATTTTCTATTCAGAGCCTTGTATTTAATATCAAATGTGATTTGGGTTTGTCGTGAATGGTGTCTTCATTAACACTGTTCTTAAGCCCAGTTGAGAAAAAGATTAAATCTTTTTATTTAGATTTAATGAAGTGTACCAATTAAATGATATTTAATTGGAATTGAATTGGTATTGATTTTTGGGTTTATCGTGAACAGTGTTTTAAATAACACTTGTTCTTTAACCCGATAATTAATGGAATGTGATTTTGGGTTTATCGTGAACCATGTTTTAAATGACACTGATTCTTTAACCCGGTTAAGGATTAAAACTAAGTGGAGTTTTAATGAATCTTTAATTAGATTGAAAAGATCGAGAATGGAGTATTACCAGTTTTACTCCAGGCGATAGTTAAATCTTTAATTAG
Source organism: Allium sativum (assembly GCA_030737875.1). NCBI lineage: Eukaryota > Viridiplantae > Streptophyta > Magnoliopsida > Asparagales > Amaryllidaceae > Allium > Allium sativum. The sequence goes on from CM060916.1 coordinate 836,726,814, forward strand.
ATTTGAACGTGAAATGGTAATTGAATTTACCGATAACACCGTGGTGTTAGATATGAAGTATTACCAGTTTTACTTCAGGGGATGAATAGGTTGGGATTGGGAAATAAATGATTACTCCGGTGTGGTTCGCTAATCCCGACTAGTTTGAATTGATATTCAAAGAAGATTAAAGAATAAATTTAAAGAATTTATCTTTAATAAAATTAATGGGAACCTTTCCCAAAGTATAAGAATATTTGAATAAAAGAATATTCTGAATTGGAATGAGTCATATGTTGTGTTTGTGTAACACTTGTTTATTATATACGCGAGTTATTCAGAAAGACCGGGTTTATCCCATTCTGAATAACTGATTCGACGATGAGTCGTAGATGAAGACGGTGGTTAAAGACCGGAGGTCTTCATGTCGTTTTGATAATTACTGATGATCTTGATTGGGCCGTACACCCAAGAGGAGGGAATCAGTTGGTGGTCGTCCAGACGTACTTGGAGATCGATGGATATGCGTGGTACTAGGTGCCTCCGGTTTCGTTCAGACCCAGAACGGACTTGTAAATGGACTGTGTGTCTGACATTGGATATCATTCTGTGTGATCGATGGATATTGGTTGCATAGAGTGGTTTGCCTGTGTGGCATGCTAAGGTGCAAATGATCAAGGCTTCTGTTGAAAAGCAGAGTCTTGTGGTTGATGATCAAAGCACAGCCTGTGTGGCATAGCTTTGTGTAACGTTGGTTCGCAAGCCTCACACCCCGGTTGTGAACCAAAACCGGGAGAGGACATCAGGGAGGACATGCGTTTCTTTCTAGTTAGAAGTGGCGTCAGTGGTTTTACACGCCCTGACGAGTTTGACTTATGTGTTTGTTGATGTTGCGAGGCGCCTCAGATATATCAGTGACTATGTGAAGCCGATGGAGTCATTCGTTGGCTCATTTACACCCCAAAGGGTGGGGAAACGTAGTGTTCAGGCATAATAATCCACATCGGTGGACCGGCCCTGACGATCCAAGGCTTTCCTGCGTGCTTTCCTAAGGGGCGGACTAGAGCGTCTCGAATTTGGTGAGGACTATCTTTTGCCTCGGTTCACAGATGGAAATCCAAATTCCAATACGTGACTGTGCGGTTTTGATTGTAGGGCCTAGTATGGCGACATGATATATGGTACCCATGCCGTCTATGATTTATATTTATGATTGAAATTGTTTTTGACACTATACACTCATAATAGTATCAAATGATTTGTTTTTAACGTATCAAGCATGCTTTGGCTATTATAAAGTAAAACCCTATCCTACAGCTTGCGTTGCATTGTGTGATGACACCTGGGTCTTATAATAGCTTCATGGTTCTTTATTTAGCATTGACTGTTGTTTTATGCACGGGTGTTCTGGGGAGGAAACCCGTTCATGTTATACGGCGTGGTCCCTTGATTTACCTAACTTTAAAAATAAAGATTAATAACTGTTTTAGTTCTCACACCAGTCCCATGACTGACCTGGAGTTTATTGTTTTAAAATAAACTCTGGGTGCCCTTATTTTGACACGGGCAACTGGTAGTTTTGGGTTTGCAGATTTATATTCACAAGATCCTGGTTATAGCTGGAATGATATTCGGAAAGCTTTGTATCCGTATATCTCCTTCAGTTGTGTATTGTATTATTTTCCATTGCTATGTAATTTATTTTAAACTCTGATATTTGGTAAATGTGTAATATTGATTTATACTCTGTATATTCTTGTATTCTGATGGAATTGTTGTAACATACAATGAAATGTCTTCTGTCTGCATTCTATTTTGTTGTGTTCTCAAAACAATCAGGCGTTTCGAATGGTCTTGATCGGTTTAGCGACTGATTCGGATCGAGCGAAATTCCCGGTCGTTACATCGTGGTATCAGAGCTTTGGTTTACAAAGCTCAGAGAACAAGACACATTAGAACCATACGAAAGAATTCATCAGATATTGGATTAGTAATATCCAATGGGAATGACTCGTTAGAGATGGGATCAGTAGTATCCTAGAACGAGTGTGAAGAGTATATTTTTAAAATGAAAACAGATTTTGTTTTGAAATTTAAAATGTAGTATACGTATTTGAATATTTATTTTATATTGAATTTGGACAATCCAATATATAAAGATTTTGCGTATACGCCTTGCAAACGTATATTCGAAGTTTTAATATATTGGATAGATATAGAATCACACTCTAGTCGCCCGGAGATGATTCTGACGATAGTTCGAACATCATCAGAATTGGTATTCGATTTTCGAAAGTGAGATTTCTATATATTTCCAATAGACTGGTGTGAGAACCGAAACTAGATAGGGCTTATTGTTGTGATTTGGCATCAAAAAAATCTGATTTTTTGACTATGAATCAAAGTTGTGAATTTGAAAAGCTAATCAACTAATTGATTGATGGTTGTGTTGTTGATTATTGGTTGATTAATTAAAATTTGTATCCTATAGCCAAATTGTATCAAATAGTGGATTGTATTGAAAATTAGTCGCATTTGCATGCATGTACACGTACTTACATTGAACAGGTCAAGGCAAGGAGGCTAGAGTAGAAGAATAAAATTGTTTGCCCGACAAATAGGTACATGTTTACCATAATTTACTGTTTTGTTTGGGTGATGATGATTTTATGAGCCGATTGGCTAGCCGCTTGGCTTTTTCTTTTTCTTTTGGATTGAAGAAGGCCATGGGAGGCTATATGAAATATCCCGAAGTCCCCGGTGCAGGGGGGGTTATGGCGAAATTTTTCGAAAATTTAGGGTGTTAGCCAAATTTTTGAAAAATTTGAAAAGTTCTTAGAAACAGAAAGGTTGAATAACTTAAGCCGTAATAAAAATAATGAATGTTGAGTTGATCAGTGAAACAACTTTCGGCTTTGTTCCTTTTCGGGGACGAAAGTTTTAAGTAGGGGAGATTGTAATAACCCGGAAATCCGAGCCAATTAAAATTTATATTTTGGCAATTTTAGTGAATTTTGATTATTTAAAATGAATTATTTTAAATAATAACGACGAGAAATTTATTTTGAATAGAATTAGAACGTATATATTTATATACGTCGTCGATAGAATATAAATATTTATTTTAAATTATAAAAGGAATTGAAAATGGCGCGGTAGTTCGATAATTCGATTTCAAAATTCAAATGAATGTACTGGGTGCAAAATAAACCGGATTTTAGTGAAACCAAAAATATTAGAATCTAATTTAGAATATCTTTCCAACGAATCCGAAAAGTTGAAATTTCATAGTGGGGATAAAAAGTTATGCCCTGTTGAAAATTCAGAATAGTCGCTATGGAATTTTGGCCCTTAAAAATAGCCATTTTGCAAACGACCTCGGTTTTCGACGAAATCAGTTTTGTTGGATCCGTGATGTCAAATTATTGCTAGGTTTCAAATTTCATAATTTTTCGAATTAATATGTGAGCGTGGCAAAGGAAAACACGTTTGACCAGTTTCATCGATTTTAATCGACTGGAAAATGACCATTTTTCAAACGGTCTCAGAATTCGACGAAACTGGTTTTATTAGGACCGTATCGTCAATACGAAGCTAGAAAATATTTTTCTAGGATTTTTCGAGTTAGTATATGGCCCTAATAAATTGAAATGTGCGTTCAAATTCAATATATAGAATTATATTTTCATTTGGACGAAAACTGATCGAAACGATTGAATCAGCTTGCGAAACATATCCCATTGTGTTCGGAATTGGGGTAATACGCTAGGGACGACAGTCATTGGGCTCGATTTGGGATTCGTATGAAAAGTCAACCATATAGGATTTAAAAATAATTAAATATAAATAAATATTTTATAAAACCCCTTAGCCCCCTCTCCTTTCTTTCTTCAGTCAAAACCCGATCCAAATCAAACCCCTCCCCCCTCCTCCTGACCTCGCGCCTCCCCCTTTCCCCTTCCGCCGACGCGACTGCCACCCACCGCCCTCCGCCACCGACGCTGACGCCTCCTCCTATTCCTTCCCTCCGTTCGAACCCTGCAGCCCCCCCAAACCCTAACTCCACGAAGAAACCCGCCACCAACCTCCTGACCCCGCCACCGTGGCCTGCCGCCGACCAAGCGAAGCCCCCCGACCACCTCCGAACCAATGCTGCTCTCCTCAGCCTCCAACCCCGATTTTAAGCCCTCGTCCGATTAAAAATTGAATTTTTACTGCTTTCCACTTTGTGTTTAAACCCCGACCTCGTAGGCGAGCTGTTGCGCTACAATGAAGCCCCCTTCTCGCTGAAAAGAATGTGATTTTTTTTTAAATTTAGTTTTTAAATTATAAAAGGCATAGAAAATAAAAGAAGATTTTTATGTAAGTAAATACAAAAAGATTCAGTTTTATTTTGTATGAATTAGCAAGAAGAAGATAAGATTTAGTAAATCGAAAAAGGAGTGATTTTTATTAGAAAAGATAATATTTTTATTGGAGAAAAAGTTTGATTTTTATATATGTATATAAAGTTAGGATTTTTAGTTATGTAAAAATAGAATTTTAACGATGTAAAAATAGAATTTTTATATAATAGAGAAGTTAAAAATATAAATTTTATACTAGTGGCATATTAAAAATACGATTTTTATATAGGTATGATGGTAAAAATATGATTTTTATTCATGTAGAGTAATAAAAATATAATCTTTATTAGAAGAAGAGCGATATAAAAATACAATTTTTATAACGAAGTGAAGATAAAATTTTGATTTTTATATATATGAAGATAAAAATGTAATTTTTATATCCATCGCAACAATATAAAATTGTGATTTTTATATATGTAGTGGCTACGGACAATGAAATTGACAAAAGGCGAGCACAACGAAGATTTCTACATAAGAAGAGTCGTGGCGTTTGGTTTAGCTTTCGGTGAGAAATCCTCACTTTTAAATTTATTTCTAGTTAAAATATATACAAGGATGCAAACGGTGTTTAGTAGCACCCGACACCCATCGTCCACAGACCATGGACGGCTTGTATGCTTGTTTGTTTGATTTTGCCGTGTAGTTGATTGTGTGTTGTGATGTGAAATGAAATAAAATATTTATATAGTTAAAATATTTTATAGTTGAAAATAGAATTTTTTAATGTGTATTTAAAAAAGAAATAAAAATAAACAAATCGGACGATTTGTTTATATACACACATTTGACTGATATTGATTGGGACGATAAATTTTACACATCGCCCAACTGCACAAATAAAATCCGTGTTTGATTATTTGAAAACCCCATACGGGTATTGGGGTGATATAGACATACACTAATCCCAATAATTAGTTGTATGTCGATCGATTGATTGACAGACTGTTTTAAGCATTGAATATTTATATTTGATGCTTATACAGTGTAGAATGCACTTTGGATGATGGTTGATTATTTGTCATTGTTGATATATACATGCGTTGTATGGAAATCCATAGAAATAAAATCTATGGTAATTGATTGGGCCTCATTCCAGTTTTGAAAAAGAAATATTTGAAATAGAATATTTGAAAATAGAAATATATGAAGCCGTGTTGATTAGATTGACGCCATTTTGACGCAAACGATATTTATATCGATTATATTCGTTTTTATAATGAATATTGAAAAGTGATTTCAAAATCGAATATTTTGAAAATGAATTCGAATCGAATTGAAATTGAATAGAATTGAAATTGAATAGATTGAATTCGAATTTAAATTGAATATAGAATGAATAAGAATTGAAATTGAATAGAATTGGATTCGAATTGAAAATGAATTCGAATTGAAATTGAATAGAATTGAATTCGAATTAAAATTGAATAGAAATGAATTCAAATTGAAATTGAATTGAGAACGAACTGAAATTGAATTAAAAATCGATTTAAATTGAAATCAATTTGAGATGAATTTAATACGAATTTATATTGAAAAATACAATCTTGATTTGAATTTGAAAATGAAGTTGAAATCGTTTCGAAAACGAATTTAAAACAATTTATAAAATACGTTTTAAAAGGAAATCGACGAAGTATATATTATATATATAATATAATGGCTTGAATAGAACGCGCCGCGCTGTGGTAGTTCGTGAATTTCGACCATTGATTTCGAATGGATATTTTGGGAGATCCGACCGTCGGATTATCCTAAAACAGGAACCGTTGGGTTCGTATCGAAAAGAGCTTTCTAACGAATATTAGAAATTAAAAATATAACGGTTGGATTTGGAATTATGTCCATATCAATTTTGGAAAAGGTCGTTGTAAGTGCAGTTCGATGGCCGTTGATGGAAATCGACTGTACGGGCCTTGATAAAATTATTAAAAATAGTAATAATTTGTGTAAAATCATAAGAAATGATTTGGGAAGAATTGGGATGAAAAACTCCATATTTGAAAAGATAAAAATAGATTTTTATCGAAATGAACTAGTTTTGAACTAGAATTATAATTCTATTTATTTTTAAATAAATAAATTGAATTTGAAAAGGGTTTTAAAAGTAACCAGAATTTCCAATAATTGAATGGGAATGGATTTGAATGGAAATTGTCTTTGGAATATTTCGATGTTGGATTTCGTGATGATACAGGTATTGTTATGGGAATTTGAAAGATATATTTATATCATTATTTCCAATACGATATTTGTTGGTCGTAGAATTTGATATTGAATATAAGCCGATATATTTTCTATTCAGAGCCTTGTATTTAATATCAAATGTGATTTGGGTTTGTAGTGAATGGTGTCTTCATTAACACTGTTCTTAAGCCCAGTTGAGAAAAAGATTAAATCTTTTTATTTAGATTTAATAAAGTGTACCAATTAAATAATATTTAATTGGAATTGAATTGGTATTGATTTTTGGGTTATCATGAACAGTGTTTTAAATAACACTTGTTCTTTAACCCGATAATTAATGGAATGTGATTTTGGGTTTATCGTGAACCGTGTTTTAAATGACCCTGATTCTTTAACCTAGTTAAGGATTAAAACTAAGTGGAGTTTTAATGAATCTTTAATTAGATTGAAAAGATCGAGAATGGAGTATCACCAGTTTTACTCCAGGCGATAGTTAAATCTTTGATTAGATTTGAACGTGAAATGGTAGTTGAATTTACCGATAACACAGTGGTGTTAGATATGAAGTATTACCAGTTTTATTTCATGGGATGAATAGGTTGGGATTGGGAAATAAATGATTACTCCGGTGTGGTTCGCTAATCCCGACTAGTTTGAATTGATATTCAAAGAAGATTAAAGAATAAATTTAAAGAATTTATCTTTGATAAAATTAATGGGAACCTTTCCCAAAGTATAAGAATATTTGAATAAAAGAATATTCTGAATTGGAATGAGGCGTATGTTGTGTTTGTGTAACACTTGTTTATTATATACGTGAGTTATTCAAAAAGACCGGGTTTATCCCATTCTGAATAACTGATTCGACGATGAGTCGAAGATGAAGACGGTGGTTGAAGACCGGAGGTCTTCACGTCGTTTGGATAATTACTGATGATCTTGATTGGGCCGTACACCCAAGAGGAGGGAATCAGTTGGTGGTCGTCCAGACATACATGTAGATCGATGGATAAGCGGGGTACTAGGTGCCTCTGGTTTCGTTCAGACCCAGAACGGACTTGTAAATGGACTGTGTGTCTGACATTGGATATTATTCTGTGTGATTGATGGATATTGTTTGCATAGAGTGGTTTGCCTGTGTGGCATGCTAAGGTGCAAATGATCAAGGCGTCTGTTGAAAAGCAGAGTCTTGTGGTTGATGATCAAAGCATAGCCTGTGTGGCATAGCTTTGTGTAACATTGATTCGCGAGCCTCACACCCTGGTTGTGAATAAGAAACGGGAGAGGACATCAGGGAGGACATGCGTTTCTTTCTAGTTAGAAGTGGCATCAGTGGTTTTACATGCCCTGACGAGTTTGACTTATGTGGTTGTTGCTGTTGCGAGGAGCCTCGGATATATCAGTGACTATGTGAAGCCGAAGGAGTCATTCGTTGGCTCATTTACACCCCAAAGGGTGGGGAAACGTAGTGTTCAAGCATAATAATCCACATCGGTGGACCGGCCCTGACGATCCAAGGCTTGCCTGCGCGCTTGCCTGAGGGGCGGACTAAAGCGTCTCGAATTCGGTGAGGACTATCTTTTGCCTCGGTTCACAGATGGAAATCCAAATTCCAATACGTGACTGTGCGGTTTTGATTGTAGACCCTAGTATGGCGACATGATATATGGTACCCATGCGTCTATGATTGATATTTATGATTGAAATTGTTTTTGATACTATACACTTATAATAGTATCAAATGATTTGTTTTTAATGTATCAAGCATGCTTTGGCTATTATAAGGTAAAACCCTATCCTCCGGCTTGCGCTGCATTGTGTGATGAGACCTGGGTCTTATAATAGCTTCATGGTTCTTTATTTATCATTGCGCTGTTGTTTTATGCACTGTTGTTCTTGGGAGGAAACCCATTCCATGTTATACGGTGTGGTCCCTTGATTTACCTAACTTTAAAAATAAAGATTAATAACTGTTTTAGTTCTCACACCAGTCCCATGACTGACCTGGAGTTTATTGTTTTAACCTAAACTATGGGTGCCCTTATTTTGACACGGGCAGCTAGTAGTTTGGGGTTTGCAGATTTATATTCACAGGATCCTGGTTACAGCTGGAATGATATCTGGAAAGCTTTATATCCGTATATCTCCTTCAGTTGTGTATTGTATTATTTTCCGCTGCTATGTAATTTATTGTAATCTCTGATATTTGGTAAATGTGTAATATTGATTTATACTCTGTATATTCTTGTATTCTGGTGGAATTGTTGTAATATACAATGAAATGTCTTCTGTCTGCGTTCTATTTTTTCTTGTTCTAAAAACAATCAGGCGTTTCGAACGGTCTTGATCGGTTTAGCGACTGATTCGGATCGAGCGAAATTCCCGGTCGTTACACATGCCAATAATGATATGGTGTCATTTATAGGATAGAATCAATTTCTAATGTCTCTGATTTCACTTGTATGGCTCGTTCTGATTTAGCCTGGTTTCCTCTTTTGAAATTCTCGAATTTAATTGATGGAATTCTGATCTTTTGTTATCTAATTTTAAGCCCGAAAATTGAGCAGAAAATTTGACAATTTAAATTCAATTATATCAAGAAACAAATTGCTAGAATTTTGATTTTCTTGCCGAGTTTGCAAACTTTGATTGATTAGAGAAAAAAACTGCCTTTAAAAAAATCGGATTTCTTGTAAATTACTGTAGTTTAATTCTCCAAACAATCCCTGCATAATTTATGGAATCATTTATAAAACTTGCCAAATATGAATTGAAATTTTCTGGAAATGATTTCCAGACCAATTAAGAATGGATGATTTCTGGAAAGAGTTGAATGCTGAATTTTGTTGTTCACATTCAATTTCTTGTGCACCATTCAAAATGATTTCTGCCTTGTCACCATTTCATTGTCATTCATGTTCATCTTGATTGCTCACATGTATACTACATATGTCACTGAAACATATATGATTGTTCATACTGTACATGAAATCACCAATGCTTCACCATAGTCAAGTTCATCATTTGTCACCCATATATGTATCAGCATCATTCAGTTATTGTTCCTCTAGGCTTGGCTTGATCACTACATTCTCTTTACTGAACCATGCTTGATTTTAGTTGTTGCATATATCATTTTGACTGTATTTGAAACCTGGGGTTTGTAGAATCATACTGCTGCTTGATTTTGAGACTGCTGCATCACTATGAAACCATGCTTCATGCCTTATATGACTGTTCTGATCATGTCTGCATGCATTTGAATCTTTCTTGAGTGTGTGCACTTGAGATTTGGTGCACCCATGATGAGTAACTTGTTCTTTCCTGAACTATTTGAACTTGAATGATGTACTCGGACATGAATCATACTTGCACCATTTATATATGCAAACTTGTACATATATACATGATCATATGCTAGCTGTAACATGAACTCCCTCCTTACCTGAGCTACCTATTGACTGTACTTGCTGTCTTTGCATTCGGCATGCCTTCTCATGCTGCCTGCTTCACTTGAATACTTACTTGTGACAACAAGGAATTTCGCTCGATCCGAATCAGTCGCTAAACCGATCTAGACCGTTCGAAACGCCTGAATGTTTTTGAGAACACGACAAAACAGAACGCAGACGGAAGAACATTTCATTGTTTATTACAACAATTCCATCAGAATACAAGAATATACAGAGTATAAATGAATATTACACAGAAATATCAGAGATTCAAATTACATTTAAATACATAGCAGCGGAAAATAATACAATACACAACTGAAGGAGATATACGGATAGAAAGCTTTCTGGATATCGTTCCAGCTGTAAACCAGGATCCTGTGAATATAAATCTGCAAAACCAAAACTACTAGCTGCCCGTGTCAAAATAAGGGCACCCAGATTTTAGGTTAAAACAATAAACTCCAGGTCAGTCATGGGACTGGTGTGAGAACTAAAACAGTTAATCTTTATTTTAAAGTTCGGTAAATCAAGGGACCGCGCCGTATAACACGGAACGGGTTTCCTCCCAAGAATACCAGTGCATAAAATAACATCGCAATGCTAAATAAAGAACAATGAAGCTATTATAAGACCCATTTCCCATCACACAATGCAATGCAAGCCGGAGGATAGGGTTTTTACCTTATAATAGCCAAAGAATGCTTGATACGTTTAAAACAGATTATTTGATACTATTATAAGTGCAAAGTGTATAAAACAACTTCAAATCATAAGTATCAATCGTAGACGGCATAAGCGCCCCATCCCACTATGTCGTCATACTCGGCTCTACAAATAAAACCGCAAATGTCACGTATTTGGAAATTGGATTTCCATCTATGAACCGAGGCAAAAGATAGTCCTCAACCGATTCGAGACTCTCTAGCCCGAGCCTCAGGCAAGTACTCAGTCAAGCCTTTGGATCGTCATGGCCGGTGCACCGATGTGGATTAAAATTCCTGAACACTGCGTTTTCCCGCCCTATGGGGCGTAAATGAGCCAACGAATGACTCCATCGGACCCGGATCGTCCGATCAAACCGAGGCGCCTCGCAACAGCAACAACCACATAAGTCAAACTCGTCAGGGCGTGTAAAACCACTGACGCCACTTCTAACTAGAAAGAAACGCATGTCCTCCCTGAGGTCCGTCTCCCGTTTTTGGTTCATACCGGGTGTGAAACTCGCGAAGTAAACGTTACACAAAGCTACGCCACAAAGGCCGTGCTTCGATCATCAACCACAAGACTTTGCTTTTCAACAGAAGCCTTGATCATTCGCCACTTAGGCATGCCACACAGGCAATTCACTCTATGCGTTTGATATCCATCAGTATATAACCCCTGAGCTCGCACGTCTCAGAGAAGGGCGTTAAGCAAGAGAATAAATTCTCCGCCGCCAAACAGATATATTTAATAGAAATCAATCACACAGACTAAAATCCAACGTCAGACACACAGTCCATTTACAAGTCCGTTCTGGGTCTGAACAAAACCGGAGGCACCTAGTACCCCGCATATCCATCGATCTCCAAGTACGTCTAGACGATCACCAACTGTTTCCATCTTCTTGGGTGTACATCCCAATCAAGATCATCAGTAATCACCCAAACGACGTGAAGACCTCCGATCTTCGACCACCGTTGTCATCTTTGACACCACGTCGAATCAGTTATTCAGAATGGGATAAACCCGGTCTTTCTGAATAACTCGCGTATATATATAATAAACACGTGTTACACAAACATAACATACGCCTCATTCCAATTCAGAATATTCTTTTATTCAAATATTCTTATATTTTGGGAAAGGTTCCCATTAATTTTATCAAAGATAATTTTTTTAAATTTATTCTTTAATCTCCTTTTTGAATATCAATTCAAACTAGTCGGGATTAGCGAACCACACCGAAGTAATCATTTATTTTATTTCCCAATCCCAACCTATTCATCCCATGAAGTAAAACTGATAATACTTCATATCTAACACCACGGTGTTATCGGTGAATTCAGTTACCATTTCACGTTCAAATCTAATTAAAGATTTAACTATCGCCTGGAGTAAAACTGGTGATACTCCATTCTAACACCTTTTCAATCTAATTAAAGATTCATTAAAACTCCACTTAATTTTAATCTTTAACTGGGTTAAAGAATCGGTGTCATTTAAAACACAGTTCACGATAAACCCAAAATCACATTCCATTAATTACCAGGTTAAAGAACAAGTGTTATTTAAAACACTGTTCACGATAAACCCAAAAATCGATATCAATTCAATTCCAATTAAATATTATTTAATTGGTACACTTCATTAAATCTAAATAAAAAGATTTAATCTTTTCTCAACTGGGCTTAAGAACAGTGTTAATGAAAACACCATTCACGACAAACCCAAATCATATTTGATATTAAATACAAGGCTCTGAATAGAAAATATATCGGCTTATATTCAACATCAAATTCTACGACCAACAAATATCTTATTGGAAATAACGATATATATATATATCTTTCAAATTTCCATAACAACATCTGTATAATCACGAAGTCCAACATCGAAATATTCCGAAGACAATTTAGATTCAAATCCATTCCAATGCAATTATTGGAAATTCTGGTTACTTTTAAAACCCTTTTCAAATCCGATTTATTTACTTAAAAATAAATAGAATTTTAATTATAGTTCAAAACTAGTTCATTCCGATAAAAATCTATTTTTATCTTTTCAAATATGGAGTTTTTCATCCCGATTTTTCCCAAATGATTTCTTATGATTCTACACAAATTATTACTATTTTTAATAATTTTATCGAGGCCCGCACAGTCGATTTCCATCAACGGCCATCGAACTGCACTTACAGCGACCTTTTCCAAATTTGATTTGGACATAATTCCAAATCCAACCGTTAGAATTCTAATTTCTAATATTCGTTATAAAGCTCTTTTCGATACGATCCCAACAATTCTGGTTTTAGGAGAATTCGACGGTCGGATCTCCCGTAATATCCGTTCGAAGTCAATGGTCGAAATTCGGGAACTGCCGCGGCGCGGCGCGTTCTATTCAGGCCATTATATTATATATATAATATATACTTCGTTGATTTCCTTTTTAAAACGTATTATATAAATCGTTTTAAATTCGTTTTCAAAACGATTTCAACTTCTTTTTCAAATTCAAATCAGAATTGAATTTTCCTTTACAAATTCGTTTTAAATTCATTTCAAACTGATTTCAATTCAAATCGATTTTGAATTCAATTTCTGTTCGTTTTCAATTCAATTCAATTTCAATTCGAATTCCTTTCTATTCAATTTCAATTCGAATTCATTTCTATTCAGTTTAATTCGAATTCATTTCTATTCAGTTTAAGTTCGAATTTCAATTATTTTCAAAATATCAGATTTTGAAATCACTTTCGATATTCATTATAAAATGAATAAAATCGATATAAATATCGTTCACGTCAAAATGGCGTCAATCTAATCAACATGGCTTCATATATTTCTATTTTCAAATATTCTATTTCAAATATTTCTTTTTCAAATATTTCTATTTCAAAACTGGAATGAGGCCCAATCAATTACCATATAATGTTAATTATATGGATTTTCTACAACACAGGTATACAATAACAACGATGAATAATCAACCATCATCCAAAGTGCATTCTACACTGTATAAGCATCGAATATAATTATTTAACGCTTATAACAGTCTGTCAATCAATCGATCGACATACAACTAACTATTGGGATTAGTGTATGTCATCTATCATCCCAATACCCGTGTGGGGTTTCAAACAATCAAACACAGATTTTATTTGTGCAGTTGGGCGATGTGTAAAATTTGTCGTCCCAATCAATATCAGTCAAATGTGTGTATATAAACAAATCGTCCAATTTGTTTATTTTTATTTCATTTCATATACACGTTAAAAATTCCATTTTTAACTATAAAATATTTTTAAATATATAAATATTTTATTTCGTTTCACATCACATCACACAATCAACTTCACATCAAAATCAAACAAACAAGCATACAAGCATACAAGCCGTCCATGGTCTGTGGACGACGGGTGTCGGGTGCTACTAAACACCGTCTGCATCCTAGAATATATTATTAACTAGAAAACAAAATTTAAAAGGTGAGAAGTTCTCACTGAGTTGCTTATCCAATCTCACTACTCTTCTTATGTAGAAATCTTCGTCGTTCCTTCTTTCATCACTTTCGTCATCCGTATTCACTACATATATAAAAATCGAATTTTTACTTCGCTATCCAATATATAAAAATCAAATTTTTTCTTTGCTATTCAATATATAAAAATCGAATTTTTACTTTGCTATTCAATATATAAAAATCGAATTTTTACTTTTCTATTCAATATATAAAAATCAAATTTTTACTTTGCTATTCAATATATAAAAATCAAAATTTTACTTTGTTATTCAATATATAAAAATCGAATTTTTACTTTGCTATTCAATATATAAAAATCGAATTTTTACTTTGCTATTCAATATATAAAAATCGAATTTTTATTTTGCTATTCAATATATAAAAATCGAATTTTTATTTTGCTATCTAATATATAAAAATCAATTTTTTATTACAAATCTCTATATGTAAAGATTGCATTTTTATTTCGTTACAGGAATAAAGATAATATTTTTACTACTCTACATGAATAAAAATCATATTTTTATATCACCTACATAATAAAGATCGAATCTTTAATACTTTTATATTATAAAAACCATATTTTTAACCTTCACACTATAATAAAAATTATATTTTTAATCTTCTCATCACATAAAAAAATCACATTTCATATGCTATCCTATAATAAAAACTGATTTATATAGGAACCCATTCATATAAGGACTGATTTAAATAAAAAAAATTAATTTTAAAACAAGGATTTTCAAATAGGAAAACTTACTGTTGTAGGAGGGGGCGGTTTACGTGGCTGAGGAGGAGGGGAAGGAAGAGCTTCGGCGCGGCGCGTTGGTCCAGGGGAGGGGTACAGGTGGCGCGCGAGGCTTTGAGGGGGGGCTCCGGGTATTGACGTCGAAGAAGAAGAAGGTGAGGGGGGTGAATGGGCGACCGGGTGGAGGAGCTGGAGGCGGAGGGTGGCGCTCCAACGACGAGGGAGGAAGAGGGGGGGGGGGGGTCAGCGCGATTAGGGTTTTTTTCCTCTTTTAATTTTTGTTGTTGAACGAAATCGGGGGGGGGGTATATATGTAAAGAACTTTATATTTTAATTTATTTATTTTTTCCTATAAAAAGTTGACTTTTATTTCGAACTCAAAATTGAGCCCACCGACTGTCGCCCATAGCTGATTACCCCCATTCCAAACAAAATGGGATATGTATCGTAGGCTGATTCGATCGTTACGATCAGGTTTCGTCAAAATCAACATATAACTCTATATATTGAATTTTGAACGTGCATTTCAATTTACCGGGTCACATACTAACTCGAAAAATTCCAAAAAAATATTTTCTAGCTTCGTATTGACGATACGGTCCTAACAAAACTAGTTTCGTCGAATTGTGAGACAGTTTGAAAAATGGTCATTTTCCAGTCGATTAAAATCAACTGAAAGTGGTCAAATGCGTTTTCCTTTCCCACGCTCACATATTGATTCGAAAAATTATGAAATTTGAAACCTAGCAATAATTTAACATCGCAGATCCAACAAAAGTGGTTTCGTCGAAATCCGAGGTCGTTTGCAAAATGGCTATTTTCAGGTGCCGAAATTCCATAGCGACTATTCTGAAATTTCAGCTGGACATATCTTTTGATCCTCGCTATGAAATTTCCATTTTTCAGATTCATTGGAAAGATATTCACAAATAGATTCTAATATTTTTGGTTTCACTAAAATCCGGTTTATTTTGAATCCTGCACATCCATTTGAAGTTTGAAATCGAATTATCGAACTACCGCGCCATTTTCAATTCCTTTTATAAATATAAATAATTATTTATATTCTAACGACGATCCGAATAAATATATACGTTTGAATTCAGTTCAAAATAAATTTCTCATCGTTTTTATTTAAAATATTCATTTTAAATAATCAAAACTCGCTTAAATTGCCAAAATAAAAATCTTTAAATTGGCTCGGATTTCCGGGTTATTACAATCTCCCCCACTTAAAACTTTTCGTCCCCGAAAAGGAACGAAGCCGAAAGTTGTTTAACAAATCAACTCAACTTTCGATATTTCCATTATGGCTTAAGTTCTTCAACTTTTCAGTTTCTAAGAACTTTTCAAAATTTTCAAAAATTTGGCTAACACCCTAAATTTTTGAAAAAAATCGCCATAGCCTCCCCTGCACCGGGAGCACGGGAAAATCCCGAAATTGCCATACAGACCTTCTGATCTCAAAAAGAAAAAGCCAAGCGGCTAGCCAATCGTCTCATAAAATCATCATCACCCAAACAAAACAGTAAATTATAGTAAACATGTACCTATTTGTCGGGCAAACAAATTTTTTTCTCTGCTCTAGCCTCCTTGCTATGACCTGTTCAATGTATAGACATGTATATGCAAGCAAATGCGATAAATTTCCAATACAATTCACTATTTGGTTCAATTTGGCTAAAGGTTCTGTAACACCCCGCCTCCGCTAGGGTCACTCGCAAAGGAATGCACTAGCTTTAGAGGGGCATTATTGGTAAACATGCACAGAAATATCACAAGACAGAACATATAAAATAGCGGAAGTAAAATCAATTTTTCATAACATGAATACATAAGGTCTAAAGCCTTTTACATCAGAGTACATCAAAACCTGTCTTGCAATAGTAAAGAAGCATAAAGACTTTTTTATAAATTATTCCCCAAGTAAAACAGTAAAGTAGCCATAGCCAAGAGAAGTCCAAGCCATCCATGATGACCTTCAAGCAGAAGAAGTCCGAACTAAACAGCATTGTTTCCTCCCTGAAACCTGGGGGGAAACGGAAGAAAAGAGGCGAAACAAAACGGGTCAGTCAAAAAGACTGAGTAAGTCCTATCTACTTTCAGTATAAAAACAGGTAAAGGTAACATGACATGCATAAACTGAAAGTAAACATAAGGATAACTACAAGATAGATAAACCAGGGTAGCCGGTTGAACTTCTGTGGCAAGGTAAACTAAGGTATCATGATAAACTACGGTGTTATGATAAGTCAAGTCATCACATCGTCAGATTTCTATCGAGTACATTATCCCAAGGTATCTACCCCGTCTAACATCCCACGGTATCTATTATGTATATTCTTCCTAGTTCTAACATGTATATTTGCTCTGCACCTCTCGTACTAGTATCCCTACCCGCGTCATGTGTTAACCATGAATGTCCCTTGCCCAAAGTCGTGTAATGGTCCATGTCAACCTAATATACCGCATATATAGGTTACTCAAAATCATATGTTTCTTTCCATGTATATAAGTTCAGTCCTTTGCCGTACCTCGTACGGGCTTCCTTATGTCGTATTTTCCTTGAAATCGTTTGGACTGTCACCCTTGCTCTAGCTAGGCTCTTCCATATGAATCATCGTTTGAACTACTAGGACTTACACCACCTAGCACCACTAGGGATTATGCTTACCTATTGCACGCTTTCGTATTTCGGTTTGGGTTAAACCACCTAGGCCACTAGGGATTACGCTAACCCTCAACCGCGCCCTTTTTCCCACGCATTCATCGTGAATCGTTTTTCTATAACTGTATGCACATGTATCACATCGTGCCATCCGAGTCCTGTCACAGGGAAAAACAAGAAATACAGGACTCGGTCGGGAGCTTTAGATTTATCTGCCGATGTAGATACTAAGGTCTGCTTTTCTACACGTGGCTATGGTCCCACGAGACCCCTCCCTCAACTAGTGAAAGGCAACACAAGAGAAAATCTTGCATGAGAACTACACTCCGACCAGCCCACATCCTACGGCCCACCTCACCCATAATTAGATAGCAATTATGGTCTGTTGGGTGTTCCCTGCCTTTCCGTACGTACACGCTTGACTCAAGATGGTAGATGATCGACGAACTTGCTATCTCGGGCACCTTATGTATTCGTCGGCTCACTGCTATCCACCCCAGTCTTTAGGTCGCTCGCATAGCAACCAAGGCATGTTCTTGGTTCTTCTACCGCAGACCTCAACCTTTCGTGAGCCTAGTATAATGACCTGGCAGCTCACAGAGGGATCCCAAGAATATCCTCACGTTCCCCGAAGCCGCTGCTTCGTTACCCCGTTCGTTGGAGCCTTTATCTAAATCAGATAGCCTGCTCCTACACGTATACTTAAACGTTGACCTAACGTATCGGGTTACTAATCCATCTAAGAAATGGTCCAAATTTCCTTGACTAAGAATTATTACATAGTTTCCCTTAACTAAGGTTTACCACTTAGCCCTATTTCCATTATCCTTGTTAACTATGGTTATTTACCTAATCCTCCGAATTAGGGTTTATCTAATGGGTTAAGTGTCACTTAAGTTCACAACTTAACCCGTCTACAAAACATGTCGAAACTGGCTAAGTATCCAAGTCCAAGACTTAACCCTACAGACCATGCGTCAAGTTGGTTAAGTATATCAAGCAATCCATGACTCAACCTCGTCTAATTATCATTTTAGATTGGTTAAGTATATATTAATTTGACCCTATCAAATTACCGAGTCAAATCGGTCAAGCGTATTCGAACGATTCGTGACTTAGCCTTATCATGTTTTCACGTTAGATTGGTTAAGTATAGGTTAACTTAACCTCATCCAATTAACGAGTTAGATTGGTTAAGTATAGGTCACTTAACCTCATCAAATCATCGTGTTAAATTAGTTAAGTGTTTAACTTAACCCCATCCGATTACCATGTTTAGATTAGTTAAGCCTAATCTTAACCCCATCCATTAACTGTATTATACGGTTAAGTGTCATTAAGAAAATTTACTTAACCTTATCACGTTATCGTGTTGGATTGATTAAGTGTTGGTTAACTTAATCCCGTCCACTAGTCGTATAAAAATGGTCAAGTGTCGTTAGGCAAATCAAGTTACTTAACCTACCCAACCCTATCATGTTTTGTTAAGTATCATTAGCCTAATCAAATTACTTAATCCATTTGTCCATGTCATATTTGGTTAAGCCTCATTAATCAAATTAACTTAACCCTATTATGTGGCATTAATTATTTAATGCACCCCAACCTCTCACATTAGACTTTGTTGTGGTTACTAGTTAAGCCGGGCGGGTCTGGGTAGATTTACACCACAACTTGGTCTAACCTCGGGTTCAAGCACAACATGACCAACTTCTCACATTGAGTCCTATTGTTTGCAACTACTAGTTAGGCCGGTCGGTTCCGGGTAGTTTTACGTTGCAAACTCAACCCAACCTCGAGTTGGCCACTTTCATGTTTAGTCTAGTGTCATGTTCATAGTCAAGTTTTCAAGCAATTGGGTAGACCTAACTTAATAGGTAAATTCCCAATGGGTAGACCTAACTTAATAGGTAAATTCCCAAGCTTATGTTTTTATGCATACTTACATGTCAACTTCCATGTTATATTTAATGTCACATGTTGTCATGTTATACCCATTTAACCCAAATCATGTTTCACATCATATTTTTATGAAACTTCAAGTTAAGTTTTTCATGTATATTCATGCTCGTCTAACCTAACCCCAAACGTGTTCCCAACGTAAGTATAGACGAGTCAACATAGTAGGAATACTATGACTACAAATTGGCCTCGATCATGCATAGTGTCATAAAAAGGGGTTTTGGCCACAAACACACAAAATGTCACAAGGGAATTTGGCCACAAACATGCATATTATCAAAGAGGGTTTGGCCATAAACATGCACAACTTAAAAGAGGGGATTGGCCACAAGCATGCATAATCTCATAAAGGATTTGGCCACAAACTTGCATGATAACATAAGGGGTTTGGGTTCATAAACATGCATAAGCCCCAAAATCTTGCCTTAGCCAATGTTTCACAAGTAAAGTGGTTCCTAAAGGTTCATGCTAGCATTTCATGCATAAAGATCCAAACTTGCAAGTTAAACTAGGTTATGCATAGCATGAGAGGCATGATTAAGTCACTCACATGGCCTAAAATCATAAACATGAACACAAGAGGCAAGGTAAGGTTCATATAGGTTCGCATAATCATGTTTAGCCTCATTTTATCCCATGTCATTATCAAAACTACCGTTTCCATCTAAAAGTAGCTAGAACTTACATAGTTAGGCCTAGGGAAAGGAGCATGAATCATCTTGGCTAAGAAAGGTGCCTCCTTTGTAGAAGAATCGTCATGGAACTCGCATAGCAATGTAGATTTGGCCTTGATTTGGTGTAGCAAGCTCGCACCTTTTGATTTGAACTTGATTTGGATGCATAGGCTCTAGGGATTTGAGATGGAGGCCATGATCAAAATTGATTTTGGCAGCACTTAGTTGCTAGGTTTGATTTTTAGGGATTTAGGTTAGGTTTAGGGTCTTTTTATAGAGATTAGGATAGTTTTAGGCCCTTAGATTAACCCTAGGATAGATCAGGACCATCAGATCTCGGAAGCTTCCAGAACCAGCCCAAGAACAAGACCAGGTGAGACAAACAGGTGCGCCAGGCAAATTGCCCCGGCCACCCCCTGTCGACAGGCAAGTCGACAGGGCTGTCGACTTGGTCTGGGCCCAAGTCGACAGGCCTGTCGACAGCCCTGTCGACATGGCCTAGGCGGGGAAGCTTCCCGCCTAGCCCCAGATCTGATTTCCAAAACTGTTTCCGAAATTCAAATTTCCAGAAATCTTCTTTGGGCCTTAACCGGGTCATACGGACTCCGATTTTCGAAAACTCGGACTCTATTTCGCGTATTTTTCCGAGACGAACGCAATGGCATAGCCCGTTTTACTTGATTCAGAATTTAAAATTAAATTCTGCCTTGATTCTCGTTTTAACATGTTATCGAAATACGGGTTGTTACATTCTCCCCACCTTTTAGGATTTCGTCCCCGAAATCTCTAAGTTAGGAAGAACATATCCTACCATCCATCATCCATCTACTCAAAACATCATCCACAAGCAACCATTGTCCTTAGATGATTTCTAATGCTATATGAATATATGCAAAACGTGTGTGTACATGCTCCTTAGCTAATGCTAATGATCAGGCCTGAATAATCTTTCTAATGCAAAATATGTATAGTGCCATGAATCCAACATGTATGCAAATAGTCCTAGTCATATAGATACTATATGCGTGCACAATCATTCATTCATATGCAACAACCGCATGATAACACATTCGATTTCATCCATAAACAAGTATAAATACTCGTGCATATGCAATATGAAATGTGACCGAGTCGAGCTAATATCTAATGTAAATTCGCGCATCCACGAGCAACCACTTGCAACCATTTGCAACCATATCAACCATAACATGTTTCAAATACATGTTTACATCCATAGCGTTCTACCTAAGGTTCCCAAAATAAGATCGAGAATATAAACAAAACAAACTCCTTACGGGGTTTGTAACAGAAACAGGACCGAGGGGATATCCATAAAAGATAGCCTACAAGCAAGCTCAACAGAAAACAGGGATCGAGGATATATTCCCAAAAGAGATATCATGCACGTATTTAGTCTTCAGTCTCCTGAGTCGCATTACCTTGAGCTTAGTTCCATCGCGCCTTGACCGCCCCTTTTTCTTCACGATTTCGCAGCTTCTTATTTCCTGTTTCCATCACATGAGTTAGAACTCATTTCCTCGTCGCCTCTCGTTCCTCTTGCACTTATTCTCCTTCTAGAATACTTGGCGCAAACAGGACTGCGTACTCATGATTCCACGCAAGCTTTCCAAAATTTCATTAGTGAATCCTGGACCTCGTACCACAAGGTATTCCACGTAGAAAAACTTTCCCTTGTAAGTAAACAGGTTACCATGCGCACTTACTAGGGTGATTCCCATAACCCATACATAAGCGAAGTAAACCATCCGTTTTATTAGCGAACACCACTCGATCGGGTTTCTAATTCCCAACAATGGCATCTAGGGATTCTAGGTAACTAATCATGACAGAACCTAAAAGGTTACGCGATACTTCAAGGGTATTACCAAAGCAAGCCAAGAGTCTAACTACCCTCCTTCTAAAACCGAGAGTGGCACCCCTTACTGGATAACCACTTCATCCCTAGAATCCATCCACAACTTATAATCATAAGCATTATTTCCAAGCTCAACACTTGATATAGACATTCTCAAATCCAAACAAGCCATGAGTAAATGGACCGATCTTCCAATAGGACTTGAGACAAAAACGGGATCCTCTACTACGCTAGTACTAAGGTGCAGAGACTCAACTATCGAAGTGGACTTAAAAGATGCGGTGATCAAAACAAAGTCCCGACAGGATAATAGAGAAGAAAAGCTAAACCTTTAACAAGATCGTTACCCTCCTTCTGAGGTACCCTAGAAATGAGAGCATACTATTGCCCTCCCGATGATCTTGTCCTTGTCCCATGATACTTAACTATCCGTCCCGTTCCACCATGCCAAAGGTACTCTCTCGTCATGGGTTTCATTGTTCATCTTTCTCTCTCATTCTGAGTTGAGCCATACCAACAAGTTGCTCATCCTTAAACTCGTATCCTTTATCCTCTTTCTCACTATCCTTTCTTATAACGCGGCCACTGGTCTCCCGAGAACAACCTCCATCGCATGGAAAGCACTTTCGAAGATAGAAAAGACTAGTCGCAGTTAAAACCACTGTGACTACAGATGGAGGAAAGAAAGGAAAAGAGATTCAATCAAGGAAACCAGGATAGTGCTAATGGCCTTTGGGGAATAGCCTTTTTCTTTTTAAAAGAAAATTTTCTTGAAAAATGCTTCTTTATAAACGATTTTCAAATAGTTTTCAGAAGGTCTTTAAAAACTTTTGCCCAGTCTAGTAACCTTCTGCTCTGATACCAAATGTAACACCCCGCCTCCGCTAGGGTCACTCGCAAAGGAATGCACTAGCTTTAGAGGGGCATTATTGGTAAACATGCACAGAAATATCACAAGACAGAACATATAAAATAGCGGAAGTAAAATCAATTTTTCATAACATGAATACATAAGGTCTAAAGCCTTTTACATCAGAGTACATCAAAACCTGTCTTGCAATAGTAAAGAAGCATAAAGACTTTTTTATAAATTATTCCCCAAGTAAAACAGTAAAGTAGCCATAGCCAAGAGAAGTCCAAGCCATCCATGATGACCTTCAAGCAGAAGAAGTCCGAACTAAACAGCATTGTTTCCTCCCTGAAACCTGGGGGGGAAACGGAAGAAAAGAGGCGAAACAAAACGGGTCAGTCAAAAAGACTGAGTAAGTCCTATCTACTTTCAGTATAAAAACAGGTAAAGGTAACATGACATGCATAAACTGAAAGTAAACATAAGGATAACTACAAGATAGATAAACCAGGGTAGCCGGTTGAACTTCTGTGGCAAGGTAAACTAAGGTATCATGATAAACTACGGTGTTATGATAAGTCAAGTCATCACATCGTCAGATTTCTATCGAGTACATTATCCCAAGGTATCTACCCCGTCTAACATCCCACGGTAACTATTATGTATATTCTTCCTAGTTCTAACATGTATATTTGCTCTGCACCTCTCGTACTAGTATCCCTACCCGCGTCATGTGTTAACCATGAATGTCCCTTGCCCAAAGTCGTGTAATGGTCCATGTCAACCTAATATACCGCATATATAGGTTACTCAAAATCATATGTTTCTTTCCATGTATATAAGTTCAGTCCTTTGCCGTACCTCGTACGGGCTTCCTCATGTCGTATTTTCCTTGAAATCGTTTGGACTGTCACCCTTGCTCTAGCTAGGCTCTTCCATATGAATCATCGTTTGAACTACTAGGACTTACGCCACCTAGCACCACTAAGGATTATGCTTACCTATTGCACGCTTTCGTATTTCGGTTTGGGTTAAACCACCTAGGCCACTAGGGATTACGCTAACCCTCAACCGCGCCCTTTTTCCCACGCATTCATCGTGAATCGTTTTTCTATAACTGTATGCACATGTATCACATCGTGCCATCCGAGTCCTGTCACAGGGAAAAACAAGAAATACAGGACTCGGTCGGGAGCTTTAGATTTATCTGCCGATGTAGATACTAAGGTCTGCTTTTCTACACGTGGCTATGGTCCCACGAGACCCCTCCCTCAACTAGTGAAAGGCAACACAAGAGAAAATCTTGCATGAGAACTACACTCCGACCAGCCCACATCCTACGGCCCACCTCACCCATAATTAGATAGCAATTATGGTCTGTTGGGTGTTCCCTGCCTTTCCGTACGTACACGCTTGACTCAAGATGGTAGATGATCGACGAACTTGCTATCTCGGGCACCTTATGTATTCGTCGGCTCACTGCTATCCACCCCAGTCTTTAGGTCGCTCGCATAGCAACCAAGGCATGTTCTTGGTTCTTCTACCGCAGACCTCAACCTTTCGTGAGCCTAGTATAATGACCTGGCAGCTCACAGAGGGATCCCAAGAATATCCTCACGTTCCCCGAAGCCGCTGCTTCGTTACCCCGTTCGTTGGAGCCTTTATCTAAATCAGATAGCCTGCTCCTACACGTATACTTAAACGTTGACCTAACGTATCGGGTTACTAATCCATCTAAGAAATGGTCCAAATTTCCTTGACTAAGAATTATTACATAGTTTCCCTTAACTAAGGTTTACCACTTAGCCCTATTTCCATTATCCTTGTTAACTATGGTTATTTACCTAATCCTCCGAATTAGGGTTTATCTAATGGGTTAAGTGTCACTTAAGTTCACAACTTAACCCGTCTACAAAACATGTCGAAACTGGCTAAGTATCCAAGTCCAAGACTTAACCCTACAGACCATGCGTCAAGTTGGTTAAGTATATCAAGCAATCCATGACTCAACCTCGTCTAATTATCATTTTAGATTGGTTAAGTATATATTAATTTGACCCTATCAAATTACCGAGTCAAATCGGTCAAGCGTATTCGAACGATTCGTGACTTAGCCTTATCATGTTTTCACGTTAGATTGGTTAAGTATAGGTTAACTTAACCTCATCCAATTAACGAGTTAGATTGGTTAAGTATAGGTCACTTAACCTCATCAAATCATCGTGTTAAATTAGTTAAGTGTTTAACTTAACCCCATCCGATTACCATGTTTAGATTAGTTAAGCCTAATCTTAACCCCATCCATTAACTGTATTATACGGTTAAGTGTCATTAAGAAAATTTACTTAACCTTATCACGTTATCGTGTTGGATTGATTAAGTGTTGGTTAACTTAATCCCGTCCACTAGTCGTATAAAAATGGTCAAGTGTCGTTAGGCAAATCAAGTTACTTAACCTACCCAACCCTATCATGTTTTGTTAAGTATCATTAGCCTAATCAAATTACTTAACCCATTTGTCCATGTCATATTTGGTTAAGCCTTATTAATCAAATTAACTTAACCCTATTATGTGGCATTAATTATTTAATGCACCCCAACCTCTCACATTAGACTTTGTTGTGGTTACTAGTTAAGCCGGGCGGGTCCGGGTAGATTTACACCACAACTTGGTCTAACCTCGGGTTCAAGCACAACATGACCAACTTCTCACATTGAGTCCTATTGTTTGCAACTACTAGTTAGGCCGGTCGGTTCCGGGTAGTTTTACGTTGCAAACTCAACCCAACCTCGAGTTGGCCACTTTCATGTTTAGTCTAGTGTCATGTTCATAGTCAAGTTTTCAAGCAATTGGGTAGACCTAACTTAATAGGTAAATTCCCAATGGGTAGACCTAACTTAATAGGTAAATTCCCAAGCTTATGTTTTTATGCATACTTACATGTCAACTTCCATGTTATATTTAATGTCACATGTTGTCATGTTATACCCATTTAACCCAAATCATGTTTCACATCATATTTTTATGAAACTTCAAGTTAAGTTTTTCATGTATATTCATGCTCGTCTAACCTAACCCCAAACGTGTTCCCAACGTAAGTATAGACGAGTCAACATAGTAGGAATACTATGACTACAAATTGGCCTCGATCATGCATAGTGTCATAAAAAGGGGTTTTGGCCACAAACACACAAAATGTCACAAGGGAATTTGGCCACAAACACACAAAATGTCACAAGGGAATTTGGCCACAAACATGCATATTATCAAAGAGGGTTTGGCCATAAACATGCACAACTTAAAAGAGGGGATTGGCCACAAGCATGCATAATCTCATAAAGGATTTGGCCACAAACTTGCATGATAACATAAGGGGTTTGGGTTCATAAACATGCATAAGCCCCAAAATCTTGCCTTAGCCAATGTTTCACAAGTAAAGTGGTTCCTAAAGGTTCATGCTAGCATTTCATGCATAAAGATCCAAACTTGCAAGTTAAACTAGGTTATGCATAGCATGAGAGGCATGATTAAGTCACTCACATGGCCTAAAATCATAAACATGAACACAAGAGGCAAGGTAAGGTTCATATAGGTTCGCATAATCATGTTTAGCCTCATTTTATCCCATGTCATTATCAAAACTACCGTTTCCATCTAAAAGTAGCTAGAACTTACATAGTTAGGCCTAGGGAAAGGAGCATGAATCATCTTGGCTAAGAAAGGTGCCTCCTTTGTAGAAGAATCGTCATGGAACTCGCATAGCAATGTAGATTTGGCCTTGATTTGGTGTAGCAAGCTCGCACCTTTTGATTTGAACTTGATTTGGATGCATAGGCTCTAGGGATTTGAGATGGAGGCCATGATCAAAATTGATTTTGGCAGCACTTAGTTGCTAGGTTTGATTTTTAGGGATTTAGGTTAGGTTTAAGGTCTTTTTATAGTGATTAGGATAGTTTTAGGCCCTTAGATTAACCCTAGGATAGATCAGGACCATCAGATCTCGGAAGCTTCCAGAACCAGCCCAAGAACAAGACCAGGTGAGACAAACAGGTGCGCCAGGCAAATTGCCCCGGCCACCCCCTGTCGACAAACAAGTCGACAGGGCTGTCGACTTGGTCTGGGCCCAAGTCGACAGGCCTGTCGACAGCCCTGTCGACATGGCCTAGGCGGGGAAGCTTCCCGCCTAGCCCCAGATCTGATTTCCAAAACTGTTTCTGAAATTCAAATTTCCAGAAATCTTCTTTGGGCCTTAACCGGGTCATACGGACTCCGATTTTCGAAAACTCGGACTCTATTTCGCGTATTTTTCCGAGACGAACGCAATGGCATAGCCCGTTTTACTTGATTCAGAATTTAAAATTAAATTCTGCCTTGATTCTCGTTTTAACATGTTATCGAAATACGGGTTGTTACAGGTTCAACATTTAATTAATTCAAACAATAATCAAACAACACAACCATAAATCAATTAGTGAATTATCATTTCAAATTCATAACTTTGATATATAGTCAAAAATCATGTTTTTGATGCCAAATCACAACAATAAGCCCTATCTAATTTTGGTTCTCACACCAGTCAATAGGAAATATATAGAAAGCCCTCTTTCGTCACTCGAACATAAATACTGATGATGTCATGACAATTATCAGTACCATCTCCGGGCGACTAGAGTGTAATTCTATATCTATCCAGTATATTAAAATTTCAAATACACGTGGATCAGACGTATACGCAAAATCTTTATATACTGGACTGTCCAAATCAATATAAATAAATAATCAAATATGAATAATTGATTTAAATTTCAAAACAAAATTTGTTTTCATTTTAAAAAAAATACTCTTCACACTCGTTCTAGGATACTACTGATCCTATCTCTAACGAGTCACTCTAGTTGGATATTACTAATCCAATTTCTGATGAATTCTTTCATTTGGTTCTAATGTGTCTTGTTCTCTGAGCTTTGTAAACCAAAGCTCTGATACCAAATGTGACAACAAGGAATTTCGCTCAATCCGAATCAGTCGCTAAACCGATCTAGACCATTCGAAATGCCTGATTGTTTTTGAGAACACGACAAAACAGAATGCAGACGGAAGAACATTTCATTGTTTATTACAACAATTCCATCAGAATACAAGAATATACAAAGTATAAATGAATATTACACAGAAATATCAGAGATTTAAATTACATTTAAATACATAGCAGCGAAAAATAATACAATACACAACTGAAGGAGATATACGGATACAAAGCTTTCCGGATATCGTTCCAGCTGTAAACCAGGATCCTGTGAATATAAATCTGCAAAACCAAAACTACTAGCTTCCCGTGTCAAAATAAGGGCACCCAGAGTTTAGGTTAAAACAATAAACTCCAAGTCAGTCATGGGACTGGTGTGAGAACTAAAACAATTAATCTTTATTTTAAAGTTCGGTAAATCAAGGGACCACGCCGTATAACACGGAACGGGTTTCCTCCCAAGAATACCAGTGCATAAAACAACGCAATGCTAAATAAAGAGCAATGAGGCTATTATAAGACCCAGTTCCCATCACACAATGCAACGCAAGCCGGAGGATAGGGTTTTTACCTTATAATAGCCAAAGAATGCTTGATACGTTTAAAACAGATTATTTGATACTGTTATAAGTGCATAGTGTATAAAACAACTTCAAATCATAAGTATCAATCATAGACGACATAAGCGCCCCATCCCACTATGTCGCCATACTAGGCTCTACAAATAAAACCGCAAATGTCACGTATTTGGAAATTGGATTTCCATCTATGAACCAAGGCAAAAGATAGTCCTCAACCGATTCGAGACTCTCTAGCCCGAGCCTCAGGCAAGTACTCAGTCAAGCCTTTGGATCGTCAGGGCCGGTCCACCGATGTGGATTAAAATTCCTGAACACTGCGTTTCCCCGCCCTATGGGGTGTAAGTGAGCCAACGAATGACTCCATCGGACCCGGATCGTCCGATCAAATCGAGGCGCCTCGCAACAGCAACAACCACATAAGTCAAACTCGTCAGGGCGTGTAAAACCACTTACGCCACTTCTAACTAGAAAGAAACGCATGTCCTCCCTGAGGTCCGTCTCCCGTTTTTGGTTCATACCAGGTGTGAAACTCGCAAAGTAAACGTTACACAAAGCTACGCCACAAAGGCCGTGCTTCGATCATCAACCACAAGACTTTGCTTTTCAACAGAAGCCTTGATCATTCGCCACTTAGGCATGCCACACAGGCAATTCAATCTATGCGTTTGATATCCATCAGTATATAACCCCTGAGCTCGTACGTCTCAGAGAAGGGCGTTAAGCAAGAGAATAAATTCTCCGCCGCCAAACAGATATATTTAATAGAAATCAATCACACAGACTAAAATCCAATGTCAGACACACAGTCCATTTACAAGTCCGTTCTGGGTCTAAACGAAACCGAAGGCACCTAGTACCCCGCATATCCATCGATCTCCAAGTACGTCTGGACGATCACCAACTGTTTCCATCTTCTTGGGTGTACATCCCAATCAAGATCATCAGTAATCACTCAAACGACGTGAAGACCTCCGGTCTTCGGCCAACGTCTTCATCTTTGACACCACGTCGAATCAGTTATTTAGAATGGGATAAACCCGGTCTTTCTGAATAACTCGCGTATATATATATAATAAACACGTGTTACACAAACACAACATACGCCTCATTCCAATTCAGAATATTCTTTTATTCAAATATTCTTATATTTTGGGAAAGGTTCCCATTAATTTTATCAAAGATAATTTTTTTAAATTTATTCTTTAATCTCCTTTTTGAATATCAATTCAAACTAGTCGGGATTAGCGAACCACACCGAAGTAATCATTTATTTTATTTCCCAATCCCAACCTATTCATCCCATGAAGTAAAACTGATAATACTTCATATCTAACACCACGGTGTTATCGGTAAATTCAGTTACCATTTCATGTTCAAATCTAATTAAAGATTTAACTATCGCCTGGAGTAAAACTGGTGATACTCCATTCTAACACCTTTTCAATCTAATTAAAGATTCACTAAAACTCCACTTAGTTTTAATCTTTAACTGTGTTAAAGAATCGGTGTCATTTAAAACACAGTTCACGATAAACCCAAAATCACATTCTATTAATTATCAGGTTAAAGAACAAGTGTTATTTAAAACACTGTTCACGATAAACCCAAAAATCGATATCAATTCAATTCCAATTAAATATTATTTAATTGGTACACTTCATTAAATCTAAATAAAAAGATTTAATCTTTTCTCAACTGGGCTTAAGAACGGTGTTAATGAAAACACCATTCACGACAAACCCAAATCACATTTGATATTAAATACAAGGCTCTGAATAGAAAATATATCGGCTTATATTCAACATCAAATTCTACGACCAACAAATATCGTATTGGGAATAACGATATATATATATCTTTCAAATTTCCATAACAACATCTGTATAATCACGAAGTCCAACATCGAAATATTCCGAAGACAATTTCGATTCAAATCCATTCCAATGCAATTATTGGAAATTCTGGTTACTTTTAAAACCCTTTTCAAATCTGATTTATTTACTTAAAAATAAATAGAATTTTAATTATAGTTCAAAACTAGTTCATTCCGATAAAAATCTATTTTTATCTTTTCAAATATGGAGTTTTTCATCTCGATTTTTCCCAAATCATTTCTTATGATTTTACACAAATTATTACTATTTTTAATAATTTTATCGAGGCCCGCACAGTCGATTTCCATCAACGGCCATCGAACTGCACTTACAGCGACCTTTTCCAAATTTGATTTGGACATAATTCCAAATCCATCTGTTAGATTTCTAATTTCTAATATTTGTTACAAAGCTCTTTTCGATACGAACCCAACAGTTCTGGTTTTAGGAGAATCCGACAGTCGGATCTCCCGTAATATCCGTTCGAAGTCAATGGTCGAAATTCGCGAACTGCCGCGGCACGGCGCGTTTTATTCAGGCCATTATATCATATATATAATATATATAATATATACTTCGTCGAATTCCTTTTTAAAACGTATTATATAAATCGTTTTAAATTCGTTTTCAAAACGATTTCAACTTCTTTTTCAAATTCAAATCAGAATTGAATTTTCCTTTACAAATTCGTTTTAAATTCATTTCAAACTGATTTCAATTCAAATCGATTTTGAATTCAATTTCTGTTCGTTTTCAATTCAATTCAATTTCAATTCGAATTCCTTTCTATTCAATTTCAATTCAAATTCATTTCTATTCAGTTTAATTCGAATTCATTTCTATTCAGTTTCAGTTCGAATTTCAATTCTTTTCAAAATATCAGATTTTGAAATCACTTTCGATATTCATTATAAAATGAATAAAATCGATATAAATATCGTTCACGTCAAAATGGCGTCAATCTAATCAACATGGCTTCATATATTTCTATTTTCAAATATTCTATTTCAAATATTTCTTTTTCAAATATTTCTATTTCAAAACTGAAATGAGGCCCAATCAATTACCATATAATGTTAATTATATGGATTTTCTACAACACAGGTATACAATAACAACGATGAATAATCAACCATCATCCAAAGTGCATTCTACACTGTATAAGCATCGAATATAAATATTTAACGCTTATAACAGTCTGTCAATCAATCGATCGACATACAACTAACTATTGGGATTAGTGTATGTCATCTATCATCCCAATACCCGTGTGGGGTTTCAAACAATCAAACACAGATTTTATTTGTGCAGTTGGGCGATGTGTAAAATTTGTCATCCCAATCAATATCAGTCAAATGTGTGTATATAAACAAATCGTCCAATTTGTTTATTTTTATTTCATTTCATATACACGTTAAAAATTCCATTTTTAACTATAAAATATTTTTAACTATATAAATATTTTATTTCGTTTCACATCACATCACACAATCAACTTCACATCAAAATCAAACAAACAAGCATACAAGCATACAAGCCGTCCATGGTCTGTGGACGACGGATGTCGGGTGCTACTAAACACCGTCTACATCCTAGTGTATATTATTAACTAGAAAACAAAATTTAAAAGGTGAGAAGTTCTCACTGAGTTGCTAATCCAATCCCACGACTCTTCTTATGTAGAAATCTTCGCCGTTACTTCTTTCATCACTTTCGTCATCCGTATTCACTACATATATAAAAATCGATTTTTTACTTCGCTATCCAATATATAAAAATCGAATTTTTTCTTTGCTATTCAATATATAAAAATCGAATTTTTACTTTGCTATTCAGTATATAAAAATCGAATTTTTACTTTGTTATTCAATATATAAAAATTGATTTTTTACTTTGCTATTCAATATATAAAAATCGAATTTTTACTTTGCTATTCAATATATAAAAATCGAATTTTTACTTTGCTATTCAATATATAAAAATCGAATTTTTACTTTGCTATTCCATATATAAAAATCGAATTTTTATTTTGCTATTCAATATATAAAAATCGAATTTTTATTTTGCTATCTAATGTATAAAAATCGAATTTTTATTACAAATCTCTATATGTAAAGATTGCATTTTTATTTCGTTACAGGAATAAAGATAATATTTTTACTACTCTACATGAATAAAAATCATATTTTTATATCACCTACATAATATAGATCGAATCTTTAATACTTTTATATTATAAAAAACATATTTTTAACCTTCACACTATAATAAAAATTATATTTTTAATCTTCTCATCACATAAAAAAATCACATTTCATATGCTATCCTATAATAAAAACTGATTTATATAGGAACCCATTCATATAAGGACTGATTTAAATAAATAAAATTAATTTTAAAACAAGGATTTTCAAATAGGAAAACTTACTGTTGAAGGAGGGGGCGGTTTACGTAGCTGAGGAGGAGGGGAAGGAAGAGCTTCGGCGCGGCACGTTGGTCCAGGGGAGGGGTACATGTGGCGCGCGAGGCTTTGAAGTGGGGGGCTCCGGGTGTTGACGTCGAAGAAGAAGAAGGTGAGGGGGGAGAATGGACGACGCGGTGGAGGAGCTGGAGGCGGAGGGTGGCGCTCCGTCGACGAGGGAGAAAGAGGGGGGTCAGCGCGATTAGGTTTTTTTTTCCGCTTTTAATTTTTGCTGTTGAACGTAATCGGGGCGGGGGGGGGGGCGGGGTATATATGTAAAGAACTTTATATTTTTATTTATTTATTTTTTCCTATAAAAAGTTGACTTTTATTTCGAACTCAAAATTGAGCCCACCGACTGTCGCCCATAGCTGATTACCCCCATTTCGAACACAATGGGATATGTATCGTAGGCTGATTCGATCGTTATGATCAGGTTTCGTCAAAATCAACATATAACTCTATATATTGAATTTTGAACGTGCATTTCAATTTATCGGGGTCACATACTAACTCGAAAATTTTCAGAAATATATTTTCTAGCTTCGTATTGACGATACGGTCCTAACAAAACTAGTTTCGTCGAATTCTGAGACCATTTGAAAAATGGCCATTTTCCAGTCAATTAAAATCAACTAAAAGTGGTCAAACGCGTTTTCCTTTGCCACGCTCACATATTGATTCGAAAAATTATGAAATTTGAAACCTAGCAATAATTTGACATCGCGGATCCAACAAAAGTGGTTTCGTCGAAATCCGAGGTCGTTTGCAAAATGGCTATTTTCAGGGGCCGAAATTCCATAGCGACTATTCTGAAATTTCAACTGGACATATCTTTTGATCCCCGCTATGAAATTTCCATTTTTCGGATTCGTTGGAAAGATATTCACAAATTGATTCTAATATTTTTGGTTTCACTAAAATCCGGTTTATTTTGAATCCTGCACATCCATTTGAAGTTTGAAATCGAATTATCGAACTACCGCGTCATTTTCAATTCCTTTTATGAATATAAATAATTATTTATATTCTAACGACGATCCGAATAAATATATACGTTCGAATTCAATTCAAAATAAATTTCTCATCGTTTTTATTTAAAGTATTCATTTTAAATAATCAAAACTCGCTAAAATTGCCAAAATAAAAATCTTTAAATTGGCTCGGATTTCCGGGTTATTACATTACTTCTCTTGACACTTGAGATGTTGTATGTCTTTGCTCTAAGTTGTGCATGGTTCTTGCTCCTGGAACCAAGTAAAACTGCTATGCTTTGTCATTGCTCATGTTGATTTGTATTTTCCTGAACTTGCCTCATGAATGCTTGCACTTGTCACTTGAATGTTCACCTTTATTCTTGAAGCGTGAGTTTTGCTGCTTAGACTATGTCGTATACATCCATGCTTGTGCCATTGATAATGCTCCACTACTTGACCTTGCTTGTCCATGTAAAACATACTGCATTGGGTTGATTTGTCTGATTTATGCTGATCTGAAATTTTTTACACTTGTCTATATATTTTGCACTTTTTAGAAAAACTAATTTGCTAGGTTTGTCAACATGATTTTTAGCTGATTTGCCACACATTTGGGGCTGATTTGAAATGATTTGCAATGCTGATTCACCTTACTTGTCCCACTTGAATTCTGCCGATTTGAATGTGATTTGATTCATTAGCTTTGAGCAGTCCCTTTTATTTGATTTTCCCACTGTTGACTGTGCATTGAGTCGAGATGGTCCACGCGGATACTCCTCAGTTGCACACTGATTGGCGAGGCAGTGCACACGTGTATATTTATACACCTATGTATTTGCAGCCATTAGACAATATTTCATGTCCCTGTACTATACATATACAAACTGACTAGACACAGATTTATGGTTATATAAATCAGATAAAGTCATGAAAAATGATGAGAAACACACCAGAAAACTGAGGCACATAAAAAATTTTAAAAAATAATAATATTTGCATGTATTTTTGAAAACTATTTCTGTTCCATATACTGTGTGTGTGTTTCTGTATATGACAGGTTTGAAGACCAGACTGACTGAGCTGTGAAGACAAAAGATTGAAGATGAAGACAATATGAAGACGTGTCAATGTATCAGTGTCAATGTGTCCATGTGTCTGTAAATTGAAATGTAAACTGAGTGATTATATACATATGAGTTGTATAGACATAGTGAGGAGCTGTGTAACAACAAAATTGTATTGATGTTGTATTAAATAAATTTGTTTGAAATAAAATATCATTTTATGGTGTTCAAACAAACTTGTCTATTATATACAGTTTATTTACAAGTACAATATCAATGAAGTGTTTAAATAGAGGAGTTGTAAATAAGTTGTACTGTTTGAATGTTGAAATAGAATATTCAATTTAAATAAAATACTGTAAATATTTGAATTTCTGTATAGTCGTATTTTATTTAAATGTAAATATTATATTCCAGTCTGTGGTGTAAATTTCAAATAGTACAGTAACAAACACATTTATAATATATATTTGTTTGTTATCATGAAACAAAAATCATATAATTGTGTATACAACACCATTATGTACAACAATAAATACTTGTTCTTTTTGGTCACCTCGTTTAGCTCACGATAGTGCACACACAATCTCAATGAGCCATCAGCCTTGGTTGCAAACTGTAACATCCCAGATTTTCGATCATTTAAATTGGAATATTTAAATATGTTTTATATATTATATTGATAATATAATGGATTTTATATCGAAATTATTTATAAAATGGAGTTTGGATATTTATATATTTATAAATTAATTAAAACGAGCTCGAAAATGACGCGACAGTTCGTAATATTGATGTTCGCACTTTAATTGAAGATACCAAATCCGATATAAGTCGGATTTCTGTGAAATAAGAACCGCTTGAGTCTATATGATTATATCTTTCTAATGAAAGAAGAAAATCAAGATTTCATTGTAACAACCCGGAAACGCGAGCCAACTTAAAAATTTTATGTTGGCAATTTTATTGAATTTTGCATATTTAAAATAGATTATTTTAAATAAAAACGACGGAAAATTTATTTTGAATAGAATTCGAACGTATATATTTATATACGTCGTCATTAGAATATAAATAATTATTTATAATTATAAAAGGAATTGAAAATGGCGCGGTAGTTCGATAATTCGATTTAAAAATTCAAATGAATGTACCGGGTGCAAAATAAACCGGATTTTAGTGAAACCAAAAATATTAGAATCTATTCGTGAATATCTTTCCAATGAATCCGAAGAATCGAAATTTCATAGCGGGAATCAAAAGATATGTCCAGCTGAAAATTTTGAATAATCGCTATGGAATTCAGGCCCTTAAAAATGGAAATTTTGCAAACGACCTCGGATTTCGACGAAACCACTTTTGTTGGATCCGTGATGATAAGTTATTGCTAGATTTCAAAATTCATAATTTTCTAAATCAGTATGTGAGCGTGGCAAAGCTAAACGTGTTTTAACCGTTTCAGTCAATTTGGATCGGCCAGAAAATGGCCATTTTTCAAACGGTCTCAGAATTTGATGAAATTTGTTTTGTTATGACCGTATCGTCAATACGAAGGTAGAAATAATTTTTCGGGAATTTTTAGAGGCTGTATGTGGCCCCGGTAAATTGAAATGTACGTTTGAATTGAATATATATAGATTTATATTTTAATTTAAATGAAAATTGATCAAAACAGCCGAACTGGCTCACGATACATATCCCATTGTGTCCGGAATGGGGGTATTATGCTAGGGGCGACAATCGTTGGGTTAGGTTCGGGATTTGTATGTGGGAACCGTATTTTTCAAATTAAAAGAATTAAAATAATATAAATATAAGGTATAACCCTAAAACCTAGTCAACACAGTCAAAATCCAAATCCGTGGTCAATGAGACCCTGCGCCCCTCTCTGGGATTCAATGACCGATTAGCTCCATTCCTTTTCAAATTTTTTTCTCCTAATCTAGAAATCGAATTCAAGAAATTTCAAAAGGAGCAAAAAAGAGATTTTCGAGCTCTTCAGAATGATGTGGGTTTGTTCGATTTTTGGGGGCGTTGGGATCTCGAAATCTGTGGCCAAAGCCACGTCGTTCGCCGCGGATTCTGGAGAAGAAGGGTGGTGCGAGTTGCACCCAATTCCGGCCGCAACAAGGCGGCGCTGAGCTCTTCACGGAGGTGGCATCAGATCTCGCTCCGGTGGCTCCAACGTCGAGGCGTAGGTGGATTTTCCATTCGGGCTGGTGAGGGTTTCTGCATTCGGTCCCCAGGCAATTCAAGGAGAAGACAGTGTAATATTTTAAACTATGTAATTTGTCTAATTACTTTGATAATTAAAAATATGTAATCTGATTTTAAAAATATATGAAAAAGATAGTTAAAAATTCAGTTTTTTTATATAATAACATTGTTTAAAAATATAATGTGATAAAAATATGATTCTTATTTATAAATACTTTGTTTTAAATAGGAATATATATATAACTTTGTTTTGAAAAAGTTGTTTTTAAAATATAAACAACTTTGTTTTAAAAATAGGAGAAGGCTTTGTTTTTAAAAATAGAAATAGGATAGGAGCTTTAAAAATAAAAAAGCAAGGAGCTTAAAAATATAAAAGTAAGGATTTTTAAAATAAAAATAGCCTGGGTTTAAAAATATGATTTTTATATATATATCTGAACAGTTTAAAAATCTGATTTTTATCCGTTTAGCGTTGAAATAAAAATGTGATGTTTAAAAATCATTTGAAACAGACTGCGATGGAACCGATTGGAAACAAATACAAATCCAAACCGTTCAGAAATAGAGAATGGAGGAGTGGATCCCAAAGGTGAGAACTTTTCACTCTAATTTATTTTCTAGTTAAAAATATATACTAGGATGCAGACGGTGTTTAGTAGCACCCGACACCACTGTCCACAGACCATGGACTTGTTTGTTTGGTTGCATAGATTAGTTAGATTATTTGAGTTGAATTTGATTGTTTGGGGAAATGGAAATTGATTTGATTGATGTGTGAATGGCGTGGGCCATCACTAGACCGGGGATAAGGCTTGGCCTTGTCCCGTTTCTAGTATCGTGTCGTTATGCCGCCGAAATTTTCTAAAATAAGTTAGAAAAATAAAGATATCATTTTATTTAATAAATGAACCGAATAGAATATTCATAGGTTGAATAAAATAATTTGGTCATTAAAAATATAATTTTTAACGAGAATGTGAATAAAATAAATATTCATTTACAAACCGGACGGTTTGTTTATGTACACCTATTTGAAGGACATTAACTGGGACAATAAATTTTACACATCGCCCAACTGCACAAATAAAATCTGTGTTTGATTGTTTGAAACCCCACACGGGTATTGGGATAAAATACGGCATACACTAATCCCAATAATTAGTTGTATGGCGATCGATTGATTGACAGGCTGTTATAAGCGTAAATATCTATATTTGATGCTTATACAGTGTAGTGCACTTTGGATGATGGTTGATTATTTATCGTTGCTATTATATACATGTGTTGACCGTACTCATCCGTTGAGATTAGTCATGTGTTGAACGAAATATTTTAACAATAAAATTTACATTTTTATCATTATAAAATAAAGGTTCATGTGTTGACCGTACTCATCAGTTGAGATTAGTCATGTGTTGAATGAAATATTTTAACAATAAAATTTACAACTTTATCATATATAAAATTAGAAACTAACTGGAAAATAGATAAGATGAGTGGTCTCCTGGATATTGATCTGATGTTGGTTTCGGCCTTCGGGGTTAATATTTAGGGAATCGTTCTCTTACTAGTTTACGGTTGGAGTCTGATTTGAAATCAAACGATAGATACCATAATTTTTATAAAATTTATTAAATAACAAAAATAGTCACACGTGGACAGTACTCATTCGTTGAGATTAGTCATGTGTTGACAAAAATATAGATTCATGTATTGAATAGGATAAATATTCATTTGTTGAATAGAATAACGGAATTATTGAAATATATAAAGCCGTGTTGATTAGAGATGCGCTATTTTAACGCGAACGATATTTATATCGATTATATTCGTTTTAATAATTGAATTGAATAGAAAACAAATTTGAATTGAATTGAATAGAAAACGAATTTGAATTGAATTGAATAGAAAACGAATTTGAATTGAATTGAATAGAAAACGAATTTGAATTGAATTGAATAGAAAACGAATTTGAATTGAATCGAATAGAAAACGAATTTGATAGAAAATGAATTTGAATTGAATTGAATAGAAAACGAATTTGAATTGAATTGAATAGAAAACGAATTTGAAGTAGAATTGTAATCGATTTGAATTTGAAATGAATGTTGAAATTGTTTTTGAAACAAATTTGAAACGATTTATAAAATTCGTTTAAAAAGGGGAAATCGACGAAATATATAATATACATATATATATTATATTATATATATAATGGCCTGAATAGAACGCGCCGCGCTGCGGCAGTTCGTAAATTTCGACCATTGACTTCGAACGGACATAACGGGAGATCCGACTGTCGGATTCTCCTAAAACCGGAACCATTGGATTCTCCTAAAACCAGAACCATAGGTTGAAGACCGGAAGTCTTCACATCATTTGGGTGATTACTGATGATCTTGATTGGGCTGTACACCCAAGATGAGAGAATTAGTTGGTGGTCGTCCAGACGTACTTGGAGATCGATGGATATGCGAGGAAAGTGCCTCCGGTTTCGTTCAGATCCAGAACGAACTTGTAAATGGATAGTGTGTCTGACATTGGATTTTATTCTGTGTTGATTGATCTCTATTAAATATACATCTGCTTGGAGGCGGAGAATTTATTCTTTTGCTTAACGCCCTTCTCTGAGATGTACGAGCTCAGAGGTTGTATATCGATGGACATCAGTCGCATGGCATGAATTGCCTGTATGGCATGCCTAAGTGGCAATTGATCAAGACTTCTGTTGAAAAGCAAAGTCTTGTGGTTGATGATCAAAGCACGGCCTACGTGGCAACTTTGTGTATAACGTGAATTCGCGAGCCTCACACCTCGGTATGAGTCAAAAACGGGATAGTGACTGCGGGGAGAGCACGACGTTTCTTTCTAGCTTTGGTGGTGTCAGTGACTTACCAGCCCTGACATTTATATACTTTCCACCTATGTGGTTGTTGGATGAGGCGCCTCGATTTTAGGTCTGTAAGGACCGGAAAACGTGTGTTCAGGAATACTAATCCTCAAACGTAAGAGAGGACCGGCCCTGAAGATCCAAGGATTGCCCAGAGTGTGTAGTCCTGAGACATTTGCTAGAGTGTCTCGAAAGCGGAGAGGAGCTTGCCCCTTGCCTCGACTCATGACGGAAATCCAATTTCCAATACGTGTATTTCGGTTTTATTTGTAAAGCCTAGTATGGCGACATGATAGATGGTACCCATGCCACCTAGGATTGATATTTATGATTGAAAATGTTTTGACACTATACACTTATAATAGTATCAAATGATTTGTTTTAAACGTACCAAGCATGTTTGGCTATTATAAGGGAAAACCCTATCCTCCGGCTTGCGTTGCATTGTGTGATGGGACCTGGGTCTTATAATAGCTTCATTTTTCGAAAAAGCATTGCGTTTTTTATTCTATGCACTGGTATTCTTGGGAGGAAACCCGTTCCGTGTTATACGGCGTGGTCCCTTGAATTACTCTCTTTTAACATAAAGTTTTAAATAACTGTTTTAGTTCTCACACCAGTCACATGACTGACCTGGAGTTTATTGTTTTAACCTAAACTCTGGGTGCCCCTATTTTCGACACGGGCAGCTAGTAGTTTTGGTTTTGCAGATTTATATTCACAGGATCCTGATTTACAGCTGGAACGATGCTCGGAAAGCTCAGTATCCGTGTATTACTTCTAGTTGTGTTTTGTATTATTTTTCCGCTGCTATTTAATTTATTGTAATCTCTGATATTTATCGAAGGTATTTTATTCAATTATACTCTGGATATTCTTGTATACTGATGGAATTGTTGTAATTAACAATGAAATGTTCTTCCGTCTGCGTTCTATTTTGTCGTGTTCTCAAGGTAATCCAGGCTTTCCTTACCGGGGAAGTTATGGGCTATCACATTCATCGTATAAAATGTAAGTTATGTCCGATTCAAATTTTAAAATAGTCGCCATGGAATCGCTTATAAACCATAACGATAATTTAATATAATTAAATATCGATATTGAATTTGGAAAGAATCTTCGAGACGTAGTTATAATTTAATTTTTAGGATTTTAATATAACTTTTAATT
Organism: Allium sativum; assembly: GCA_030737875.1. Classification (NCBI taxonomy): domain Eukaryota; kingdom Viridiplantae; phylum Streptophyta; class Magnoliopsida; order Asparagales; family Amaryllidaceae; genus Allium; species Allium sativum. The sequence goes on from CM060916.1 coordinate 836,768,104, forward strand.
CAGAAAATATGCAACTTTTTATTTGGAGTATTTTGCAACCTATGTCAGCATTTTTGGGTTTCACAATATAAGTTAACCTATCAATATTGTTATATTTTTAGAATCGTGAGGCACTGATCGTCATAACGGGATTTTTATTTTTGTCCATAGTCTTTCATAGATTAACGGAATTTTACGTAATAGATACCTTACCAATCTAACTACGAAACAAATATGCACCAACTTTTAAAATAACCCTATGTTGTGCAAATGTCAAATTCTCATTTAATACACCATGCTATGTCAGGTCCAAAGTTCTAGATAAAATCTTTGTGTATCATGCATTAAATACACCATTCTTTTCACATCACCTTGGCATAATCTAAACGCTCTTTCTAGATCCATGATTTGTGGCCAACACTGTTCACTAAATCCCATGCGAACCTTATTTTGGCACGTCACTTTCGAGCAAATTATGCAGTTTTTTCTCTTCTTTTGACTTTGTAAACATGTTCTTTTAAAATATTTCCTTAACTGCCATGTGCAAATACGTACGAAGTCTCGATGTATCATTTACATTCTAAAGCAAGAACTGGTCGAATTTGTCGGCTATACATATTTAGGCTTTGATTCTTAAAAATAAAGAATAAACAAAATATGTACGTATGAAGTGACAAATCAAAACAATATCCCAGCTATTGTTTGGAAATCTTTAGGCCATTTCCAAATCTTTAAATAATAAAATCTCAGTACATGACTTAACAGTAAAACAAATTCATCCAATATCGCAGGCCAATTTTTAATCTCTATTGCATAACATATTATAATAATTTCCCTTCTCTATTTAAAGCACTACCATGTTGCTTCTTCAGTGTAAACCAAAGCAAACAGTAAGAAGTCTTCAATGTCTTCTCGAAACCAGCCTTCGAAAGTCATTATGAACCAAATACTCAACCGAAGCATGCGAAAATTTTCAAATGATAAAACGAATTTGCTTTGAGATCTGCTTTACCTTTGGCTTGAATTAGAGCAATTCTCGTTGAGGATGAACAGGGATATTGGGTGCACCTCATTTTTATTTGGTTCGTATACATACCTGAAGGGTGGCATATGAAAGGAGAGGGTGTCACGTAGGGATGGGCAAATTCTTTTGCATGGCGTTTCCTGCATGGCCTCAGTTTTGTAAATGGAGTTAGAAGGAGCAGCTGATGTGGTTGTCAATGGGGGTGGCGACTAGTGGTTGGATTTACGTTCGAATGGGGATTGTTTTACTACAGGAAGATGGAGTTAGATGGTTAGCATGCGTGTGGTCAGGGCGTGGTTTCCGTGCATTAGGAAATGGAGGGGAGGAGCATGTGAAGAGAGACAGCGGCATAGTGAAACTGGTTTTTACGTTTCAAGTTTAGCAGAGGAAGAAGGAATACTGTGTAACTGGAGCATCAACATGTGTCTTCAATGGTTAAATTTAAAATGGTTTGTGGATGTTAAAGTGGGCCTCGGCCTTTACATGAAGTGAAGAAAGTGGGTTTGTTTTGAAGGTGAAGAATGGGTAATCGGGAAGGGATAATCACTGGAAGGATGCATTGTGTTTAACGTGAGAGAGGCGCGTGTGATATCATTTGAAGAATGTTTACATAGGCACATGTTTAATGTGTGATAGTCACTGGGAGGTGTTTTCTTTGGATGTGGGTTGAGCACGCATGAAGCAAGCACGACTGTTATAACGTTGAGATGGAGATGATCCTTATGGCGGTTTAAAGAAGTGGATAAGCGGATTAATGCCCTGATTAAGGAGTAAGGTATTAATAATTTAATTAATTATAGTTAAATTATATTAAAAATACGTTTGATCTTATAGTCGTCATAACTCGATCATATGTTTACAAAATTGCACAAAACAGGATTCACGGCGACGAGTGCTTCACGTCTGAACTGGAATGGAGTGATTCAGAGACGACTGGAATTTCATTTAATTTTAAACGTTCGTTTAAAATTAAATGAAATTCCAGCCGTAATCACCAATCAAAAATAAAGGTGAGTTAATTCTCACGATTTCTGGGATTCTGTGATGTGTTAAATTCATATTAAAATATAATTCACTGTAAATTATAATAATTGGATGATTGAATGCCTTGGTTGCTTATTGTTTATTAAATGGTTGTCGACATCTATAACATGTCATATTGGATGGTTTATTTAAATAATTATTTCATAGATTGTTACCAGATGTTATCTATGATGCAGGGATGAACAGGTTGGAGGGATCCGACCGGATTCCTCAAACATTTTATATGTTGTTTGTGTTCCCATATTAGTCAAACATGAACTGTTTACCCCCACACAACGTTATATTCTGATTGAATAGTGATGGTTGATTATATATTAAACGTTGAATTGAAATTCAACACTGGCAGCAAATGATTGGCAGCAAATGATTTGAAACACTGTTTTTAAGACGTTAGTTCACTGTCAGGTGGATTATCGTAATTGCAATTATAAAATATATTTTATAATTGAAGTAAAGATTAAAAAATGTGATTTTCTTTTTAAAATAAATGATTAAAAATAAGACGATATAAATAAATGGTTTATAAAAATAGTTATAAAATACCTTGCAGCAATTTTAATAAGTGTAGATACCAAAAATTAACCTAGGGTTATCGTTTTTGAAAATAACTATTTAATTAAGACAGTTAAGCAATATAATTAGACTAATTATATTAATCTAATGAGAGAAGTAATCAGAAGCAGTTAATAAATAACTGAGGTTTAGTTGATGAAGTCAACTGGTTAATTAGAGTTGATAATTATATTAATCGTTCTTCGATTAATCTAATGAAAATAGTTTAACGAATAGTTATTTTATTTTAATAATATTTCTCATTATTAATTATTCTTTATTTAATGATATTTACAATTTCTTATCGGATGATAAATCATTAATTTAGTATTTATCGTTTAATAAGGTGAGTGAGTGATTAGCTGGTATATTTTATGAAGTAAACTATTTTACTTCTGTTTATAATGGAAATTATCAGTATTAATAATAATTAAAGTGATTCACTTCTTAAATGAAAGAAAATTAAGAAGTGATCGGGTTTTAAAATGAATCGAGTAAAAGGCAATGTTATAACAAAGTTATAAAACTAGTGGTGAAGCTAATATGTCGTTTTGAGTAATCGTTACTTAATAATTGGTTAAGTATAAGCAAGGGAATCAAAAGGGGATTTTCATAAATAATTGGATAAAGGATCCGAGTTATACTTAGAAGTTTATAAAAGCTGGGGAAGCTAGTACAAAGATGTTAATAAGATTGGTTTTTTCTTAATTATTTAAGAAAATTAAAGTAGAGTATGACTACAAAAAGGAAACGCCAATGGATTCCATAAGAAGATTTGAATTCAAATTAAGTAAATCGAAAAGGAGTTTGGTAAGGGAATTCCAAGTTTTAAGTTGATGTAAAACTTAACCGAAAAATGTTAAGGCGAAGTCATACGAAACTAACACGCCATTTGTGGTTAAATATTACTTAATAGTTGAATTGAGTATAAGCGAAGAGATTGGAAGAAGTTTTTAAAATATAAAGGTTATTTAGTAAAAGATTTAAATAAGATTTTTGCTATTTAATTATTATAATTAGTAAACAAAGGTAAGATTGAGATGTGATTTCAGAGGAGAAATATTAATATAGTAATTAAAAGAGTAGAAATTCCAAGCTTCGCAAACAAAGTTAAACTCGAGTGATGAATTCGAAATAAGCTTTTATTCAAAGAATTAGTTTAAATGAAATGGTTTTGTTTTATTTGGAAATGATTTGAAAAGGGTAAGAACTTAGTTGAAGTCTGTGTAAGGAACTTAGTAAATGGGTCTAAATTAAATCCACATGGAAATGAATAATAAAGATTTAAAGCAAAAGAATTTGCGTTCATCAGTTTTACTTAAATAAAAAGTAAAGGAGATTTAATTTAGGAATAATTATGTCAAATAAAGGAATGGTAATTAAAACCAAGTATTGAATAAAATGGTAAAGTGGACGGATAGGAAGTATGATGATAGGTTTTGTGTTTCAAACTTTTATTTATTCTGAGATAAGAACGTTGTTGGTCAAGCTCTGGGAGGTAATTAAAATACCCCAACTTGAACGGCTTCCCTATTATCAAGGGATGATGTAACACCCCACCACCGCTAGGGTCACTCACAAAGGGAATGCACTAGTTTTAGAGGAGCGTTATCGAGGTAAACAAACACAAAAATATTACAAGACAGAACATAAATAAAACAGCGGAAGATTTAAGAGCTAAATTTCATTACTTTCAAAAAGGAGTCAAAACCTTTTACATCAAATAGCCAAGGTCATTATTTTCCATTACAACAAATTCTGTCTTGCATAAATAAAGAAGCATAATCTTAAAACAACAAAAGTAGCTTAATTCCCCAAAGGTAGCAGAAATGCAGCCATATCATAGCTCAAGATCAAACCATACATGAGCTGAACCGAAAGCAAGCGAAATCCAAGCTAAGTGCTAGAGTTTCCTCCCTGAGAACATGGGGGGAACGAAAGAAAACGAGGCAAACAAAATGAGTCAGTAATAAAGACAGGTAAGTCCAAGTGACTTTCAGCATAAAAACAGGTAAAGGTAACATGACATGTATAAACTGAAAGAAAACATAAGGATGATGACAAGATGAGCAAGATAGACTAAGATAGCATGATAATTCAAGTGTAATCAAGTATAGCATCACATATTCAAGGTTCGCTGCATCAACTGTACTAGAATCCAAACCCATGTCTTATATTAATCATGAAATAATACCTTGGCCCAGTATCATGAAATGACCTATTTATAGGTCCAACGAAACGATCCACTAATCGATCGGCTACCTACAAGTTCTAGCTCGTCATGTGTCTGTGTCATACGGCCCTATCACAAATGTAGTCACCAGTGCTAGGTCCACCATAGGGTGTATCAAGCCTTAGGGTGTCAACCACCGACACGAATCAAGCATGCACAGATAAAACTACTGATGCCCAATGCCTGCTTTTTCAACTTCGAACCATGTGCACGACCATAGCCCGCCTGAACATACACTGGCGCACCAACACAGCCGTCGTTCTGGTCGCTTACAATCAGCCCAGTAATTGTGCCCCACGCTGCCTAGTTCCAGGGTACCATGATACATCTAGTGGGTTACTGCTGAAATGGACCGCGTAATTAGGGTTTTCGTCCAATAGGTTAAGTGTTGTCATTTAAATTTTTGACTTAACCCTTATCAGTCTAGCATGTTAAGTTGGTTAAGTGTTGTCATTCAAGTTCGGGACTTAACCCGCCTACGAATCATGTCAAATTGGCTAAGTGTTGTCGTTCAAGTTCATGACTTAGCCCTACGAATCATGTATCAAGTTGGTTAAGTGTTGTCTTTCATGTTCATGACTTAACCCAATCATGTGGCATTAATTCATTAATGCACCCCAACCTCTCACATCAGACCTGTTGTTGTGGTCACTGGATATGTCAAGCGGTTCCGGGCAGAATTACACCACAACTCAGTCTGAGCTCGGGTTTTCAAGTGCGATATGACCAACGACCCATATTGGATCCTATTGTTTGCAGTAACTGGATTTGCCGGGCGGTTCCGAGCAGAATTACACTGCAAACTCAACCCAACCTCGAGTTGGTCGTTTTCAAGTTTATTCTAGTGTCATGTCCATGTTCAAGATTCATGTCAAGTTCGTGTTAAGTTCAATGGCGAGTTTCGTGGCAAGTTTCCTATAATTACCAATTTTTCCCAACGTTACCCTGACTAAATATTGGGCTAACAATCTTAGCCTAATTTTCCATCCGCATGATTGGACATATAATACTAGGATAAAACTTAGCCTAATTTAACGTGCACAAAATTTGCATAAAGAAATTCATTAACATAAACATGACATATGTGTAAACCTGACATTCTCGGCATAGTCAATATGAACACCATAGGTCTGTACTTGAAAAATAATCAACATGAATATCATAGGTGTGATCTTGCAACGTAGACTAAATCAACATACATATATGTGAATTTGCAACATAGACTAAATCAACTTACATATATGTGAACTTGCAAATCAAGCACGAGCATATGAATAAGTGTGAACTTGAAACATGACATAGGTTTAACATGTACACATAAACATGTAGATCTAACGTTTGGTCACATATGTGATATGATTTTACAACCTAAAACTTGCATAACATGATAAACTACACAACTTGTCATAACAGGTTATACTTCAAGTTCATATACATATGAATAGACTTATTCATTAATTCCCAATTCAACATGATAATAAAATAGAACCACATACATAGATCAATATCATATAACATAATAAACATTGTTCTATTATCAATTTATTTCCAAGGCTTGACATAACTGAATAAATTGACTAAAACATCGTAGGCATATAGTTCTGATGAACATGAAAAGGTTTGAATAATATTCTAGGTTCAAGAACATGTATAGATCTAACTTAAATAGAAAAATCTCCAAAATCAAGATCCAAGGACAAATAAAGAAAATAGGTCTGAATAGAAAATCAAGCTTAGATCCAATTTCATAGTCATAATTCTAGGCAATAACCTCATGGTCATGAATCATAGATGATTAGCCATAATTGTCCTTGTCATAGTCATAGGCAATAGTCTTATGTTCACAGTCATAGGCATAGTCTTATGTTCACAGTCAGAGGCATAGGCATAGTCTTATGTTCACAGTCATAGTCATAGTCATAGTCCTTGGCCATTAACAATAGTTTCAACATCATAGGCATGATAATGTTATGAAAGAGTTTGATTTACAACGTAAATAGGCCCAAACTGATTTCAAAGCAATATTCCCAAAAAGTCAAGATCCAAGATGAACAAGAATAGATATGAATCAATTATCATACATAGATCCAATTCCAATTTACAACATGTCCATATTAAGTTTATAGTTTTTATCTAAAAGTAACTTGAACTTACAGATCGTGGTCTAAGAAATTTAGATGTAGATGTTAAGTCTAGAAATTTGTCGTTTGATTTTGTTGAATCGTTGAATCTTACTTTGATTGTAGAAGCAAATCCCCAATATGAAATTCCTAGCCGTAGTCTTCAAGAAATAATCTTCGCGTTTTAATTTATTTTAATTTAGAGAAAGAAGAAGAAGCCATGATCATCAAGAGTTTGTGCAGCATAAGGTTAGAGAAGAATGGTGTAAAGAGAATGAGGCTAGGGGCTGTTTATATAGGGTTAGGCAGACGAATCTGGACAGAAAACGAGGTCAGATACATCAGAATGCATCAGGTTCAAAAATTGCGTTCGGGAGGCAGGTCGACCCCCAGGTCGACACTATGGTCGACCTGGTCCCTGGGAGGTCGACACTATGGTCGACCCCCAGGTCGACCTGGTCCTGGTCGGTAAATTTCCCGCCCAGCCTGTTCTGGGTTTTGAATTTGAATTTTCGATTCTGAAAATTTCTAAAACTTCGGAGGGTCGTATCTCCCTCATACGGACTCCGATTTTCGAAAACTCGGACTCGTTTTCAAGTAGAATTTCGAGACGAATGCAATGGCGCAACCCATTTCCCTTGATTCATATTTTAAAAATTAATTCTGCCTTGATTTATGTTTTTAACATGTTATTAAAATACGTGTTGTTACATTCTCCCCTCCTTAAAGGATTTCGTCCCGGAAATCTTCAAGTTGGGAAGAATGCATCCTATCATCCAATCAACCATCTACTCAACCATCATCCACAAGCAACCATTGTCCTTAAAAGATTTCTAATGCTATATGAACATATGCAGAAAGTGTGTATATGTTCCTTATCTAGTGCAAATGATCAGGCCTAATTGATCTTCTTAATGCAAAATATGTTTAGTGCCATGAATCCAACATGTATGCAAATAGTCCTAGTCACAAAAACACTATATGTGTGCATAAACATCCATCCATATGCAACATCCACATGATAACACATTCAATTTCATCCATAAACAAGTATAAACACTAATGCATATGCAATATGAAAACGTGTCCGAGCCGATCTAGTGCCTAATGTGTGTTATGCAACCACGAGAAACCACTTGCGACCACTTGCAACCATTTGCAAACATGAACCATAACATGTTTCAATCACATATTTACATCCAAAAGGGTTCTACCTAAGGTTCTCAAGATAGAATTGAGAAGATAAGCAAGATAAACAAAGCATCTAGGAGAAGAAGTTAAAGATGTACCCCCAGAAGGTCCTGCCTGCGGGCCTTGCCCTTGCTTCTTAGGGCAGTTCTTGCCGATATGTCCAGTATCACCACACTGAAAGCATGCTCCCATCTTCATCTTCTTCTTTCTACAATCATGGACTATATGCCCTTCAATACGACAGAAATGGCATTTTCTTTTCTCACGTGTCTTATTATCATTATTGTTGTTGTTGTTCTTGCCTCCTTTCTTGGAGTCTACCTTCTTGTTTAGAGACTCATTCGCCTTGACCTCCTTCTTGCCATTCTTGTCTTCTTCATTTAAGAGCGCCATGTCTACTAGCTTTTCGTAAGTAGCCCCCATAGGTATGTGGGTCATAGCCAAGTTGTGAAGTGGCTCATTCAATCCATTGACAAAGCGGAGAGCCTTCTTATGAGGGGTATTCACTAAGTCCAGTCCAAACCAAGCCAGCTGATTAAATTGATTGACATACTCCTTGACCGTTATACTTCCTTTCTTAAGAGATAAGAATTTTTCCAGCTGTAGACTTCGTTCAGCTTGCGAGAGGAATTTCATCTCAAACCTTACTCTGAAATCCATCCATGTTTCAACCGGCCTCTCGGCGTTAGTGACTTCCCACCAATAGGAAGTTTTGTCTTTGAGCAACCATACCGCCAACTGTACTTTTTGCCTATCGTCCACCTCGAAGATGACGAATAGATCCTCAGTTTTTTTGAGCCAATTCCTCGTTTCTACGAATGATTCAGTTCCCTTGAAATCCTTTCCACCCATGGCCCTAAAATTTTTATAGATCTTTGAGAAAGCAATTGCACGAGGAGGGGCCGGAGGAGGAGGAATCGCTGCAGCTGGAGGAGGAATATCTGCTGGGCCTGCATCGTTGGCCCTAGCCTTTAAGTACCTCCTGAACCAGCCTAGTATTGGCATGCCCTCTGGAACGTTAAGATACCCAGACATGCTGAAATGAAAAAGAAGAGATTCAAACGAGGAAACAAAGGATAGTGCTAATGGCTTTTGGGGAATAGCCTTTAAATAAAACAAGACTTTTTCTTGAAAAATGTTTCTTTGTAAACGGTTTTGAAAATATTTTCAGAAGGTTTTAAAAACTTTTGCCCAGTCTGGTAACCTTCTGCTCTGATACCAAATGTAACACCCCACCTCCGCTAGGGTCACTCACAAAGGGAATGCACTAGTTTTGGAGGAGCATTATTGAGGTAAACAAACACAGAAATATTACAAGACAGAACATAATTAAAACAGCAGAAGATTTAAGAGCTAAATTTCATTACTTTCAAAAAGGAGACAAAACCTTTTACATCAAATAACCAAGGTCATTATTTTCCATTACAACAAATTCTGTCTTGCATAAATAAAGAAGCATGATCTTAAAACAACAAAAGTAGCTTAATTCCCCAAAGGTAGCAGAAATGCAACCATAGCATAGCTCAAGATCAAACCATACATGAGCTGAACCAAAAGCAAGCGAAATCCAAGCTAAGTGCTAGAGTTTCCTCCCTGAGAACCAGGGGAGAGGGGGAAATTGAAGAAAAAGAGGCGAAAGAAAACAGGTCAGTCATAAAGACTGGTAAGTCCAAGTGACTTTCAGCATAAAAACAGGTAAAGGTAACATGACATGTATAAACTGAAAATAAACATAAGGATGATGACAAGATGGGCAAGATAGACTAAGATAGCATCATAATTCAAGTGTAATCAAGTATAGCATCACATATTCAAGGTTCGCTGCATCAACTGTACTAGAATCCAAACCCATGTCTTATATTAATCATGAAATAATACCTTGGCCCAATATCATGAAATGACCTATTTCTAGGTCCAACGAAAAGATCCACTAGTCGATCGGCTCCCTACAAGTTCTAGCTCGTCATGTGTCTATGTCATACGGCCCTATCACGAATGTAGTCACCTGTGCTTGGTCCACCATAGGGTGTATCAAGCCCTAGGGTGCCAACCACCGACACGAATCAAGCATGCACAGATAAACCTACTAATGCCCAATGCCTGCTTTTTCAACTCCGGACCACGTGCATGACCATAGCCCGCCTGAACCTACACCGGCGCACCAACACATCCGTCGTTCTGGTTGCTTACAATCAGCCTAGTAATCATGCTCCACCCTGCCTAGTTCCAGGGTACCATGATACATCAAGTGGGTTACTGCTGAAATGGACCACGTAACTAGGGTTTTCGTCCAATAGGTTAAGTGTTGTCATTTAAATTCGTGACTTAACCTTTATCAGTCTAGCATGTCAAGTTGGTTAAGTGTTGTCATTCAAGTTCGGGACATTACCCGCCTACGAATCAGGTCAAACTGGCTAAGTGTTGTCGTTCAAGTTTATGACTTAGCCCTACGAATCATGTATCAAGTTGGTTAAGTGTTGTCTTTCATGTTCATGACTTAACCCTATCATGTGACATTAATTCATTAATGCACCCAAACCTCTCACATCAGACCTGTTGTTTTGGTCAATGGATATGCCGGGCGGTTCTGGGCAGAATTACACCACAACTCAGTCTGAGCTCGGGTTTTCAAGTGCGATATAACCAACTACCCAAATTGGATCCTTTTGTTTGCAGTAACTGGATTTGTCGGGCGGTTCCGGGCAGAATTACACTGCAAACTCAACCCAACCTCGAGTTGGCCATTTTCAAGTTCATTCTAGTGTCATGTCCATATTCAAGATTCATGTCAAGTTCGTGTCAAGTTTCATGGCGAGTTTCATGCCAAGTTTCCTATAATTACCAATTATTCCTAACGTTACCCCGTCTAAATATTAGGCTAACTATCTTAGCCTAATTTTCCGTCCGCATGATTTTTGACATATAATATTAGGCTAAAACTTAGCCTAATTTAACATGCACAAAATTTGCATAAAGAAATTCGTTGACATAAACATGACATAGGTGTAAACTTGGCATTCTCGGCATAGTCAATATGAACACCATAGGTGTGTGCTTGCAAAATAATCAACACGAATATCATAGGTGTGATCTTGCAACGTAGACTAAATCAACATACGTATATGGGAATTTGCAACATAGATTAAATCAACTTACATATATGTGAACTTGCAAATCAATCACGAGCATATGAATAAGTGTGAACTTGAAACATTACATAGGTTTAACATATACACATAAACATGTAGATCTAACATTTGGTCACATATGTGATATGATTTTACAACCTAAAACTTGCATAACATGATAGACTACACAACATGTCATAAAAGGTTATACTCCAAGTTCATATACATATGAATAGACTTATTCATTAATTCCCAATTCAACATGATAATAAAATAGAACCACAAACATAGATCAATATCATATAACATAATAAACATTGTTCTATTATCAATTTATTTCCAAGGCATGACATAGCTGAATAAATTGACTAAAACATCGCAGGCATATAGTTCTGATGAACATGAAAAGGTTTGAATAATAATCTTGGTTCAATAACATGGATAGATCTAACTTAAATAGAAAAATCTCCAAAATCAAGATCCGAAGACAAATAAAGAAAATAGGTCTGAATAGAAAATCAAGCTTAGATCCAATTTCATAGTTATAATTCTAGGCAATAACCTCATGGTCATGAATCATAGGTGATTAGCCACAATTGTCCTTGTCATAGTCATAGGCAATAGTCTTATGTTCACAGTCATAGGCATAGGCATAGTCTTATGTTCACAGTCATAGGCATAGGCATAGTCTTATGTTCACAGTCATAGTCATAGTCCTTGGCTATTAACAATAGTTTCAATGTCATAGGCATGATAATGTTATGAAAGAGCTTGATTTACAACGTAAATAGGCCTAAACTGATTTCAAAGCAATATTCCCAAAAAGTCAAGATCCAAGATGAACAAGAATAGATATGAATCAATTATCATACATAGATCCAATTCCAATTTACAACATGTCCATATTAAGTTTATAGTTTTTATCTAAAAGTAACCTGAACTTATAGATCGTGGTTTAAGAAATTTAGATGCAAAAGTCAAGTCGAGAAATTTGTCGTTTGAATTGTTAAATCATTGTATCTTGCTTTGATTGTAGAAGCAAATCCCCAATATGAAATTCCTAGCCGTAGTCTTCAAGAAATAATCTTCGCGTTTTAATTTATTTTAATTTAGAGGAAGAAGAAGCCATGATCATCAAGAGTTTGTGCAACATAAGGTTAGAGAAGAATGATGTAAAGAGAATGAGGCTAGGGGGCTATTTATATAGGGCTAGGCAGACGAATCTGGATAAAAAACGAGGTCAGATCCATCAAAATGCATCAGGTTCAAAAACTGGGTTCGGGAGGCAGGTCGACCCCCAAGTCGACACTATGGTCGACCTGGTCCCTGGGAGGTCCACACTATGGTCGACCCCTAGGTCGACCTGGTTCTGGGCGGGAAATTTCCCGCCCAGCCTGTTCTAGGTTTTGAATTTGAATTCGAATTTTCGAGCTGTTTTCAATTCTGAAAAATTTTGAAACTTCGGAGGGTCATATCTCCCTCATACGGACTTCGATTTTCGAAAACTCGGACTCGTTTTCAAGCAGAACTTCGAGATGAACGCAATGACGCAACCTGTTTCCCTTGATTCTTATTTTAAAAATTAATTCTGCCTTGATTAATGGTTTTAACACGTTATTAAAATATGGGTTGTTACAGATGATATCAGTTTGTAACGATTAGAATTGGGTTATTATTGTTATAGGAGAACATTGCAATCGTAGGATCTTAAAGTAGTAAGTTTAAAGGCAAACAATGTATAAATTTAACGTTGTCTGATCAACTTTGAAGTATAAAATTAGTTATATCTTTGAGACAAAAACATGGTGATTTTCACAAGGCAAGAGTAGTGTAAGAGTTGGGCAAACGTATGGTGTTCTTCTTGAATAAAGAAGTGAAATGGAGTTGGGTAGATAAAGATATATTATTGTTTCCAATGTAATGAATAATAAGATTAGAGATAGAGATACGAAATAGATTTCTAAGAATTGGTAAAATAATTTTAATAAATGAATTAGAGTTGCCAATATACTTAACTACACTATGTAAATTGATAGTTAAAAACCCGACTATCAATGAATACATTATTGAACCTTTTGACGTGTTGTTTCAAAGAGGCCGGGATGGGAACTAGACCCAAAACCACTTTGATCCAACGTTACGCATGAATCTAACTGGCAGCAAATGAAGATGGAGCATTGGAGACCGTAGATCATCATGAAACGAAAGTATTACTTATAATCCCTGGGTCGCTCCCATAAAAGAGTTACTTTGTGGTTCTGTCGTGATTGGAATTTATGGATTGCAAGGACTGCTCGCTACTGATCCTTGGGGTGAATTCTAGGATGCGGTAGAAGGGTACCTTCGGTTTATCCTGTTCCTGGATGACATGTATGGACGACGTGAGATTCAAAAGTAAATGATGGCCAGATGATCAAACGATTATAACATCAAACCTCACAACCGGGAAATGACAAGAATCGGGCAGGCAGCATGGCTATGTGGGTCATTCCCATTAAGGTGTATTGTCACCATCTGGAGAATATTCATATTTGTTACTTCTTTTCATTTCCGTATCTCTCGGGAAAACGGCATCTGCGCAGCCATATGTGACAATATATTCGATACACTCAAGATAAATGAGTGGTTGGTCATGTGTGGCCGGTTTGCAAGACGTTCTTGTTGAACCCAGTGTATTCCTCTCTAGAGATACACTATCGGCAGGTGGATCCATACCTTGTCATAGTCAGAATCCAATCTCCAATAAGCATTGTGGTTTTGTTTGTATACTATATATGTAGAGAGTAAGATGCAAGAATTCTACTAGATGATTATTTATTTGTGATTTGATAGACACAATCATAATATCAGAAAAGATATTGATTTTAAAAGTGATTTGGGTTATAGTATGGTAAACACCGTCCGTGTTTATGTATGGGCTGGTCTTAGTATTATCCTTTCTTTCAAAAGGGCTTTCAAAGTTAAACAAGTTGTTGTGCTATGAATTTACCACTGAAAGTATTCCATATTGACCCAGGTGTTTTGCTTTGTTTCAAATGTGCTCGGGTCAGACCGAGTATATTTAAAGGTTAGATTCTGCTTGGTGTTCAGGAGCTGGGAGCAGGAGGCTTCACTATTAATTATTTTGAGTTTATTTCCGCTGTGTCTGATATATGATGTACTCTGATGATTGGTATTTATGCAGTTTCTTTTTGTATAAAGAGATTTGATATATTATATTTCGTTCGTTCCATTGTGAGATTCTAATGTGTTCTTCTTATTCTTCTGTTCTAATATTTCTTTCTTTCTACTTCTCATCCTCTAACTTCTTTCTTTCACATTTCGGCATTTTTGATGCTTGAATGTCGACATGGTGTTTTTGTGTCGATTTTCAGGGTCGAAAATCCCTATTCGTTACACAAACACAACTGGTGCACCCCACTCAGAAACACTTCTCCGAATGGATCCCTTTCCCAAAAGGTCATGAACTTACACCTCCAACTCTCACTATTCCTTAGGCTCCATCCAGCTAAGAGGCATAATGATTGGTCTAGCACCCTCAACCAAATCAATTCTGAACTCGATCTCACGATGCGGTGGCAAACCTTTGACCTCATCAAAGACATCCTCATACTCATTAGCGATTAGCATAGATGACAAGTTTTCCTGTGGAATCATAGGAGAATATAGATAGCTTACCAAGGCCCCATCTTTGGGCTTACATCTAATCAACACTTTTTGCCCTTCCACATCCCCGACTCTCACCTCTAGCTTCTCGCAATTCATCCTTGTTGCATACCTCTTGTGCTAATCCATGCCCAACATGATCCCAAACCCAACAAAGCTAAGAACAAAGCAATCACACACAAAAGAGAAATCATGACTCGACAACACTAGACCATGACACAATATGCATAAACTGGACGAACCCCCAACTGGATTAGTCACGATCAATGGTCTATTACAAATCTCGGGTTCCAAACCAAAGCGGCACACAAGCTCATTACAAATGAATGAATGCGATGCTCCAGTATCGAACAACACAGAAACTGAAACACCATTAAATGAAAGAGTACCTTGCACGACGATACCCTTTCCCTTCTCTTCTACAGTAGGAGCTCTCGAAGAAGATGGAACGACTTCAAAAGCATATGCCTTTACAACCTTCTTGCCCTTAGCTGATTCTGGACAGTCTTTTTTCTCATGCCCGGGCTTTCCACACTTAAAGCACTTATTCTCAGCTTTGGGATTCTTGCACTCGTTCAAGTAATGACCCTTCTTTTGGCGGTTAAAGCAAACCACCTCACTCTTAGGCTTCTTATGGCAATCCTTTCTTTTTGTTATTGCTGCTTCATCCTCCTATTATCACCACCTTGTTGTGGTTTTTATGCTTCCTTGGTTGCAGCAACAACATTTGCTTCCCTAGGAAACAAACACTCATGACGAACAAATTTTTCGACAATCTTCCCAAATGGATCGTCAAGATGATCCAACAATGGCCTTCCAATATAGGTACCCAGACCCATAACAAACTTCTCATTCTTCTGATAGGGTGTGTCAATGTATGAATGAGCTAATCTGGACAAGGCCTCAAAATCAAAAACATAATCAAGTACAAAATGACCATTTTGTTTCATCTCTATGAACTTCTTGAACAAAGCTGACTTCTGAGCAGTGGAGATAAACTATGCTTCAAACTTGGCTT
The DNA here is from genome assembly GCA_030737875.1 of Allium sativum. Classification (NCBI taxonomy): domain Eukaryota; kingdom Viridiplantae; phylum Streptophyta; class Magnoliopsida; order Asparagales; family Amaryllidaceae; genus Allium; species Allium sativum. Next base: position 836,784,059 of record CM060916.1, read on the forward strand.
GAAGTTTCTCCCATGAAATCTCCTTTTCTGGAGTCTCAAATGTAACAGAATTCCACCATTCCATCGCCATGCCTTGTAGTTGCCTTGACACAAGCTTTCTCTTGGTTGCATCATCTAATCCTAAGTCTCCAAAGATACGGATGCAAGAATCCATCCAACTCTGAACCTCTTCAGATGGTTCTGTTCCTTGAATGGCTTTTGTCTTAGAGATGTATAATCCTTGCACAACTTTGCAAAATCCAGAACTCTAGGCAACCGAACACCTACATCTACCATGACTGTCACTGGAGCGGGTACCCTTTGCATGAATGCTTCCATCATGGCCTCAAACATGGCTAGGTAGTCTGGTGCATCGCCATTACCCCCTCCAGGCATAATTCCCTCTGTAGTAGTATGTCTTGAATCATGTCGAATCATTCTAAATTTGCAAATTAGGATGATTATCCACTTGCAAGAAAAGCTTCTAAAGAAGTAGAAACACTATTATACTATATAGTATCATATAGTATACTTATTCTATTTCATGAGTATATCCAAAACAAGATCCGTCCATGTTTGTGGATAGCTAATTTATTTTTGTTTTTACTAGCAGTAAAGTCAAAAAAATTAGAATTAGTTCCTCCTAGATTTTCTCATTTAACCAATGTCTTGTGTTTCTAGTACAACACCTTAATTTGAAGTTTATGGTGGAATGTTTCATCCAATTCTCTCGACGGACAAGGATGATTATCACCATAGGTGGCCTTTGTCAAAGTAGCAGCTTTCTCAGTAGCATTAATCCGATCAAAAATATTGGAAAAGATATCTTTATCCTGCTCTAGACCAAATTTTTTTAACATTTAAGCACTGATGTAAATTCGACCAAAGCACTCTTGGTGGATGGCCATGCCCAGGCATTATTTAACCATATCAGAATGTTAGGTCAGACATAGAATCACAGGGCCTTGGTTTATGTTTGAGCGATATAAGTGGTCAACTAAAGAGTTGAATGTGTTACTGAACCAGCCATCATTTTCATGTACACTATCAAGTTTGATAAGACTTAAGATTTAGGTATCTTCTTTGCAATCGTTAACCATGTAAAACTGGAGTTGCATGTTTCCTAACCATTAAAATAGAAGAATCAAATTCATTGATCAATTGATTATTGGAGCGAATGCTATTTCATCTATTTTCACATTGTGGAGCAGATCACCTAGTCGAAAGTTCCCTTATCCCTGTGTGCCTACCCAATCTTCACATGTAGTATTTTTTACAAAAAGATGTGCATTCTCTCATTTATCGTACGAGATTTTTCACAAAATTTATATAAAAAAGTTTTATGTTCTGATTGGATAGATAAATTGGAATATGGGCATTTGATCCAGATGATCTACTCCCCTAACGTTGAAGTCACCAACAATGACACACGAATTGAAACCCAAGGTAAAGAGAGCAGTAATATCATACCATAATGTATGACTTTTTAAACACAAGTGAAAGAAGGATAGGGAACAGAGGTAAAATAATCTATAGTGAAGGCAAATGCTTGATCAAAGTCATGGATAATTAAGGCCTCAGAATCAAAGTTCCGTAAGATCCATATTTTCTCAAAACGGCTGTGAGCGTCCCCATTAGAGTTAACTCTCCCATTAGGTAGATAAGTTATGTACCTCGATAGGATGTTCTTAAAAAACAATGAGACAAATTCTATGTTTTAAACAATTAGCTTAAGTATTTGGACAATCAATGCCAAACCTCTTAATTTTCCAGAATTTCATAACAAGTTAGGAGGTGATGCAAAAGTCTCTGATTTCATAGTCAAAGAAGAAACGATTTGGAGTTCGGTAAGAGGGATGAACAAATTGGTTCATGACATTTTTTCTAGACTCTGTTTGGACATGACCATGATACCTGCTTGCAAGAAGTTAAATCTAGCAAGAGAAGCAATAAGGCATTCGACGACCCTAGTCTTAGTAGTTAGTGAGCATGCTAGCTTTGGCGGGAGAGAGAAATTTACTGGCACAGCGCCATATTCATGTTGATGTGACAACAGTTGCTTAACATTTGGTCTTCATCTTGGCTATCCTACGATGTAGTCTACTACATAATAGTAGTGTAGTGGTGTTTGGCACTTATGTGAATTGGATGTTTGATGATGGTGCAAAAATTGACGGTAACCACATGTTCAACAAACTGGCCAGGCAATGTAGTGCTTGAGCTGACAATTTTGGTCGGCGGTATTGTGCTTGACCTGACAATTTTGGCATTGTTGAGATCAGAGAATGGAGAATTAGCGTTGACTATAATTAATGGGTAACCCACAAAGCATATCATAAAATATATTATAAAAATTGTTTTATGGATGCTATAAACATTTCTGAAGAATGAAATTTATCATGCAATATGTGACCAAACTAAGTTATAAACTAAACTTATTTTCTGGTTAATGTTTACCTTTGATCATGAGATTTATGTATTTTTTTTAAAAGCATACTATCATAGGCTAGAGATGGAAGTGCCTCCGATCCAATCCCACTACCATTTTGTCAGGCCTTAACAATGACATTTTCCAATTTCTTAATTCTTAACATTTTAGAAGAGATTATTTCATGCTTTCGCAGATAATAGACTGCTTAAATGTAGCAGTCAAAACTCAAACCTTCTCCTTTTGCTTAAGTACTACTTATGAGTTGCCAAAAAATGGATGTGTAATACTAATAATAAGTAAATGTTCTAGGAGCAGTATTTATCAAACATAAGTGTAATATTTTTAAAGTGATAAACATTTCTTTTTTTGAATATTCTTTAGGAGAATCTAGCAAATTGGAAGTCTCATAAGGAGAATTATGTTAAACATATCCGCTTCAACTTAACTACAAAATGAAATATTAAGTGAAAATGAAATTTGGAATGTTACAAAACCACATTGACATTCTGATTAGGCAAATAAAAGCGTTTTGATTGATATTTTCATACCTCAATTAATTTATAGAAAGACATTTCGAAAATATTTAACATTTACCTTAACAAAATGAATAACATCTCTAATCAACGTTTGGTATAAATTTTGTTCATTATTAACATCAGTTACAATTAATATAAATAGTTAAAATGGTACTTTCATAAAAACGCCATTCGTTAAACATGAATGATATTACGGCTGAAAAAAATTGAGGCTCGGATTGAAATAATGCAAAAAACATGTACTTGAACATGAATAGTGCGGGATTAAGTACTAAAGAAGTCACTCTTTCTAAACAATACAGCGAAGCCTTGCAATTTGAAGCTGATATGGAACGTTAGATGGCTAGATTGGACTGGTTAAAATTCGGTGATAGAAACTCCTCATATTTTCATGCTTCTCTTAAAGCAAAACACAAGAAAGATAGTATTTAGGTTCTCTTAGATCAACACGACGTTTGTAACACCCCGTATTTTATGACAATTAAAATATTTAATAATGCATATGTGTATATATATGCATAGACATACATATCTAAAAGAAGAATAAAATAATGGTAATATATGATTGCATGTAATAAATACATGCATTGAAAAAGAAGAAAAGAATAATGCAAATAAAAATGCAATGCATACGTTAAAAGAAAGAAGGGATTGGTTGCATGCAGTGTAATTATGTTGCATGCACTGATTTTGCAAATATTATGCGTTAATAAAAAAAGAAAAATGAAAGAAAAATATGCATGCAAAATAATAAGGTTACATGTAATGGTTTAAATAAAAGATAACAACAAATATGAAAAAGAGGAATAATAAAAGAACAATGACCACCATTTTTTTAAGGCTTGTTAACAATAGCCTAAGTAGTCCAGTTGGTTAGAGCATGCGACTTTCATGCAAGAGGTACAGAGTCTGTTCCCCGCTGGCGCCATATTTTTGTTTTAAGGGAACAACTAAAATAACACATGTTTGAAAGAGAAACTACTTATAAACGAACATATAAGGAAACGTATACATATAAAGAAGTACAGAAAAATATATGTATATATGTATATGAGAATATATGCCTATATATGTGCAGAAATATATATATATATATATATATATACAAGAGAAAGAATCAAAATAAGGCTGCAATCAAAGAAATATGGTAAGAATTGAATAACGGCATAACACAGTTTGAATTTTGAAAACAGAACAAAAGTTATAAGCATATATATATATATATTTGTATAAAATAAGCATTTGAAGTTTTGCATACATATAAGGAGAGTATGTGTAAAAATAATATTTAAATGAATTCCTGAAATTCAAACGTTTAAAACAAAGTTAACAAATAAACTTCTATGCCAAAACAGCTTGCGGGACCAACAAGGGGCGACCAAGGGGTCAACACACCCATATGAGGGTCGACCTAGGGGTCGACCCACCCCAGATTCGGGCGGATTCATTAATGAATCCGGACTGTTTTCTTAACCAAATTTGTTGCTAACTCAGCACTGCGTGTACGATAAGATCCTAAAAACCTATAAATAGGCTAGCAAAGCCTAGCCTAAATCTTACATTTTCTGAGAGGTTGTCTAAGCTCTGCCATTCTTCTTCGTCCTTAAATCTCTTTAGAAAAATAGAATAATTAGTTTAGGAGAATTCTGATTCAAGATCCGGAGGAAAAAGATGTAAGTTAATAAAGAAGGTGTTCAGAATTCTATTCGAAGTAAGGTAAATTCTTAGATCTGGACAATTTAATTTTCTACTCTTTCTTCACATTTTCTTTTAGTTGAGAATTGTTGATCCATGGTTGTTTAGGTTCTAAATTCATTTAGGAGAACCATGGAATGCTTGATCTGGATAGATTCAGGATTTGGAAAGCAATTAGGTGAGTGGATTTAAAATATACCTTTTTGATAATGGTATATTTATCATTTGACTTTCCCTGTTATTATGAAATGTAAATCTGCTAGAATGATTGATTTGTTAAAATGTAAATCTGTTGGAATGTTAATATGTTGAAACGTTAATATGCTGAAATGTTTGTATGTTGAAATGTTAATAGGTTAGAGTGTTAATATGTTAATATGTATAAACTTGTCAAAAAATATATGGAAAGGATTACTTTTTTATACATACATGTTCTAATTGCATGTTAATTTATGGCATATTATGCACTTGAACCCTTAACTGTAAGAATTGGAATAATTACATGATTCGATGATTAAATGTTATTTTAAAATAAAGTTAATTACATGTTAGGAAGAACATGTGACATGATAATCAAATAATGGACTTAATATGATATTAAGTGTGACATGTAAAAATAGATTACAGTAAAATATGAAAGAATGGGTATGCCTAAATTTAAATAAAATAGAAAACTGTAGTCGCACTTAGACATGAGGTTAAATTCTACTTTTGGTAGAAGTCAGCCCGGAACTACCCGGCAAATCCTGCATCCACAAGTTGTTAATTTAATGTGAGGGGTCTAATGCATAAATATACATGTAATGGTGCTAAGACACAAGGTTAAATTCTACTTGTAGTAGAAGTCTGCCTAGAACAGCCCGACAAATCCAGCATCCACATTTGTTAATTTAATGTGAGAGGTCTAGTGCATAAATATATGTATAAATATATGTATACAAAAAGATAGAAATAAAAGGAACTAATTGTGATTAATGGAAATGAATGGAAATAAATGAGGGTTACAACAGTAAAAGACATGTAATGAATGGGGAATTATAATAGCCTATTATGAATAAACCTGAAAGGGAAAAGGAAAGATAACATGTAACGACCCGGAAAAAGTCGATCTTGGTTATCCGATATACAACACATATCAAACATCCAAGGATCGAAAATACCGGTAGTTAATGAAAGAAATTAGAGGGTGAGAATAGATAAGATAGAAACTTAGAATAAAAGAAGAAGAAGAATCAGATACAACATCAGAGTAACACGAATCTCACAGCGGAACGAACAACATATAATAGATAATATATCCTTGAAATAAATCAGTACATGTATACAGTAACATTATCAGAGTACAACATTTACAACACAGCGGAAATAACTATAGCTATATAATCCTGAAGCCTCCTGCTCCAAGCTCTCCCAGTATATCTATAAAATTCTAACTACTTGACTGCCCGTACAAAATTGGGCACCCAAGAGTTTAGGGGAAAATAATAATAATAAACTCCGGGTCAGTCATGGGACTGGTATGAGTAAAACAGTTTAAAACAGTTTGAGCCATTAAACAATATATCATAAGACCACGCCGTATAATGGAATGGGTTTTTCCTTTATGAGAATCCTAAATAATCTTTATATCAAAACTCATTGATATTATAATAGTGTCTATCAACCACAATATAATAATCATCTAGCAGAAAAGCTTTCATATCACGTTCTACATATATAGTATACAATCAAAACCGCAAACACGTATTGGGTAATGGATTTCTGACTATGACAAGGTATGGAACCACCTTTCGCTAGTGTACCTCTAGAGAGTAATACACTGGGTTCAACAAGAACATCTTGCAACCTGGCCACACATGACCGACCACTCATTTCACTTGAGTGTATCGAATGTATATCACCAACGGTTGGGATCAGCAACCGTTTCCCGAATGGGACAGCATCAACAATAGATTTTTAGAAGTAAATGAAACTCTAGATCAGGTGATTATACACACTAATAGTTGCGACCTACATAGCCATGTTGCCTGCCCGATTATTGTCATTTCCCGGTAGGCTAGAGGCCACGCTTATCTCTGACAGATCACACATTTATTCACTTTGAATGTGATATTGTCATACCCGCCAAATCACAAATTGATTTCCCCAAAAATACCATGGGTATACAGCTAAGAGAAACGAATTCCTCCGCCACCAAACATAAATACGTTTGAAGAGATCAACTTACGCGATCTATTAAATATACTCCGTCAGACATTCTTCCATATATGTCATCCTGGACTAGACAAACCGAAGGCACTATTCAGTACATCCAACTTAGGCAATCTTTACCTAAGATTTATACAACTGCCCTTGCACTTGACTCCGTCTTCAATTATCTTTGGCATGTATGATTCGAAACGCTTATGCCAATACGTAGCGGTTCTTCAGATAATAATCCAACCTGTCTCTCCATATTAACAATGTTAAAATTGTCAAAAACTTCGATAGTCAATGAGTTAACTATCAAAGAAAACACATGTGCAAACAACGATATTATTTCCAAATGGAATTTATATCGATCAATCATCATTGAACATTTATCTCTTTAGTTCATTAATTTATTCATTTACCATTTCCTACTTCCATATATTAGAAATTCTTATTTTCTATTATCGGAAAACATTTCTGATTCTTATTTGGAAAACATTTCCAAAACTCCTTCATTTGGTTTAAACCGATGTTTAAATCAAAAATCGCCATGCCAACTCAAACCCTTTCACTCATTAACTAAATTCTCTTAACCATCCTTCACTATCAAACCTTACCATTCCTTAGTTAAGAAGGAAGTCGATCAAGTTGGGGTATAATTACCTCTCAGACCTTAACTGAACAACGTTTTAACTTTGGAATAGTCTAGGTTTGTCTTTCAAAGCTTTAACAAACTTCCTTACGTAACTCTCGGATTCTATTTACGTATCCACTTATTTTACAGAAACATTGGTTATAGCGATAACTTTATAATCCCTACTTTCGAAATATCGAACTTCAATTATAACTTTTATTCTTTAATTTGAATAATTAACCTACTCTAATTTATTTATAAGTAAATAAATCCTAATTTTTAAAAACCGGAAAGTAAATAATACTTTCCCGAATTCGATATAATCGAATTCAACATATAACTCCTTTTCGAGTAATCTCTATTTGATTAACTCTTCTACGAATAACCTATATTCGATTTATCTCTCTTCGAATAACTTATATTCGATTATCTCTCTTCGAATAACTTATATTCGATTAACTCACTTCGAATAACTTATATTCGATTAACTCACTTTGAATAACTTATATTCGATTAACTCACTTCGAATAACTTATATTCGATCTCTTTCTTTCGAATACGCTATATTCGATAATCTCATTAACTCACTTCGAATAACTTATATTCGATTAACTAACTTCGAATAACTTATATTCGATTAACTCACTTCGAATAACTTATATTCGATTAACTCACTTCGAATAACTTATATTCGATTAACTCACTTCGAATAACTTATATTCGATCTCTTTCTTTCGAATACACTATATTCGATAATATCCTTTCTTTAGAATACACTATATTCGATAACCTCCTTTCGAATAACTTATATTTGATAATCTCACTTTCGAATAACTAAATTCGATTAACTACTTTGGATTAAACTAACATCGATAAACTCCTTTCGATTAACTAAAATCGATTAACTCCTTTAATTCTATTCGAATAAACTACATTCGATTAACTCCTTTAGTTCTATTCGAATAAACAATATTCGGTTAACTCCTTTAATTCTATTCGAATAAATATATTCGATTAACTCCTTTAATTCTATATGAATAAACTATATTCGATTGACTCCTTTCGAATAACTAGATTCGATAACTCCTTTTGAATAAATTATATTCGATGACTCTTCTCGAATGAACTATATTCGATTACTCTTCCCGAATAAACTATATTCGATTACTCTTCTCGAATAAACTATATTCGATAACTCTTCTTTCGAATACACTATATTCGATAACTCTTCTCGAATAAACTATATTCGATAACTCTTCTTTCGAATACACTATATTCGATAACTCCTTTCGAATAACTTATATTCGATAACTCTACTTCGAATAAGCGATATTCGATAACTCTACTCGATTTACTCCATTTCAATAACTCTAACTGGTTAACTCCACTAGTTAACTCTAACTCTAACTGGTTAACTCTAACTGATTAACTGATTAACTCTAACTGGTTAGAATTAACTTATTAACTCTATCTAATTTACTATATTCGATTAACTCTAACCGAATAACTAACATTCGATTAACTCATTTCGATTAACTCTTTTAAATTAACTCCTTTGATTTATTCCTTTGAATGATTTCTTTGAATTATTCCCTTGAATTATTCCTTTGAATTATTCCTTTTTTTTTGTTTACTTAACAAATAACTATTCCCTTTTCAAATTCTACTTATTTAACAAATAAATATTTCTTTTATCTTTCCTATTTACTTAACAAATAAATATTTCCTTTTACATTTGTTTTAAAAATATTTTCTTTTATATTTGTTTTACAAATATATTCCTTTATATTTGTTTTCACAAATATTTCCAATTCAATTATATTTGTTTTACAAACATAATTTATTTTCAATATACACTTGGATAAATCCCTTTGTATATTCCAGTATTTCTTATGGTGTTTCAAATACCATATATCACTGCTCAGTATCACCCAAACACACACAATCAACAACAGATTGTATATCACATCATATATCACAATATATGAAAATAGTAAAATAAATGTTGTGGAATCCAGTTGGATTCCTCCGACCTGTTTCCCTGCATCACAGATGTTAAACAATATAATTAACATCGATTTCATTTCAATATGAAATATTCTGCTAAACAGAATCAATATTTGATTGACGATTTATATCTATAACGTTATCTATAATTTCAACCAATACATAAGCAATTCAACTAAACAGTTAACACACAACAATCAACAGATAATTATCAGTTCTAAAATACGTTATAGAAATATAACTATTCAGAGTTAGTGAGATTTACTTACTTTGGAAGCTCATCGTTAAAGAACGATAAACTGTTGTTTGATTTGAATCAAACAGTTTATTTTTCCATAAATTCAAACTAGCTCTCATCCACTCCCAGTCAGTCCCATTTGGTAGTCGTCGTCCATATGATCCCATCGGATCTTGTTTTTCCTGAATTCTGATATCGTATGCTCATGTTATAATAATTACAAGTTAATACAAATTTTAAAATTAAATAAATTCTAAAATATAATTGGGCTCCTACTTGAAACTAGGCCCATTCCCCTTTGAAATTCTCTTGGCCGGTAACCTACCCCTTCTTCCCCAATTTTGATGCCATGACCTCAGATAACCTGCTCCGAAAATTCCCTTTACCATGACCAAACTTTGCCACCACCAAACACCTCCCTTACTCCACTGTTTCAACAACTATAAACATGGTTATCATCCTCATCAGAAACCGCTCCATCCTATCCCGACCAACAACAACTCGCGCCTCACGCTGGAAAATGCATCGACGACACAAAAGCTCAACCACCGATTAACTTCCTCACCGAAGTCTACAAGGCTAGCACAAAACAAAGCCTCTTCTCTCCATGAACTCAAACCCAAAACCCAAACTTCAAATTCCTGATTTGTTGAACCCTAGGCACCAGTACCCTTCGCTGTGTTATTTCCAGCGAGATCAAAACTCACCGAGCCCCAAATGAAGTATACCAGATCGAAGAGAATCACACGAGGATTGCAAGTATACAAGTCGCTGGATTTTTGGGAATTTATTTGGTTTTTATATTTGATTTTCTTTGGACCATTTTTGCTGAGATTTTTGTGAGGATGGGATTTTTTTTTCTTGTGTTATACTGTGAAGATGTGGCTGAGGAAAAAGAAGAACATGGCCTTGTTAGGTTCATTAATAGGTTAGGATATTTTTTAGGGGATTTTAGATATTTTACCTTTATTATATTATATTTTTTCCGCCTTCTAAAAATCCGTGTGATCACGCACGATACCTAAAAATCATGAAAATTGACATGCAGCTAGATTTCGACATTACGGTCCCAACGAAACTGGTTTCGTTGAATTCCGACTTTGTTTTCTCACACAGCGTATTTTTAACCATCAAAATACTGATTGTATTTCACATTAAAACCCTGTACGACCACATACTAACTTCAAAAATCACGGAAATTGAAATCTAGCAATAATTTGACATTACGAATCCAATAAAGTTAGTTTCGTTGAATTCTAAGGTCGTTTGCAAAACTGGCCATTTTTAAAGCTCTAAATAACCCATTTAAATATATAAAAATATTTAAAAATAATTAAATTTAATATTTAAAAATAAATATTATCGTATATATTGACAGTGGAATACCATACAGCTCCCATTGGATTTATAACTCGATATTTCAAATCCTGATTAAATCGATATTCGATTTAAAATGAAATTCCTTTTATATATATAAATAAATTATTATAAATTATAAAGGAATTCCACAGCGACTTTTCTAAAATTTGAATTGGACATAAATAAAAATCTACACGATGAAATCCCGATTTTTCTCTTCCATTAGAAAAATATACTTCACCAGCTCTGAACGTTTCCTGTTTCATAGAAATCCGACCTAAAACGGATCCTGTATTTCCAGTTGAAGTTCAAATCGCCAAATCGCGAACTGCCACGCCATTTCGAGCTCGATTTAATTTATAATATAAATTTTACGTTCCAGCTTCGTTGTTCAAATATATTCGTCAATATAATTCAATATAAACTGAATTATATATTTTAACTTGTCCAATTCACACTATCTCATGAATTCTGTTATTTTTGGTTATTCCAGAAATATATTTTTTCTATTATTTATATTAATTAAATATAAATATTATTCAATTTTAGTTATCGATATCGTTAAATCGATAATTAATAATTAAATAAATAAATTATTCGATTGCTAATAATGCGGGTCATTACAATCTTTCCCCCTTAAAATAATTTCGTCCTCGAAATTGCTAAGCTAGAAATCAAACCCTATTAACTGATTAGAACTTATTTGTTCACTTCTTAATTTCAATCTCAACTGAACCAATTTAATTTATTAAAATATTAATTCATTTCTATTAACGAAAATTTTCAAAAAATCTTGAAAATTTTCTAACACCCGAAATCTTCGAATTTTTTTGCCAGCACCTCCTTTGTACTGGTCAATATCTCAAACTCCAACTCGTCTCTCTAGGCCTTCTCCAACCCAAAAGAAAATCAAACAGCCAAGCGGCTCGCCAAATTAGCTCATAAATCACCAAACTCATATATAAATAAAGTTGTACCTTTTTGTCGGCATATCATTATATCCTTTCCATCTCTGCTACTAATTCATCACATACAAATGTTATCCAAATCAAACTCATATCACTTTTATCTCCAACACAACCATTCGCTTATATCCAAGCCAAATATCATTTCAAACTCGAGTTTCATTCTCGATTCCAAACTCTTAACTTGATTATCAACTTACACTTCAAACTCGAATCTCACAAACCAATTTGTCTCGATATCGTTCAAATTCAATTTTAGTTACCACTTAACTGATTTATTTTAGTTCCAGTTGGCTTTTACAAATTTCAATTCAAATTTAGTCTTAATCCAAACAATCTTTCCCTGGGAATTTTAAACAGTTTACCATATCGAAAATCAAACTTTCCTTTTCAAAGTTCAAAACAACTTGCTTTTCTCAAATCAATTCAAAGAAATAACTTTGGTAGTAATCCGTCGCTTAGAACTCAAAAATGAACACCGATGTCTAGATCATCATTGGGATCTATTTCCAACTATCGAAGTGAGTTCAATACTATATCACTTTCAAAACCATACCTCAACACTTCCATTTTGAGATTCATTTCAAAATACCATTCACACTGTTTGTAAAACAATTTAAAATCTCCCAAGATTTTAAAATTCTCATATATTCAATTTAAATCCATTTACAAACACTTATTCAAATTTCCAGGTTTTAGTTTAACTTCTGATTTAAATTTCCAGGTTTTAGTTTAACTTCTGATTTAAATTTCAGATTTTATTCAATTCATAACACTTATACGAATCTTAATTGGTTATTTGCATAACCATGTCACTTTTATAATCTTACTCGATTATAATAATAACCAACATATCCAATATACTAATATTTCAAATATTAGTAATTCCTTTGTACCAAAATATAATCCGGGCAAAATTATTCCGTTTACCCTCTTTTCAAAACATACCATGTCAGTTCATTGTATTCGAGTGTTTAGAAACCCTTATCGACTCAGTTTGCATTACTGTATCGACCAGAATTCATAAACTACTCAGCCAAGAAATCTCCATAATATAAAACAAATTTTTATATCGAATAACAAATACGTTCACTTGTATATATACACTCAACTCAATCTAGGGTATTACTAACCCCATCTCTACCGAGTCACGCCACAGTGCCAAGGTAATTACTTAACCTTAAGCTCTGATACCAACTGTAACGACCCGGAAAAGTCGATCTTGGTTATCCGATATACAACACATATCGAACATCCAAGGATCGAAAATACCAGTAGTTAATGAGAGAAATTAGAGGGTGAGAATAGATAAGATAGAACTTAGAATATAAGAAGAAGAAGAAGATATAACATCAGAGTAACACAAATTTCACAGTGGAACGAACAACATAGAATAGATAATATATCCTTGAAATAAATCAGTACATGTATACAGTAACATTATCAGAGTACAACACTTACAACATAGCGGAAATAACTATAGCTATATAATCCTGAAGCCACCTGCTCCAAGCTCTCCCAGTATATCTGTAAAATCCTAACTACTTGACTGCCCATACAAAATTGGGCACCCAAGAGTTTAGGGAAAACAAAACAAAATAAACTCCGGGTCAGTCGTGGGACTGGTATGAGTAAAACAGTTTAAAATAGTTTGAGCCATTAAACAATATATCATAAAACCACGCCATATAACAGAATGGGTTTTTCCCTTATGAGAATCCTAAATAATCTTTATATCAAAACTCATTGATATTATAATAGTGTCTATCAACTACAATATAATAATCATCTAGCAGAAACACTTTCATCTCACGTTCTACATATATATTATACAATCAAAACCGCAAGCATGTATTGGGTAATTGATTTCCGACTATGACAAGGTATGGAACCACCTTTCGCTAGTGTACCTCTAGAGAGGAATACACTGGGTTCAACAAGAACATGTTGCAACCCGGCCACACATGACCGACCACTCATTTCGTTTGAGTGTATCGAATGTATATCACCAAAGGTTGGGATCAGCAACCGTTTCCTGAATGGGACAACATCGATAATAGATTTTTAGAAGTAAATGAAACTCTAGATCAGGTGATTATACACTACAATTGGTGCGACCTACATAGCCATGCTGTCTGCCCGATTTTTGTCATTTCCCAATTGTGACGCTAGAGGCCACGCTTATCTCTGACAGATCAGACATTTATTCACTTTGAATGTCACATCGTCATACCCGCCAAATCACAAATTGATTTCCCCAAAAATACCACGGGTATACAGCTAAGAGAAACGAATTCCTCCGCCACCAAACATAAATACGTTTGAAGAGATCAACTTATGCGATCTATTAAATATACTCCGTCAGACATTCTTCCATACAGGTCCTCTTGGGACTGGACAAACCGAAAGCACTATTCAGTACATCCATCTTAGGCAATCTTTACCTAAGATTTATACAACAGCCCTTGCACTTGACTCCGTCTTTAATTATCTTTGGCATATATGATTCGAAACGCTTATGCAATTATGGAGTGGTTCTTCGGATAATAATCCAACTGGTCTCTCCATATTAACAATGTTAAAATGGTCAAAAACTTCGATAGCCGGTGAGTTAACTATCAAATAAAACACGTGTGCTAACAACGATATTATTTCCAAATTAAAATTATATCGATCAATCATCATTGAACATTTATCTCTTTAGTTCATTAATTTTTTCATTTTCCATTTCCTACTTCCATATATTCGAAATTCTTATTTTCTACTATCAGAAAACATTTCTGATTCTTATTTGGGAAACATTTCCAAAACTCCTTCAATTGGTTTAAATCGATGTTTAAATCAAACATCGCCGTGCCAACTCAAAACCTTTCACTCATTAACTAAATTCTCTTAACCATCCTTCAATATCAAACCTTACCATTCCTTAGTTAAGAAGGAAGCCAATCAAGTTGGGGTATAATTACCTCTTAGACCTTAACTGAACAACGTTTTAACTTCAGAATAGTCAAGGTTTATCTTTTAAACCTTTAACAAACTTCCTTACGTAACTCTCAGATTCTATTTACGTATCCACTTCTTTTACAGAAACATTGGTTATAACGATAACGTTATAATCCCTACTTTCGAAATATCGAACTTCAATTATAACTTTTATTCTTTAATTTGAACAATTAGCCTACTCTAATTTATGTATAAGTAAATAAATCCTGATTTTTAAAAACCGCAAAGTAAATAATACTTTCCCGAATTCGATATAATTGAATTCGACGTATAACTCCCTTTCGAGTAATCTCTATTTGATTAACTCTTCTTTGAACAACCTATATTTGATTTATCTCTCTTCGAATAACTTATATTCAATTATATCTCTTCGAATAACTTATATTCGATTAACTCACTTTGAATAACTTATATTCGATTAACTCATTTCGAATAACTTATATTCGATTAACTCACTTTGAATAACCTATATTCGATCTCTTTCTTTCGAATACGCTATATTCGATAATCTCATTAACTCACTTCGAATAATTTATATTCGATTAACTCACTTCGAATAACTTATATTCGATTAACTCGCTTCGAATAACTTATATTCAATTAACTCACTTCGAATAACTTATATTCGATTAACTCACTTCGAATAACTTGTATTCGATCTCTTTCTTTTGAATACACTATATTCGGTAATCTCCTTTCTTTCGAATACACTATATTCGATAACCTCCTTTCAATTACCTTATATTCGATAATCTCACTTTCGAATAACTAAATTCGATTAACTCCTTTCGATTAAACTAACATCAATAAACTCCTTTCAATTAACTAAAATCGATTAACTCCTTTAATTCTATTCGAATAAACTATATTCGATTAACTCCTTTAATTCTATTCGAATAAACTATATTCGATTAACTCCTTTAATTCTATTGGAATAAACTATATTCGATTAGCTCCTTTAATTCTATTCGAATAAACTATATTCGATTAACTCCTTTCGAATAACTAGATTCGATAACTCCTTTCGAATAAATTACATTTGATGACTCTTCTCGAATGAACTATATTCGATTACTCTTCCCGAATAAACTATATTCAATTGCTCTTCTCGAATAAACTATATTCGGTAACTCTTCTTTCGAATACACTATATTCGATAACTCTTCTCGAATAAACTATATTCGATAACTCTTCTTTCAAATACACTGTATTCGATAGCTCCTTTCAAATAACTGATATTCGATAACTCTACTTCGAATAAGTGATATTCGCTAACTCTACTCGATTTGAATAACTCTAACTGGTTAACTCTACTGGTTAACTGTAACTCTAACTGGTTAACTCTAACTGGTTAACTCTAACCGATTAATTCTAACTGATTAATTCTAACTGATTAATTCTAACTGATTAATTCTAACTGATTAACTCTAACTGGTTAATTCTAACTGATTAACTCTATCTTATTTACTCTATTCGATTAACTCTAACCGAATAACTAATATTCGATTAACTCATTTCGATTAACTCTTTTAAATTAACTCCTTTGATTTATTCCTTTGAATTATTCCCTTGAATTATTCCTTTTAATTATTCCTTTTTTTTGTTTACTTAACAAATAACTATTCCCTTTTTAAATTCTATTTATTTAACAAATAAATATTTCTTTTATCTTTCCTATTTATTTAACAAATAAATATTTCCATTTACATTTGTTTTACAAATATTTTCTTTTATATTTGTTTTACAAATATATTCATTTATATTTTTTTTCACAAATATTTCCAATTCAATTATATTTGTTTTACAAATATAATTTATTTTCAATATACACTTAGACAAATCCCTTTATATATTCCAATATTTCTTATGGTGTTTCAAATACCATATATCACTGCTCAGTATCACCCAAACACACACAATCAACAACAGATTGGATATCACATCATATATCACAATATATGAAAACAATAAAATAAATGTTGAGGAATCCAGTTGCATTCCTCCGACTTGTTTCCGTGCATCACAGATATTAAACAATATAATTAACATCGATTTCATTTCAATATGGAATATTCTGCTAAACAGAATCAATATTTGATTAATGATTTATATCTATATCGTTATCTATAATTTCAACCAATACATAAGAAATTCAACCAAACAGTTAACACATAGCAATCAACAAATAATTATCAGTTATAAAATACGTTATAGAAATATAACTGTTCAGAGTTAGCGAGATTTACTCACTTTGGCAGTTCATCGTTAAAGAACGATAAACTGTTATTTGATTTGAATCAAACAGTTTATTTCGCCATAAATTCAAACTAGCTCCCATCCACTCCCAAGCAGTCCCATTTGGTAGTCGTCGTCCATACGATCCCATCGGATCTTGTTTTTGCTGAATTCTGATATCGTATGCTCATGTTATATTAATTACAAGTTAATACAAATTTTAAAATTAAATAAATTCTAAAATATAATTGGGCTCCTACTTGAAACTAGGCCCATTCCCCTTTGAAATTCTCTAGGCCCGTAACCTACCCCTTTTTCCCCAATTTTGATGTCGTACCTCAGATAACCTGCTCCGAAAATTCCCTTTACCATGACCAAACTTTTCCACCACCAAACACCTCAATTACTCCACTATTTCAACAACTATAAACACGGTGATCATCCTCATCAGAAACCGCTCCATCCTATCCCGACCAACAACAACTCACGCCTCGCACTGGAAAATGCGTCGACGACACAGAAGCTAAACCAACAAACAACTTCCTCACCGAATTCTACAAGTCTAGCACAAAACGAAGCCTCTTCTCACCACGAACTCAAACCCACAACCCAAACTCCAAATCGATACTTCAAATTCCTGATTTGTTGAACCCTAGGCACCAGTGCCCTTCTCCCTGTTATTTCCAGCGAGATCAAAACTCACCGAGCCCCTAACGAAATATACCATATCGAAGAGAATCACACGAGGATTACAAGTATACATGTCGCTGGATTTTTGGGAATTTATTTGGTTTTTATATTTGATTTTCTTTGGACCATTTTTGCTGAGTTTTTTGTGAGGATGGGATCTTTTTTTTCTTTTGTTATCCTGCGAAGATGTGGCTGAGGAAAAAGAAGAACGTGGCCTTGTTAGGTTCATTAATAGGTTAGGATATTTGGTAGGGGATTTTAGATATTTTACCTTTATTATATTATCTATTTTCCGCCTTCTAAAAATCCGTGTGATCACACACGATACCTTAAAATCATGAAAATTGACATGCAGCTAGAGTTCAACATTACGGTCCCAACGAAACTGGTTTCGCCGAATTCCGACTCCGTTTGCTCACACAGCATATTCTTAACCGTCAAAATACTGATTGTATTTCACATTGAAATCCCGTACGGCCACATGCTGACTTCAAAAATCTCGGAAATTGAAACCTAGCAATAATTTGATATTACAAATCCAAAAAAATTAGTTTCGTCGAATTCTGAGGTCGTTTGCAAGACTGGCTATTTTTAAAGCTCTAAATAACCCATTTAAATATATAAATATATTTAAAAACAATTAAATTTAATATTTAAAAATAAATATTATCGTATATATTCATAGTGGAATACCATACAGCTCCCATTGGATTTATAACTCAATATTTCAAATCCCGATTAAATCGATATTCGATCTAAAATGAAATTCCTTTTATATATATAAATAAATCGTTATAAATTATAAAGGAATTCCACAACGACTTTTCTAAAATTTGATTTGGACATAAATCAAAATCTACACGACAAAATCCCGATTTTTCTCTTCCATTAGTTAAAATATACTTCACCAGCTCTGAATGTTTCTTGGTTTACAGAAATCCGACTTAAAACGGATCCTGTATTTCCAGTTGAAGTTCAAATCACCAAATCGCAAACTGCCGTGCCATTTCGAGCTCGATTTAATTTATAATATAAATTTTACGTTCCAGCTTCGTTATTTAAGTATATTCGTCAATATAATTCAATATAAACTGAATTATATATTTTAACTTGTCCAATTCACACCATCTCATGAATTCTGTTATTTCCGATTATTCCGAAAAAAATTCTATTATTTATATTAATTAAATATAAATATTATTTAATTTCATTTATCGATATCGTTAAATCGATAATTAATAATTAAATAAATAAATTATTCGACTGCTAAAAATGCGGGTCATTACATAATAAGTATGCTTGTCCTAGAGACAAGTGGAAATTATAACTTAGGTTGTAATAAACAATAGAGGGAATGTGATAACTTATGAAATGAAATAAGTTGTACTTAATTATAAATTAAGTTATCTATAAACTTGAGAATCTGAAATATGCTAATAAGAATTATATTTTAAAAGCTTGTCCTGGGACAAGTCGAAATTATAACATATGTTATAATAAATGGAAAGGAAACTTATTAGAGTTAAGAGAACTAAGTTAATAAGTAAACAATGACATGTTGTAGTAATAGTGTAAGATGGAATTATGATTGAATAAGAAAGAACAAGGTGAATATATGGGATGAAATAAGTTATATTTAGTCATAAATAATAAGTGACATGTTGAATAGAAAACATGTGAACTGAGACATACTTAATTACATATTAAGTAGAACATGTTTTTTTAACTATGGAATTGGACAATGAATAACATAAAGAGATTGTAGATTACAGACATTGGATTACAATCTAGAGAATAACATGTTATGGTCTTATTAATGAATGTAAAAGGGTTAAGTTTTGTAACCAAAATTAATAAGCAAGAGGAGTCCATTCCTTAGAGATATAAGGGGCTCAGAAAGAACTTGGTAACTTGAATAATAAGTTAATATAATTGGAAATAACCATGTTAACTGGAAACTTGAGTAGGAAGAGCAAACACATAATTAAATTTTTAGACATACGGTCTAATTACACATTAAACTGAGGCACTTGGATCAGTCCGTACGTTAGAGAGTGAATAACCCAACGGGGTAGATCATTGTGGTGTCATGAGACACAAGGGAAGCACATGTCCATTTGATTGTTCTGCCTATTGTTCTACTGATATTCTCTTAGCTCTAAAGGACTAGAAGTGGAAGCATGCGACTTCCTGGGATGTAGATGGTACTCCCGGTAGTCCTATGTGTTGTGACAGCGTTCTACTATGCTCACAATGGTTAGGTCTGCGTGATTCTACAAGGTGAGTAAGCCTTTATTGCCATGATAATGGGCAATCAAAAGACTGTAGGGTGGCATATGTGATCTGAGGATATACGGTCGCCTTGTGACTATGCAGGGTTACGACGACTCTTATGTACTGACAGGTCTAACCTTTATTGATAGCAAGACATCGGGTACCAACCATCGAAAGTCAGCGTGATGCTTGATGCGGAAAGGAAGAGAGCTAAACAAACAAACCATAGTCCTTTTTCTATCAAGGTTATGGGTGAGGGACATGCCAATTAGGATTTATTGTTTGCTCTTGGGCCAGGTCATTAGTTCTTAATCTTGTTCGTCTTTCATTAGTTGAGGGAGGAGTCAGGTGGGACCACAGCCATTGAAAATGCAGACCTTAGCATCTGTGTATACAGGTATCTGAAAAGCTTCTGGCCGAGTTTCGTGTTTTTTTACAGCCCTGCCATGGGACTCAGTGCACAGTAGAGAATATGTGCAGTTAAGGCATCGAGTATGATTGACGATAAGTACATGGGTAAGACTAGATACATGCATGCCTGCTCTGGGTAGTGTATCACAAACTCTAGGGCATTACTCTGTGATCTGACTCGATCAAAGGTGGCAGTCTGTACGCTTACATAGCATGGCAATGGCAGTACTATTCTAAACATAGAATTGTTATACAGAGGTCCGTACATCACTTTGGCGTAGGATGTGGGACTGCGTATACTTCTGTGTAGATCGTGCGAGTGGGGTACCATAGGGTGTACCTTAATTTGGGGGTAGCTACATATATACTGTATAAGGTTAATCCACTAGGGGAGTAAATGGGTACGACGTGTGTGTAAGCCTTGAGTGTTATTAACCCAAGTAACCTAATAATTAAGAAAATGTAATTGAACGGTATATATAGGGTTATCCAAAATTTGTAGTTTAAATCCAGTCACCAGAACTTGTGTTCTGACCCCCTCCTCATTACATACTTGTAGGTTAGATTTGTTGCAGAGATATGATAGCTTTGGATACTGGTTAGGTAGTATAATTATCTGGGTGAGGCTATATGTAACAACCCGAATTTTTATAACATGTTAATACAAGAATCAAGGCAGAATTAAATTTTAAAATAAGAATCAAGGGAAATGGGTTGCGCCATTGCGTTCGTCTCAAAATTTTAAATGAAATAGAGTCCGAGTTTTCGAAAATCGGAGTCCGTATGACCAAGTTATGGCCTGTACAAGTTTCAGCAGACTTTCAGGCAGACTGACCCCAGGTCGACTGTAGTGACGACTGCACAGTCGACTCCCCCCCAGGTCGACTGTAGTGTCGACCTCCCCCCTGTACAGGTCGACCTGGTCGGCCTGGTGTGGCCCAGAACCCATTTTTGAGGCCCAGGATGAGTTTTGATGGTCCGGATTGACTCTAGGGATGATCTAAGGGCCTAAATGAGTTCCTACATCTATAAATACAACCTAAGGCCTAACCCTAATTCACTACAACATGTCTAGCCACCATTATACTGCTAAAATCCCTCTTGGTCATGGCTGCTGTCTCTAATCTTCTTCTTAAGCTCTTATACGCAACCCAATGCAAAGATGAAGACTTCTACAACAATTCAAGGAGATGAATCAACAACTCTACAACGTTTCTACATCGATTTCAGTTCTTAAATTCGCTAGCCATGCTATGTAAGTTCTAGTTACTTTTTATATTAAAATACTTAATTTTAATATGGCTATGGAATAAAGTGTAATTGGATATAAGCATGTTTATCAATTCAGATCTATTTCTGTTTACCTTTGAACCTTGAGTTTTGAGACTTGTTCATCTCCATTCTTATGTATAGTTCATGCTCTATTCAGTCGTTGTAAATCAGTTTCTTGGATTCATGTTGATATTATTATCAAGATCCAATCTTTATGCCTATCATGATGAGTTAATGTTGTTTTCTCTCTGATCTTGTTTTATTGCAAAATTCTACCTTTCCCCAATTTATTTTCTTTTGATGAACCTAGATCAATTTCGGATCTAGGCCTAAACCACGATTTTGCGTACGATTGAATACGGGGAAAAGTATGGGAATATTACCTATTTGGATATATGTGATTGGTGGAATTAATGGCATAACATGAAATTGGATATTTGGGTATTATTGCAATTAATATGAAATTTGATAATTGAGTATTGCCATTAAAATGGTAATTGTAAGAATTGGGATTGGCATACGTAATTTTTGGCTAGAACTTGATATGTGTAAATTGACATAAAAATTGGCATACATATAAAATGGCATGAACTGAACATATGTAAATTTGGTATGAATTAGGCATATGTAAAACGGACATGTAATCTAGAACTTGGGCATATGTTAATTATGTGAGATTTGTAGTCGAAACACATATGATAATTTATGTCTTGAAAAGGGGCTAATATGAACACGCCTAAGTGGGTTTTGGGTTGTTGGCATGTAATAGCCTTAAAGGAGGGATAAATATAAATTGAGATAAGTTGCCTTTAATGGCATAAGATAAATTGTGGTAAAATTGGTATTATTTTGCATACCATTAATTGATGAACATAATTGAGTCAATTATGGACATCGTTAAATTAGGAATTAATTAATAATTTGAATAGGGAAATTATTAAGACTGGGGTAAAAGATTATAAGCAATAATCAATGCTTAGGACACGAGGTTGGACTCATTTGTGACGTAAAACTGCCCTGACCCGCCCGGCGAATCCAGTAGTCACAAATGGTAGCCCAATGTGAGAGGTCCTAGGCCCAAATTAAAAGCGTAACAGTTGTAAAGACACGAGGTTAGACTCTTTTATGGTGTAAGACTGCCCGGACCCACCCGGCAAATCCAGCTGCCATAAATGTCAGTCTAATGTGAGAGGTCTTTGTAGGGTTACGGCCTTAATGAGTTAAGAAATACTTAACCAGATAAACATGTGGTGGGACATGGGGGTTAAGTGGGTGACATGTGGGTGACATATGGAAATACGAATAGTAATACTTAACCAACATAACATGGTAATTAGATCAGTGGGTAGGGTTAAGTAAACTAATGACACTTAACCAATATGGTATGAATGGGTGGGTTAAGTAATATGATTAGGCTAATGACACTTAACCAATATGGTATGAATGGGTGGGTTAAGTAATATGATTAGGCGAATGACACTTAACTGTCATGACATGAATGGTTGAGTTAAGTAAATCTTAATTAATGCCTAAGTGGGAATGATAACTTATGGAATAAAGTAAGTTAGGCGGAACAATAGATAAGATGAGATAACTTATGTAATAAGGAAAGATGTGCTTCATTGTAGGTTAAGCAATATGTAAAGACAAGAATGAATTTACAATTGAAGGTGACATAAGTTATATTATAAAAAGGAACAAACATTGGTTAGGTTGGATAATCCTCTGAGTATCAATCTGATGTTGATTCCGGTCTTCGGGGTTGGTATTTAGGGAATTATTCTCTCTCTCCAGTGTGTTTGTAAGTTAAGGGGTACTTGGTTGTAAAGGTTGAATAAGAACATGTTATTGTACCATAACAGGGGTTAATGTATGAATCATAGGAATAACATGTTGTGGGCTTATTAATGGACTTAATATAGTGCAAGTTAAGAATTGAATTAATAAGCAAAGTTGAAGGTTGGTATGAATGGAAATAACTAAGTTAAATGATAAGACTGATGAGGTAGCACAAGCGCATACTTAGTGGATAGACATAGGGTCTAATGGCAGATAAAGCCAAGGTGCTTGGTTAAACCCCGACGTTGGGGGTAATATGAATGACATGTAAAATATAACCTATAAGCACTTAACCAAGATAAAGCATGTATTAAGACATGAGGATGATCCAGGGGTTAAGTGGAGGACATGGGTAACATGTAAGACATAACTGGTGTATACTTAACCAAAATTTAAGCATGTAAGTGGACATGAATAAGAAGGGGTTAAGTAAGAATTACTAGAGGGGACCAAGCATAGGAGGGAAGCTTGTGTCGAGGAAAGGGGACCCTTTTCAGACCAGTAGCCCATTACGTATCTTTGTGAGCTCGACCCATGTCGAGGACGGGACACGCATACTGGGTTTGATTGTAAGAGGTCAAAACGGGTTAGCGGTGGCAACGCAAGTTCAACGGGTTTCATATGCGTGTGTGGACCCGGGCTGGTAGGTAAGACGTTGTTGCATCGTGTAGGTATAAGCCGTGCATCCTCAAGTTGTATCGGGTTGCCACTTTATGGGAGTGATACACCCCACTGTGGGTCCAGCACGGGTATCTACGAGTTAGGGAGCCGATCGAATGGGGAAGGTAGTGGGTACGACTAGTGGAGATAGGAGCAGGCGGCACCTATGACAGCAGCTAGGAGTACAACTACCATATTATGAATAATTAGAATGGGGAGGGTAGGGGTACGACTAGTGGAGATAGGAGCAGGCGGCACCTATGACAGCAGCTAGGGGTACACAAAACTACCATTATTATTATCACTTATGTTCAGTAGGCAGGATCACCTTATTATATAACACGGGCTACTAGTTCGGACACCAGTAGGGGGTAAGGATCCCTGTTACAGGGGACACTAGTTGGAGTACTAGTAGGAATACGAAACATTCCATGTAAGACACTTGTAAAGATGCTAGTTAGGTGGTGCAGAGCAAGTAGATCTCATAGAAATATTTTAATGGCGAAGCAGAGGAATCTTGTTATGTTTGATAGGAATCTTACGAAATTATACTTAGTTTATCTTGAATGGGAACCTTGCGATGTTACTTGACAAAAATCACATCATGTTATCCTTAGTTATCTTGCCTGTTGCTTATCTTGTCATCATGCTTATGTTTACTTTCAGTTTACTCATGCCATATTATCCTTAACTATTTTTATGCTGAAAGTCACTAGGACTTACTCAGTCTTTATGACTGACCCGTTTTGTTTCGCCTCTTTTTCTTCTGTTCCCCCCCCCCAGGTTCATAGGGTGGGAATACAGCTGAGTTCGGATCTTACCAAGCCCCAAGGCTCTTTCATGTATGGTTTGGATTTCTCTTGGCTATGGCTTGCTTTGCTTTATTGGGGGATACTACAGTTTGTTTTTATGCTTCTTTGTTTTTGAGCAAGACAGATATTTTAACTATGTAATTGGGTATTGGAAGTTGATGGGATTTTCTTGTAAACACTTATATTTAATAAATGATTTGAAGTACTTCCACTTTACTTTCCGCTGTTTTATATATGTCTGTCTTGTAATATTTCTGTTCCAGTACCCATAATGCTCCATTGAAGTTAAGGCATTCCCTTTTGTGAGTGACCTTAACGGATGTGGGGTGTTACATTTGGTATCAGAGCAAAGGTTACCAGACTGGGCAAAAGTTTTCAAAAACCTTCTGAACTAGTTTTCAAAACATTTACAAAGAAGCAAATTTTCAAGAAAATTTTGTTTTGATTGAAAGGCATATTCCCCAAAGCCATATGCACTATCTTTTGATTCCCTCTTGAAATCTCTCCTCTCTCTCTCTTTCCACCATAATTTCGTAGACATCCGACATATGTCGGAGGGCAAAGAAGTGCCCAACCTCCATCTGTAGCCGCAGTAGTTCCATCTGCGTCTAATCTTATCTCAAGTTGTGTAGAGTTGTCGTGCATTGGAGGTAGCTTCGAAGGACTTGTCAACAAACTATACAAGGACAGTAAGAACAAGAGACTAGTTGTTATAGCTTAATCCACGAAGGAGGAAAAAGGTGAAAGGAAAGAGGCCAAAGTGAAAGAATAGTGAAATCCATGACAAGAGAGAGTATCTTTAGTATGGTAAGG
Organism: Allium sativum; assembly: GCA_030737875.1. Taxonomy (NCBI): domain Eukaryota; kingdom Viridiplantae; phylum Streptophyta; class Magnoliopsida; order Asparagales; family Amaryllidaceae; genus Allium; species Allium sativum. The sequence continues at coordinate 836,810,102 of CM060916.1, forward strand.
AGGGAGTGTAGTTAAGTATTATAGGACAAGAACAAGGGCAAAGGACAGGATCGTCGAGAGGGCAATTGTATGCTCTCACTACTAGCGTACCTAAGGGAGATGGTAACGTTACCGTTAAAGGTTTAGCTTTTCTTTTCTATCATCCCGCTAGAACTTTGTTTTTGTACATCGCATCCTTTTAATTCTGCTTCGATAGTTGAGTCTCTGCACCTTAGTACTAGTGTATTGGAGGATCTCAATTTTTGTCTCAAATCCGGTTGAGGAATCGGCTCATTTATTCATGACTTATTAGGATTTGAGAATGTCTATGCTAAGTGTTGAGTTTAGAAGGAATGCTCATGTTTTTGTGAGCTATGGGTTGATTCTAGGGATGAAGTGGTTATCCATTAAGGGTGCCATTCTCGGTTTCGAAATGAGGGTAGTTAGACTTTTGACTTGCCTCGGTAATACCCTCGAAGTCGCGTGTAACCTTAGGGTTCTATTAGGATTAGTTACCTAGAATCTCTTGATACATTAGTTGATCCGCTGGAGTAGTGTTCGCCACTAAGGCGGATGGGTCATTTCGCTTACGCATGTGATGTAGAAAATCGCCTTAGTAAGTACATTTAGCAACATGGTTGACATTTGTTTATTTTCAAGAGATAATTCATCTATGTGAAATACCTTCTAGTAAGTGAACGAGATCCAAGATTCACTAGTGAATTTTGGAGAGCTTACATGGAACCCTCAGTACACAGTTATGTTTGAGACCGAGTATACTAGAGGGAGAATAAGTGAAAGTGGAACGAGAGGCAACAGCGAAATGAGTTCCAACTCGTATTTTGGAAATAAGAATCAAGGAGCTATGAAATTGTGAAGTTAAAGTCGGTCAAAGCACAATGGAGTTAAGCTCAAGGGATTGTGGCTTAGAAGATTGAAGACTATATTCGTGCATCACATCTCTTTTTAAGAGTATATTCTTGATTCCTTTTTCCTGTAGAGCTTACTTGCATGCTATCTTTTGTGTATATCCTCTCGGTCCTATTCTCAATCCAATTTCTGTTGCAAACCCCATAGGTAGTATGACTCATCTGTTAGTTTTACATGTTGGGGCTTGAGGGTGTCCGTTGGGTTGATTAAACCTTTTGGGTTTTATAGGATATGGGTTGGTTTTAGGAAGGGATTTCTTGTGACCTAAAAGGAGTCCATCATGCTTAGTTTCCTAGAATCACATATATATTGGTTGGGCTGAGAATTTCTTTGGGTGTCAGTCTGATGTTGATTTCGGTCTTCGGGGCTGGTGCTTAGGGAATTCTTCTCCTAATCAGTATATATGTGACGTAGATTTCCAGCTTTGATGGGCGCAGAATTTTTACTTGCTTCTATCATTCGACTATATCTTTCGGTAGGAACAATTGGGTGTAAACATGTGTTTGAGACATGTTATGATTGATGGTTGCAAGTGGTTGCAAGTGGTTGCTAGTGGTTGCTCGTGGATGCATATACACGCACATTAGGCACTAGATCGGCTCAGTCACCTTTCATATTGCATATGTATGAGTGTTTACACTTGTTTATGGATGAAATTGAATGTGTTATCATACGGATGTTGCATATGGATGGATGTTTGTGCACACATATAGTGTTTATGTGAATAGGACTATTTGCATACATGTTGGACTCATGACACTAAACATATTTTTGCATTAAGAGGATCAATCAGGCCTGATCATTTACATTAGATAAGGAACATATACACACACTTCTCGCATATGTTCATATAGCATTAGAAATTTCTTAAGGACAATGAATGCCTGTGATTGATGATTGGGTAGATTGATGATTGGATGGTAGGACACATTCTTCTTAACTTGAAGAATTCGGGGACGAAATCCTTTAAGGAGGGGAGAATGTAACAACCCGAATTTTTATAACATGTTAATACAAGAATCAAGGCAGAATTAAATTTTAAAATAAGAATCAAGGGAAATGGGTTGCGCCATTGCGTTCGTCTCGAAATTTTACATGAAATAGAGTCCGAGTTTTCGAAAATCGGAGTCCGTATGACTAAGTTATGGCCTGTACAAGTTTCAATAGACTTTCAGGCAGACTGACCCCAGGTCGACTGTAGTGTCGACTGCACAGTCGACTCCCCCCCCCCCAGGTCGACTGTAGTGTCGACCTCCCCCCTGTACAGGTCGACCTGGTCGGCCTGGTGTGGCCCAGAACCCATTTTTGAGGCCCGGGATGAGTTTTGATGGTCCGGATTGACTCTAGGGATGATCTAAGGGCCTAAATGAGTTCCTACATCTATAAATACAACCTAAGGCCTAACCCTAATTCACTACAACATGTCAAGCCACCATTATACTGCTAAAATCCCTCTTGGTCATGTCCGCCGTCTCTAATCTTCTTCTTAAGCTCTCATACGCAATCCAATGCAAAGATGAAGACTTCTACAACAATTCAAGGAGATGAATTAACAACTCTACAACGTTTCTACATCGATTTCAGTTCTTAAATTCGCTAGCCATGCTATGTAAGTCCTAGTTACTTTTTAGATTAAAATACTTAATTTTAATATGGCTATGGAATAAAGTGTAATTGGATATAAGCATGTTTATCAATTCAGATCTATTTCTGTTTACCTTTGAACCTTGAGTTTTGAGACTTGTTCATCTCCATTCTTATGTATAGTTCATGCTCTATTCAGTCGTTGTAAATCAGTTTCTTGGACTCATGTTGATATTATTATCAAGATCCAATCTTTATGCCTATCATGATGATTTAATGGTGTTTTCTCTCTGATCTTGTTTTATTGCAAAATTCTACCTTTCCCCTATTTATTTTCTTTTGATGAACCTAGATCAATTTCGGATCTAGGCCTAAACCACGATTTTGCGTACGATTGAATATGGGGAAAAGTATGGGAATATTACCTATTTGGATATATGTGATTGGTGGAATTGATGGCATAACATGAAATTGGATATATGGGTATTATTGCAATTAATATGAAATTTGATAATTGGGTATTGCCATTAAAATGGTAATTGTAAGAATTGGGATTGGCATACATAATTTTTGGCTAGAACTTGATATGTGTAAATTGACATAAAAATTGGCGTACATATAAAATGGCATGAACTGAACATATGTAAATTTGGTATGAATTAGGCATATGTAAAACGGACATGTAATCTAGAACTTGGGCATATGTTAATTATGTGAGATTTGTAGTTGAAACACATATGATAATTTATGTCTTGAAAAGGGGCTAATATGAACATGCCTAAGTGGGTTTTGGGTAGTTGGCATGTAATAGCCTTAAAGGAGGGATAAATATAAATTGAGATAAGTTGCCTTTAATGGCATAAGATAAATTGTGGTAAAATTGGTATGATTTTGCATACCATTAATTGATGAACATAATTGAGTCAATTATGGACATCGTTAAATTAGGAATTAATTAATAATTTGAATAGGGAAATTATTAAGACTGGGGTAAAAGATTATAAGCGATAATCAATGCTTAGGACACGAGGTTGGACTCATTTGTGACGTAAAACTGCCCGGACCCACCCGGCGAATCCAGTAGTCACAAATGGTAGCCCAATGTGAGAGGTCCTAGGCCCAAATTAAAAGCGTAACAGTTGTAAAGACACGAGGTTAGACTCTTTTATGGTGTAAGACTGCCCGGACCCGCCCGGCAAATCCAGCTGCCATAAATGTCAGTCTAATGTGAGAGGTCTTTATAGGGTTACGGCCTTAATGAATTAAGAAATACTTAACCAGATAAACATGTGGTGGGACATGGGGGTTAAGTGGGTGACATGTGGGTGACATATGGAAATACGAATAGTAATACTTAACTAACATAACATGGTAATTAGACCAGTGGGTAGGGTTAAGTAAACTAATGACACTTAACCAATATGGTATGAATGGGTGGGTTAAGTAATATGATTAGGCTAATGACACTTAACCAATATGGTATGAATGGGTGGGTTAAGTAATATGATTAGGCGAATGACACTTAACTGTCATGACATGAATGGTTGAGTTAAGTAAATCTTAATTAATGCCTAAGTGGGAATGATAACTTATGGAATAAAGTAAGTTAGGCGGAACAATAGATAAGATGAGATAACTTATGTAATAAGGAAAGATGTGCTTCATTGTAGGTTAAGCAATATGTAAAGACAAGAATGAATTTACAATTGAAGGCGACATAAGTTATATTATAAAAAGGAACAAACATTGGTTAGGTTGGATAATCCTCTGAGTATCAATCTGATGTTGATTCCGGTCTTCGGGGTTGGTATTTAGGGAATTATTCTCTCTCTCCAGTGTGTTTGTAAGTTAAGGGGTACTTGGTTGTATAGGTTGAATAAGAACATGTTATTGTACCATAACAGGGGTTAATGTATGAATCATAGGAATAACATGTTGTGGGCTTATTAATGGACTTAATATAGTGCAAGTTAAGAATTGAATTAATAAGCAAAGTTGAAGGTTGGTATAAATGGAAATAACCAAGTTAAATGATAAGACCGATGAGGTAGCACAAGCTCATACTTAGTGGATAGACATAGGGTCTAATGGCAGATAAAGCCAAGGTGCTTGGTTAAACCCCGACGTTGGGGTAATATGAATGACATGTAAAATATAACCTATAAGCACTTAACCAAGATAAAGCATGTATTAAGACATGAGGATGATGTAGGGGTTAAGTGGAGGACATGGGTAACATGTAAGACATAACTGGTGTATACTTAACCAAAATTTAAGCATGTAAGTGGACATGAATAAGAAGGGGTTAAGTAAGAATTACTTGAGGGGACCAAGCATAGGAGGGAAGCTTGTGTCGAGGAAAGGGGACCCTTTTCAAACCAGTAGCCCATTACGTATCTTTGTGATCTCGACCCATGTCGAGGACGGGACACGCATACTGGGTTTGATTGTAAGAGGTCAAAACGGGTTAGCGGTGGCAACGCAAGTCCAACGGGTTTCATATGCGTGTGTGGACCCGGGCTGGTAGGTAAGACATTGTTGCATCGTGTAGGTATAAGTCGTGCATCCTTAAGTTGTACCGGGTTGCCACTGTAGGGGAGTGATACACCCCATTGTGGGGCCAGCACGTGTATCTACGAGTTAGGGAGCCGATCGAATGGGGAAGGTAGTGGGTACGACTAGTGGAGATAGGAGCAGGCGGCACCTATGACAGCAGCTAGGAGTACAGCTACCATATTATGAATAATTAGAATGGGGAGGGTAGGGGGTACCACTAGTGGAGATAGGAGCAGGCGGCACCTATGACAGCAGCTAGGGGGTACACGAAACTACCATTATTATTATCACTTATGTTCAGTAGGCAGGATCACCTTATTATATAACACGGGCTACTAGTTGGGACACTAGTAGGGGGTAAGGATCCCTGTTACAGGGGACACTAGTTGGAGTACTAGTAGGAATACGAAACATTCCATGTAAGACACTTGTAATGATGCTAGTTAGGTGGTGCAGAGCAAGTAGATCTCATAGAAATATTTTAATGGCGAAGCAGAGGAATCTTGTTATGTTTGATAGGAATCTTACGAAATTATATATAGTTTATCTTGAATGGGAACCTTGCGATGTTACTTGACAAAAATCACATCATGTTATCCTTAGTTATTTTGCATGTTGCTTATCTTGTCATCATGCTTATGTTTACTTTCAGTTTACTCATGCCATATTATCCTTAACTATTTTTATGCTGAAAGTCACTTGGACTTACTCAGTCTTTATGACTGACCCATTTTGTTTCGCCTCTTTTTCTTCCGTCCCCCCCCCCCCCCAGGTTCAGATGGTGGGAATACAGCTGAGTTCGAATCTTACCAAGCCCCAAGGCTCTTTCATGTATGGTTTGGATTTCTCTTGGCTATGGCTTGCTTTGCTTTATTGGGGAATACTACAGTTTGTTTTTATGCTTCTTTGTTTTTGAGCAAGACATATATTTTATCTATGTAATTGGATATTGGAAGTTGATGGGCTTTTCTTGTAAACACTTATATTTAATAAATGATTTGAAGTACTTCCACTTTACTTTCCGCTGTTTTATATATGTCTGTCTTGTAATATTTCTGTTCCAGTACCCATAATGCTCCATTGAAGTTAAGGCATTCCCTTTTGTGAGTGACCTTAACGGATGTGGGGTGTTACACTATATTTGTATTATATTATATTTTATTCGTTCCATTGTGAGATGTTTTCTGAGCTCTGATATAATTTATATCTTTACCTTTTCTGCAGGATACCAGAGCAATCAACTCGAGCTTCAACATATTAGAATTTTCAAAAAAAATTGGTCTGTCAGAATTCGGTTTGTTTCATCTAGTATCAGAGTCTAGGTTTAGGATTCCTGTATAAATAGCGAGTGAACGTATTTGTATTTTAAAAGATATAAATATTGTATATATATATATATATATCTAGATCCATAGAGGAACCCACTAAATAGAAAGAGTATAATATGGTGAGAATTTGGATATCTGTTTTGTACACTAAAGAAACGAATATGGAAATCTGAGACCCTTAGGTAATTTTGGTGGGAAATGTACAATAAACTTTGTATGGGAGAAAGGTGAATCCCATGTGTTAGTATTTCGGGTTGGTGGGTTTAGCAGTATAACCTTATAAATTGGAAAATGTTAAAAAGAGAAAAAACGGATTAGGAATATATATAGTTGAGAGAATTGACTTTGTGGGAGTGTCTAGGAAGGCCTAGTTAAGATTAAAAACGGACTTTGAGTATAACCCCATTGTTAACTTTTAAGAACTTGAAATTATAAAAGTTATTATAAGATGGTTTATGGTATCTTCAAGTCTTAATCCTAAAAGCTATAGTTTTGAAATATGTAAAGGACATATTAGAAAAGTACATATTGAATTTTGATGTAAAATGGGGTATATTTTCGAAACAGTGATTTTTTGTGAAAATTTTGCTTAAAACAAAATTCTCTCAATAAAAGGTGCTCATTATAGAGCATATATAGCTCGCTAGTTTTCTTATTATATAGCATGAAAGGATTAAAAGGAAAAACATAGAAAATGTTGCAATTTGTTGAGAACTAGAATTTTTAGTAAAGAAAGTTTTGAAAAAGTTGTAGAAATTAAGAATAGAGTAGATGTTTGCACCATGTAGCAAGAAACTGAACTGGCCTTGTAAGCAAGAACAATTATAAATCCGGCAGACCTCGCACCTCTCAAATAGAATTTTCGTACCCCCGAGAGGTGCGAAATCCCACACCCTCGAGGTGCAAAATTCCGCACACTCGAGGTGCGAAATTCCGTACCCTCGAGGTGCGAAATTTCGCACCTCGCGAAATTTCGCACCTGCGAGGTGCGAAATTTCGTACCCTCGAGGTGCGAAATTTCGCACCCACGAGGTGCGAAATTTCGTACCCTCGAGGTGCAAAATTTCGCACCCACGAGGTGCGAAATTCGTACCCTATGGGGTATGAATTTCGCACCCCTAGGAGGTATGAATTTCGCACCCGTGAGGTGTGAAATTCGCACCCTTTGGGGGAGGTGCGAAAAAACGGGATGCGAGGGCCTGAGGTGCGAATTTTCTGTAGCTGGTCCCCATCTCTACCTACTTCTACCTAACCCTTACCTAACCACTTCCTATAAATACCCCATGGCCTCACACTTCAAAGGGGGGATTCTTGAGCTTTGAGACCTCCATAGAGCTCCATTAATGGCATCTACTCTTTAAGGAAAAAGAAGGGAAAACTTGTCCATTCTCCTAATTCTTGCAAATATGGCTATTATAACTTCATGTATGGTAGCCAATGAATGTAATGAGAGGAGCTCAACCTTGTAATCTTTCAAGTGATCAATAAAATTCCAACGAATCTTCAAAGTGGACGTAGACCCTCGCTGAGGTCGAACCACTATAAATCTCTTATGTTATTTACTGCTTTATGTTTTGTTTCATGTTCTTGTCTATACGACCATATTTATAATTCCTAATAATTGGAATCTTTGGTGTTTACGACATTTTTTTTCTTCAACATTTGGTACTTTCACTGAGGATTGAACTTAGGATTTTGCGCCTTTGTCGCACGTTGTCATCTCGACCCCCGACTAGCCTAAGGTTCCTTGCTAAACCTACTGTTGAGTCCGCTCACGATGGGAAAGCTACCAAAGGACACAATGATCAGCTTTTCAGCCGCAACCGAGGCCGGGACATCCCAACAACCTCAACCGACGAACATCCCGGGCACTAACGAAACCTTCCCTCCTATTGTGCACCCCGTAGTGCCCGCAACACAATCTCAAATCCACACGATTAATGAAAGATATGAGAATACGGATATCGAGATGAACCAAGCATTAAGGAATGACTTCGACCTTATGCGACAACTTCAAGAAAGTCAGCGCATCGTCGCTCGACATCATCTAGCTCGGAACAACGTCCAGCCTCGACCAACTGTCTTAGAAACTTCCTCTTCCGAGTCGAGGGGCCCGCATCAAAGAAGGAGGTTTAATCTCATTAACAACATCGCCACTCGTACCAACGCCCTCGACAACGGCAATAGGAACGACAATGGCGACCGAACTACAATCACGTATAGCGAGGGGGCACAGTACCAAGGTCGCATTCGCTTGATTATCAATGACGGACCAGGTCCTACCAACCAACCTCTTCCTCGACATAACCCAACGTTCTCTAATCAGGATGATGGCCCCGCTAGTCCAGCGGCCCGCCCCCTCCAGAACAGGATCCGTATCAACCTGCTCCTTACCAAGATCCGATTCTAGATGTCGAGGACATGGAGGAGGATGATCCAGACGTCCATCATAGAAGACTCCCTCGCAAAAGGACTGCGGAACCTCGCCAAAACCCATGGAACCTGATGGTGGATCCCCATCCAACTTACCTTCCCGACATGGTCGAAGGATCATAAGGGAGAGGAAACATGCATGATTCATCGGAAGCGCACATTAGGCGCAACCCCTTCACAAGAAGGGTAAACGAAGCTGAGTGGCCGCGATGCTTCAGCATGCCATAGATGCCGCTCTATGATGGCACAACCGATCCTTGTATCTTCCTAAACCAATATGAATGGAAAATAAACTCGAGCCGGGGCAACGATCCAGTCAAATGCAAGTGCTTCCTAGTCTTCTTATCAGGAACTGCTTTGTTATGGTTCTCTCATCTCCCACTCGATTCCATTAACAACTTCGGCCAATTAGCAATAGAATTGGTCAAGCAGTTTAGGGTGCATATCCCAACTCCAAACAATGCCCTCACTCTGTCCAATTTATACCAAGAACCAGTCGAGTCACTCAAAAGCTACCTCTCCCGGTTCAACGTCGCCATCGCCGAGGTCGAGGACCCAGACCCTCGCATCGTACTCTTTCAGTTAGCAAAGGGTGTTCTCCCTACTTCCAAATTAGGGGCATGGATTGATCGGAAGCAGCCAAAAAGCCTCGACACTTTCCATAATAAGGCTAGGCAATACTTATGCCAAGAAGAAGCGAGACGAAACAGACTCTTCAGAGCCAGTCTTCCCAACAATCCACATGAGAATACCATCAGTGACAACGTCAAAGGGAAAACGATAAGGAAGCTCTTTGACAAGGACAAGGAGGCATGCCCCCACAAACAACGACCGAATAACAGTAGGAAATGTGACCGCAACAACGACCAGGTTTCTACAGAACCCAAAAAGCCCAGCTCTCGCCGGACATACGAAATCTACACCCCGCTGAATAAAGACTTGGAAACAATCTACCGGCAAACATGCAACACGCTTCAATACAAGAAACCATAAAACAGGGAATCCACTAATCATGAGAAGAAGACCGGCAAGTACTATCGGTACCACGACATATACGGGCACAATACCAATAATTGCCATCAATTCAAAGATGTAATCGAAAAGCTTATCCGCGAGAACTGCCTTGAGCAGTACATCCGACAAGAGTCATGCCTCTCACCAGCCCCGAGCGGCAGAGGACCTGCTGGAAACGGATCTCCTTCCACTTGTGGACCCTGAAGCTCCTACGACTCAAGCACGGATTCACACGGTTAATAAGGTGCACAAGAAAGCATCTCTTGCGCTAGGCATTAAAGGCTAGCATCAACCTTATGCGCTAACTTCAAAAAAGTAAAATCATCATCATTCTACTTCAGCTTGCCCTCAACCGCGCCCGCTCGCGGCACACTACATCAGAAATTTCTTTTATCAAAGCTAGGGGCCCACATCAAGGAAGAAGGTTCAACCTCATTAAAAACATCGCAGTCCGCTCCAACACTCGTACAACGACATCAATGACAACAGACATGAGATGATGATCGAACCATCATCGCTTACGGCCAAGGAACACAGTAACAAACTAGGTCCGAGTAACTAACCTTCTACTCGGAAGAGCCCACTTGTCGCCACTCAGAACCAGAGTCCCACTCTTCCAGCGGCCCATCGGGCCAGATGAAACACCCCATCTCCGTTAAGGTCACTCACAAAGGGAATGCATTAACTTTGGTGAAGAATTTTAGGTAAAAACACATATAATTTACAAGATAGACATATGAACAACGGAAAACTGAAAAACATTTATTAAATAGCGTGGTTCAGTCAAAACATTACAAGCATTGTCTCAAAATCCAACTTCTAAATTACTACAACAATACATATGTCTTGATTTAAATCTCAAAGTACATAAAGAAGTATAAAACAGATGTAAAGCAGCATAAATCCCCAATAAAAGTGTAACCACAGCCATAGCCCAAGAAAAGAGAATCCAAGCAATACATCTACTCTCTCCAAGCTTGAAAAGGTCTGCATTAAGCTGAAGTATTCCCTCCCAGCGGACCCGAAGGGGGGAAAGGAAGAAAAAAGGTGAAAGAAAACAGGAGGACATAAGTCTGGTAAGTCCAGTGATTATTCAGCATGTAAACAGGTAAAAGGATCATGACATGAATAAACTGAACATAGGACAATACCATAGAAATAAGATAACAGAAGATAAGATAAACTGAATGTACTATCGCACTCATTTATATTTCTCTGCACCTACTACGAATGTTTCAACTACCATCATGTGTTCATAACAAAGTGATCCCTTTCCCGATCAGCTTCTACTCGCATGTATTTCTTACTTGTGTCATTCGGCCCTGCTCGATTGTAGATACCTGTGTTGGTCCCACCATGGGGTGTATCAATTCCTATGGTGGTAACCCGACACAAATTCAAGATGCACAGTGTATACTACTGATGCCCAGTGCCTGCTTTTCCCACTCCAGAGTACGTGCACACCCATACTCCGCCGGAACCTAAACTGCTGCACTACCCGTCGCTATTTTGACTGCTTATAATCAGCCCAGTAATCGTGCCCCACCCTGCCTAGTTCATGGTACCATGACACATCTATGTGGGTTATTGCTGAAATGGGTCCTCGTTACTAGGGTTTCCTAGTCAATATGTTATAAAGGTTAAGTGTTCTCCATTTTACCTAACCTCACCCATCTGTTTGATTAACATGTTGTATTGGTTAAGTGTTGCCTTAATTAACTTAACCCTACCGTTCTTAGCCTGTCTGTTCCTTAGCTTTAATTCATTCATTAAAGCACCAACCTCTCACATTAGATATGTATTGTTGCGGTCGCTGGATGTGCCGAGCGGTTCCGAGTAGTCTTACACTGCAACTCAATCTAACCTCGGATTTCTTGGGCTTAATGCGCTAAGCTCTCACATTAGATCTGTATTGTTGCGGTCGCTGGATGTGTCGGGCGGTTCCGGGCAGTCTTACACCGCAACTCAATCTAGCCTCGGGTTAGGGATATTTATCCTTTAATTAATTTACATATTTAGCATTCATGTTTATATGTAAATTATCCACAAGTGTTGTCAAATTAGGTCATGTCCCATTTACCCTCTAAATTATGTCTAAAATATTCCATTTCATGCTACTAATCATTAACATGATTATGAGCCAATCTATGCGAATAACATGTAATTCAATATTTTTCCCCCATTGTCTCCCTCGTTATTCGTTCGCACAATTCACATAGAACGTTAGGCTTGCAAATTAGCCTAACTCATAAACAAAAAGGGAAAAGAAAAGGGACATATAACATTCCAACAGGCATAAAACAACATAGATCAATATGTGTAATATAAATTCAGCATAGAACGACATAAACTTAATTGAGCATATAAACGTGATCTTGCATTAAAATTAGATCCAATTGACATGCGAATTAGCATAAGTCTAATGGTATAAACATGAACTTATATAGGTCTTAAACATGGGTACTAACTTGGATATAAACATATAACATGTATGAACATAATTTAGCATGTAACTTACATACATAAAAGAACCACAAATTTAATACAACATGATAGGTTCAATGGTATCAATCCCAATAGTCTCATAGGCATGGTAGGTTTTACTATATCAGTCACAACAGTCCAATAGGCATGATAGGCTTTACTATGTCAGTCACAACAGTCCAATAGGCATGATAGGCTTTACTATGTCAGTCACAACAGTCAAATAGGCATAAGCAATATAGAATTGACAAAAGTATAGGCACGAATAGAATTAGGCATAGTTCTAGATCCAGTTATTATAGTCATGATTTCTTATTGGGTGATCACATCTAAACAATAACTGTACTTACAAAAAAAAGGATGGATCTTGATTTCTGGGATCTGATTTTTGAATTTGAATAGCTATCCTTTGATGTAGATGTTTGATTCTCTTGTTCTTCTAATTGATTCCTAGTTTTAATTTGATTGTCTAGGTTGGAGTAGATGAATGGAGGCTAGGGCAGTTTGTAGATGAACAGCACGACGACTTCATAGAATGAGTTGTAGGGTTGAGATTTGGGGTGATTATATAGAACTCTAGGTTCAATTCTAGCCTTTAGATTAGTCTAAGAGAAATCAGAGCCATCAAACCAAAGAGATGTGTCATCCAGCCAACTGTAGCATGACACATATGCCCTAATACTTCAGAAATCAGTCATTGGCCAATCAGAGAAGGCCACATCAGAACAGGATTGTAAAAATTTGTCATAGGAGCTGGATCTTAAAAGGGGTCGACTCCCTACACCGGGGTCGACACCTATGTCGACTCCTCTATACGGGGGTCGACACCTATATCGACTCCCTTAGGGGGTCGACACCCTGAGCAGGAAATTTCCCGCTCAGCCGATTTTGAATTTTGAACTATTTTTTATTATTTAATTATTATTTATATTTATTTTCTGCTTGAACTTGAAATCTTCTGAACTCCATAGCTTCTTCATACGGAGTCTGATTCATGCAAATTCAGACTCTATCTCAAGTAGAATTCCGAGACGAACGCAGTGGCATAACCCGTTTCCCTTAATTCTCACTTTAAAAATTAAGTATTCTTTAATTCATTACTTTAATGTTCACAGAAAATACGGGGTGTTACATTCTCCCCTCCTTAAAGGATTTCATTGTCGAAATCTCTAAGTTAAGAAGAATGTATCCTAACATCCATCATCCGTTTACTCAACCATCAATCATAGGCATTCAATGTCCTTAAAAAGATTTCTAATGCTTTCATGATCATATGCATAGTGTGTGTATATGTCCTTATCTAATGCAAAATCAGGCGGTCCACTGATTCAGTTGACCACCTTGATGCGAATCATGTCGGTGCTATGAGTCCATCACGTATGCAATTTTTCCAAATCTTATTTTGTAACTTCTACATGAGTGCACAATCATACATACAAATGCAACGTCCACGTGACAACACATAAAGTTCCAATCCATATATAAATACATATATGCATATGCAATATGAAAGTGACTGAGCCGATCTAGTACTTAGTGTGTGTGCATATGCATCCACGAGCAACCACTTGCAACCATCAATCATAACATGTTTCAAATACATGTTTACATCCATTGGTTTCTACCTAGGGATCAAGAATAGGACCGAGGAGATATACTTAAAAGGATAGATATAAGCAAGCATAAACTTTATGGAAAACAAGAGATCAAAGATGTACCCTCAAAAAGATAAGGGTAGGCTGCGCGTATCTTGTCCTTGGTCTCCCAAGTCGCGTCTTCCTCTGCATCACTCCATTGTACTTTAACTAGCTTGGCTTCACAATTGCGTAGCCTTTTAAATTCTGTACCCAAGATACGAGTTGGAACTCTTCTCACCATCACTTCTCGCTCCACTTTTATTTCCTCTAGTATGCTTGGCTCCACAACTTCTGCCGACTCATGTAAGCACTTTCGTAGATGAGAGACATGAAAAACATTATGAACTCCAGGCAATCTTTCGGGCAGCTCTACTTTATAAGCCATCTTCCCAAGATATGAAATGGCTCTATAAATCTTGGTGCTAATTTTCCTGCAGACCCAAAGCAAATGACATTCCTCAAGGGAGATACTTTAAGGAAAACTGTATCTCCTACCTCAAACTCAAGGTCAGTCCTTCTTTTATCGGCATAGGACTTCTGTCTATCTTGTACGGTCTTCATTCGTCTTCATATCAAGTCCACCTTCTCTGAAGTTTCTCTAATCATGTCAGGCCCAAGTACGAGCTTGTTTGTAGACTCCCACCAACAAATTGGTGATCAGCATGGTCTTCCATATAAATCCTCGAAGGGTGCCATGCCTATGGTGGCTTGGTATCTATTGTTTAAAGCGAACTCCACCAAAGGAAGGTGATCCTCCCATGTTCCCCCAAAATCAAGAATGCAAAATCTCAAGAGATCTTCAAATACTTTGTTCACCCTTTCCGTCTGACCATCTGTTTGAGGGTGATAGGCAGTGCTTAAGCATAGCTGTGTGCCTATAACCACTTGCAAACTCTTCAGAAACTCGCTTTTAAAGATAGGATCTCGATCACTTACTATACTAGAGGGTATTCAATGCAGTCGAACCACCTCTTTAAGATAAATGGATGCTAACAATGAGACAATCCTCCTACTTTTAACAGGTATAAAGTGAGCACTTTAAGTGAGCCTGTCCACTATTACCCAAATGCTGGTATTGCCCCTTCTTGACCTAGGCAACCCATCAATAAAGTCCATCGAAATACTATCCCATTTCCACTGTGGGACCTCCAGAGGATGAAGCAGACCACTAGGCTTCTTCTGTTTCGCCTTGACTTGCTGGCATAACAAGCATTTAGAGACAAACTCGGCTATATCCTTCTTTATGCCATTCTAGAAGAAAATCCTTTTTATGTCTTTATACATCTTGTCCCCGCCTGGATGTATGGTCAACTTAGAATGGTGTGCTTCTTCGAGAATGGTTTTCACCAAATCCCTTGCTTCTGGGACACATAGTCTTCCATCCCGTCTCAACCAAGCCATGTCATCGATGGAGTATCTATTGAGCTGACTAGAAGTCTCACCTCTAATTAGCTTATCCATCACATCAACTAGCTAAAGGTATTCACATTGTGTGGTTCCTATTGAGTCCAAAAGCATAGGCCGCACCTCTAACGATGCCAACAAACCAGGTACAAATTCAAAGGAGGGTCTAAAGTCAAAGTTTGCTATGTGCTCCAAGCTTTGCCTTTCTATAAAGAGAGGACTCAAGGTCAGCCTTTTCCTACTCAGGGCGTTTGCTACCACATTGCCCTTGCCAGGGGTATAAGCAATCTCAAAATCGTATGAAGCCAGAAATTCCATCCACCTTTGTTGTCTTAATTTAAGATCTTTCTGTGAGAAAAGGTACTTTAACGATTTATGGTCAGTAAACAATTCAAACCTTTCTCCTAGTAGGTAATGACGCCATGACTTAAGGGCGAAAACAATGGCAGCTAGTTCTAAATCATGAGTTGGGTAGTTCTTCTCATGTACCTTTAACTTCCTTCCTCCATTGCAAACTACTTTTCCTTCTTGCATCAAGACAGCACATAATCCTGTACCGCATGCGTCTGTGTATACGGTAAAAATCTTGCTTCCGTCAGGCAATGTCGGAACTGGGGCTGTTGTTAGAGCCCTTTTCAATCATTGGAAAGCAATGTCGCAATCCAAATCCCAGGCAAAAGTTAGGTCGCTCTTTGTCATTCTAGTAAGTGGGGCTGAGATCTTCGCAAAGTCCTTAATGAACTTTCTGTAAAAGCCCGCTAGCCCGAGAAAACTTCACACTTCGGTTGCATTCCGGGGGATCTTCCAATCTTGCACCGCAACTACTTTTGTGGGATCCACAGCTATCCCCTCTTTGGACACCACATGTCCAAGAAACCTTACATCTTCTCTCTAAAAATGGCATTTGGAGAATTTTGCTTTCAGCTGTGTGCACGAAGAGTATCCATAACTTCCCTTAAATGCAGAGCATGTTCTTCCTCGCTTTTTGAGAAAATCAAAATGGCATCCAAAAAGACCACAACAAATTTATTAAGGAACTATCTGAATACCCTACTCATCTGGTCCACGAAATAAGCTGGTGCATTTGTCAAGCCGAAAGGCATGACAAGCCATTCGAAGAAACCATCCGGGATCATGAACGCGGTCTTATCTATGCTGTCTTCAGCCACTCTTAGCTGATGAAATCCGGTGGTAAGATCTAGTTGGGAGAAAACTGAGGCACCTACGAGTTGGTCAAACAAGTCGTCTACTCTAGGAAGTGGGTGCCTATTCTTCTTGGTCAGCTTGTTTAGCTCCCTATAGTCCATGCATAGACGAAGTGAACCATCTGCTTTGGTAGCAAACACCACCTGAGCATCCCATTCAGAAATACTCTGCCTCATGAACCCCTTTTCAAGCAACTCTTTGACTTGCTTGTTGAGATCTTTCCTTTCCCTTGGGGCCATATGTCTAATGGGTAAAGCAACAGGTTTTGCATTGTCAATAAGGTATATGCAGAAGTCTATCTCTCGCTTTGGAGGTAAGCCCTTCACCTCTTCAAAGACATCTTAGTATTCACGGACTACTCTAACAGATTGCAAGTTTTCAATAGATGCATCAAGAGATTCTAGATAGCTAAGCATAACAGAGTTCATTGGACTATAAGAGATTTCTAGAGTGTTATCGAGGCGAGTCATAAACCTAACCACTCTCTTTTCGCAATCGAGGATGGCACCATTTCTGGATAACCAATCCATGCCTAGGATCAACCAATAGCTCATGAAGCCCAAAACATAAGTATTACATCTAAACCCAGCGCTTAGTATAGAAATTTCCAAATCCAAAAAAATCATTGATAAATAAGCCTAGCCCCCAATTAGATTTGAAACAACCATAAGATCCTCTACTATACTGCTATCTAGGTGTAGAGATTCAACTAAAGCGGTAGATATAAAAGAGTGCGATGCGCCAGAATAAAAAAGAGTACAAACTGGATGATCAGATAGATAAACTAAACTCCAACATAAATATTTCTAACACTTTCTTGTGAAGGTGCCATGAGAACGTGAATCTGTCCTCCAGAAGTGGATCCAGTCCTCTGCCCTTACCCTGCCTTTTTGTAACACCCCACCTCCGCTAAGGTCACTCACAAAGGGAATGCCTTAACTTTGATGGAGCGTTTTAGTAGACAGAACAGAATATTACAAGACAGATAAGTAGTACTTGAAAAATTATAACTTTGTTACAGCAGAAGCAGAAATGAGTTTGGTTACATCTTTCTAAATCACAATACCAAAACTCAAGTACACAATTATCAGTCTTATACAAAATCCTTCAGAATGTAAAGTTTCAAATTCATAATCCCCAACATAAACTGCCATGAAAAGATAGAGTTAAAGCCAAGAAATACTCCAAGCACTTCAAGCAGAGAGAATCAGAATCAAGCTCCTATGTTTCCACCCTGAGCACCTGGGGGGAATGGAAATAAAAGGGGCGAAAACAAACGAGGTCAGACATAAAGTCTGGCGAGTCCAGTGACTTCCAATATATAAACAGATAATATTATCATGACATGTAAATAAAGCTGGATGAGAGATTACATCAACAAGAATAACAGATATACCTTAAGCTAACAGAAGAAACATAATGATGTAAACCAAGTTATGTTCCTTACTTACATCTTACTTCTCTGCACTAATACTAGTATAACAGGGTTAGGTGTTACCCTAATGTCTAAACTGAAACAGAATCGAAACAGAATAAACTATACAGACAGAAGGTACAGAAGCAGAATACTAATAATGGGCCTTTACCACCCCAACATACAGAAGGTACAGAAACATAATACTAATAATGGGCCTTTACCACCCAACTAATGGGCCTTTACCACTCCAACAGACGGAAGGTGCGGAAATAGAATCGGAAACGGAAACAGAGACGGAAACAGAATAATCCCTACAGAAACAGAATGTCAGAATTAGGTGTACACTAGTAATGGGCCTTTACCACGCAGAAACAGACAGGTGTTACCACCCAACAGAAACAGACGGTACCAACAAAAACAGACAGAACTAAGTGTAACCTAAGTCCTACCCCAAGCAATCGGCTCCCTAATACATAAATACCCTGTGTCGGCCCCATAGTAGGGTGTATCACTCCCTAAAGTGGCAACCTATTGGCACAGACCTATTTACAGATGTCACGGTGTCTTACATCCTCAGAGCAAACCAGATCCATGCACGCACATGACACGGTTGGAACGCACCATCAACACCCCTCGCCATTATCAGAATGAACCACTTATAATTAGTTCAGTAAGCGTGCCCGGACCCCTACATAGCGTAGGGTCAAAATTTTTGACACCAGAAAGGGTTACTGACTAATATGGGTCCCAAACAACAGATGACACAAGTATTTCCCCTCCTAACCTTGTGTCCCCAGACTAACAGATTTCAGATTAACTTGTTTACAAGTTTCAGACATACAAAGTTCAGATTTACCAGTTGACAGATCAGACAGTCAAGTTAACAAGTTTTTAGACTAACGGGTCAGATGTACAGTTTTAACAAACTTACAGATTGTCAAACTTTGTATTGGGCCTAGAGATTCACGAAACGGGTTTGTTAAATTCATCAGTCCAATTGGTTTAACCCTATCCACCCAACCCGTTTTAGACATCATATTTATCTCAAATTTGCATTAATTAAATATTAATGCATAGGCCTCTCACATTAGGTCGGTAGCTTGTGGCCGCTAGATATGCCGGGCGGTTCCGGGCAGACTTCTGCCACAACCGAGATCTAACCTCGTGTCTAAGCATACATTAGTTATGCCTACGACCTCTTACATTAGACTGACAGTTTGCGGTCGCTGGTTAAGCCGGTTGGTTCCGGGCAGGCTTCTACCGTAAACGGAGTCTAACCTCGTGTCATAGCCACTTTATTCCATTACAGAAAATATTAGACTAGTTATGTCCATTTAGCATATTTAACTTCTTTACAAGTTACGACAAATTATCCAAAGTTCTATTAACATGTTTTGCTCAATTTTAGATCGAGCCTCCAAATTACAATTATTCAGCTTTCAACAGATTAAGCAATTCAACAGATTTAGCAGATAACAGATCTAGCAGATTAGGAAATTTAGCAGATTAGCAGAACAGGAAATTCAACAGATTTAGCAGTTTAGGCAATTCAGCAGACTAGCAGATTTAACATTTCTTAAAAATTCTATTTACATATCTTGCCTAATCATAAATTAAGCTTAAACTTACATGCTCAAATCATGGTCATAATTCATAATACAATATATGCCCCCAAATTTTCGTTAAACTTTGCATAGTACAGAACACTCTCTAAAAGCCCCAAATCATGATATGAATTATGCCAAATTATAGCCTTTAATGCCAATATCAAAAAATCCATATTTAGGCGCATTCACATTAATAGTTATCCTATTAGTATAGGTCCTTACGCCTAAGTATCATATTCCTTTTTCAAGTCATGAATCGTTATATAAAATATACCCAAAAATCTAGATCTTTAAATTATATCCTCCCAAATTCAGATCTTAATTTTTATATGCATTATGTCCCCAAGTTTCAAGTCATATTTTATCATTCAATGATTCCTCTTCTTTCAAATCACAGAGTATGCATAGATCTAGATCTAATTTACAACATATGTACTTTTCTCAAATCAGTCACAGATCAGTCATGTCCAATTATGCATTATTCATTATTTACTCCAAAATTTAGCGTTCGTGCGTTAATCTCTTATGAGATTTGGCGCTGGCCCGTAGTAGCCTGTCTATAGAACAGAAAAAAAGAAGAGAATAGTCACAGAAAAATAGATCTGACAGATAAGAATATGCATAACCTCAGATTCAGATTTATAGCCATGTCAAGATCATAATTAAAGTTCATATCTGAAAATAACTGTACTCACAAAAAGGGAACGATTCTTGTATTCAGGATTCTATATTCAGCCACTAAATAGCTCTCCTTTGGTGTAGACTATCGATTAGATTAGAAAATAGTTGTTCTCTTTTAATTCTATTCAGATTGGAAGAAGATGCACTAGTTCTAGCTTAGATTTCAGCAGAGTAGCGAACACCATTATTTTATTTTAATTAGAATAGAGGCAGAGTATAGGCAGAATGAAATTGTGTGGAGAGAAAGTGAGGTTTGGGGGGTGTTTTAATAGGAGAATAGGGTGATTTAGAGCCTTCAAAACAGTCCAGAAGTCATCAGAACCACCCAGCTCGAAGACAGGTCATCCAGCCACTCAGAAGAAGACACGTCATCACAGAACACTCCATAATTCTGTGTTGGATAGGTATTGGCGCACTTAGTAGGTGTGCCAGTGTATTTTTGTACTGGCGCACTTCACAAGTGCGCTAGTGTATTCTGGCTTGTTTCCGATTTTTCTGCCTAACTTCGTTCGTCCATATCTTCTTCATACAACATCCGTTTTACGTAAACTCGGACTCTATCTCAAGCAGAATTTCGAGACGAACGCAATGTCGCAACCCGTTTCCCTTAATTCTTCTCCTAAAATTAAGTATACTTTAATTTGTTACTTATACGTTCATTGAAAATACGTGGTGTTACATTCTCCCCTCCTTAAAGGATTTCGTCCCCGAAATCTTCAAGTTAAGAAGAATGTGTCCTACCATCCAATCATCCATCTACTCAACCATCATCCACAAGCATCCATTGTCCTTAGAAAACTTCTAAAGTTGCATGAACATATGCAAAAGTGTGTGTATATGCCTCTTATCTAATGCAAAGAGCAGGCGGTCTACTGATTCAGTTGACCTCCTCAATGCGAACCATGTTGTACCATGAGTCCAATTATGTATGCAAGAAATCCTATTTGATGCACATCATTTCTATATGTGTGCATAACCATTCATCCAAATGCAACATCTATGTGATGAGTCAATCATTTTGCATCCACAAAAATTGAAAAACGCGCACACATTCATATGCAGTATGAGAGTGTTTTTGAGCCGATCTAGTGCCTAGTGTGTGTATATGCATCCACGAGCAACCACTAACAACCACTTGCATCCACTTGCAACCATCAAACCTAACATGTCTCAAACACATGTTTACACCCATTAGTTTCTACCTAAAGGTCGAAGACTTGATCGATATGATATAGCTGAGTGATAGAAGCAAGTACAATTAAAGCAAGAGCTTTGTTCCTATTAGACATCAGTTAAGAAAATAATTCCCTAAGTATCAACCCTGAAGATCGAAATCAACATTAGATTGACACCCAATGAATTACTCCCATTAAACAATGCCAAACTGTAAATCTACTTCACGCTTCGAGTAAAAACCCCTAACCTTATCAGAAATATTCGGATACTTACAGACTACTGTTATAGATCAGATTATCAAATGATTCTTAGGAAACCAAGCATGATAAAATAAACCAGAATGTATGCGTCATAGTCAACTTAACGCCCAACACAGATACCCACAAACCCCAGCTTATCACAAACAGATGAGTCACAACCCTTATGGGTTTGAGTCTACAACAGGATCAGAAACAAGAATAGTATTAAAGTGCAGAGTATCAATTACAGAATCAAAATTCTAGAATCAGAAAGAGTTTTAACTCAACAATCAGATAAGGAAATTAAACCATCTACAGAATTTTTTTCCTATTTCTACCCTATCCACTAGTCTCGAGGGTATTCGCCTGCCCTCCAGAAGTAGGACCTGTCCTCTGCCCTTGCCCTCGTTTCTTTGGGAAATCCCTAATGAAGTGTCCCATCTCACCACAGTTGAAGCAAGTGCCCTTCCTCTTTCTGCAATCCTTGTTCAGATGAGTCGAGCCTCCACAAGTAAAGCACTTTTTGTCCTTCTTATCTTCAGACTTTTCATCCTTCTTTTGTGTTTCCTTTTTGGGCCCCGCCTTCTTGTTCTGTGTTCCTTCGAGATTTTCCTCTTTCTTTTTACTTTTGGCTTCCTCTTCATGCATTAACACCATGTCCACCAATTTCTCGAAGGTTGCCCCCATAGGAATGTGGGACATCGCCAATCCGTGTAGCGGCTCATTTAAACCTTCAGCAAACCTCAGGGCCTTTTTAAGTGGTGTATTTACCAAATCTAAGCTGAATCTCGCCAACTGATTAAACTTGTTGACGTACTCTCTCACTGATAAATTCCCCTGCTTCGACGCCAAGAACCTCTCTACGTATAGACTCTCTTCCGCTCGTGAGATAAATTTCATCTCGATCCTATGCCTGAAATCCACCCATGTCTCTACCGGACGCTCTCCATTTGTGACCTCCCACCAAAAAGAAGCTTCATCCTTGAGCAACCATACTGCCAACTGTATCTTCTGCCTATCGTCCACCTCGAAGATAACGAACAAATCCTCAGTTTCTTTGAGCCAGTTCCTTGCCTCCACGAATGATTCAGTTCCATTAAAGTTCTTCCCACCTATGGCTCGAAAGTCTCTACGTATCTTCGGGAAAGTATTCACGCGCGGAGGAGGAGAAGGAGGAGGAGGAACCGCTACAGCTGGGGGAGGAGGGACGTCTACTGGGCCCGCATCATTAGCCCTAGCTTCTAGATACCTTCTAAACCAACTATGTACCAGTACGCCCTCTGGAAGGTTAAGTGTAACGTCCCAGAAATAGTCGATCTTGGTTATCCGATATACAACACATATCGAACATCCAAGGATCGAAAATACTGTTAGTTAATGAAAGAAATTAGAGGGTAAGGATAGGTAAGATAGAAACTTAGAATAGAAGAAGAAGAAGAACATCACAACATCAGAGTAACACGAACCTCACAACGGAACGAATAACATATAATATATAACATAACTTTGAAATATACATCTGTACTTGAATATACATATCGTTTCCAAAGTATAGCACTTACAACACAGCGGAAAATAATCATAGATATATCATTTCTGAAGCCTCCTGCTCCAACTCTTCAGGTATCTGTAAATCCTGACTACTTGACTGCCCGTACAAAATTGGGCACCCAAGAGTTTAGGGAAAACAAAACAAAATAAACTCCGGGTCAGTCATGGGACTGGTGTGAGTAAAACAATTTAAAACAGTATGAGCAATAACACAATATATCATAAGACCACGCCGTATAACGGAACGGGTTTTTCCCTTAAGAGAATCCAAACCATTTGATTTAACTTTCAAAATATTTATGAAAGAAACGTTAAACTTTATATCAGAACACTTTTGATATTATAATAATGTCTATCAGCCACAATATAATAATCATCTAGTAGAAACGCTTGCAACTAATGTTCTACATATATAATATACAATCAAAACCACGGGCTCTTATTCGGGGAATGGATTCCAACTATGACAAGGTATGGATCCACCTTTCGCTCAGTATACTCTAGAAGCGATACACTGGAGTTCAACAAGAACATCTTGCAACTTGGCCACACATGACCGACCACTCATTTCGCTTGAGTGTATCGAATATATTGTCACCTTACAGTTGGTAAACCAACATAACCATTCCCGGGAGATACATAATTGAAAGAAGTAACAAATATGAATATTCTCTAGATGGTGACAATATACCCTACTTGGTGGCGAACCACTTAGCCATGCTGTCTGCCCAATTTCTGTCATTTCCCAGTTGATGAGGCTGGAGGTCATAACATATCTGTCAACAGATTACTCATTCATTCACTTTGAATGCCACATCATAATACCCGTCAAATCACAAATTGATTTCCCCAAAAATATCACGGGTATAAGCTAAGAGAAACGAATTCCTCCGCCACCAACGTAAATACGTTTGAAACGATCAACTTACACGATCTACCAGATATACTCTGTCAGACATTCGTCCATTCAAGTTCTCCTGGGACTGGACAAACCAAAGGAACTATTCCGTACATCCATCCTAGGCAATCTCTACTTAGGACTTATACAACAGCCCTTGCACTTTACTCCATCTTCAATTTTTTTCGATCTATTTGATTTACTCTACCGGATTAACTTTATTCAATTAACTCTAACTAATTTTCTCTTATCAATTAACTCCTTTCGAATAAACTATATTCGATTAACTCCTTTTGAATAACTAATATTCGATTAACTCCTTTCGAATAACTAATATTCGATTAACTCCTTTCGAATAACTAATATTTGATTAACTCCTTTCGAATAACTAATATTCGATTAACTCCTTTCGAATAACTAATATTCAATTTACTCCTTTCGAATAACTAATATTCGATTAACTTGTTTCGATTAACTTGTTTCAAATAACTAATATTCGATTAACTTGTCTCGAACAACTAATATTCGATTAACTTGTTTCGAATAACTAATATTTGATTATTCTTTCTCTATTTGAATAAACCATATTCGATTAATTTTCTTCTTCGAATAACCTTATTCGGTAACTCTTTCTTCGAATAACCTATATTCGAATAACTCTAATCTGACTAACTCTAATTCAATTAACTCTATTCGATATAACCAATATTCGACTAACTCTTGTTCGATTAACTCTATTCGAATTACTCTAGTTCGATTTAACTCTATCATTTAACTCTAACTGATTAACTCTAACTGGTTAACTCTAACTAGTTAACTCTAACTAGTTAACTCTAACTGATTAATTTTATTCGAATAACTATATTCGATTAACTCCTTTAACTCTATCAATCTTTATTCAATTAACTTTATTTGATAAATTCTAATTCGATCATTCTATTTGATCTCCACTTTAAACAGTCTCCTCATAACTCTTTTATATCTCGTTAACTCCCTTTTATACTCCTATTTATTTAACAAACAAATATTTCCCTTTCAATTCTATTTATTTAACAAATAAATATACTTTTCCAATCCTATTTATTTAACAAATAAACATTCCTTTTAACTCTATTTGTAAATGTTTTATAAATATTCCCTTTCCAAATCTATTTGTAAATGGTTTACAAATATATCCTTTTCATTTCTATTTGTAAATGTTTTACACATATTTCTCTTACTATTTGTTTTACAAATATTTTCCTTTATATTTGTTTTACAATTATTTTCCGTTATATTTGTTTTACAAATAATTTCCTTTATAAAATCCCTTGATTTTATAAATATTCCTTTATATAAAATCCTTTGATTTTATAATTATTCTATTTCAATATACAGTTTGAAATCTTCCTTCTATATAAAATCTTTCGATTTTATAATTTTTTTTTTCAATATAGTTATTGAAATTTTCCTTTTTCATCCCAGGGATTTCTTACGGTATTTGAAATACCAAACAACAGTGATCGATATCATTCAAACACACATAATCAACAACAGATTATGTATCACATCATATATCACAATATATGAATAACAGTAAAATAAATGTTGAGGAATCCAGTTGGATCCCTCCAACCTGTTTCCCTGCATCCACAAATGTTACACAATATAATTCACATCAATTTCATTTCATCATGAAATATACTGTTAAACATGATCAATATTTGATTGTCGATTTTTATATATATAACTATATCTACGTTTTCAATCAAATTTATTTAACAGTCCAAACAATCAATACACAACAATCAATCATTTATTTATCAAAAATAAAGTACAGTTTATAAAATAATAAACTAATCAGAGATAGTGAGTTTTACTCACATTGTCCGTAATCGTTAAACAACGATTTATGATTGTTGATTCTGATTAGACAATTTATTTTGCAATAAATTCCGACAATCTCCAAACCATTCCAAATCAGTTTGTAGGTGTAGTATTTCCCGTTATGAATCCAACGCCCCTGACCGTTTGAATTTCTGATAGAGTATGTTCAAGATATTAAAGTGACAAGTTATTATACAATTTAAATAGTTTAAACTTGATTTAAATTTAAATAACTTAGATTATTTCCTATAAGGCCTCACCCCCTAAATAAAAGACTTCGGCCAATTTAGAAAAGCCCATCCGCAAATTCTCGTCTTCCCCAAAAACTGCTTGGCCCCTTTCCTTCAGTGAACACACCATTCCAAACTCCCACTCAACTTCCTTCTCTTCTCCCCGCATACAGACCTGCTCACGTTCAAACGTATATTCCTTCAACACAGAACTACAAACAAACATCACCACATACATCTCATCATTTCCGCACCATTTCTCCAACAAAAATACAATCACGCTCTCAATCAGATCCGCAATAGACCCGCAAGGCCATCTCCTCCAACACGTTCTCCTCCACTTCTTTACTGAATCACACACCATGATTTGGCATGTTCTTCTTCATCAATCCACTCCTTCATCACACTCCAGTACATGAAAAAACTCTGCTCCCCTTCAAAAATGCAGAATCAAGTTCTCCTCCCAAAATGTTTTGCTCCAGATCCTATAACGAATACATCACCACTTCACGCTCTACAGTACCCATACCTCCCATAGATCAACCATTAGCACCTGCTGCTCATGGCCTTCTTACAAGAGGCCACGCACTCCTACCAACCTCACCAAAGACTTAACCTTCCCATAAATCCTCCTTATCCGACTCCCCAATCCCACCACTACTGGCCATCGCGACACAACAGGCAACCTTGCCAAAATCTCATCAATATGTCTCGACAAGGAGCAGCTCATCCCTCAACTCCCTACAGGAATTTGCCTACTCCCCCTTCAGCTTTACTCCTTTTAGATCTCGCACATCGATGCCTATATTATGAGGTTCCTCAAACCCTAGGCCATAGAATTTACGCACCCAACTTTCCTAGACTGGAAACAACGATCGCACCAAATAAAACTTATACCAGAACGAAGATTAACCTCGCAGGATCACAAATATAGAAGAGTTTGGATTAATAGTATTTGTATGAATTTGATTTGAATTGTTTCTTCGATGAGTTTTAGCTGAGAATGATGCTTTCTCTCGTGGCAGCTTGAAAGTATATGGACCGAGGAATGAGGTATTAGGTTTAGGGATGTTAAAGTTATTATATAGGGATAAGTTTGGTTTAAAGCTTCATTTATTTTTATCATTTAAAGTCGCTATCTATAAAAATAAAAATACCGGTGAGACGAGCAATGTCCCACGGTCCCAAAAATATAAAAATATCGGTAGGTTAACTCGTATTGTGAAACCCCAAAATGTTGATTACAGGGTGCAAAATACTCCAAATAAAAAGTTTCTTATTTTTACGAAATAAAAATTACAGTAAATTCTAAAAATTAAATTATCACTACGTCTCAAAAGAATCTTGTCTAAATTCAAAACCGGTATCAAGTTATATCGAATAAACCGTTATGGTCGATAAACGATTCTATAGCGACTATTTTAAAATTTGATTTGGGCATAAATCAAAATCTACACAATGAAATACCGATTTTTCTCTTTCATTAGAAAAATATACTTCACTAGCTCCGAACATTTCTTCTTTCACAGAAATCCGATTTAAGACGGACCCTGTATATCCAGTAGAAGTTCAAAACGCCAAATAGCGAACTACCGTGCCATTTCGAGCTTGATTTTAATTATAATATAATTATATGTTCAACTATCATTCAAATAATATATTCGTTATTCAAATTAAATTCCAAACTGAATTAAATACTTTGAATTGTCCAGTTCACATTATATTGTTTATTCACTATTTCTGATTATTTCAGAATTAAATATATTATTTAATTATTATATTAATTAAATATTCAATATAATTTAATTAAACGGACATTTAATTCTCTAAATCACTATATAAATAATTAAATAAATTAATTATTATATCGTCGAAAATATAGGTCGTTACATTAAGATCCCCATACATACTGAAACGGAAAAGAAAAAGGATTCAAAACGGAGAAAGGATAGATATATGGCTTTTGGGGATTATGTTTTTCAAAATAAACTTTACTTTTGAAAATACTTCCATTTTAAAGCCTTTTTGAAATTAGTTTTCAAAAACTTTTTATCAAATCTAGTAACCTTCAGCTCTGGTACC
Organism: Allium sativum; assembly: GCA_030737875.1. Lineage (NCBI taxonomy): Eukaryota > Viridiplantae > Streptophyta > Magnoliopsida > Asparagales > Amaryllidaceae > Allium > Allium sativum. Next base: position 836,838,404 of record CM060916.1, read on the forward strand.
AAGTGTAACACCCCACCTCCATTAAGGTCACTCACAAAGGGAATGCCTTAACTTTGATGGAGCGTTTTAGTAGACATAACAGAATATTACAAGATATAGAAGTAGTACTTGAAAGATTATAACTTTATTGCAGCAGAAGCAGAAATAAGTTTGGTTACATCTTTCTAAATCACAATACCAAAACTCAAGTACACAATTATCAGTCTTATACAAAATCCTTCTGAATGTAAATTTTCAAAGCCATAATCCCCAACATAAACTGCCATGAAAAGATAGAGTCAAAGCCAAGCAATACTCCAAGTACTTCAAGAAGAGAGAATCATAATCAAGCTCCTATGTTTCCACCCTAAGCACCTGGGGGGAAACGGAAAGAAAAGGGGCGAAAACAAACGAGGTCAGACATAAAGTCTGGCGAGTCCAGTGACTTCCAGCATATAAACAGATAATATTATCATGACATGTAAATAAAGCTTGATGAGAGATTACATCAACAGGAATAACAGATATACTTTAAGTTAACAGAAGAAATAGAATGATGTAAACCAAGTTATGTTCCTTACTTACATCTTACTTCTCTGCACTAATACTAGTATAACAGGGTTAGGTGTTACCCTAATGTATAAACTGAAAAAGAATCGAAACAGAATCATCTATACAGAAACAGAATGCTAGTAATGGGCCTTCACCACCCCAACAGACAGAAGGTACAGAAGCAGAATACTAATAATGGGCTTTTACCACCCCAACAGACAGAAGGTACGGAAACATAATACTAATAATGGGCCTTTACCACCCAACTAATGGGCCTTTACCACTCCAACAGACAGAAGGTACGGAAACAGAATTGGAAACGGAATTAGAGACGGAAACCGAATAATCCCTATGGAAACAGAATGTTAGAATTAGGTGTACACTAGTAATGGGCCTTTACTACCCCAACAGACGGTACCATGAAGAAACAGACACATGTTACCACCCAACAGAAACAGACGGTACCAACAGATTCAGACAGAACTAAGTGTACCCTAAGTCCTACTCCAAGCGATCGGCTCCCTAATACATAAATACCCTATGTCGGCCCCCACAGTAGGGTGTATCACTCCCTAAAGTGGCAACCTATTGGCACAGACCTATTTACAGATGTCACGGTGTCTTACATCCTCAGAGCAGACCGGATCCATGCACGCACATGACCTGGTTGGAACGCACCATCAACACCCCTTGCCATTATCAGAATGAACCACTTATAATTAGCTCAGTAAGCGTGCCCGGACCCCTACATAGCGTAGGTTCAAAGTTTTTGATACCATAAAGGGTTACTAACTAATATGGGTCCCAAACAACATATGACACAAGTATTTCCCCTCCTAACCTTGTGTCCCCAGACTAACAGATTTCAGATTAACTTATTTACAAGTTACAGACATACAGAGTTCAGATTTACCAGTTGACAGATCAGACAATCAAGTTAACAAGTTTTCAGATTAACGGATCAGATGTACAGTTTTAACAGACTTACAGATTGTCAAACTTTGTATTGGGCCTACAGATTCATGAAACAGGTTTGTTAGATTCATCAGTCCAGTTGGTTTAACCCTATCCACCCAACACGTTTTAGACATCATATTTAACTCAGAATTGCATTAATTAAATATCAATGCACAGACCTCTCACATTAGGTCGGTAGCTTGTGGCCGCTGGATATGCCTGGCGGTTCCGGGCGGACTTCTGCCACAAGCCAGACCTAACCTCATGTCTAAGCATATTTTAGTTATGCCTACGACCTCTCATGTTAGACTGACAGTTTGCGGTCACTAGTTAAGCTGGTTCGTTCCGGGCAGGCTTCTACCGTAAACGGAGTCTAACCTCGTGTTATAGCCACTTTATTCCATTACAGAAAATATCAGACTAATTGTAACACCCAGCATTTTTAAAGTAATTAAAAATGTTTATATGCATGATAGTGATATGCAGTTTAAATTAATACATACGTTGAAAAGAAGAAAATTCATACGATAACAATGTATGTAGCATAAAAAGATAATAAAGTAAAGTTACTTAATTTAAATATCAGGAATTAAGTAAAAAAGATGTCATCATTGCGTTCAAAATTCTGGTTCAGATGGATACCAAGTTTGCGTAAAACGGATAACATATGAAGAAGTTGTAAGCCGCAGAAGTTTATATACGTGTAGGATAAAAAATATATATATTTTATATGCATTGACATATTTAAGGAAAAGAAAAGTAATATACAATAAGGAATGCGCGTTTAAAGAGGAGAATGGAAATACATTCATATGCGCGTTCATAAATTTAGTTTAAATTGTAAAGATATCATGCACTTAAAAGGTTCAATGTATTTGAAAAAAAAGAAAGCATCAAGTACTCTTTTTGGAACCGACAGAGGTTGAAATTAATGTGGCACGTTTTTCGATTTAAATGTTTGGAGACTAGATGCATGCACCTGTGATTAAGGAGACTAGATGCATGCACCTGTGATTAAGGAGACTAGATGCATGCACCTGTGATTAAGGAGACTAGATGCATTCACCTACGATTATTTATAGCAAACATGTAAATAAAAATAAAAATAAAAAAGTTAATGCATAATTATGACATTAATAAATTGGCTTGAGGTTGACTAAATGTTAAGTATTTGGTATTATATATATATATATAAGAGGCAACACTAATTCGAGATTAAGGGATTTGTTTTACTGGTAAGAAATGAAATTGGTAAATTAAAGACATTAATGTTATATTTAGGGATAATATAACGGTTACATTAAATATGGAAAAAGAGAGTACATGTAGTAAATGCATTTAGGCATTTCAAATATGACATGAATAGAAAAACAATGAATAAATAGCCATCAATAATGGCTATGAGAAGGATAAAATAAAAATAAAAAGATATTAAATTCCCTTTAGTAAAATAGTTAACACATACTATATTTTCTACGATTGAAAATAAAATAAAAATAAAGGCATAGTTGGATACCATATTTGATAAGAACATGAGTGTAAGTAAACGTATGGTATTTATTTACATAAATAAATAATAATTATGTTAAAAAGGGAGAGAAAAATAATTTGTTGCCTTGTTTAAATAAAAGAAAAAGGGAAACAAATTTTATACGGTTAAGGTATAAAACAAAGGAATGGTTTTGCTAAATAAATCTTCATTAATGTTCTTTAACAAACAAAAGAGGGCTAGATTCGTAGTTTGTACCTATATAAACAACCCAAAGCTCATTGTAAACTTCACAACAATTCGTGGCGAAGCCATGGCTCCCTTCTTTCTCATTTTCTTCTTCTCCAAAAGATCTTGGATCTATTCTCCCCTCTTTTCTCTACAACATCTATTCTTTAAAATAAAAAGAATAAGATCTAGAACAACAATGAAATAGAAAATAGATTCAAAGCTAAAGAGAAGATAATGGATTCAGATTTGCGAATTTATGCCGCAAAGAGAAATCAAAGATGATTCAAAAACAGAAATCCAAGCTAAGCAAAAGAGGGAAAACAATACTAGAGTTATCAAGTACTCATTTTGAAGACGACAAGCAGTGTGAGTGGTTTATAATATAACTTTTGTATAAGATTATTATTTATCGTTCGAACATTCCCCATGTAAAACATTCGATGAAATTATTGTGAAAGATTGGACCTTTAATGTTTTCATATGTTAAATTATTATATGGTCACGTTCCTCCTTTTATCCTTCCCTCTTTATTTCTTTATAATTAGGCTATCTCGAGCCTAGATCTATCATGAAATAAATACGATTGAATATTGCGAACGAAAAGGGGAAACACTAGATTTTGGGATATGACATAAATTGAAGAGTTTGATTATGAATTACAAAGGGGTTTGGGTATAATATACCATTAGCAAGGTTTGAATGTGTAAACCAAGTTGGGAAGTATAAGTATGAACACGATTTGGGTTTTAGCATAAGATTGTCGTCATTGAAAAGATTTGAACTTGTTAATTAGCCTATGACACTAGAATAAAACATGGATTAGAATTTGGGGATTTAATATGTTAGTCATATTTTTATAGGACTCGAACTTATTTAAAAATATGAATACCATTGGAAATAAATGATTTGGAATTGGTAAATTTGAATAAAAGTTGGGTAATTGGGTTACATGTAATTTGGTATGAATCAACATTAAATTGGTCTAATTAATGACCACTTGAATAGGCTTAAAAGTAAATTTGAACTGCATAACATGAAATTTGGGGGTTTGGGTGAAATACGAATATTAATAAACCTTTGACACGAGGTTTGACGCAATTGTGGTATAAGACTGCCCGGAACCGCTCGGCAAATCCAGCTGCCACAATTGGACGTCTAGTGTGAGAGGTCAAAGGAGGAAATTTGAGCGTAACGGTTTATGACACGAGGTTGGACTCAAGTTGTGGCGTAAGACTGCCCAGAATCTCCCGACACATCCAGCAGCCACAAAATGTTAGTCCAATGTGGGTGGTCATACATCGTTATGGCATAATGAATGCATTAAGGAATACTAACCATAATAAGACATGTGGGTGACAAGGGTATGGTTAGAGGGTTAAGTGGGTACAAGTAAGTATAGACTTAACTGTAGTAAGACAAGATATGTATAAACATGTAAGTATAAGACTTAACCGTAGTAAGACATGTGTAAAATATGGAAACAATAATAATAAAAAGGTTAATCTGAACTAATGACGGAATATGGGGAATGATAAATAACCTATTACAAATTTGAATAAGGAAAAAGAAGGATAATAGGTTAGACTTGTCCTAGGGACAAAAGGGGAAAATATGACTTATGGGATACGATAAGTTATAAGAACGAAAAAGGGAAGAATAAGATAACTTATATGAGGAGATATACTTAATTATAAATTAAGCGGTTTGAAAAGGAAGAAGAAGTAAATTTTGAATCATATATGTTGGTTGGGTAGAGTAATTCCCGAGGTGTCAGTCTGATGTTGATCTCGGTCTTCGGGGCTGGTATTTAGGGGGTTGTTCCCCCAATCAGTATAAATGTGGGATAAGGTATACTTAACAATGAATTAAATATAACATGTTGTTGTGACCCAAAAAGGGAATAATTTATGAAATTGAAAGACAACATGTTATAAGGCTTATCAATGGACTTAAGTAAGTTAAGTATAAATTCAGTTGATAACCAACGGTAAACATAAACTAAGTATCAAACCTTGGTTAAGAGAATCAAGTAATAAACCTTAGTTAAAATAACTAAGTAGATAACGAGAAAGAAAACTAAGTAGTAAACCTTAGTCAAGAAAAATGAACGATTGATAGAACTAAGTAGTAAACCTTAGTTAAAAGGACTAAGTAGTAAACCTTAGTTAAGAAAACGACGATTCAGGAAATTAAGTAAACCTTAGTTAAGAAAACGATGATTCAGGAAATTAAGTAAACCTTAGTTAAAAACTAAGAGGGCTAAGTAGTAAACCTTAGTTAAAGAAACTAAGTAGTAAACCTTAGTAGAACACGAGAAGGAGCGTACAGCCGTCTGATTTTAAAGAAGGCTCCAACGAATTGGGTTACGAAGCCCGAGGCTTCGAGGGGACGTGAGGGTACTCTTGGTATCCCTCTATGAGGTTGCAAATGATCCTCCTGGGCTCACAGAGGTTAAGGTCTGCGTTAGAAGAACCAAGGGTATGTTTTGGTTGCAATAAATGGCAACCTAAAGACTAGGATGGACCAGCATGATTCGGCGAGACCAGTAGCCCTGTGATAGCAACTTGTCGTCTACCTACCATCTTGAGTCAGTTGAGATACGCACAGCGGAAAGGCGGAGAACTCCTACGAACCATATACTTGGTATCTAGTTCTGGTTGCAGTTGCGGTTGGCCATAGGTTAGTGGGGCATAGAGGGGCCGACATATAGTTCTCATTTTTCAAGGATGGCCTTTCATTAGTTGAGGGAGGGGTCGAGTGGGACCATAGCCACTAGAAAAATAGACCTTAGCATCTACATCAGCAGACAACTTAAAGCTCCCGACCGAGTTCCGTGTTTCTTGACTTGCCCTGCCACGGGACTCGGGTAGCACACATAGAGTACATGTGCATCTAGTCATTGAAAAACGGTTCACAATACTTATGCGGGGAAGGTTTAGGAACATATATTGTAACAACCCGAAAATCTGGGCCAGTTTAAAAAATTTATTTTGGCAATTTTAGCGAATTTTGATTATTTAAAAAGAATTATTTTAAATAATAACGACGAGAAATTTATTTTGAATAGAATTCGAACGTATATATTTATTCGAATCGTCGTTAGAATATAAATATTTATTTATATATATAAAAGGAATTGAAAATGGCGCGGTAGTTCGATAATTCGATTTCAAACTTCAATTGAATGTACCGGGTGCAAAATAAACCGGATTTTAGTGAAACCAAAAATAATAGGATCTAATTGTGACTATCTTTCCAACGAATCCGAAAAATCAAATTTCATAGCGGGGATCAAAAGATATGTCCAGTTGAAAATTCTGAATAGTCGCTATGGAATTCAGGCCCTTAAAATGGAAATTTTGCAAACGACCTCGGATTTTGACGAAACCACTTTTGCTGGGTCTGTGATGTCAAATTATTGCTAGGTTTCAAATTTCATAATTTTTCGAATCAATATGTGAGCGTGGCAAAGGAAAACGTGTTTGACCAGTTTTAGTTGATTTTAATCGACTGGAAATTGGCCATTTTTCAAACAGTCTCAGAATTCGACGAAACTAGTTTTGTTAGGACCGTATCGTCAATACGAAGCTAGAAAATATTTTTCGGGAATTTTTAGAGTTCGTATGTGACCCCGGTAAATTGAAATGCGCGTTCAAATTCAATATATAGAGTTATATTTTGATTTTGACGAAAACTAATCGAAATGATCGAATCAGCTTACGATATATATCCCATCGTGTTCGGAATGGGGGTAATTAGCTATGGACGACAGGCGGTGGGTTCGGTTTTGAGGTCAAAATAAAAAGTTGCTTTTTGAAAAATAAAATAATATAATATAAAACTTTTATCACTTAACCCCCCCAAACCCTCTCTTCCACATCGTTCAAATCAGAAAGTAAAAAGAAAAAAAAAACCTAAACTATCGCCGACCCCCCCCAGGCTGCGCGCCACCGCGCGACACGCCCCCCTCCTCCTCTGCCTAGACCGCCGCCCATCGCTTCAGACCCCCCTACCCTATGCGCCATCGCTTCAGACCCCCTACCCTATGCGCCACCGCGATCGAAGACCCCCCCTATGCGCCACCGCGATCGAAGACCCCACCCCTTCCTCCTGCTGCCGACCGAAGACCCCCCTTGCTCCAGCGATGCCCTCGGGTCACCTATAGCCCCTTGTGCCTCTCCTCTTCGAATAACGGTGAGTTTTCTTCTTTAAATCTGATTTTATTTAAAATGTACTACCCTATTTAAATCAGTTCTTAGTTTGAATTCGGTTTTTATAAATTAGTTTTTGTCTTCTAAATTCAGTTTTATATAAGAGGCGACCTAAAGTTCTGATTTTGTTTATAGATCCATGGGAATAGAAAAGATTAGATTTTTAAAATTTGAAAAGGCGAAATTTTTATATATTGAATAGCATAGTAAAAATTCGATTTTTATATATTGAATAGCATAGTAAAAATTCGATTTTTATATATTGAATAGCAAAGTAAAAATTCGATTTTTATATATTGAATAGCATAGTAAAAATTCGATTTTTATATATTGAATAGCAAAGTAAAAATTAGATTTTTATATACTGAATAGCAAAGTAAAAATTCGATTTTTATATATTGAATAGCGAAGTAAAAATTCGATTTTTATATATTGAATAGCGAAGTAAAAATTCGATTTTTATATATTGAATAGCGAAGTAAAAATTCGATTTTTATACATTGAATAGCGAAGTAAAAATTCGATTTTTATATATTGAATAGCGAAGTAAAAATGTGATTTTTACATATGTAGAGAATACGGGCAAAGAAAGTGACAAGAGGCAAGAACGGCGAAGATTTCTACATAAGAAGAGTCGAGGCATTAGATTAGCAATTCTGTGAGAACTTCTCACCTTTTAATTTTCTTTTTCTAGTTATAAATATATACTAGGATGCAGACGGTGTTTAGTAGCACCCGACACCCGTCGTCCACAGACCATGGACGACTTGTATGCTTATTTGTTTGATTTTGCTGTGTAGTTGATTGTGTGATTTGATGTGAAATGAAAATAAAATATTTATATAGTTGAAAATATTTTATAGTTAAAAATAGGATTTTTAACATGTATATGAAATAAAATAAAAATAAACAAATCGGACGATTTGTTTATATACACACATTTGACTGATATAGATTGGGACGATAAATTTTACACATCGCCCAACTGCACAAATAAAATCTGTGTTTGATTATTTGAAACCCCACACGGGTATTGGGATGATATTTGATGCACACTAATCCCGATTGTTTAGTTGTATGTCGATCGATTGACTGACAGACTGTTATAAGCGTTGAATATTTATATTTGATGCTTATACAGTGTAGAATGCACTTTGGATGATGGTTGATTATTCATCGTTGTTATTGTATACATGCATTGTAGAAAATCCATATAATTAACATTATATGGTAATTGATTGGGCCTCATTCCAGTTTTGAAAAAGAAATATTTGAAATAGAATATCTGAAATAGAATATTTGAAATAGAAATATTTGGAAGGAAATATTTGAAATAGAATATTTGAAAATAGGAATATATGAAGCCGTATTGATTAGATTGACGCCATTTTGACGTGAACGAAATTTATATCGATTTTATTCATTTTATAATGAATAACGAAAGTGATTTCAAAATCTGATTTTTCGAAAAGAATTGAAATTCGAATTGAAATTGAATATAAATAGAAATTAATTCGAATTGAAATTGAATATCAATGGAAATGAATTCGAATTGAAATTGAATAGAAATGAATTCGAATTGAAATTGAATAGAAATTAATTCGAATTGAAATTGAATATAAATGGAAATGAATTCGAATTGAAATTGAATAGAAATGAATTCGAATTGAAATTGAATATAAATGAATTTGAATTGAAATTGAATATAAATGAATTCGAATTGAAATTGAATTGAAAACGAACTGAAATTGAATTAGAAATCAATTCGAATTGAAATCGATTTGAAATGAATTTAAAACGAATTTATATTGGAATATTCAATTTTGATTTGAAATTGAATATGAAGTTGAAAACCGTTTTGAAAACGAATTTAAAACGATTTATAAAGCACGTTTTGAATTGAAATCGACGAAGTATATATTATATAATATATATATATAATATAAATGGCCTGAATAGAACGCGCCGCGCCGCGATAGTTTGCGAATTTCGACCATTGACTTCGAGCGGATATTACGGGAGATCCGACCGTCGGATTCTCCTAAAACCGGAACCGTTGGGTTCGTATCGAAGAGAGCTTTCTAACGAATATTAGAAATTTTAAATCTAACAGTTGGATTTGTAATTATGTCCAAATCAAATTTGGAACAGGTCGCTGTAAGTGCAGTTCGATGGCCATTGGTGGAAATCGACTGTACGGGCCTTGATAAAATTATTAAAAATAGTAATAATTTGTGTAAAATCATAAGAAATGATTTGGGAAAAATTGGGATGAAAAACTCCATATTTGAAAAGATAAAAATAGATTTTTATTGAAATGAACTAGTTTTGAACTAGAATTATAATTCTATTTATTTTTAAAATAAATAAACTGGATTTGAAATGGTTTTGAAAATAAATAGAATTTCCAATAATTATATTGGAATGGATTTGAATCGAAATTGTCTTTGGATTATTTCGATGTTGGATTTCGTGATGATACAGATTTTGTTATGGGAATTTGAAATATATATATAGATATATCGTTATTTCCAATACGATATTTGTTAGTCGTAGAATTTGATATTGAATATAAGCCGGTATATTTTCTATTCAGAGCCTTGTGTTTAATATCAAATGTGATTTAGGTTTGTCGTGAATGGTGTCTTCATTAACACTGTTCTTAAGCCCAGTTGAGAAAAGATTAGATCTTTTTATTTAGATTTAATGAAGTATACCAATTAAATAATATTTAATTGGAATTGAATTCGAATTGATTCTTGGGTTTATCGTGAATGGTGTTTTAAATAACACTCGTTCTTTAACCCGATAATTAATAGAATGTGATTTTGGGTTGTCGTGAACGGTATCTTCAATAATACTGTTCTTAGACCCAAAGGAGTTAAGAAAATCCAGAAACTAACTGGAGATTAGTTGAGTTGAATGGTTTCTGGGGTATTGATCTGATGTTGGTTTCGGCCTTCGGGGTTAATATTTTAGGAATTGCTCACTTGCTAATTTTTGGTTAGGGACTGATTGAAATGTGATGTGATTTTGGGGTTTATCGTGAACCGTGTTTTAAATGACACTGATTCTTTCACCCAGTCACAGATTAAAACTAAGTGGAGTTTTAATGAATCTTTAATTAGATTGAAAAAAATCGAGAATGGAGTATCACCAGTTTTGCCCCAGGCGATAGTTAAATCTTTAATTAGATTTGAACGTGAAATGGTAATTGAATTTACTAATAATACCGTGGTGTTAGATATGAAGTATAACCAGTTTTACTTCATGGGATGAATAGGTTGGGATTGGGAAATTAAAACAAATGATTACTTCGGTAAGGTTCGCTAATCCCGACTAGTTTGAATTGATATTCAAAAGTAGATTAAAGAATAAATTTAAAGGATTTATCTTTGATAAAATTAATGGGAACCTTTCCCTATGAATGTGAAATTTAGAAACTAACTATCGATTAGCTAAGCAGAATGGTTTTCTGGATATTGATCTGATGTTGGTTTCGACCTTCGGGGTTAATATTTGGGGAATTATTCTCTTGATTAATTTACGGTTAGTGACTGATGAATTGGAATGAGGCGTATGTTGTGTTTGTGTAACACTTATTTAAAATATACGCGAGTTATTCGGAAAGATCGGGTTTATCCCATTCTGAATAACCGATACAACGATAAGGCGAAGATGAAGACAGTGGTCGAAGACCGGAGGTCTTCATGTCGTTTGGGTGATTACTTATGATCTTGATTGGGATGTACACCCAAGAAGATGGAAACAGTTGGTGATCGTCCAGACGTATTTGGAGATCGATGGATATGCGGGGTACTAGGTGCCTCCGGTTTCGTTCAGACCCAGAACAGACTTGTAAATGGACTGTGTGTCTGACATTGGATTTTAGTCTGTGTGATTGATTTCTATTAAATATATATCTATTTGGCGGCGGAGAATTTATTCTCTTGCTTAACGCCCTTCTCTGAGACGTACGAGCTCAGGGGTTATATACTGATGGATATCAAACGCATAGAGTGAATTGCCTGTGTGGCATGCTAAGTGGCAATTGATCGAGGCTTCTGTTGTAAAGCAAAGTCTTGTGGTGATGATCAAAGCACAGCTTGTGTGGCACAACTTTGTGTAACGTGAATTCGCGAGCCTCGCACCCCGGTTGTGAACCAAAAACGGGAGAGGACCTCAGGGAGGACATGCGTTTCTTTCTAGCTAGGGTGGTGTCAGTGACCTACCAGCCCTGACATTTATATACTTTTCACCTGTGTGGTTGTTGCTGTTGCGAGACGCCTCGGTTAGATCGGACGATCCGGGTCCAATGGAGCCATTCGTTGGCTCATTTACGCCCCAAAGGGTGGGGAAACGTAGTGTTCAGGCATAATAATCCACATCGGTGGACCGGCCCTGTCGCTCCAAGGCTTGCCTGCGCGCTTGCCTGAGGCTCGGGCTAGAGAGTCTCGAATCGGTAGAGGACGATCCCTAGCCTCGGTTCATAGATGGAAATCCAACTTCCAAATACGTGATTTTGCGGTTTTAATTGTAGAACTAGTATGGCGACATGATATATGGTACCCATGCCGCCTATGATTGATACTTATGATTTGAAGTTGTTTTATACACTATGCACTTATAATAGTATCAAATGATTTGTTTTAAAACGTATCAAGCATTCTTTGGCTGTTATAAGGGAAAACCCTATCCTCTGGCTTGCGTTGCATTGTGTGATGGGACCTGGGTCTTATAATAGCTTCATTTTTCTTTATTTAGCATTGCGCTGTTTGTTTTATGCACTGGTATTCTTGGGAGGAAACCCGTTCCGGGTTATACGGCGTGGTCCCTTGATTTACCTAACTTTAAAATAAAGATTAATAACTGTTTTAGTTCTCACACCAGTCCCATGACTGACCTGGAGTTTATTGTTTTAACCTAAACTCTGGGTGCTCTTATTTTGACACGGGCAGCTAGTAGTTTTGGTTTTGCAGATTTATATTCACCGGATCCTGGTTTACAACTGGAATGATATCCGGAAAGCTTTGTATCCGTATATCTCTTCTAGTTGTGTATTGTATTATTTTCCGCTGCTATGTATTTAAATGTAATTTAAATCTCTGATATTTCTGTGTAATACTTAATCACTTATACTCTGTATATTCTTGTATTCTGATGGAATTGTTGTAATAAACAATGAAATGTTCTCCCGTCTGCATCTTGATGTGGCTTGTTCTCGACTCTATCCGCGCTTTCCTCACCGGGGAAGTTCGGGTCATTTCAGCGTGGTATCAGAGCTTTGGTTTACAAAGCTAGAGAACAAGGCACATTAGAACCATACGAAAGAATTCATCAGATATTGGATTAGTAATATCCAATGGGAATGACTCGTTAGAGATGGGATCAGTAGTATCTTAGAACGAGTGTGAAGAGTATATTTTTAAAATGAAATGAATTTTGTTTTGAAAATTTAAATCAACTATTCGTATTTGATTATTTATTCTATATTGATTTGGACAATCTAATATATAGAGATTTTGCATATATGTCTTGCAAACGTGTATTCGAAGTTTTAATATACTGGATAGTTATAGAATCGTACTCTAGTTGCCCGGGGATAATTCTGGTGATGGGGCACCGTCGCCAGTATTTATTTTCGAGTTTCGAAAGTGATATTTCTATATCTTTCCAATTGACTGGTGTGAGAACCAAAACTAGATAGGGATTATCGTTGTGAATTGGCATCAAAAACATGTTTTTCAGTATATGTATATGTATCAAAATTATGAATTTGAAACGTTAATCCACTAATTGATTAATGGTTGTGTTGTTGATTATTGGTGGATTAATTAAAATTTGTATTATATAGCCAATTTGATCAAATATTGAATTGTATTGAAAATTTGTCGCATTTGCTTGCATATACTTGTACTTACATTGAACAGGTCATAGCAAGGAGGCTAGAGCCGAAGAATAAAATTTGTTTGCCCGACAAATAGGTACATATTTACTATAATTTACTGTTTTGTTTGGGTGATGATGATTTTATGAGCCTATTGGCTAGCCGCTTGGCTTTTTCTTTTTCTTTTTGAGATCAGAAGGCCTGTATGGCAATTTCGGGATTTTCCCGTGGCTCTCGGTGCAGGGGAGGTTATGGCGAAAATTTTCGAAAATTTAGGGTGTTAGCCAAAATTTTAAAAAAAATTTAAAAGTTCTTAGAAACTGAAAAGTTGGAGAATGGAAGCCAGATCGAACGTAGAGTTGATTGATCAAACCACTTTCGACTTTGTTCCTTTTCGGGGACGAAAAGTTTTAAGTGGGGGAGATTGTAACAACCCGAAAATCTGGGCCAGTTTAAAATTTTTATTTTGGCAATTTTAGCAAATTTTGATTATTTAAAAAGAATTATTTTAAATAATAACGACGAGAAATTTATTTTGAATAGAATTTGAACGTATATATTTATTCGAATCGTCGTTAGAATATAAATATTTATTTATATATATAAAAGGAATTGAAAATGGCGCGGTAGTTCGATAATTCGATTTCAAACTTCAATTGAATGTACCGGGTGCAAAATAAACCGGATTTTAGTGAAACCAAAAATAATGGGATCTAATTGTGACTATCTTTCCAACGAATCCGAAAAATCAAAATTTCATAGAGGGAATCAAAAGATATGTCCAGTTGAAAATTCTGAATAGCCGCTATGGAATTCAGGCCCTTAAAAATCAAAATTTTGCAAACGACCTCGGATTTCTACGAAACCACTTTTGCTGGGTCCGTGATGTCAAATTATTGCTAGGTTTCAAATTTCATAATTTTTCGAATCAATATGTGAGCGTAGCAAAGGAAAACGCGTTTGACCAGTTTTAGTTGATTTTAATCGACTGGAAATTGGTCATTTTTCAAACAGTCTCAGAATTCGACGAAACTAGTTTTGTTAGGACCGTATCGTCAATACGAAGCTAGAAAATATTTTTCGGGAATTTTTAGAGTTCGTATGTGACCCCGGTAAATTGAAATGCGCGTTCAAATTCAATATATAGAGTTATATTTTGATTTTGACGAAAACTAATCGAAATGATCGAATCAGCTTACGATATATATCCCATCGTGTTCGGAATGGAGGTAATTAGCTATGGACGACAGGCGGCGGGTTCAGTTTCGAGGTCAAAATAAAAGGTTGCTTTTTGAAAAATAAAATAAATAATATAATATAAAACTTTTATCACTTAACCCCCCCAAACCCTCTCTTCCACATCGTTCAAATCAGAAAGTAAAAAGGAAAAAAAAACCTAAATTACCGCCGACCCCCCCCCAGGCGGCGCGACACGCCCCCCTCCTCCTCTGCCTAGACCGCCGCCCATCGCTTCAGACCCCCCTACCCTATGCGCCATCGCTTCAGACCCCCCTACCCTATGCGCCACCGCGATCGAAGACCCCCCCCCCCCCCCCCGTATGCGCCACCGCGATCGAAAACCCCCATTCCTCCTGCTGCCGACCGAAGACACCCCTTGCTCCAGCGATGCCCTCCGGTCACCTATAGCCCCTTGTGCCTCTCCTCTTCGAATAACGGTGAGTTTTCTTCTTTAAATCTGATTTTATTTAAAATGTACTACCCTATTTAAATCAGTTCTTTGTTTGAATTCGGTTTTTATAAATTAGTTTTTGTCTTTTAAATTCAGTTTTATATAAGAGGCGACCTAAAGTTCTGATTTTGTTTATAGATCCATGGGAATAGAAAAGATTAGATTTTTAAAATTTGAAAAGGCGAAATTTTTATATATTGAATAGCATAGTAAAAATTCGATTTTTATATATTAAATAGCATAGTAAAAATTCGATTTTTATATACTGAATAGCAAAGTAAAAATTCGATTTTTATATATTGAATAGCAAAGTAAAAATTCGATTTTTATATATTGAATAGCAAAGTAAAAATTCGATTTTTATATATTGAATAGCAAAGTAAAAATTCGATTTTTATATATTGAATAGCGAAGTAAAAATTCGACTTTTATATATTGAATAGCGAAGTAAAAATTCGATTTTTATATATTGAATAGCGAAGTAAAAATTCGATTTTTATATATTGAATAGCGAAGTAAAAATGTGATTTTTACATATGTAGAGAATACGGGCAAAGAAAGTGACAAGAGGCAAGAACGGCGAAGATTTCTACATAAGAAGAGTCGAGGCATTGGATTAGCAATTCTATGAGAACTTCTCACCTTTTAATTTTCTTTTTCTAGTTATAAATATATACTAGGATGCAGACGGTGTTTAGTAGCACCCGACACCCGTCGTCCACAGACCATGGACGGCTTGTATGCTTATTTGTTTGATTTTGTTGTGTAGTTGATTGTGTGATGTGATGTGAAATGAAAGTAAAATATTTATATAGTTGAAAATATTTTATAGTTAAAAATAGGATTTTTAACGTGTATATGAAATGAAATAAAAATAAACAAATCGGACGATTTGTTTATATACACACATTTGACTGATATAGATTGGGACGATAAATTTTACACATCGCCCAACTGCACAAATAAAATCTGTGTTTGATTGTTTGAAACCCCACACGGGTATTGGGATGATATTTGACGCACACTAATCCCGATTGTTTAGTTGTATGTCGATCGATTGACTGACAGACTGTTATAAGCGTTGAATATTTATATTTGATGCTTATATAGTGTAGAATGCACTTTGGACGATGGTTGATTATTCATCGTTGTTATTGTATACATGTGTTGTAGAAAATCCATATAATTAACATTATATGGTAATTGATTGGGCCTCATTCCAGTTTTGAAAAAGAAATATTTGAAATAGAATATCTGAAATAGAAATATTTGAAAGGAAATATTTGAAATAGAATATTTGAAAATAGGAATATATGAAGCCGTATTGATTAGAATGACGCCATTTTGACGTGAACGATATTTATATCTATTTTATTCATTTTATAATGAATAACGAAAGTGATTTCAAAATCTGATTTTTCGAAAAGAATTGAAATTCGAATTGAAATTGAATATAAATAGAAATTTATTCGAATTGAAATTGAATATAAATGGAAATGAATTCGAATTGAAATTGAATAGAAATGAATTAGAATTGAAATTGAATAGAAATTAATTCGAATTGGCATTGAATATAAATGGAAATGAATTCGAATTGAAATTAAATAGAAATGAATTCGAATTGAAATTGAATATAAATGAATTCGAATTGAAATTGAATATAAATGAATTCGAATTGAAATTGAATTGAAAACGAACTGAAATTGAATTAGAAATCAATTCGAATTGAAATCGATTTGAAATGAATTTAAAACGAATTTATATTGGAATATTCAATTTTGATTTGAAATTGAATATGAAGTTGAAAACTGTTTTGAAAACGAATTTAAAACGATTTATAAAGCACGTTTTGAATTGAAATCGACGAAGTATATATTATATAATATATATATATATATATATATAATATAAATGGCATGAATAGAACGCGCCACACCGCGGTAGTTCGCGAATTTCGACCATTGACTTCGAACGGATATTACGGGAGATCCGACCGTCGGATTCTCCTAAAACCGGAACCGTTGGGTTCGTATCGAAGAGAGCTTTCTAACGAATATTAGAAATTTTAAATCTAACGGTTGGATTTGGAATTATGTCCAAATCAAATTTGGAACAGGTCGCTGTAAGTGCAGTTCGATGGCCATTGGTGGAAATCGACTGTGAGGGCCTTGATAAAATTATTAAAAATAGTAATAATTTGTGTAAAATCATAAGAAATGATTTGGGAAAAATTGGGATGAAAAACTCCATATTTGAAAAGATAAAAATAGATTTTTATCGAAATGAACTAGTTTTGAACTAGAATTATAGTTCTATTTATTTTTAAAATAAATAAACTGGATTTGAAATGGTTTTGAAAATAACCAGAATTTCCAATAATTATATTGGAATGGATTTGAATCGAAATTGTCTTTGGATTATTTCGATGTTGTATTTCGTGATGATACAGATTTTGTTATGGGAATTTAAAAGATATATATATATATATATATATATATCGTTGTTTCCAATACGATATTTGTTAGTCGTAGAATTTGATATTGAATATAAGCCGATATATTTTCTATTCAGAGCCTTGTGTTTAATATCAAATGTGCTTTGGGTTTGTCGTGAATGGTGTCTTCTTTAACACTGTTCTTAAGCCCAGTTGAGAAAAGATTAAATCTTTTTATTTAGATTTAATGAAGTATACCAATTAAATAATATTTAATTGGAATTGAATTCGAATTGATTCTTGGGTTTATCATGAATGGTGTTTTAAATAACATTCGTTCTTTAACCCGATAATTAATAGAATGTGATTTTGGGTTGTCGTGAAAGGTATCTTCAATAATACTGTTCTTAGACCCAAAGGAGTTAAGAAAATCCAGAAACTAACTGGAGATTAGTTGAGTTGAATGGTTTCTGGGGTATTGATCTGATGTTGGGTTCGGCCTTCGGGGTTAATATTTTGGGAATTGCTCACTTGCTAATTTTTGGTTAGGGACTGATTGAAATGTGATGTGATTTTGGGGTTTATCGTGAACCGTGTTTTAAATGACACTGATTCTTTCACCCAGTCATAGATTAAAACTAAGTGGAGTTTTAATGAATCTTTAATTAGATTGAAAAAAATCGAGAATGGAGTATCACCAGTTTTGCTCCAGGCGATAGTTAAATCTTTAATTAGATTTGAACGTGAAATGGTAATTGAATTTACCGATAACACCGTGGTGTTAGATATGAAGTATAACCAGTTTTACTTCATGGGATGAATAGGTTGGGATTGGGAAATTAAAACAAATGATTACTTCGGTAAGGTTCGCTAATCCCGACTAGTTTGAATTGATATTCAAAAGTAGATTAAAGAATAAATTTAAAGGATTTATCTTTGATAAAATTAATGGGAACCTTTCCCTATGAATGTGAAATTTAGAAACTAACTGTCGGTTAGCTAAGCAGAATGGTTTTCTGGATATTGATCTGACGTTGGTTTCGGCCTTCGGGGTTAATATTTGGGGAATTATTCTCTTGATTAATTTACGGTTAGTGACTGATGAATTGGAATGAGGCGTATGTTGTGTTTGTGTAACACTTATTTAAAATAGGTTGGGATTGGGTGATTACTGATGATCTTGATTGGGATGTACACCCAAGAAGATGGAAACAGTTGGTGATCGTCCAGACGTATTTGGAGATCGATGGATATGCGGGGTACTAGGTGCCTCCGGTTTCGTTCAGACCCAGAACGGATTTGTAAATGGACTGTGTGTCTGACATTGGATTTTAGTCTGTGTGATTGATTTCTATTAAATATATATCTATTTGGCGGCGGAGAATTTATTCTCTTGATTAACGCCCTTCTCTGAGACGTACGAGCTCAGGGGTTATATACTGATGGATATCAAACGCATAGAGTGAATTGCCTGTGTGTCATGCTAAGTGGCAATTGATCGAGACTTCTGTTGTAAAGCAAAGTCTTGTGGTGATGATCAAAGCACAGCCTGTGTGGCACAGCTTTGTGTAACATGAATTCGCGAGCCTCGCACCCCGGTTGTGAACCAAAAACGGGAGAGGACCTCAGGGAGGACATGCGTTTCTTTCGAGCTAGGGTGGTGTGGCGGCCCGCCCTGCACCAACCGACATTTACTCCAAAGGTGCGATGTACACATGTCCAGTTAGCACGGAACGGGTCGTGAGAAGGAAAGGGAAGAAGGAAATGAACATACAAAGAACCTGTAGAATGTCTCACAGCGCATAGAACAAAATATAATAATAACATACTTGACATAAAACAGGAGAGACAGTGCATAAGCTGAAAATCAGAACTAAACATCATAGCAGCGGAAATCCAAAATACAGCTTATTACAACTTTCAAACTGTCTCAAAGCATAAGTAAGATAAAGGAGGTACACTACTAATGCCCAAGTAGCGACCACCAACGACACAGGGAGAATGTGTATATATATATCATACGTGGAAGCCTCCTGCCCGCCTCCGAATCAACTACTCGCGCATCACCAGCTAACCTGTCTCTAGTCTTCTCGTGTGAGCACCCAGAGTAATAAGAGGAGACATAAAACTCTGGGTCAGACATAAAGCCTGGTGTGAGCGATAAGCATCTAAAGTGAACAATAACAGGTAGACTAAAACATACCTGAACCTGGACCTGCAACCAAAGAGTTAGCACTACATACTGTACAACACTCTAAGGTACCATATCAAAAGGTGTAAAGATACGGAGGTGGGGGAGGTGTGCATGTCATAGGGATGGCAAACAATCAAACATAGCATCCATCCTCACATCTCTTACTCAGTGCGTAAAGCATACGATATTCACCACTTCGATCACCCAACATACCTTACTATGATCACTCTGCCCCATGAAGTCATAAATGGCTTCACTGCACTGATAACGTAGCCACTAATCCTTTGCTATGTCCACTTTGCCCCATGGAGTCACAAGAACCCCACTGCACTGGCTCATAGACTTACCAATCCTTACTATGTCCACTTTGCCCCATGGAGTCACAAGAACCCCACTGCACTGGCTCATAGTCTTACTACGCATCACCTTGCCCCTCAGGTCATAATGACCCTACTGCACTGATAACGTAGTCTTGCTACCATCACTTTGCCCCTCAGGTCATAATGACCCTACTGCACTGATAAGTAGCCCATCATTCATTCTTAGTGGTGAATCGAAGTTATGAACGTCGACAACTCCTTAGCACACATCCCGCAGCAAAGTCCAACTCATGAAGTCCACTCATTGGTTCCTATCTGGACCTTGAGTCAATACCCTTCATTTGGACTACCTTTGCATCTCGGGTTATTGGTCATCACCAGATCGGATCGGGTCGTAGCCTTCAGTTCATAGTGGTTCGGTTCGGAGTCCAGTTTTCCCTCGTCACCATGGTTCGGATCGAGTCACGTCATCAGCTCGTGGTCACCCATACGGATCGGGTCATAGTCACCCTTTCGGATCGGTTCGTGGCATCCATTCGGATCAGGCTGTGGTTCCTCCTTCACGTCAGTTCGTGTTCCCCCACTGGTCGGGTCGGGTCGGGTGCATCTTTCCAGGTCGTCAGCTCGTGAGCTTCTGAAGTGGATCGGGTCGTGCTCCTCCCTTCAGATCGTGGCGCCTCATCAAGCTGAATCGGATCATGGAGAGGGTTCGCGATCGGGGGTGGCCATACGGATCGTTGTCTTCGGGTCGGATCGCCCCTATGCCCACCGATCCGGTCCGGTTCGGGCAGATTCCTGCAGTTCTTCCAGCGAACAGTTTACGCCCCTCGACTGTGTTTTCGACCATTCTAACTATTGAAATCAATCACAAAGCATTTCATACAGTCATAGCAACATGCATAATCAACCACAAACATCAAAACATCAACATGATAGGTAAAAATGGATCAAACATACCCAAAAACCCCATATTTCCCCCCAAGCATGTTTAGGTGAAACTAATGATAGGATTAGCAAAACTTAACCAAATTAACCCAAATTCATATCAGAGGCCTAAAACATCATTTAAGAATTTATGAACATTTTTCCCGAATTTTATCATGCTTAAATTCGCTAATTAATACTAATCACCCCTAATTAGCCATAATTAGTGCAAAACTATGCAAATCACTCACCTTAGCCACAAATAAACTAAGATCTGAAATAAATCTCTGATTTGATGTGATTCTCTATGCTAAACAGCAGCTCCAATGTTGATTTGGTGTAGATCTTCCTTGATTAGGGGTTGCTAAGCCAAATCCTTGACCAAGAGATGATTTGGAGGTGATTTAGAGGCTGGAGGCCATTTTTAGGGTTCCTTGGTGATAAGTGGAGGCTAGAAAACTGAAATGGAATGATCCTCTATCTCATTTCAGCCTCCCCATAACCCTAATCCCGAAATGGGTTATGGGCCTACTCACTAATCACCCGATTTGGCCCGGTTAAACCGTTTTTCACCCTCCAAACCTTATTTCAGCCATATCTCCCAAACGGTAAATCCGTTTGGCTATTATGACCACTCTACGGAAAGGTAAACCATCAAACGAATCCAATGGAAGTGGTTTCAGGTCAAAATTCCTTTCCAATCATAAGTTATGGCCAAAACAGTACCAACTAGGGGCAAAATGGTCATTTAAAAATCGACAAAAATCATGAACATGGGAAATGACTCTAATAGATGTTTCCCAAAGTTACATGATCATACGACTTCACATGGGAAAGAAATAAATATTCTACAATCCTATGATGTGTAAAATACGGGTCGTTACACTCTCCCCCCCTTAAGAAATTTCGCCCCCGAAATTCCCTAATCCAAACACACACCAAGGTCCCGCATGCCTATCAATCATAAAACAACAATCAAACATGCAAACAAGCAAAACAAGTCTACCCTAGCATGCGGAAAACTAAATTGCAAAGTAAAACTTACCAGGCAAAGAGTTCTGGATATGCCTTCCTAATGCTCTCCTCTGTCTCCCAAGTACAATCATTCTCGTCCTCGCCCCACTGAACCTTGACTAGCTTCACCGCCTTCCTTCGAAGTTGCTTCGTACCGTGCCCCACAATACGAATCGGCTTGCGGTTCCCAGCCGCCTCGGGTTCTACCTCGAAGTCTTCTAACTGATCAGGTGAAATAGTCATATCTGAGTCGTGAACGAACTTCCTTAGTTGGGAAACATGAAATACATTGTGAACTCCCGCCATTTTCTCTGGTAAGCCAACTCTATATGCCAAATTCCCGACTAGTTCAAGAACAGGGAATGGACCAACAAATCTTGGTGCTAATTTGCCTCTCCTGCCAAATCGTATCACGCTCTTCAACGGAGAGATCTTAACAAACACCAAGTCACCAACGGAGAATTTTAAATCTCTTCTCCTCTTATTAGCATAACTCTTCTGCCTATCTTGGGCAGCTTTCATTCGTTGCTGAATGATCTTGATCTTATCGGAAGTTTCTCTCACCACATCTGGTCCAAGCACAAACTTCTCGCCAGTCTCTATCCAACATGATGGTGAGTTGCAGGGTCTTCCGTACAAAGCTTCATATGGAGCCATACCGATACTGGATTGGTAGCTATTATTATATGCAAACTCTACTAGATGCAAATGGTCATCCCATGATCCACCAAAATCCAATATACACGCTCTCAAGAGATCTTCCAATATACGATTCACCCTCTCCGTTTGACCGTCGGTCTGAGGATGATATGCGGTACTGAGATGTAATCCTGACCCTAGAGCCTCTTGTAAGCTCTTCCAAAACCCAGTAGTGAACAACGGGTCTCGGTCACTCACAATGCTTTTGGGTACTACATGAAATCTCACTACCCACTTCATATACAGTTCTGCCAACTTGGCTGCCGTTCTGGTCGATTTGATTGGTATAAATCTTGCACTTTTAGTCAATCGATCCACAATTACCCAAATGCTATCATGTCCCGATCTAGTCCTTGGTAAACCATCGATGAAATCCATCGAGACTTGCTCCCATTTCCATTCGGGAATTTCTAATGGTTGCAACAACCCACTAGGCTTCTTTTGCTCGGCTTTAACTAGCTGGCAATTCATGCATTTGGATATAAACTTCCCAACGTCTCTTTTCATCCCTTCCCAGTAGTAAGTCTGTCTCATGTCTCGATACATCTTATTACCACCGGGATGTATAGTCAGTTTTGAGTGATGACATTCTCTAAGCACTTCATCTCTCAACCCATTCACGTTGGGCACAACTAGTCTTCCATTCTTCCGAAGCCATCCATCTCGATCAAGCCCATACACATTCATCTCCTCATCGATACCCATCTCTAACTTGGAGATGATTTCTAATAGATTAGGATCGTCCCTTTGACTAGAACCAATCCGCTCTATCAAAGTGGGTCTGATCGTCAAACTAGCTAGCATAACTGGATCCAATTCGCACTTTGGTCTGAAATCAAACCCCGCGATATACTCCAGTTGCTTCCATTCAAGAAACATTGCCCCTAAGCTGTCATGTCTCCTACTCAAGGCATCGGCTACTGCATTACCCTTCCCAGGTGTGTATGCGATATCAAAATCATACGAAGCCAGGAACTCTAACCATCTCTGCTGACGGAGATTCAGATCTTTCTGAGAGAAGAGATACTTTAACGATTTATGATCGGTAAACAACTCAAATCTTTCTCCCAAGAGATAGTGTCTCCACATCTTCAGTGCAAACACAATCGCTGCTAATTCCAAATCATGGGTAGGATACTTCTTCTCATGCGGCTTTAGCTGTCGACTAGCATAAGCTACAACCCTACCTCCTTGCATCAATACAGCACCCAGTCCGGTACCACAAGCATCCGTGTATACCGTCATCTCTTCATTCCCTTTAGGAATGACTAACACTGGCGCACGCGTCAACCTCTCTTTTAGACTCTTGAAGGCATCTTCACACACTCCGTCCCAGACGAAGGACTGATTCTTCTTAGTCAACTGAGTCAACGGTGCTGCGATCTTGGAGAAGTCCTGGATAAACTTACGATAATATCCAGCTAATCCCAAGAAACTTCTTACATCTGTTGCATTCTTGGGCGTAGGCCAATCCTGTACCGTAGCCACCTTCGTAGGGTCCACGACAATACCACTCTCTGAAACAACATGACCCAAGAATCTTACTTCCCTTCTCCAAAAATGACACTTAGAGAATTTCGCTTTCAATTGGTGCTTCCTCAACACCTCCATCACTATCCTCAAGTGTCCCTTGTGTTCCTCCTCTGTCCTTGAGTAAACAAGGATATCATCCACGAACTCAAGAACAAACTTATTCAACTGATCTCTGAATACTCGATTCATAAGATCCACAAAGTAGGCTGGTGCATTGGTCAATCCAAATGGCATGACCAACCACTCATAAAATCCAGACGGCGTCCTAAAGGCCATTTTCGGAACACTCTCATCTACTACTCGAAGCTGATGAAATCCTGTCGCGAGGTCCAACTGGGAGAACACTCTTGCTCCTTCCAGTTGATCAAACAAATCATCTATCCGTGGTAGAGGATACTTATTCTTCCTCGTCACCTTATTCAACTCGCGATAGTCCACACACAAACGAAGGGAACCATCTGCCTTAGTGGCAAACACAACTGGTGCTCCCCACTCGGAGACACTCCTTCTAATAAATCCCTTCTTCAAAAGATTGCTGACTTGCACCTCGAGCTCTCGCTGCTCCCTTGGTGTCATACGACGAAGTGGCATCACTATAGGTCTGGCATCTTTCACTAAATCAATACGGAACTCAATCTCTCGGTGTGGTGGAAGCCCGGTCACCTCCTCGAAGACGTCCGGATACTGGCCAACCACGGGCACATCTGACAGCTCATCCTGCGGGATGTCGAGGGAATTTACAAAACTAGCCATAACCCCATCACTAGGTAGACTACCAAACACTACCCTCCGCCCATCATCCGCCCTCACTGTCACCAAAAAGCCCTCACAGTCTACCACCACCCCATATCTTTGGAGCCAATCGACTCCCAATATAATGCCATACCCAGTAAAGCCCAAAACAAAGCAATCACATACAAACATACATCCATGACTCGATAAGACCAAATTCCTGCAAATCGTACTAAGGCTAGTCGAACCACCAATCGGGTTCGTCACAACCAATGGTCTATCGACTATCTCGGGTTCCAGTCCCAACCTATCTACCAGGTCACTAGATATGAAGGAACGGGAAGCCCCAGTATCAAACAAAACTCGAACTGGTACATCATAAATAGAAAGCATACCTTGAATAACAACATTCTTTCCTTTCTCCGCCGCAGTTGGGGCATTCGACGAAGAAGGAACAGCATCAATAGCATATGCTTTCACAATCTGCTTCTCCTTAAGAGGTTGCAGACACTTATCCTTCTGTTGTCCCACTTGACCACAGTAGTAGCACTTCCTTTCCGCTGGCTTGGCCCGACATTCTTTAGCATAATGGCCGTTCTTTTCACAGCTGAAGCACTCAACATCCTTCTTACTCTTTTTCTGGCCACCCTTAGATTGGTCCTGCTTCCTCTTATTCTGGGAGTTACTCTTGCCTCCAGCGCCTGCTTGCGGCTTTGGCCCTTCTACAGATGCGGCCTCAGTCTTTGACTTAGGGTAAAGACTCTCTGATCTCAAAGCTTTCCCCACGATCGATTCAAAAGTCTCATCGATGTGGTTGATAAGCCTTTCCCCCAAGTATCCATCCAAACCAGTAATGAACTTCTCATTCTTCTTTTCAGGAGTATCGATAAGAGATAGTCCATACTTCGACAAAGTGTCGAACTCAGCAATATAGTCAGAAACTGCCCTGCCACCCTGCTTGAGTTCCAAGAACCTCTTGAACAATACTGACTTCTGAGCAGCTGGAATGAATTTCTCGCTAAAGCGAGCCTTGAACTGAACCCAAGTAACCTGGTCCTCTGGAGTAGCTGTTCTAATGGCATTCCACCAATTCATCGCTCGCCCTTGCAGCTGACGAGACGCTAGCCTTCTCTTCATCGCATCCTCAAGACCCAAGTCATCAAAGATACGATCACAGCTATCCATCCAATCTTGAACATCTGTGGCCGACTCCGTTCCGTGGAACGGCTTTCCACCAAGATTTGTGTAATCCTTGCACAACTTGGCGAAATCGACCTTAGGCGCCTGCACTACTGGGCCAACACCAACTCCGGGATTGGGAA
The DNA here is from genome assembly GCA_030737875.1 of Allium sativum. NCBI lineage: Eukaryota > Viridiplantae > Streptophyta > Magnoliopsida > Asparagales > Amaryllidaceae > Allium > Allium sativum. The sequence continues at coordinate 836,864,572 of CM060916.1, forward strand.
CTGCCCCTTGCACTTCTCTAAGCATGTCTCTCATGAGGTTAGTAACCATTGCCCTCATGTCAGCGGCATTCCCTTGGTTGGTCCCTCTACCAGCACCCCTCGTGTCTCGGCTCATCGTCAATCTGAAAAAGGGAAACGATTAACGACCCCATAGTGGTGCTAGTGCAGTGCGACTTCATTCTTATACTACTAATAGTATATATATATACATAGCTTTTGAAAACCAAAGTAATCACAAATACGCGCTCTCATATACGTACTAACTCTCCCTAGTGTCTTTCCCTAGGTTAACTACGCAACCTAGAGCTCTGATACCAAGTGTGGCGGCCCGCCCCGCACCAACTGACATTTACTCCAAAGGTGCGCTGTACACATGTCCAGTTAGCACGGAACGGGTCGTGAGAAGGAAAGGGAAGAAGGAAATGAACATACAAAGAACCTGTAGAATGTCTCACAGCGCATAGAACAAAATATAATAATAACATACTTGACATAAAACAGGAGAGACAGTGCATAAGCTGAAAATCAGAACTAAACATCATAGCAGCGGAAATCCAAAATACAGCTTATTACAACTTTCAAACTGTCTCAAAGCAAAAGTAAGATAAAGGAGGTACACTACTAATGCCCAAGTAGCGACCACCAACGACACAGGGAGAATGTGTATATATATATCATACGTGGAAGCCTCCTGCCCGCCTCCGAATCAGCTACTCGCGCATCACCAGCTAACCTGTCTCTAGTCTGCTCGTGTGAGCACCCAGAGTAATAAGAGGAGACATAAAACTCTGGGTCAGACATAAAGCCTGGTATGAGCGATAAGCATCTAAAGTGAACAATAACAGGTAGACTAAAACATACCTGAACCTGGACCTGCAACCAAAGAGTTATCACTACATACTGTACAACACTCTAAGGTACCATATCAAAAGGTGTAAAGATACGGAGGTGGGGGAGGTGTGCATGTCATAGGGATGGCAAACAATCAAACATAGCATCCATCCTCACATCTCTTACTCAGTGCGTAAAGCATACGATATTCACCACTTCGATCACCCAACATACCTTGCTACGATCACTCTGCCCCATGAAGTCATAAATGGCTTCACTGCACTGATAACGTAGCCACTAATCCTTTGCTATGTCCACTTTGCCCCATGGAGTCACAAGAACCCCACTGCACTGGCTCATAGCCTTACCAATCCTTACTATGTCCACTTTGCCCCATGGAGTCACAAGAACCCCACTGCACTGGCTCATAGTCTTACTACGCATCACCTTGCCCCTCAGGTCATAATGACCCTACTGCACTGATAACGTAGTCTTGCTACCATCACCTTGCCCCTCAGGTCATAATGACTCTACTGCACTGATAAGTAGCCCATCATTCATTCTTAGTGGTGAATCGAAGTTATGAACGTCGACAACTCCTTAGCACACGTCCCGCAGCAAAGTCCAACTCATGAAGTGAACTCATCAGTTCCCAATTGGACCCTGAGTCAATACCCTTCATTTGGACTACCTTTGCATCTCGGGTTATTGGTCATCACCAGATCGGATCGGGTCGTAGCCTTCAGTTCATAGTGGTTCGGTTCGAAGTCCAGTTTTCCCTCGTCACCATGGTTCGGATCCAGTCACGTCATCAGCTCGTGGTCACCCAAACGGATCGGGTCATAGTCACCCTTTCGGATCGGGTCGTGGCATCCATTCGGATCGGGCTGTGGTTCCTCCTTCACGTCAGTTCGTGTTCCCCCACTGGTCGGGTCGGGTCGGGTGCATCTTTCCAGGTCGTCAGCTCGTGAGCTTCTGAAGTGGATCGGGTCGTGCTCCTCCGTTTGGATCGTGGTGCCTCATCAAGCTGAATCGGATCGTGGAGAGGGTTCGCGATCGGGGGTGGCCATACGGATCGTTGTCTTCGGGTCGGATCGCCCCTATGCCCACCGATCCGGTCCGGTTCGGGTAAATTCCTGCGGTTCTTCCAGCGAACAGTTTACGCCCCTCGACGGCGTTTTCGACCATTCTAACTATTAAAATCAATCACAAAGCATTTCATACAGTCATAGAAACATGCATAATCAACCATAAACATCAAAACATCAACATGATAGGTAAAAATGGATCAAACATACCCAAAACCCCATATTTCCCCCCAAGCATGTTTAGGTGAAACTAATGATAGGATTAGCAAAACTTAACCAAATTCATATCAGAGGCCTAAAACATCATTTAAGAATTTTTGAACATTTTTCTCGAATTTTATCACGCTTAAATTCGCTAATTAACACTAATCACCTCTAATTAGCTGTAACACCCCACACCCGCTAAGGTCACTCACTAAGGGAATGCCTTAACTTCGGTGGAGCATTTTAAGTGAGTATAAAACAGAAAAATTACAACAAGACAGATATAAATACTTGAAAATCTAAAACATCATTTCATAGCAGCAGAAGGTAAACATGTTTAGTTACAACACCATAAAGAGTCAAGTACTAAATATCCATCCTGATAAAAACATAAGTACATAATCCCACTACATAAACAATAGCCATAAAAGAAAAGATAAGCTGGGCTTTACATCACGGTCCAAGCTCCAGAAGATAGATAAAGAAATCTGATCAAAGCCCACTAGTGCTAGGCCCAACCTGAGGATCTGAGGGGGAAAAAGATAAAAACAACGGGGTCAGACATAAGTCTGAGTGAGCCCTATAACTTTAACAACACAATCATTAAAGTAATTAGGGTATGATATAAACTTGGCACGGGATGACTGGGGATAAATGACTACACTAAGTAGCCAACTAGACATAAGGTGAACTAGGATAACGGTAAAGACGCATCTACCCACCCAAGGATAATTACTAACTGCACCACACCAGTCATTCCTACTTAAAGGTTGATCCCTCCCAAGGACTTAGAAACTTTACCCAGTAGTTTCTTGTACCCCTAGCTGACTACATAGGTGCCGTCTGCCTCTATCTCCACTAGGTGTACCCACTACACCCAAGCGATCGGCTCCCTACCGTAGATACCCGTGCTAGCCCCACAATGGGGTGTATCACTCCCCAAAGTGGCAACCCGATACAACAAATGGTGCACGGCTTATACCTACACGATGCAACAACGTCTTACCTACCAGCCCGGGTCCACACACGCATATGGAACCCGTTGGACTTGCGTTGCCACCGCTAACCCGTTTTGGCCTCTTATAATCAAGCCCAGTACGCGTGTCCCGTCCTCGACATGGGTCGAGCCCAATAAGATACATATGGGTTACTGGTTGAAATGGGCCCCCACAAGCTACCACCTAAGCTTGTCATTATATCTAGTGCATCCCACTTAACCCTTTAATCATGTTTAATTACATGTTTCCACTTGGTTAAGTATTCTAATCGTATTTTCTATTGCCACCCAAGGCAACCCACTAGATTTCCACATGCCACCCAAGGCACTTACTTGATTTCCACATGCCACCCAAGGCACCCACTTAACCCCTCATGCCCACTACATGCTTATCTCGTTAAGTGTTTCTTAATTGATTAAGAACATAACCGTTGTAAAGACCTCTCACATTAGACTATCTTTTATAGCAGCTGGATTTGCCGGTTGGGTCCGGGCAGCCTTACGCCATAACCAAGTCTAACCTCGTGTCTTTACACTTGTCACGTATGTAGTTTGTGCCTAAGACCTCTCACATTGGGCCAATCAGTTGTAGCCGCTGGATTTGCTGGTCGGTTCCGGGCAGTCTTACGCTACAAAAGGGTCCAACCTCATGTCTTAGTCGATTAATTACACCTAATTAATCACCCCCGAATTAATTTTCCCTAATTAATTCCAATTTTTATGATGTACATAATTGACTCAATTATGTCCATCCACTTTATGGTATGCATAATCATACCAACTTCACACCATTTCATTAACATGTATATTAACCCCATCGTTCCCCACGTAATTCCCAAACGTGACATAAAAGGGAAGATTCATCACAAATATAATGGGTTCAACTTGCATAACATTAGCATCAACATGGGTTTAAAGGTGTCAACATGCATATAGCATCAAACCCAACTAGCATAAATAATCAACCCAAACTTGCATGAATCACATATTTCATAAGGAGGTTAACTTGCATAAGTTATTCATGTCATACAAAGGGGTAAACTTGCATATGTATGTATGACATACAAAGGGGTTAACTTGCATATGTATGCATATCATACTAAGGTGTAAATTTGCACATGTTACTTGCATATAATCAAACACCAAACTTGCATAACATGTCATATATGAACTTGCATATAATCATACACCAAACTTGCATAACATATCATGTATGAACTAGCATATAATCATACACCAAACTTGCATATCATGGTGTCATAATGGATCAATGTTTCTCATATGACTTGCATAACTTGCATAACATCATAAACACATAGCATATGACTTGCATAACTTGCATAACATCACAAACACATAGCATATGACTTGCATAACTTGCATAACATCATGAACATGTAACATATGACTTGCATAACATCATGAGCATGTAGCATATGACTTGCATAACTTACATAACATCATGAACATGTAGCATATGACTTGCATAACTTACATAACATCATGAACATATAGCACATAACTTGCATAACATCATTAACACATAGCATATAACTTGCATAACATGCATTGATCCACATTCATAGCCATAACCTCATTATATCCTATCATAATCATTTCAATAATTGGTCATTAAGGCTATAGAAACTCACAACTTTTTGATTAGCACTCCTAAGAAGAAGATTAAGTTGCTAGAGTGGATTAGAGATTGATTTGAGAGGCTATCTTCATCTTTAGATTGATGGAGGCTCCTTCAAGTTGCATTTTGACGGCATGACGGCATTGTTTCTATTTTTAGTATGAATCAGGGTAGTCTTAGGGTGTATTTATAGAGTAGTTAGGTGTTTTAGGCCATTAGATTAACCCTAAATCAGATTAGAGCCGTCAGATCTCGTCCTAGCCACCAAAACATAGCCCAAAAGCCAAACTAGTGCACCCAGGTCACCTGGGCTCGACCAGGGAGGTCGACCCCCAGATCGACACTAGGGTCGACTCCCCAGTCGATCTGGAGGACAGGTCGACTCCCCAGTCGACCCCCAGGTCGACCCCCTGGGTCTGGCGGGATTTTTCCCGCCACTTCTGAAAATTGAAATTTTCGAATTTAAAATCTGTTTTAAATTTTCTGAAACTTCTTTGGGCCTTATCTGGGTCATACGGACTCCGATTTTCGAAAACTCGGACTCTATTTAGCGTATTTTTCCGAGACGAACGCAATGGCATAGCCCGTTTCCCCTGATTCAGATTTTTAAATTTAATTCTGCCCTGTTTTATATTATAGCTAGTTATTCAACATACAGGGTGTTACATTCTCCCCTACTTAAAGGATTTCGTCCCCGAAATCTCTAAGTCAAGGAGAACGTATCCTACCATCCAAACAACCATCTACTCAAGCCATCAAACACTGGCATCCATTGTCCTTAGAGTTTCTAATGTTGAATAAACATATGCAAAAAGTGTGTGTGTATGTTCCCTGTCTAATGCAAAATCAGGCGGTCTACTGATTCAGTTGACCTCCTTAATGCAAACCATGATAGTGCCATGCATCCAATATGTATGCGAAAGAACCTTATCGACACATACTATTTCTACATGAGTGCACAATCATTCACCAAAATGCATCATCCATATGATAGCACAACCATTATACATCCATTAATATAGCTACCTACACACAATTTTATGCAATATGCAATATGAAGTGATTGAGCCGATCTAGTGCCTAGAGTGTGTGTATATGCATCCACGAGTAACCACTAGCAACCACTTGCATCCACATGCATCCATCAAACATAACATGTCTCAAACACATGTTTCAACCATAGGTTTACCCTATCTAAAGGTCAAAGGTACTAATGAGAGGACATACTAAAGATAAGATAAGTACTAGACAAACGATAAAGGAGAAGTTAAAAGACATACCCTCAAAAAGGAATGGGTATAGTGAGCGCATCTTCGCTTCTGTCTCCCAAGTAGCATTGCTCTCATCCTCTCCCCATTGCACCTTGACTAGTCGCACCTCACTGTTCCTCAACTTCCTAATCTCTGACCCAAGGATGCGGGTAGGAGCTCGTCGAATAGTTGCATCACGCTCTACCTCCACTTCTCTAAGTAAGCTCGGCTCTACCACCTCTGCGGTCTCATGTAGGCACTTCCTCAAATGTGACACATGGAATACATCATGCACCCCACTAAGTCTCTCGGGTAAATCCACCCTATATGCCATCCGTCCAATCCTTTCCTTAATAGGAAACGGTCCTACAAATCTTGGAGCTAACTTCCCAACTGACCCAAAGCGAACTACATTCCGTAATGGAGATACTTTGACAAAGACCATGTCCCCAACCTCAAACTCCAGATCCGTCCTCCTCTTGTCCGCATAAGATTTTTGCCTATCCTGCGCTGCTTTCATCCTTCTTCGAATTAGATCAATCTTTTCCGAAGTCTCTCTAACCATATCAGGCCCAAGCAAGATCTTATCCGTAGATTCCCACCAACATGTAGGTGATCGACAAGGCCTTCCATAAAGAGCTTCAAAAGGAGCCATACCAATACTGGACTAAAAGCAGTTATTATACGCGAACTCCACCAATGGAAGATGCTCTTCCCATGTACCTCCAAAATCCAAGATACAAAGCCTCAAAAGGTCTTCTAGAACCCGATTCACCCTCTCGGTCTGGCCGTCCGTCTGAGGATGATATGCGGTGCTCAGACACAACTGAGTCCCCGCTGCTTCTTGCAAACTTTTCCAAAACTCGCTAGTGAAGATGGGATCTCGATCACTCACTATGCTAGAGGGTACCCCATGCAATCGAACTATCTCTCGAAGATAAACTGAAGCTAGCCATGGAGCAGTCCTCTTGCTCTTCACGGGTATGAAATGGGCACTCTTAGTAAGTCTGTCTACCACAACCCAAATTCCCGTATTACCCTTCCTTGACCTAGGTAACCCATCAATAAAATCCATCGAGACGTTATCCCACTTCCATTGCGGAACTTCCAATGGGTGAAGCAACCCACCTGGTTTCTTTTGCTCCGCTTTCACCTGTTGGCACACCAAGCATCTAGCGACATACTCGGCCACATCTTTCTTCATACCGGCCCAAAAGAAAACTCGCTTCATGTCTTGGTACATCTTGTCCCTACCGGGATGAACGGTCATCCTAGAACGGTGTGCATCATCAAGAATAGCCTTCCTCAACCCTTCGTCTTGCTGTACACAAAGTCTACCGTCTCTACGCAAGCATCCCCTATCGTCTAGGGTATACCTACTCAAATGGCTGGACGACTCCCCCCTTATGAGCCTCTCTACTAACTCAACCAACTGTGGGTCGTCTCGCTGTGCCTCGCCAATCCGGCCCAAAAGAGTAGGTCTGACCTCCAAGGATGCTAGCAAACCGGGTATATAGTCAACGGAAGGTCTGAAATCAAACATCGAGATAAATTCCAAGCTTCGTCGTTCCACGAACAATGGACTCAAGGACAAACTTTTTCTACTCAAGGCGTCCTCCACCACGTTACCCTTGCCAGGGGTATACGCTATCTCAAAATCATAGGATGCTAAGAACTCCATCCACCTTTGTTGTCTCAAGTTCAAATCCTTCTGAGAAAACAAGTACTTCAATGATTTGTGGTCAGTGAACAATTCGAATCTCTTACCAAGAAGATAATGGCGCCAAATCTTAAGCGCAAAAACAATAGCGGCCAACTCTAAATCATGGGTAGGGTAATTTTTCTCATGCGCTCTCAACTGCCTTCCACCATAGGCTATTACCCTTCCCTCTTGCATTAAGACTGCGCCCAGTCCTGTCCCACAAGCATCGGTATATACAACAAATGGCTTACTCCCATCTGGCAACACTAAGACTGGAGCTGTGGTTAAAACTCTCTTTAACCGTCGGAACGCATCATCACAATCTACGTCCCATACGAAGACTAGATTCTTCTTCGTCAAGCGAGTTAATGGGGCTGATATCTTCGCGAAGTCCTTGATAAACTTCCTATAGTAGCCAGCCAACCCCAAGAAACTCCTCACTTCGGTAGCATTCTTCGGAACCTTCCAATCTTGAATGGATACTACCTTCGCGGGATCCACAGCTATCCCTTCCTTGGAGACCACGTGCCCCAAGAACCGCACTTCCTTCCTCCAGAAGTGACATTTAGAAAATTTAGCCTTAAGGCTATGCGCTCGAAGAGTCTCCAACACTTCCCTAAGATGTAGGGCATGCTCTTCTTCACTCTTAGAAAATACTAAGATGTCATCCACAAAGACCACCACGAACTTATTAAGAAACTCCCTGAACACCCTACTCATCAAATCAACAAAATATGCAGGGGCGTTCGTCAAACCAAATGGCATCACCAGCCACTCATAGAAACCATCCGGAGTCCTAAAGGCAGTCTTGTCTATGCTATCCTCAGCCACCCTCAACTGATGAAACCCCGTGGCTAAGTCCAACTGAGAAAATACTGAAGCGCCAACCAACTGATCAAAAAGATCATCAATCCTCGGCAATGGGTGTCTATTCTTCTTTGTGAGCTTGTTGAGTTCTCTATAGTCTACACAAAGTCTGAGGGACCCATCCGCCTTCGTAGCAAAAACTACTGGAGCACCCCACTCCGATATACTTCGTCTTATGAACCCCTTCTCAAGCAACTCCCCTACTTGCTTATGGAGTTCCCTCCTCTCACGAGGAGCCATGTGGCGCACTGGTAAAGATACAGGTTTAGCATTATCCACCAGATATATTCGGAAGTCTATCTCCCGCTTCGGAGGTAAGCCCTTCACCTCCTCAAACACATCCGAGTATTCCCGGACCACTCTAACAGATCGCAAACTCTCGACCGAAGCATCAAGCGATTCAAGATAACTTAGCATAACAGAATCCATGGGATTACAAGAGATCTCGAGAGTGTTCCCCAAGCGGGTCATGAGCCTAACAACTCTCCTTTCGCAATCAAGAACGGCACCATTACTGGATAACCAGTCCATGCCCAAAATCAACCCATAGCCCGTGAAGCCCAAAACAAAAGCATCACATCTAAACTCAATGCTAAGTATAGAAATCTTCAAACCCAAACATATCATGGACAAATAAGTGGAGCCCCCAATTGGGTTTGAAACAACCAAGGGATCATCTACTAGACTGGTGTCTAAGTGCAGTGACTCAACTAATGATGATGAGATAAACGAATGCGATGCGCCAGAATCAAACAATGTACGGACAGGATGATCAAACAGAAAAACCAGACTTTCAACGGAAATAGTTCTACCTCTTTCCTGAATCGGTGGAACCGCGAGAGCCTGAACTTGCCCCCTTGCCTGACCCGGTGCCATAAGAGCTTGCACCTGTCCTCCTGAGGTAGATCCCGTCCTTTGCCCCTTCTTAGGGCAGTCCTTCACTAGATGCCCTGCTTCACCACAGTGGTAGCAGTCAGTCTTCTCCTTCTTCCGACAATCTTTGCTTAGGTGGCCTGGTATCCCGCAATTGAAGCACTTCTTCTTCCCCTTGCCACCGTTGCCTTTCCCACCTTTGTTTTGTTGCTGTTGAGGTCTCTTTTGATCTCCCATCTTATTGGGTGCCTTATTAGCATTGGGACCCTTCTCTTCCTCATGCATGAGTGCCATGTCAACTAGCTTCTCAAAGGTGGCCCCCATAGGGATATGAGTCATAGCCAATCCATGCATCGGTTCATTCAAGCCTTTAACGAACCTCAAAGCCTTCTTCTCCGGTGTATTCACCATGTCTATGCCAAACCTTGCCAATTGATTAAACTTGTTGACATATTCCTTCACCGAGAGATTTCCTTGCTTTAGAGTCAAGAACCTTTCCATATACAGGTTTTCCTCCGCCCTTGAGAGAAACTTTGCCACAAATCTTTGCCTGAAATCCGCCCAAGAGTCAACGGGGCGTTCTCCATTAGTGACCTCCCACCAGATTGAGGCCTCTCCCTTCATTAACCAAGCAGCTAACTTGACTTTCTTTCCTTCTTCCATCTCAAAGATGTCTATCAACTCTTCCACCTCCTTAAGCCAATCTCTAGCCTCCACAAAAGTTTCTGATCTTTGAAACGGTTTCCCTCCCATAGCTTTAAATTCCTTGCAAGTCTTAGCAAAAGTATCCGTGCGAAGAGGAGGAGGGGGAGGAGGAAGATCGGGTGCTACGGTTGGTGGAGGAACATTTGCTGGACCCGCAGTGGCGGCCCTAGCCTCCATCAATCTCCTATACCATACTGGTATCGTCACACCCTCCGGAAAGTTAAGATCTTCAGCCATGCTGAAACGAAAAAAAGGAAAGATTCAAAATGGAGAATTCGAAAGATAAAGATATGGCTATTGGGGATTATGCTTTTCTTTCAAAAACTTTTCTCTTTAAAGACATGTTTTTGAAAATACTTCTTCAAAAAATGTTTTTAGAAAAATAGTCTTTCCAAAAGTTTTATCTGTTCTGGTAACCTTCGCTCTGATACCACGTGTAACACCCCACACCCGCTAAGGTCACTCACTAAGGGAATGCCTTAACTTCGGTGGAGCATTTTAAGTGAGTATAGAAAAGAAAAATTACAACAAGACAGATATAAATACTTGAAAATCTAAAACATCATTTCATAGCAGCAGAAGGTAAACATGTTTAGTTACAACACCATAAAGAGTCAAGTACTAAATATCCATCCTGATAAAAACATAAGTACATAATCCCACTACATAAACAATAGCCATAAAAGAAAAGATAAGCTGGGCTTTACATCACGGTCCAAGCTCCAGAAGATAGATAAAGAAATCTGATCAAAGCCCACTAGTGCTAGGCCCAACCTGAGGACCTGAGGGGGAAAAAGATAAAAACAACGGGGTCAGACATAAGTCTGAGTGAGCCCTATAACTTTAACAACACAATCATTAAAGTAATTAGGGTATGATATAAACTTGGCACGGGATGACTGGGGATAAATGACTACACTAAGTAGCCAACTAGACATAAGGTGAACTAGGATAACGGTAAAGACGCATCTACCCACCCAAGGATAATTACTAACTGCACCACACCAGTCATTCCTACTTAAAGATTGATCCCTCCCAAGGACTTAGAAACTTTACCCAGTAGTTTCGTGTATCCCTAGCTGACTACATAGGTGCCGTCTGCCCCTATCTCCACTAGGTGTACCCACTACTCCCAAGCGATCGGCTCCCTACAGTAGATACCCGTGTTGGCCCCACAATGGGGTGTATCACTCCCCAAAGTGGCAACCCGATACAACAAATGGTGCACGGCTTATACCTACATGATGCAACAACGTCTTACCTACCAGCCCGGGTCCACACACGCATATGAAACCCGTTGGACTTGCGTTGCCACCGCTAACCCGTTTTGGCCTCTTATAATCAAGCCCAGTACGCGTGTCCCGTCCTCGACATGGGTCGAGCCCAATAAGATACATATGGGTTACTGGTTGAAATGGGCCCCCACAAGCTACCACCTAAGCTTGTCATTATATCTAGTGCATCCCACTTAACCCTTTAATCATGTTTAATTACATGTTTCCACTTAGTTAAGTATTCTAATCGTATTTTCTATTGCCACCCAAGGCAACCCACTAGATTTCCACATGCCACCCAAGGCACTTACTTGATTTCCACATGCCACCCAAGGCACCCACTTAACCCCTCATGCCCATTACATGCTTATCTGGTTAAGTGTTTCTTAATTGATTAAGAACGTAACCGTTGTAAAGACCTCTCACATTAGACTATCTTTTATGGCAGCTGGATTTGCCGGTTGGGTCCGGGCAGCCTTACGCCATAACCAAGTCTAACCTCGTGTCTTTACACTTGTCACGTATGTAGTTTGTGCCTAAGACCTCTCACATTGGGCCAATCATTTGTAGCCGCTGGATTTGCCGGTCGGTTCCGGGCAGTCTTACGCTACAAAAGGGTCCAACCTCGTGTCTTAGTCGATTAATTACACCTAATTAATCACCCCCGAATTAATTTTTCCTAATTAATTCCAATTTTTACGATGTACATAATTGACTCAATTATGTCCATCCACTTTATGGTATGCATAATCATACCAACTTCACACCATTTCATTAACATGTATATTAACCCCATCGTTCCCCACGTAATTCCCAAACGTGACATAAAAGGGAAGATTCATCACAAATATAATGGGTTCAACTTGCATAACATTAGCATCAACATGGGTTTAAAGGTGTCAACATGCATATAGCATCAAACCCAACTAGCATAAATAATCAACCCAAACTTGCATGAATTACATATGTCATAAGGAGGTTAACTTGCATAAGTTATTCATGTTATACAAAGGGGTAAACTTGCATATGTATGTATGACATACAAAGGGGTTAACTTGCATATGTATGCATATCATACTAAGGTGTAAACTTGCACATGTTACTTGCATATAATCAAACACCAAACTTGCATAACATGTCATATATGAACTTGCATATAATCATACACCAAACTTGCATAACATATCATGTATGAACTAGCATATAATCATACACTAAACTTGCATATCATGGTGTCATAATGGATCAATGTTTCTCATATGACTTGTATAACTTGCATAACATCATAAACACATAGCATATGACTTTGCATAACTTGCATAACATCACAAACACATAGCATATGACTTGCATAACTTGCATAACATCATGAACATATAGCATATGACTTGCATAACTTGCATAACATCATGAACATGTAGCATATGACTTGCATAACTTACATAACATCATGAACATGTAGCATATGGCTTGCATAACTTACATAACATCATGAACATATAGCACATAACTTGCATAACATGCATAACATCATTAACACATAGCATATAACTTGCATAACGTGCATTGATCCACATTCATAGCCATAACCTCATTATATCCTATCATAATCATTTCAATAATTGGTAATTAAGGCTATAGAAACTCACAACTTGTTGATTAGCACTCCTAAGAAGAAGATTAAGTTGCTATAGTTGATTAGAGATTGATTTGAGAAGCTATCTTCCTCTTTAGATTGATGGAGGCTCCTTCAAGTTGCATTTTGACGGCATGACGGCATTGTTTCTATTTTTAGTATGAATTAGGGTAGTCTTAGGGTGTATTTATAGAGTAGTTAGGTGTTTTAGGCCATTAGATTAACCCTAAATCAGATTAGAGCCGTCAGATCTCGTCCTAGCCACCAAAACACAGCCCAAAAGCCAAACTGGTGCACCCAGGTCACCTGGGCTCGACCAGGGAGGTCGACCCCCAGGTTGACACTAGGGTCGACTCCCCAGTCGACCTGGTGGGCAGGTCGACTCCCCAGTCGACCCCTTGGGTCTGGCGGGATTTTTCCCGCCACTTCTGAAAATTGAAATTTTCGAATTTAAAATCTGTTTTAAATTTTCTGAAACTTCTTTGGGCCTTATCTGGGTCATACGGACTCCGATTTTCGAAAACTCAGACTCTATTTCGCGTATTTTTCCGAGACGAACGCAATGGCATAGCCCGTTTCCCCTAATTCAGATTTTTAAATTTAATTCTGCCCTGTTTTATATTATAGCTAGTTATTCAAAATACGGGGTGTTACATTAGCCATAATTAGTGCAAAACTATGCAAATCACTCACCTTAGCCACAAATAAACTAAGATCTGAAATAAATCTCTGATTTGATGTGATTCTCTATGCTAAACAGCAGATCCAATGTTGATTTGGTGTAGATCTTCCTTGATTAGGGGTTGCTAAGCCAAATCCTTGACCAAGAGATGATTTGGAGGTGATTTAGAGGTTGGAGGCCATTTTTAGGGTTCCTTGGTGATAAGTGGAGGCTAGAAAACAGAAATGGAATGATCCTCTATCTCATTTCAGCCTCCCCATAACCCTAATCCCGAAATGGGTTATGGGCCTACTCACTAATCACCCGATTTGGCCCGGTTAAGCTGTTTTTCACCCTCCAAACCTTATTTCAGCCATATCTCCCAAACGGTAAGCCCGTTTGGCTATTATGACCACTCTACGGAAAGGTAAACCATCAAACGAATCCAATGGAAGTGGTTTCAGGTCAAAATTCCTTTCCAATCAAAAGTTATGGCCAAAACAGTACCAACTAGGGGCAAAATGGTCACTTAAAAATCGACAAAAATCATGAACATGGGAAATGACTCTAATAGATGTTTCCCAAAGTTACATGACCATACGACTTCACATGGGAAAGAAATAAATATTCTACAATCCTATGATGTGTAGAATACGGGTCGTTACAGGTGGTGTCAGTGACCTACCAGCTCTGACATTTATATACTTTTCACCTGTGTGGTTGTTGCTGTTGCGAGGCGCCTCGGTTAGATCGGACGATCCGGGTCCGATGGAGCCATTCGTTGGCTCATTTACGCCCCCAAAGGGCGGGGAAACGTAGTGTTCAGGCATAATAATCCACATCGGTGGACCGGCCCTGTCGCTCCAAGGCTTGCCTGCGCGCTTGCCTGAGGCTCGGGCTAGAGAGTCTCGAATCGGTGGAGGACGATCCCTAGCCTCGGTTCATAGATGGAAATCCAACTTCCAAATAAGTGATTTTGCGGTTTTAATTGTAGAACTAGTATGGCGACATGATATATGGTACCCATGCCGCCTATGATTGATACTTATGATTTGAAGTTGTTTTATACACTATGCACTTATAATAGTATCAAATGATTTGTTTTAAAACGTATCAAGCATTCTTTGGCTGTTATAAGGGAAAACCAAATCCTCCGGCTTGCGTTGCATTGTGTGATGGGACCTGGGTCTTATAATAGCTTCATTTTTCTTTATTTAGCATTGCGCTGTTTGTTTTATGCATTGGTATTCTTGGAAGGAAACCCGTTCCGGGTTATACGGCGTGGTCCCTTGATTTACCTAACCTTAAAATAAAGATTAATAACTGTTTTAGTTCTCACACCAGTCCCATGACTGACCTAGAGTTTATTGTTTTAACCTAAACTCTGGGTGCCCTTATTTTGACACGGGCCGCTAGTAGTTTTGGTTTTGCAGATTTATATTCACAGGATCCTGGTTTACAGCTGGAATGATATCCGAAAAGCTTTGTATCTGTATATCTCTTCTAGTTGTGTATTGTATTATTTTCCGCTGCTATGTATTTAAATGTAATTTAAATCTCTGATATTTCTGTGTAATACTTATTCACTTATACTCTTTATATTCTTGTATTCTGATGGAATTGTTGTAATAAACAATGAAATGTTCTCCCGTCTGCGTCCTGATGTGGCTTGTTCTCGACTCTATCCGCGCTTTCCTCACCGGGGAAGTTCGGGTCATTTCATATATTGCTCTGGGTAGTGTGTCCTAGACTAGAGGGCATATTTCGTTAGGTAGCATAATCCCTAGTAGCCCTAGGTAGCATAAACCAAAACTGAATTAAGGAAACGTGGCAATCCAAACAATTACGGAAATGGTGGCACTGCGCTGAGGTAGTATATAGTTACGTAATGAAGTCCGTACGATAAATGGGAAGGGACTGTACACATACATGGAAAAGATAATACGAGTAGGGGTATCCACATATACGAGATATTAGGTTAATATACTAGTATGTGAATAAGAACGACATGAGTTTAGCCTTAGGTGCTAATGACGAGATTAACCTAATAACTAAGAAAATATACGGAACGGTATATGTAGTGTTACACAGAAGTTTATTATAAGTCCTCTCACACAGAACTTATGTTCTGACCCCCTCCTCATTACATACTTCCAGGTTAGGTTCATGACAGAGATGGTATAGCTTTGGATACTGGTTAGATAGTATGATTTATAAGGTAAAGCTATTTTTGAATATATTATATTTTAATTCCTTCCGCTGTGAGATGCTCTACGAGTTCTGACATGTTTCTTTATCTCTGTCTTTTTCTGCAGGATACCAGAGCACCCAACTCGGGTTTCGATAGATCGAATTTGAAAAATTCGGTCTGTCGGAATCCGGGTTGTCACATCTGGTATCAGAGCTTCGGTTTAGTGTTCCTAGGGAGATAATGAGTGAACGTGTTTGTATTTTCTTAAATATATTATATATATAAACCTAGATCCATATAGTAGCCCACTAGACATGAAAAGAGTTGGGATATTTAGTTTGTACACTAAAGTAATAAAGATAGAAATTTTTGAGACCCTTAGGTGGTTTGGTTGGAAAGTGTACAATATGATTTGGTATTAGGGAAAGAAAGTATCCCATAGAGTTAAAACTGAAATGTTATTATTTTAGAGTAGTGGGTTTAGAAGAGAAACCTTATAAACTAGAAAAGGTTGAAAAATGTGGAAAATGAATTGGGAATATATATAGTCGAGAAAATTGAATTCGTGAAAGTGCCTACGAAAGCCTAGTGAGTTGAAGAACCACTTTGAGTCTAACCCAATGATAAGTTATTAGAACCTAACTGGAGATTTGTGGGGTTGAGTGTTTCTCTGAGTATCAATCTGATGTTGATTTCGGTCTTCGGGGTTGATGCTTAGAGAATTATTCTCTTGCCAATTTCCGGTCAAAGATTAGCTAATGTTAAAACTAATGGAAAATTCCTGTAGAATGCATAAACATTGAGAAACCTTGGTTTGTTGCTTGAGAAAAAGAGATAAAGTATAGGCTAGTAATACACAGCATGGACTAGTAGTTACTACTAGGTAGGGAATGGCAAGCAAGTGTATAGATCCTATTGTGTGGACTCGCGATTGTTAGAGGTAACAAAGTCCTAAGATTCTAGGCCCATAGTTGTAGCTGTGTAAGATACTGTTTGAGTATAAAACAGAAAAGCTTGGTTGAAAAATAAACTTAAGAAGAAGACTAGCCTAACTAACAAGAAAACAACTGAATCAATCAAGCAACAAAACGTGACGGGAAAAGAAATTGAAAATCTTAAGAAAAAAAAGATGAATAAATATGAAAATACTCTAAGATATGTTGAAAAAAAAGGCTTTCTTATGTAATTGTGCTTGGATAGGAAAATAGGAACTTTTTATAGAATAGCTATGTAAAAATCCGAGTGCAACTAGAAAAGGTACATAAAAGAAAAACGGAAAATGTAAATTTTTCCGTTTTATACCTTTTTGTAACATAAGAAATCGAATTTGGAAAAAAATAGATTTTTCTAAATTTCGAATTTAATGATGGTTGGTAGGGTTTTGATGCAAAAATTGGATGAACCATGCTCTTATTTAAGAGTGTGGGAAAATTTGGATGAAAAATGTTTTGGTTTTTCAAA
The DNA here is from genome assembly GCA_030737875.1 of Allium sativum. NCBI lineage: Eukaryota > Viridiplantae > Streptophyta > Magnoliopsida > Asparagales > Amaryllidaceae > Allium > Allium sativum. The sequence continues at coordinate 836,881,951 of CM060916.1, forward strand.
AATATTGCATTCATATAGAACTGCAAGTATATTTAGGATGTGAGCATCATGTTTTGAAAGAGTTTTTAAAAAATTTCATACGTATAGGTGGTACCAAATTAGGCATACATGCATTACTATGATGTGTTTCACTTTGCACATATGCACAATGTTTGAAAAAATGGATGTACACATGACGGATGATACAATATGCGAGGGATTATTTGATTTTACCCCTACCAAATTTCGGGGACGAAATTTCTTAAGGGTGGGAGAATGTAACACCCCGCATTTTTAATGTAATTAAAAATGTTTATATGCATGATAGTGATATGCAGTTTAAATTAATACATACGTTGAAAAGAAGAAAATTTATACGATAACAATGTATGTAGCATAAAAAGATAATAAAATTAAGATACTTAATTTAAATATCAGGAATTAAGTAAAAAAGATGTCATCATTGCGTTCAAAATTCTGGTTCAGATGGATACCAAGTTTGCGTAAAACGGATAACATATGAAGAAGTTGTAAGCCGTAGAAGTTTATATACGTGTAGGATAAAATATATATATATATATATATATTTTATATGCATTGACATACTTAAGGAAAAGAAAAGTAATATACAATAAGGAATGCGCGTTTAAAGAGGAGAATGGAAATACATTCATATGCGCGCTCATAAATTTAGTTTAAATTGTAGAGATTATCATGCACTTAAAAGGTTCAATGTATTTGAAAAAAAAGAAAGCATTAAGTACTCTTTTTGGAACCGACAGAGGTTGAAATTAATGTGGCACGTTTTTCGATTTAAATGTTTGGAGACTATATGCATGCACCTGTGATTAAGGAGACTAGATGCATGCACCTATGATTAAGGAGACTAGATGCATGCACCTGTGATTAAGGAGACTAGATGCATGCACCTACGATTATTTGTAGCAAACATGTAAATAAAAATAAAAATAAAAAAGTTAATGCATAATTATGACATTAATAAATTGACTTGAGGTTGACTAAATGTTAAGTATTTGGTATTATATATATATATAAGAGGCAACACTAATTCGAGATTAGGGGATTTGTTTTACTGGTAAGAAATGAAATTGGTAAATTAAAGACATTAATGTTATATTTAGGTATAATATAACGGTTACATTAAATATGGAAAAAGAGAGTACATGTAGTAAATGCATTTAGGCATTTCAAATATGACATGAATAGAAAAACAATGAATAAATAGCCATCAATAATGGCTATGAGAAGGATAAAATAAAAATAAAAAGATATTAAATTCCCTTTAGTAAAATAGTTAACACATACTATATTTTCTACGATTAAAAATAAAATAAAAATAAAGGCATAGTTGGATACCATATTTGATAAGAACATGAGTGTAAGTAAACGTATGGTATTTATTTACATAAATAAATAATAATTATGTTAAAAAGGTAGAGAAAAATAAATTGTTGCCTTGTTTAAATAAAAGAAAAAGGGAAACAAATTTTATACGGTTAAGGTATAAAACAAAGGAATGGTTTTGCTAAATAAATCTTGATTAATATTCTTTAACAAATAAAAGAGGGCTAGATTCGTAGTTTGGTACCTATATAAACAACCCTAAGCTCATTGTAAACTACACAACAATTCGTGGCGAAGCCATGGCTCCCTTCTCTCTCATTTTCTTCTTCTCCAAAAGATCTTGGATCTATTCTCCCCTCTTTTCTCTACAACATCTATTCTTTAAAATAAAAAGAATAATATCTACAACAACAATGAAATAGAAAAGAGATTCAAAGCTAAAGAGAAGATAATGGATTCAGATTTGCGAATTTATGCCGCAAAGAGAAATCAAAGATGATTCAAAAACAGAAATCCAAGCTAAGCAAAAGAGGGAAAACAATACTAGAGTTATCTAGTACTCATTTTGAAGACGACAAGCAATGTGAGTGGTTTATAATACAATTTTTGTATAAGATTATTATTTATCGTTCAAACATTCCCCATGTAAAACATGAGATGAAATTATTGTGAAAGATTGGACCTTTAATGTTTTCATATGTTAAATTATTATATGGTCACGTTCCTCCTTTTATCCTCCCCTCTTTATTTCTTTATAATTAGGCTATCTCGAGCCTAGATCTATCATGAAATAAATATGATTGAATATTGCGATCGAAAAGGGAAAACACTAGATTTTGGGATATGACATAAATTGAAGAGTTTGGTTATGAATTACAAAGGGGTTTGGGTATAGTATACCATTAGCAAGGTTTGAATGTGCAAACCAAGTTGGGAAGTATAAGTATGAACACGATTTGGGTTTTAGCATAAGATTGTCATCATTGAGAAGATTTGAACTTGTTAATTAGCCTATGACACTAGAATAAAACATGAATTTGAATTTGGGGATTTAACATGTTAGTCATATTTTTATAGGACTCGAACTTATTTAAAAATATGAATACCATTGGAAATAAATGATTTGGAATTGGTAAATTTGAATAAAAGTTAGGTAATTGGGTTACATGTAATTTGGTATGAATCAACATTAAATTGGTCTAATTAATGACCACTTGAATAGGCTTAAAAGTAAATTTGAACTGCATAACATGAAATTAGGGGGTTTGGGTGAAATACGAATATTAATAAACCTTTGACACGAGGTTAGACGCAATTGGGGTATAAGACTGCCCGGAACCGCCCGGCAAATCCAGCTGCCACAATTGGACGTCTAATGTGAGAGGTCAAAGGAGGAAATTTGAGCGTAACGGTTTATGACACGAGGTTGGACTCAAGTTGTGGCGTAAGACTGCCCGGAACCGCCCGGCACATCCAGCAGCCACAAAATGTTAGTCCAATGTGGGTGGTCATACATCATTATGGCATAATGACTGCATTAAGGAATACTAACCATAATAAGACATGTGGGTGACAAGGGTATGGTTAGAGGGTTAAGTGGGTACAGGTAAGTATAGACTTAACTGTAGTAAGACAAGATATGTATAAACATGTAAGTATAAGACTTAACCGTAGTAAGACATGTGTAAAATATGGAAACAATAATAATAAAAAGGTTAATCTGAACTAATGACGGAATATGGGGAATGATAAATAACCTATTACAAATTTGAATAAGAAAAAAGAAGGATAATAGGTTAGACTTGTCCTAGGGACAAAAGGGGAAAATATGACTTATGGGATACGATAAGTTATAAGAACGAAAAGGGGAAGAGTAAGATAACTTATATGAGGAGATATACTTAATTATAAATTAAGCGGTTTGAAAAGGAAGAAGAAGTAAATTTTGAATCATATATGTTGGTTGGGTAGAGTAATTCCCGAGGTGTCAGTCTGATGCTGATCTCGGTCTTCGGGGATGGTATTTAGGGGGTTGTTCCCCCAATTAGTATAAATGTGGGATAAGGTATACTTAACAATGAATTAAATATAACATGTTGTTGTGACCCAAAAAGGGAATAATTTATGAAATTGAAAGACAACATGTTATAAGGCTTATCAATGGACTTAAGTAAGTTAAGTATAAATTTAGTTGATAACCAACGGTAAACATAAACTAAGTATCAAACCTTGGTTAAGAGAATCAAGTAATAAACCTTAGTTAAAATAACTAAGTAGATAACGAGAAAGAAAACTAAGTAGTAAACCTTAGTTAAAGTGGACTAAGTTGTAAATCTTAGTTAAGAAAAATGAACGATTGATAGAACTAAGTAGTAAACCTTAGTTAAAAGGACTAAGTAGTAAACCTTAGTTAAGAAAACGACGATTCAAGAAACTAAGTAAACCTTAGTTATAAACTAAGAGGGCTAAGTAGTAAACCTTAGTTAAAGAAACTAAGTAGTAAACCTTAGTAGAACACGAGAAGGAGCGTACGGTCGTCTTATTTTAAAGAAGGCTCCAACGAATTGGGTTACGAAGCCCGAGGCTTCGAGGGGACGTGAGGGTACTCTTGGTATCCCTCTATGAGGCTGCAGATGATCCTCCTGGGCTCACAGAGGTTAAGGTCTGCGTTAGAAGAACCAAGGGTATGCTTTGGTTGCAATAAATGGCAACCTAAAGACTAGGATGGACCAGCGTGATTTAGCGAGACCAGTAGCCCTGTGATAGCAACTCGTCTTCTACCTACTATCTTGAGTCATTCGAGATAAGCACAGCGGAAAGGCGAAGAACTCCTACGAACCATATACTTTCTATCTAGTTGTGGTTGCGGTTGCGGTTGGCCATAGGTTAGTGGGGCATAGAGGGGCCGACATATAGTTCTCATTTTTTAAGGATGGCCTTTCATTAGTTGATTGAGGGGTCGAGTGGGACCATAGCCACTAGAAAAACAGACTTAGCATCTACATCGGCAGACAACTTAAAGCTCCCGACTGAGTTCCGTGTTTCTTGACATGCCCTGCCACGGGACTCGGGTAGCACATATAAAGTACATGTGCATCTAGTCATCGAAAAACGGTTCACGATACTTACGCGGGGAAGGTCTAGGAACATATATCGCTCTGGGTAGTGTGTCCTAAACTAGAGGGCATATTTCGTTAGGTAGCATAATCCCTAGTAGCCCTAGGTGGCATAAACCAAAACCGAATTAAGGAAACGTGGCAATCCAAACAATTACGGAAATGGTGGCACTGCGCTGAGGTAGTATATAGTTACGTAATGAAGTCCATACGATAAATGGAAAGGGATTGTACACATACATGGAAAAGATAATACGAGTAGGGGTATCCACATATACGAGATATTAGGTTAATATACTAGTATGTGAATAAGAACGACATGAGTTTAGCCTTAGGTGCTAATGACGAGATTAACCTAATAACTAAGAAAATATACGGAACAGTATATGTAGTGTTACACAGAAGTTTATTATAAGTCCCCTCACACAGAATTTATGTTCTGACCCCCTCCTCATTACATACTTCCAGGTTAGGTTCATGACAGAGATGGTATAGCTTTGGATACTGGTTAGACAGTATGATTTATAAGGTAAAGCTATTTTTGAATATATTATATTTTAATTCCTTCCGCTGTGAGATGCTCTACGAGTTCTGACATGTTTCTTTATCTCTGTCTTTTTCTGCAGGATACCAGAGCACCCAACTCGGGTTTTGATAGATCGAATTTGAAAAATTCGGTCTGTCGGAATCAGGGTTGTCACACTAATTATGTCCATTTAGCAGATTTAACTTCTTTACAAGTTATGGCAGATTATCCAAAGTTCTATTAACATGTTTTGCTCAATTTTAGATCAAGCCTCCAAATTACAATTATTCAGCTTTCAACAAATTAAGCAATTCAACAGATTTAGCAGATAACAAATCTAGCAGACTAGGAAATTTAGCAGATTAACAGAACAGGCAATTCAACAGATTTAGCAGATTAGTCAATTCAACAGATTAGCAGATTTAACATTTCTTATAAATTCAATTTACATATCTTACCTAATCATAAATTAAGCCTAAACTCACATGCTCAAATCATGGTCATAATTCATAATACAATATATGCCCCCAAATTTTCGTTAAACTTTGCATAGTACAGAACGCTCTCTAAAAGCCCCAAATCATGATATGAATTATGCCAAATTATAGCCTTTGACGCCAATATCCAAAAATTCATATTTAGGCGCATTCACATTAATAGTTATCCTATTTTAATATAGGTCCTTACGCGTAAGTTTCATATTCCTTTTCCAAGTCATGAATCATTATATAAAATATACCCAAAAATCTAGATCTTTAAATTATATCCTCTCAAAATCAGATCTTAATTTTTATATGCATTATGTCCCCAAGTTTCAAGTCATATGCTATCATTCAATGATTCCTCTTCTTCCAAATCACAGAGTATGCAAAGATATAGATCTAATTTACAACATATTTTCCTTTTCTCAAATCAGTCACAAATCAGTCATGTCCAATTATGCATTATTCATTATTTACTCCAAAATTTAGCATTCGTGCGTTAATCTCTTATGAGATTTGGCGCAGGCTCGTAGTAGCCTGGCTATAGAACAGAAAAAAAAGAGAACAGTCACAGAAAAACAGATCTGACAGATAAGAATATGCATAACCTCAGATTTATATTTATAGCCATGTCAAGATCATAATTAAAGTTCATATCTGAAAATAACTGTACTAACAAAAACGGAATGATTCTTGTATTCTAGAATCTATATTCTGACACCGAATAGCTCTCCTTTGGCCTAGACAATCAATTAGATTTGAAAACAGTTGTTCTCTTTTAATTCTATTCAGATTGGAAGAAAATGCACTAGTTCTAGCTTAGATTTCAGCAGAGTAGCGACGCCATTATTTTATTTTAATTAGAATAGAGGCAGAGTATAGGAAGAATGAAATTGTGTGGAGAGAAAGTGAGGTTTGGGGGTGTTTTTATAGGAGAATAGAGTGATTTAGAGCCTTCAAATCAGTCCAGAAGTCATCAGAACCACCCAGCTCGAAGACGGGTCATCCAGCCACTTAGAAGAAGACACATCATCATAGACTCTAGAATTCTGTGCTGGATCGGTATGGGTGCACTTAGCAGGTGCGCCAGTGTATTTTTGGACTGGCGCACTTCAAAAGTGCGCCAGTGTATTCTGGCTTGTTTCCGGTTTTTCTGCCTAACTTCGTTCGTCCATATCTTCTTCATACGGTATCCATTTTATGTAAACTCGGACTCTATCAGAAGTAGAATTTCGAGACGAATGCAATGGCGCAACCCATTTCCCTTAATTCTTCTCCTAAAATTAAGTATACTTTAATTTGTTACTTATACGTTCACAGAAAATACGGGGTGTTACACTTTTGGGCAATCCTTAGTCATATGTCATGTCTTGCCGCATTGAAAGCAATCACCCATCTTCCTCTTCTTCCTGCATTCTTTAATTAGATGTCTAGGTATGCCACAAAATTTGCACTTCCTCTTTTCATGGGATTTGTTATTCTTCCTGCCTTTCTTGGAGTCCGTCTTCTTATTCTGCGATCCCTCCACTTTCTTGTCTAGAGGTTCATCCACCTTTGCCTCTTTCTTGCCACCCTTGTCTTCCTCCTGTAATAGTGCCATGTCCACCAGTCTCTCAAAAGTCGCACCCATAGGTATATGGGACATAGCTAGGCTGTGTAGCGGTTCATTCAACCCTTTCACAAAACGGAGAGCCTTTTTATGTGGAATGTTTACGAACTCCATTCCAAATCTAGCCAGCTGGATGAATTGGTTGACGTATTCCTTAGCCGATAGGTTTCCCTGTTTGAATGCTAAGAACTTCTCCATCTGTAGGCTTCGTTCAGCTTGCGAGAGGAGCTTCATTTCAAATCTCCCTCGGAAATCCTCCCAAGTTTCAAACGGTCTCTCAGCATTAGTAACTTTACACCAATAAGAGGCTTCGTTCTTAAGTAACCATACAGCCAATTGTATCTTCTGCCTATCATCCACTTCAAAGATAAGAAACAAATCTTCTGTTTCCTTGAGCCAGTTTCTTGCTTCCACAAATGAATCGGTTCCATTATAGTTCTTTCCACCCATGGCTCGAAATTCTCTACATATCTTTGAGAAAGCATTCACATACAGAGGAGGAGGAGGAGGAATGACTACAACTGGGGGAGGAGGAACGTATGCTTGGCCTGCGTCATTAGCCCTAGCCTCCAGATACCTTCTGAACTAGCCAGGTATCGGTACGCCCTCGGGAAGATTAAGATCCCCAGACACGCTGAAACGAAAAAGAAAAGGTTCAAAACAAAGGATAGAAAGATAGTGCATATGGCTTTGGGGATTATGCCTTTATAATAAAACAACACTCTTCTTGGAAATGCTTCTTTTTGAAAAATAGTTTTCAAAAACTTTTATCTAATCCGGTAAACCATTGCTCTGATACCATGTGTAACACCCCACCTCCGTTAAGGTCACTCACAAAGGGAATGCATTAACTTTGGTGAAGCATTTTAGGTAAAAGACACAGATAATTTACAAGACAGACATATGAACAGTGGAAAACTGAAAAACATTTATTAAATAGCATGGTTCAGTCAAAACATTACAAGCATTGTCTCAAAATCCAACTTCTAAATTATTACAACAAAAAACTGTCTTGATTTAAATCTCCAAGTACATAAAGAAGAATAAAACAGAAGTAAAGCAGCATAAATCCCCAATAAAAGTGTAACCACAGCTATAGCCGAAGAAAAGAGAATCCAAGCAATACATCTACTCTCTTCAAGCTTGAAAAGGTCTGCACTAAGCTGAAGTATTCCCTCCCTACGGACCTAGGGAGGAGGGGGGAAACGGAAGAAAGAAGGCAAAAGAAAACGGGTCAGACCTAAGTCTGGTAAGTCCAGGGATTATTCAACATGTAAACAGGTAAAAGGATCATGACATGAATAAACTGAACATACGACAATACCATAGAAATAAGATAACATAAGATAAGATAAACTGAATGTACTATCGCACTCATTTCTATTTCTCTACACCCACTACAAATGTTTCAACAACCATCATGTGTTCATAACAAAGTGATCCCTTTCCCGATCGGCTTCTACTTGCATGTATTTCTTACTTGTATCATTCGGCCCCGCTCGATTGTAGATACCTGTGCTAGTCCCACCACGGGGTGTATCAATTCCTATGGTGGCAAATCGACACAAATTTAAGATGCATAGTGTATACTACTGATGCCCAGTGCCTGCTTTATCCAATCCGGAGTATGTGCACGCCCATACTCCACCGGAAGCTACACTGCTGCACTACCCGCCGCTATTTTGACCGCTTAAGCCCAGTAATCGTGCCCCGCCCTGCCTAGTTCTGGGTACCATGACACATCTATGTGGGTTACTGCTGAAATGGGTCCCCGTTACTAGGGTTTCGTAGTCAACATGTTATAACGGTCAAGTGTTCTCCGTTTTACCTAACCCTACCCATTTGTTTGATTAACATGTTGTATTGGTTAAGTGTTGCCTTGATTAACTTAACCCTACCATTCTTAGCATGTCTGTTCCTTAGCTTTAATTCATTCATTAAAGCACCAACCTCTCACATTAGATATGTATTGTTGCGATCGCTGGATGTCCCGAGCGGTTCCGGGAAGTCTTACACCACAACTCAATCTAACCTCGGATTTTTCAGGCTTAATGCGCTAAGCTCTCACATTAGATCTGTATTGTTGCGGTCACTGGATGTGTCGGGCGGTTTCGGGCAGTCTTACACCGCAACTCCATTTAACCTCAGGTTAGAGATATTTATCCTTTAATTAGTTTACATATTTACCATTCATGTTTATATGTAAATTATCCACAAATGTTGTCAAATCAAGTCATGTCCCATTTACCCTCTAAATTATGTCCAAATTATGCCATTTCATGCTACTAATCATTTACATGATTATGAGCCAATCTATGCGAATAGCATGTAATTTAATATTTTCTCCCATCGTGTCTCCCGTTATTCGTTCGCACAATTCACATAGAACTTTAGGCTCGCAAATTAGCCTAACTCATAAACAAAAAGTGAAAAGAAAAGGGACATGTAACATTCCAACAGGCATAAAACAACATAGATCAATATGTGTAATATAAATTCGGCATAGAACGACATAAACTTAATTAAGCATATAAACGAGATCTTGCATTTAAATTAGATCCAATTGACATGCGAACTAGCATAAGTGTAATTGTATAAACATGAACTTATATAGATCTTAAACATGGATACTAGTTTGGATCTAAACGTATAACATGTAGGAACATAATTTAGAATGTAACTTACATACATAAAAGAACCACAAATTTAATACAACATGATAGGTTCAATGGTATCAGTCCCAATAGTCTCATAGGCATGGTAGGTTTTACTATGTCAGTCACAACAGTCCAATAGGCATGATAGGCTTTACTATGTCAGTCACAACAGTCCAATAGGCATGAGCAATTCAGAATTGATAAAAGGATATGCACGAATAGAATTAGACATAGTTCTAGATCCAGTTATTACAGTCATGATTTCTTATTAGGTGTTCACATCTAAACAATAACTGTACTTACAGAAAAAGGACGGATCTTGATTTCTGGGATCTGATATCTGAATTTGAAAAGTTATCCTTTGATGTAGATGTTTGATTTCTAGTTTGAATTTGATTTTCTAGTTTGGGGTAGATGAACGGAGGCTAGGCCAGTTTGTAGACGAACAGCATGACGGCTTCATAGAATGAGTTCTAAGGTTGAGGTTTGGGGTGATTATATAGAAGTATAGTTTCAATTCTAGCCTTTAGATAAGTCTAGGAGAAATCAGAGCCATCAAACCAAAGAGATGTGTCATCTAGCCAACTGTAGCATGACATAAATGTCCTAATACCTCAGAAATCAGTCATTGGCCAATCAGAGAAGGCCACATCAGCACAGGGTTGTAAAAATTCGTCATAGGAGCTATATCTAAAAAGGGGGTCGACTCCCTACAGGGGGGGGGTCGACGACTATGTCGACTCCCCTATATGGGGGTCGACACCGTGAGCGGGAAATTTCCCGCTCAGCCGATTTTGAATTTTTAACTGTTTTTTTATTATTTAATTATTATTTATATTTATTTTCTGCTTGAACTTGAAATCTTTTAAACTCCATAACTTCTTCATACGGAGTCCGATTCATGCAAACTCAGACTCTATCTCAAGCAGAATTCCGAGACGAACGCAATCGCGTAACCCATTTCCCTTAGTTCCCACTTTTAAAATTAAGTATTCTTTAATTCGTTACTTTAATGTTCACAGAAAATACGTGGTGTTACACCAGAGTACTCCCTGACCAGGGTGCACATCAGCTCGCCCAAACTCGTCAACCATACCATCCATGACATAAAAGAGAGAGAGCTGGATGTGTACGAAAGAAGACGTCGATAGAAGGGAACTCCCGAAGTCCGCCAAAGCTAATGGGTTCCATTAGAAAATCCCCCTTCAGAATATCTCCCTGTCGCTTCTACATGCCAAAGGTGGCATCCTATGACAGCACGACCGAACTCTAATCTCGACAATGTCAGAATCGCCATCCGGAATGGAATGCGCCATCCTGGCTGCCCCCCGGCTATGACGCTTAAGCCTCCGCTAGGCGGACTCAGACTGTTGTGAGTCCGAACTTATCGCCTATGCTTCTAGTGTCCAAGTGGGCCTAAGTTCACTTCAACCGACTTCCACAGAATCATGCAACTGAAGTTGGAATAACTTCTACCATGAAGGCATGTTAGGCTCCAAAGTCCTGGACTAGATCACGACCTCTATAATGAGGTCGGAGCCCAACTTCCAATTATCGCCAACACGATCCCGGGAGTTGTGAAGAAATGACGAGGGCATGCCCACGACATCTATGAAACCAGTACTAGGCACGGCCCATTCGCTTCGAATATCCTTACTACCAAATGATGCCAGCACTTCAACATGCCAACACTTACCCCATACTTAAAGAGGCCATGATTCTCGAAGCTCCATTAGCTGCCACGAATGGCACATGGATTCATTACACGCAGCTAATGCCATCAAGTGCAAGTGCTTCCCCATCCCTATCTAGGTCGGCGCTATACGGGTTCTCTCGACTTCCACCTTAAACCATCTCAACTCCCGATCAACTAGCCAGGATATTAGCCATGCAGTCCAGGATGCACGCCGTAACGCCCAGAGATATCCCCTCAGTCTCGAACACTTATCAACACCCCCGATAAAATCTATCTTGCAACCTGCAATTACAAACCATGCAAAAGGCCAAGACCTAAAAGTCCGACGAGCACACCAAGGGACTCCACACGATATTGTCGGCTCTACAACATCCACGGACACAACGCTCATCAAAGACTCCCGCTGCATGGGATCTCTGAGCTACTCAGCGCTCATCAAAGTTTCCCGCTAAACATGACCTCGACCGATAACTAATCCCTTAAGATTGTCCCCCCACCTCGTCAGAACTACAGCTTCCATGGCGCAGTTGACCTTAGGTTATCATCAGAAATGTCAGTTTGCAACTCATCCCTGCCTCTGCCTCCCTCATTGAAAGAAGAACATAAACTAAAAGCGAACTTTCTCCCATAATAGACACCTCCTTTCCGCTGTGTCATGGCCACTTTTTATCCTCCATGCGGCACTCCCGATCAGCAGGGGCACGCTGGGAAGCAGTGCAGGAGGAACATCCGGAAGCGAGCCCGAGAATTCCAGTCCTCTACCATCCCCACGACCATTGTCTACGATACAACGATCCCCGAGGTTATCATTGGTGATATCGGCCATCGGCTCATTACACCATCATCTCGCCCATATAAAAAAAAGAGCAGGCGAGAGAGATGATTCAATAGCATAAAGAAGGCATAAACATTAATGTTTAAAGGTCAAAAAATAGGACCTTGAGCACAATTGCCGATGAAATTGTCTGTGGGTAAAGGGTCACAACCTTACCAATAGTCGTTACCGTTGCAATTCAAACAGAACCATCCATTCATGAATAGATGCCTCATTCCGTCCAATATATATAGGCCAACAAAAAATGAAAATAAGAAGCAAGGCCCCTTCTCCAAGACACACCTCCTCTTTGTTGTATCACAACCATCCTCCTCCAACTAATTCTCCGGCCACTTGGGGGAACGACTGGAAGCTCAACCAAAGGCCTGCTTGAACGCACATCGAGAGCCTTGACTTCAAACGGGCCTTCCCTTTACCTGCAGACCTCGCTCCTCGTCAGGGAGGCCCATGCCCATATAGTGGAAGCTCGGCGATGGAACTTTCAAACTCTCAACCATGGACGGAGCCAAACTCCCAAGAGCATGGAACAACAAACATCCTCACCTCTACCCTGCATAACCTAGTGTACAATTAATTCACGCACTCCAACAATGTTTTGTTTTCCTGCAATTCAAGGCATTGTAAAGGCTATCGCTGCTAAAGTTATCCTTAGAAATGATGTTCAGTTTCCTGCCTCCCTTCCATGTTTGCTCTGTGCATGATGTTCATAATGTGTTTGATTAATCCTGACAACTAGCTTGCATACAAACTTTCGATCGCCGCACCGGCGCCTCGAGCACGGGAGTCGGTGCCGCCTTTTTAGCCTCGATCCGACATCGAGGCCAAACAACATTGGCTACGATTGGCATCCCGAGCACGAGAACCAGCAATGCTACTAAAGTCGCCAGCCCACGGCGCGACCGAGTATAAATAACCACAAACTCAAACCTTGGCCCCGTGCTGAGACCGAAGATAAATCGTTCCGCGCCCAAGTCCTAAGCGAATTGGGGCTGCCCAACAGACAACCGGGAGCAATGTAAACTTCCCCTGGCTACGAGTACCTGTCGAATCTCTGCGCAGCACCGAGACCGACATTAAATCATTTCTCCCCGAAGCTCTAAAGGCTTAGGTGCAACACACGGCCACGATCGGACCCTACGGGCTGATGATCAGAGCTTTTCTCCGACGAATAAATGATGCCATCACTCGCTCCAACCCCATGAACGACGGAAGAGCCATACACTAGAAGGACCGCATAACGCGACGTCAAACGCCTCCGCTGCACTTGGGATTAACCCTGGGAAACCCAAGTACGCAGCAGGCGCTCAGCCTGGCTTCGCAAACTACGGGTTTCCTGAGATGAGGGAAACTTACTAGAAGCCTGCGCTCTATCATACCCCTCCAGAATAATTGACCCGGAGCGCAGTACACAATCACACCACTCTGGAGTAATCAACCCAGAGCGCGATCTCTGATCGCAGTTCTGTTGGCATAACAACAAGTATGCTTGTGCAGGTACGGGACGCCAGAAAACATGAGAAGAACATTCGAATACTTAACACGAAACGCGATCTTTACTAATTCATATTCTATTTCACACACACACGTTATACAGACTACATGTCTAACATCTCTTCTCTCTGATGACAGGGTATACATGAATACCACACCATGTCTTTAAGAACCAAAAGCGAGGACCGCACTCGCATATACTATTGGTTTACCTAACCCAAAGTATCTTTAATTCCTTTAACAATTGCTGATGCTACTCATTCTTTTCTTTTCTTTTCACTGTGCAGGTTCGACACAGGCAGGTCACCACCACTGACGGGCCTTTTCCTTCTAGAACTGCTTCCTCCTCCTCTACTCTACATAGGAGTAACAGATTCATGAGGCACCGATGCGCACCTTCCGCCATCATCCTCGCCGCTTGTAATCATCATTACCTCCTCGAGAGAAATACATGGCAACAGCTTCGGGACGATGTAAGAAGCAAGGACCAATGTATCCTGGGTTCTCCCCAAGCCTTCCTGGCGCCCAACTCTGCTCTCTTCTAGGCATCCTAGGCGGCTTTCTGATCAGCTGGCTCCCTGTCTTGGAATCACATAACTGCATCCGCTTTTAAGTTCGCTAAGGGTCCTCTCACCCTCTTCTGGTGGGCATCATCGACGGCTCTCCTTTTTCCTAATGTACTCAGAGGCCCTCCCCTTCTCCGCCTCAGCATCGGCCTACCTTTTCGCCTCCACAGCGGCAGATTTCTCCTGGGCATCCCGACTAGCCTTCGCCCATGCATCTTGTATGGCAGCCTCATCGCGTACCTCTTCCCCTCCAGCTCCTCAGAATTTGCCACTAACCGGGCTTCCTGACCTTCCATATAGCTTGCTTTGTTTGCACACTTACATCAGCTACGCCCATCGCATGAGCGCTTTGTCCAGCCACAATTTTCTTCCTCTAAGGAGGCTCATATAAATATGGGATCTCGAAGCCACGGGTTCTCCTACTACTCCAGATTGTTCCCGCTGTAACTCCAACCGGGACTCGAACACTTGAGGAAGCATGGGGGCAAAGCCTGGCGTCGCCTCCTCTCTAGAGGGCTTCCGAGCAAAAGAAGCAACTATTTGACCTTTGAGGGTTCATCGCTCGCATCCTCTTCAGTTAGCAAGTAGTCGAGCTTGGGGGCGGTCCCCCGCCTATCTCCGCACCAGCTTACTCATCGCAGGACCTAAGGAGGATCTCCACCAGCTTCCGCGCTAGCATTTCCATCGCCACAGCCATCGGGGCAACCATTCTAAAGAGGAACATATGCCTCGCCACGAGGAGGACCCGGACACAAAGCCTCGGGTCTCAAAAACTTCTAACCTCCCGGCAATACTAGGCAGACCGGGCATAAAAGCCCGCACCAAAAGACATAGGGAGCAATGTAACCACCGGTTCCCCGAGGAACCAGATAACTTAGATATATTCTCAATGCACAAAATAAAAAATCCATATTTTAGTGCAAGTTCTCGGGTTTCCATGGCCGGTTCATTGGGTTCGCAAAGTCTCAACTCCCTGCCAGCAAACTCATACTTAAACGCAATATGAAGCTAACTCACACCCCTCGATGCATACCTAAAAGTGCATCAAAACGCAGCGACGACACCTAGTTTGGATAACTATGGCAATCGTTACCGGTAAAGGTCAGCACCATTTTCGGATCGGATAATGATCCCAACATAATTGGGTTGGATACTAACGACTCGACTGTATGCCCGAATCTTGAGCGCATATCCGAGCGGTTAGTCTGAATAAGTTCATTTCCAAAATCATTCACCAACCAATTGTGTTATGTTCAACTCCAATTACTGACCAGACATGAAACATTGAGCAACGATCCAAGCTTGCTAGCTCGTCTCTGACATCGAGCAGAATCAAGCAGGTACCCGGGCCTAGGGGCAACCCTCTACGGATTATCGCACCGACCTGGCAATCTCAAGACCCGATCATATCCCTTAAGTCTTTGCACTGGCATCATCTTTATAGCATCCTACGGAGCCACCATCTTGAGAGCACCTTCACCTCGCAACGAAGGAAATCCGGAGCCAAAGTTTAGGCCTTGGAGGCTTCTCGACTTCCCAGTATCCAGACTTCGCAAAAAAACTAACACTTCGGAACAGGGTGGCAGCCGTTAGCCTCAACAACTAACGCCACAGCCATCACCAACCGCCAGTGCAACAACTAAGTCAAGATACAGCCTCATCGTGGTTAGGTTATTGATCGGGTCCCAAGACTAACGGCTCGACTCTGTGTCGATATCTTACATAAGCATTCAAGCTGACAATCCAAGCAGGTCAATTCCTTGAGGACCGCGTCGTGAGACCAAAAATCACTGTCCCCTCACATGGAGTCATGCAAAGATTCAAGTTTACAAACTCAAGATTGAAGATAGGGCTCGGCAGAGTCATCGGAGTGCGAAGTTATGTCTCGTGCTTCCGCGCGTCGGCTTAGTTGTCATCTCCTCAACCAAGGTTCGAACTCCTGAAGAGCGTTAAAGATTTAATAAGCATTTGGAACACAAAGACCAATCCCGTATTTAGACATGCTTGGCGACCTTTATAAAAATTCCTAATCCCGTTTCCCAAGGTCCGCCGCTCCACGTTCTTGAATACCAAAACCGAAAGCCCTCTTACTCTCCATGTCTCTCTTCCCTTCTCCCGAAAACCTAAAAACACCTCGAACTTCCAAAGTACAAAAGAAGTATTTTGGCATCCTCCATGCCTTAGGATGATTTTCTATCTAGAGAAGAGAAGAAAGGAAGTAACTACAATCAGGGGATCGGCATGCACCAAATGAACGTTACAGGATCAGAATTCGGGATCGTACGCCAAGCTACGATCATATTAACTTAACTTCGAAGCTCCGACTACCAAGCCAATCATGACTCAACAACCACCTGTGTACTCACCAGGTGCTCAATCATCAAAGAGCCCAGCATTTGGGTCCGACCTCGCCTTAAAGGATAATCCATATGAATCCATGCCACGACATATAACAAGTATTGTCCTAACAATCACATACACGAGTTGCCAAAACTTTGATCAATAGACTAGCTTGGATTGTTGAGCGACCTTGGGCTCACTTGTCCAAGTGATTTAACGAATACTCCAAATAATCATGCTCCATCTCAACGACGTTTCAGCAACCACTTAGAGAAATCATGCGCCTAAGCCATGGAAATGACCATGTGTACACGCTTTGGGAATCTCAACCGAGCAGAACAATTCGATTCAAATGCGCGCCCACAAGCCTTAAGGGTTCAAGTATACACACCAAACAGTCGGCTCTCGATCTAAAAAATCTTCGAAAAGCTAAAACTGCGTGATCATAAGCCCAGGGCATACAATTCACTTTCATACTACCTATTCTAACTCAGATCGCATCGTGCAAAACCATGCACAAATTTGTGATTACATACGCAATTAAAACCTGATAACGAACCGTTTGCACTTCGATGCAATTGGGAGTCGGCAACTAACTTTTATTTTATTTAATCTACAGGATGTAGGCGCCTTAGATAGGTTCCAATCCAAGCTGCCAAACTCAAGCGAATCAAAGCTCTTAGCAATGCTGGAAACCTAAGCTCACACCCGCATATTTCAACAAGGCATCCCAACCACTCCAAAGCAGTGCGCTCTTGATATACAACGCAAGAGGAAGGTCATAACCGATCGCTAAGCACCGCATGGAGATGTTTGCGCCCATATCAAACACATCTCACTTTAAAGCATGTCCTGTTAACATTAAACATACTTTGAGGAGGAAAATGTTAACCGTCCATTTGGTCTGGTTACCAAAAGTACACAAGACACGCTCATCTCAACATATCGCGTGATATTACAGCCTGGGGGCGTCGCCAATATCATCCGGGGTCTAGTACCAGAAGACTCGAGTATGGTCACTAGCAGGATATCGCATCCCTTGAACGCAACCTTCATCAGTATCCGTCCACATCCGAGCCGAAGGCGAGCCGTGTTCCGAGCTGAAGGCGAGCCATCAAGCGGGTCCAGGCGCAGTGTCGGTGGGGGGTCCAGGGCCCCACAGCCTTGGTGGCGATCGACCTATCTGGCTAGGCTGAAACTGTGGGCACCGCCCGATTCATCCAATTTCCACTAACAAGTGTGTTGCCCAGAATTACCAGATCAGCTCAAAGTCAAGATTCAGCCAACAACTTCAACGAGCCTCGCCGCTCCTCCAACACATTCCCGAACCAAGGCCTCGACATCCCCGGACGCACCGACCAGGATTTCGAGCCCTCAAGCCACTCCGACAGACCTCGCACCTCTCAAACAGAATTTTTGTACCCTCGAGAGGTGTGAAATCCCGCACCCTCGAGGTGCAAAATTCCGCACCCTCGAGGTGCGAAATTTCGTACCTGCGAGGTGAGAAATTTCGCACCCTTGAAGTGCGAAATTTCGCACCTGGAGAAATTTCACACCCTCGAGGTGCGAAATTTCGTACCCTCGAGGTGCGAAATTTTGCACCTGCGAGGTGCGAAATTTCGTACCCCACACAAGGTACGAATTTCGCACCCTCTAGGGAAGGTGCGAAAAAACGGTACGCGAGGGCCTGTGGTGCGAATTTTCTGTAGCTGGTCCCCATCTCTACCTACTCCTATCTAACCCCTACCTAACCACTTCCTATAAATACCCCCATGGCCTCACACTTCAAAGGGAGGGATTCTTGAGCTTTGAGACCTCCATAGAGCTCCATTACTGGCATCTACTCTTTAAGGAAGAAGAAGGGAAAAATTGTCCATTATCCTAATTCTAGCAAATATGACTATTGTAACTTCATGTATGGTAGCCAATGAATATAATGAGAGGATATCAACCTTGTAATCTTTCAAATGATCAATAAAATTCCAATGACTCTTCAAAGTGGACGTAAGCCCTTGCTGAGGCCGAACAACTATAAATCTCTTGTGTTATTTACTGCTTTATGCTCTGTTTTATGTTCTTGTCTACGCGACCATATTTATAATTCCTAGTAACTGGAATCTTTGGTGTTTACGACATTTTTTGCCATCAACATTGCACAAGCATTGAAAAGCCTAGGGTGTTGCTTGAAAATGACTTTTGGTACATAGCTTGGACTAGTGGTGACCGCTAGATAATGAAGGGCAAGCAAATGTTTAGATCCTGTTGCTAATTTTTCCTATTAGGGTAAAACCCGTTATTACATTTATGTTGGGATCATTCTGCTATTTTTTTCTTATTGGGTAGTTAGGGTAACACCTAAACCTATCCTTGATCCCGTGGTTTGAACTTTTTTGAGGGGGACATAGTCCTGAGATTCTTGGCCCTTAGTAGTAGCTGTGTAGAGTGCCTGTTTTTCTGTTTTAGTTGAAGGAATAGAAGGCTTTTTTAAAACTAAACTTAAAATCAGAGAATTAAGTTAAATGAGCTATGAAAAGAGTAATCGCATAACTAAAAAGGAAACAACAAATTCAATAAAGCAACAAACATGACAGTTAAAGAAAGTGGAAAATTCTAAGAAGAGATGAATAAGAATAAAATTTTCAAGATATGTTAAAAAAGAAAATCTGTAACAAAGAAAATTTTCTTATGTAGGTTGTGCCTAGATAGGAAAATATGGAATTTTTAAAAATAGTTACATAAAATCCAAGTATAGATGGAAAAGATACATAAAAGAAAAACAAAAGATGTGAAGCTTTATGTTTTCCACCTTTTTGTAACATAAGAAATAGAATTTAGAAAATTAAATTTTTCTAAAATTCAAAAAATAAAGTTGGTTGGTAGTTTCTGGATACAACAATTGGATGAACTATGCCCTTGCTCTGCAAGAGTGTAGGAAAATTTGGATGAATATATATTTTGATTTTCAAAATATTTCATTCATGTAAAATTACCAATATATTTAGGATGTGTGCATCATGTTTTTAAAGGATTTTTGAAAATTTTGCATACATATATAGGAGGTACCATTTAGTCATTCATGTATTATTATGTTGTATTACACTTTGCACAAGTGCATTATGTGTGCAAAAATTGGATGCACACATGATGGATGGATATTATGCGAGGGATTATCTATTTTACCCTTATCAAATTTCGGGGAAAAAATTTCCTAAGGGTGGGAGAATGTAACACCCCGTGCTTTATGACAATTAAAATGTTTAATAATGCATATGTGTGTATATATGCATAGACATAAATATCTAAAAGAAGAACGAAATAATGGTAATATATGATTGCATGTATTAATTACATGCATTGAAAAAGAATAAAAGATTAATGCAAATAAAAATACAATGCATACGTTAAAAGAAAGAAGGAATTGGTTGCATGCAGTGTAATTATGTTGCATGCACTGATCTACAAATATTATGCATTAATAATAAAAGAAAAATGAAAGAAAAAGATGCATGCCAAATGATAAGGTTACATGCAATGGTTTAAATAAAAGTTAACAACAAATATGAAAAAGAGGAATAAGAAAAGAACAATGACTGCCATTGTTCTAAGCCTTGTTAACAATAGCATAAGCAGTACAGTTGATTAGAGCATGTAGCTTTCATGCAAGAGGTACAGAGTTCGATCCCCGCCGGCGCATATATTTGTTTTAAGGGAACAACTAAAATAACACATGTTCGATAGAGAAAATATGTATAAACGCACATGTAAGGAAAAATATACATATAAGGAAATACAGAAAAATATATGTGTATGTGTATATGAGAATATATGCGTATATATGTCTGGAAATATATATACACACACACGCACAAGAGAAAGGTTCAAAATAACGCTGCAATCAAAGAAATATGGTAAGAATTGAATAATGGCATAACACTATTTGAATTTTGAAAACAAAATAAAAGTTATGCATATATATACGTGTAAAATGGGCACTTGAAGTTTTGTACAAATATAAGGAGATTATATGTAAATATAATATTTAAATATAATTCCAGAAATTCAAATGTTTAAAACAAAGTTAACAAATAAACTTCTATGCCAAAACAGCTCGCGGGACCCATAAGAGGGTCAATCCAGGGGTCGACACACCTATAGGGGGTCTACCAGGGGTCAACCCACCCTTGATCCGGGAAAATTCATTAATGAATATGGATTGTTTTTCTTAACCAAATTCGTTACTGACTAAGGACTGCGTGTACCATAAGATCCTGAACAACTATAAATAGGCTAGCAGAGCTTAACCTAAATATCACATTTTCTGAGAGGTTGCCTAAGCTCTGCCATTCTTCTTCCTCCTCAAATCTCTTAAAAAAATTGAATAATTAGTTTAGGAAAATTCTGATTCAAGATTTGTCGGAAAAGGATGTAAATTAATAAAAAGGTGTTCAGATTTCTATTCGAAGAAGGTAAATGCTTAGATCTGGTCGATTTAATTTTCTACTCTTTCTTCCTTTTTCCTTTAGTTGAGAATTGTGGATCCATGGTTGTTTAGGTTCTAAATTTAGTTAGGAGAACCATGTAATGCTAGATCCGGAATAGATTCAGGTTTGGGAAAGCAATTAGGTGAGTGGATTTAAAATATACCTTTTGATAATGGTATATTTATCATTTGACATTTCCCGTTATTATGAAATGTAAATTTGCTAAAGTGATTAATTTGTTAAAATGTAAATCTGCTAGAATGTTAATATGTTGAAACGTTTATACGCTGAAATGTTAATAGATTAAAGTGCTAATATGTTAAAATGTATAAACTTGTTAAAATATGTGGCATATTATGTACTTGAACCCTTAACTGTAAGAATTGGAATAATTACATGATTCGATGATTAGATGTTATTTTAAAATAAAGTTAATTACATGTTATTTTGAAATAAAGTTAATTACATGTTAGGAAGAATGCGCGACACGATAATCAGATAATGGACTTAATATGATATTAAGTGTGACATGTAAAAATAGATTACAGTAAAATTTGAAAGAATGAATATGCTTAAATTTGTAGAAAATAAAAAAACAATAACTGCACTTAGACACGTGGTTAAATTCAACTTATGGTAGAAGTCTGGATGGAACTGCTCGGCAAATCCATCATTCACAAGTTGTTAATTTAATATGAGGGGTCTAGTGTGCAAATATACATGTAACGGTTCCAACGAGGTTAAATACAACTTGTGTTAGAAGTCTGCCTATAACTGCCCGAAAATTCCAGCATCCACAAGTTGTTAATTTAACGTAAGAGATCTAGTGCATAAATATATAAAAATATATGTATATAAAAGGATAGAAATAAAAGGCACTAATTGTGATTAATGGAAATGAATGGAAATAAATGAAGGTTACAACAGTAAAAGACATGTAATGAACGGGGAATGGTAATAACCTAATATGAATAAACCTGAAAGGGAAAAGGAAAGATAATAGGGACAAGTGGAAATTATAACATAGGTTATAATAAAAAATAGAGGGAATGTGATAACTTATGAAATGCAATAAGTTGTACTTAATTATAAATTAAGTAATCTGTAAACTTGAGAATCTGAAATCTGCTGATAAAAATAACATGTTAAAGGCTTGTCCTAGGGACATGTGGAAATTATAACACATGTTATAATAAATGGAAAGGAAACTTATTAGTAAACTTTAATTAAGAGAACTAAGTTAATAAGTAAACAACGACAAATTGTAGTAACAGTGTAAGATGTAATTATGATTAAATAAGAACAAGCTAAATATATATGATGAAATAGGTTATATTTAATCATAAATAATAAGTGACATGTTAAACAAAAAACACGTGAATTGAGACATACTTAATTATATATTAAGTAGAACATATTATTATAACTATGGAATTGGACAATGAATAATATAAAGAGATTGTAGATTATAGACATTGGATTACAATCTAGAGAATAACATTTTATGGGCTTATTAATGAATGTAAAAGGGTTAAGTTTTATAACCTAATTTAATAAGCAAGAGGGGTCCATTCCATAGAGATATAAGGGGCTTGGAAAGAACTTGGTAAATTGAATAATAAGTTAATATAATTGGAAATAACCACGTTAATTGGAAACTTGATGAGGTAGAGCAAGCGCATAATTAAATGTTTAGACATAGGGTCTAATCACATATTAAACTGAGGCGCTTGGACCAGCCTATACGTTTGAGGGTGAACAACCCAACGGGGTAGATCATCGTGGTGTCATATGACAGAAGGGGAGCGCACGTCCATCTGATTATTGTACCTGTTGTTCTGCTGATATTCTATTGGCTTCGAAGGACTGGAAGCGGAAGCACGCGACTTCCCGGGACGTAGAGGGTACTTTGGTAGTCCTCTATGCTGGGACAACGTTCTACTGTGCTCACAGAGGTTAGATCTGCCTGTTTCTACCTGGTGAGTATGCCTTGATTGCCATGATGGTGGGCAATCAAAAGATTGTAGGGTGGCATAGGTGATCCAACGATATATAGTTGCCTTGTGACTAGGCGGGGTTTTGACCACTCTTACAGGTCTAACCTTTATTGATAGCAAGACATTAGCTACCTACCATCGACAGTCAGCGTGATGCGCGATGCGGAAATGCGGAGAGCTAATCCAACAGACCATAGACCTTTTTATATCAAGGCTATGGGTGAGGTACAGGAAAATTGGGATTTGTTGTTTGCTCTTGGGCCAGGTCATTAGTTCTCAATTTTGTTTGTCTTTCGTTAATTGATGAAGGGGTCAGGTGGGACCATAGCTACTGAAAATGCAGACCTTAGCAACTTTGTATATGGATATTTGAGAAGCTCCCGACCGAGTTATGTGTTTCTTATACAGCCCCACCACGGGACTCAGTGCACAGTAGAGGATATGTGCGGTTAAGGCATCGAGTACGATTGACGACACGTACGTGGGAAAGTCTAGATACATGCATGTCTGCTCTGGGTGGTGTATCATAGACTCTAGTGCATTACTCTGTGATCTGACTCGATCAAAGGTGGCAATCCGTACGCTTACGTAGCATGGCGATGGCGGTACTATGCGGAATGTAGCGTTGTTATATAGAGGTCCGTACGTTACTCCGGCATCGGATGAGGGACTGCATATATATTTGTGTAGACCGTGCGAGTGGGATACAATTGGGTGTACCTTATTTGGGTGTAGCTACATATATACTGTATTAGGTTAATCCACTAGGGGAGTAAATGGGTACGATGTGTGTGTAAGCCTTGAGTGCTGTTAACCCAAGTGACCTAACAATTAAGAAAATGTAATTGAACGGTATATATAGGGTTATCCAAAATGTGTATTTTAAATCCAACCACCAGAACTGGTGTTCTGACCCCCTCCTCATGACATACACGCAGGTTGATTCGTGGCGGAGATATGACAGCTTTGGATACTGGTTAGGCAGTATTATTATTTGGGTAAGGCTATATTTTGATTATATTATATTTTATTCATTCCACTATGAGATGTTTTTTGAGCTTTGATATATTTTATATCTTTGTCTTTTCTGCAGGATACCAGTGCAACCAACACGAGTATTGACAGATTATAATTTTGAAAAAAAATTGGTCTGTCGGAATTTGGGTTGTTACAATGGTTTAATTCATGATCCTTTAGTTATTCAAGAGATGTTTCTTGCCTACTTCAAAGCTTTACTCGGGAAGTCTTTTATTTTTTCCTTGAATCTGCTCCTACTCAAGAACATAAGCTTGCCTAAACTGTGCGAACAGTACTACAACTCTGACTACAATAAAACAAGTAATTTACAATGTTTTTATATCCATAGTTACGAAAAAAATGGTTTTCTTACGACTGTTGGAT
This sequence comes from Allium sativum, assembly GCA_030737875.1. Taxonomy (NCBI): domain Eukaryota; kingdom Viridiplantae; phylum Streptophyta; class Magnoliopsida; order Asparagales; family Amaryllidaceae; genus Allium; species Allium sativum. The sequence continues at coordinate 836,906,492 of CM060916.1, forward strand.
AATGTTTTGAAAAGTTGAATCATTAAAAAATCGACTAAGTGTAAGAATGACTTATATATGTGAATAGTCTCACATAGTGGGACTACATGAAAGACTCAAGTATTTATACTAGACTCATAATAGCAAAGTAAGGCTTTTTGGGCATCCAATGATGCCCTTTTGTGAGGATGTAAACCAATCTTGATCACCATACGTGCACTCCGATTGACCTGGCCCGAGTCGAGTTAGGCTAGGTATAGGTGTACACACTTATATTTTTGGATGAAAATAAATTTTCCTCCCACTAACGCAGTAACGTTCAGTTTTATATTTCATCTACTATTTTTAGAAAACTTAGTTAAGACAAATCAGAACGTCATTCCTATTCCCATTTTTTCTTCTTTTAAAACCAAATTTCAAGCGGTATATTTTTTCAGTGCAAATTTGATTCGGTTCGTTTGTGCAAGCGAATCGATACATATTGATGAGCGACTATTTTATCCTAGAGGTAGTGGTGATAATGTACGAACTGCTTTGCAACTCTGAGAATATCACTGGAACGTCTTCAAGAGAGTGATACTATCCACCACTCAGCCGTTGTTTTCCAAAAAGTTGAAGACAGTCCCAGAAAACAATGGCTTTAACTGCAAATATTGACAATGCTACTTCTTCATCCATGTTCCAGATCCCACTTATGGTCGCTGCCCCATTCAGATTTGAAGGGATGCACTTTAAAGAGGCACAACTACACCATGCAAAAGAAATCATCAATCCTAAGTTTTCAATTTGCACTGAATACCTCATCATTTTATTCCATGGATTACGCCTTCCATCTTGCCTATTGACGAAACATCCATCACATTTCACACCAAAGACATCAATTGAAGAGCCGCTATCTCGAAAAAACCATCGAACACTATCATTTTTTGCTTCTTGAAATGCCAACATTTCCGCGTCAAATTGGCCAAAAATGGCCAACATCAATAGTAGTCAATATCGATCAATTCATATAATCGTTAACGACCACCCTGGTAATGTATTTAAAAAAACTTAGCTAAATACACATCAAGTGAAAAAATTCGGCATTCGTTCAGTAATCTAAGATCTCTATTTAATTGATCCTATGTCGCTAAACTCCAATACTGCTCCATTTTCTGGTTAGCCATCATACTTCAGCGCATCTCCATCTTCAGCTCAGTTAGCACGTTCGATGGTCGTGAATCTAGCTCGTCGGTCCGAATATATCATTCTTGTGCTCCCAATCAATATGCAACATCTTGTTCACTTGCTTGATAACACTAAACTCTAGCGGATGAGGTTTCATAGTTCTATATCGTCAAAAAACATGTTTACAACCAAACTATGCAAATATATAACCATGCAACCAATAATCTTATACTACCTGAAATAGTACATAACATATAACCGCATCCATAAAATAAATAGAACCTATCTACAGTGATTGATGCGAGTTTGATGTAAAAATAGTTTAATTATAGCGCAGTGTCAAAATAGCGTGTAGTAGTATGAAAATAAGAAAAAATGTGTTATCTAAGTTTAAATTAATCAAATTACTTTTAAATTCTTTTATTTATCATTTTCTAGGTTTAACTATCCTAGAAATATGTAACGAACCGACCAATTCCCGATCCTGATCATCGACCCAAAACACCATGTCAACCAACCATACATTAGAAATTACCGGATCTTTTATAGAAAGAAAATTGAGGATGAGAAATAGGAAGAAAGAAAAGTTATAATAGAAGAAAACAAAGAGCACAAACCTCACAGAGGAACGAATAAAATATATTATATAACATAACTTTTGAAATACAAATTGGTAATTGTATATACATACCATCATCAGAGTACAACACATACAACACATTAGAAATAAATAGTACCTATCTAATGTTGAAGCCCTCTGCTCCAAGCTCCTCCAAGTGTATCTGAAAAATCTGACTACCTGGCTGTCTGTACAAATTTAGGAACCCAAGAGTTAAGGGTAAAACAAAACAAAATTAACTCTGGGTCAATCATGAGGCTGGTGTGAGTAAACTCGAATAGTATGATTTAACTTTCAACAATCCTTTCGAAATAAAAGATAATCGTAAGACCGATCCACACATAAATACGAATGTTTTTTACCTTACGATAAACCAAAATATTCTTTGTATCAAAACTATTCTGATATCATAATAGTGTCTAAATCAAATAAATAGCAATCTAGCGGAACACTTGCATCTCTCGCTCCACATACATAACATGTAATAAAAAACCGTAGGGTACTTATTGGAGATTGGATTTCCAACTACGACAAGGTATGAGACTACCTTCCGATAGTGTATCTCTAGATAGGAATACACTGGGTTCAACAAGAACATCTTGCAACCCCTATTTGACATAATGATCGATCATAAAATAATTATATTTTATTCTCTAATGGCCAGAACATTATCATATTTTAATATGTTGTTCATGAGGATGTGAAACATGTCCATGATTTTTACCGAACCTAAATATGATCATTTTTCCCTTGAGTTTACTATTTCGAATATAACATAATATAGGAATCAATTTAGGTGCTGAGACCAATTCCATTCGATTGGAATGGTGGTTTATAATTCCGTAGAGTGGTCACATGGAGGATTTGGTTTAGCAGTTTGGGAGGAACCACTGTTTTAGGTTTCAGCTTGTGTTTAGGCAGACTGGTCAGCAACTAATGTGCTGGTTAGCCAAACCCATTAGATCTATGACTAGCAGATATAAATAGGGGGATTTAGGGAGAGAATTAGGGTTACTCTCTTCGTTCTTAGTTTTAGGTTGAGAGTCCGTGATTCTCCAAGTTCAGCCCAAAATCATATTTCTCCACTTCTTCAATCAAATTTATTGTAAATTGCATCTAGAAGAGTAGATCATCATTAAAGAAGAATGGATCCATCATATTGTATCAAATTCAAGGGGTTTCAGCACTATCCAGACCTGATCTCATTGTTGTGTCTAACAATTCTTTGATTTTTGTTTGGGGATTTTCACTTAAAGGACTTATTTATTCAGGGTAATTAGTTTTAAGGATAGCACTTCTGAAAAAATTTGTTTTAAGGACAATTATGCACGAGAAAGATAAAAATGGTTATCTTTTTAAGTTACACAGGAAAAAACTAATAGCTTTTATCTTTTTCCTGTATAACTTAAAAAGATAACCGCTTTTATCTTTTTCGTGCAGAATTGTCCTTAAAACTAATTTTTTAGAAGTGTTGTCCTCAAATTTATTACCCTGAACAAATAAGCCCTTTAACCTAATTTCCACTATTATAAATGTGTTTATAATTGTACTATTCTACTACATCACAGACAGAATAAAATATTTATATTTAAATTAAATACTACTTCACAAGAATTTAAATATTCAAACAGTATTTTATTAAAATATAATATTTTAATTGTACATTTGAATAGTACAGAATTCATAGCTCCAAAATTTGTACATCCCAATAATATAATACATTTCAATGTCAATTTCATATACACTGCTCCTCACTACAAACTCTTGAATTCACTCGGTTATACAGTCACTCATTAATATACATTGTTGCCTCACTACATTTCTCTTAGTCATTCAGTTACAGATACTCTTACATTCACTAACTCATGCTCTATCTTCACATTGTCTTCAATCTGTCAGCACGGTCAGTCCCGTCACTTGCTTACCTGCATAGGAAAACAGTAAAGTGAAACAAAAATATTTTAAATTCTAATAGATAATTTTTTATTTTTAAAATTTATTTGCCTTAAAGTTTTGGTGTGTTTCTCATCATTTTTCATGACTTGATCTGATATGCATGTCGATCCATCTGTGTCTAGACAGCTTGTGACATATTACATTAATACACTGTAAATACCACAAGGTAGACAATATTTCTAGTGCTCACATTTATGTATATATAAACTTCACGTGAACGATACATGTATACACATACATGTGTATGTATATACACATATTTCCGTGCAGTGTCAACATGGTCAAATCAGTGAATGACAATGAACCATGAAATCCAAAACAAATGAAGACACGAACGCACACACACACACATATATATATATATGTATGTATATATGTATGTATGTATGTATGTATGTATGTATATGTGTATATATGTATATACATAACCGGAACAATGGTTCAGCAAGATCAAAATGGTTATAAAGAGCTCATATGCAAGTGCATGCCAAGGGACATCAAAGCACTCAATAATGACAGGTCAAACCAACATGTGCAAGTGTCAAGCATAAATAACAAGAAGGCAGCAGCATTTATGAATGGTCAAGCCAAACACAAAGTTTTCGTGCACAGGCTTCATGTATGCATGCACAAGAAGGGTAAAAGACAATGGCAGGTCTTACCTGTACATGGAAAGTATACATAATGGACAAGCCAATACTACCAAAAACAAGAGTCATGAATTTTTTTACAAGCCTCAAGAGTACAAAAATCCAAGCATACATAGTGGACACAACAGGCAGATAGAAGTTCATATGGCTCGAGTATGGCAACTGCCAATGCACGAGTTTGTGCAAATGAAAATGTACACTACGACAAATACATGGAACTGGATGTATCTATGAGCAATACTCAGATGGACAGAACATGCACAGTGGTACACAAACACACAACAGGATATAGAAAGTATGGCACAATACAGCAAGTATGGCACAATGAACATGCCATAAATTCGTGATGCACAACAATGTGAGTGGACTACAACAAGATAATATGGAGCAGGAACCAGCAAACAAGGAAGCCAATTGACAAGCACAAGCACACATACAATCACACTCATACACACTCACATATATAATGTGTGTGTATATATATACATATATATATATATATTTGTATGCATATATATGTGCAGACGAAAGAAAAGATCATACTGGCCAGTGAACAGGTGTACACACAGGCTCGTCAAATATGCATGCTCAAACATGATACAAATGTATGGAGTCAAGATGCGGAGAAGAGGAAGTAGTCATTGTTCAACATCAGTTTAAAATGGGTCAGATGTTCACTGGTAGTGATGGCTCTAAACACTAGCTTGGGTCAAGTGTTCATGTTATATAGCAAGTCAGCATATACAAACCAGGTTCAAGTTGACAAGCATTTCAGGCAGTTTGTAAATGCAAACATCTTAAGTAACAAAGCAATAACAAAGCAATGTATTCAAGTTCATGACCAAGCTCTTAAGCAAGCACAAGCTTAAATGCCAGCCAGTGGGTACAGTGCAGATACATGCACAAGCCAGTGTGTACAATATAGTTCATGGCCAAGATAACAAGTGCAGATGCTAACATGTCAGCAAATGCTCAAGTGTATATTCATTCCAAAAAATCACAGGTTCTTTTGAAGCAATGAAATCTTTAAATGTTTCCCAGAAATGAAAACCAGTTCACAAAAATACGCAGTTCATTTTTCAAGGGCCACAATATCAAATTAATTTGTTTCTAGGAAGTTAGCAACCACAGTTTAGGGCAAATTTTGTTTCCATATATATATATATATATATATATATATGTGTGTGTGTGTGTGTGTGTGTGTGTGTGTGTGTGCAATCAATTGTGGAGGATGGACGTAAGAAGGGTAACTTTAAAGGGAAAGAAATCAATTTCATAATTCAAATTATTTCCAAAAATTCAAAGATTGACTCATGTTTTTAAAATTATTCCAGAATTGCACAAATCAATCACGCAAGTATTTTTGGCATGAACCATATCATATGTTCGAATAGTTTTTCCATAATTCATTGTTAATTTTTTCGTAAGAAATCACAGTGTTTAATTAGGCAAGAAACAATTCGCAAATCAAACAAGTATTCCAGAAACCATTCAGAATTCACGGCTTTAAATCAAGGCAACCAAATGGGGAAACCCACGCAATATATCATTGAATCAATCTCAGGAAATTCACGCAATAAATTAGAGCAAGGCATTGTGTGAAATTAGAGTTAATTTAGGATGTAATTATCCTATAAATAACACTGTATCATCATAGGCAATCGGATCAAAAAATCAAGCAAGAAATTTGAAGAGCAATAATCAAATCGATGCAGAGAACTCATAGAAATTTTCAATTGCAAGTACTCCCAATTCGAACGACCAAGAATAATCATTCTCAAAGAACATCAGACAAATTTCCAAAAGAAATGTTTTGAAACTGCATCGTGTTTTGGGGCAAAGGGAAACCCTGATTCCTTTATGGTGGCTGATATTGAAGAATAGGAGAGAAGCCAACATGGTTGAGCAGTAATAAAAGGGTTGGCCATATTCTTTACTTAACTAGGGTTTTCTATTTTATTTTTTATTGTTTTGTTTTTATTTTGTTGTAAATTGTTAATTTTATTTCTAGTTTTATGTAAAACTAGATATTTCCAGTTATAGGATTGTAACTAGGGTTTACTAGCTATGGGTTTGTAGGTAGGGGAAAATCTGGTTTTGGGGATAGAAATCAGTGTAGGGTTTTGAGCGTAGGATTAGTGCAACTAGAGCTAGATTGTGAGGCCTTTTGCGTAACTCTTAGTAGAAACTTAGGGACAAGTTTTAAGCGTAGGGTTAGGACACTTAGGCTAGGAATTATCGCGAATTTACACATGTTGCAAGCATTGTAATAGGTTACTGATACCTAGTAGAAATCTTGGGAATGCAGTAGTAGGCAGGGTTTGCTGAAGCTGGGTAAAATTTGTGTTATTTATTTTCTCTGTTACGCTCTGTGCTGTGATAATTTTTAATATCTCGATAAACTCCAATAAACCCTATTCTCCCCCTTTTAGGGTTAATCTAGATCCAACACTCATTGAATCTACATCAAATCTAGAAATTGGTGAGCAATAGATATCTCTTACATGGAAGCTACAGATTGTATGAATGAATTAGGGTTATATTCATACGTTTTATGATAAAATCACCTTAGATCTTATCATATATGATTAACTCAGACCTAGAAACCCTAGAAATACTTAGTTTGATCATATTAACTGGATAACTGTTAGATTAACCATGTTTATCATATGTTTAGATCCAAATCACGCTAAGTCTCATGTTTATGATATGTCTATGCTATATTTGTGAATTGTTCATGTTTGTATAATCATTATTTTATGGGTTGATGCTAGTTTTGGTGGTATTGGTTTCGATGCTTGAGTTAGATTATTTGTCGTAGAATCATAGGATTAAAGAATAGAGAAAATCGAAGGTTCAGATGATAAGATTTAGACGACACTTGGCGTAGGCACTCTGGAAGAAGAAGGAAGGGGAACAAAGGTTTTCATGCCAAACATGCTACGTGCATGGGTCGGCACCGACCCATGGAATTGCGTTTATGATCGTGAATTTTTGTTTGTAGCATCGAGGCGGCAAGTCAAAGCTACTAATGAAATTTCAAATCATTCAGAGTTCATTTGTGATAGGTCGAATGATGATTTCTCGAGACGTGAATGGATAAGGAAAAGCTTCATGAATGAACATCAAAACGATTGGAGGTTGGACCGGAAGAACACACTCGAGGTGATGAAGGACTAGGACGAGACACTTAGCCAAAATTGGTTAAGTGTGAGGGTCGGCTCCGACTCATGAGGGATGGTCGGGTTGGCATGAATTTGGGGGACATAGCTAAGGCGGCTTCCTGTAGTTGCAGATGAAGTTTGGATTGAAACAGGCTTTCGATGATTGATGTGCAACTCAAAGATGAATGGTGCTTTGATTGTGAACTCAGGAAGGAGTGGTTGAAGCTAAGTTGATGTGACACTATCGTGGAATGATATACGATACAGTTCGATGAAGGGTTCACTCAGGTAGGAGTTAATCAGGTATGATAATGGTTGACTCAGGTAGGAGTTAACGAGGGGTGATAATGGAATTAGTACAAGAGGCAGCTTGACTAAAAAGGTGAAATCGCCAACAAGAAAGGCTTGGCAAATTTGATGCACCAAGGAATCATTGGTTATCGAAGTGTTCTAGCAGACTCAAAGTATAGGTGCCGTGCGGATGCCCATAAGGATCAAGTACCTTGGATCGCTCGGGTAGGAGTGGTCTAGTTGTCTCAGGTAAGAGGCAAACATACAAGTCACGATGGCATATGGAAGTTTAGCTAGAACTGGGGTTTTCCATTAGCCCTTTTGATCGGTGAAATCGATAACTGATGGATTCACGGATGTAGCCGGTGATGGCTAGAATACTAGATGATATGGATGTTATGGTTGATTTTATGTTTTTTTCTCTATTTTCTCTGGGTAGGTCACCACCGTAGGATGTTGAAGAGAAGCAGGATTGGGGTAGTCCTTTCCTAATTTTGATGCGACATGTGATGGATTGTTTTCACGTATTAAGTTGACGGTGGCTGGGCGGATCGAAGGGTCGATCAGCCAATACTCATATTATCCTACGTAATTGTTGTTAGCTATTTTATCGCCTCACTAAACTATTTTCTAACTCAAGGCTTTGTGTTTCCCTCTTATTACCTTGGGCTGTTAACCAATCTGATGGTGGGCAGACTGAGTAGTAGGTAGCAGGTTTGGTGCCGGAGTCGCCATGCGATGATGAGCAGGAGGCTGGCGTATTATTATTATCTACTTTAGCTATTTCTTTTCTATTTCTACTGTATGTTGAGGTTATTGAGACTCTGAGGGATGTAGTGAGGCATATTATAATCAGTGATTCATGTATTGAGAAGCATTGTACCCAAGATTCTATGGTTTTATGGAAATTTGATTCTCTGCTTAGTTGTGCTTCATTACTATTCCCTATTGTATATTTTATTATTATATATTGTTCATGTGCTGTGAGTTATACGATAGGTTCTGTTTTCGAATTATTTTACCATGATGATCATCCCATATTGGCCTGGCACGTCATACAGCACACTTCTCCTTGGTTCTGTGCAGGAAGTATTGGGCGATCATCACATTTGGTATCAGAGCTTTAAGGGATGATTACTATGTTATATACACATATATAGTGTAGTACAGTAGGTTAATAAACACTTAAACACCAATGCGGCTTTCTCTAATGTGAATTGACTCTCGTTTTAGAGTAAAGATGAGTCGACAAACCTCGAGGCACGCTGCTAGGAATGAGCCTGTAACTAGAGAGGGAGGCGAAGGTAGCTAGTCGGGAGCTGCAGCTGCTATGCCCGATTATCCTGCTATGTTCGAGGTCGTGATGACAACGATCATAAAGAGGTTGCCCACTCCAGCGACGGTAGTAGATGGTGGTGTTCATATGCGGGCTCCTAGGGTTGTTGATTTTGGGAAGCTCTGCAAGGGCTATGCTTCTCTAGGTAGCAAGTTGTTTATTAGGGCAGAACCGGCTGTGGAAGTCCAGAATTGATGATGCAACTAAGTGAAAGCTTGCATCGAGGCAATTGCAAGGTCGAGCAATGGATTGGTGGAACTTTATTACTTTGGAGACTCCGTAGGATCAGATTACTTTGGACCAGTTTAGAATTAAGTTTGAAGAGAAGCTCATTTCTACGATCTAGAAATTAATATTGTTTAAGAGGTTTGTCAGTTTAAAGCAAGGCGAGAGGCCTCTTGCTGAGTATGTGATGGAGTTTGAGGGTTTATCCAAGTAAGCTCGATTGTATATTGAGACTCCTTACCAAAAAAACAAAAAAAGTTATTATGGGTTTGGAAGAGAGTTTAGGGAAACAATTAATAGACCATATTGATGACCCTTTTGAGAAATTGGTCGAGAAAGCTTTGAGGAAGGAGAGTTTGTTTCCACAAAAGGCGAAGGATGTTGTTGGGGTAAAGAAGGAAACCAAACCATAGGAAGGTGGTGGTAATAAGAAAAATTGGAATGGAAAAAGGAAGCAACAACAAGGTAAAAATGGCCAGAAGAAGCCGAAAGGCGAGGTTACTTGTTTTAATTGTCAGTGGAAGGGCCATTATTCCTATGAGTGTAAGAACCCTAAGGTGGAGGGAAAGTGTTATAAATGTGATAAACCCGGCATGTAAGGAAGAACTATCTACAACCACCAAAAGGTAAGCAAATTGTGAAGGCGTTTGCTTTGGAGGTTGTTCCATCTTATTTGAGGGGTCCGACTGCGGAGAAAAAGGGAAAGACTGTTGTTGTGCAAGGTACGCTTTCTGTCAAAGGTATTTCAGTTCGAGTTTTGTTTGATACTGGAGCATCACATTCTTTTATTTGTAATGATCTGTTTTTCAAGTTAGGATTTGAGCCCGAAATCATTGATAGACCATTAGTCGTAACTAATCCCGTAGGGGGTTCATCTAGTCTTTGTATGCTTTGTCGTGGTCTACTTTTATCGAGTCATGGTTGCTCTTTTGCATGTTATTGTTTTGTTTTGAATTTTGCTGGGTTTGAGATTATTTTGGGTATGGACTGGCTCAAGAAGTACATGGCTATTGTTTATTGCGAAAGGATCGAGGTGACAATTGGGAATGTGGAAGGGTGAACGATTGTGATACATTGTATACTAGAGGATGGAGTTCTGGTTTGCTATTTATATTCACTTGTGATTCCACGAGATGGGTTGTCATCCATTCCGATCGTAAAGAAGTTTTCTGATGTGTTTGATGAAGTTAAAGGATTGTCGTCGCATCAAGAGATTGAGTTTCAGATTGATTTAGTGGATGGGCCAGACCTATTGTTATGCCGCTTAGGTTAATGGTGCCTAAGGAACAGCGAGAGTTAGAGGTGCAAGTGAATGATCTTTTGGGTGAAGGATTCATTTGAGGGAGCATATCCGAATGGGGTGCACCAGTTGTATTTGCGACCAAGGCTGATGGATCGTTGCGATTATGTGTGGACTATTATGAGCTGAATAAGGTGACTAAGAAGAGTAAGTATCCACTGCCGATAATGAATGACTTGTTTGATTAGCTTCACGAAACTAAGGTGTTTTCCCAAATGGATTTGGCTATGGGATTTCATCAATTGAGAGTGGCTAAAGATAGTGTGTCGAAGATTTCTTTTAGGACACCATCCAGATTTTATGAATGGCTGGTGATGTCGTTTGGATTGAATAACACACCAATGTATTTTGTAGATCTTATGAATTGAGTCTTCAAGGATCAGTTGAACAAGTTCATACTTGTGTTCGTGGACGATATATTGGTTTATTCCAGGAGTGAGGAGGAACACAAAATGCACTTGGGAATTGTTTTGGAAGTCTTGCGAAAACATCAGCTGAGGGCTAAGTTTTCGAAATGTCACTCCTAGATGGAAAAAGTGAGATTTTTGGGTCACATCGTATCTAGACAAGGAATAGCGGTGGATCCCGCTAAGGCCGCAGCAGTACATGATTGGGATCGACCAAAGATTGATACAAATGTTAGAAGTTTCCTTAGTTAGCTGGATATTATCGATGATTTATCAAGGATTTCTCTAACATAGCTGCACCATTAACCATATTAACGAAGAAGAATCAAGTCTTCGCGTGAGATGCGAAATGTAAGTAAGCCTTCGGAATTCTGGAATAAAGATTGACAAGTGCTCTTTTATTGCCTATTCTAAATGGGAATGAAGAAATGGTAGTGTATACCGCCATCGGTACTAGACTTGGAGCGGTGCTAATGCAAAAGGATAGAGTTGTGGCTTATGTGAGTCGAAAATTTAAGCCGCATGAAAGGAATTACTCGACTCACGATTTAGAGTTAGCGATGATTGTGTTTGCTCTGAAGATTTGGAGGCATTATTTATTGGGAGTCAGGTTCGAGTTTTTCATAGATCACAAGTCATTGAAGTATCTTTTCTCCCAAAAGGATTTGAATCTTCAAAAGCAACGATGGTTAGAGTTTTTGGTGTCCTATGATTTTGGAAGAGCCTATACTCCAGGAAAGGGTAACGCAGCAGCCGATGTGTTAATTCGAAGACATGCGAGTTTGGGAGCCATGTCCAAAGAATGGAAACAACTCCAGTATTTGGCAGGATTTGATTTTAGACCTTATTATGAGTTAGAACCTAAGATGTTAGCTAGCTTATTAATTAGATCGACTCTTATCGAAAGGATTGGAGAAAGCCAAAAGCGAGATGATAAGCTTATGGAAATTGTCCGAAGGTTAGAGATGAGAATAGAACCAGAGGAGATTAAGGATTTCGAAGACGATCGAGATGGTTGGCTTCGAAAGAATGGACGATTGGTTGTTCCTGATATAGATGGATTGAGAGATGAAGTTCTAAGGGAATGTCATCATTCTAGGTTGATGATATATCCAGGAGGTAATAAGATGTATCGAGATATGAAGCAAGTTTACTATTAGGAAGGTATGAAACGGGATGTCGGGAAATTTATCTCGAAGTGTATGAACTGGCAGTTGGCTGCTAAATAGAAGAAGCTGAGCGGATTGTTACAACTATTGGAAGTTCTTACATGGAAGTGGGAGCAAGTGTCGATGGATTTCTTAGGACAAGGGCAGGAAACGATAATATATGGGTTATCGTGGATCGTTAGGCCAAAGCACAAGGTTTATTCTTGTCAGATTGGCTAGGACGACATCAAAGTTGGCTAAATTTTGTCTTAAGTGGATAGTCCAATTCCATGGAATTCTGAAGAGTATAGTTAGTGATCGAGATCCGTTGTTCACTTGTGGATTTTGGAAAAGTTTACAAGAGACTTTGGGAACCGAGCTATGTATGAATACAGCTTATCATCCCCAAACAGAAGGTCAGACTGAAAAGGTTAATCGAGTATTATAAGATCTTCTAAGAGCCTATGTACTGGATTTTGGAGGATTGTGGGAAGACCATCTGCATTTAGTTGAGTTTTCTTACAATAACAGTTATCATTCGAGTATCGAGACGGCACCATATGAGGCATTGTACAATCAACCGTGTAATTCTCCATCTTATTGGTTGGAAACTGGCGAGAAGTTAGTACTTGGGCCTGAAATTATAAGAGAAACTACAGATATTATTGAAATCATTCGGCAACGAATGAAAGCAGCCCAACATCGTCAGAAAATTTATGTAGATAAGCGACGTAAAGATTTGGAATTCTCAGTTCGAGATTTGATGTTTGTTAATATTTCACCTTTAAGGAATACCGTTCATTTTGGGAAAAAAGGAAAATTAGTGCCAAGGTTTGTTGGGTTGTTTCTGATTATCGAGCATATTGGAAAGCTCGCTTATAGATTGGAATTAACTGAGAAGATGGCGAGTGTGCATAACGTGTTTCATGTATCGTTTCTACCGAAGTTTGTGCACGACTCAAATGTTGTGGTATCTACAAATCAGTTTGAAGATTTTGAAGTTGATCCTGAAGTTTCTAGACCTCATAAGCCACTTCGCGTCGTAGGGAATGACACGAAACATCTTAGGAGGAAGGTTTTTAAGCTATTCAAGGTACAATGGAGCGATAACGATGACGATTGCACATGGGAAACGGAAGAGAGAATGAAGTTGACCCATCCAGAACTCTTCAGGTGGTATGTCCCATAGATCGTACCTTACTTATACCATTGTGTCTTGAGCTATTAGAATTCCCATGCTAGGATAGATTTTGATTGCATGGATGTTTGTTTGCTAGACTGAATGGTAGACTGACTACTTGTGGATAGTAGGCATGCGGGATATCGTGGTTGCTCGTGTTTGCTTGGGATTATGGAGGAGAAATTCCTAAGGGGGGAAGAATGTAACGACCTGTATTTTAAGTATCAATCAATCGTCAAATAATTATATTTTATTCCCTAATGGTTGGATCATTTTCATAATTTAATATATTGTTCATGGGATACAGAACATGTCCATAATTTTTACCGAACCTAAGTATAACCATATTGCCTTTGAGTTTACTACTTGGGCTATAATTTAAGATAGGAATCGAATCAGGTGCTGATACCGATTCCATTAGATCGGAATGATGGTTTACAAAGAGTGGTCATATGAAGGATTTGATTCAACAATTTGGGAGAAATCGTTCTTTGAAGTTTCAGGTTGTAATAGGCAGATTCGTCAGCAGCTAATGGACTAGTTAGCCAAACCCATTAGATATATGACCAACAGATATAAATAGCGAGACTTGGGGAAAGATTTAGGGTTACTCTCTTCATTCTAAGTTTTAGGTTGAGCGTCTGTGATTCTCCAGGTTTAGCATAAAACCCTATTTCTCCACTTTCTTCAATCAAATTCATTGTAGACTGCATCTAGAAGAGTAGATCATCATCAAAGAAGATTAGATCACATCATATTGCTTCAAATTCAAGGGGTTTCAGTGCTGTCCAAACCTGATCTCATCGAATCTACATCAAATCTAGAAATTGGTGAGTGATAGATATCTCTCACATAGAAGCTATCGATTATATGGGTAAATTAGGGTTATATTCATATGTTTCATGATAAAATCACCTTAGATCTAATCATATATGTTTAACTCAGACCTAGAAATCTGAGGAGTACTTAATTTGATCATATTAACCAGATAACTATTAGATTAATCATGTTTATTAAATGTTTAGTTCCAGATCATGTTAGATCTCATGTTTATGAATCGTTCATGTTTATATGATCATTTCTGTATGGATTGATGCTTGTTTTGGTTGAATTGGTTTCGTTGCTTGAGTTGTATGTTAGATTGTTTGCCGTAGAATCATAGGATTGAAGAACAGAGCAAATCGGAGGTTTAGATGATCGGATTCAGACGAAACTTGGCGGAGACGCTCTAGAAGACAAAGGAAGGGGGCACAAAGGTTTTCGTGTCCAAACATGCTAAATGCATGGGTGTCATCGACCTATGAAGGTTGGCACCGACCTATGGGATTGCGTCGTATGGTCGTGAATTTTTGTGTGTAGCATCGAGGCGGCGATTCGAAGATACTGGTGAAATTTTAAGCCATTTGGAGTTTGATTTGTGATGGGTCGAAGATTGATTTTTTGAAATATTAATAGACTGACAAAAGCTTCATGAATGAACGTCAAAATGATTAGAGGTTGGACTGGAAGAACACACTCGAAGCGATGAAGGACTAGGACCAGATACTTAGCCAAAATTGGCTAAGTGTGAGGGTCGGCACCGACCCATGAGGGATGGTTGGGTTGGCATGAATTTTGGGGAGCATGGCTAAGGTGGCTTCCTGAAGTTGCTGGTGAAGATTGGATTGAAACGGACTTCCGATGATTAATGCACAACTCAAAGATGAATGGTACTTCGATTGTGAACTCAAGCAGAAGTGGTCGAAGCTAAGTTGATATGACACTAGTCATGGGATGATATACGATACAGTTCGATGAAGGTTGACTCAGGTAGGGTTTACTCAGGGAAGATAACGGTTGACTCAGGTAGGACCTAACCCGGGATGATAATGGAATTATTTCAAGAGGCAACTTGACTAAAATGTTGAAATCGCCATGAAGAAAGGCTCGACGAATTTGATGCGCCATGGAATCGTTAGTTATCAAAATGTTCTAGCGGACTCAAAGATGAGGTATCGTGGGACACCCGGAAGGATCAGGAAGGATCGAGTACCTTGAATCGCTAAGGTCGGAGTGGTCTAGTTGTCTCAGGTAGGAGACAAACATACAAGTCATGATGGCATATGGAAGTTCGGCTAGAACCGGGGTTTTCCATTAGCCTTTTTAATTGGTGAAATGCAAGTTCGATAACTGATGGATTCACGGTTGTAGTGGGTGATGGCTAGGACATTGGATGTTATGGATGTTGTGGTTGATTTTGTGTATTCTTCTCTATTTTCTCTGGGTAGGGCATCACCATAGGATGTTGAAGAAAATTGGGATTGGGGTAGTCCTTTCCTATTTCTGATATGACATGTGATGGATTGTTTTCACATGTTAACTTGATGGTGGTTGGGGAAATCGGAGGGTCGATCATCCCATACTCATATTATTCTATGTAACTATTGTTAGCTATTTTATCGCTCACTAAGACTGTTATCTGACTCAAGGTTTAATGTTTCCCTCTTATTACCTTGAGTTTTTCACCAATATGATGGTGGCAGACTGATTAGCAGGTACCAGGTTTGATGTCGATGTTGATATGCGGTGACGAGCATGAGGCTGGCGTATTATTACTATTTACTATTTAACTATTTCTTTTCTATTTCTGCTGTTTGTTGATGTTTTTGAGGCTCTGAAGGGTGTAGTGAGGCATATTTTAATCAGAAATTCATGTATCAAATACCCAAGATTCTATGATTTTATGGAAACTTGATTCTCTGTTTAGTCTTGCTTCATTACTATTTCCTATTATATATTTTATTTTCATATATTGTCCATGTGCTGTGAGTTATATGAAAGGTTCTATTTTTGAATTATTCTACCTTGATGATCATCCTATATCGGCCTGGCACGTCATACATCGCACTTCTCCTTAGTTCTGTGCAGGAGGTATGGGGTGGTCGTCACACTGCCTGTCCAATTATTTTCATTTGCCGATTGATGAGCCCTGAGGCTACGATTACCTTTTGAAATATCACATTAACTTTGAATGCCACATCATCAAATCCGTCAAATCACCAATTGACGTCCTAAAAATATACTCTAGGTGTTAACCTAAGAGAAGTTTCCTTCTCTGCCATCAACTATCGTACGTTTGAAGAAATCAATATACGAGTCCATCTAGAAATACTCTGTCAGACATTTGTCCATACAAGTTGTCCTGTGACTGGAAAAACCAGATGCACTATCCCATCAATCCATCTTAGGCAATTTATACCTAGGATTAATAGAACAGCCTTTGCATTTAACTCCATCTTCAATTATCTTCAGCATAATTTGATTCGCAATGCTTATGCCCACATGAAGTGATTTTCAGATAATAAACCTGATCCAGGTCTCACCGTATTGACAACTGAAATATAAAATGAAACAAAACTTGATAGCCGATTATTTAAATATCAAAGGAAACACCCATACAGCCGACAATCATATTTCCAAATGGAAATTCTATTGATCAATCATCAAGCAATATTAGGCCC
Source organism: Allium sativum (assembly GCA_030737875.1). Taxonomy (NCBI): domain Eukaryota; kingdom Viridiplantae; phylum Streptophyta; class Magnoliopsida; order Asparagales; family Amaryllidaceae; genus Allium; species Allium sativum. The sequence continues at coordinate 836,923,414 of CM060916.1, forward strand.
CCATAAAATCAATTTCTTATTAAATTATTATTTTTTAAATTTCCCCATATCCTTTTTTCTAGATATTTGTAACACCCCGAAAATTCTATAACTGTGAAATTCATGAATTAAAGTATAATCAAATTCAAATCAAAGAACTAAGGGAAACGGGATACGCCATTGCGTTCGTCTCGGAAAAATACGCGAAATAGAGTCCGAGTTTTCGAAAAACGGAGTCCGTATGAAGAAGATATGGCCTTCGGAAGTTTTGAATTAAATTTAAAATTCAAACAGAATAAAATAATAATTTTGAAATGGGGTCCAGTGGGCCAGGCGGATAAAACACCCGCCTAGCCACCCAGGTCGACTGGGCTGTCGACCTGGGCTACCCATGTCGACAGGGCTGTCGACAGCCCTGTCGACAGGGGTATCGACCTGGTCGAGCCCAGTCAACCTGGCTGGCCAGGTCGGTGTGTGGTCGAATTTCTGTGGTCTGCTTTGTCATTAGGGCTAGGTGGCGGGATTTTATTGGTCTCTCTTCCTAATGAATGGCTATGATCTAACCTAGCAACATCAATGGTCCTAATTAGTTCCTAACCTCTATATAAACAACCCTAGACCAAACCCTAATCTATTCATTAAAAATTAAGAACATAGCCGCCATGTTGCTGAGGAACGACAAAGCATAGCCGCCAACTAAAGAGAGGATTAGGGAGGAAGTTCTAAGGCCTAAAGCAATTCAAAGCAACCTAAAGCTAATCAATTCAACAAAGGAATTTGCGTCTTCAATCCCTAAACTAGAGAATTCATCAAACCATTGTAAGTAGAGTATTACTTTGGTATAATAAACAACTGTGTTGATGTGTATGCTTGGATTGTGGCAATGGAAGTAATTTATATTTGTGCAAAATTTTGTTATTCATTATAAAGAACTACATGCGGTAGTTCTATGCAAATAAACGTTGGAATATTGCGCAAATTGTGTAAACTATATTGAAGCTACATGTATGTAGTTAATGGAGATTCATGCAAATTTGAGGCTTTGTTATTTTGCCATTATGATGTATGTTTTTATGTATAAATCATTTTGCAAGTAATTGAAACAAGTTTGGTTATTATAGTTCATATGAAACTATGTGGAATTTTGACACCATGTATTAGTCATGCTTTTGCACACTTATGAATATGGCTAGGAATAATATTTGGCATAATTGAGATCTATGATTAAGTCTATCTTGTTTTAAAGAATTATATGATGACATATGTGAGACATGGTTAGTTTAGACTCAAAAATCCCCTTTTTGCAAGTTTAAAGCAAAACACCATGATTAGGAATATTTATGCATAAGTATGTTTATACCATCGTTATGTGATTAGGCTTAAAACATGATTAAGTTGAATTATGTTATGTCATGCTAGAAGTATTTATGCCATGCTTATGTTTGACAATATACCATGCCTATGCTAGAAGTATTTATGCCATGCCTATGTTTGACAATATGCCATGTTTATGCTAGAAGTATTTAGGCCATGCTTATGTTTGACATTATGCCTAAATAAGAATATAGGTTCATGTTGTAGTTAAACCTATGCAAGTTTACATGCCTTGATTTATGTCACCTATGTTGTATGACCAAAATACATGTCACCACTATGCAAGTACACCAATTTCTATTATGTATTTTCCAACGTCATATGCAAGTTCATGCGCTCACTTTCCCCTCTTTGTGTATACGCCATAAGCCTCCCCTTTCGCATGGCTAAATTGGGCTTTAAAAGGCTAAGCCCAATATATATGAAGGACGTGTAAAACGGGGGAAAACAACGTTGGGTTAAAATGAATTAATGAATGAAAAATATGAAATAGAATGGCCCAAAATCAAGTATGGGTTGGGCCCATGGTTGGTGTAACCTTTACACCATTAACATAATAATGGGCCGCAAATATTTACATATAAGAAATAACGAAGAATGACAAAATATGTAAATGTAGAAAAGACGATGTGTTTAACCCGAGGTTGGATTGAGTTGTGATGTAAACCTGCCCGGAACCGCCCGGCTGTCCAGTAGTCACAACAATACCTATCCAATGTGGGAGGTTAAACATGGAGCCCAGCAAGGACCCGAGGTTAGACTGAGTTGTGGCGTAAGACTGCCCGGAACCAACCGGCAACAGGCAGCCACAACAATACCTGTCTAATGTGGGAGGTCAGGGCCTTAATAAGACAATTAAGGCTGAGTCAGGATGGTTAGGATTAAGTGAACTAAAGACTTAATCAAAATGGAACATGCTAAACTAAACGGACTGGTGGGGTTAGGTTAGGAAACACTTAACCAACTTGGCATGTTGGCTAGAGATAGAAAACCTAGTAACGGGGGGGACCCTTTTCAGCAGTAACCCTAGAAGGTGTATCAGGATACCCTGAAACTAGGCAGGGTGGGGCACGATTACTGGGCTGATTGTAAGAGGTCAAATCGACGGCGGTGGTGTAGCAGTGTAGGTTCTAACGGTGTGCGGGCGTGCACGCACTCCGGCGCAGAAAAATAAAGCACTGGACACCAGTAGCATACCTTTGCACTCTAAGGTTGTGTCGGGTTGCCACTATGGGACTTGATACACCCCATGGTGGGACCAGCATAGGTAACTACAGACATCGGGGGCCGTAAGACACGTGTAACTATGCGAGTAGGAGCCGATCATCGTAGAATGGACCACATCACCCTGATTATGGGGTGCAAATTGGAGACTAGTTTATATGGGTTAAGGGATTAACATGGGGTACGATAGTATATTCGACCCTAGATAACTTAACCAAGTTCATAGTGTTTGCCCACTTCCTGTTTTACTTATCATACCCAGTTCTTTATTCATAGACAAAGTAGTACTTGACTTACTCAGGCTTTATGTCTGACTCTATTTTTCTTTCGTCTTCTTTCTTCCGTTTCCCCCCCCCCCCCAGGTCCTCAGGGAGGGAACACAGCAGCTTGACCTACCTCAACATCCAGCTCCGAAGAAGAGAAATGTATTGCTTGGACTTTCCTGTTTTGAACTATGGCTTTGGACAATTCACTATGGGGCTTTGGCAGTTTATCTATGTTTTATTCATGCTTCTTTAAATAATGTACTCAAGACAGATTATGAAAATGTTATGTTTGTTTTTGTGACACGTATTTGACTTCATGAAATAAAAGTTTGTTGTTCTTCCGCTGTTTACAAATATGTGTTCTTATATCTGTCTTGTATATCTGTGACTTGTACTTATAAACCTCCACCAAAATTAGGGCATTCCCTTTGAGAGTGACCCTAACGGAGGTGGGGTGTTTCACTTGGTATCAGAGCATAGGTTTACCAGATAAGATAAAAAGTTTTGAAAAATTATTTTCAAAAAGGAAATTTAAAGAAGCATTTTTTTTAAAAAGATAAAATATTATTTTGTTTTAAAAGGCAAAGTCCCCAAAGCCATAGGTATTATCTCTTATCCTTCGTTTTGAATCTATCCTTTTTGTTTCAGCATGTCCCAAGAACTTAACTTGCCTGAAGGGGTGCCCATACCTGGTTGGTTTAGACGTTTCTTAGAAGCTAGGGCCACTCAGCCAGGTCCTACCGTTCCTCCTCCTCCAGCTGAAGGGAATCATCCAGCCGCAGCAGTACTTTTTCCTCCACCTCCTCCACGGGGAAACACATTCGCTAAGATATGTAAAGATTTTAAAGCTATGGGAGGAAGGGATTTCCATGGAACTGAGTCCTTCGTAGCAGCTAGGAATTGGCTAAAAGAAACCGAAGACCTATTCATCATCTTCGAGGTAGAAGATAGGCAAAAAGTACAATTGGCAGTGTGGCTATTGAAGGGCGAGGCTTCCTACTGGTGGGAAGTCACTAATGCTGAAAGACCAGTAGAAACATGGGAGGACTTTAGGGCAAGATTTGAGACTAAGTTTCTCTCAGATGCAGAAAGAAGTTTGCAGTTGGAAAAATTCTTATTCCTTAAGCAAGGAGACAAGACTGTTAGAGAGTATGTGAATCAGTTTGATGAGCTGGCTAGGTTTGGGCTTGACCTAGTCAACACCCCGCACAAGAAGGCTCTCCGTTTCGTCAAGGGGTTAAATGAGCCATTACATAGTTTGGCCATGACACATATACCCATGGGAGCCACGTATGAAAGATTGGTGCAAATGGCATTGCTGAACGAAGAGGACAAGGGCAAGAAGGAGACCAAGGCAGAAAGTTCTCAAGGGAAGAAAGAGGGTTTGCAGCCTAAGAAGACGGACTTCAAGAAGGGCGGAAAGGGCAACAAAGAGAAGAGGAAATGTAATTTCTGTGGCAAAGTGGGGCACTTAGTAAAGGACTGCCGGAAGAAGAAGGCTAAGGAGAATGGTGGGTGCTTTTCGTGCGGTCAGACAGGCCACAGGGCTAAGGACTGCCCAAGGAAACGAGGACAGGGGCAGGGCACTGGATCCACTCCAGGGGCACAGGTTCATGTGCTAGAAGCGCCACCATTGCAACAGCGAGGTACAAATACTTCTGTAGAAAGTGTAGTTTATCTTTATGATCACCCCGTTCGCACTTTATTTGATTCTGGCGCATCACACTCCTTTATCTCGTCTGCTTTAGTAGAATCTCTGCACCTAAGAACTAGTATGGTAGAGGACCCCTTAATTGTTTCAAACCCAATTGGGGGCCCAGCTTATTTGTCTATGATCTGTCTGGATTTGAAAATTTCTATTCTAAGTGTAGAATTTGAATGTAGTGCCTTTGTTTTGGGCTTTTCGGGGTATGGTTTGATTTTGGGTATGGATTGGCTATCCAGTAATGGGGCCATCCTTGATTGTGAGAAAAGGGTTGTTAGGCTCCTAACCCAGCTCGGTAATACTTTGGAAATTTCTTGTAATCCCTCGTATGCGGTTATGCTTAGTTATCTTGAATCGCTAGATGCCTCTGTTGAAAATTTGCAATCAGTTAGAGTGGTCCGGGAATATCCGGATGTCTTCGAAGAGGTGAAGGGCTTGCCTCCGAAGCGGGAGATAGACTTCCGCATATATCTTGTAGATAATGCAAAGCCCGTCGCGTTGCCCGTTAGACATATGGCTCCACGAGAAAGGAAAGAGCTCAGTAAACAGATTAAAGAGCTTCTAGAAAAGGGGTTCATTAGGAGGAGCATTTCAGAATGGGGCGCTCCAGTGGTGTTCGCTACAAAGGCGGATGGTTCACTCCGTCTATGTGTTGACTATAGGGAGCTCAACAAGCTAACGAAAAAGAATAGGCACCCTCTCCCTAGAATTGACGATTTATTTGACCAGCTTGTAGGAGCGTCTGTTTTCTCCCAACTCGATTTAGCAACCGGTTTTCATCAGCTAAGGGTGGCTGAAGATAGCATCGATAAAACGGCTTTCAGAACCCCAGACGGTTTCTTTGAATGGCTTGTCATGCCTTTCGGCTTGACAAATGCACCTGCTTACTTCGTGGACCTGATGAGTAGGGTATTTAGAGATTTCCTCAACAAATTCGTAGTGGTCTTCGTAGATGATATCCTTATCTTCTCAAAGAGTGAAGAGGAACATGCTCAGCACTTAAGGGCAATCATGGAAACTTTGCGAGTCCATCAACTAAAAGCCAAATTCTCCAAATGCCACTTTTGGAGGGAAGAGGTGAGGTTCCTAGGGCACATAGTATCCAAACAAGGGTTAGCGGTGGACCCTGCTAAGGTAGTGGCGGTACAGGATTGGAAGACACCAAGGAATGCAACTGAGGTCCGAAGCTTCCTAGGACTAGCAGGTTTCTATCGAAAATTCATAAGGGATTTTGCGAAAATCTCAGCTCCGCTTACGAAATTGACTAAGAAGAATCTAGTGTTCAATTGGGACTTGGATTGCGAGTTTGCTTTCCAACGACTGAAGAGGGCTCTCACAACAGCCCCAGTTTTGACGCTGCCAGATGGGAGCAAGATGTTCACTGTTTATACGGATGCATGTGGGACAGGGCTAGGCGCCGTCTTAATGCAAGAAGGAAGGGTGGTAGCTTATGGCGGGAGACAATTAAAGGTGCACGAAAAGAACTACCCAACCCACGATCTAGAGCTAGCCGCCATCGTCTTTGCACTCAAGTCTTGGCGACACTATCTCCTAGGTGAGAAGTTCGAACTTTACACTGACCATAAATCGTTGAAATATCTTTTCTCGCAGAAGGATCTTAACTTGAGGCAACAAAGATGGATGGAGTTTCTTGCCTCGTACGATTTCGAAATCTCCTACACTCCGGGCAAAGGCAACGTAGTAGCAGACGCGTTGAGCCGAAAGAAATTGACCCTAAGCCCGTTGTTTGTTGAAAGACAAAACCTAGAGTTTATAGCCAGCTTCGACTTTAGGCCCTCCTCCGATTTCGTACCGGGCTTGCTTGCATCTCTCGAAGTGCGCCCAACTTTAGTAGATTCAGTAGGGGCAGCACAACGCGAAGACCCTCAGCTTGTGGAAATAATTGATAGGCTAATTAGGGGTGAGACTTCAAGTCACCTCAACAGGTACTCCATTGACGATAAGGGTGTACTAAGGCGAGATGGAAGACTATGCGTCCCACAGACAAACGATTTAATAAAGAAGGTTCTCGAAGAAGCACATCACTCCAAGATGACGATACACCCCGGCGGAGATAAAATGTACAAAGACATAAAAAGGACTTTCTTCTGGAACGGCATGAAAAAGGACGTGGCAGAATTCGTTTCTAAGTGTATGGTGTGCCAACAGGTTAAGGCGGAACAGAAAAAGCCTGGCGGACTGCTACATCCTTTGGAGGTCCCGCAGTGGAAGTGGGATAGCATCTCAATGGACTTCATCGATGGGCTGCCTAGGTCTAGGAGAGGCAACACTAGCATTTGGGTAATAGTGGATAGGCTTACTAAAAGCGCCCACTTTTTACCTGTCAAAAGTAAAAGAACCGCCTCATCCCTAGCATCACTTTACCTCAAGGAAATCGTGCGACTCCATGGAATACCATCTAGCATCGTTAGTGACCGAGACCCCATCTTCACCAGCGAGTTTTGGCGGAGTCTGCAAGAAGCAGTAGGAACGCAGCTATGCTTGAGCACGGCCTATCATCCCCAAACCGACGGCCAAACGGAGAGAGTGAACAGAGTTTTGGAAGACCTCTTAAGGCTATGCGTCCTCGACTTCGGAGGGACATGGGAAGATCACCTCCCTTTGGTGGAATTTGCCTACAACAACAGCTATCAAGCAACCATAGGAATGGCGCCCTTCGAAGCTTTATACGGAAGACCGTGCCGATCGCCCACTTGTTGGTGGGAGTCCACGGATAAGCTCATACTTGGACCAGACATGATCCGAGAGACTTCAGAGAAAGTGGACTTAATACGAAGAAGGATGAAGACGGCCCAAGACAGACAAAAGTCCTATGCCGACAAAAGAAGGACCGACCTTGAATTCGAGGTTGGAGACAGAGTTTTTCTCAAGGTATCACCACTAAGAAACGTTGTTCGTTTTGGAACCACAGGGAAGCTAGCACCAAGATTCGTAGGGCCATTCCCTATTATCGAGAAAATTGGGAAAATGGCTTATAGATTAGAGCTACCCGAGAAGTTGGCTGGAGTCCACAACGTTTTTCACGTTTCACATCTCCGAAAATGTCTACACGAGTCTGCTGAAGTGGTAGAGCCAAACATCCTCGAAGAGGCCGAAGTGGAACGCGAAGCAACCATAAGAAGAGTTCCAACCCGCATCTTAGGAACGGAAGTAAAGAAGCTACGCAACCGCGAAGTCAAGCTCGTCAAAGTCCAGTGGAGCGACACCGAGGGAGACGCGACTTGGGAAACTGAAGCTAGAATCCGCACTGCCTACCCTTTTCTGTTCGAGGGTACATCCTTGATCTTTCTTTTTCCTTAAGTTGCGCTTTTATCTATCTTTTTAGGTATCGACCTTATCTTTAGGGAAGAAACCTTTTGGATGAAAACATGTAATTGAAACATGTTATGTATGAATGGTTGCAAGTGGTTGCAAGTGATTGCTAGTGGTTGCTCGTGGTTGCATATACACACACAATCTAGGTTTTAGATCGGCTCAGTCACTTCATATTGCATATGCATATATGTTTGTATTCGTATGTGGTTGAACTATAATGTGTTGTCATGTGGATGTTGCATTTGTATTGAATGGTTGTGCACTCATGTAGAATCAAGAATAGGAAAATTTTGCATACATAATGGATGCATGGCACTTACATAATTCGCATTAAGGAGGTCAACTGAATCAGTAGACCGCCTGATTTTGCATTAGATAAGTACATGTACACACACACTTTGCATATGATCATGAAGCATTAGAAGTCTTTTAAGGACAATGGATGCTCGTGTTTGATGGATGAGTAGATGGATGATTGGATGTTAGGATATACGTTTTCCTACACTTGAAGATTTCGGGGACGAAATCCTTTTAAGTGGGGGAGAATGTAACACCCCGAAAATTCTATAACTGTGAAATTCATGAATTAAAGTATAATCAAATTCAAATCAAAGAACTAAGGGAAACGGGATACGCCATTGCGTTCGTCTCGGAAAAATACGCGAAATAGAGTCCGAGTTTTCGAAAAACGGAGTCCGTATGAAGAAGATATGGCCTTCGGAAGTTTTGAATTAAATTTAAAATTCAAACAGAATAAAATAATAATTTTGAAATGGGGTCCAGTGGGCCAGGCGGATAAAACACCCGCCTAGCCACCCAGGTCGACTGGGCTGTCGACCTGGGCTACCCATGTCGACAGGGCTGTCGACAGCCCTGTCGACAGGGGTATCGACCTGGTCGAGCCCAGTCAACCTGGCTGGCCAGGTCGGTGTGTGGTCGAATTTCTGTGGTCTGCTTTGTCATTAGGGCTAGGTGGCGGGATTTTATTGGTCTCTCTTCCTAATGAATGGCTATGATCTAACCTAGCAACATCAATGGTCCTAATTAGTTCCTAACCTCTATATAAACAACCCTAGACCAAACCCTAATCTATTCATTAAAAATTAAGAACATAGCCGCCATGTTGCTGAGGAACGACAAAGCATAGCCGCCAACTAAAGAGAGGATTAGGGAGGAAGTTCTAAGGCCTAAAGCAATTCAAAGCAACCTAAAGCTAATCAATTCAACAAAGGAATTTGCGTCTTCAATCCCTAAACTAGAGAATTCATCAAACCATTGTAAGTAGAGTATTACTTTGGTATAATAAACAACTGTGTTGATGTGTATGCTTGGATTGTGGCAATGGAAGTAATTTATATTTGTGCAAAATTTTGTTATTCATTATAAAGAACTACATGCGGTAGTTCTATGCAAATAAACGTTGGAATATTGCGCAAATTGTGTAAACTATATTGAAGCTACATGTATGTAGTTAATGGAGATTCATGCAAATTTGAGGCTTTGTTATTTTGCCATTATGATGTATGTTTTTATGTATAAATCATTTTGCAAGTAATTGAAACAAGTTTGGTTATTATAGTTCATATGAAACTATGTGGAATTTTGACACCATGTATTAGTCATGCTTTTGCACACTTATGAATATGGCTAGGAATAATATTTGGCATAATTGAGATCTATGATTAAGTCTATCTTGTTTTAAAGAATTATATGATGACATATGTGAGACATGGTTAGTTTAGACTCAAAAATCCCCTTTTTGCAAGTTTAAAGCAAAACACCATGATTAGGAATATTTATGCATAAGTATGTTTATACCATCGTTATGTGATTAGGCTTAAAACATGATTAAGTTGAATTATGTTATGTCATGCTAGAAGTATTTATGCCATGCTTATGTTTGACAATATACCATGCCTATGCTAGAAGTATTTATGCCATGCCTATGTTTGACAATATGCCATGTTTATGCTAGAAGTATTTAGGCCATGCTTATGTTTGACATTATGCCTAAATAAGAATATAGGTTCATGTTGTAGTTAAACCTATGCAAGTTTACATGCCTTGATTTATGTCACCTATGTTGTATGACCAAAATACATGTCACCACTATGCAAGTACACCAATTTCTATTATGTATTTTCCAACGTCATATGCAAGTTCATGCGCTCACTTTCCCCTCTTTGTGTATACGCCATAAGCCTCCCCTTTCGCATGGCTAAATTGGGCTTTAAAAGGCTAAGCCCAATATATATGAAGGACGTGTAAAACGGGGGAAAACAACGTTGGGTTAAAATGAATTAATGAATGAAAAATATGAAATAGAATGGCCCAAAATCAAGTATGGGTTGGGCCCATGGTTGGTGTAACCTTTACACCATTAACATAATAATGGGCCGCAAATATTTACATATAAGAAATAACGAAGAATGACAAAATATGTAAATGTAGAAAAGACGATGTGTTTAACCCGAGGTTGGATTGAGTTGTGATGTAAACCTGCCCGGAACCGCCCGGCTGTCCAGTAGTCACAACAATACCTATCCAATGTGGGAGGTTAAACATGGAGCCCAGCAAGGACCCGAGGTTAGACTGAGTTGTGGCGTAAGACTGCCCGGAACCAACCGGCAACAGGCAGCCACAACAATACCTGTCTAATGTGGGAGGTCAGGGCCTTAATAAGACAATTAAGGCTGAGTCAGGATGGTTAGGATTAAGTGAACTAAAGACTTAATCAAAATGGAACATGCTAAACTAAACGGACTGGTGGGGTTAGGTTAGGAAACACTTAACCAACTTGGCATGTTGGCTAGAGATAGAAAACCTAGTAACGGGGGGGACCCTTTTCAGCAGTAACCCTAGAAGGTGTATCAGGATACCCTGAAACTAGGCAGGGTGGGGCACGATTACTGGGCTGATTGTAAGAGGTCAAATCGACGGCGGTGGTGTAGCAGTGTAGGTTCTAACGGTGTGCGGGCGTGCACGCACTCCGGCGCAGAAAAATAAAGCACTGGACACCAGTAGCATACCTTTGCACTCTAAGGTTGTGTCGGGTTGCCACTATGGGACTTGATACACCCCATGGTGGGACCAGCATAGGTAACTACAGACATCGGGGGCCGTAAGACACGTGTAACTATGCGAGTAGGAGCCGATCATCGTAGAATGGACCACATCACCCTGATTATGGGGTGCAAATTGGAGACTAGTTTATATGGGTTAAGGGATTAACATGGGGTACGATAGTATATTCGACCCTAGATAACTTAACCAAGTTCATAGTGTTTGCCCACTTCCTGTTTTACTTATCATACCCAGTTCTTTATTCATAGACAAAGTAGTACTTGACTTACTCAGGCTTTATGTCTGACTCTATTTTTCTTTCGTCTTCTTTCTTCCGTTTCCCCCCCCCCCCCAGGTCCTCAGGGAGGGAACACAGCAGCTTGACCTACCTCAACATCCAGCTCCGAAGAAGAGAAATGTATTGCTTGGACTTTCCTGTTTTGAACTATGGCTTTGGACAATTCACTATGGGGCTTTGGCAGTTTATCTATGTTTTATTCATGCTTCTTTAAATAATGTACTCAAGACAGATTATGAAAATGTTATGTTTGTTTTTGTGACACATATTTGACTTCATGAAATAAAAGTTTGTTGTTCTTCCGCTGTTTACAAATATGTGTTCTTATATCTGTCTTGTATATCTGTGACTTGTACTTATAAACCTCCACCAAAATTAGGGCATTCCCTTTGAGAGTGACCCTAACGGAGGTGGGGTGTTTCAATATTCTTCAAAACCTGTTTTCTATCATGATTCTTGTAAAACATTTCCAAATATTATAAACTTTTATTTCCTATATTCTAAGAAATATACGTTATTAACGTCAAAAAACATTTCCCTCTCTTCACAATTCTTATTTTCTATATTTAGAAATAGATATTATTAATATTGGAAAACATTTCCAGCTACCATTTCTTAACTTTTTAGTAACCAATCCACTTCATTTTTTATGCTTAGAAACATTTCTGATTACTTTTGGAAAATGTTCCAAAACTCATTTACTTGGATTTAAACGGATGTTGTACAAGACATCGTTACTATAACTGAATCCATTAATCATTCATTAAATAATCGTACCTCTAACAAATTTTTCCATCGAACCTTAACCATTCCTCGGTCAATCACGAAGTCAATCAAGTTTGGGTATAATTACCTCTCACACCTTAACTGAACAACATTCTCAACCTTGAAATGGAAAAAGTTCACAATTTCAAATACCAACATAAACATTATATCATTATAGATCTAAAATCTCAGTTATCGAGTCACTTAATAAACTAACATCATATTCTAATTCATTTATAAATTCCGTTTACAAAACTACCACCGACACCCTTCTGTTCATATAAAGCAATTCAAAATTCCTCTTTAAGCGTATTTATAAAATTCATCATTTTCTTTTGAAAACGATTTACCATTTCTCTTCTCTTATGCAAATTTCCATCTGAATTCGTATTCCAATCCAAATTTCCTTTATAGATATTTTTATTTGCAAAATATCTGTTTTAAACCATTATTCACCTCACTCGTGAATAATATTTCTTTTCTATAATCAAATCCATTAGATATCATACTTGTAAATAATATCTCAATCAGAGTTTCATTTATTTACTTCTATTGGTAGAATTATTCAGGAAAAATCTCATTTTTCATCCCATCTAATTAAAATCTCGTTTATAATTTCCTTTATAAACCGCTAAGCTCAAATCCAATTACAAATATCGGTTTCAAACCGATTTCCAATTTTCTGTATAAATTCAAACTTGAATTTATGTTTCAACTCATCCAAGATAAATATTTTATTAAATTTATAAATGTCATTTATGATCAACTTCTTGTTTTATCCATTTAAAATAAGTTTCGATTTTCAAGTCTGTTCAAATTTAATTTATATTTTGGAAATAAATTTCCTTTTTATATCTCAAATTCTTTTTTTACATTAGAAAATATTTTATGGTAATTAAATACCAAAACTCTAGGGCCAGTGTAATTCAAACTTAACATAATCAATCACTGATTTTATATCACATCATATAGAACAATAAATAAATAAATAATTGTTAAGGAATCCAGTTGGATTTCTCCAACCAGTTTTCCTGCATCCTCAAATGTTAATCAACATGAATAACCTCAATTTCATTCCAATATGAGATATCATGGTAGAATTAATAATCAATCAACGATTTATATATATAAGTACATAAATCAATTCAACCAATTTACCAACCATTCATCTAAACAACCATCACACATCATAAAAGTACAATATATTAATTTAAAACTAATTTATATAAAAAATAGACGAGGAAACGGTAGTGAGTTTACTCACATTTTTTGCAGTTGACAATTCTGCTTTTGTTTCGTTTAAAATCAAACAAGCGTTTGATTTTATCATGAAATTCCAGTAGATCTATTCTCAGCGAAATCAGTTCCACGATGTAGATCTGGCCACTACGATTCCAACGTGACCTGCTTCGTCCAAATTTTGTTAATGTATGCTCAACTTATTGATTTCATAAGTTCATATATACTTAAATAATAAAATACTATTAATTAAAAAGTATATACTTTAATCACACTTAAAAATCCTAATCATGCCACTTAATCCTCCTTCCTCATTACCTAGTGCTTTGAAACTCCAAGAACCGAATACCTCCTCTATTGCTGTGATAATCATCCACCCATTCGCCCTCTCTAATCCCTTAAAATTCAAATAAAAATCATCACCATCCTTGTCTCCTCGAGCTCATCCACCCTACCTCCTCCACTTCAAACTCGCAGGTCCCCCAACGTTTTCATCCAGACCTCGTGCTACAACATCTATAGGAAATCATGACATCAAATGTTCCCAAACCACACCAAAAACTCCTATTTGATGCTAATCGAAGCCAAAAACACGGAAACAAGCTTCGATTGCACCCTAGTCGTCTAAAACTTTGGCAAAACTCAACCCAGGCTGACACCTCTTTATTTGGTGTGAATCCTGTCAGCGTCGAACTCATAAAAAAGGGTACTAGCATGAAGAGCTTAAAACAAGTAATGCAACGAATCAAAATTCTTTTGATCATATTAAAGTTTTTATTTTATCTTAATTATGAAGGAAATTTTTTTGTTTTACCTACTTGAAGAAACAGAAGCAAGAACGGGAGATGGGAATACAGAAATTGGGGATTATGGTTGAGCTTGGTTGACTATATAGTTGAAAATAATATTATTTTATTGAATTTCGTATTCGGTGATAGTTATCGCCATTTCCGTTTATTATTTTTAAATTTGTATGCACACATACGAAATTCGGATTCAATAGAAATGGACACCCAAATATAGTTTGACATTCTGGATCCAACGAAACTTGTTTTTTCGAAATCCAAGTCCGTTTGGAAAAATAACGAAATTCTAAATATTAAAATCGTTAATTGATTCACGTTTATTTTCGCACGCTCACGTAACAACTTATATTGACTCGAAACTTGAAATCTATCAATAATTAACTTTCTGAACACGATGGAACTGGTTTCATCGAATTCCGAGATCATTTGTAAAACTTCCTTTATAAATTACAATGTCAATCAATACACATTTAAATTGCGCACGATCATAATACAAATCGAATTGACTTGAAATTGGAAATATTACAATAGTTAATCACTACGGATTTAACAAAGGGTACTTTTGTGCCACATCCATATTACAGTTTGAAATACACGCTACGTCCCTCCCTTTTTTCACATATAAACCCGGTCCCTGTTTTAACCTTCCGCCTCCTACTTTGAAAACTTCCGCCTCCTTCGTTTTGTGCTAAAAAAAAAAAAAAAAAAAAAAAGCGGCACTGAGTAAAAAAAAAATCCTAAAATTTGGAAATAATCCTAGAAGTCCACGCCAATTTAAAATAAAAAATTGCATACATGTGTGCAACTATTGCCAACAGTTGCATACATGTGCAACTATTACATAAAGGAAATTCAGCTAACATTTTGCCTACAGATATGTTGCCCACATGTGTACTGTTATGAATTATTGCACATTTTTATGCTATAATTGTAACAACCTGGAAAATCAGAACCAGTTTAAAAATTTTTAATTTGGCTATTTTAGTGGATTTTAAATATTTAAAATAAATTATTTTAAATAATAACAACGAAAAGTATGTTTGAATCGACGTTTTAAAATAAATATAATTATTTTTAATTATAAACAAGGTCTGAAATAACGCGGCAGTTTCAAATTTTGAATTTAAACTTTGACTGGCTGTGCCGGGTGCAAAATAAAACGGATTTTAGTGAAACCAAAAATATTTAAATCTATTTATGAATACCTTTCTAACAAATCCGAAAAATCGAAGTTTCATAGTGGGAATAAAAAGTTATGCCTAGTTAAAAATTCAGAATAGTCGCTATGGAATTCTGGCCCTTAAAAATAGAAATTTTGCAAACGACCTCTGTTTTCAACAAAACCACTTTTGTTGGATCCGGATGTCGAATTATTACTAGATTCCAAAATTCATAATTTTTCGAACCAGTATATGAGCGTGGTGAAGTAAAACGTGTTTTGACAGTTTCAATCAATTTCGATCGACCAGAAAATGGCCATTTTTCTAACGATCTCAGAATTTGAAGAAATTAGTTTTGTTAGGACTGTATCGTCAATACGAAGCTGGAAAATATTTTTTGGGAATTTTTAGAGTCTGTATGTGGCCCCGGCAAATTGAAATGTGTGTTCAAATTCAATATGTAGATTTATATTTTGATTTTGACGAAAACTGATCGAAACGATTGAATCAGCTTACGATACATATCCCGTTGTGTTCGGAATGGGGGTAATTAGCTATGGACGAAAGTCGTTGGGCCAGGTTTGGGATTCAAATGAAAAGTCAACCTAATTGGAATTAAATAGAATAAAAATAATAATTAAATAAATTATAAAATTCCCTTAATCTCCCTCCATCCCCTGTTATTCAATCAAATCAAAAGAAATAAAAATAAGAAAGGGGAAAGTCGCGCAACCCAATCGAGCTGCAACAGGAGCTGACCATCGCGCCTGCCCGCCTCCCTCTGGCGCCGCACTCCCCTCCAACGCCCCCTACCTCCGTTCAAGAAACCGCACCCCCCTTCAAGCCCTAATCCTCTCAACTGCAGCTCCCAACCACCGTGGAACCTGTTGCCGCCCAAAGCTCCCCCACCTCCAACCACCACCTGGCCGACGCCCCTCAGCCCCCTCCTCCGAATGAAAACAGTTAGTTTTCTGATCTTGGTTTGTTTTATTTCATTTTATTTTATAAAAATCTAATTTTTGAATTGTAGAAAGTTAGGATTTTTCTATGAGAATATACAATTTTTATGTATGGAAAGTTAGGATTTTTCTCATAGTAAAAATTTGATTTTTTTTATATATATGAAAGCAAAGAAAAAATTGGATTTTTATATACATTTTAGCAAAAGGAAAAATCAGTTTTTTTTCGTGAATAGCACAAAAGGAAAAAAAATCAGTTTTTTTTATGGATAGCATAAAAGGGAAAATCAGTTTTTTTTATGAATAGCACAAAAGGAAAAATCAGTTTTTTTTACATTAATAGCAAAAAGAAATATGTGATTTTTATCTATATCAAGTAGCGATAAAAATGTGATCTTTTATACATATGAAGCAAAATAAAAATGTGATCTGTTATATGTATGAAGCAATATAAAAATGTGATCTTTTATATATGTATGAAGCAATATAAAAATGTGATCTCTTTATAGATGGAGCAATATAAAAATTTGATTTTTATATATGAAGTGACGATATAAAAATGTGGTTTTTATCATATATGTAGCAAAGTAAAAAATATGATTTTTATCGTTTGAATGGCAATGTAAAAATATGATTTTTATATATTCCTTAGCGATAGAAAGATTTGATTTTCGTCTACATAGTAGCGATAGAAAAATGTGATTTTTTAACTATGTAGCGTGGTTATGAAATTATTTTTAGAAAGATAAAAGATATAATTTTTAGCCTATGTATGTTATTTAGAGAATAATCATACAAATAAATAATTATTGATTAGTTAAAAATATAATTTTTAACATAGGTGTACTACATAGATCGACAATCAAAGAATGGCGGAGTGGAAACCAAAGGTGAGAACTCCTCACTATAATTTTCCTTATACAGTTATTTATTTCATAACTGCATATATGAACTGTTCCCCGTCATCTACAGACCATGGACGACTTGTTTGTTTGATTGTGTATATGAAGTAAATGAAATATTCATATATTGAATAAATTGTTTGAACGATAAAATTCACATTTTGTCGTATATATGAAGTAAATAAAATATGCATATGTTGAATAAATTGTTTGAACGATAAAATTCACATTTTATCGTATATATGAAGTAAATAAAATATTCATATGTTGAATAAATTGTTTGAACGATAAAATTCACATTTTATCGTATATATGAAGTAAATAAAATATTCATATGTTGAATAAATTGTTTGAACGATAAAATTCACATTTTATCATGTATATGAAGTAAATGAAACATTCATATATTGAATAAATTGTTTGAACGATAAAATTCACATTTTATCGTACATATGAAGTAAATGAAACATCATATGTTGAATAAATTGTTTTAACAATAAAAATAACCTTTTTATTGTATGTATGAAGTGCATGAAATATTCATGTTTGAAATAAATTCTGTGAATGATAAAAATAACATTTTTATCATGTATGTGAAATAATAAAAATGGTCATACGTTGAAATGGATTCTAGTTTGTTAAAAATAACACTGTTAACACATATATGAGTATATAAAATAGTCATACCTTGAAATAAATATTAGTTCACTAAAATTATCATTTTTAGCGTATATATGGAATTTATAAAATTGTCATGCAATGGAAATATTATTAGTTCGCTAATAATATTATGTTTGGCATATATATGCGTTGTGGGAAATTATATATGCGTTGAATGAATATATAAAAGCGTCATATGAAAATGTATATATGGGCATTATATGAAAATATACATATATGATATATTGAACAGATCATAGCAAATGTAACAACCCGAAAATCCGAGCCAGTTTAAAATTTTTATTTTGGCAATTTTAATGAATTTTGAATATTTAAAATGAATTATTTTAAATAATATCGACGAGAAATTTATTTTGAATATATTTAGAACGACTATATTTATATACGTCGTCGTTAGGATATAATAATTATATATAATTATAAAAGGAATTGAAAATGGCGCGGTAGTTCGATAATTCAATTTCAAACTTCAATTGAACGTACCGAGTGCAAAATAAATAAGATTTTAACGAAACCAAAAATAATTGAATCTATTTGATAATATCTTTCCAATGAATCCAAAAAATTGAAATTTCATAGCGGAAATCAAAAGATATGTCCAGTTGAAATTTCATAATAGTCGCTATGGAATTCAGGCCCTTAAAAGTGAAGATTTTGCAAACGACCTTGGATTTCGACGAAATCACTTTTGTTGGGTCCGTGATGTCAAGTTATTGCTAGGTTTCAAATTTCATAATTTTTCGAATCAATATGTGAGCGTGGCAAAGGAAAACGCGTTTGACCAGTTTTAGTTGATTTTAATCGACTGGAAAATGGTCATTTTTCAAACGGTCTCAGAATTCGATGAAACTTGTTTTATTAGGACCGTGTCGTCAATACGAAGCTAGAAAATATTTTTTAGGAATTTTTCGAGTTAGTATGTGACCCCAATAAATTGAAATGCGCATTCAAATTTAATATATAGAGTTATATGTTGATTTTGACGAAAACTGATCGTAACGGCCGAACTGGCTTACGAAACATATCCCATTGTGTTCGGAATGGAGGTAAAACGCTAGGGACGACAGGCGGTGGATCTCGTTTGGAGGTCAAATGAAAAGTCAACATATTTGAAATAAAAATAAAATAAAATAAAATTATTTAACCACCCTTCACCCCATACCTTCTCTCTTCCTCCCCCGACAATTTTCGGTTTAAAATAAAATAAAATAAAAAGGAAAAGGGGGCTGTGCCCTAGCCGACGGAGCCGCCACCACGCCGCCGTGGATGGCGCCACCCTCCAGCCTCGCCCCCTTCTTCCCCTTCTCCTCCCTCGCGTTCACCTTTCCCCCCTCTCGAAGAACGAATGGAAACACCCAGATGGCCAGCGTCGGCCATCGGAGGGGCCCCGCCGCCTGCCCACGTCCCTGCGCCCTCCTCAAACCACATCCGACCACCTCAGCACATCAAAGCCGCTTAGCTTCCTCCCTCCTCTTTAATTCGATGCTCCACTGCCCAAGAAACCCTAGCTGCGCCGCCCTTGAACGCTTGCAACCGACTCCGTGACTGACTGGATGGGCCTTACCACCTCGGCGCCGCCATCTCCAACCCGATTCAGCCGGTAAGCTTTAATATAATTTATTTTCGAGTAATGGTTCTAATTTAAAAAAAAAAACAGTTTAAAAATCAGTTTTAAAGTAATAAAAATAGGATTTATATATATAACTCTGTTTAGAAATGAGATTTTTTTTATATATAACATACAAGAAAAAGAATAGATTTTCATACAAGAATAAATTTTCATACAAGAAAAAAATGGATTTTTATAATGTAAAAGATCGGATTTTTATTAGTAAAAAGTTATGATCTTTCATTAGAGAAAGGTTAGATTTTTCATAATAGAAAAATACGATTTTTGTTAGTATAAAAATGTAATTTTTATATGATGTAAAGAATAAAAATATAATTTTTATAAAGTAGAAGTATTAAAAATATGATTTTTATTTATTGAAAAGAAACAATAAAAATATAATTTTTATTGTGAACAGCGTAAAACGGACTGCATTGGAATTTCAAACAAATTCAGATGATTCAGCAGTTCAACAGCAAAGCACGGCGGAGTGGAACCCTCTGTGAGAACTTCTCACTTTAACTTTTCTTTTCTAGTTATATAAATATATACTAGGATGCAGACGGTGTTTAGTAGCACCCGACACCATCGTCCACAGACCATGGACTTGTTTATTTGGTTGTGTAGTTGGTTAGATTATTTTATTTGAATTTGATTCTTTGGTGAAATGGAATGGATTTGATTGATATGTGTATGGCGTGGGCTATTATTAGACCGGGGATAAGGCTGGGCCTTGTCCCATTTCTAGCATCGTGTCGTTATGCCGCCGAAATTTTCTAAAATAAGTTAGAAAAATAAAGATATCATTTTATTTAATAAATGAACCGAATAGAATATTCATAGGTGAATAAAATAATTTGGTCGTTACAAATATAAATTTTAACGTGAACGTGAATAAATAAATATTCATTTACAAACCGGACGGTTTGTTTATGTACACCTATTTGAAGGACATTGATTGGGACGATAAATTTTACACATCGTCCAACTGCACAAATAAAATCTGCGTTTGATTGTTTGAAACCCCACAAGGGTATTGGGATAATATACGGCATACACTAATCCCAGTAATTAGTTGTATGTCGATCGATTGATTGACAGGCTGTTATAAGCGTTAGATATCTATATTTGATGCTTATACAGAGTTGTGCACTTTGGATGATGGTTAATTATTTATCGTTGCTATTATATACATGCGTTGTATGGAATCCATACAATTAACATTATATCGTAATTGATTGGGCCTCATTCCAATTGGAAAAATAAAGAATATTATAAAATATAGGTTCATGTGTTGACCGTACTCATTCGTTGAGATTAGTCATGTGTTGAACGAAATATTTTAACAATAAAATTTACATCTTTGTCATATATAAAATTAGAAACTAACTGGAAAATAGATAAGATGAGTGGTCTCCTGGATATTGACCTGATGTTGGTTTCGACCTTTGGGGTTAATATTCAGGGAATCGTTCCCTTACTAATTTACGGTTGGAGTCTGATTTGAAATCAAACGATAGATACCATAATTTTTATAAAATATATTAAATAACAAAAATAGTCACACGTGGACAGTACTCATTCGTTGAGATTAGTCATGTGTTGACAAAAATATAGATTCACGTATTGAATAAAATAAATATTTGTTTGTTGAACAGAATAACGGGATTATTGAAATATATAAAGTCGTGTTGATTAGAGATGAGCTATTTTGACGCGAACGATATTTATATCGATTATATTCGTTTTTATAGAATTGAATTGAATAGAAAACGAATTCGAATTGAATTGAATAGAAAACGAATTCGAATTGAATTGAATTGAATAGAAAACGAATTCGAATTGAATTGAATAGAAAACGAATTCGAATTGAATTGAATTGAATTGAAAACGAATTCGGATTGAATTGAATAGAAAACGAATTCGAATTGAATTGAATAGAAAATGAATTCGAATTGAATTGAATAGAAAATGAATTCAAAATTGAATTGAATTCAATTGAAAATGAATTGAAATAGAATTGAAATCGATTTGAAATGAAATCAAATAGAAATGAAGGTAAAACGAATTTATAAGAAAAAAAATTAATTTTGATTTGAATTTGAAATGGAAGTTGAAATTGTTTTGAAACGAATTTAAAACGATTTATAAAATACGTTTTAAAAGGAAATCGACGAAATATATATTATATATATATATTATATATATAATATAATGGCCTGAATAGAACGCGCCGCGCCGCGGCAGTTCGTGAATTTCGACCATTTATTTCGAATGGACATTACGGGAGACCCGACCGTCAGATTCTCCTAAAACCGGAACCATTGGGTTCGTATCGAAAAGAGCTTTCTAACGAATATTAGAAATTTGAAATCTAACGGTTGGATTTGGAGATACGTCCATATCAAATTTGGAAAAGGTCGTTGTAAGTGCAGTTCGATGGCCGTTGTTGGAAATCGACTGTACGGTCCTTGATAAAATTATCAAAAATAGTAATAATTTGTGTAAAATCATAAGAAATGATTTGTGAAGAACTGGGATGAAAAATCCCACATTTGTAAAGATAAAAATGGATTTTTATCGAAATGAACTAGTTTTGAACTAAATTTAAAAACCAATTATTTTTAAATAAATAAATTAGATTTAAAAGGGGTTTTAAATAATCGGAATTTCTAATATATTTGATTGGAATTGAATTAGAATTGATTTATGGGTTTGTCGTGAGCGGTGTTTTAAATAACACTTGTTCTTTAACCCGATAATAAATAGAATGTGATTTGGGCTTATCGTGAACTCTGTTTTAAATGACATTAGTTCTTTAACCCAGTAAAAGGAGTTTTAATGAATATGCAATTAGATTGAAATGTGAATTGATAATTTAAATTATCAAATTTGGAAAATGAGCGAGAATGGAGTATCACCAGTTTTGCTCCAAGCGATAGTTAAATCATTAATTAGATTTGAACGTGGAATGGTAATTAATTTTACCGATAACACCCTGGTGTTAGATATGGAGTATTACTAGTTTTGCTTCATGGGATGAATAGACTGGGATTGGAAAATAAAATAAATAATTACTTCGGTGTGGTTTGCTAATCCCGACTAGTTTGGAAAACCATAATATGGTTTGAAATGATATCCAAAGGAAGATTAAAGAATAAATTTTAAAGAATTTATCTTTGATAAAATTAATGGGAACCTTTCCCTAAGAGTATGAAATATAGAAACTAGCTGTAGGTTAGCTAAGAAGAATGGTTTCCTGGGTATTGATATGATGTTGGTTTCGGCCTTCGGGGTTAATATTTGGGAAATTGTTCTCTTGTTGATTTACGGTTAGTGACTGCTAAATTGGAATGAGGCGTATGTTGTGTTTGTGTAACATTTGTTTATAATATACGCGGGTTGTTTGGAAAGGCCGGGTTTATACCCATTCTGAATAACCGATTCGACGATAAGTCGAAGATGATGACGGTGGTCGAAGACCGGAAGTCTTCACATCGTTTGGATAATTACTGATGATCCTGATTGGGCTGTACACCCAAGAGGAGGGAAATAGTTGGTGGTCATCTAGACGTACTTGGAGATCGATGGATATGCGAGGAAAGTGCCTCCGGTTTCGTTCAGACCAAGAACGAACTTGTAAATGGACTGTGTGTCTGACATTGGATTTTATTATGTGTTGATTGATATCTATTAAATATACATCTATTTGGCGGCGGAGAATTTATTCTTTTGCTTAACGCCCTTCTCTGAGACGTACGAGCTCAGAGGTTGTATATCGATGGACATCAGTCGCATGGCATGAATTGCCTATGTGGCACGCCTAAGTGGCAATTGATCAAGGCTTCTGTTGAAAAGCAAAGTCTTGTGGTTGATGATCAAAGCACGGCCTACGTGGCATAGCTTTGTGTATAATGTGAATTCGCGAGCCTCACACCTCGGTATGAGTTAAAAACGGGATAAGGACTGCAGGGAGAGCACGACGTTTCTTTCTAGCTTTGGTGGTGTCAGTGACTTACCAGCCCTGACATATATATACTTTTCACCTATGTGGTTGTTGGAACGAGGCGCCTCGATTTTAGGTCTGTAAGGACCGGGAAACGTGTGTTCAGGAATTGCCAATCCTCAAACATAAGAGAGGACCGGCCCTGAAGCATCTAAGGGTTACCCAGAGTGTGTAGTCCTGAGGCATTTGCTAGAGTGTCTCGAAGCGAAGAGGAGCTTGCCCCTTGCCTCGACTCATGACGGAAATCCAATTTCCAATACGAGATATTTCGGTTTTATTTGTAGAGCCTAGTATGGCGACATGATAGATGGTACCCATGCCGCCTAGGATTGATATTTATGATTGAAAATGTTTTGACACTATATACTATAATAGTATTAAAATGATTTGTTTTAAACGTACCAAGCATGTTTGGCTATTATAAGGGAAAACCCTATCCTCCGGCTTGCGTTGCATTGTGTGATGGGACCTGGGTCTTATAATAGCTTCATTTTTCGAAAAAGCATTGCGCTGTTTATTCTATGCACTGGTATTCTTGGGAGGAAACCCGTTCCGTGTTATACGTCGTGGTCCCTTGAATTACTCTCTTTTAAAGTAAAGTTTTTAAATAACTGTTTTAGTTCTCACACCAGTCACATGACTGACCTGGAGTTTATTGTTTTAACCTAAACTCTGGGTGCCCCTATTTTCGACACGGGCAGCTAGTAGTTTTGGTTTTGCAGATTTATATTCATAAGATCCTGATTTACAGCTGGAACGATGCTCGGAAAGCTCTGTATCCGTGTATTACTTTCAGTTGTGTTTTATATTGTTTTTCCGCTGCTATGTAATTTATTGTAATCTCTGATATTTATCGAATGTATGATATTCATTTATACTCTGTATATTCTTGTATTCTGATGGAATTGTTGTAATAAACAATGAAATGTTCTTCTGTCTGCGTTCCGATTCGTCTTGTTCTCAAGGTAATCTGGGCTTTCCTTACCGGGGAAGTTACGGGTTATCATAGCAAGGAGGCTAGAGAAGAGGAATAAAATTGTATGCCCGACAAATAGGTACATATTTACTGTTTTGTTTGGGGTATGATGATTTTATGAGCCGATTGGCTAGCCGCTTGGCTGTTTCTTTTTCTTTTTGGATTGGAGAGGAATGTATGGCGTTTTCGGGATTTTCCTGGTGTTCCCATGCAGGGGAGGTTATGGCGAAATTTTTCGAAAATTTAGGGTGTTAGCAAAAATTTTGAAAAATTAGAAAGTTCTTAGAAACTGAAAAGTTGAAGAACCTGAGCAGAATAGAAATTGAAATCGCTTTCAAACGATTTATAAAATACGTTTTAAATGGAAATCGATGAAATATATAATATATATTATATATATTATATAATGTCCTGAATAGAACGCGTCGCACTGCGGTAGTTCGCGAATTTCGACCATCGACTTTGAAAGGACATTACGGGAGATCCGACCGTCAGATTCTCCTAAAACCAGAACCATTGGGTTCGTATTGAAAAGAAATTTCTAACGAATACAAGAAATTAGAAATCTAACGGTTGGATTTGTAATTATGTCCAAATCAAATTTGGAAAACGTTGTTGTAAGTGTAGTTTGATGACCGTTTATGGAAATCAACTGTATGGGCCTTGATAAAATTATTAAAAATATTAATAATTTGTGTAAAATCAAAAGAAATGATTTCAAAATAATTGGGGTGAAAAATTCCATATTTGAAAAGATAAAAATATTTTTTTTCGAAATGAACTAGTTATTAACTCGAATTATAATCCGATTATTTTTAAATAAATAAATTGGATTGAGAAATGGTTTTAAATAACAAGAATTTTCCAACGAATAAATGGGAATGGTTTGGAATGGAAATAATCTTTGGAATATTTCGATATTGGATTCCATGATTATACAGATATTGTGATGGGAATTTGGAAGATATCGATATCGTTATTCCCAATATGATATCTATTGGTTTCAGGATTTGATGTTGAATATAAGTTGATACTATCTCTATTCAAAACATTATATTTAATGTCAAATTGGATTGATTGATTGATTGTTTGGATTGTGATCGACCAGTTTATAAGCAAGATATGCTTTTACATTTAGCATTGGGTTGCGTAGAATTGCTGGTAGGCTAACATCTTGTGAAACACTTCACGATTTGACTTTGAGATGTGTAGAGATGTTGTTATGTTCATTTCAAATTTAATGAATGATTGTGAAATGATATTTTTCTTAAGTGAAAAGAATGTATTCCCGATTTTGGACAGGGAATGTTTTATAAAACAGAAAGGATTTCGAGGGCTAAAACCCGATAATTTCGAAATGATTTGGAAATGTATTATGGTTTTACATTGTAGTTCATCACGTATCCGATTAGTTGCTATTGATGATGTATCTGTTTGGTGGCGGAGAATTTATTCTCTTGCTTAACACCCTTCTTTGAGACGTATGAGCTCTAAGGTTATGTGATTAATAGTGACTGATCATATGTGTGAATTGCTGATGTGAAGTACTATAGTATGAAAGTACTTGTGATTATTATGTTGTGAAATGATTTTCCCTACTTGGGATATGAAATGACTTGGTATGTGGCTGGAGATTTGAGTAACCCGGACGACTAAAATTATAGGTGAGATGGGCGGTTACGCTTCCATGCGTGGGAGGTGCATCGTCGGTGTAGTCTGCTCCATATTGGGAGGTGCACACACACAGACACACACACACACACACACATATATATATACATATATATATATATATATCTAGTTGCTTAGGTGCGTGCCCTTTGCCTTGTCTAGGGGGAGCCCGATATTTGATTGCATACTTGTTTGTATGCATTGTTATGTTCTGGAATTCACATTTCCAAATGATTTGATTTGAGATCCCGAAGTGAAATCTATGTTGTTATAGAAAGCTAGATATGTATTTCAAATGATTTGAAATGGAAATCGGGAAATAAAGTCCAAAGGAATAAAAAAAATTAATTGAATTGGATTTGGCAAATCTAAGTGTGGTGATTAATCTAAACGGGTAGATTGGGATATTGCATTTTGATTGATGCATAGTAGATCCATATATCTATATTGATTGTTGTTTATACACTGACATTCATGGGGGTAAACCCGTTCCGCATTAGCGGCATGGTTCTATGATTTGCCTTATCATAAGTTTATAACTGTTTAGAGTTTCTCACACCAGTCCCATGACTGACCTGTAGTTTGCTTATCCCTTGCAAACTCGGGTGCCCCTATTTTCCACACGGGCAGTTGAGTAGTTTATGTTGTAGATATATGAGCAGGATTGAAGCTTAAAGCTGTGTCCAGAGCATTGATAGTCTTCCGCTGTGTTGCTTTGTTTATTTTCCGCTATGAATTGTATTACATTTGATGTAAATTAATCTTTCGCTATATTATATTTCGATATACTCTAATATATTATGTACTCTGATGTAACATTATTATGATGTTTATAGAAGTCTTCTGCTATTTGTTCTGATGTGTTGTATGCCCAGAGTTAGCGTATACGGGATTCGAACGGTCTTGGTCGATTTAGCGATCGATTAGGCTCGGGCGAAATCTGTATCATTACAATAATTATGCAATAATTGCACTGAAATATGCAAGTAAATCAACGTAGACGCAAAAACTGGAATATATGCACATATGTATGCAATAAAATTCAAATATGTGCATAATATTATGCATTTAACTACAATTTTCGATGTTTCTGTTGTTTTCTCGTTTTTTGATGTTTTTTAGACTGAATTTTTGTTGAATTCATAATTTATTTTAATATTAATGTACAATTTTTTTATTTTTTTTAACCTATTTTTTGAAAAATAAGGACTAAATTTACAATAAGTTTATGATTGGACCTGAGCCTAATTAAGTTTGGTCTTAGAGATGTGTGCTTAATATTCACTTTAATAAAAGTAGTTTCGCTGAAATCCGAATTCGTTTGAAAATTGGTTATTCTTCAATTCCATATTAAATCGATAAAACGATTAAACAAAAATCTAAGCATTTTTAATTTGCAAGCGCTAAGTCCAATCGATTCGCAAATTGAAATTCCTATAATAACTTATTAATGCAGATCTAATGGCACAAGTTTCATCACATTCTGAGACTGTTCTCTCAGAATGACATTTTACACGTAAAGCGACGCTATTTTAGACACCAAAATACCTGATATCCAAAAATAACGAACTATATATATCCTGACTCTAAACGTCAATACGAGTTTAACAAAATTGGTTTTGCATCTTAATTCGAACGTTAGCTCAAGTAACATAAGAATTCCTTCATATTAAATTAAATTCATTTAATTAAACGTTATGCAAACTATCAGCGCGTTTATGGCTACCGTGGTCACATACGATATCAAATCGCCATAGAATTTATTTTCATACGATAATTCAATATTACGGATCCAATGAAACTGATTTCATTGAAAATGGAGGTCATTTGCAAAAAGGTCGTTTTAAGGCTTAAATAAAACAATAAATATTAATTAATTCCAAAGTAATTCTAAAAACAATACTATTATCGTATATATTCAAATAGAATATTATATAACTCAAAAATAAACATATTTGGATTTATAACTCAATATTATAAAATTTCATCGTTAAATTGATATTCAATTTATATTAATATCTTTTTATTTTATTAAATAAATCGTTATGGTTTATATATAAACTACTACATAATGACTTTCTGAAAAAGTAGACTGGACATAACGCACAATCTATACGATGAAATCTCGATTTTTTACTTTCATTAGAAAACTATAGTTCAACAGATTTGAACGTTTCTTGTTTTAGAGAAATTCGACTTATGCTGGATCCTGTATATTCAACTGAAGTTTAAAATGTAATATTACGAACTACCACGACATTACGAGCTTGTTTTAAATTTAATTAAAATCATACGTTCAAACGTCGTTTTTAATAAATAAATTCCCTATAAATATCATTTTATGTTACCAATACAACAATTAAAACAAATTTAAATGTTTGAAAGTTAACGGCTAAAAATCCTGGTTGTTGCATTCCTTCCCCTTAAAAAAATTTTGTCCTTAAAATTACTAAGGTAGGAAAAATGTTATTTTTAAGGTTTGTAGCATTTTTCAAAAATACACTTAGTTAAAACAACTTTTTGATCCTTTTAGTCCTAACTGATCTTAATTGCATTAATCAAAACACCAATTCATCATTGTTAGCAAAAAAAATTCAAATTTTTTTGAATGTTTTCTAACACCCTGAATTTTCGATTTTTTTTTGGCAGAGTATCCCCTGTATGGTGGGACTTTTGTGATATCGCAGGAACAATATATATATATATATATATATATACATCGATCCACATGGTCGGAAAATCCAATTCATAAACCAATTTTGTATTTTTGCGTAGGCGTACCTATATAAGCATTATTAAGCGAACTCGCTCAATTCGTATGTTCTTCACGCAGCCAAAATCAAGCCAATGGTTCCATGCACCTATGTTAACTCAATTCCAACGCGTAAGTCTCAAAACATGAAATTTATACAACATTCATTTATTTGCTTATGTAAACACATAAACTCCATATTCAACATGTTATGCATGAATATTAATAAGCCATCACTAGTTTCAATATCCAATCCATATGGACTCACAATATGCTCACACTCATTTCAAATTGATTTTAAATTAGTCCAACTTTTACTTTTAAGTCACTAATCAACCTCTAATTAGTTCACTTGCCTGATTCAAATTTAGTTTGAACCAACCATGCTCTAGTCTATTTTATTTGCTTACAAATAAGTCGAATTTTATTGATAACTCAAGTTCCATATTGAATCTCAATTTTCTATACTCGAGTTCACAACTTATTTTTAATTCAAATTCAATTTGATTCATTATTCATTTGGTTTTTTCCCATTCAAGTCTGTTTTTGCTCCATCGAGTTGTCATAACCTCATTCCATCTTACATAATTCAAGCTTTATATCAAATCTCAAATTCTAATTCTCACATCCAATTTACTTAACCAGGTTAAGCTCGTTTATATAATCAAATGACTAATTATCTTCTAATTAGTTCACCTTCATCCTTTCCAATCCAACTCCAGATTTTATTGCGAAAATCATCCCATTTTCACATTCCATAATCCCATATAGGCATTAAGCCTTTTAATCAGGATTAACCAATTTATCTTGATTTTATTTTTCATTCCTTCTCCTTTATAAGTACACAATCTTAATAATCTTACAATCAATTGAGGGAAAAACTTTTTTTTGAAACTATCCATCTTCTCTTATATTCTTTTAGTGAATTCTTACTTGAATTCCTTTCATTCAATAATTATAACCTATGGTCATAAAACCGTTTTCACAATTCAACCTTTTTCGTTCATCACCATTTAGGTTCACCCAATTCTAATTCAATCAAAAGTATTTAACTTATCCAAGTAAAATTTTAATTTTTACGGTCTTTCTCCTTATTTAACGTAAATTTAAACTTTACCCTACCTAGGAATCTACATTCCCAATTTTATAAGTTCAACACTTATTTCTTCCAATTTTCATACCTATGCGAATTTGAGAATTCAAATACCCGGTTTAGTTTTTTCATCAAATCGACATCACATATTTATTTCAATATCAAATATCATTCCCTTTTGGGATTTAAAGTCAAATCTTGGTTTCCTTTCTCAAACTAATCCATAAACAATTTTACGGTAGCAACTTGACACTTAGAAACTCAAAAATGAATATCGATGATGTTCGGATCATCGTCGGAATTATTTTCCAGCGACCGAAGTGAGTACATTGCTTAATCATTTTCAAAATCTATTTAAAAATGATTTCTATTCAAAAAAATTCTTCCAAGTATTGCTATATTACTTATAATACTTCAGATAATATTTTCTAAATCGTCCGAGATTTAAATTCTCAAATTCTAGTTTGCACTCAAGCTTAGTTCATCTCATTTGTACACATTATCCATATACAAATTATATTTGGTTGTATATAACCATTTTAATATTTTATAATTTCATTTTATTGTAATAACAATCAACACATCCATGTACTATAATATTTCAAAAATTATTCCTTTTTACATCAAAATATTATTTTTGGGTAAAATGATTTCATTTACCCTTTTTAAAATAATACTTTATCGAATTGCTTTGTTCAAGAGTTTAGAAACATCTATCGATACGGTTGTATGTTCTATACCGAACAAAATTGATAAACCACTCAACAAACTAGTCAACACAATATAAAACAATTTTTATAACACTAACATGTATGCTCTCTCATATATATATACTTAAACTCAATCTAGGGTATTACTAACCCATCTCTATTGAGTTACGGCACAAAGCCAAGGTATTAATCAACCTTCATCTCTAATGCCACTGCAATGGGTCTAGGCTTTGCAACCATCAACCAGTGGGCTACCCTCTCATTATGGCATTACATTGATACCTTAGAACTGCTTTTACGGCCAGCCTCGCAACTCAACCAACCCAATCATGCCCATTGGGATGTGTGGGGGTAAGAATCTCATGCTTGTCACTAAATAGCCAAGCGGGAACCCCCTATCACGTTCTCTAACCAGCTCTGATACCACTGTAATGAACCGACCAATTCCCAATCCTGATCATCGACACAAAACACCATGTCAACTAACCAGGCATTAGAAATTACCAGATCGTTTATAGAAAGAAGTTAGAAGGTGAGAAATAGGAAGAAAGAAATATTATAATAAAAGAAAAACAAATAATATAAATTGCACAACGGAACAAGAAAATATATTATATATCATAACTTTTGAAATACAAACTGGTAACTGTACATACATACCATCACCAGAGTACAACACATACAACACAACATAAATAAATTGTGGCTATCTAATGCTAAAGCCTTCTGCTCCAAGCTCCTCCAAGTGTATCTGAAAAATCCTGATTATTTGACTTCCCATACAAATTTGGGCACCTAAGAGTTTAGGGTAAAACAAAACAAAACAAATTATGGGTCAATCATGGGACTGGTGTGAGTAAACTCCAACAATTTGACTTAACTTTCAAAAATCCTTTCGAAAGTAAAAACTGCACGACACTTATTGGAGATTGGATTTCCAACTATGATAAGGTATGTGACCACTTTCTGATAGTGTATCTCGAAAGAGGAATACTCTGGGTTCAGCAAGAACATCTTGCAACCCGGCCACACATGACCGACCACTCATTCAACTTGAGTGTATCGAATGTATATCACCAACGGTTGTGATGAGCAACCATTACCGAAAGTATATAACAATGATAGAATAAGAAGCAATTGAATCTTCTCTAGATTAGGTGATAATACATCCTAATGGGTATAACCCACATATCCATGTCGCCTGCCCGAATTTTGTCATTTCTCGGTTGATGAGGCCTAAGGCTATGATTACCTTTTGGAATATCACATTAACTTTGAATGCCACATCATCAGATTCGTCAAATCACAAATTGACATCATCAAAAATACTCTAGGTGTTATGCTAAGAGAAGTTTCCTTCTCCGCCACCAACTATGGTAAGTTTGAAGAAATCAATGCACATGACCATCTAGAAATACTCTATTAGACATCCATCCATACAAGTTGTTCAGGGATAGAACAAACCGAAGGCACTACCCATTAACCCATCTTAGGTGATTTCTACCTAAGATTAACATAACAACCCTTTCATTTTACTCCATCTTCAATTGTCTACATCATAATTTGATTTGCAACACTTATGCCTATATGGGGGTGGTTTTCAGATAATAAACCTGCTCGTGGTCTCTCCGTATTGACAACGGAAATATAAATTGAACCTTGATAGTTGGTTATTTAACTATCCATACAACCAATAATCATATTTCGAAATGGAAACTCTACTGATCAATCATCAAGCAACACTGGGATACTTAAAACTAATTTCTTATTAAATTATCATTTTCCAGTTTCCCCATATCCTTTTCCAGATATTCTTCTAAACACGTTTTCTCTCACGATTCTTGAAAAACATTTCCAAATATTATAAACCCTTTATTTCCCATATTCCAGGAAATATACGTTATTAACTCGAAAAACATTTTCGTCTCGTCACATTTCTTATTGCCTTTATTTAGAAATAGACGTTATTAATATTGGAAAATATTTCCAATTTCCATTTCTTAACTTCTTATTAACCAATCCACTTCATTTTCTATGCTTAGAAACATTTCTGATTATTTTTGGAAAACTTTCCAAAACTAATTTACTTGGATTTAAACGGACATTGTACAAATCATCGTTACTATAGCTCAATCCATTAATTGTTCATTAACTAACCGTATCTCTAACCAATCTTTGCCATTGAACCTTAACCATTCCTTAGTCAATCATGAAGTCAATTAAGTTGGGGTATAATTACCTCCCTGATCTTAACTGAACAACATTCTCAACCTTGAAATGGACAAAGTTCACAATTTCAAATTCCAATAAAAAAATTGCTTACACAACTCTTGGATTCAATTTAAGAATCCACTTCGTTTACGGAAAATATTGATTATAACGATAGCGTTATAATCCTTGCTTCCAAATATTTAATTTTTTAAAATATAACTTTTATTCTTTAATTTTAATAAATAAATAAGCAAATAAATAAATCTTGATTAAAATGAAAAGTAAAAAGTACTTTCCTAAATTCGATATAATCGAATTTCATAAATTACTCTCTTTCGAATAATCTATATTCGATTAATATTCCGAACTTCGGAATCTACCACTTCAGGTTAACTCAAATTCCAGTTATAATTATTTCCATTTGCAGAACATTTTCTTTCAAATCATTATTCACTTTGAAATATGAATATCATTCCTTAATAGGAATCCAGACTCGTTTATCAAATCAACTTGAGTTTTTTTTATAAATATCATTACAGATTCAAAATCTCGGTTATCTAGTCACTAAATAAACCCGCATCATATTCTACTTCATTTATAAATTCCGTTTATAAAACTGCCACTAACACCTTTTTGTTTATATAAAACAATTCAAATTTCCTTTTTAAACCTATTTATAAGATATACATTTCACATTTTATGATACCAACTTTATTTGATTTCTACAATTCCCTTCTCGTTTAATAATTCTAATTTAAAATAATATTAAATTGTTTTAAAACATAGAGTTGTGTTTTCATGGCTATAAATATTGAAATATTAGCTTCTAAACATATTCCATTTAAACTATAGTTTTTTTTGCAAGGAAAGCTATATTTATAGTAGGCGTACCACTTATTAAAAAGATAGGAACAGGTACTCTGCACATGCACAGAGTAACCAAAATGGTTTAAAGTGTCCAGACATTGTCAATACAACAAAATAGCAAAATTCACAAAGACTGAAAACACAAAGTTCAAGCTAGGTAATCAACTGCACATCAACGTTAGAGGCATCCTCATAAAAGTTCCCCGTGAAAGGGGTCAAAATCCGCTCGTACGTCCAAAGGCGAAAGACCAAATCATCCACATAGTAAGAAGCTACCAGACAATATATAAGGTTCCTATCCCAGGAAGAGTCCTTCATGAGATCCAAGTTATCAACACCAATTTCACCCTCATCCCACAATTTTAAATCGTTACCAATAGGCCGGTAGAAAAGAAGTCGTTTATCTCTCGCTTCCCTAATAAATTTGTAGAAATAGTGCTTTGTATCATAATGCATGCCTGAGGGGGCATGCACCCAAGCTCTGTCCCCCTCAACCGAGATACATTTGGATCCGGTGGATCATCAACTAAAATAGAAACATGAGGTACACCCTACAAAGTAGCTTCCTTCCTATCGGGACCCAAACTCTAACAGTAGCACCAGAGCAATGACCAAAATATTTACATGTCGTGCAAATATCAGGTTTCCATTTATACTTCACAACCACATAATATTCATGATTGTCAATGCACACTTTAATCTGAGTAGGCAATGGCTTGTCCGGTGTAATCTCAATAAGGGGCCCAGCAAAACTAAGTTTCTCCTTGTAACAGTGTTAGCATCAAAACACTAGAGCTTTCCTATATGGAAAGCAAGCCAATTTAGACCTAGTAGAGGTTGTAGCACAGAGGGAATATAGGTGAATTGTGTCCGGACTAGAATCAAAAGAACCTATTCAAAAACCCTGTCAATCGAAGCACTCCAAGTAGTCACAATGAAAGGTCTTCCAACAATAATGGATAGAGAAACTTCTAGAAAACGTAATTTATCTTCAGTTGAGGAATACTTGAAATAATATAGTCCATCAACAATTGTCATTTTCAAGGAAGCATGGATATGCCACCAATTACGACAAGTAGGGTGTTTGTTTACAACAGGAGGTTTAGAAGCCTACAAGCTGATCATTCCAAAATTTAGTCGTTTCATCGTGAATTAACGAGGGAGGGATAGAGCCAAGCTCAACATCCAGAAAATCCACTAGCGTATATTCCACAACTACATGAGGAAGGGAAGCAAATAAGGATGTATGATTCTTAGGAGCGTCACGGGGTGGGTTCGATGTGGCATTAACATAGTCAGGCATGACAAGTTGATTTATGATTCAGGACAGCAGGCATTGAAGGTAAGATGTGAGAGGCATTCTGTCAAACAGTTGGTGGGCACTACAAAACCTCACAAGACTCAGTGACAGTGGGTCAAAATCCGTTCAAACCAACAAAGTCAGACCCACCCCCATTAGAACCATTTTCCAAATTACTATCTACAGAAGACGATTTCAAACCCAAAAACTATTCGTTAGTACACACAGCCCCTAGCACAGGGGATTCAGTTGCAACTATATCATGTCTAGGCACACACTCACCAGGAAAAGTGACACGACCCTAAATCTCCATCCGGCCTAGACCGAACGAGAACGCGGATTGCATTGAGAACACGACGTATCAGAACACAAATCAATTGAATATTTCATTGCTATTACAACAATTATATCAGAGTACAAAAATATTCCAGAGTATGAATAAATATTACACATTGGAAATACAATATCAGAGATTAAGAATCTACATAGCAGCGGAAAATAATACATAAGCACAATGCATAGCGGAAAATAACAACTGAAACAACTGAAAGAAATACACAGATACAAAGCTTTCTGAATATAGCTCCAGCTACAGATCCAGGATCCTATGTAAAGAAATATCTGCAAAAACCGAAACTACTAGCTACTTGTGCGGAAAATATAGGAGCCCAGAATTTAGGTAGAAACAATAAACTCTGAGTCAGTCATCGGACTAGTGTGAGAACTAAAACAGTTATTAGCTTTTATTTTAAAGTTAGGTAAATCATATAACACGGAATGTGTTTACCCCCAAGAATACTAGTGCATAAAACAAATAGCAATGCTAAATAGAAAAATGAAGCTACTATAAGACTCAGGTCCCATCACACAACGAATGCAGTCGAGGATATATTTTTACCTTATAATAGCCAAATATGATTGATACGCGAAATTGCATCTTTTATTATTAATATAAGTGAAGAAATCAACCTCAAATATAAATGTATCAATCATAGGCGGTGTAGGTACCATTATATTACGTCATCATATATGTTTACAACTAAAACTGTAAAATCGTGTATTGGAAACTGGGTTTCCATCTATGAACCGAGGTAACGGATCTTCCTCACCGATTTCGAGACACTCTAGCAAATTCCTCAGGATCACACCTGCAATCAACCCTGGGATCTTCATGGCTGGTCATCCATCGATGATTAGTTATACCATAAACTATATGTTAGTGGGTTGTATCGGACCTCCAAAATGATCAGTCCAGTCGACCATTTATAACCTTTTAGTCTGTTCTATCAATTCCGAGGTACCTCGCTTTTCATCAATAAACTTTTCCAACATCCACATAAGTAAACAGTCTAGGCTCCATACCATGACGTTACTCATAGCTAGAAACTAACATATGTCAATTACCATGCAGTCACTATCCCGTTTTCGGTTCATATCGGGGTGTGAATTTCGCGAATTATTGCTACACAAAGCTATGATATTTAAAGTCGTGCTTTGATCATCAACCACAAGTCTCTGCTTTTCAACGAAAGCCTTGATCATTTGCATCTCAGCATGCACACGGTCAATCCAGACTGTACCACTGATTTCCACCAATATATAACCTCTAAGCTCGTATGTCTCAGAGAAGGATGTTAAGCAAGAGAATAAATTCTCCACAACTAAACAGATATACATTTAGTAAAGATCAACGAATATAACATAAAGGAACACAATGTCAGACATACAATCCATTTGCAAGTCCATTCTAGGTCTGAACGAAACCGGAGGCACCTTATTCCTAGTCCTATATGTCCAATACAAGAGAGAGGCCCTCGCGTATCCGGTCGATCTCCAAGTACATCTGGATGATCACCACTTATTACCTTGTCTTGGGTGTACATACCAATCAAGACATCAGTAATCATCCAAACGATGTGAAGATCTCTGGTCTTCAACCACCATCTTCATATCATCGACATTTAGTCGTCATATCAGATAATCAGAATGGGTTTAACCCGATCTTTTAAAATAACTCGCGTATCTTATAATCAAGTGCTATAAAAACACATCATATGCCTCATTCCAATTCAGAATATTCTTTTATTCAAATCTTCACATCTTTAGGGAAAGGTTCCCATAATTTCATCAAAGATAAATTCTGTTAATTTTTTTTCTTTAATCTTCCGTTTGATATCATTTTCAAAAGATTTTATTAACTAGTCGGGATTAGCGAACCTTACCGAAGTAACCATTCTATTTTATTAACCCAATCCCAACCTATTCATCTCATGGAGAAAAACTGGTAGTACTCCATATCTAACACCTACTATGTTATCGGTAAAATTAATTACCACTTCATGTTTATATCTAATTAAAGATTTAACTATCGCTTGGAGTAAAACTGGTGATACTTCATTCTCGATCATTTCTTGAATTCGGGAAATTTAATTATCCCATTCTCATTTCAATCTAATTAAAGATTCATTAAAACTCCAACTTGGTTTTAATACCATAAATCATTATATTATGATTATTCAACTTTAAGAAATTAATCTTGTATTTAACTGGGTTAAAGAACCAATGTTATTAGAAACACAGTTCATACTAACCCCAAAACAACTTCCATTAAATATGGAATCTTCACGGAAAACAAATCAATATATAATCGATATAATTTCTGTATCAGACTAATAATATAGATGGAATAACTGAAATGCCTTTCAAATTCAATATATAGTAACGATCTTTCTTTGTATAAGCTTATCTCGATTATTACCCAATCGAATTCCATTCGATTCCAATTTAATATATTAAATTAGAAAACATTACTTTGGAAAAATTCCGTTAAATCTTAATAAAAAGATTTATAAATTCCAAATCATATCTTCACTATTAATTGGGTTAAAGAACAAATGTTATTTAAAGCATTGTTCATGATAAACTTAAAATCCAATCTGAAACTAAATACAAGGTTCAGAATAGAAATTATATCAACTTATATTCAATACCAAATTCTGAAACCAAGGGATATCGTGTTGGGAATAACGATATTTATACCTTCCAAATTCCTCAAAAATATCTGTATAATCATGGAATCCAATATCAAAATATTCCAAAGATTATTTCTGTTTAATTCCTTTCCAATACATATGTTGGGAAATTCTGGTTATAATAAAAGCATTTTCAAATCCAAATTATTTATTTAAAAATCCATTGGATTATTATTCTAGTTGATAACTAGTTCATTCGGATAAAAATAACTTTTATTTTCCCAAAACTTGGAATTTTTCATCCAAAATCTTTCCCAATCAGTAATTATGATTTTAACATAATTTTTCCATATTGGTAATAATTTTATTAAGGCTCGTACAGTCGGTTTCCAATAACGGCCATCGAACTGCATTTATAGCGACCTTTTTTCCATAATTGATTTGGACATATTTTAAAATCCAACCATTCAAATTTAATTCTCTTATATTCATTGGAAATATCTTTTCGATACGAACCCAATGGCTCTGGTTTTAGGAGAATCCGACTGTTGGACCTCCCGTTACATCAATTTAAAGTCAATGGTTGAAATTCGCGAACGATCGCAGTGCGGCGCGTTCTATTAAAGCCTATTATATATATATATCGTTGATATCCATTTAAAATGTATTTTATAAATCCTTTATAAATTCATTTTCAATTTTTAATCAAAATTGAATATCCCATATCATTATAATATTAAAATGATGATATTTTCAAGATATTAGATTTTGTAATCAATTCATTTCGATATTCATTATAAAATGAATAAAATCGACAGAAAATTCTATTTGAGTTAAAATGGCGAATATCTACTTAACTTGGCTTCATATTCATATCAATTATTTATATTTCTATATTTTTGTGTCCATCCAAAATCGGACATCAAAATCATATTTTGATTCTTTACTGGATATTTTTTTAAAATATTTGTTATTTCTGAATTGGAACCAGATTCAATCAATTACCATATAATATATTTATATGGATTTCATACATCGTATGTATTCCAAAATAATGATAAACAACTATTAAACATTCCATTCACATCTAGAGTGCAATTTAGAACTGTATGAGCATTAAATAATTAATTAAGTTACGCTTATGATAATCTGTCAATCAATCGGTTGACCAGTCAAATCCAAGGGCGACATGAATAAATTATCATCCCCAAACCCGTGTGGGGTTTCAACCATCTAACTTAAATTCAAATTAGTCACTGGTTAATGAATTTAACCAATTCTAATTTGATTCGAATTATTTTTCTAATTAGCCAATTTTCATTGTTTAAATTATAGATGGATATTTATAATTTAATTTCAATTACCACATTAATGTTAACATTATTTTTAATACGTTAAACATCACAATCACAACCCAATACAGTCAATTAATATCATCTATGATTTTCATACAACAGTGAATGTGAGCTAACAGGCATCGTACAACATTTTTGTGATAATTAAAACACATCACTGGCAACTTATATATTCAGTTATAAAATAAATAACTGTACAAATATTTTAGTGAGAGAATTCTCACTTTGGGTTCCACTCCGTCAGTCTTTATTTCTGAATTTCTGTTTTTTTAAACTAAATTAAACAACTATTTAATTTAGCTCAAAATCCAACTTTCTCCTTTTTCGTTCTGGTCAGTCCAGTTGTAGTATTCTTCGACACGAT
This sequence comes from Allium sativum, assembly GCA_030737875.1. Taxonomy (NCBI): domain Eukaryota; kingdom Viridiplantae; phylum Streptophyta; class Magnoliopsida; order Asparagales; family Amaryllidaceae; genus Allium; species Allium sativum. The sequence continues at coordinate 836,963,057 of CM060916.1, forward strand.
TCCAACGCAACTAAAATCGTCGGATTTGAACCCTGTATGAAAAAGATATGGATTTCTATACGTTAATTACAAAATTGAAATAATTAATTAATTTTTCCCCAATTACGCTCATCCCTTCTTCAACGTTACTCCTGAAGCCATTTAACCCATCGCTCGCCACTCTCTCACCATCGTCGCGCCTCCCCAGCACCACCTGCTGCTGATCGAAGTAGCTCATGAGAAGCGTCACCTCGTCATCGCCGTACGCCTACAACCTCGATGAACTCGCCATCTTCCTACCGCCAGAAATTGCATACGACGGTCAACACTTCTAGCACAAAAATCGCTCAAATTACTGAACCAATAACGATCATCACCGTATGGGATTGAAAGATCAAACTTGGCTCTTGGATTTTACTTTTATGAGTTTGTGAAATTATTGTATGGATTGGGAATGCTTAAGGTTTAAAAATTGGACAACTTCGGTTATGAAAATCGTTTGAACGGTGGCTCCAGGAGAGCTTTGACCACGGTGGAGAGATAGGGTTTGACCAAAAGTGTTTATATATATAGTTTAATATTATTTAATCCTATAATTCGTTTATTTTCGTTCGAACTTCAAATCAAACCTAACGATTGTCGCCCCTAGCCAAATACCCCCATTGCAGGCACAATGGAATATGTTTCATAGCCAATTTGATTGTTTTGATCAGTTTTCATCAAAATTAAAATGTAAATTAATATAACGGTCGATATTGAATTTGAACGTACATTTTAACTTACCGAGGCTACATACTGACTCCAAAAATTATTAAAACTGAAATCCAGCTATGTTTTGAAGATACGGTCCTAATAAAATTAGTTTCGTTGAATTTGGAGACCATTTGAAAAATGGCCTTTTAACTGGTTGATTAAATTTAAACTGAAATTGAAAACGCATTTAAATTTACTATGCTCACATATTAATTCCAAAAATTATGAAATGTAAAACCTGACTATAATTTGACATTCCAGATCCAACAAAAGTGGTTTTGTCGAAAATGGAGATCGTTTACAAAATGGCTATTTTTAAGGGCTATATATTATATTAAAATATATATATAAATTCCATAGCAACCATTTTAAATTTTAGACTTGACATAACTTACGATTTATAAAGTGAAATCTCTGTTTCTTACTTTCGTTAGAAAATTACAGTTCAAAATATTCCAACGTTTCTTGTTTTAATTAAATCCGATTTATTTTGAATCCTATACATTTAATTGAAATTAGAAATCGAAATTTCAAACAACCACGCCATTTTGAGTTTGTTTTAATTAAATTTTAAATTTATACGTTCTAATTTCGATTTAAATAAATTTTACATCGTTATTATTTAAAATAAATCATTTTAAATATTCAAAACCCATTAAAAAGCTAAAATAAAATTTTTAAATTGGTTCAGAAATTTTGGGTTGTTACAATCTCCTCCACTTAAAATCTTTTCATCCTCGAAAAGGAACGGAGCTGAAAGTTATTTAACTAACCAACTCAACTTTCTTTCTGCCTTTCATTCTTCAACTTTTTAGTTTCTAAGAACTTTTTAATTTCTCAAATATTTGGCTAACACCCTAAATTTTCAAAAAAATTTGCCATAACCTCCTTTGTACGGGAACGGTTTGAAAATTTTATTGGGCCGTATTAGGCACCTAATAAATTAATAAAAGGCATACACAATTTATGTGACCTATCCATGCCCAACGGAGACATGTGAAAATGTTAAAATCTCATACCTTGCCCTAGTGTTGGAGATAAAATAATCCATGTGCCTTAATTAAAAACAAGATAGACATGATTTATTGTCATCTCCAGACTTGTGCAGGGTTTTTATTAAATCCTGCCCCGAGCACCTTTATATGTATTTTATTAAGTCCATAATCAGTCTTCTATTCAACATGTAATTCAGTCTTCGCCATACAAGCATCTCACTCGTATGAAAATCCAAACCTCGTCATATAAGCGTCAAACGCTTATATGGAATATGATATGATATGCTGTCTTCATGTAGTATGACATGCGATGCAGTTCATAATTTATTTGTTACTATCCTATGGTGTATGTTTATAATCTCACACAGAATAACCATCACAACGCATCCAAAAACACTCACAGTAGTTTATATAATAATAAAATTGCGGAGCCAACTCATTAAGGTGCACCTGTTTTTAGGGCACATAATATACTTCTTTACTCAACGTGAAGCCATTAACCTGCTCAACATATATATACACACACACACACACACACACACGCACACATATCTATGTATGCAATTCCAATCAATTTTCAATTCAGCTTTACATTATATTTGATTTGGCTTTACTTATCATTCATTCATTTATTGGTTTTATCATTCCAATATTTCTATTAGTTAAATTAATTATCACACAACACAACCAACAATAAATTTGTTTAATTTCCAAATGCATAACTTTGACATATACTCAAAAATAAACATTTTCAATGCCAAATCACTAACAATAGATTCTTACTATGTTTCGGTTCTCACACCAACCATTTGGAAATATATAAATATCCTACTTTCGAAACTCGAACATAAAAACTGATGATGCCCAGGCATCACCAGGATTATCCCCAAGCGACTAGACTGTCATTCTTTATCTATCCATTATACTTAAGACTTCATATGCATGTGGATCAAATGTATATGCAAAATCTTCTATACTTGATAGTCCAAAATCAATATAAAATAAAATACTCAAATACGTATTATAAGATATAATTTTTAAAACCAAATTCATTTTTATAAATAACACTCTTCAAACCCATTCTAGGGTATTACTAGCCCTATCTCTAATGATTCAATCTTATAGGATATTACTAATCCTATTTCTGATGAATTCTTTCGCTTGGTTCTAATGTGCCTTGTTCTCGAGCTCTGTAAACCAGAGCTCTGGTACCAAGCTGACACGACCCAAAATCCCCATCCGGCCCAGACCAAAGGAGAATGCGGATTGCGTTGAGAACACGACACATCAGAACACAAAACATTAGAACATTTCATTGCTATTACAACAATTACATCAGAGTACAAGAATATTCCAAATTATGAATAAATATTACACATTTGAAATACAATATCAGAGATTAAGAATCTACATAGCAGCAAAAAATAATACATAAGCAATGCATAGTGGAAAATAACAACTGAAACAACTGAAAGAAATACGCAGATACAAAGCTTTCCGAATATAGCTCCAGTTGTAAATCCAGGATCCTGTGTGTAACACCCCGTAATTCGTTAATATAAATATTCACAAATTAAAGAATAACTAATCTCAGACGTGAGAATTGTGGGAAACGGGTTGCGCCATTGTGTTCGTCTCGGAATTCTGGTTGAAATACCGAGTTTGCGTGATTTGGACTTCGTATGAAGGAGATATGGCCATCGAAAGTTTCAGAAAATTCAAAATTCAAAATTCGAAGTCAAACAGGCCAGGCGGGAAATTTCCCGCCCAGCACCCAGGTCAACTGGGCAGTCGACACCCCCAGGACCAGGTCGACTGCGCAGTCGACTTGGGTGTCGACCTGGTCCAGTCGGCCAGGTTTTGGCAGAGCCCAATCTTGAGCTGCTGATGTGTCTTTAGGGCTGAATTGGCTAATTTAACGGTTCAGGTTAGTTCTGAGTTGATCTGACGGTCTAAATAAATCCTAAACTCTATATATACCTAGGTAGTCTCTCACTCTAAATTCACATAAAAAAATAGAATAGCCGTCGTCATGCCATCGCCATGGAACTCAGTGTAGCCGCCGCCAACTAAGAAGGAAGAAAGCTAATCAAAACTCTAATTCTACTCAACTCTAAAGCAAATCAAGACTCTCTTTCTTTTCTAATTGTGAGCATGATGATCTTAATAAGATTATTAGCAAACTAATTAGATTAAGATGTGATATGGATCATAAGAAAATGATGTGAATTGTCATATATGTTGTTGTAAACCTTATGCTATCATGTATGTTGTAAATCCTATGTTATGTGATGATGATATCCTATATGTTGTAAATCATGCTATGATGATATTATATATGTTGCAAGTTTCTATGCTAAGTTGCGATGTTACAAAGCCATGATGTTATTATGTTGTAGTTAGCTTATGAATCATGATGTTGATTATATATATTTGGGCTATGATGATTCACATGATAAATCACATGTACCTATGCAAGTTTAGATTTATTAGTATGTATAATCTCACATATTGTATGACATCTATTTAGATCTAGAATTATGACATCTATTTAGATCTAGAATTATGCTATGACATGCGTGAGTTCTATGTGTTAGATGCTAGTTCACACCATCATTATGTTGCATAAACCACATATGCAAGTTTATACATGGACTTGGGTTATGATCATATTATGTAAGTTGTGACATTTAACCAAACAAGTTGACACCTTTAGATCCATGACATGTGTAGTTTTATGCAAGTTTCACCCCTATTATGATTAGATCTAATTTATTCGTCTATATGTTGTGATAATTTATCCTTGTGCTATGGGTTAGACTATTCGAGTCTAACGTATATTTTGCATTGAATAACCGAACATATAACGTGGGGTAGGGGTAATATTAAGGATTTAATATTAAGAAATTGGGGTGCAATTGATATGATTTTGCATACCGTAAGTGGATGGCCATAATTGAGTCAATTATGGACATCATTAAAATTGGAATTAATTAACGATTGGAATAGGGAAATTATTAAAACTGGGGTAAAAGATTATAAGTAATAATCAATGCTTAGGACACGAGGTTGGACTCGTTTGTGACGTAAACCTGCCCGGACCCGACCGGCAAATCCAGTAGTCACAAATGTCAGCCCAATGTGAGAGGTCCTAGGCCCAAATTAAAGCATAACAGTTGTAAAGACACGAGGTTAGACTCTTTTATGGTGTAAGACTGCCCGGACCCGCCCGGCAAATCCAGCTGCCATAAATGCCAGTCTAATGTGAGAGGTCTTTATAAGGTTATGGCCTTAATGAATTAAGAAATACTTAACCAGATAAACATGCGAGGTGGGACATGGGGGTTAAGTAGGTGCCTTGGGTGGCATGAGGAATCTAGTGGGTGCCTTTAGTGGCATTTGAAATACGATTAGTAAGACTTAACCAAACACACATGTAAATAAACATGACTAAGAAGAGGGTTAAGTGGGATATACTAGTGGGGACAAGCTTAGGTGGATAGCTTGTGGTAAGTAATTAGGGGCCCATTTCAACCAGTAACCCAAACGTATCTTTGTGGGCTCGACCCAAGTCGAGGACGGGACACGCATACTGGGCTTGACAATAAGAGGCCAAACGGGTTAGCGGTGGCAACGCAAGTCCAACGTGTTTCATATGCGTGTGTGGACCCGGGCTGGTAGGTAAGACGTTGTTGCATCGTGTAGGTATAAGTCGTGCATCCCCAAGTTGTATCGGGTTGCCACTTTATGGGAGTGATACACCCCACTGTGGGACCAGCACGGGTATCTACGAGTAGGGAGTCGATCGAAAGTGGGTAGTGGAGTACACCTAGCGGAGATAGGGGCAGGCGGCACCTATGTAGTCAGCTAGGGGTACACGAAGTTATTTATAAAATTTCTAAGTGAAGCAAGTGGGATCAACCTTTAGGGTGACTGGTGTGGTGCAGTGTAGTAATTATTCGTTAGTATTAGGTGTGCCTTTAACGTTATCTTTATCTGCTCTTCCATACCCAATAGTTCATAGACATTTCCTTGTGTTCCAGATTATGCCTTAGTCTAGTTATTTTGATAATAGTATTGTTAGAATTATCATACTCGCCAGACTTTATGTCTGACCCCCCTCTATTTCTATCTTTTTTCCCCTCCAGGTCCTCAGGGTGGGCCCAGCTCTAGTGGAGCTTGATTGAATTGCTTTATCTCTCTTTTGGAAAGCTTGGACCGTTGAAGTAAAGTCCAGCTTGTTATCTTCTTTAATGGCTATTTATGTAATGGGATTATGTATTTTGTTTTATCAAGATGGATATTGTACTTCACTCTGATTTATGGTTTTATGATGTAACAAACATGTTTAATTTCCGCTGCAATGAAATAAAGTTTTAGATTTCCAAGTACTACTTATTATCTGTCTTGTTGTAATTTTTCTATTCTATATTCACTTAAAAACTACATGGAAGTTAATGCATTCCCTTTGTGAGTGACATTAATAGACGTGGGGTGTTACACGTGGTATCAGAGCTTAAGGTTACCAGAACAGATAATTTTTTTAGAAAAACTATTTTTCTAAAGTATTTTTGGAAGAAGTGTTTTCAAAAACATGTCTTGATGAGTAATTTAAAGAGGAAAGTTTTTATGAAAAACATAATCCCCAATAGCCATATATCTTTATCTTTCGAATTCTCCATTTTAAATCTTTCCTTTTTCGTTTCAGCATGGCTGAAGATCTTAACCTTCCGGATGGTGGAACGATACCAGGATGGTATAGGAGGTTATTAGAGGCTAGGGCCGCTGCAGGTCCAGCCAATGTTCCTCCACCACCAGTTGCACCTGCTCCTCCTCCTCCCCCTCCTCCTGCTGATACTTTTGCAAAGACATGCAAGGAATTTAAGGCTATGGGTGGAAAACCTTTTCAAGGGTCAGAAATGTTTGTGGAAGCTAGATACTGGCTTAAGGAGGTGGAAGAATTGCTAGGAATCTTTGAAGTAGAAGAAGGGAGGAAAGTCAAATTAGCAGCTTGGTTAATGAAGGGAGAGGCCTCATTTTGGTGGGAGGTCACTAATGGGGAGCGTCCTGTTGATTCTTGGGCGGATTTCAGACGTAGGTTTGAGGCAAAGTTTCTCTCAAGGGCAGAAGAGAATCTATATATGGAAAGGTTCTTGACATTGAAGCCGGGAAATCTATCAATGAAAGTGTACGTCAACAAATTTAACCAACTGGCAAGGTTTGGCTTATATTTGGTGAACACACAGGAGAAGAAGGCTCTGAGGTTCGTTAATGGCTTGAATGAGCCATTGCAGGGGTTGGTTATGACCCACATCCCTATGGGGGCCACCTTTGAGAAGTTAGTAGACATGGCACTCATGCACGAGGAGAAAGGCGCTAATGCTAATAAGGCACCCGAGAAGAAAGGGGATCAGAAGAAACCACAACAGCAAAACAAGAAGGGTGGTAAAGACAATAATGGCAAAGGAAAGAAAAGATGCTTTAACTGTGGGACACCAGGCCATCTCAGCAAGGATTGCAGAAAGAAAAAGAAGACTGGCTGTTTTCACTGTGGTGAAGCGGGACATCTAGTGAAGGACTGCCCAAAGAAGGGGCAGAGGGCAGGGTCTACCTCGGGAGGACAGGTGCAGGCTCTTATGGCACCAGGGCAGGCAAGGGGACAAGTTCAGGCTCTCGCGGTCCCACCACTGCAAGAACGAGGTAGAACCATTTCTGTTGAAAGCTTAGTTTTTCTGTTTGATCATCCTGTCCGTACCTTATTCGATTCGGGCGCATCGCATTCGTTTATCTCTACATCATTAGTTGAATCACTGCACTTAAACACCAGTTTAGTAGAGGATCCCTTAGTTGTTTCGAATCCAATTGGGGGCTCAGCTTATTTGTTCATGATGTGTTTGGATTTGAAAATTTCTATACTTAGCGTTGAGTTTAGATGTGATGCTTATGTTTTGGGCTTCACGGGCTATGGGCTAATTTTAGGAATGGATTGGTTATCCAGAAATGGGGCCGTTCTTGATTGTGAAAGGAGAGTAGTTAGGCTCATGACTCGCCTTGGCAACACTCTCGAAATCTTTTGTAATCCCATAAATTCCGTTATGCTAAGTTATCTAAAATCGCTTGACGCGTCGGTGGAAAATCTACGATCTGTTAAAGTAGTCCAAGAATATTCGGATGTGTTTGAGGAGGTGAAGGGCTTGCCTCCGAAGCGGGAGATAGATTTTCGAATATATCTTGTGGATAATGCAAAACCAGTATCTTTGCCAGTACGCCACATGGCTCCTCGTGAAAGGAGGGAACTCAATAAGCAAGTGAAGGAGTTGCTTGAGAAGGGGTTCATAAGACGTAGTATATCGGAGTGGGGTGCTCCAGTAGTGTTTGCCACGAAGGCGGATGGGTCCCTTAGACTTTGTGTGGATTATAGAGAACTTAGTAAGCTTACTAAGAAAAACAGACACCCGCTGCCGAGGATTGACGATCTCTTCGATCAGTTAGTTGGCGCCTCAATGTTTTTGCAGTTAGACTTAGCCACTGGATTCCATCAGTTGAGAGTGGCTGAGGATAGCATAAACAAAACTGCCTTTAGGACTCCGGACGGTTTCTATGAATGGCTAGTGATGCCCTTCGGTTTGACAAACGTCCCCGAATACTTTGTTGATTTGATGAGTAGGGTGTTTAGGGAGTACCTTAATAAATTCGTGGTGGTCTTTGTAGACGACATCTTGATCTTTTCTAAGAATGAAGAAGAGCATGCCCTACATCTTAGGGAAGTGTTGGAGACTCTACGAGCGCATAACCTTAAAGCTAAATTTACTAAGTGTCACTTCTGGAGAGAGGAAGTGCGATTCTTAGGGCACGTGGTTTCCAAAGAAGGGATAGCTGTGGATCCCGCGAAGGTGGTGGCCATCCAAGATTGGAAGGTCCCTAAAAATGCTACCGAAGTAAGGAGTTTCTTGGGGTTGGCTGGCTACTATAGGAAGTTTATCAAAGACTTCGCAAAAATATCAGCTCCATTGACATGCCTGACGAAGAAGAACCTAGTCTTCGCGTGGGACGTAGATTGTGATGATGTGTTCCAACGTTTAAAGAGAGCTTTGACCACAGCCTCAGTCTTAGTTTTGCCTGATGGGAGTAAGCCATTTACTGTTTATACCGATGCTTGTGGGACAGGACTAGGCGCAGTCTTAATGCAGGAGGGAAGGGTAATAGCCTATGGGGGAAGACAGTTGAGAGCGCATGAGAAAAATTACCCTACACATGACCTAGAGTTGGCCGCTATTGTTTTCGCGCTTAAGTCTTGGCGCCATTATCTTCTTGGGGAGAAATTCGAATTGTTCACTGACCACAAATCGCTAAAATACTTGTTCTCTCAGAAGGACTTGAACTTAAGGCAGCAAAGGTGGATGGAGTTCTTAGCGTCCTACGATTTCGAAATAGCATATACCCCTGGCAAGGGTAACGTGGTGGCAGATGCCTTAAGTAGAAAAAGGTTGTCCTTGAGTCCGTTGTTTGTTTAGCGGCGAAGCTTAGAATTCATTTCGATGTTTGACTTTAGACCTTCCGTTGACTTTATACCCAGTTTGCTATCATCCTTAGAGGTCAGACCTACACTTTTGGGACGGATTGGTGAGGCACAGCGAGACGACCCACAGTTGGTTGAGTTAGTAGAAAAGCTCAAAAGAGGGGAGTCATCAAGCCATCTCCGTAGGTATACCCTGGATGATAAGGGATGGTTACGTAGCGATAGTAGACTTTGTGTACCTCGAGACGAAGGTTTGAGGAAGGCTATTCTTGACGAAGCACATCATTCGAAGATGACCATTCATCCCGGCGGGGACAAGGTGTACAAAGACATGAAGCGAGTTTTCTTGTGGGCCGGTATGAAGAGAGATGTGGCCGAGTATGTTGCTAGATGCTTGGTGTGCCAACAAGTAAAAGCGGAGCAAAAGAAACCCGGTGGGTTGCTTCACCCATTGGAGGTTCCACAATGGAAGTGGGAGAGTGTCTCGATGGACTTTGTGGATGGATTACCAAGATCAAGGAAGGTTAATACGGGGATTTGGGTTATAGTTGACAGACATACTAAGAGCGCCCATTTCATTCCCGTGAAGAGTAAGAGGACTGCTCCATGGTTAGCTTCTTTATACGTTCGAGAGATAGTTCGTTTGCATGGTGTTCCTTTTAGCATAGTAAGCGACCGCGATCCTATCTTCACTAGTGAATTTTGGAGGAACTTACAAGAAGCGGTAGGGACTCAGTTATGTTTTAGCACCACATATCATCCTCAGACGGACGGCCAAACCGAGAGGGTGAATCGTATTCTAGAGGACCTTTTGAGGCTATGTATCCTAGACTTTGGGGGTACATGGGAAGAGCATCTTCCATTGGTGGAGTTCGCATATAATAATAGCTTTCAGTCCAGCATTGGCATGGCACCTTTCGAAGCTCTTTATGGACGACCTTGTCGTTCACATACATGTTGGTGGGAATCTACGAATTAGATCTTACTTGGGCCCGATATGATTAGAGAGACTTCGGAGAAGATTGATTTGATTCGAAGAAGGATGAAAGCAGCGCAAGATAGGCAGAAATCTTATGCAGACAAAAGGAGGACAGATCTTGAGTTTGATGTTAGGGACATGGTCTTTATCAAAGTGTCTCCATTACGGAATGTTGTTCTCTTTGGGTCCGTTGGGAAATTAGCACCAAGGTTTGTAGGGTCGTTTCCTATTAAGGAGAAGATTGGACAGATGGCGTATAGAGTGGAGTTGCCTGAGAGACTTAGTGGTGTACACGACGTATTCCATGTGTCACATTTGAGGAAGTTCTTGCACAAGACCGCGGAAGTGGTAGAGCCGAGCTTGCTTAGAGAGGTGGAGATAGAGCGTGATGCGACGATTCGACGAGCTCCTACATGCATTCTTGGGTCAGAGATCAAGAAGTTGAGGAATCGAGAGGTCAGACTAGTCAAAGTGCAATGGGGAGATGATGAGAGCAACGCTACTTGGGAGACAGAAGTGAAGATGCGTTCGTTGTACCCTTTCCTTTTTGAGGGTATGTCTTTTAATTTCTCCTTTATCGCTTAGCTTGTACTTATCTTATCTTTAGTATGTCCTCTCGCTAGTATCTTTGACCTTTAGTTAGGATAATCCTATGGTTGAAACATGTGTTTGAGACATGTTATGTATGATGGATGCAAAGTGGATGCAAGTGTTTGCTAGTGGTTGCTCGTGGACGCATATACACACACTATTAGGCACTAGATCGGCTCAGTCACTTCATATTGCATATTGCATATATATGGATGTATTTAGTAAAATGGATGTATGAGGATTTTTTTATCATATGGATGCTGCATTCAGATGATGATTGTGCACGCAAATAGAGATAATATGTAGCGTTAAGGAACTTTTGCATACATAATGGACGCATGGCACTATCATGATTTGCATTAAGGAGGTCAACTGAATCAGTGGACCGCCTGATTTTGCATTAGATATGGACATATACACACACTATGCATTTAAACATGAAAGCATTAGAAGTCTATAAGGACAACGGATGCCTGTGTTTGATGGTTGAGTAGATGGACGATTGGATGTTAGGATATACATTCTTCTTGACTTGAAGATTTCGGGGTCGAAATCCTTTAAGGAGGGGAGAATGTAACACCCCGTAATTCTGTTAATATAAATATTCACAAATTAAAGAATAACTAATCTCAGACGTGAGAATTGTGGGAAACGGGTTGTGCCATTGTGTTCGTCTCGGAATTCTGGTTGAAATAGAGTCCGAGTTTGCGTGATTTGGACTTCGTATGAAGGAGATATGGCCATCGAAAGTTTCAGAAAATTCAAAATTCAAAATTCGAAGTCAAACAGGCCAGGCGGGAAATTTCCCGCCCAGCACCCAGGTCGACTGGGGAGTCGACTGGGCAGTCGACACCCCCGGGACTAGGTCGATTGCGCAGTCGACTTGGGTGTCGACCTGGTCCAGTCGGCCAGGTTTTGGCAGAGCCCAATCTTGAGCTGCTGATGTGTCTTTAGGGCTGAGTTGGCTAATTTAACGGTTCAGGTTAGTTCTGAGTTAATCTGACGGTCTAAATAAATCCTAAACTCTATATATACCTAGGTAGTCTCTCACTCTAAATTCACATAAAAAAATAGAATAGCCGCCGTCATGCCATCGCCATGGAACTCATTGTAGCCGCCGCCAACTAAGAAGGAAGAAAGCTAATCAAAACTCTAATTCTACTCAACTCTAAAGCAAATCAAGACTCTCTTTCTTTTATAATTGTGAGTATGATGATCTTAATAAGATTATTAGCAAACTAATTAGATTAAGATGTGATATGGATCATAAGAAAATGATGTGAATTGTCATATATGTTGTTGTAAACCTTATGCTATCATGTATGTTGTAAATCCTATGTTATGTGATGATGATATCCTATATGTTGTAAATCATGCTATGATGATATTATATATGTTGCAAGTTTCTATGCTAAGTTGCGATGTTACAAAGCCATGATGTTATTATGTTGTAGTTAGCTTATGAATCATGATGTTGATTATATATATTTGGGCTATGATGATTCACATGATAAATCACATGTACCTATGCAAGTTTAGATTTATTAGTATGTATAATCTCACATATTGTATGACATCTATTTAGATCTAGAATTATGACATCTATTTAGATCTAGAATTATACTATGACATGTCTGAGTTCTATGTGTTAGATGCTAGTTCACACCATCATTATGTTGCATAAACCACATATGCAAGTTTATACATGAACTTGGGTTATGATCATATTATGTAAGTTGTGACATTTAACCAAACAAGTTGACACCTTTAGATCCATGACATGTGTAGTTTTATGCAAGTTTCACCCCTATTATGATTAGATCTATTTTATTCACCTATATGTTGTAATAATTTATCCTTGTGCTATGGGTTAGACTATTCGAGTCTAACGTATATTTTGCGTTGAATAAGCGAACGTATAACGTGAGGTAGGGGTAATATTAAGGATTTAATATTAAGAAATTGGGGTGCAATTGATATGATTTTGCATACCGTAAGTGGATGGCCATAATTGAGTCAACTATGGACATCATTAAAATTGGAATTAATTAACGATTGGAATAGGGAAATTATTAAAACAGGGGTAAAAGATTATAAGTAATAATCAATGCTTAGGACACGAGGTTGGACTCGTTTGTGACGTAAACCTGCCCGGACCCGACCGACAAATCCAGTAGTCACAAATGTCAGCCTAATGTGAGAGGTCCTAGGCCCAAATTAAAGCATAACAGTTGTAAAGACACGAGGTTAGACTCTTTTATGGTGTAAGACTGCCCGGACCCGCCCGACAAATCCAGCTGCCATAAATGCCAGTCTAATGTGAGAGGTCTTTATAAGGTTATGGCCTTAATGAATTAAGAAATACTTAACCAGATAAACATGTGAGGTGGGACATGGGGGTTAAGTAGGTGCCTTGGGTGGCATGAGGAATCTAGTGGGTGCCTTTAGTGGCATTTGAAATACGATTAGTAAGACTTAACCAAACACACATGTAAATAAACATGACTAAGAAGAGGGTTAAGTGGGATATACTAGTGGGGACAAGCTTAGGTGGATAGCTTGTGGTAAGTAATTGGGGGCCCATTTCAACCAGTAACCCAAACGTATCTTTGTAGGCTCGACCCAAGTCGAGGACGGGACACACATACTGGGCTTGACTATAAGAGGCCAAATGGGTTAGCGGTGGCAACGCAAATCCAACGGGTTTCATATGCGTGTGTGGACCCGGGCTAGTAGGTAAGCCTTTGTTGCATCGTGTAGGTATAAGCCGTGCATCCCTAAGTTGTATCGGGTTGCCACTTTATGGGAGTGATACACCCCACTATGGGACCAGCACGGGTATCTACGAGTAGGGAGCCGATCGAAAGTGGGTAGTGGAGTACACCTAGCGGAGATAGGGGCAGGCGGCACCTATGTAGTCAGCTTGGGGTACACGAAGTTATTTATAAAATTTCTAAGTGAAGCAAGTGGGATCAACCTTTAGAGTGACTGGTGTGGTGCAGTGTAGTAATTATTCGTTAGTACTAGGTGTGCCTTTAACGCTATCTTTATCTGCTCTTCCATACCCAATAGTTCATAGACATTTCCTTGTGTTCCAGTTTATGCCTTAGTCTAGTTATTTTGATAATAGTATTGTTAGAATTATCATACTCGCCGGACTTTATGTCTGACCCCCCTCTATTTCTATCTTTTTCCCCCTCCAGGTCCTCAGGGTGGGCCCAGCTCTAGTGGATCTTGATTGGATTGCTTTATCTCTCTTTTGGAAAGCTTGGACCGTTGAAGTAAAGTCCAGCTTGTTATCTTCTTTAATGGCTATTTATGTAATGGGATTATGTATTTTGTTTTATCAAGATGGATATTGTACTTGACTCTGATTTATGGTTTTATGATGTAACAAACATGTTTAATTTTCGCTGCAATGAAATAAAGTTTTAGATTTCCAAGTACTACTTATTATCTGTCTTGTTGTAATTTTTCTGTTCTATATTCACTTAAAACCTCCATGGAAGTTAATGCATTCCCTTTGTGAGTGAAATTAATGGACGTGGGGTGTTACACTGTGTAAAGAAATATCTGCAAAAAACCGAAACTACTAGCTGCCCGTATGGAAAATATGGGAAACCAGAGTTTAGGTAGAAACAATAAACTCTGAGTCAGTTATGGGACTGGTGTGAGAACTAAAACAGTTATTAGCTTTTATTTTAAAGATAGGTAAATCACGGGACTACGCCGTATAACACGGAAGGGGTTTACCCCCAAGAATACCAGTGCATAAAACAAACAGCGCAATGCTAAACAAAGAAATGAAGCTATTATAAGACTCAGGTCCCATCGCACAATGAATGTAGTCGAGGGTAGAGTTTTATCTTATAATAGCCAAATATGCTTGATACACGAAATTTCATCTTTTTTTATTACTATAAGTGAAGAAATCAACTTCAAATATAAATGTATCAATCATAGGCGGCGTAGGTACCATTATATTACGTCGCCATATAGGTTTACAACTAAAACCGTAAAATCGCGTATTGGAAATTGGATTTCTATCTATGAACCGAGGCAAGGGATCTTCCTCACCGATTTCGAGACACTCTAGCAAATGCCTCGGGATCACACCAACGGGCAACCCAGGGATCTTCATGGTCGGTCATCCGTCGATGATTAATTATGCCATAAACTATATGTTAGCAGGTTCTATCGAACCTCCAAAATGGTCAGTCCAGTCGACCATCTAGAACCTTTTAATCGGTTCTATCAATTCCGAGGTACCTCGCTTTCCATCAATAAAGTTTTCCAGCATCCACAGAAGTAAACAGTCTGGCTCAATACCTAGAAACTAGCACATGTCCATTTCTGTGCAGTCACTATCCCATTTTTGGTTCATACCAGGGTGTGAAACTTGTGAATTAACGCTACACAAAGCTATGCTATTTAAAGCCGCGCTTTGATCATCAACCACAAGATTCTGCTTTTCAACAAAAGCCTTGATCATTTGCATCCCAGCATGCCAAACGGTCAATCAATACCATACCACTGATTACCACCAATATATAACCTCTAAGCTCATACGTCTAAGAGAAAGGTGTTAAGCAAGAGAATAAATTCTCCGCCACCAAACAGGTATATATTTAGCAAAGATCAACGAATACAACATAAATGAATACAATGTCAGACATTCGATCCATTTGCAAGTCCGTTCTGGGTCTGAACAAAACCGGAGGCACCTTATTCCTCGTCCCATTTGTCCAATGACGATCACCACTTATTACCTTGTCTTGGGTGTACATACCAATCAAGACATTAGTAATCACCCAAATGATGTGAAGATCTACGGTCTTCAACCACCGTCTTCGTATCATCGACATTCAGTCGTCGTATCAATTATTCAAAATGGGTTAAACTTGGTCTTTCCGAATAACTCATGTATCTTATAATCAAGTGCTATAAAAACACATCATACGCCTCAATCCAATTTAGAATATTCTTTTAGTCAATTCTTCACATCTTTAGGGAAAGGTTCCCATTAATTTTATCAAAGATAAATTCTTTTAAATTTTCTCTTTAATCTTCCTTTTGGTATCGTTTTCAAAAGATTTTATTAAGCAGTCGGGATTAGCGAACCTTACCCAAGTAACCATTTTATTTTATTAACCCAATCCCAACCTATTCATCCCATGGAGAAAAACTGGTAGTACTTCATATCTAACACCCACTGTGTTATCGGAAAAATTAATTACCACTTTACGTTCAAATATATTGAAGATATAACTATCGCCTGGAGTAAAACTGGTGATACTCCATTCTCGATCATTTCATGAATTCAATAAATTTAATTATCCCTTTCTCATTTCAAACTGATTAAAGATTCATTAAAACTCCAACTTGGTTTTAATACCAAAAATCATTATTTTATGATTATTCAACTTTAAGAAATTAGTCTTGTCTTTATCTGGGTTAAAGAACCAATGTTATTAAAAATACAGTTCACAATAAACCCCAAATCAACTTCCATTAAATATGGAATCTTCACAGAAAACACATCAATATATAATCGATATAAATTTCTGTATCAAACTAATAATATAAACTGAATAACAGCAAAGCCTTTTAAATTCCATATATAGTAACGGTCTTCCTTTACAAAAGCTCATCTCGATTGTTACCCAATCGAATTTCATTCAATTCCAGTTTAATATATTAAATTGGAAAACTTTACTTTGGAAAATTCCATTAAATCTTAATAAAAAGATTTATAAATTCCAAATCATACCTTCATTTTTAATTGGGTTAAAGAACAAAAGTTATTTAAAACATTATTCATGATAAACCAAAAATCCAATTTGATATTAAATACAAGGTTCTGAATAGAAATTATATCGACTTATATTCAATACCAAATTCTGAAACCAACGGATATCATATTGGGAATAACGATATCTGTATCTTCCAAATTCCTCAACAATATCCGTATGATCACGGAATCCAACATCGAAATATTCCAAAGAGTATTTCCATTCAATTCCTTTCCAATTCATATGTCGGAAAAAATTTGGTTATAATAGCCATTTTCAAATCCAAATTATTTATTTAAATAAATCATTGGATTATTATTCTAGTTAATAACTAGTTCATTCAGATAAAAATATCTTTTATCTTTTCAAAACGTGGATTTTTTTTCACCTGAAATCTTTCCCAATAAGTAATTATGATTTTACATGATTTTTTAATATTTTTAATAATTTTATTAAGGCCCGTACAGTCGGTTTCCAATAACGGCTACCGAACTGCATTCATAGCGACCTCTTTTCCATAATTGATTTGGACATATTTTAAAATCCAATCATTCAAATTTAAATCTCTTATATTCATTGGAAATATCTTTTCGATACAAACCCAAAGGTTTTGGCTTTAGGAAAATTCGACGGTCGGATCTCCCGTTACATCAATTTGAAGTCAATGGTTGAAATTCGCGAACGTCGCTGCGCGGCGCGTTCTATTCAAGCCATTTAAATATATATATATATATATATATATATATATATATACATATACATATACATATATATATAATATCATCAATTTCCATTTAAAACGTATTTTATAAATCGTTTATAAATTCATTTTAAAACGATTTCAATTTTAAGTCAAAATTGGATAGTCCATATCATTATAATATTAAAATGATGCTATTTTCAAAATATCAGATTTTGAAATCAATTTTTTTCGATATTCATTATAAAATCGACAGAAAATTCCGTTCGAGTTAAAATGGCGATTATCTACTCAACTCGGCTTCATATTCATTTCAGTTATTAATATTTTTGTGTCCATCCAAAATCGGACATCAAAATCATATTTTGATTCCTCACTAAATATTATTTTAAAATATTCGTTATTTCTGAATTGGAATCAAACTCAATCAATTACCATATAATACGTTTATATGAATTTCATGCATCGCATGTATTCCAAAATAGTGATAAACAACTATTAAACATTCCATTCACACCCAGAGTGCAACTTACAACTGTATAAGCATTAAATAATTAAATAACGCTTATCACAGTCTGTCAATCAATCGGTTGACATACAGTCAAATCCAAGGGAGACGTGAATAAAATATTATCCCCAGACCCGTGTGGCGTTTCAACCATCAACCATGAATTCAAATTAATCACTGTTTAATGAATTTAACCAATTCTAATTTGATTCGAATTATTTTTCTAATTAGCCAATTTACACTATTTAAATTATAAATGGATATTTATAATTTAATTTCAACTATCACATTAATGTTAACATTATTTTTAATACGTTAAACATCATAATCACAACACAACACAGCCAATCAAATCATCCATGGTTTTCAAACAATAGTGAATGTGAGATAACAGGCACCATACAACATTTTTGTGATAATTAAAACAGATAAAAATCATCACTGGTCATTCATATATTCAGTTATAAAATAAATAACTGTACAAATTTTTTAATGAGAGAATTCTTACTTTGGGTTCCACTCTGTCAGTCTTTATTTCTGAATTTTTGTTTTCTAAAACTAAATTAAATGATCATTTAATTTAGCTCAAAATCCAACTTGCTCCATTTCCATTATGGTCAGTTCTATGTTGTAGTATTCTTCGACATGACTCCAACGCAACTAAAATCGTCGAATTTGGACCTTGTATGAAACAGATATGGATTTATATACGTCATTTACAAAATTGAAATAATTAATTGATTAATTTTCAATTAATTTTCCCTCAATTACCCTCAGCCCTTCTTCATCTGTACTCCTGAAACTGTTTAACCCATCGCTCGCCACTCTCTCCGTCATCGCGCCTCCCCAGCACCACCTGCTGCCAATCGAAGTAGCTCACGAGAAGCGTCGCCTCGTCGTCGCCCTTTGCATGCATCCTCGATGAACTCGCCCTCTTCCTGCCGCCAGAAAATGCTTGCGACGATCAACACTTCGAGCTCAAAAATCACTCAAATTACTGAACTAATAACGATCATCACCATATGGGATTGAAGAACAGACTTAACTCTTGGATTTTCCTTTTATGAGTTTGTGAAATTATTGTATGGACTGGGAATGATTAAGGTTCAAAAATTGGACAATGTCGGCCATTAAAATCGTTGAATGGCGGCTCCAGGGAGAGCTTTGACCACGGTAGAAAATATAGATAGGGTTTGAACAAAGGTGTTTATATATATTTATATATATTTTTTAATATTATTTAATTCTATAATTCGTTCATTTTCGTTTAAACTCCAAATCAAACCCTACGACTGTCGTCCCTAGCCAAATACCCACATTCCGGACATAATGGAATATGTTTCGTAAGCCAGGTCGATCATTTTGATCAGTTTTTATCAAAATTAAAATATAACTTAATATAACGATCAATATTGAATTTGAACGTACATTTTAATTTATGGACGCCACATACTAACTCCAAAATTTATGAAAATTAAAATCCAGCTATGTTTTGATGATACGATCCTAATAAAATTAGTTTCGTCGAATTTGGAGATCATTTGAAAAATAGCCTTTTAATTGGTCGATTAAATTGAAATTGAAATTGAAAACGTGTTTAAATTTACTATGTTTACATATTAATTTCAAAAATTATGAAATTTTAAACCTGACCATAATTTGACATTCTAGATGTAACAAAAGTGGTTTTTTCGAAAACAAAGATCGTTTGCAAAATGGCTATTTTTAAAGGCTATATGTTATATTCAAATATATATATATAAACTCCATAGCGACCATTTAAAACTGGACATAACTTACAATTTATAAAGTGAAATCTTAGTTTCTTACATTCATTAGAAAATTACAGTTCAAAATATTCCAACGTTTCTTGTTTTAATGAAATCTGATTCATTTTGAATCCTATACATTCAATTGAAATTAGAAATCGAATTTTCAAACTACCACGCCATTTCGAGTTTGTTTTAATTAAATTTTAAATTTATACGTTTTGACTTTGATTTAAATAAATTTTAAATCATTATTATTTAAAATAAATCATTTTACATATTCAAAACCCATTAAAATAGCTAAAATAAAAATTTTAAATTGGTTCAAAAATTCCAAGTTGTTACAAAAAGGCTACACAGAGGCCTGCACAAGTATTGTTGATACATGAGTCTTACCCGGGTTGGAAAACGGAAACGAAGTTAAAGGATGTGCAACATAAATCTCATCAATCAAGGTGTTTAATGGATGGAAAGCCGACAACATGTAGAGTGGTATTGTCAGTGAACCAACAGTAGCAATTTTAAGGTCATGCTTAGTATTCGATAACGACTGTAGGGAATTTGAGCGAATTGCAGATCTAGTCATAATAGTTGAAAAGAAACGAGGCTTGGATTTCTTGTTTTTAGCCATGAGGATGGAAAGAACGGAGAAGAGGAGAGAGGCGATTGATAAGCGGAGGTGCAAAGAAGGCTACAGATCTAAATCACTGCTTTTGGGAAGAAGTGTTCTGCCATTGGTAAGAAGCATTCTGCCGAAAACTGTTTGAAATTTCAATATTGATTTAAACTACAGTTTCATACTAAATAAAGTTCAAACATCCTTTCGGAAAATAAACCATTATAATAAAATTCAACATAGTCGAATTCTATATATAAATCCTTGGATTTATCTCAATTTATTTTATATTCTGAATTTTGGAATAAAACCCATCGTTTTCTTCTGAAAACGATTTATTGTTTCTCTTCTCTTATACAAATTTCCATTTGAATTCATACTCCAACCTAAATTTCCTTTATAGATATTTTTATTTGCAAAATATGTGTTTTAAACCATTATTCACCTCAATCGTGAGTAATATTTCTTTTATATAATCAAATCCATTTGATTTCATACTTGTAAATAATATCCCAATTAGAATTTCATTTATTAACTTCTATTGGTAGAATTACTCAGGAAAAAACTCATTTTTCCTCCCATCCAATTAAAATCTCATTTATAATTTCCTTTGTAATCGATAAGCCTAAATCCAATTACAAATATCGATTTCAAAACCGATTTCCACTTTTTATATAAATTCAAACTTGAATTTATATTTCAATTTATCTCAAGATAAATATTTTATTAAATTTATAAACATCGTTTATAATCAACTTCTTGTTTTATCTATTTAAAACAAGTTTCTATTATCAAGTCCATTTGAAGTTTAATTTCTATTTTAGAAATAAATTTCCTTTTTAAATCTCAAATTCCTTTTCCACATTAGAAATTTTTTATGGTATTTATATATCAAAAGTCTAGGGCCAATGTAATTCAAACTCAACATAATCAATCACCGATTATATATCACATCATTCAACACAATAATAACTAAAAAATAATAAAATAACTGTTGAGGAATCCAGTTGGATCCCTCCAACCTGCTTTCCTGCATCCTAGTCAACATGAATAACCTCAATTTTATTCCAATATGAGATATCATGGTAAATAGAATTAATAATCAATCAACGTTTATATAACTATATAAATCATTCCAACCAATTTAACAACCATTCATCCAAACAACCATCACAAAACATAAAATTACTATATATTAATTTAAAACTAGTTTATATAAAATATAGACAAGCAATAGATAGTGAGTTTATTCATATTTTTTGTAGTTGACGATTCTTCTTTTGTTTTGTTTAAAATCAAACAGGCATTTGATTTTATCACGAAATTCCAATAGCTTTATTCTCAGCGAATCAGTTCCACAATGAAGATCTCACCGCTACAATTCCAACGTGACTGATTTCGTCCTATTTTGTTAACATATGCTCAAGTTATTAATTTTATAAGTTCGTATATGTTTAAATAATAAATTACTATTAATTAAATAGTATAAACCTTAATCACACTTAAAAATTCCTAATCCTACCACTCAATCCTCCTTCCTAGTTACCTAGTGCTTCGAAACTTCAGGAACTAAATACCTCCTCCATGACCGTGATAATCATCCACCCATTCTCCCTCTCTAATCCCTTAAAATTCAAACAAAAATCATCACCATACTTGTCTCCTCCAGCTCATCCACCCTACCCTCTACTTCAAACTCGCAGGTCCCCCAACGTTTCCATCCAGACCTCGTGCTACAACATCTACAGGGAATTTCGACATCAAATGTTCCCAAACCACACAAAAACTCCTATTTGATGCTAATCGACGCCACAAACACGGAAACAACCTTCGATTCCACCCTCGTCGTCTAAAACTTTGGCAAAACTCAACCCAGACCAACGCCTCTTTATTTGGTGTGAATCTTTTCGACGTCGAACTCAAAAAAGGGTTACTAGCATGAAGATCTTGAAACAAGTAATTCATAATTCAACGAATCAAAATTCATTTGATTATATTGAAGTTTTTATTTTATCTTAATTTATGAAGGAAACAAATTTCGTTCTACCTACTGGAAGAAACAGAAGCAAGAATGGGAGACGGAATACATAAATTGGGGATTAGGGTTGAGCTTAGCTGATTATATAGTTGAAAATAATATTATTTTATTGAATTTTTTGCTCAATGATAGTTATCGCCACATCTGTTTATCAATTTTAAATATCTATGCTCATATACGAAATTCGAATTCAATAAAACTGGACACCCAGTTATAATTTGACATTCTGATTCCAACGAAACTTGTTTCGTCGAAATGCAGGCCTGTTTGGAAAAATAACGAAATTTTAACTATTAAACCGTTAATTAATTCACGTTTATTTTTCTTACGCTCACCTAACAACTTCGATTGGCTCAAAACTTAAAATTTTACAATAATTAAATATTTCGGACACGATGAAAATGGTTTTGTTGAATTCTGATATCGTTTATAAAACTTCCTTTATAAATTCAACGTAAATCGATACGCGTTTAAATTGCATACGATTACAAAATAAATTGAATTGACTTGAAACTGGAGATACTACAATTGTTAATCACTACGGATTTAATAAAATTAGTTTCATTGAAATCCGAATTCGTTTGAAAATTTGTTATTTTAAATTCCATATTAAATAAAATCTAAGCGTTTTCCATTTGTACGATCCAACGCTAAGTCCGATCGATACGCAAATTGAAATTTCTATAATAACTTACTAATACAGATCCAATGGGGTAAGTTTCATCATATTCTGAGACTTTTCTCTCGGAATGATATTTTGCATGTAAAACGACACTATTTTAGACAGCAAAATAACTGATCTCCAAAAATAATGAATTATATATATTCTGACTCTAAATATCAATACGAATTCAATGGAATTAGTTTTGCATCTTAATTTGATAATTAGCTCAAGTTACATTTGAGTTCCTTCTAATTAAATTAAATTAAATTAATTAAACGTTACGCAAACTAGCTGCGCGTTTATGGCTACCGCGGTCACATATGATATCGAATCATCATGAAATTTATTTTAATACGATAATTTAACATTACGAATCCAATGGAACTAATTTCACTGAAAACGGAGGTTGTTTGCAAAAAGGTTGTTTTTCAGGCTTAAATAAAACGATAAAATATTAAATAATTCCAAGTAATTCAAAAAAATAAAAAATAACCACTATTATCATATATATTCAAATAGAATATCATGTAACTCCAAAATAAACATATTTGGATTTAGAACGCGATATTATAAAATTACATCATTAAATCAATTCAATTTATATTAAATCCTTTTATTTTATTAAATAAATCGTTATGGTTTATAAACGATTCCATAGCGACTTTCTGAAAAATTGATTTGGATATAACTAACAATATTTAAGGCGAAATCTCGATTTTTTAGTTTCATTAGAAAACTATAGTCCAATAGATTCGAACGTTTCTTATTTTAGAGAAATCTGACATATATTGGATCATGCATATTCAATTAAAGTTCAAAACGTAATATTATGAACTACCGTTACGAGCTCATTTTAAATTTAATTATAAATTATACGTTCAAACATCGTTTTTAATAAATAAATTCCTTATGAATATCATTTTGTATTACTAATACAACAATTAAAATAAGTTTAAATGTTTAAAAATTAACGGCGAAAAATCAGGGTCTTTACAAAAATATATATGTTTAGATTATAAATCATTTAAAATACAACTATTTATTATAAAATAACAACAGATTAATGAGATATAATATCATCACCTTATCTAATCAGTCCAAACTGGCACCATAGCATAGAGCTCTCCAATACAAGGCTGACGGAAAAAATCCCATCTTAAACTGATATTGTATTTAAAAGTTATGCTGGTTAGAACATTTGAAATTTGAACAGAGATTCAAATAAGATAAAACACTCACTAGCGAATCAAATGATGTCATGTCAGCAGCATTGATCCTCTTTCTCCCTGTAGGAATGCACCCATGTGACCCTATCTTCCCTTCCATTTAGATTTGCACCTACTTAAACCCATCGCCTTCAGATCCTTCTAGCACCACCACCATTCATCATTTGGCCGTCACGCTACCAGATCCAACTGGCATTGACTAGGCTACTCTCATAAGAAAACTCATTGTTCAACCACGCCTCGATCGTCGTGAAAACACAAAATCCTTAAATCACTATAATCGAGATTTCTCTCTCCTTCGACTTCCGTTCAACCTCAAACAATTGCCAATCTCTTTAATTTTCTTTTCTCCACACTTTCCATTTTGATGCCACGACCTGATCATCTATGATATGGGCTATGCGAGCCAAAAACTAAAGTTAGATAGATTTCATCTTTCTTGTTTTCTATGCGCAACAATGATTCGATCAACCAAAGGAGATCAAGGATGACTTCGTATCAACGATATGAACAACTTTCAAGTTGTAAGTTTTGGCTAAAAGTGAACGGATTGAGAGGAGCAACGTAGATCATTAGATGTTATGGTTTCGCGACGGCGAAGGTTAGCATCTAAAAATAAAATTATATTATTTTTGAACTACGTACT
The DNA here is from genome assembly GCA_030737875.1 of Allium sativum. Lineage (NCBI taxonomy): Eukaryota > Viridiplantae > Streptophyta > Magnoliopsida > Asparagales > Amaryllidaceae > Allium > Allium sativum. The sequence continues at coordinate 836,987,832 of CM060916.1, forward strand.
CATATTTATAGTGGAAGGTCTAAAATAGAAGAGCATATCCTCTATATCCAAGTTTCCCTATCTCCTTATTTCCAACCAATCAGGACTCTTGTTTTTCATCTTGTTGCAATTAAGTCAGAGAGAAAAGGAGGGCTTAATTGCAAAAAGGTGGAATTCGGGGGGCTCTGATTGGTTCGGGATAGGGGGATAGGAAATGTTGGGTACAAAGGATTTGATTTGCTAAAATTGATCAAATTTACTCAGACACCATTAGCACGTGCCAATAAGCGATCTGGACATAAGAATACTTTCCAAATGCGATGGAATACGTCTCAAAGTCAAATTCTAATTTCTATGACATCTGACTCTTTTTACCGCCATTCAAATTCCATAACTAAAATTGGCATGCATTTAAGGTTCACAAGAATAAACGGTACATCTGATCTTCACGTAACTTGCTTGTATGCATCAGCCCTCCTTTGCGGTTCGAAAAATATAATTTTTATCGTAATTCGATAGTGCTGACAAAACGAAAATTTTTGCGCTTATCGAGATCGTTTTGCTCCTGATACGTCTGATCTCAAAATATGGCTATCTTTATACTTTTTTTGTATCCGAACTTAACGGAAGTAGTTTCAAATTCTGGTTCGACAATATGTAAAAAGTCACATTTTAGAACTGTCAATAAATTAACGATTAATATTTAAATAAAGTATTTTAATATTTAATCGTTAAATACGGGTCGTTACACTAATAGATTTATATTAATATGCAGCAACCTGTAAGTTGTTTTGACATGCATAACATTTATCATTTAAAACATATTGCGGGTTATGGCGCATGAAGAAAGGTATAAAAATATAACCAATTAAAATGACTTTATTTGATAGCAGAGCATAATGAGTCATCAAAAAAGAAAATAAAACATTAATATAGTACTAACATGATAATATGGAAGCTAACATTTGGTTTGATTGCCTTGAACTTAGTTAAAGGCAAAGAGAGTGATACATTGACTTTCTATATCAATCAAAATTGAGGTTATGTATTTCAGAGCATCAAATAAAATGCTTTATACACCCAGAAATAATGAGTTAAAAATACACTTTGAAAGCCTAATTTAAGAAATTTTGCAGTATATTTTATATAATTAGTTTTTTCCTATGGTTGATATATTTTTGAAGTTAAATTAAAAATGTTTGAAATGGACACGGATGGAAAACTAAATCTAGTTAATGACGAAACAAAACCAAATAAGAGAAGAAGTTAATAAAAAAACTAATTATAGATCTGTAGCAAATTACTCATAGGTTAAAAGTCGTAAAAAATTAGATAAAGGGATTTGGCAAAACTTACAAAAATTGAGAAGAATTAATTTGTTAAGATAGTTGATCTAGCCGTAAACATGATTATTACACACACCCCTCCGAATGAATGAGTAGAATGAAAATGAAAGCTTTTGAAGAGGAAAATAAATAGAGTCATGGAGATCGAAATGAAACAAACAACTGTTTCAATTGTTAAAATAAAATGGAGGGAGTAAATGGAAATAAATTATAAAATCAATTGAAATCACGTTTGTAAGCTTGTAGGTCAAAGCAAAAAAGAGAGCAAAGGGTAAGGAGCCGTATCCACATGATAAGTTGGCATATGTTTTTTATAGTCAGGTTGTTGTAGTTATAGGAATTGATATAATGAAATGTATAAATTTGGCCTTGTATTCTATTTGAGTGATATTAAATTGTTTATGTGTATGGGTGTTTGAAATCCACCGTGAGGTTTCCTCTTTTTTTTTACATTCATTGTTTTATTTTATTATTTATTTATTTATTTTAAAAAAAAAAAGAGAATTATATACTACCGGTCCAATATCTTTTAACTCTTGAAAATAATTCCAGGCTTATTTTGTTGGCGTTTCCAACTATTTTCAAATGCTTAAATACAGAGTGGCCACAAACTGGCATAGGATTGAAAGCCCAATGTGCCTGTTATGCAATCTGAACTAACTATGGACAAGAATTATTGAAAAAAGTAGACTCAGGGCTATATCTCCGGGCTTAGACATTTAGCTTAATGCATGGGTTTCTTTTTCTTTTTCTTTTTGTTTTCTTTTTATTTTTTTATTTTTTATTTATTTTATTGTTATACAGTCAATGGTATTTAGGGCTGCTGGCGACTACTAAAGAAAATTTGTCATTTTGGACCATGTACTTAGCCTGAATACTGGTACGAAGAGCGGGCCTTCTTGCTTTTCAGGCCATAACCTATTCCCATTTGGGCCGGCCATTCTTATTATATGTTTAGTTGTTCACAACACCATGTCCTTGTTATATTATTTTTAATCTACTGGGTAACATAAAATCACGAACGTTTAATTCAATAGAATAAGCATGCATGCGAAATCATTACGTAAAATGTGGAACATTCCCTCTTCAAGTAAAAAGGAATTATTAATCTATAGCAAATAGTGAGAAAACCCAAACATTATGATGGACAATAATCATATAGGGGAACATAAGAGGAACATGCATCATGAAGTGGTAAAGTTTTACTTACGAAAACTATAATCAGTGCAGAGAGTAGATAACAAGGCTGAAAGGTAATTAACATGAGTGGATGTTCATGGTTGCATGCATTGCACTCTTAAACGCTGTTTTCAAAATTGTTAGATAATGATAGCTTAAGTTAACCATGGATTTTCTCAGTAAAATAATGATGCATGTTAGATGATTATTGAAGTATGAAATGAGAAAAAAAAAAAAAAATATTAAGATTTTCTTATGGTGATTGTGAATATTATACTGAAGAAGCATTGAAGCCTTGAGTGGAGGAGAAAGAAGGAAAGAGAAGATGGGAACAAATAGGCAGCGGTTGGAAGATAAGGAGACAGGATGAGTATATATGGCCAGCAACCAATCAAAACTAAGATAACATACCCATTGCTCTTCTCTGTTTCTTTTGTCTCCCACTCTTTTCTTTTCCAACTTGCATTTGTTTCCACTTTGCAGCAGTTTGGCTGCAGTTCAGATGTAAACTACACTGACCCTGGATGATGCCAATTATTGCACCACGTTGTACATTGCAAATTGCATTATGGTGCAGTGTGGACCAAGACAGGGCACCATGTTACACTTGTTCAGCCATGATTGTGTTAACCACAATGTTATTCTTAATTACATCGGACAATTAACGACAAGGACAAAAGCCCACTAAAATTTATCCATAAGAACAGCCGTATAATTTTTTTTCCAAAAGGACAATACACTGTAATACTACCGTTCGATTTCTAGCTGATGTCTTCTTCTCGTCGTCCGTCACCTCGTTCGAATTTCTACCACAAAATCACGAAATCATTTTTAATAGCAACCAAATCAAAATCAATCGAAACAGCAAATTCAATACAAAATCGATCTGAAAAATCAACCTCAACTGAATTTTTTTGTTGTTCCTATAATCATTAAAATTTAATGTTCATTTCTGCCGATTAGGTTTTTTTTTATTTCGTAAGCTGATTCATGGTTTTTTTTTCCTTCAATTTTAATGATCGGCTATTCAGCAGTTGGGTATCAGTTTTATATTTTTTTAGGTATCATTTTTGTTTATTTAACACTATTTTATATTTGTTTGTTGGGTTTTCAATGTTGTATTTATTTTGTAGTTGTATTGTTGCATTATCTATGTATTACAGTCGAACTTATTTCATTATAATCAACCAAACTGTGATGTAACATTTTTTGCATTAGTTTTAGTTTTAAAATAGTGCAGCAGTTTTTAGGTATCAGTTTGCTATTTTTGTAGGTATCAGTTTTCTTGTATTAATAGTGTTATGCTGTTTTGTTTATAGTTTTGATGTTATTTTACTTTTGTTCTTGTACTGCTGCATTAATTTTGCTACTCAAACGAATTTATTTCATTTTAATCGATCAAATTGTGATTCAAACATTTTCTGTATTACTCTTGTCATTAAATATTATATCAGTTTTAAGGTATCATTTTTATATCTTTTTAGGTAACAATTTTATGGGTTAGTGTATGAGAACTGTGGCAAGTAGATAGATTTGTGTTGTTTGCTTTGGTAGTTGACTTTTTTTTGATACACAACATTAATTCTAACTGATATTCACTGGTTAAAAAAAAAAAAAAAAAGAACCACACCCACCTACTCAATTAAAATCTCACAAAAATAATATTTATTCTCAAGAATACCTACTCATTAAAAATAATAATAGCAATCAATTGAATTCAATTATCACAAAAATGAGATTATTCTCAGTTATACACAATAGTACCCACTTGTATCATATGATACCTACAATGATACATAACTGATTTAATATGATATATTGTTTTCCTACACAATCTAAATACATAGAACACTGTTCCCCATTCCAAGCATCTATTCATGCATTTACTTTTACTTGTACTCAATCCAGTCTTGAATTCAAGTAAATTCCAGCAACATGCAGTATCTGCAAGTATTTCATACGCAATCAAAACTTGTAGCAACGTAATACTGTAAATTCAACTATAAAATATAAAACTAATAACTAAAAAAATATAAAACTGATACCTAAAAACTGCAATGATGTAAATTCAACTAGAAAATATAAATCTGATACCTAAAAAAATATAAAACTGATATCTAGAAACTGCTATGATGTAAATTCAACTAGAAAATATAAAACTGATACCTAAAAGATATAAAACTGATACCTAGAAACTGCTATGATGTAAATTCAACTATAAAATATAAAACTGATATCTAAAAAAATATAAAACTGATACCTAAAAACTGATATGATGTAAATTCAACTAGAAAATATAAGACTGATACCTAAAAAAATATAGAACTGATACCTAAAAAAATATAAAACTGATACCTAAAAACTGCTATGATGTAAATTCAACTAGAAAATATAAAACTGATACATAAAAAAATATAAAACTGATACCTAAAAACTGCAATGATATTTTAACTAAAAACTAATAAAAAAATGTTTACATCACAATTTGATTGATTAAAATGACATAATTTCGATTGAGTTGCAAAAATAATGCAACAGTACAAGTAGAAAACTAATATAGCACCAAAATTATAAACACAAAAGTATTACACTATTAAAACATGAAAACTGATACTTAAAAAAATAGCAAACTGATACCTAAAAACTTTTGATAACTTCACCATAAAAAAGGTATTTTCCGACGAGCTTTTTCTCGTTCATCCCTCTCGTTCGATTTTCTACGACGAATTCACGAAATTAAAAAATCACGAAATCATATTCACTGCCAAACGAATCAAAATCCGCGACATCTTCATGAATCGATAAAGCATTTGAGATGATTAAATTAGGCAAATCGAATAAACTGAGGAGCTTGACAAATTCTGAAGATGATGATGAAATCACGTTTGAAATCAGTGAGGAGATCGAGAAATTTGCGTGATTCGGATTGTTGAGGAAGAAGAAATCAGTGCACGTGAAGAAGAAAAGTATTAGTGTATTGCCCTTTTGAGTAAAATTTTAGTGGGCTGTCCTTATGGTTAAAAAAGCCTTCAATTTTGTCTTTGTAAATATTTTCCTGTTTTTTGAAGTGGTTTGAAACGTTTCTCGGCGTTGCTTTTTATAGATAGTGAAAGGAAGCAACGGTTGGCAGGCGTCGCGACCGTTTGGATGATCGCATCCCTTCGTTTGAATTCGAAATGGGATGCCTTTTCATTTGCAACGTATAGAAGATTCAACATTCAAATCGTCCTGCCATTTCTAACGCTTCAATAAAGTCCCGCCTCCATTTGAAATTCGTTCAGGTCCATGGGCTGAAATTCGGCTTGTTTTACTTTTATAAAAACTGTCTAAAAAATATTGCTTATCGGACCCGAGACCCGTAAACCGCACCCGTACCCTGCTCGGTTCAGTCGGTCTACGACAGCGGCTCATGCGTGTGCGGTCAATAGATCCTGGTCTCCCTCCTCACAACAAAGTAAACATTTGGGTGCCCCAAGCCCCAACATCCTCCTGAGAAGGCTTACTTAAGTATTTAGCATACATACATATATTCCACAATGTGGGACAAATACACTTCCTCTTCCTTCATTCTTTCTTTCTCTTCTAAATAAACCCATTACCCGAAAACTTATGATTTGAAAATTTACAACAATACAAAACTATGCAAACTATGTATATATATAATTGTGATATAACGGTCACAACCCAAAAGGGAAAATGAAAATACAAGCGGCAAAACGAAATAAAAGGTGGAAGGGCCAAAGCCCAGGCCTAGTAATATGTACACATTGTATTAAAACAAAAGTAAATGGTTTGGCCGACATATTTTTTACTCCCCCACAAAACTCAGGGTTTCAGAAACCCTAATTTTGTCATGCCAAGCCAAAAATTGAACAAATCAACGAGGCAATTCATACTTTCTGGCTTTCATAATTATTCTCTGACATGGATCTGAGTGCTTGGCGTCTCTCTGATGACTTTCTTTGACATATCATCATGTTTCTTTGCAGCTTCGTCTTCAGACTTGAAGGCTTGAGGTTTATGGTCCTTTGACTTTCCAGTGAAGACTTTAGGTTCCTCTTTACTTTCAGATTTTCCTTTCAGTTGGTCACAAACATTGAGTTTAGATCTGAATCTAGTATAATTTTTGACTAATATAGCTTTAGTTAAAATATCCGTCTTTGGTAAGATCTAGGTATATTATTTACTTGAATTTCTCCCTTCTGCACTAGTTCTCTGACGAAATGAATATATATTTCAATATGCTTTATTCTTGCGTGTTGAATAGGATTTTTTTGTCATATATACAACACTTCTATTATCACACCAAAGAATTGGCTTGACATTTAACTTTATTTTGAGCTCATGTAGCATAGACTGTAGCCATTTTATTTCAGCTGTTGAATTAGTAATACTTCTGTATTCGGCTTCGGTACTAGATCTAGAAGTTGTAGGTTTTTTTAGCACCATAGTATTAAGCTTTGACCAAAATATATATAGTACCCACTATTTGATCTTATATCATCACGATCTGAAGCCTAGTCAACATCTGCATATCCAGTTATATGTAAACGTTGACTTGTCTTTAGTTTCAATTAAAAGTTGATTGTCCCTTTTAGATAGCGCATAATCCTTTTAACAGCTTTCTAGTGAGTATCCATGGGTTTCTGCATAAACTGAGATAATTTATTAATGCTATATGATATATCAGGTCGTGTTATTGTTGCATATTGAAGTGCACCAATAATGCTCCTGTACTCAGTTACATTTGGAATTGCTTCTCCCTCGTACTTGGAATAATTCTAACTGCTTATCATTGGAGTAGGTTGGGGGTTGATATTTATCATCTTTGTATTGACAAGTAACTCGGTTATATATTTCTTTTGACATAAAGTCATTTCTGATTCTGATCCATTGACTTCAATGCCAAGGAAGTAATTTAACTCCCCTAAGTCTTTGATAGAAAACTGTTGATCTAAATACCGAGTTAACTTGTCAATATCATCAGGGTTACTACCAGCTACTATTAGATCATCTACATATATTAGTATGTAAACTGTTGATGAGCTATTTATTTTTATGAATAATGAATTAGCTGATTTGGTAGGCTGATATCCTAATTTTATTAAGGTGTTTTTCAGTCTATCAAACCAAACTCGAGGGGCCTGTTTTAGGCCATAAATAGCTTTATTCAGTTTACACATTAAGTTTTGGTTATGGCTGTAACCTTGTGGTTGCCTCATATATATTTCTTCAAGAATACCATTTAAGAATGCATTGTTAACATCTAAATGTTTAATATGCCACTTCTTACATAAGGCAATAACAAGTATAAGTCTGATATTAGTGGGTTTTACAACAGGTGAAAATGTTTGATTAAAATCAATTCCATATTCCTGAGTGAAACCCTTTGCTACTAACCTGGCTTTATACTTGTTAATTGATCCATCTGGGTTTCTTTTGAATTTGTACGTCCATCTGCAGCCTACCACATTTTTATTGGCACGTGGACATACAAGCTCCCATGTTCTATTTCTGATGAGTGCATTATACTACTCATCCATGGCTATCTTCTAGTTTTTGTTTCTAATGGCATGTTCAAAAGAATCAGGTTCACAAAAACTGGATGATGTCATATATACTTTTGGTTTGAAAATATCACTTTTAGTCCTAGTAAACATTGGATGACCAGTCTAGTTTGGTGGCTCATTTGATGGTGAGTTGTTGTTGCTATTTGGTTCTGATGAGAATTCTGATCTTGTACTTTGAGAACCTGCAATTTCCTCTAACGTTTCATTTTCTGAATTTGCAGATTTGTGCATGGCGTGGCTGTGAACTATCACAATCTTCTGAGTTAAGTTGTGATGCTTGACTAGGCTCGGCAGCCTCACTTTCATCACTATGATTCCATTTCTCATAGTAAATTGGAATCTCAAATGTTGAAAAACTTGGATTTATTACCTTGTTTGTAGTAGTGGATTTATTACTACTAAAGAGAAATACAGTTTCATTGAATACAACATATCTACTTATATATATTTTACTTGTCTCATCAAGGCATTTGCACCCCTTTTGATTAGTGGTATACCCCAGAAAAGTACATGGTTTAGACCTGAAATTCAGCTTGTTAGTATTGTAAGGCCTTAGATACGGAAAACACGGACATCCAAATGGTTTTAACTGTTGTAGTCTGGTTTTATATTTTATAATTTCTCAATTGGTGTTATATCCTTCAGTACTTTTGTTGGTTGTCTACTGATTAAGTATACAGAAGTACTGAAGGCCTCCAGCCAAAACTTTAGAGGTAATTTTGCTTGTGCCAGTAGTGTTAAACCAGACTCAACAATATGCTTATGTTTTCATTCAACAAGACCATTTTGTTGAGAAGTGTAGGGATAATTTTTTCTATGAATAATTCCTCTCTTCGTAAAATAATTATTTAGACTCTTAAATTCACTTCCACCATCAGATTGTATAACTTTAACTAGGTATTAAGTTGTCTTTCAGCTATGGTGATAAAGTTAATAACAGCATAGTTAGTATCAGAATTTGCTTTGAGAAAATAAATCCATGTATGTCTAGAGTAAGCATCAACAAAAGTTATATAGTATTTAAACCTAAAATCAGAATTAATAGGAGCAGGGCCTTATAAATCAGTTGCAATTAACTGCAATGGCTCTGTATAAACAGTTCCAAAATCAATAAGAGGTAATCTGTGACTTTTTACTATTTGACAATAATCACAGATATATTGTAATGAGACTGAATTACACTGAATATTATTTTCTGTTAATACTTTCATTACAACTTTAGCATTTGGACGTCTAAGTTTATAGTGCCAGAGATCAAAGATATTTTTGCTACTATAAGCATTGTCCAATACATTCAAATTATAATATTTTCTAACATCACTGTTATTCTTAACAGCGTTAAACTTGTAAAGTCCTTCTGTCATATTACTCTGTAAATTGGTTCTTTAGTTAGAATATCCCTAGCTAAACAATATGTAGGGTAAAATTCAAAGAAGACATTGTTGTCATAAGCAAATTCAGAAACACTTGTTTAGTTTTTTTAATCTTTGAAACTCTTAATAAATTGTGTAGAAATAATTGTCTCTTACCACTTGTACTAGCATTGGTAATGTGAGTAATAGAAATACGCTTACCATTACCCAATAAAATAGAATGATTACCTATGTAGTCTTTGCTCCCAAGATTCAGATTATCCAAATTAATTGTGATATGATGAGTAGCTCCTCAGTCTGGATACCAACTATCATCTTGTATTATTTCAGCTTTGTTATGTCGTTCTGATTGCTATTTTTGCCAGTATTATCTTGATTGTTGCTTTCAGATTATGATTGTGCAATGTTCACATTAAGATTGCTATTGTTCCTCTAAATCTGGTTAGATGTATAACCATGTTGAATCTGAAATAGCAGTTCAATGTTATGTGACCCATCTTTTCATAGATTTGATACTTTGGTCTGGTGGAATTAGTCAGTCTTCCTCTTCCTCTTCTTGCACCACCACCTCTTTGGTAAGTTTGTTAATTCCTATTGTTACTGTTTTGATTCTTCCCGTTAAATCCAGTAGAAAAGCTAACTGAATAATCAGTTTCTTGAGGTTTCTTGGCATTAATTCTCGCCTCATGAGAGAGTAGAATTGAATGAACTTCATATATGGGTGGAAATTTTTTTCGAGAAGTTATCGCTGCCACTACGGCTTCATAATCATTACTTAGTCCATTGACCAGATATAAAACTTGATCACTATTAGGTACCTTGTTTCCAGTAGCATTTAATAAGTCACATAGTCTTTTAACCTTTGAAATATATTCTCTCATTGACAAATTCTGCATTTTTACACTTTGCAACTGATTCTTATAATGAAGAACTTTTGAAGAACATTGATTATTAAATTCTCTTTCGACAGTTGTCCAAATATCATATGAAGAAGTACATCCAATAACTTCGGGTAATAAACTTGCACTTGTAGAAGATAATAACCATGAACTGATGAGCCTATCTTGTCTATGGTACTCAACAAACTTACCATTTGTAATTGTTCTGTTATTGTCATTAGTAGTAAACTTGGTTGATATATCTATAGTGCCAATACTATACTCTTTAAGTGTTAATCCCTAAAAAATCCATACGAACACTGAACAAAGGATGCAGAATGGATATCATCAGGGTCGGTCGTGCATGATATCAAGCCCAAGACAAGTCAAATCCACCAGTATGACCGAGGATGATGGCACGATACGTAACAGGAAGTGCAGCCCAAAAAGGACAAAGATCGTATATCCTGTAAAGTTGCTCACTGATTTCCCGTCAAAAGACCAAGCCTGAGATGGAGCTACAATACAAGCGCTTGCAACATCTTATGTGATTATGTCTCCAACCAAAGTTAGACACGAATCATGATTCAGGTGCAGAAGCCAAGGTCGGTCGTTCATATTGGGACAAAGCCGCTCAAACACCGAAACAAAGCAAGTCGTCCATTCAACATAGGCGAAGCGACCTCATAGCATAGCCGTAGGGACAAACAGTGCCGTACAAAGGCAGCAAAAAGATGAGCATCCTTGAACCAAGATGGTCGGTCGTGCAAGGAACAAAGGAGAGTCGATTCTAGTCCCATGTTCTACTCTTATAAAATTTCCCCAAGCATTCATTCTCACAGGGATGCCCGCTCCTATGGACCCGCTCAACTACTTAAGACGCTCGCTCCATAGAGTCACTTGCACATGACAACCAAATACAGCTCTGGACAGCTGGCTACAGCTAGCCGATGACATGATTGTAATTAATAGAATGAGCGGTCCGTAGACCGCGTAAACGGATTTCAGATCATTTCCCAGGGGAAGCTCACCTATAAATACACCATGGCTGCCAACATCAAGGGGATCCAATCTTTGAAACCACAAAGTGCTGCAAAATTCTATCCTCAACCACTGATTCAGCCATGGCGTCAAGAACAATCTTGTGATCAAGGAAAACGAAGACATCCTCCTTCTCAATCATCCATCCTTCTTCTCCTCAAATTCTACCATTCTCTTGTACAATTCCAAGATTGAAATATATAAATGAGGGTATATTGAGTGAATATAGAGATGTATGGAAAGAAAGAATTGATGTATTTTGTAATCCTCATTATAAGATTGAGAGACACCTTCACAGTGGACGTATGCCAAATTAACAGCTGAATCACTATAAATCTCGTCTCTACTTTACCTTTTCTTGCATTTTTCGTTTTCAATTGCTGATTAAACACAGTTCCATTTATTTCTTACCAAATTGGTGAAGTACAGTTTAGTACCTTGGGTGTTTAGACCATTTTTGGTGTAAACATTTTGGCGCCCACCATGGGGCCGTGTTTGCTTCTTTCCCCATTTCAGATCCGGTAAGATTTTCTAAGGGGCATTGTGCTTGAAATCACGAGCACGCCAAAGGAAATTGCTGACAAAATTGACGGCGTCTCCGACGCTGCCACATCGCCTATCATCCATTCCGAAGAAAGGGAACCATTAAAAGTCGAGGCTGTCATAACCAAGAGGGAGTTGGAAGAAGCAATGGCAGGGATAACGAGTCAAATAACAATTGAAAACAATGCATTGATAAAGAAGATCGAGTCAATGCTTGTTATCCAAGCCTCTGTCACAAAAGCCACATCAAGTGTCGCTGACTCTCCTTTCACTCGAACAAGTCGTGCAAGCGAAATAGAATTTTCTGCTGAACGAGAAAGTTCCACTCCGAATACTGCATGTCATGATTATGGGCCCTGGCAAAGACCCAGCAAGGAGAAAAGCTCTCGTTCCACGGATCAGAATGAAAAGTGAAGGTATATCTTAGGTGCAAGGGGTGGAGCCAAGCAGCAAAAAAGGAAACCGCGCTTTTTTAAGAATTCTGAATTCACCTCCCTCAACGACACCATAAAGAATATCTTCACGACAACTAAGAATATTATAGAATATCCAGCCCTAGAACGGATGCAAGTCAGAGATGCTACGATGAAATCAGGAAGGTTCTGTCAATTCAATGACCAACCAGGACATAATAATAATTAGTGTAGACACTTGAAATCGTTAATCGAGGGTCTGGTCAGGGAGAACCATTTGCAGCAATATGTGCAAGGCCATTGTCCCATTGCTCTGCAAAGAAGGGGCAGCAAACTCTCCGAGGAAAAGGCCTAAACTAACTCGAAACTAGTACTTGGCTAGGGATCAGTAACTGGTTTCCTGATCTCGGAATTTTGAACTAAAGTTCCCGTGACTCCGCTTTATTACTCCGTTTTTTATTCTGTTTATTTAAGAAATAGTAGTCGTTTTACTTTGTTTTGCCACTTGCTATATTCATGTTTGACAATGAATTACTTACAAGTGTCGCGTACAAAGGAAATTACCGTGTGCTTATCTGAGTACCTTACTCATCACTTCACACTAAAAACTGGTTTTTTGAATGTAGGCATGATAGAAGAAATTAATCATACCCATCCTGATTGCAAAAGGAAGGTTCTCAAAGCACATCTTAAGCAAAACGGCTTGAAAGCATCACAAAAAAACATGCAAACCAAATTGGATGTATAAGCACACCACCTCAACAAGACATGCTGTTCTAAGACAAACAACAAGCCAAAAGGTGGAACGTCCCTTAGCAAGCATTTTCTGGAGAAACTGACATCAGGCTTCAAAAAAAAGGTACAAGGGAAATGATAAAAATGTCCCACGGATAAATACCTAGGCTGGAAACATCTGTCCTAGTGTCGGAAGGACCGGCAAAACATGTTGGAAGGACCAGTGCAAATCAGAAATCCTAGCCGAAAGGGGGTAATCAGAAATCCTAGCCGTGTGGGGGTATCCAATTTAGGTCTCTATTTGATCATAATAGCCGGGTCAAATAAGATCGAAATTGGGTCAAAAACTTGTAACCCAAGTCCTCCCATGGGGGCACGTACTCAAAATTAGTCTCCGAAGGGCTCGGGTCACTGAGTTAGTGGGATATGGGATTGGGTACATAAAAAAATGTACATACGGAAATGCACTTAATTGAGTTTTTGAAGGGTTTGGGACGCCAAATCAATGAGGAACAAGAATAAATGTATAACAAGATACCTGCGCCTTATAAAATTGCACATCCAAAAAGTAAACTTTAAAGGTTTGAATTACCAGACCATTAAAGAATGCGAATATATGAATAATAAGAACTAAACCCCTCAAAGAAGGGGCAAAAGTGGAAATATTATGTCCTAGAATCAAAGCAAACCAGCGATATTGACGATGAACGGCGTAAAACGCAACCATCGCACAACTCATAAAAGTGTAACACGATGCAAATAAATAAAAATTACGATAAGTTACATCGTATCAATGCTAACGAGTAATAACAATACACAAATTCATCACAAAGATACACGGTTGCAAAGTTGGTACTACAAAATGTAAAACAACAGTACATCACTTGGCAGTGTTTTCAGGTAGAGCATGGTCATCAACCAAATGAACATTAGAAGTACCTTCATTAGCAACGGAAGGTTCCGTTAGGAAAACTTGGGATCCCGAAGCTCCATCTTCTGCAGGGCTGGGGGCATGAACAGGAACAACATTTTGGACTTCTTTTCCAAGGGATTGAGCTCGTTCATCAGCCAGCATTCTCCTTCCTTGTTTTAAAGCATCGCGATCGCTTGCCTCAAGGAGGGCCTCTTGCAAAACACTATCTTCCTTATCTTTGGAGTAGCTAAGCACTTGCTCCCAGACAAGAGCTAATGTACGGGGGAAGTCCTTGTTCAGATAGCTCAAGCTTCCGCGGATCATAACACTAAGGGTGTAAAATCGAAATAGGGTCTCTTCAGTTCTAATTCTGGCTTGCTCAAGATCGCTGGTTAACCTTTCTTTATCTTTTTCTAAGGTTTCAAGAACCTTACTTTGGGAAGTGAGTATACCTTCGAGCATTGCCTTCTCCTGCCGACAAGAAACCACAGCCTGTTGTACAGAAGTTAATTGAGATTCAGCAAACTCACGTTCAGCTTGAGCCTCATCAAGTTGTTTTTTGGTGGCTTCAATCTCCTGTTGAAGTTTTCTATTGTTGGCCTCCAAGCTTCTCATCCTACTGTTCCCATCCTTAAAGAATGCAATTTCGGCCGCTTAACTTTTGAGGAAACGGATCAATTTAGTCTTATCACTCTCCAAAAGCTTGATGCGCTCATGATGTTGAGTATTCAACTTATGAACTTCGAAGCATAACCTGTTCCAAGACTCGAATCGCTCTCTGGAAGTATTTTTGGCCTCACCTAACTGAACTTCAAGCTGACCCATGACAGTGGCAAGCTGGGAGGTCATGTAATTTTTTATGGCACTCAACTCCCCGACGGTACTCTGCTCATCATGAGGAGACAAGTCTAAGTTGAGATCCATCCCCCTTAAGTCCCAGTCTCCGAACCTGTCCTTCAATTTAAGATTACCAAGGGCATCTCTGTAGGGAGATCTATCAAGAATCGCTTGAATTTGACAGAGAGCAGGAGCATTAGGCATAAAGGATTTGATCAACGGTTCCACAGGGACCGAAGAACTGGGGCATAAAAGTTCAGCCAGTTCAGAAGACCCACCAAGCCTATCCTTATGTTGTTTATCATTACCTTCTCTCCCCTCGGCATCCTGGTTTTCTCCTCCAGATACCCGAGATTGGTTATGCTTCTTCTTCTTTAGCAAACTCGCCAGTGGCGCCTCAAGAGCATCTTAAGATAGAGGATCTGAAGACGGACGAGAATGCTTGAGGCAGCGAGAAAGGCTGGACTGTAAGACATTCCGCGGATCGATGAGAGCAAATTGCCGGGAGAAATTGTCCGATAAAGATGATCCCATTCCTGGATCTAAGAGAAAAAGGAAGATCTAGGTACCTTAATCAGTGAAAGGCGAGAAGAAAGGCCAGGAGAGGGAGAGGAAATACATGGAATATATGAAAAAAAATAAGATGAAAACAGTTCCAGACCCTATGAGATATCATGTTG
The DNA here is from genome assembly GCA_030737875.1 of Allium sativum. NCBI lineage: Eukaryota > Viridiplantae > Streptophyta > Magnoliopsida > Asparagales > Amaryllidaceae > Allium > Allium sativum. The sequence continues at coordinate 837,003,319 of CM060916.1, forward strand.
ACCCAGAAACGAGGGTGTGACGGCCCGCCCCGCACCAGCCTGCATTTCCTCCAAAAGTGCGCTGTACACATGCCCGACTAGCACAAGACGGTCGTCATAAGAAAGGAAAGAAGGGAATGAACAAATCAAAGAACCTGTAGAATGTCTCACAGCGCACGGAATAAAATATACTAATAACATACTTGACATAAAACAGGCGAGACAGTACATAAGCTGATAACTAATAATCAATGTCAACATCAGAGCAGCGGAAATCCAAATACAGCTTATTACAATTTTCCAATTTTACTGTCTCTAAACAAAAGAAAGCTGAAGTAGAAGATACACCAACAATGCCCAAGCAGTGATCTTCAACAACACAGGGAGAATATTATTTATATAGTACGTGGAAGCCTCCTGCTCGTCTCCGGATCATCTACCCGTGCATCACCAGCTAACCTGTCTCTAGTCTGCTCGTGTGAGCACCCAGAGTAATAAGAGGAGACATAAAACTCTGGGTCAGACATAAAGCCTGGTATGAGCGATAAGCATCTAAACAGAGTAATAGCAGGTATACAAAACCATACCTGAACCTGGACCTGCAACCAAAGAGTTAGTACCACATACCGTACAATACTCCAGGGTGCCATAATAAATAGTGTAAGAATACGGGGGTGGGGTGTGCATGTCACAATGATAGCAAACAAATCATCCATAGCAACCATCCTCACATCTCTCACTCAGTGCGTAAAGCGTACGGCATCCACCACTTTGGAACACTAGACAAACTGAGGTAACGACGAATCCCGACTTGTAGAAACCCTGCTGTGACCAAGCCAAACACTTGGAGTCATGACCAAACATTTCAATGACCCACTTCATTGGTCATAGCCCTTGGTTCTACCAATGCCATAATGGCCCTGAATCCGCCTTCGTACCTCCTACCATAGTGGTCCAAAGCTATAGACGTCGATAACTCCTTGGCACGCGTCCCGCAGCAAAGCCCAACCATGAAGTGAACTCGTTGATTCCCATCTGAATCTTAAGCTCTAACTTCTCATTTGGACTACCTTTGCATCTCGGGTTTGGTCGAATTGGAGTGGGTCTTCAGAAGAGTTGTCGCACATTAACAGTCCTAGAATTCGGTTCGGGTCGGGAGTCATCACCTTCATCGGTTCGGGTCGGTCCTCCTTGTCATCTTTCCATTCGGTTCGGGTCGGGTACTCCACTTCGGGTCGGGTCGGTATCTTCCTCCGGGTCGGGTCGGGTGTCCTTCCTTCCAGTGCTCCGATCCGCTCCCTCATTTCTTCACGTATTCCGATCCGATCCCTCCTTGCCATCTGATCCGCGTGGCCTTCCCTGTTGCTAGTTCTCCCAAATGTTTACTTCCGATCCGAGCCCTGCGTCTCCAAGTCGATCCGATCTGGCCTCCAATTATTCCTCCGATCCGATTCCCTTGTCCAGTCCAACTCTAAGCAAATGGCCTTCCTCCTCGCCAAGCCTCCTATGTGCCAAACTCCGGTTCGGGTCGGGCCTCTCGCCCAGTTCACATATCCGATCCGAGCCCCCATCCGATCCGATCCGAAGCCCTGCACAACTTTCTGCAACTTTTTCCAGCAACTTGTTTACGCCGTTCGACGACGTTTTTGACAAATCTAACTATTCTAATCAATCACAATTCATGTCAAATAGTCATAACAACATAGTAAACTAACCATAAACACCAAAACAATGAATTCATATGTCAAAATGGATCAAATGTGCCCAAAACCCCTTATTTTCCCTTAAGCATGTTTAAGTAAAACTAATCATAGGGTTAACAAAACTTAATCAAATCGAACCAAATTTCTAACAGAGGCATAAAATATTATTTATGAATTTCTAAACATTTTTCCAGAATTTATTAGTGTATAAATTCGCTAATCTTCACTAATTACCCTTAATTAACCGTAATTAGTGTCAAAATGATGCTATCACTCACCTTGGCCACAAATGAAACACCAAATCTGAAATACTCTCTGTTTGGGTCGAATTCCTATGTATAGCAGCAGCTCCAACCTTGCTTTGTTGCTATTTGGCCTTGTTTTGATGTAGTTTAGGCTTAATCTTCACTAAAAATGTGTTTTGGAGTGGTTTTAGAGGATGGAAACCATTACTAAGGTCTCAAGAAGGTTTGTGGCGGCTCAAAACTGAAATGAAAGTGATAACCTAACCCTAATCAGTCCTCCTATACCTCTAAACCCGAAATTCCCCTTGGGCCTAGCTGCTAATCACCCGGTTAAGCCCAATTAAGCTGTTTTTCACCATCTGAAACTTGTTTCAGCCATATCTCCCAAACGGTAAGTCCGTTTGGCTAATGTGACCATTCTACGGAAAGAGAAACCACCATCCGAAGCCAATGAAAGTGGTTTCAGGTCAAAATTCCGTTCCAGTCAAAAGTTATGGCCAAAACAGTGTCAACTAGGGGTAAAATGGTCATTTAAAAATCGAGAAAAATCATGAACATGGGAAATGACCCCAATAGTCGTCTCCCAAAGTTACATGACCATACGACTTCGTATGTGAAAGAAATAAATATCCTACGATCCTATGATGCGTAGAATACGGGTCGTTACATTCTCCCCCCCTTAAGAAATTTCGTCCCCGAAATTCCTTAACCCAAAACATACAAGGGATCCCGCATGCCTAACAACCATATACAACATTCAAATATGCAAAACAAGCAAACAAGCCTATCCTAGCATGCGGAAAACTAAATCGAAGTCAAAATCTTACCAGGTAAAGAGTTCTGGGTGTGTCTTCCTAATGCTCTCTTCTGTCTCCCAAGTACAGTCATTCTCGTCCTCGCCCCACTGAACCTTGACTAGCTTCACCGCCTTTCTTCGAAGTTGCTTCATGTCGTGCTCGACAATACGGGCCGGCTTACGGTTCTCAACCGCCTCGAGTTCTACTTCGAAGTCCTCTAACTGATCAGGTGAAATGGTCATATTTGAGTCGTGAACGAACTTCCTTAGTTGGGAAACATGAAATACGTTATGAACTCCCGCCATCTTCTCTGGTAAGTCAATTCTATATGCCAAATTCCCGACTAATTCAAGAATAGGGAATGGGCCAACGAATCTTGGTGCCAACTTGCCTCTCCTGCCAAATCGTATTACGCTCTTTAACGGAGAAATCTTGACAAACACCAAGTCACCAACGGAGAATTTTAAGTCTCTTCTTCTCTTATCAGCATAACTTTTCTGCCTATCTTGGGCAGCCTTCATTCGTTGTTGAATGATCTTGATCTTATCTGAAGTTTCCCTCACCACATCTGGTCCAAGCATATACTTCTCGCCAGTCTCTATCCAACATGATGGTGAGTTACACGGCCTTCCGTACAAAGCTTCAAACGGAGCCATACCGATACTGGATTGGTAACTATTATTATATGCAAACTCTACTAGATGCAAATGGTCATCCCATGATCCACCAAAATCCAATATACATGCTCTCAAGAGATCTTCCAAAATACGATTCACCCTCTCTGTCTGACCGTCGGTCTGAGGATGATATGCGGTACTGAGATGTAACTCTGACCCTAGAGCCTCTTGTAAGCTCTTCCAAAACCCACTAGTGAACAACGGGTCTCGGTCGCTCACAATGCTTTTAGGTACTCCATGAAATCTCACTATCCACTTCATATACAATTCTGCTAACTTAGCTGCTGTTCTAGTCGATTTGACTGGTATAAACCTTGCACTTTTAGTCAGTCGATCTACAATTACCCAAATGCTGTCATATCCCGATCTAGTCCTTGGTAAACCATCGATGAAATCCATCGAGACTTGCTCCCATTTCCATTCGGGAATTTCTAATGGTTGCAACAACCCACTAGGCTTCTTTTGCTCGGCTTTAACTAGCTGGCAATTCATGCACTTGGATATAAACTTCCCAACGTCTCTTTTCATCCCTTCCCAGTAGTAAGTCTGCTTCATATCTCGATACATCTTATTACCACCGGGGTGTATAGTTAGCTTTGAGTGATGACATCCTCTAAGCACTTCATCTCTCAATCCATTGACATTGGGTACGACAAGCTTTCCATTCTTTCTAAGCCATCTATCTCGATCAAGCCCATACTTGTTCATCTCCTCATCGATACCCATCTCTAACTTGGAGATGATTTCCAATAGGTTAGGATCGTCCCTCTGACTAGAGCCGATCCGTTCAATCAAAGTGGGTCTGATCGTCAAACTTGCTAACATTTCTGGATCCAATTCGCACTTTGGTCTGAAATCAAACCCCGCGATAAACTCCAGTTGCTTCCATTCAAGGAACATAGCCCCTAAGCTGGCATGTCTTCTACTCAATGCATCAGCCACCGCATTGCCCTTTCCCGGTGTATATGCGATGTCAAAATCATAGGAAGCTGAGAACTCTAACCATCTCTGCTGACGGAGATTCAGATCTTTCTGAGAGAAGAGATACTTTAACGACTTATGGTCTGTAAACAGCTCAAATCTTTCTCCCAAGAGATAGTGTCTCCACATCTTTAACGCGAACACGATCGCTGCCAATTCTAAATCATGGGTAGGGTATCTTCTCTCATGCGGTTTCAATTGCCGACTTGCGTAAGCTACAACCCTACCGCCTTGCATCAATACAGCACCCAGTCCGGTACCACAGGCATCCGTGTATACCGTCATCTCTTCATCCCCCTTAGGAATGACTAACACTGGTGCGCTTGTCAACTTGTCCTTTAGACTCTTAAATGCATTCTCGCACCTTTCATCCCAGACAAAAGCTTGATTCTTCTTGGTCAACTGGGTCAATGGTGCTGCTATCTTGGAGAAACCTTGGATAAACTTACGATAATATCCCGCTAACCCCAAGAAACTTCTTACATCTGTTGCATTCTTGGGCGTAGGCCAATCTTGTACCGTAGCCACCTTCGCTGGGTCCACGACAATACCATTCTCTGATACAACATGGCCCAAGAACCTCACTTCCCTCTTCCAGAAGTGACACTTAGAAAACTTTGCTTTCAATTGGTGTTTTCTCAACACCTCCATCGCTACTCTTAAATGTTCCTTGTGTTCTTCCTCTGTCCTCGAATAGACCAAAATATCATCAACGAACACAAGGACAAACTTATTCAACTGATCTCTGAATACCCTATTCATAAGATCCACAAAATATGCCGGGGCATTAGTCAGCCCAAATGGCATAACCAACCATTCATAAAATCCAGACGGCGTTCGAAATGCCGTTTTAGCTATACTCTCAGCTTCCACTCTAAGCTGATGAAAACCTGTCGCGAGATCCAACTGAGAAAATATTCTCGTGCCACTCAACTGATCGAACAAATCATCTATCCGCGGTAGAGGATACTTGTTCTTCCTCGTCACTTTATTCAACTCGCGGTAGTCTACACACAAACGAAGGGAACCATCCGCCTTGGTAGAAAAAACAACTGGTGCTCCCCATTCAGAAACACTCCTTCTGATAAATCCCTTCTTCAAAAGATCGCTGACTTGCACCTCGAGCTCTCGCTGCTCCCTTGGTGCCATACGACGAAGTGGCATCACTATAGGTCTGGCATCTTTTACCAAATCAATACGGAACTCAATCTCTCGGTGTGGTGGAAGTCCGGTCACTTCTTCGAAAACATCCGGATACTGGCCAACCACGGGCAAACCTGACAACTCACTATGCGGAATGTCGAGGGAGTTTAGAAAACTAGCCAATACCCCCTTACTGGGTAGACCACCAAACACTATCCTCCGCCCATCATCCGCTCTAGCTGTCACCAACAAGCCCTCACAGTCTACCACCACCCCGTATCTTTGGAGCCAATCTACTCCCAAAATAATGCCAAACCCAGTAAAGCCCAAAACAAAGCAATCACAAACAAACATGCATCCATGACTCGATAAGACCACATTACGACAAATCATGCTAAGGCTAGTCGAACCACCAATCGGGTTCATCACTATTAAAGGTCTATCGACAATTTCGGGCTCCAATCCCAACCTATCTACCAGGTCACTAGATATGAAAGAACTGGAAGCTCCGGTATCAAACAAAACTCTAACAGGAACATCATAAACAGAAAGCATACCTTGAATGACGACATTCTTTCCCTTCTCCGCCGCAGTTGGGGCATTCGACGAAGAAGGAATAGCATTAAGGGCATATGCTTTCACCATTTGCTTTTCCTTAGGGGGCTGTGGACATTTGTCCTTGTGATGTCCCATTTGGCCACAGTTGAAGCACTTCCTATCCGCTGGCTTGGCCCGACAATTACTAGCATAATGGCCCTTCTTACCACAGCTGAAGCACTCCACATCTTGCTTATTCTTTTTCTTCTGGCCATCCTTAGCCTGATTCTGCTTTCTCTTATTCTGGGAACCACCTTTGCCTCCACCACTAGCTTGTGGCTTTGGCTCATCTGCGGATGCAACCTCAGTCTTCGGCTTAGGGTAGAGACTTTCTGACCTTAACGCTTTCCCCACAATCGATTCAAACGTCTCATCGATGTGGTTAATAAGTTTTTCCCCCAAGTACTGATCCAAACCAGTTATGAATTTCTCATTCTTTTTCTCGGCAGTATCTATAAGAGATAACCCATATTTTGACAAAGTGTCAAATTCAGCAATATACTCCGAGACAGCCCTGCCATTCTGCTTGAGCTCCAAGAATTTCTTAAACAACATTGACTTCTGAGCAGCTGGAATGAACTTCTCACTAAAGCGAGCCTTAAACTGCTCCCAAGTAATCTGATCTTCGGGAGTAGCTGCCTTTATAGCATTCCACCAATTCATTGCCCGCCCTTGCAGCTGACGGGACGCTAGCTTTCTCTTCATCGCATCCTCGATACCCAAATCCTCGAAGATACGCTCGCAACTATCCACCCAATCCTGAACATCCGTAGCCGACTCCGTTCCGTGGAACGGCTTCCCACCAAGGCTAGTATAATCCTTATTCAGCTTGGCGAAGTCGACTCTTGGCGCCTGCACCATTGGACCACCACCATTTCCACCATTGGGAGCTGCCCTCTGTACATCTCTAAGCATCTCTCTCATGAGGTCAGTAAACATCGTCCTCATGTCAGCAGCATTCCCATTATTGGCTCCCCTACCAGCACCTCTAGTATATCGGCTCATCGTCAATCTGAAAAAGGAAACGATTAACGACTCCATAGTGGTGCTAGTGCAGTACGACTTCATCCTCATACTACTAATAGTATATATATATATAGCTTTTAAAAACCAAAGTAATCACAAATACGCTCTCTCGTATACGTGTATTATCTCTCCCTGATAACTTCCCTAGGTTAACTACGCAACCTAGAGCTCTGATACCAAGTGTGACGGCCCGCCCCGCACCAGCCTGCATTTCCTCCAAAAGTGCGCTGTACACATGCCCGACTAGCACAAGACGGTCGTCATAAGAAAGGAAAGAAGGGAATGAACAAATCAAAGAACCTGTAGAATGTCTCACAGCGCATGGAATAAAATATACTAATAACATACTTGACATAAAACAGGCGAGACAGTACATAAGCTGATAACTAATAATCAATGTCAACATCAGAGCAGCGGAAATCCAAATACAGCTTATTACAATTTTCCAATTTTACTGTCTCTAAACAAAAGAAAGCTGAAGTAGAAGATACACAAACAATGCCCAAGCAGTGATCTTCAACAACACAGGGAGAATATTATTTATATAGTACGTGGAAGCCTCCTGCTCGTCTCCGGATCATCTACCCGTGCATCACCAGCTAACCTGTCTCTAGTCTGCTCGTGTGAGCACCCAGAGTAATAAGAGGAGACATAAAACTCTGGGTCAGACATAAAGCCTGGTATGAGCGATAAGCATCTAAACAGAGTAATAGCAGGTATACTAAACCATACCTGAACCTGCAACCAAAGAGTTAGTACCACATACCGTACAATACTCCAGGGTGCCATAATAAATAGTGTAAGAATACGGGGGTGGGGTGTGCATGTCACAATGATAGCAAACAAATCATCCATAGCAACCATCCTCACATCTCTCACTCAGTGCGTAAAGCGTACGACATCTACCACTTTGGAACACTAGACAAACTGAGGTAACGACGAATCCCGACTTGTAGAAACCCTGCTGTGACCAAGCCAAACACTTGGAGTCATGACCAAACATTTCAATGACCCACTTCATTGGTCATAGCCCTTGGTTCTACCAATGCCATAATGGCCCTGAATCCGCCTTCGTACCTCCTACCATAGTGGTCCAAAGCTATAGACGTCGATAACTCCTTGGCACGCGTCCCGCAGCAAAGCCCAACCATGAAGTGAACTCGTTGATTCCCATCTAAATCTTAAGCTCTAACTTCTCATTTGGACTACCTTTGCATCTCGGGTTTGGTCGAATTGGAGTGGGTCTTCAGAAGAGTTGTCGCACATTAACAGTCCTAGAATTCGGTTCGGGTCGGGAGTCATCACCTTCATCGGTTCGGGTCGGTCCTCCTTCCTTGTCATCTTTCCATTCGGTTCGGGTCGGGTACTCCACTTCGGGTCGGGTCGGTATCTTCCTCCGGGTCGGGTCGGGTGTCCTTCCTTCCAGTGCTCCGATCCGCTCCCTCATTTCTTCACGTATTCCGATCCGATCCCTCCTTGCCATCTGATCCGTGTGGCCTTCCCTGTTGCTAGTTCTCCCAAATGTTTACTTCCGATCCGAGCCCTGCGTCTCCAAGTCGATCCGATCTGGCCTCCAATTATTCCTCCGATCTGATTCCCTTGTCCACTCCAACTCTAAGCAAATGGCCTTCCTCCTCGCCAAGCCTCCTATGTGCCAAACTCCGGTTCGGGTCGGGCCTCTCGCCCAGTTCACATATCCGATCCGAGCCCCCATCCGATCCGATCCGAAGCCCTGCACAACTTTCTGCAACTTTTTCCAGCAACTTGTTTACGCCGTTCGACGACGTTTTTGACAAATCTAACTATTCTAATCAATCACAATTCATGTCAAATAGTCATAACAACATAGTAAACTAACCATAAACACCAAAACAATGAATTCATATGTCAAAATGGATCAAATGTGCCCAAAACCCCTTATTTTCCCTTAAGCATGTTTAAGTAAAACTAATCATAGGGTTAACAAAACTTAATCAAATCGAACCAAATTTCTAACAGAGGCATAAAATATTATTTACGAATTTCTAAACATTTTTCCAGAATTTATTAGTGTATAAATTCGCTAATCTTCACTAATTACCCTTAATTAACCGTAATTAGTGTCAAAATGATGCTATCACTCACCTTGGCCACAAATGAAACACCAAATCTGAAATACTCTCTGTTTGGGTCGAATTCCTATGTATAGCAGCAGCTCCAACCTTGCTTTGTTGCTATTTGGCCTTGTTTTGATGTAGTTTAGGCTTAATCTTCACTAAAAATGTGTTTTGGAGTGGTTTTAGAGGATGGAAACCATTACTAAGGTCTCAAGAAGGTTTGTGGCGGCTCAAAACTGAAATGAAAGTGATAACCTAACCCTAATCAGTCCTCCTATACCTCTAAACCCGAAATTCCCCTTGGGCCTAGCTGCTAATCACCCGGTTAAGCCCAATTAAGCTGTTTTTCACCATCTGAAACTTGTTTCAGCCATATCTCCCAAACGGTAAGTCCGTTTGGCTAATGTGACCATTCTACGGAAAGAGAAACCACCATCCGAAGCCAATGGAAGTGGTTTCAGGTCAAAATTCCTTTCCAGTCAAAAGTTATGGCCAAAACAGTGCCAACTAGGGGTAAAATGGTCATTTAAAAATCGAGAAAAATCATGAACATGGGAAATGACCCCTATAGTCGTCTCCCAAAGTTACATGACCATACGACTTCGTATGTGAAAGAAATAAATATCCTACGATCCTATGATGCGTAGAATACGGGTCGTTACAGAGGGGTTTTTCGTGAAATTCTTACAATTAAAAGGTTTTGAAATACAAAATGTCCAAATACTGGTCTCACCTTGAACAAGGTCTTCAGCTAAATCAAGGGGATTAAGACCTTTAAGAGCTTCTAAACCATATTCTTCTTGGTTGTCTTCAGAAGAATTCTCTCCGCCTCCTTGGTTTTCTTTAGAAGTCACTACAATTCCGTCAGACTACTCCACTTCCCGCACTTGATCCAAGGTGATCTCCAAAGGAGTCACATTCACATCTCCCTGGACAGCTTCCTTTAAGGGAGGCCCATCTTTTCCGCACAAGACCACTAAAGTCTTAGGGCCTTGGTGCTTTGGACGCTTGGATACTACCTTTTTGGCAGAGGTTGCTTTGCTTTTGAAAGATGCCTCGCTGCTCCCCATGGTGCTAGAACATTCCTTTTTCAAAGATTTCTTGACAGGGGATTTGCCGGTAACTTTTTTTTTTTAGAAGTATCCACTACGAAGGTGCACAGAGAGGAAAGCAAATTATATTGCATTATGGACCCTTCAGTGATCAGGAATTTCCTATTTCTCTCGCCCTCATCAACAGCTAATAATGAGTTGCATAAATCTTGGTCGAAGGGTATGCTTTGATCGGGAAGCGCTGTAGTATATCCAAAAGATTTGAAGAAAAAGGAAGAGGGGCAAGATGAAATTTAAAGAATAAAAATAATTACTGTCGTCCATTCAAAAGCCAAAGAAAATATCGGGACATCAGATAAAGAAGTACTGATTGGGAAATCCTCGCACACTGTCCAATAAGCCAGTAATTATTTTCGAACCCCGGCTTTCCACAAAGATAAACGAGGGACGCTGGCTTCTTGTCTTGAAAGCATATAATGAGCATATATCCTTAAACGAAGGAGCCTAATATTTTTCCCTCATAAAAAGGATATAAAGGAATATATCTAGAGTATTCTCACCACATCGGCTTAGTACTCGAATACACAAATAAGTGTCCCATCAAGCTCTAGCTGGCATCCCGAAATTCAACTGTTCGCACAATAACAAAAAATATATCAAGCCTCTCGCTCACAGAGAGAGACAACCCCAGTCCGCTACAACAAAACAATCCCAAATTTTAGCGCGACCGACCCCTCAACAAATCTACCAAACAATGTGCGATCAAACATGTCGAAACTAGTAATTCCTTACTAAAGGAAATCACGGACTTCGAGGGGCAAGTGTTAGTCCCTAAAAAATCCATATGCACATTGAACAAAGGACGCGGAATGGATATCATCAGGGTCGGTCGTGCATGATATCAAGCCCAAGACAAGTCATGTAAACCAGTACGACCGAGGATGATGGCACGATATGTAACGGGAAGTGCGGCCTAAAAAGGATAGAGATCGTATATCCTGTAAAGTCGCTCACTGACTTCCAGTCAAAAAACCAAGCCTAAGATGGAGCTGCAATACAAGCACTTGCAACATCTTATGTGACTATGTCTCCAACCAAAGTTAGACACGAATCGTGATTCAGGTGCGGAAGCCAAGGTCGGCCGGTCGTATTGGGACAAAGCCGCTCAAACACCAAAACAAAGCAAATCGTCCATTTATCATAGGTGGAAGCGACTTCATAGCATAACCATAGGGACAAACAGCGTTGTACAAAGGCAGCAAAAAGATGAGCACCCTTGAACCAAAATGGTCGGTCGCGCAAGGAACAAAGGAGAGTCGATTCCAGTCTCATGTTCTACTCTTATAAAATTTCCCAAAGTATTCATTCTCACTGGGACGCCCGCTCCTATGGACCCACTCAACTAGTTAAGATGCTCTCTCCGTTGATTCACTCACGCATGACAACCAAATACATCTCTGGACAGCTGGCTACAACTAACCAATGGCATGATTGTATTTAATAGAATGAGTGGTCCGTAGCCCGCATAAACGGATTCTAGATCATTTCCCAGGGGAAGCTCACCTATAAATACACCATGGATGCCAACATAAAGGGGATCCAATCTTTGAAAGCACAAAGTGCTGCTAAATTCTATCCTCAACCACAGATTTGGCCATGGCGTCAAGAACAATCTTGTGATCAAGGAAAACAAAGACATCCTCCTTCTCAATCATTCATCCATCCTTCTTCTCATCAAATTCTATCATTCTCTTGTACAATTCCAAGATTGAAATATATAAATTAGGGTATATTGAGTGAATATAGAGATGTATGGAAAGAGAGAATTGATGTATTTTGTAATCCTCATTATAAGATTGAGAAACACCTTCATAGTGGACGTAGGCCTAATTAACGGCTGAACCACTATAAATCTCGTCTCTACTTTACCTTTTCTCGCATTTTTCATTTTCAATTGATGATTAAGCATGGTTCCATTTATTTCTTACCAAATTGGTGAAGTACAATTTTAGTACCTTGGGTGTTTAGACCATTTTTGGTGTAAACATTAAGACCATAACCTTGAATAGCAGTTTCAACTTGCAATTTCCAAAGACGATAATTTTCTTCTTCGAGATGTATAATAATTAACTGACTTTTGAGACTGATGACTATTTTTGCTAATGATTAGCAGGTACAAATCCAGAAGAAGTATTCAGACCATTGTCTGATGCCACAGATGTTGTTTCATCACCCATTTATAAGGCAAATGACGACGAAGGATTATCAGGAAAAAAAATCAGATCAAGAATGCTGAAATTAAGCACGAATCTAAGTATATTACTCAGACATGTATGTAGCAGCTAGAGAATTCTAATGACGAATATTTTTCGATTTTAATACCTTTTCTGAAGATTTATCTAGGCAAGGCTCTTACTTGTTTGATAATTTCTTGTATTCTTGGTTGATTTCCCAGTGATCTTGTTACTGAAAATAGAAGATATAACAAATTGATTAGCTGTAGCCTGGTCTAACCGATTTCAAGGCTTGGCCTGTTCGATGAAATTATATCTTCTCTCAAATGATGAGGCACCCCCTCTGATGATCCATACTCATGTGACGATGCCAAAATCTGATGAGTATGTAGATCGAATATCACATCAGCGTATTCAGTATGCCGATAGGCTATTAACTCTGAACGAAGATAGAGTTTGTCTGTTTTGAATTGAAGAAATTATTGAGGAGAATTGAAACAAGATGTTGAATGAATACTTAATGTAAATCCTTTATTCATCATTGTAAAAAGTGATACCAAGCTGTACAGACTATGTACATATATATAATTGTGATATAACAGTCATAACCCAAAAGGGAAAATGAAAACACAGGCAGCAAAATGAAATAAAAGGTGGATAGGCTAAATTCAGGCCCAGTAATGTGTACATTGTTTTAAAACAGAAGTAAATGGTTTGGCCGACATATTTCACTAACTACCTAATCAGCGCTCGGGATTAGCACACTTCAGCTGCAAGCAAACCCGAAGCTCGAATAAAGCATATCCTAATTAAATTTCTGAAGAAAATGAAAAGTAATATGTTGAGAACTTATGTAACACCCCATATTTCTGTTAACACTAAAGTTACTAATTTAATAATAAATGTGTAAAGGGGAGATGTATCTAATGTGCATACAAATTTAATAATAAATGTGTAAAGGGGAGATGTATCTAATGTGCATACAAAATTAATAATAAATGTGTAAAGGGGAGATGTATCTAATGTGCATACAAATTTAATAATAAATGTGTAAAGGGGGGATGTATCTAATGTGCATACAAATTTAATAATAAATGTGTAAAGGGGGATGTATCTAATGTGCATACAAATTTAATAATAAATGTTAATAATGTACATTAAGAAAGTAATTGTGAACATAATTGGCTTCTCTTTAGAACAGATGGCTTTGATTAACCTTGGCTTCATCGACGGCTCAAATTAACTTGCAATCCTATATAAACAGCCCCCTAGTCTCCTTCTCTTTGCACCATTCTTCTCTAACCTTATTTGTTAGATCTGAAATTCTTGATGGACATGGCTTCTTCTTCTTCCTCTAAATCTAAATAAATAGATTAAAATAAAATATAAATCAAGACGAGGATATGCTGCTCAAGTCTTTCAAGAGAAGATTCAAAACAAGTTAGGATTCAAGTATAGATTCAACGGCTTCAAGCAACGCTATCTTTCTATTCTTTTCTAGATCCAATCAATGTAAGTCGGTTACTTTTTAGATTTGAACGCCTTTTTCTATTTGTGACAAGAAAATAAAAGAATATAAGAAATATGCCTTATCATTTCATTGAAATCTGTGCTTGTTTATGACTTTGGATCTGATTCTTGATTATGGCCTAGAACACATTGTGACTAAATTGCCAATGCTTAAGATTATGACTATGGAACTGTGGCCTTTGAAACCATATGCCTTTGACTATGAACATAAGCCTTTGACTATGAACATAAGCCTTTGACAAGGAGCATAAACCAATGCCTATGACTATGACAAGGACAATAGTGGATAATTACCTATGTTTCATGAACATGATATTATTGCCTAAGATTATGACTGTGAAATTGGATCTAAACTTGATTATCTATTCCAGTATATTCTTAATTATCCTTGGATCTTGATTATGGGAATTTATCTATTAAGTTAGATCTACCCATATACATGAACCTATGTTATTTATTCAACCCTTTTCATGTCATAATATTATCAGATCTATAGGCCTTCGAAGCTTTAAATCAATTTATTCAGTGTAATTTGTTAGATCTGAAATTAGTGAATTAGTGAATTATCATCTTATGCCAGTTATTATGTCTATCTTTTCATGGCATTTTGGTTCATTCCCTTTTATCCATGAATCTAGATTTATTTATAATCTGGGATGAATCATGATTATACGAACGGTGGGAACACGATTTGGGAAAACATGAAATTGACTAAAACGTATTTGTAAACTTGAAAATTGGCATAATGTGGAACATTAACATAATTATGATTGACATAATTTAGAACATGTATTATGGCATGTTTATTAGTGTTAGATCAAAATTTGGACCTAACACCCAAATTGTTCTGAATCTTATAGAGTTTTAACTGGAGAATGAAGAAAAAGCAGAAAACACACAGGATTTATATTGGTTCGGCGTTAACGAGCCTACATCCACTTTATATGTTATCGATTATACTTTGAATGCTAGTACAATCAATTATCTCTCCCTAGCTCACTTTTACAATTGTGATTTCTCTCAATAATATAGTAATAAAACTGATAAGAAATGGTAGTATGACAATAATGGCGGAATCAGAACTCAATATTGCCAAAAGGATCCCAAAAAATGCCAAACTCTGGGCTATTTATAGCTGATTTTGTCAGGCGGATCGTGGTCACACGTGGCACGAATCCCGAGAACATCGGATCGTATCGCAGTCGATGAAGAAA
Organism: Allium sativum; assembly: GCA_030737875.1. Lineage (NCBI taxonomy): Eukaryota > Viridiplantae > Streptophyta > Magnoliopsida > Asparagales > Amaryllidaceae > Allium > Allium sativum. Next base: position 837,018,593 of record CM060916.1, read on the forward strand.
TAGTCAAATTAGCCGTTGTGGACAGGTGTCGCGATCCCCTTAAAAATCGGATCGAGCAACTGGGGAGAATCAGTCAAAATGACAGTTGGGGACACGTGTCGCTGGATCCGTGTATCTCGGATCGCCGAAGACTAGCTCGTGCTTGAACGGGTCAGAGGCTTCGCCGTGCATCAGGGGATCGGATCAGTCTATACTGGGCAGCGATGTATGTACGGATCGAGTCGCATAGAAGTGGTCGCTTCGTTGATGCAATGGGCGCGATCCGATGAGGTGCGATCCGATGAGGGGCGATCCGATGGTGCGATCCGTTCCTTCATGTGCTTAGGGAACGTAGTTTCATACTTTCTTCTTGTGAGTGAACCTGGGTGGCTTGGTCAAAAAGCTAGCCAACATTTTGCCCCCTCGAAGTATGTTTGATCGATGATGGAACATGCTTCGAAACTATAAAAACGTCTTTTCATAAAGAGATGCAAATCAGTGAACAATTCCTTTTCTGGGATCTTTCAGAGTCTTCATCATCGAATATGTCGGTCGTTTTCCGATTTGGATCGCATGCGCGAGTCGCGGTCCGTTAACGAGTCATTCGCCTCGCTCTTTGGTGAGCACTTGGGCCTCTTCACGGAACGGAACGAGATGGGCTTCTCTTCGAGACGTGGTGGGCTTTTGGTCCGCGGCCCGTCTATTTTCGCGGATCGAATAAGACAAAAAGGGGAGACAAACGGTCGCCCTTTTGCCTATATAAGTCGACCCTCCTCTCCACTTTCTTCCTTCTTCTTGCTTTCGTATCGTACCGCCAGCTCCATCAAGGAAAAACCTTAGTTTCGATTTCCAAATTCTCGCTCGATTTCGAACTTTAAAAAGGTAACTAGACGATTTCTCTTGAGTTTCTACCGTGTTCGCACTAGTTTAGAGAGTATGGACAGCGGGATTTTATAGGATTTGGTGATAGTGGACGTGAGCGTGCCTGGTGCGAAGAGGAGAGTTGAGGAAGGAGAAGGAAGGGATGACCAGGTCGGTTCGTGGGCGAGGTCTGAGTTCGGAGTGGTAGCGAGACGAGGGGAGAGGGTACAGAACTGGAAGGTTGATTTGGGTAGCAGATCGGATCGCGGAAATGACAAGGCTACGATTCGTGCGAGTGTCGGATCGCGGAGATACCAGAGCTTTGGGTCGTGGAGGATGGGGGCGATGCGGATCGCCAAGAAGCCATCGCGATCCGTTCAGGATGAGTTGGTGCGCCTCACGATTCGAAGCTTTTCCATATCCTAATACCCTTCCGCGTATCGAGTCCTTCACCGCGATCCGTCCACATGCGGCGATCCGAACCTGTCTTGCGATTCGACCGCTGACTAAATCATATGATGCGACTTTAACAAATCGATGAACAGTTAGGTTAGAGCCCTTGACACGAACATTCCAGATCGAACAAACGTATAATCTATCAATCGAACGATGACCAATGTCTAGATGATTTTATTGACCCTTGTATTTTTCTTTAATGCATGCACAAGCACACACACCGGCACCTGCACACATGGGGAATGGGTAGTTTTAATCTCATTTCTCATGTTTTCTCGCCTAACAGTAATGTCGGATAATCAATCTTCTTCAAGATCCGTTACAGAAATGGAGTCCGAGGTTCCTGAGCAACACAACCCCGAGGTCCCTCCAGTTAGCCCAGGGGGTGAAGATTCCGGATCTGAATACGAGGCAACGGAATCAGATCCGTCTGAAAGTACTTCATCTGGTGAAGAGTCTGAAACAGACAGGCGAGCTCCCGATGAGATTCCTGGCGCGCTCGGGATAGAGAAATTTTCTGACTCTTTAGCATCTAAGCTCGATGACATAAAGCTTAAAAGAATTTGCCTGCGACATGGGATCCCTTGGGATGATGTGAGGACACCCGTTAGCGAAGATAGACCCCACTTAGCTCCGGAAGGATATATGGCAATCAGCTGAACCATGTGCTTGGTAGGAGCTATTCCTCCGTTTCCTCCAATTGTCATCGAGACTTTAAAACGACTGGGTATCGCCCCAATGCAGCTTCATCCTAACGCCTACGCATCTCTATACACCCTATATATTGCATACGCGGAGATCCTGCATACCGAACTCACATTCAGAGATTTAACATTCTTTATCTTTTCAAGCATCGCTCCTCGGCAACCCCAAATTTCTCTTTCTTTGAATCTGTGGCGAATAGGAAAGTTCTGTATGACGGATATAGCAATATAAAGGATCCCAAGTCTGATTGGTTCTATATAAAGAAACAGGCCGAGTGCTCAAGAAGATGGCTCAAATCGAGTAAACTTTAATCTTTTGACTGAATATCTTGCTCAACAAGCCGAAGCATTAACATCCTCCTCTTTTTTTTGTTCTAAGCAGATCACATCTTCCCCAAGACGGAAGGCCCATTATACAATCACCGATTGTCTATTCTTCTACAAAGCAGATCCGATTTTCTAAGGATCAAGAAGTGCATCACTGACGAAAATCTTCATAAGCATCGTCTTCTGGATATAAGATTTGGACTTGGTGCTGGCGGCAAACCCTACAAATATGTGCCCCCAACAGAGGGAGAGGGAACATCCCGGGCAGCAGAAACAACTAAATTCTGTAAGAGTCCTTCCCCGATAATCATCCAGGATGACGAGGACCTGAACATATATAGAGGGGATGAGGCTCGTGGTGACAAGCCTAAGGAAATCCCAGTCTCTCCGCGAGGTTTCCCTCCAGGACTTCTCTTCCGATCGAACATGCTACTCCTGATGATTTGACAGATGAACAGCTATTTAAAGAGCTGAGTAAAATTCCTCTGCCCGATGATGTATACACAGAGGGGGACTTAGAAGGGGAGCCATTCTTCCCTGCTTCTGAAGAGACCACCGTTCCAATTAGAGAACAAGAAACTACTCAGATGAGCCTGACTTCAGGCCCGGGTCCGTTAGGGGGAATTATATGGGATGCACAAATCACACACACTGCCTGACCCCGCACTTTTATATCAACAATATTTAAGGTTTTAATATGCTCTTTTCTCTTTTGCAGGAAAGATGTCTCGTAGGCGGTCTTATTATTATCGTTCTTTCCGTGAAGGCACACCCAGTCTTCATCCGAGCACTGAGCGCTCTCGCGGCCCTTCTCACAAGCCTACTTCTTCGCAACCTCGGTCTCCATCAAAATCGACTTCTAGCAAGCTTCCCAGTTATCCGGTAGTTCCTGCAGGGGGAAAGAAACTTCCCAAAGAGTTAACTCCTCCGAAAAGTGCACCCTCACACAGCAGGTCGTCAAAAAGGCACTACGAATCTAAAGATAAGAGCAAGGATCTGAACAAAGATTCTGAGAAGGAGAGGAGTGACATTGTCCCTTCCAGCCAGCCAGAGTTAGCTGCCCTCGAGTCACGAGATTACATCCATGGTCCCGAGAATCAAGGTAGGCTGGAAAAATTGCGGGAACAATTCCCCAACATCTTCTTCGAAAGAATGACGTTCGTTCCAACCTTGGAACCGGTCCCTAAGAACTGGGATAATGAAGTTGTCGGGCACATTCGCCATGTAGCCAGACAGTATGAGATGATGAAGAGACATGCGGTTAATCTTTAAGAAGTCATTCGAACGCTTGAAATGGAAGCCCATAGATCTAAAGTGAAAATTGATAACAACGAAAGAGCCAGGACAAAGATGGAGAAGGACTTGGAAGATGCTCAATCCCAACTCGCTTTAGCGCGGAGAGATGCTGAAAATTATAAGATCGAATTGGAGAATGCTAAGAAGCGCTTTCATTCGGAGCCTGACTCAAATAGCCAAGAAAAGATGGCCTTAAAGAAGGAGGTAGAAGATCTTAAAATGGCCAAAATTGAGTTGAAGACAGCACAAGGCCACTTCGAAGCTGAGAGAGCTGCCTGAGAGGCAGAAAAAGCAAGTTTGAAAGAAAGTTTAGCCTTGGCTGAAGCGGAAAAGGTGATTTTGAATGATCAAGTCGTGGATGCGGAGAGACGGGCGGCTCTTGCCGAAAAGAATGTTGAAAGTGCCATTGAAATGGCTACCGCTTCTAACAACAAGCTCCTTGAGAGAGAAAAGGACATCGAAGGGTTTGAAGAGATGATTTTTGATTTCCTGGGCCAAGTCCTCAAAACCCACAACATCTCGTGGATCACAGACTATCACGTTACTTTAGCCAATTTATGGGATGTCATCGTTGAGGGTGAGAAGCAAAGATTGGGAGTCGAAGAAATCGACGAAGATGAGCTGATGAAGACCATCCTCAGGGATAGCGAGCCCGAGGATCTGGCAGAAGGTCGTCGTCTGATTCAAGCGGAAATAGAAAAGGAGAGGGCCCCGGGTAAGGGCAAAAGCAAGGCTGACGAAGGTTCGAGTTCAGCCGTGGAGCCCAAGACCTCTGGAGTTGAGGAATACCATCCTGATGATCCGTTGATCCCTTTGGGCCTAACTCCTGTGGTTGTTGGAGCTCCTGCAGCTGCCCTAGATGGAGGATCTGCGGAAGGTATCTCCCTCTTTTCCTCACAATTTGTCAAAGCAATTGTGAATTGTCGTCGTTTGGTAGAACAACCAATTGAACTAGTAACATGTGGTCCCCATAATACAGGTGGTGAGCCCGTCGACAAGGGTGCTGAAAAAGGAAAAGAGGCGGAGGAGGAGGTCGTCTCGCCAGGTGCCGGTGTCGATATACCGAAACAGGCTGAGGGTGCAACAGCAGAGAAAAGCATCCTGGCACCCAGTGCTGATGTTCCCAAGGACGATGAAACCATCGAGGCCTTGAAAGACATGGATGGGCGCCATGTTGAGGACGAGGAGGATATTGTTAGCGTCAAAGAAACTGAAGACGATGATGACGAAACTTTGGCCAACAGAAAAGCCAGGCAGGAAAAGGAGATGGCTTTGAAGAAGGTGGGACAAGAGCCTTTGAACATAGTCCCTATCGCAGAATTTGATCCCAAAACTGGGATCATTTTGAAAATCCAGCCCAAATCCATCAGCAGACAGCTTCATTTTGCGAATCCTGATGATTTCCCAGCTTCCCTTACTGATAAAAGGAAGAGAAAGGAGGCGGAAGAGGAATCTTCTGAAGAGTCGGATGTTCCTCTCATAGACAAAAGGAAGAGAAAGAAAGGAGATCAATCCGACGCTGACAAGGCAAGGCTGGAGAAACAGAAGCAGGAGAAGAGGTCAAAGCATAAATAGGATATTATCGCTTGTTTATATTTTGTCTTTAGGTTTCCCACTGGCCAGGAAATGTAATTGTGAGACTGGCCCTCACTTTTGTTTTCTAGGTTATTTTTCACTTTGTAGGCTTGCAGTATATAAATGAAAGTTTATCTCTCTTTGCATCATTGTGTACCTGTATTCAAATAAACTTTTCATGTTTAGTCATAGACCATCTAATTATAACTACAAATCAGTCAAACAACAGAAAGAAAAATTAAAAAATTTCGTGCTGCATTGCTGCATTAAAGTTCATGTGTATATGCATATGGCCCCCAATCAATCGTTAATGTAGCGCTTAACTAGGGCTTATTAAAGATTGATTAGCATAATTCGCATGTTGCCCCCTATTTCTGAATATGGGGGACTTAGAAAATTTCATAAGATAACTGTTCTTGTGGTACTGAATTTCTGGCACCTTTCTCAGTGCTTAACCATAGACTCCTTTATACTCTCCTGGCGGTCGCCGAGGTTAGAGTTCAAATTCAATAGTTCAGTCGGTCCCTGTTCCTTCAGCAGGGAAGAAGTTCTTTCTCAGCGCTCAATCGGAGACGCCTTTATACTCTCTCTCTCTCTGGAGAGTTAGAGTTCGAGCTCAGCAATTCATTCGCTCCTCGATCCTTCAGCGGGGAAGGAGCTCTTTCTCAGCGCTCAATCGGAGACGCTTTTATACTCTCTCTCTCTCTCTGGAGAGTTAGAGTTCGAGCTCAGCAATTCAATCGCTCCCCGATCCTTCAGCGGGGAAGGAGCTCTTTCTCAGCGCTCAATCGGAGACGCTTTTATACTCTCTCTCTCTGGAGAGTTAGAGTTCGAGATCAGCAATTCAATCGCTCCCCGATCCTTCAGCGGGGAAGGAGCTCTTTCTCAGCGCTCAATCGGAGATGCTTTTATACTCTCCTGGCGGTTACCGAGGTTAGAGTTCCGTCAAGGCGGTTCCGATCATGGTACACCGCCATGACTTACGGACATCAGCTTCATGTCCGTTATGCTCTCTCTCGGCTCCGGAGAGTTAGAGCGCTATCAACGATATAATTTACTTTATTTCATCCTCAGAATTTTGACTAGTGATTGCATTCCATTCTGATGGAAGGCATCTATAATTATATGCTTCTGGGATCGTTGCATTATTCACAGCAATTTCCATAAAAATAAAAAGGCAGATAAATAAAGGTGCAATAAAGGTAAATGACACACAATATTTTTATAGTGGTTCGGTCGAATCATGACCTATGTCCACTTTATAATTTTTGCTTTAAGAAATCAGACTATTCTAGGCAAGTCGTGCCTTGTACATGGTTCTCAACAAAGCAAAAGAACAGATTTGAAATTTTTATGTTAAGTATGGCCGTAAATGTTGGGCATTCCACACTCTGGGGATTTCCTTTCCATCTACGGTTGCCAGCTTGAAGGTTCCATTATCAAGCTTGCTCAGAATGGAGTACGGTCCTTCCCACTTCGCGCCCATATAAGTTGGGGGTGGAAAGACACGCTTCAGAACCAAGTCCCCTGGTTCCAAGGTTCGGGCTCGAACCTTTTTGTTGTAGTATCGAGCGACCTGTTGTTTGCATCTCAAGGCACGCAGGTCTGCTTCATCCCTCTTTTCTTCGATCATATCCAGGGATTCAAGGAGCAATTCGTTATTAGTCATCGGATCGTAATAAGTCACTCGGTGAGAAGGTACTTTTATCTCAACCGGGATGACTGCTTCTGCTCCAAAAGCAAGGGAGAAGGGGGTATGCCCTGTTGCCGATTTATACGTTGTCCTGTAGGCCCATAGTGCCAAGGGTAATTCATCAGCCCACATGGCTCTGGCCCGCTTCAGTCTTCTTTTCAGAATGGACTTAATCACTTTATTCGCCGCTTCGACTTGTCCGTTCGATTGCGGGTGCGCCACAGAGGTGTATTGTTTCTTAATGTGGTATTTCTGGAAGAAGTTTCTGAATTATGTGCTATCGAACTGAGTTCCGTTATCAGTTATAACAATCTTTGGAATCCCAAATCGACAGATGATGTTTCTAACGATAAAATTGATCACTCGTTTGGTTGTGATTGTAGTCAGTGGTTCAGCCTCGACCCACTTGGTGAAATAATCTACGGCTACAATAACGAACTTTGCTCCGCCCCTAGCTATGGGGAGACTTCCGATAATATCAATTCCCCACATAGCGAAAGGCCATGGGCTCGTCATTGTTTTCAACTGACTAGGAGGCGCTCTAGGTATCTTTGAAAATCTCTGGCACGCATCACACCGTTGTGCGTATTTCGCCGCATCCTTGTTTATGGTAGGTCATAAATAACCATGCCGCAACACCTTGTTCGCCAATGTTTGCCCTCCAGTGTGATCGCCGCATTCACCTTCGTGTACCTCCTGCAGCACACGCTTGATGTCATCATGAGCTATACACCGAAGAAGGGGCATCAAAAATCCTTGTCTGTAAAGAACTCCGCCTTGCAGAACGTATCGGGCAGCTTTACGAATTACTTTACGCCTCTCGCTTTTCTTGGTCGGAAGCGCTCCATTCATCAAGAATTTTTTTAGAGGGGTCATCCACGACTCCCTTTCTGGTTCCGTCTCTAGTATTGGATCGATTTCCATTTGATCTATACTAGGAGACCGAAGTACTTCAACGGGGGCTAGCCCGGCCTCTTCAGGATCGTCGGAACTAGCCATCTTTGCCAACTTATCCGCCTGCTGATTCTCTGATCGCGGAATGTGAGATATGCTGTAGTGATCAAAGTCGTTCAGCAACTCCTTTACTTTCTTCAAGTATAAAATCAATCTTGCACTTTTGGCTTGGAATTTTCCAGTAACCTGGTTCACAACTAACTTGGAATCGCAAAAGATGTCCAGCTTCGTGACATCTAACTCCTTTGCGATCCTTAGTCCGGCTATCAGGGCTTCATATTCGGAGTCGTTATTAGTGGCGTGAAACTCCATTCGGATAGCATAGGATATCAATCGTTTCTCAGGAGTTTCAAGCACTATTCCAGCGCCGGATCTCTCGTCATTCCTAGCGCCATCAGTATACAATCTCCAGACACTGGGATCGAGAAGTAATTTTGAGGGGTCAACTTCTTCGTTTGCTATATCCTCCTCCGGGACGGTAAACTCTGCTATGAAATCGGCTATCACTTGCCCCCGAATTGACCGTCGGGGCTGAAAGTTCAGATCAAATTGACTTAACTCAATGTTCCATTTGAGTAATCTCCTAGATGCTTCTGGTCTCTGTATAACTAGCTTGAGTGGATGATCGGTGTATACGGTAATGGGATGCGCCTGAAAATAATGTCGAAGCTTTCTAGAGGCGATCAGTAAACTATACGCCAACTTTTCTATCCTTGGATAATTACGCTCTGCTAACGTCAATTTTTTGCTCACGTAATATACAGGTCTTTGGACCTTATCTTCTTCTCTTACCAACGCTGAGCTGATCGCGTGGGATGACACTGCCAAGTACACGAATAAGTCCTCGTGATCCATCGGCTTAGATAATATCGGAGGTTTCTCCAGGTGTCTCAACAAGTTCTGAAACGCTTCTGCGCAGTCGGGCGTCCATTTGAAGTGGCGTTTTCCTCGCTTTATCAATTCGAAGAATGGGATGCATTTGTACGTAGCCCTGGAGATAAATCTGCTTAGCGTGGCTACTTTTCCTGCAAGGCTTTGCACATCCTTAATTTGCCTAGGTTCCTGAATGTCTCTGATTGTCGCGATCTGGTCTGGATTAATCTCAATCCCACGTGAACTTATGATGAACCCCAAGAATTTTCCGGAGGCGACACCGAATGAACATTTTGTTGGATTGAGTTTCATCCCGTACTTTCGAAGAATGCCGAACATCTCTGCCAAGTCCGTAGTATGATTGGAGGATCGCTTGGACTTAACCAACATGTCGTCGACGTATACTTCCATTGTTTTCCCGATCTGGTTATAGAACATTCTGTTCACTAACCGTTGATATGTAGCGCCTGCGTTCTTCAAGCCAAAGGGCATCACTACATAGCAATATAATCCCAGATCCGTAATAAAACTAGTGTGTTCTTGATCTGGTACGTGCATTGGAATCTGGTTATATCCTGAATAAGCATCCATAAATGAGAGAAGTTCATGGCCCGCCGTCGAGTCCACCAACTGGTCGATCCGGGGTAGCGGAAAACTGTCTTTTGGGCAGGCTTTGTTCAAATCCGAGAAATCGATACACGTTCGCCACTTCCCGTTAGCCTTCTTTACCAGGACTGGATTTGAAATCCAGTCTGGGTAGATCGAGTCTCTGATAAATCCATTACTTTTTAGCTTTCCAACTTCTTCTTTCAAGGCAGCGGACCTCTCTGGGCCCAGCATTCGCCTTTTTTGTTTTACCGGAGGATGTTTAGGGTTAATGCTTAATGAATGGCTCATGATTGATGGAGATATCCCGCACATGTCTGCGTGGGTCCAAGCAAATACATCCAAGTTATTTTTTAAGAAAGTCGTCAGTTCTTTGGCGAGATTCGGATTTAACTGGGATCTAATCTTAAGGACCTTCTCTGGGTCACTATCATCGATCGGTACATCCACAGTTGTCTCGTTGGGAGTCGCCATTCTGCCCCCAGGTTCTTGGTCCTCTCTGGGATCTATATCCTCGGGCAACTCTCTGGGCGACTCTCCTATGGTTATCCTCTTTAGTTGCTATAAGGTCTCCGCCCTTGTAGGGGGAGAAGCGCCCTTGGTTTCTATGTCCCCTCCATTGCGGAGTAGTTTTAGCTCTGCAACATAACACGCTCGTGCGGCAACCTGATCTCCTCTGACAATACCAACGCCAGCTTCCGTAGGAAATTTCAATAATAAGCACCAGGGGGCTATACAGGCTCTAAACTTTGCGAGGGCTGGTCGGCCCAGGAAGGCATTGTAGGGTGATTCAACATCCAAAACCACGAAGGGAAGGATTCTCACTCTCTGGCGTTCTCCTTCTCCAAGCGTAACTGGTAACTCTACATAACCCATTGGAGCGGTGGATGCTCCATTAAATCCACAGATCCATCCCTGACAGGGCTTCAAGTCTTTTATCTCGAGGTTCATTTGGTCGAATGTCCTTTTGAAAAGAATGTTGACGGAACTCCCGTTGTCCACCAAAACCTTATGAACAGTGGCCGGGCCAATAGGTACTGTGATTACAAATGGATCTTCAGTCGGAGCATGGACTCCAATACTTTCTCGTTCTCGGAAAATGACATCGTCGGACATCATCTTTTGTTGCTTTATTGGGACATTGACCTCGGGGTCGCTACACTCCCCTACCTTGAGGTGTTGCTTGGCTGCATTGACATACTGATCCAACTCCTTGGAACTGTGTCCGGCGAGATAAAGCCCTCCGATTACGGTATTGATAACAAGGTCTTTTCCCTTTTGCTGGGCAGTTGGCCTGACAGCAGGTTGATTCTGGTTCTGATTTGGGGCCTGTACGGCTTGCCCCCTATCTCTGGGCGTTACTCTGTATTCATCTAATTTTCCTTCTCGAAGAAGCCTCTCGACTACATCTCTTAGGTGACGGCATTCATTTGTCGAATGGCCATGAATCTGATGAAAGAGACAAAACTTCCCCGTTTCGCGTTCTTTCTCCGTCGACTCTTTGGGAGGTGGTCTCTTATTCTGGAGGACATTGTACAAGTCCATGAAGATATTTTCCAACGTATCATTTATTGGCGTATAACTCTCAAAAGCCCTGGGACGAGTCCTTCTTTGGGAGTCGTTCCCTCGATTCCTCTTCCGGTTGTTGCCATTACTGTTATTATCATTGTTCCCTGACTGACGACCACCCTGATTCCGATTTCCGACATTAACTTCGACCTTCCCCGAGCTGTCTCCTGTCTGCTTGATGGCGACATTGCTCTGGATTTCCTCCTTATCGGCCGTTTTTGCCTTTCGGTTAGCATATACTTCTTCCCGGCGTAAATGTACGTTAGCTTTTTCGTAGAATAACTCTCTAGTATGCGGTGGCTTGCCGGCCAGGTATCTCCCAAATTCAGTGTCTTTATCTACTCTGTCAATCAGAGCTGCGACAACGGTTGGCTCATGAGGATCTTTAACTTCAGTAGCGGCCAGGTTGAAACGGTCTAGGTACACCCTCAGACTCTCGCCTGGTCGTTGCTTGACAAGGAACAAGTCAATCACACTCTTTGTCTTTTGTGCATAAATGTTGAACTGTTCCACGAACCTTTCACTCAACTCCCTGAAGTTGGAAATTGATCTTGCTGGTAAGCGAATAAACCATAACAATGCTACATCCTCCAAGAATATGGGAAATGCTTTGCACTTGACAGCGTCAGAAGCTGCGGCAGCGGTCATTGACCAAGAATATCTCATCAGATGCTGGACGGGATCAGATCTACCCGCATAACGGTTCATCTGTGGCATGTTGAAATGCCTCGGGAAAGTCGCATCCAAAATATCATCAGTGAAAGGGGTATGACTGCGGTCAATTCCCCAATCTTCATTCCGTTGTCCACGGCTATCTGCCAGAATTTGATGGATCATAGCTGCAACGTTTGCACTGGTCAGTGGAGGTTCGGGGTCAGTGCCTCTTGCTCGGTGGGGTTCTCTAATCTCTCTTCCGGGAGCAGTCACAAAATCCGGGGCTTCGATTGGGCTTCGTTGCCCCCTGTTACCATGAGCATTTGCACGACGACGGGGCTGAGGCCGTCTGTCCTGTACAGGGCTGTCCACACCCTGAGCTCTGGGAGTTGCGGCGTGATCGTTCACATTACGGTTTGAGGGCCCTGCACCCAGCGCCTCTTCTTCCTGTGACGGCAGGGTTCCAAATCGAAGCTGCTCTATGTTTTCGGGTCTCTCATATGGTCGCCGCGGAGGTCTCGGCGATTCCTCTGACGAAGAAGAGTATTCTGGGGTGAGCGGACGGACTGGTGGCGTCCTTTGCCTTACGAGATCATTAAGCCTTCTATCCATAGCGGTCAAATTCTATCGCAGAAAGGAGCTTTCCTGCCTCTGAGTAGCCAGCTCATCAAACAGTCTTTCCCACATTTCAGAAAAGCGAGAGAGGTCCCCCTCAGCAATGGGAGCAGAAGGATCATATTGATCATCATCAATTTCTCTTATGCGCAAAGAGCTTGAGCCAGGTCGAGCGGAGGGGCCAGGACGATTGGAGCGAGCCATAGGCTCCTTTCCAGGTCTAGTTGTAGTCTGATCATCAATTCGGATCGCTGTGGATCGAGGATGGTGGCTCGCAGCGCCCCCCTGGGATCGGTTCGTGGTCACGGTTCGCGGAGGGTTCGAGGCGTTATCACGGGATCGAGTAACAACCCCTTCAGCAGTTCGGTTCGTCTCGTTCTCGTCGACTCGGAGCGTGGTACCTTCATCGGATCGGTTCGCCCCTGGCGCTCCGCGATCCAAAGTTCCCTCGTTGCCTAGCTCGTGCACACTTTCTTCAACTGCTTCATTCGCGATTTCATTGGTTCGTGAGGCGCGTACTTCCTTAGACCTCTTTCCAGCCATGATATCAGATGTCGCTGGAATCTTCAAAGAACTGAATAGTGAAGTTTTGGGACTGTGTTCTCAGTGAAAGCACCAAAATGTTAGATCAAAATTTGGACCTAACACCCAAATTGTTCTGAATCTTATAGAGTTTTAACTGGAGAATGAAGAAAAAGCAGAAAACACACAGGATTTATAGTGGTTCGGCGTTAACGAGCCTACGTCCACTTTTTTTGTTATCGATTATACTTTGAATGCTAGTACAATCAATTATCTCTCCCTAGCTCACTTTTACAATTGTGATTTCTCTCAATAATCTAGTAATAAAACTGATAAGAAATGGTAGTATGACAATAATGGCGGAATCAGAACTCAATATTGCCAAAAGGATCCCAAAAAATGCCAAGCTCTGGGCTATTTATAGCTAATTTTGTCAGGCGGATCGTGGTCACACGTGGCACGAATCCCGAGAACATCGGATCGTATCGCAGCCGATGAAGAAATAGTCAAATTAGCCGTTGTGGACAGGTGTCGCGATCCCCTTAAAAATCGGATCGAGCAACTGGGGAGAATCAGTCAAAATGACAGTTGGGGATACGTGTCGCTGGATTCGTGTATCTCGGATCGCCGAAGACTAGCTCGTGCTTGAACGGGTCAGAGGCTTCGCCGTGCATCAGGGGATCGGATCGGTCTATACTGGGCAGCGATGTATGTACGGATCGAGTCGCATTGAAGTGGTTGTTTCGTTGATGCAATGGGGGCGATCCGATGAGGTGCGATCCGATGAGGTGCGATCCGATGAGGGGCGATCCGATGGTGCGATCCGTTCCTTCATGTGCTTAGGGAACGTAGTTTCATACTTTCTTCTTGTGAGTGAACCTGGGTGGCTTGGTCAAAAAGCTAGCCAACAATTAGAACGCAAATTTGAAAATTTGACATGAATTATGGAATATGTAATTTGACATATTAAATTTAGTATTGGCAAGTAAGCTAAGTTTTAGGCGTAAACGGTAAACTAGAATAATAATTCTAGTCTTGCCATAAACTGTAAATTAGGATGTTAAATCAGAATTGGGTCAATTAAAGTTAATTTGGCATAACAAGTATATTAGCACAAATTTTGAATTTAGTCATAATTATGAGTAATTGTCATGTTTAGAATAATCATGGTTAGTGACACTTAATTTGGTATAATTTACATACCAAAAACTATAAATATGATATATAGGGAAAATGGGTCATAATAATAAATGTTGACAACGTACATTAAAAGGGTAATAATGGAATAAGTAAATTAGGGAAAAGTTACTTATAGAATTTATCCTAAATGAGAAAAGTAAATTTAGACAATACGAACATGCTTAACCCGAGGTTGGATTGAGTTGTGATGTAAACCTGCCCGGACCCGCCCGGCTGTACAGTGATCACAACAATACCTATCCAATGTGGGAGGTTAAGGCATTGAGCCCGATAAAGGCCCGAGGTTAGACTGAGTTATGGCGTAAGACTGCCCGGAACCAACCGGCATACCGGCAGCCACAACAATACCTGTCTAATGTGAGTGGCTGGTGCTTTAGTAAGACAATTAAAGTTAAGCTAGAATGGGAGGGTTAAGTCCATAAGAACACTTAACCAACTTAACACAGTTAAGCTAGAATGGGAGGGTTAAGTCCATAGGAACACTTAACCAACTTAACACAGTTAAGTTAGAACGATAGGGTTAAGTTAACTAGAACACTTAACCAACTTAACATGGTAACAAGACAAGATTTGTAGGGGTTAAGTAACTAAGAAAAACACTTAGCCAATTTAATATGTTAACCAGACTAGAAAGTGGGGGTTAAGTAAATTCAATACACTTAGCCAATTTAACATATTAACTAGACTAGAGGTTGGGGATAAGTAAAGTTAATACACTTAGCCAATTTAACATGTTAACTAGACTAGAGGTTGGGGTTAAGTAAATTTAATACACTTAGCCAATTTAATATGTTAGCTGGACTAGACCGTAGGGTTAAGTAAGCTTGAACACTTAACCATCAGAGTGTGATAAATGAATAGGATTAAGTTAAAAACATGAAGGGACAATACATAACCATTAGAGCATGTTAATCAAACCAATGTTAGGGTTAAGTTAACTAAGGGAACACTTAACCGTTATAACATGTTAGTTAAAACAGATAGGCAAGGTTAAGTTAAAAAGGAACACTTAACCAATAGAAGATGAAGGGGTGGGGTTAAGTAATAAGAAATACTTAACCAATATAACTTGATTTATGGTAGGGTTAAGTCAACATGAAATACTGATAACACTTAACCAGTTTAACAGGACAAATGAATGGGTTAAGTTAACTTGAATTGACTGATGACACTTAACCAATCCAAATTGATGAGAAAAGAGAACTAAGTAGTAAACCTTAGTTAAATGGGGCTAAGTAATAAACCTTGGTTAAAGGAAAACCACGATTCAGGAAACTAAGTGGTAAACCTTAGTTAGGAGAACTAAGTAGTAATCCTTAGTTGAACGCAAAAAGAAGCGAACGTCCATCTGATCTTAAGGGAGGCTCAAACAAACTGGGTGATGAAGCATGCGGCTTCAAGGGGACGTGAGGGTACTCTTGATATCCCTCTGTGAGGCTGTAGGTGATCCGCCTGGGCTCACAGAGGTTAAGGTCTACGCCAGAAGAACCAAGGGTATGCCTTGGTTGCAATATAAGGCAACCTAAAGACTAGGATGGACCAGCGTGATTCGACGAGACCAGTAGCCCTGTGATAGCAACTCGTCGTCTACCTACCATCTTGAGTCAATCAAGATACGTGAAGCGGAAAGGCAGAGAACTCCAACAGACCATATACTTGCTATCTAGTTATGGGTGCGGATGGCCATAGGTTAGTGGGGCATAGAGGGCCTGCGTATAGTTCTTATTTTTCAAGGTGTGCCTTTCATTAGTTGAGGGAGGGTCAGGTGGGACCATAGCCACTGGAAAAACAGACCTTAGCATCTGCATCAGCAGATAACTTAAAGCTCCCGACCGAGTTCCATGTTTCTTGATTTGCCCTGCCACGGGACTCGAGTCGCACTTATAGAGGACATGTGCATCTAGATAGTGATAACGATTCACGACGCATACGTGGGGAAAGTCTAGGAATATATACCGCTCTAAGTAGTGTGTCCTAGACTAGGGGAATCGTTCGACAGGTAGCGTAATCCCTAGTTGGACCTAGGTGGCATAAACCCTGAATCTGTGAAGCATTAGATAAGCCGCGTAAACCCGAGTGGAATCTAGGAAGTACTTTGATATAAAACCCTAGATTAAATCTAGGTAATAAATAATAAATGTACGCCTAAAGACAACCACAATTACTGGGATTGGGATCGCGTTATCATTTTAGACAGATGACTAGTTGGGACACTAGATAGGTGGTGCAGAGACATAGAAACCATAATAACAGGTTAATAGCGAAGCGGAGAAAGTATTAAAGCATATCCAGTTTATCTTATCTTAGCATATCTTGTGTTAATCTTATCCTATCATGTTGGCCCTATCATCATGGTATTGTCTTGTATTCAGTTAATTCATATCGTTTTGTTTTTCCTTGTTCACATGCTAGAAGTAACTGAACTTACCAGACTTTATGTCTGACCCAGTTTTCTTTCGTCTTCTTTTCTTCCGTTCCCCCCTCAGGTAGTTAAGGAGGGAATAGTATAGCTCAAGTTAGATTGGACCGTCACTCTTCCCCAGCTCGAAGATTCTTTAACAAAATGCTTTGGACTCTCTTTTTCTGCTGCTATGGCTGGCTTATGCTACATTGGGGAATATAAATGTTATTTTATGCTTCTTTATTTTGTAAGACAGATGATACTCTGATATTGGAAAACAATTGTTGTACAAACTATTTTATCAATAAAGTAAAGTTTTATTTTCCGCTGTTTTAATTTTGTCTGTCTTGTAATTTATCTGCATCTTTTACCCTAAATGCTCCACAGAACTTAGTGCATTCCCTTTGTGAGTGACACTAAAGGATGTGGGGTGTTACAACTTATTTTTTAAAGGATTTACTTGACCTTACAAATTTTTAACTTAGAAAATGCGGTTGAAATCAAGAATTTGAGAAGCAACAAGAACAAGTATGTGTATTACAAGAATGAAAGAGGTGTAATTCTAAGAGGATCGAATTGGTTGCTAAGAGCTACTAGCCCGGTGTCTGGTCAACGATTAAACACAATGGTAATAAGGTTTGGTCTGCAATTTTCTATCGACTGAAACTCAATCGTTGAACAACCATCGATCAAAAACTAGTTTGATTGATGGTTAACCGCCGACCAGATATCGGACTGGTAACCCCTAACAGTCCGTCCAATACCCTTAGCAATACACTAAAAGAACAGGAGCAATAAAAGTAGAATGGGTGAAAGAAAAAGAAATTTGTTATAATATTTAACATGAAAAGAGAATTGAATGGTTTTTTCGGATATTTGATGTGCCTTAGACTCCCAAATTTGTTCTAGATTAAAGTGTAAAAGATTAACCATAATTCTTAGTTGGTTATTACTAAGGAACCATATTTTATCAAAGTATGATATATGTGTGAAGAAGCATCATGACATTCACGATATGTGCGAAGAAGCATCATGACATTCACTTCACGTCACATATTATAAAACATAATTCATACGTAATAGGATTTTTCTCTATAAAAAATATGTTGCATATTCAAACCAAAATGATATGTTTTCATTGAAATCATGCAAAGTCAATTGAAATTTTTATTTCTAAGTTATAACTTTATAAATGAAATCTTAACTAGACAGATTTATGTTGGAATTTTAAGAAAATATTCAAAAATATAAAATAAAAAGAAATATATTACAATAATATATTTATAAGCTACTATTATATATTGAGCCATTGCAAATATCTAATAGCAATATATTTATAAGTCATTATTATTGAGCAAAAGTTAATGGTATAAGAATTCTTACTAAATGACAATAAACATTCACTCAGTTGACTATTGCATATAATTTCTACTTTGTCTATTTGACCAATAGATAGGCAGAAGAGAAAAAACACAAAGAAAAACATTTTTTTCTTTTTGTTCTTAAGTGTCATTTTCTCTTCTTAAGAAACCTTCAAAGCAATTAAATTAGTAATGGCCAAGTTCAAAACAATTTGACCAAAATTTAAAGGTTATTTTATCTTGAGGATAGAAAGGTTGATTGAAAGTTTTGCACCTTGAAGCTAACTCACGAATCATCTTAAAGAGAGTAATTCAGCTAAAAAGATAACGTAGATTCACATCAACGTTCAATGACTTAGTCAAAAAGGACACTACAAATTCATATCAAGGTACAACAATTCTAAGACATCTCGACTACCATAGAAGGATTTTGTTGATCTATCGTAATTGACACCCATTAATCTCAAGTGAGCATATTTTAAATATTTAATATAAGGTATGCTTCCATTACAGGATTCTGTAAAAAAAATCTACATGAAAACTAAAAGTTAAATGATAGAAATGCTATAGCAATTTGATTTTGGTAATGGATTAATTTATGAAATAACGTGGACAAAATCAATCAAGAGGCCTTTGAAGTGTTCGAAGTTAATTCTATAGGGATTTATTAAGGTACTATTAATAAAAAGTAATCTATGAAATTTGCGAAGGAAATATTTGTATGACACCATATATTTAGATATTTAAATAATTTACTTTCTAGTTTTACGAACATTTAATGTGGTTATAAATGTTTGTAACCAAACATTTGATAGTATGATAAATTTTAGTAAATACTAAATAATATTTAATGAGGTGATAATTTTTGTAACTGAACATTTAATAGCATGGTAAATGTATGTAAATTTACTGTAATGATAAATGGTATAACAATTGCATTTAGTTGGTCATAATATTATAGTAAATTTAATAAAGAATTTAATATTATAACAAACTTTACATATTGCTACAAGATTGTTTATTTACTTTTGATTATAAGTTAATGCTTTTTGAAAATGTGATTTTTGTTATTATAGAATTTGAACATTCAGATTTAATTAACGTAAAACCAGTTAGTATAAAAATAATCAAAACTCTATTACATTTATTAACAATTGTTTTGATGTCACTTTTATACACCTTATAACAAAATGAATTAAAAGCAAAAAAATTTGATAGTGTCATTAAAATTGACATTAATTGAATGTAAATTTTGAAAATATCTTTGGTTTATATTGACATTAATTGAGTGTATAATGACATTAAGAGTTGACATTAGTTGAGTGAATAAAATTTTGAATTAAAATAAATTACCTTAATAGAATGCAAGTTATTTGGAAATGTCATTAGGATAATTGTCACTAATTGGATGAATAAGTTTATGCATTAAAATAAATTGACATTAATTAAATGCATATCACTGATAAATTTTGACTTTAATTAAATGCAAATTTAGAAAATTTCTATAAATAAGAAATGAAATTAAATAAATGACATTGATTTAATAATCAATTAAAATTTTTTTTTGGAAATGAGCTGTGCAAGTAAAGAACATTGATTGAATAATTAATGTACATATTTGAAAATGTCGTTAATTAAAAATGGCACAAATTGAATGTACAATGACATTAGAAATGTAGAACATTAACATAAAATTTTGTTAACCTTTTTGATAATAAGAATTCATAATGCTAAGACAAAATTTTCATCCTTTGAGTTATTAAATTAAACAATGTATGATTTTGGAACTCAAAGTTATTAGGAATATGTTCGGGTTCCTATCCCCTAAAAATAATTTGGCAAGTAAACCATGTAAGTACGTATATATTTGTTATGCAATTAGTAGGAAAGAATATAGTTTTTATGATCTAAATTCATGCACTATTATAGAATCATGCTTTGTCGATTCTTATCAATAAAAAATTCCATTTTATTTATGGAATGGTCGGGGTTCCATTTGATAGTTAGGGAACATCACTTAATGACTTCTTGATATTAATTTAACAAGAAGTAATTACTATTTCGAGTTTACTGAAAATAAAAGAGATAGAATTTCTAAATATTACGGTTAAGATTTTTGTGCTTATAATTTAGAGGGAAACCTTGTTAATCTATAAGAAGCCGTGTTTTTTAGATGCAACCATTTGGCAAAAGTCAACAAATAACAGAACGATTTTATTACAGTACAATAAAACATGTACTTAGTTGGTATATCTTCTAGATGCAAATCAAAAGGTCATAAATGGATCTTTAAAAGATAAATAAAAATTGATTACAAAGTCGAAACATATAAAACACATCGTTTAGCTATAAGGCTTTTATAAAGAAGATAGTGGGTCTTATGATATTTTTGACCAATTACAAGAATGATATATATTTGTTATTTATTTCTTTTGCTACTTTTCATGATTTGGTAACATTCTAATTAGATGTTAGAACTTTTTTTTAATCTTGGATAAGATTGGAAACTCAAATAAACCAATCCAAAATGTTTGTAATCCCTAATCAAGAATAAAATATTTGTAAAATAGGTAAAACTATGAATGGTCTCAAATAAGCACCTAAGCATTGACATAAAAATATTAATAATTTTGTTACAAATGTAGATTAAAGTAAATAAAAGTGGAAAAATGTATTTATTACAGATCTAAATAAACTTATTCACTATTATATGTTTGGTATATATATATATATTTTTTGCTTATACATTGTCTAACAATTCATGCTATTAGTATTTAGAAAAAAATCTTTATTTTTGCGTTGATCTTTGAAAACGAGTGTAATTATTGGTATTAAGATTATTAAGTCTAAAAAGAAAATTCACTAGATCATCCTCAATATTGAGAAGATGTTAAAGAATTATGATTACTCTGAATATAAACTATCCAGTACATCATATGATCTAAGCGTAAAATAATCTAAGAACAATAGTAAATGTGTAAGATAATCTAAATATTCATGCATCAGTGGCAATCTTCGGTATGCCACGGATTATACTAGACCTGACATTGCTTATGTCGTAAGATTATTGTGAAGGTTCACTAGCAGACCTAGTATAGAGTACTACCATTTTATTAAAAGGCTCATTAGATATCTTAAAGTAACATTGAACCTTGGATTAACTCTATAAGAAGTTTCACGTTGTCCTTAAAGGATACAACGATGTAATTTGGAATATTTTATTAGACAATTCCAAAGCAACTCATGAACATATTTTCAGTATTGCAAGAGGAGTTGTTTCTTAAAAAATTTAAAAATATATTATTCTAGCTCGATCTACTGCAGATTCATAAATGAGAGCACTACTAAAAGTTTGTTTTTAAAAGATAAACATTTTGCAAAAGAAAGCATATTTCAAAATAAAAACAATTTTTGGCAATAAAAGTTTATCCCCTTAAGTCAAATGAAACCTTCCTTTGATTCCTTCGAAATATTAAATATCTATTTTTCATTAGCATAGTATGTCAGAGGCCCCAATCTTTCTGAGAGTGTCCCAGTTCCAGGTTGGTTTCGTAGATAGCTCGAGGCTATGACACCAGCTTCTAACCCATAAACAACTATCGACTTCTCTACGCTTTGTAAGGATTTCTCAAACCTAAGCGGCAAGACTTTCTCGGGCATAGAGACTTTTATGGAGACTCTTACTTGGCTAGGGAGCACAGGGCAAATTTTTGGATTATTGGGACTCGGAGATCATCAGAGAGTTAAGTTGCCAACTTATCAATTGAAAGACGAGGCATCATATTGGTAGGAGATAGTCGAGGCAGATGACAGGGATATAAAGGGTATAGATTTTTAGACATATTTGAGACGAGATTCTTATCATAGACGGAGGAGGGTATGCAGCTAGAGGGGTTTCATGGATTGAAGCATGGAGATCTTTTTGTCAAGTAGTATATCAATCACTTCAATGAGTTGTCGAGGATCAGAATGGATTTGGTTAATACAGCCTACCGGCAATCGAAGGGACATTCGAGTCATTACTAGAGATGGCTATCATGCATAAGGATGGGAAGGATAAGGTTAAAGAGGTCAAGGAAGCAGCTTCCAAGACACTAGGCTAAAAGAAGAAGTGGTTGAAAGACAAAAGGGCAACAAAAAGCATGTTGGTGGGCCAAAGAAGGACAAATCAAGAAAGAGATCATATGTCATGGTTGCAGGTTGATGAGATATTACATTAACGAATGTAGAAATATTACGATGATAGAAAAGTGTTATAATTATGGATAGGCTGGACATATTAGTAAAGCGTGTCCCCAAAAGACAAGGCATGGAGCTAGCATCTCTGTGGCGTAGGTGCTGGTGTTAGAGGCAACTCCTACTAGAAGTGATCCAGATTGAAATAGGAAAATGGCGGTAGAAGGTTTGATTTCTACTTTCGACTTTTCCATTCATACTCTCTTTGATTCAGGAGCATTTCATTCATTTATTTCTGGTTCCTTAGTCGATTGTTTGCACCAAGATATTTTGTTAATCACTAATCCCATAGTGGTTTCAAACTGTATAGCTAGTTGTACACATCTTTCTATGGTTTGTAAAGGTCTGAAAGTTTCAATATTAGGCATTGAGTTTGATTGCGATGCCTACGTGTTGGAATTCTTAGCGTACAGAATGATTTTAGGGATGGATTGGTTAACCCGATATGGGGCTGCCCTAGACTGTGAAATGAGGGTCGTTCGACTAGTGATGTGCAGTGGTCTGACCCTCAAGATTTTTTGCGACCCACGAGGGTTAGTCATGTTGAATTTTATATACTCTCTAGATTCTTATATTGATGATTTTGATTTTGTACCCATAGTGCGTGAGTTTTTAGAAGTATTTGAAGAGACGAGCGGGCTACCTCCTTGACAAGAGATTGATTTTGTAGAATTATATCAATGATAATTTGAAGCTCATAGCACTTCCCGTATGGCACATGGCTTCGAGGGAATGGAAGAACTTATTAAGCAAGTGGGTGAGCAGCTGGGTAAGGGATATTTCAAATGGAGTATCTCTGAGTGGGGGAGCACCAGTCGTCTTTATTACAAAGGCGGATAGTTCTCTCTAACTTTGTGTGGACTACAGGGAGTTAAACAAGCTCAAGAAAAAGAATCGATGTCCATTCCCTTAGATTGATGACTTGTTTAACCAGTTGGTTCATGCATAAGTATTCTCTCAGTTAGATTTAGCCACTGGTTTCCATTAGCATAGGGCGGCAGAGGCGATCATAGACAAGACGATTTTCCATACTCCTAATAGATTCTTTGAGTTATTTGTTAAGTCATTCGGCTAACTAATGCACCTGCCTATTTCGTTAATTTTATGAGCACAGTCTTCAAAGAAGTTCTCAATAAATGATATTTTGTTATTCTCGAGGAGCGAGGATGAGTATGCCTTACATTTAAGAGAGGTTCTTCGTACTTTCCACATGCATCTGCTTAAGGAAAAATTTATAAGTGCTATTTCTGCCTAAAGGAAGTGTCTTTCTTATGACACATGGTTTCTAAAGATGGATTGGTTGTGGATCCCACTAAGAAAATGGTGGTACAGTATTGGATAGCTCTTAAGAAAGCGACTGAGGTGAGGAGCATTTTAGGTCTGGAGGATCATTATAAATTTTTTATTAAAAACTTTGCACTCCACCTCACCAAGAAGAATTTGGTATTTTCATGGAACATATATTATGATGATTCCTTTATGAGACTAAAGAAGGATCTTACCAGTGCACTGGTGTTAACATTTCCAAATGGTTCTAAGATGTCCACAATATACACCGATGCATGTGGGACTAGCTTGCGCGCTGTTTTTCTTTAAGAGGGTAAGGCCGTGTGCTATGGGAGAAGAGAGTAGAGGGTTCATGAGACGAATTATCCAAACCACGATTTGGAATTGGCTACGACAGAATTTGCACTTAAGTCACAGAAGCATTATCTGTTAGACGGGATATTTGAGCATTATACTAATCATAAGTCTATAAAGTATTTATTCTCACTTAGGGATCTTAATCTACGATAATAGCATTAGATGGAGTTCTTGGCATCGTATGACTTTGAGATCGTGAATACCCCAAGCAAAGGGAATGTGGTTTTCCATTCCTTGAGTAGTAGTAGGAGTCACTGAGTCCCTTGTTCATAGAGTGGAAAAGCTTGAAGTACATTTCCGCATTTGATTTTAGATCCTTTGTGGAAGAATCTTTGGATTTTTAGCCTACATTGTTAGAGCAGACTGGAGATAGTGGATATTTTAGACAAGCTTGATAGGGAAAGACTTCTAGACATCTCATACGGTACTCTGTTGATATAAGAGGTTTTGGTGAGTGCAGTTTTAGCTAAAGCACATCGCTCTCGGATGATTATTCATCCGAGTGGTGACAAAATATATCCGGACATGAAGGAATTTTTCTAATGGATTGGCAAAAGAAAGACATGGCCGAGTTTGTTGCAAAGTGTATGGTTTTCAAAAAAGTGAAGGCAGAACAATGGAAACCTAATGGATTGCTCCAACCATTAGATATGTCACTATGGAAGTGGAAGAGAGTATACGTGGACTTCATAATGGGTTGCCTAGGTCGAGGAAAGGTAACACTAGTATCTAGGTTATTGAAGATCGATCGACGAAGAGTGCCCATTTCATCCGGTCAAGAGCAAGAGGTCAGCATCTTAGTTAGATCCTGCGTATATTTGAGAGATTTTTTGACTCCATAGTGTTCTTACCAGTATAGTGAGCGACAGGGACCCTATATTTACTAGTGAGTTTTGGAGGAGTTTGCAAGAGGCATTTAGGACACAACCTAGATTGAGTGCAGCTTATCACCCTCAGACTAATGGACAAACTAAGAGGCTGAACATGATTTTAGAGGATATACTGAGACTGTGTATCCTAGACTTCGAATAGACATGGAAGGAGCATTTATCCTTGGTATAATTCACATATAATAATAGTTTCCAAACAATATTGGTATGGCTTCCTTTGAGACATTGTATGGGCAACTCTGCGTTCTCCCACGTGTTGGTAGGAGTCGGCTGATAGATTGCTTCTCGAGCCAAACATGGAAACAGAGACTTTCGAGAAGATTGTGCTATAAAGAAAAGATTGAAAGTGGTTTAAGAACGGAAAAAAAATCCAATGTCAATAGGAGGAGGGATGATTCGAATTTGAGGTCGGGGATCTAATTTTCGTGAAGGTATCACCACTTAGGAACGGGATGCGGTTTGGTTATGTAGGAAAATTGGCTTCTTGATTCATAGAACCATTCCCTATTGTGGACAGAGTGGGGTAGATGGCATATTGAGTTTGACTTACCAAGAGGCTTTCAAGTGT
This sequence comes from Allium sativum, assembly GCA_030737875.1. NCBI lineage: Eukaryota > Viridiplantae > Streptophyta > Magnoliopsida > Asparagales > Amaryllidaceae > Allium > Allium sativum. The sequence continues at coordinate 837,043,577 of CM060916.1, forward strand.
ACATGACATATTTCATGTTTCTCACTTGCGAAAGTTCTTACATGACTCAATAGTAGTGGTAAGACCTAGTCTACTTAAAGACATGAAGATCTAGAGGGAGACATCTGCCCATCGTGTGCATGCATGGATTCTAGACTAAGAGATTAAGAAGCTAAGAAACAAGGAGGTGAGATTAGTAAATGTTCAATGGGGAGATGATGCAAATGAGGCGACTTGGGAACTTGAGGAGAAATACGCATTTTTTATCCATTTCTTTTTGATGGTACGCTTGGAATTTGTCCATCATTAGCGCTGAATAGGTTCTATCTTCCCTATCCTTTGAATATGTGATCTTAAAGTATAATCTACGGATGATAGAATTTGGTTGAAACATGTTGTTAGAACATGTTATATGTGATGTAGTGGTTGCGTGTGTTTGGAAGTGAATGTAGTGGATTCATATACATACGCTAGGCACTATTAATGATCAGCAAATAAGATGCTAAACATATGTATATGAACGTGTAATCATTTTAATTTATTTTCATGGTTGATATAATGGATGATTATCAAAGATTATTGCATCTGAATGGTGGTTAAAGCATGCATGTAAAGCTATCTAGTATCATTAGGATTTTGCATACGTTTGGATACATTGCATAAGCATGATTACATAAACAGGAGGTCAACTGAATCACTAGGTCGTCTATTCTTTTGTATTAGTTAGAGATGTATACACTACACTACTACATAACTATATAAATAGCATTAGAAAACTTAAGGACAATGGATGCAAATGAACAATGTTTGAGTAGATGGTTGTAGATATTTGTATGAAGCCACTTACCTATTTTTCTACCCTTTAGGTTTCGGGAACGAAATCCTTTAAGGATGGGAGAATGTAACAAGGCTAATTTTTAAGACATGGTAATTAATTAATAAAATAAAAAGTTGTAAAGTTTTCAGAATTTGGCAATGAGACTTGCACCATTGTGTTCGTTGCGATTTTCTGGTCAGTTTTCATATTTGATTTGAGAGAAAATGACTTAAGACAAAGACGTTATAGTAAACCGAAAATCAGAAGAAAACAAAAGAAAAAAAAATGGGTGGGTCAACCAACCCATAGCCAAGTCAACCCGTGGGTCAACCTATGCAATGGATGGGTCGACCTATCCTGTTATTTTGACACAAATTTTGCCCAAACATGAATGATAGTGAACAAGCATGTTTTCTTCAATAGTTGAGCTGATGTGGCCTAATTTTAGTGTTTGGTTTTTAAAACTTTGCTGATGTGGATTGTTTTTATTGATCATGTGACGTGGCTGACTTAGATTTGATCCATAAATCAAACGGCCTAAGATCCTGGTTAACTTATAAGTAGAATCTAGACCATACTCATTCCTAACAACACAATATCTTCCTTGCTAGGGTCTCTCTTGAGACGGATAACCTAAAATTTTTAGTAGAAAAGATTTATAATAATAAATATTTATATACACAAAGGGGGGGGGGCTACAAGAGCGAGGGAGGAACGCTTTGACCACGGTGAGTTTTTCAATTATCTAGATTTTTGATAATTTAGAGTAAATAGGCGTTATAATAGTTCTAGAATTTTTATAGTTTTCTTTACAATTTTCTTACAGTTTTTATTTATTTTCTATAAATTACTAGTTTTCTGTAAGTTTCTTTATGTAATATATTTCTATAGTTTTTCAGCCTTTTTCTTATATTTTTATTTAATTCATATTTAAATATTATAAGATGTCTTCTCAATATTCTTTCCCCTTTCTACATCTAACAGTAATTTTTACAGTTTTTATGTTTTTTTGGCAAAGCCAGCCGATTTTTATAGTGAAATGTAACACTTTTTACTATAAAAATTAATAAATACAATAGGTACAGGAGGTAGACATGATTCTCAACTACTAAATGTTTCCAGAGTGGACCGACCACTTGAACAATTTTTAACGTGGTTCGACCACTGCACACAATCCATGCAGGATGTAACATTACTAAAACTGGTTTCCTAAGAAATCCTTAAGGAAAACAAACAGTAACAGTGGCCAAGGCAATCACTAACTCCACCCAGAAAGATTACATACTCAAAACAACATAAAGAACACATTCTGCACTAATTACATTACTTAAAACTCACATTACATCAGTAACCTAGTGAAACTGCTACGAAAGCCATTTCTTTAGAAGACTAATGCATCGCACTCCAAAAAAGGAAGTAACAACATCAATCAGGAGAATATCCCTTCTCACAAGCACTACACTTGAAAGCAAAAATGCTTCAAAAGCTAGAAACAGCTTCCACCTCAACAAAAAATCATGCTGCCATACCAGTGCAACAACTGAATGTCAATAGGAACATAGACATTCCATAACTATGTTTTACTTGCAGCGGCCAAGGTAGGAAATTGCACCAGTATATACTAAACAAGACTAACACTTACAACACCTCAAACTAACATAATACCAAATTACCTAAGCAATATACTGTAACAACCCATATTTTCGGGCAACTAGGAAGTTCAAATTTAATGTGTTGTGTGATTCTTAAGATAATATGCCGATGATGCAAGTTTGTGAGACCAACTCGTACAATACTTAAATAAGAAAATAGGGATTTGAGTGTTACTAAGATTGAGTATTTGGAATAAATTATATAACCTAGTTATAATAGAAATTTATTCCAATTTATAATCATAAAATTTTAATTAAATGATTATGAGAATATTGGAAATATATAATATTAATTAAGAATCAATATTTAAAGGGAAAATATATTTTTAATATTAGAGATTATTGTTGACTGAAGTAATTATTAAATAACTAATTTGAGATTTTAAATACAAGATGGATTCTTGTAACAATAATAATAATTAGGGAATAGTGTACTAAACTACATTAGTGAATTTAAAGTGAATATGTGGCTTTTAATTGTAATGAATTATTAGGTTTGTTTTTAGTGTGAGAATAAAAATATTGATGTGAATCAATATTTATAGGATTAGTGTGTTTTATTATTATTGATGATAAATTTAAATGGTTGAGTCAATAAAATGTACAACAATATTGTTATATAAATAAATTGGGAAGTTTGTATTTTCTTAAATACAAACTATATATATACACACATATATGTATATATTGTGTTATTGAACAAAAGAGTAAAAGTGTTTTATGTGGTATATATTGTGTTTTATGTATATATGTATGTATGTCAATAAAATGTACAACAATATTGTTGTATAAATAAATTGGGAAGTTTGTATTTTCTTAAATACAAACTATATATATACACACATATATATGTATATATTGTGTTATCGAACAAAAGGGTAAAAGTGTTTTATGTGATATGTATTGTGTTTTATGTATATATATATATATATGTGTATGTGTATGTGTGTGTGTATATATATATGTTTTTATACCTATTACGCGTCACATTTCTTAGAAGTACCATACTTTGTGAAAAGCTAAGTGGTGTAGGTGTTTCAACATTCCTCGCTAGGTGCTTGACGAGGTTAGCATAGTTGAGTGCGAATGATGCTTGGCATGAGAGCATAATGATCGTTGAATTTGGATAATGCTTGATGAGGGTCCAAGAGATCAAGTATGAACCTGGTGAGGTCACAAATACTAGATACCGGCCTAGTGAGGCTAACGACCTTTATATCAGCTCGTAACAGATGTAGACATGGAATTTGAACAAATATGGATTGCATAAGTGAGATCGTGGATTAGACGATCAACCTGCAACTGTCGTGGAAAAATAATCATTCCAAAGAGATCGAGGATATTGGACACATACAAAAAACATCTTCCACAGCAAGATATATTTTGGGAGGTAAGTGTTAACATGCCATATTACATGATTATTACATGATGGATTCAAATACTCATGTTACACAACCATCAAGGCAGATGTATAGAAAAGTAGTTGCATCGTATATACGGATGCGAAAACCTGGACTCATTAACAATACGGGATTCGGTAACTTTAGAAAGGAATATGGAAAAGTCATGGACTAGTTTTGATTTGAGGCAAAGAACCAGGACTTTTGGAAAGTCGGGATCAATATGCATTTAGAGCGCAGAATCCAAGCTACGGAACTCATCGAAATTGTGTTAACAACTCAGAAGAGGAGGTTGAACCAAGCACATTAATTTAAGAAGGGCCATGGGGGACCCATCCTAGGGATTGCACCCTTATTAGTTCCAATCCCGGGGATCGGTACCAATTTCTACTAAGAGGTTGGTTCGAAACCTTATATTGTGGGGTATCCGAATCCCATTTTGAAAAGACCCGGAATTTTGGTAATATAAATTAATTATTAAAATTAAAAAAAAAATAGGAATTTTTGCGAATGATGGAATTTGGCCATGACACTTTAATCGATGCGTTCATCTCGGAATTCTGATCAATTTTCATATTTGGAGTTTCGCGAATGGAGTCTGTATGAAAAAGTTACGGACAAAATATGATACGAACGGATAATAAATCAAACAAAAGAATATATATATATATATTAATCTTCCCCTAGCCATCACACTGTCAGGTCGACCAAGCGGTCGACCGCTGGGTGCGTCTGTTTGGTCGGGGCAGTCAGTGGCGGCTAGGGTTAAGGGCGGTTGGTTTATAAAATAGGGTACTTTTGTCTCACGTCCTTATTTAAGTTTTAAATTAAAGCCACGTCCAGCCAAAGTTTTCCATACGTTTCCGGTCCCTAAAATTAGATGCCGTCCAAAATTTTTGATCCCTTCGCCTGCTCCTCATGTCCCCTTCGCCTTTTTCAATTTCTGACCAAAAAAAAATGCGCTCATGCATAAAAAAATAATTCTAAAATCTGGAAATAATCCCAGGAGCCCACGCAAATCAAAAAAAAAGTTTCATACATGTATGCAACTATTGTTGATAGTTGCATACATGTATGCAACTTTTTAAATACACATGCAAATAAAATCCACAAGCCTGCTGAATAACTGCATACAAGTATGCTGTTATTCAGAATAGCTGCATACTTGTATGCAGTAATGCGTTGAAGGCCGAAGGCATGGCAATATGTGCATACTTGAATGCATATTTTCTGCATAACTGCATGCTCGTATGCACATATACAAACATGCGTGCTTTTCATGCGGAAACCGAATACATGCATGAAATCATGCATGTATTTCAGAAAATCTGCATACATGTATGCATATATGCTGCTGTATGATGCGGAATTGAAATAGATGCATACATGTATGCAACTATTTGAAATATGTGCATGTTTTCATGCATTTTACTGCATTTTTCGCTGTTTTGTGTATTTTTTGATTTTGACGTGTTTGTTGATTGATTTTCCACCTGATTTTTTTGGCGTGAACATGTTATATTTAATTATGAATTTACGTGATTTTTTTATATTTTTTTAATGAATTTTCAAAAAATAGGGACCTAATTTACAATAAGTTTAGGACCGGATGTGAGCCTAATTAAGTTTCGTTTTAGGGATGTGTGCCTAATTTTCACTATAAAATATTATTAAAATGGATGAACGTATAAAAAGTAAAACAAATCCGATGGTCCTAGGCCATTTCCACCCCTATAAATAAAGGGGTAAGACCTCATTCTTTTCCACATAAATTTGCAGTGGCGGTGGAGCTCTGCCATTTTCCTCCTTCTCCAAACCTAATTTCTAAAATAAAAATATATTCATGCATAACAAATCAAATCCAATTCATATGAAATTGAGAAGATGAGAAGATCTAATGGAAAAGAATGCAAATTGAGGCTCCAAATCAGATTCTCCCCAATCTTCCTGCTTACATCTCTACAGATCTGGAATTTTCCCCTTTCCAGATAAATTGTAGATTTATAAGAATTTGAGGATCATAGACCTAAAGGGTTCAAATTTTGGATTTGAAGGCTATAAGATGAGTGGGAAATATACGAATACAGTTATAATAACTGATCTATTTCGTTTGAATTAGATCTATGTTTTTATGCCTATTCTCAATCAGATCTGTTCATTTAAGAATTGTGAAATTATTGATAACCATCAGATTTGATTATAAGTATGGTTAAAATTTTGGGAATTTAAAGTTGTGGTTATGCTTAATATCAATTATAGAATTTTAAACTTGTTTACACATATTCCTACAGTTATGTTATGAAATATATTGCAATTATGTTATTAATGTATTGTGGGCATTCCGTAGTACTGCAAATCTAGAAATTAGTCTCATTAAACACAATTTAGATGTAGTTACATTCCAGATCTTTAGTTCAGTGTTGAATAATGAATTTTGGGTAAAAATGTGAAATAAGTGATTATAATGTTGATAAAATATGCCTGTTTTATTCAATATTTTTGCGTTTGTCTTAGTTATTGTAAATACGTCATTTTCCTCCTTTCGAATAAAAAGGCACAATTTTGAAATCACAAGAGATATGACCAGAAGGATTAAAAAGGAAAAAGTGGTGCAAATGTACGTATAAATATAAATTTATATATTTATGTGTAATTTGCATCAACTATTCCAAATTATATATTTACATATATTTCTTGTGATTTGAAAATATGTCAATTCCACTAATTATGCATAATTTACAATGATTATGGCTAAAAGTCTTTTTGTAAGATTTGAACCTTTTGGCAAGATTGAATGCAAAAAGGAGTATTTGGTTATTTGCTTGACCAAATCATTTAATTAATAATAAATCATATTAATAATAAAAATAAGAACTATCTTGACTGCACAAAAACACAAATATAAATATACACACATTATCCGTCCAAATTAGCGTAAAACGGTAAAATATACTTTGTATGGAATGTTTAGTGTGTGGATAAGGTCCAATTATGGAATTATATGTAAATGTAATCCATATTAAATTAATATATTTGTGGAGACCATTTTTAGCAATCAATTTAATTAATTGCTATAAATATGATCGCAAATCAATAAATACCAATTGTAGCCAATATTGATTGGGGAAAATGAAAATGATAGGGAAATGGTTACAATTCCTAATTTAATTAGGATAAATGTTGTAAACCCCAAATTAAGGAATTTGAAATATAACCGCATTAAGACAAGAGGTTAAGCTCAATTGTGGTATAAGCCTGCCCAGAACTGACCAACAAATCCAGCAACCACAGGTGATCAGCCTAATGTGAGGGGTCTAATGCATAAATATAAATATACCAAGACACGAGGTTAAGTTTAACTTGTGGTAGAGGTCTACCCATAATCGACTGGCAAATCCAGTATCCACAAGTTGCCAACTTAATGTGAGAGGCCTAGTACATATATATATATATAATAGTCAATAAATAAATAAATAAATGAGTAAGAATAACTGTCTATTTGGGTACAACAAATAGATACCTTGGGACTGATAAATAGTTGCCTTAGGAAAATATGACTGTTATTGTCATAAAGGGAAATAAAAATAGAAATAAAGGAAAATGGGTGTCATATGAAGATTAATGGACATTGATTGTCGTTTGAATACTAAGTCTAAACTAGGTAAGAAATCAAATAAGTATCCTAGGGAAAAAGGGGATATAACCTTTCTTATATATATATAAATGAATATTGAACTTATAATTAAAAATAGAATTGGACTTAGTAGGTTAATAATGAAAAAATATTATTAACCCTAATAACCCGTGATGATAATAAACCGTGTGGAGAGAGACTAAACAGAAAGGGGGTAATAACGTAGCCCACTTTATCCAAATAAGGAAAGGTATTAAGGGTTAATGAGGGATGAACCTAATAATTTTCGCGTATAGTCCTCTTCCTGGGTCTTAAGTGGCTAGGGTCGAGGAGTCCACCTGGGGATAGGTCCTTTAATATAGGGGAATTAAGTGACATGTGTGAGTATTGCCTGCCCAAATCTGGAAATTAAAAACATCAGATATGGCTATCTACCCTACGAGAAGTAATAAGCAACTAAGGGGGTTATCTAGTAAGGTTAGCTAGAGGTATAGCGAGCTTCAAAATACCATCTCTCACCTTTTACGGGGTAAAGGGTATGGGCGTGAATGAAGTCTTAACTAGAAGGTCCCGTAGCTAGTGCTTTCTAGTTTATAAAAAGATGGAATGAGTTACCGAGAGGTATTAAGTCACCAATAAGTCCACCAACCAATGAGTCCGCCAAGGGTCTTAAGTGATCGGGAGAATCCACTCTATCTATCATTGATAGTGAGGCAGAAAATTATAAAGGGAAAGTGGATGGAAAGGTATATATGTATGCGAAGACTCCACATTTAAGGGTTCACTTGTCGGTCTAATAATCAAATCAAATTATATAATAAAAAGGGGCATCCTATATATATATATACACACACACACGTAAATGTTTTATCTCGGTTTTATATCTTAGAATACTACTTTGGAAAGAGTGGTAGAGTCATGCGTAAACATTAAAAAGTTAGGCTAGAATCACTAATCTTGTTAGGCATACATCTTGGGTTGAACCAAACGGGATACATCTGTATATTAAAATCTGTGTTGTACATTTCTTATTCACCAGAACTTGTTGTTCTGACCCCCTCTCCTCATTAAAACCTCCTAGGTTTCCTATAGAAGGTCGGATTCTCACAAATGTTTAAGTCTGGCTTTCGGTTCTCGTTCTCTCTCATGCTCGGTATTGGAAAGTGACTTTCTTCGAAAATGGTAGTTACTTAAGTTAATACTAGTTATCCTATTCTAATTCCGTTGTGAGTTTTCTTTTACTGTAATCTGATTATGGTCATGCTCATTTATTGCAGGTACCAGATTTACACTCTCCATGCTTGGATGTGTTCAAGTTTTGATTTTTATCGAAATTTGGGCACAGAAAAGTGTGAGGTGTTACATTTGGTATTTGATCTAGGTTAAACGGTCTGAGGAATTAGTTAAATTAGGACTTGTAAGAGAACGTAATTCGATTTTTTTCTGTTTTTCTTTGTCTTTTTTACTCGACTTTAACTTATTTCGGCAATGAAATTAGTCGTGGTCCAAATAATAAAATGGGGTTTAAGCCACTAAGGATTGAAATATGTTGAGTTCAGGTTCCTAGCCAATTCTGTCTTACCCCCACAGTATGTTGGCAATCCTCTCGTGAAGAGCATGAGGACGACATATGGTGAATTTCGTTGATTAGAGTTGGAAACAAGAATAACATATACAGAAAGAAAGTCTAGCTACTACCGAGATAGTCATAATTCCTGGTTTGGTTTCGTTGGTAGTTCTAGTTATGATCATTACTCAATCCAAAATGGGAAAAGTCCACGTTAATATGTTGTATCCATTTCGGAAATATAATTACGAGGTATATCCATTTGTTATTTCATTAAAATTCCGAATCCACTTTTATTAAAGCATTCAATTGAGTTCTTAGCCTTGTATTCGCTGAAATTTTATTTTAAAGCTGTTTGGAGAAAATAAAAATGGGTTTTGAAAGTTATGAAATACAGTTTTGGAAAATGGTTTTGTAAAGGCATAGTTTTGTAAAGATATGGCTTTTTATTAATTTTAATCTATTTGTGCTTCAAATTTTATAGGTTTATTCGGTAGTTTTAATAAACGTAATTCGATTGGTAGGAAGAAAGGAGTTAGAAATGACAAGTAATATACCCCTAAAACTCAAGAATAATAAATACTTATTCCTTTTGATTTTTAGTATCCCTTTTCGTATATATATTGGATAATTTAAAATTATCAAAATTAATCTTTATTGTTTTTAAGCTCCAGTATTTTTAAACATGAAAAGGTTTTTCCAATTTGTAATATAAATAAATAATAATAGTGATAATAAAATGGATTTATAAATACGAAACTGATTGTTTATAACAACTTTCATTGTTGGAAAAGTTCTAAATTTTTCTTTGGAAATGCTAAGGAAAATCCTTCACCTTGATTTTTCGGGTATTTGATTTCATGAATCTTCTGTTTGTTGTCATCTGGGTAAGGGGAAAATCCGTTTTAATTTATATTATGGATTTCTGGCTGAATTTTTTTGGAATTCGTTCGTTCGGTGTGTAGTCGCAGCATCGTTGTTGAGACTATAAATCCTTAGAGTTGGTTCGGAGTTTAACTACGGTCTTTAAATACCGCAGTGATGAGGGTAATTATTTTTTGGATCGCGTCAAATCTTAAAAGATAATGCGGGACGATCAATATTTTAATTCGGTCTAATAAGGTCAAGGTTCAATCTTTGTCCAAAGCCATTTAATAGTGGACCGTTTAGCATTATGCAAGAATGGTCAACTAGTCGATGAGTTTTGGTACAACTTGAACCTAGGACTCAACCATAATAGTTGTGTCCAAATCACCCCCTTAACTTCTTTCTTTCGTCCTTTCTTCCACATTTAGCTGAACAATATCTCTATCCTTCTTCTCTTTCTTTGTCGCCGCCTCGCCTTCTCCTTTTCGTGCTTGTTTGCACCATTAGATCTTGCCTCATTAGTACTCCAAGATTTAATTTCTTCTCTCTGACCATTTCTTAGTCCATAATACGTAATTACGCTATCTGATCTTGCTCACACCATTTAAGTCCTTAGGGAGAGATCATTTGGTTGGGTCGGAATGAGCAAAAAGGTCTCACTACTTTAGGGCTAAGAAATTTTGTCGTGGCAGTTGGACTTGCATCGGTTCATTGCTCAAGATCTTATAATAGGGTTTGTTGTTCGTGCTGCATCCACCTTTGCTATACCTTGTTAGAATAGTTTCTTTCAAGGGTGATCATCATTTTGGAGATGAAGATTAAGCTATCTTTGGATGCTTTTTCTGAGGAGAATCTCAATGAGATTTTTAGAGGCATCCGTATTTTATGTGGACTTATATGATCTTTCGTTAACTGGATTTGGAGATTTTTGCAGCAAATCCCTTTTTCTTAATGTTAGTTTTTGTGTTCGGGTTAAGCTAAAATATATTTTGGTCTTTTTATGTGTGATTTCAGTTTTCGCATTTTTGGCATAACTGACTTCCTTTTTCGCCAACATGTGACTTGAATCGTTTAAGTTTCCGCAAAATACATTTCTGAAGTTTTTGGAAAATGTTGTTTAAAAAAAACTTTATATCATTTTCTTATTTATGAGAAAGTGAAACGATTTTAATGAATTTTCAAATAGACATGACAAGTTTTCAAGCGGAAATTTATTTTTATGAAAAATTTCGATTTTGGGTCACATGAATGGTGTAAGGAAGAATTTTGGATGCTTTGTGTGCGTATTTAGCGGTGCAGTAGGACCGATGATACGATAAAAACGTCAACGGTAATAGGGAAAATGTTGTTGTTGCCTTGGAAAATGTTATTTCCATACCTAATCAATGACGCGTGCAAGCTATTAATTAAATCGTTTTATGTTTTAGAGCTTGTTTTCAGCCTCTTTTACAGTCTACAGATGGAAATTTTCGGAGTATTTTGGGTAACTAAGGTGAAAACTCCATTGTAGGGTGGGAAATGAAAATTTGTAAGTGGGAAAATGTTAAAATACTTCGCTTCGCTTTCCTTTTCTGGTTTAGGAGAAATTGAATAAGAAACAATTAGATTGCGGACGATTTGTATGGTAGGGTTTGGATGCAAAATTGTTTGCTTCACACTTTAATTCGTAATTGTGTGAGGGTAATGGATGAAGAAGAGATTTCAAAATTTGCATTCATATAGAACTGTTAGTATATTTAGGATGTTTTGCATCATGTTTTCAAAAGTATTTCAAAATTTTAATGCAAACATATAGGAGAATCCAATTAGAATCATCTTGCATGCATATTTCGTGGATGCAAACATATACACATGGTTGCAAAGTGGATGTACACAAATTGGTTATATAGAACATGACTATGGACATCAGAATTTCGGGATGAAATTCCTTTTAAGGAGGGAAAAATGTAACAACCCAAAATTTCGCCAATATAAATTAATTATTATAATTTCAAAAAATAGGAATTTTTGCAAACGATGGAATTTGGCCACGAAACTTTAACCGATGTGTTCGTCTTGGAATTCTGGTCAACTTTCATGTTTGGAGTTTCGCGAACGGAGTCCATATGAAAAGTTACGGACAAAATACGTAAACGAACGGATAATAAATGAGACAAAATAATATATATAAATAAATCTTCCCTCAGCCACCTCACGGTCAGGTCGACCAAGCAGTCGGTCAGGGAGGTCGGTCGCTGGCTGTGACTGCTTGGTCAACCCAGGCAGTGGCGGCTAGGGTTAAGGGGGGTTGGTTTATATGATATTATTAAAACGGATGGACGGATATAGCTTAAAACTAAGTCAATGGTCCTAGGCCATATCCACCCCTATAAATAAAGGGGTAATGCCTCATTCTTTTCCACATAAATCTGCAGTGGCAGCGGAGCTCTGCCATTTTCCTCCTCCAAACCTAATTTCTAAAATAAAAATATATTCATGCATAACAAATCGAATCCAATTTATATAAAATTGAAAGGATAAGCAAATCTAATGAAAAAGAATGCAAATTGACGCTCCAAATCAAATTCTACCCTCTCTTCTTATTTTCTTATATCTCTACAGATCTGGAATTTTCCCCTTTCCAGATAAATTGTAGAATTATAAGAATTTGGGGATGGTAGACCTAAACGGTTCAAACTTTGGATTTGGAGGCTACAAGGTAAGTGGGAAATTTACGAATACAGTTATAATAACTTATCTATTTCATTTGAATTATATCTATGTTCTTGTGCCCATTCCCAATCAGATATGTTCTTTAATTATTGCGAAATTATTGATGACCATCAGATTTGATTATAAGTATGGTTAACACTTGGGAATTTTAAGTTGTGGTTATGCTTAATATTAGTTGTAGGATTTTAAACTTGTTTACACATATTCCTATGGTTATGTTACGAAATATATTGCAATTATGTTATAAATATATTGTGGACATTGCATAACGCTGTAGATCTAGAAATTAGTCCCATTAAACACAATTTAGATGTAGTTACATTTCAGATCTTTAGTTCAGTGTTAAATAATGAATTTTGGATCAAAATGTGAAATTGGTGAATTGTGTGATTGTAATGTTAAAACAAATATGTCAGTTTGTATTCAATATTGTTAGGTTTGGCTTAATGATTGTAAATATGTCGTTTTCCTCCTTTTGAATAAAAAATGCACTATTTTGAAATCACAAGAGATACGACTAAGAGGATTAAAAAGGGAAAAGGGGTGCAAATGTACATATAAATATTAATATATGTGTGTGTGTGTGTATATATATATATATTTGTGCGTAATTTGAACCAACTATTCCAAATTATATATCTACATATATTTCTTATGATTTGAAAATATCTCAATTTCACTAATTAGGTATAATTTACAATGATTACAGCTAAAAGTCTTTTTGTAAGATTTGAATCTTTGGCAAGATTGAATGCAAAAAGGAATGTTTAGTTATTTACTTGACCAAATCATTCAATTAATAATAAATAATAATAAAAATAATAACTACGTTGATTGCACGAAATATAAATATATACATAGTATCCATCCAAATCAGCATAAAACGGTAAAATATACATTATATGGAATGTTGAATGAGTGGATAAGGTTCAATTATGGAATTATATGTAAATGTAATCCATATTGAATAATATATTTGTGGTGACCATTTTTAGCAATCAATATAATTAATTGCTATAAATAGGACTGCAAATCAATAAATACAAATTGTAGCCAATATTGATTGGGGAAAATGAAAATAAAAGGGAAATGGTTACAATTCCTAATTTAATTAACATAAATGTTGTAAACCCCAAATTAGGGAATTTGAAGTATAATTGCATTTAGACACAAGGTTAAGCTCAACTTGTGGCATAGCCTACCTGGAACTGACCAGCAAATCTAGCAACCACAGGTGGTCAGCTTAATGTGACGGGCCTAATGCATAAATATAAACGTACTAAGGCACTAGGTTAACTTCAGCTTGTGGTAGAAGTCTACTGGGAACCGAATGGCAAATCCAGCATCCACAAGTTGTTGATTTAATGTAAGAGGCCTGGTACATATATATATACACATATATATATAATAGTCAACAAATAAATAAATGAGTAAGAACAGTAACTGTCTATTGGGGTACAACCAATAGATATCGTGAGTCTGATAAATAGTTGCCTTAGGAGAATATGACCGTTATGGTCATAAAGGGCAATAAAAATAGAGATATAGGAAAATGGGTGTCATATGGAGATTAATGGACATTGATTGTCATTTGAATACTAAGTCCAAACTAGGGATGATCTAAAATAAGTATCCATGGGAAAAAGGGGATATGACCTTCCTTATTTATATAAGGAATATAGAACTTATAATTAAAAACAGAATTGGATTTAGTAGGTTAATAATGGAAAAACATTATTAACCATAATAACCCGTGCTGATAATAAATGATGTGGAGATAGGCTACACTGGAAGGGGATAATAATGTAGCCCACTTTATCCAAATAAGAAAAGGTATTAAGGATTGATGGGGGATGAACCTAATAACATTCGCGTATAGTCTGCTTACTGGGTCTTAAGTGGCTAGGGTCGAGGAACACCTGGTGATAGGTCCTTCAGTATTGTGACACCCCACGTCTATTAATATCACTCTTTATCAGAATGCATTAAGTTTCGTGAAGCGTTATTGGTAAACAGAAACAGAAACATACAAAACAGATACAAGATAACAACTGAATTTTATAACTTTATTAACTAGAAAACATCGTGGTCCAAAACATAGTTACATCATTAGTCTGAAATACATGAAACCCATTACATCAACTTAAAACTTTTGTTTTATACTAAAATCATCAAAGTACAGCAATAAAAGAAGCATAATTCCCCATAAATATAGCCATATCAGAGAAGATAGGAAATTAAAGTGGTACATCTAAGCAGCTCCAAGCGGAATGAAAGAGAGAATCCAAATCCAGCCTGAGTATTCCCACCCTGAGAAACTGGGGGGGGGGAACGGAAGAGAGAGAAGAGGAAACAAAATTGGTTAGACATAAAGTCTGGCGAGTCCAGTTACTTTTAGCATATAAGTAAAAGCATCATAACATGCATATAAACTAGATGAGAGAGACAACAGTATCATCAGACAAGTATAACGCACTGAGCAGGATAAACATGACGGAATATATTGCGCTTCTCAAGTACTTTTCTCTGCACCAATACTGGCATAACAAGAATAAGATGATCCCAACTAGAACAAAATGGTAGACCTGGGTGTACTTCTAGTTACAGGTTTTACACCAAGAATAATAACAGGTAGTCCAATAGAAATGATAGGTGTTACACCCAACAAGAATAACAGGCTCCCAACAAGAAAGACTAGATGTATCCTAATTACTACCCCCAATCAATCGGCTCCCTATCCCGAAGATACCAAGTGCCGCCCCCATAGTAGGATGTATCACATTCTAAAGTGGAAACCGGTTATTTTCAGGATGTGCACAACCATATCTGCAAATGTCACAACATTTTATCTTCCCAAGCAAGCGGACCCCTGCACGCACATGACTCCGATGGAACGCGGCGTCAACACCCTCACCCAAGTGACCTCTTATAATCAGCTTAGTAAGCGTGCCCCGATCTAGTTCGGAGTACTCGTTTGATACCTATATGGGTTACTGACTGAACGGATCCCACACAACAGACGATACAAGCTTCCCTCCTAGGGTTGCATCCCAACTAATAGGATTTTAACAGGTTATGCCTTACAGTTTAGCAAGGTTACATAACCCCCACATGTAAAACAGGTTAAGTTTTGTCGGGTGTGTGTGTGTATATATATATATATAAAATTTTTGAAAATGGGTTAATTACTTTATTTCAGCCCATAAGCCGGCTCAGCCTACAAGTACAGCCCGTTTATAAACGACGGGTAGAATACAGAAGCTTCCAACGTGTTACTTTTTGAGTCCTCTTACATTCTCTGAAAAAGGAACAAAAGTAAAATTAGGGCTTCACAGAAATATTCATGGAGGACGTAAATTCGCTCGTAACCTTTCTACAGTTGCTTCCTTCCAGCTCCACCTCCCCAATAGCAATCGTTCTTGTTCCATTGCACTGGTGAGTAGCTTCTTGTTGATCCTTCCAATAAGCATTGCAATTTCTCTGTTGATAATGGCTGCGTTGACTAATACATCTCTACTCTTCTTCTTGAAAGTACGGGAGTTGCATTCTCTCCATGTTTGCCACACTGTGGCTGTGAAGTAAATCTTTCTGTGCTCTATCATCAACTTTGACATGTAATTCCATCATTCAGGTACTCAATTTCTTCTTCCAGGTTACCAATTTGATCAGAATTGAAACATTTTAGTTTTTGAATAGCCCACAAACGCTTGCTGAAACTACACTCGAAGAACAGGTGGTTGTGTGTTTCAGAAAACCTGTTACATAGAACACATCTATCCTCATCAATAATCCCCCAACTGCATAACCATTCTTTGGTAGGCAACCTACCCAGAATGGCCTTGTATAAAGTCTGTTCCATTTTAGGAGGGGTAGAGCGTGTCCAGATCACATTACTCCATTGGACCGTAGGGTGAATCATTCTGATACTTTCCCATACATCCCCAAGTCTAAAATTACCATTTTGCCATCTCCATTTGTCTTCATTTCGGTCAGAGTAAATTGGCAAAGACGAGATTTCTTCAGTGAAATTGCAGGCCACCAAATTATTGTTGCATTGCCAATTTTGACTGGAGATAATCGTGCTGACTAGCATACTGGGTGCTCCATAAGAGGAATAGCTATCCCAGCCCAACCTGTTAATTAGGCTTTGTCCATTTAGCCATGGGTATCTCTAGAGGTCTGTGGTGATTCCATTTGCAATTTCACAATGTATTTGCAGTTTAAGTTCGTTCCTGAGCTTCATGCAGTTTTTCCAGATCACAGAGGCATTGTAATCGATGCTTGCAGTCTAGAGATTAGTCTTCATATAATGGGCTTCATCCACACTGCCCATAAGTTGTTAAAGGATAACATTTTCCATGCTACTTTAAGCCCATAGGCCTTTTTAAGCTCAAATAGGTTTTTAAGCCCAACTCATCCCTCTTTCTTTGGTCTGCATAGCAATTTGTAACTAATTTTGTGCAAACCCCCTTTCCATATGAAATTAGCACACACTGTATAGATTTTTGCAATTGAACAGTATTGTTTTGGAAGGTCTATAGCCAAAACCTGATTTTAGAAGTAATTACTGTGTGAACTAATTCAACTCTACCTGCAAGGGACAACAATTTTGACCTCCATCCTTGCAATTTATCTCTAATGTCATCCACTAGCTTCCCACATTCAGCATCAATTATGGTGTTCACTCCCAAGTACTTAACTAGGAGGAGCCTTCTTGAACCCCAATGGCTTCTAGGTATTCTTGTTTGTGACTGCAAAACTCATTAATATAGCAATTAGTTTTAAGTTCATTCGCTTTGAGACCCACCCACTTCTCTAAATTTTGAAAAATGAATTTCAATTGGTTAATGGATGTGTTTGAAGCTTTGAACACTATTAACAAATCACTTGCATATATTAGAGGGATGACTTTAGGCAGGTGATTGTAGACTGGAAAAGATTCATTTCTTTCAGTTGCAAGTTCCATCTGTTGAGTAAACCATTCCATTGCAACTGCAAATAGGTAGGGGGAAAGGGGATTCCCTTGTCTGATGCCTCTAGAGCTTGAAATGAAACCCTTTGGTACCCCCATTGATTAGGATAGAAAAGTTGGGGTATTAAGGAAAAATTCTATAAGTTTGATAAGGTTCCCCATTGAGGCTAATATGTGTGAGATAACCCTTCTATTGACTCTATCATATGCCCTATGCAAGTCAATTTTAAGACAAAGCTTGTCTTCACCCTTCTTATTGAATTCTCTAACTAACTCATGTGCCATGAGAGAGTTTTCTGATGTGAATCTACCTTTTATAAATGCACTTTGACATTGAGAAATTAAATCAGGTAGCACATTATTCAATCTATTGCATATGATTTTGCTCAGGATTTTATAAACCACATTATAGCGGGCAATTGGCCTGCAGTCTTCTATTCTGCCTAGGTTTTGAACTTTGAGGATAAGGGATACAAATGTGTGATTTATTTCAATGATGAATTCACCTGTATTCAGTGCTTCTTGATAAGCTGCTAACAAATAATGTTTGGGTATTCCCAGTGCAGTTTGAAGAAGGCTGCCCTCATTCCATTAGGCCCTGGACTGGAGTTGTTATGGATGGAGAAAACAACAGTCTGCAATTCCCTCATGCTAATCTTACCACCGAGCATCAGCCTCCTTTCAGCATTGATTTTCCTTCTACACTCAATGTGGGGTAAGTTATCTTCATAATTGACATTGAACAGCTCAGTGTAATAGGAAATTGCAGTGTATTCAATTTGTTTGATGTGCTGTTGTGAGTCACCCTGTTCACTGAGACTATTTAAGAGATTGTTATAGTGTTTTCTTTGTGACATTTTTGAATAAAAGAATTTAGTGCATTCATCTCCCTGTGTCAGCCGTTTTTCCTTAGCTTTTTGTTTGAACTCAAATGCTTTGAACTTTAAAGAAGTCTTGAGGCATCGTTGGAGTTCATAGAAATCACTTTTGAGTCCTTCATTAAGTGGGTCAGTGTCTAGCAGCTCCTGTGTGTGCTCTAATTGAGCTTGAATGTTTTGGATGTGATCACCCTCTTTACATACATACATACATACATACATATATAAAGAGAGAGAGAGAAGGCACCCACAAGGTTAACTTAACCCCTACTGATTCAAGCAAGTTCACTTAACCCCTAATTAATTTAACAGGTTCATGTAATCCCCACAGATTTAAACAGGTTAAGTATTACAGGTTAACAAGTTACCCATTTATGGCTGATTAATGGACTAGACCTCTCATATTAAGTCTACTACTTGTGGATGCTGGATATGCTGGGCGGTTCCAGACAGACTTCTACCATAAGTCGGACTTAACCTCGTGTCTTAGCACTGTTACATGTACATTTATGCACTCGACCCCTCACATTAGATTAACCACTTGACGATGCTGGATTTGCCAGGTGGTTCCGGGCAGACTTCTACCACAAGTGTAATCTAACCTCGTGTCTAAGTGCGGTTACAGTTTCTAATTACCGTAAATCTAGGCATGTTCATTATTAATCAAGTTTTATGTTTATCCAAGATTATGCCCCAAATCCCAGTTTGATTCATAATGCAAGTTACGACCAAATTAAAGTTTTAGATTAAGGTATAAGTTATGCCCAAAGCCTAATCATGTTCTAATATAAGTTATGCCCCAAATTAACAATCCCCATCGTTCCCAGTTTCGTGCGCTCACATATTTCAGTGATATGCCTAGGCTCAAAGGTGGCCTGTCTATAAAAATAAAAAGGGAAGAAGGAAGAGAAGAGAATAGGAATAAATATAATAATAAAACAGGCATAATATGTAACGATCCAATATTTTCAATATTTTATTATATATGAATTTATTTAGATTTCTGAATATAAATTTAATTTAATCCGGTTTAATTATAAATATTGATTAATAGTCTTTTATATATTAGTTTAAATATTTTGTTCTATTTTATAAAATGATTTTGTAAGAGAAAACATATTTTAAGAATATGTTTAAGGTATATAAGATTTTTTTAACAAATTATTCTATGCAATTCATTCAAAGGTTAGTTAATGTTGTACCTAAGATTATACAAATTTATTTTGAATATTAAGATTCAAATGTTACAAATAGGTAGGGGTTTATAAAGATTAAGATATAAAAATGTTTGGTGAAATATAAATTTGAAGACAACAACATTTTGATTGAAATTAATTTAGTTAAAACAATACCTGTTCGGAAAACCAGTTCATTATTGATCGAATTGTCAAAACAATTGGCAATATAATTACTAAGAACGATCAGTGTTCAAATATAAATTATATTTAAATATCAATTTAAAAAAATCGTTAAGCTTCTGTATGCGCAGCCTTAGAATATTTTGTAGAATTTTTCTGTAACATTTAATTTGGAAAATAAACATATATTTTTCTAGTGTATTTTAGGGTAATTGTGGTTCTTTGGACACTTTATAGAATTAATCAAACAGTTTATTTTATTATTGTTCTGCGATCGTGGTGCATTGTTGTGCACGAAATTATTTTTCTTTTCTACCGTTCGCCAATAATAAGAAATAAATAAATAAAAGAATACGCAGATGGGATTAATAATATAGACATTTTGACAAAATGGATGAGTCAAAGTATGTATGATACGAACGATGTACATTTCAAATACTTAAGAGAAGGGTACCTCACGCATAAAAGCTTCAAGCAGTGCTCAAGGAAAATTTTTGAATTAAATCTTGGAGTATACACCTGAAATTGTTATTTACTATGTACATTTTTCAAATATTTTATTACATGCTTTACACGTGCATTCGGGTTTCTGAGCTTGCTCCATGTATCTCCTCCTACCATCATAACGTTCGAGCAGCTTCACCTTTCTCCTTAGCCTATTCGTCCTTCCCATTTTTGGTTCTCACCGCAACTAAAACCCATATTCTCACTTCATCAGTTTGGCCTTTTCCCTCATTTTATTTCCTCTCTCCTCTGCTTATAACCGCGTTCCCACATCTACTCTTGGTTCAGCTGCGCGGTAGAAGCTCTTCCCCCTCCATCGAGAGTCTTTCCCGCGTTCACCACTTCAACGTTGGCAACATCCTCACGCCGTGCAACCTCAGCTCCATTGCATGCTCCCTTTCCTTCCCTTTATTAATTCTGCCATTCCTATTTTCTACCCACCGCAAGCTAAACTTGCTTCACCTCTTACTTCGTTCACCACCTTGGCACCTCACGCCGTCCCTTCGTCTGACACCCCAACCGCTGTCTGCTCCAGCCAGCACCCCTCCGCTCTGCCAACCCTCCGCCCAGTTCAACCAGAACCACCTAGTTGTCCTTCCCCGCATGCTAGTTCCTCCCCCTTCTCTACAAAAGCCGCAGCCTACTCCTCTCACAAATCTACCCGAGAAGCTCCACCACGTTTGTCAGTACACCTCATTCCTTCTTTATTTGCATGCAACCTCCATCTTGTCTGCATTAACCTGACCTTCCTTATGTTGAAAATGAGCTGGGTAATTATTAACAAGTTATATATATATATATATATATATTTGTACGCATGTTAATGAAGGAGGCAGTGTGTATTTACAGAAATAGTCGTGTCTCGTCCGAGGCTAGATTCGCAGTCTATACAAGCTGACATTGTACGCGTGACGTCAGCGTTGTCCATAAGCTTGTGCGTGATCATCCAAGGTTGTTCGCAGTTGATACAGAGCGTTGACGGTGGAATTTGGAGAGCTTTGGCTGAGAATTCTATTTTTATTTTTATTTTTAAAATTAGTCATAACGATGAATTATAATTTGTTGTTAATATTGAATAATAATTCGTTGATCGTGGGTTGATATGAATGATTTTTATTGGTTTTTGATTGATGTTAATGCAATTCTAATACACTACACACCAAACTTATTCGCCGTAACGCTTTGCTAAACGTTAATTGGTTATTTTAATTGCTGTGATGATAATGGATGAATCCATGTTTGTTATTGATTCCGGTTGCATATAGTCACGTACACCGTAGGGGTGGAATCGTACATGTGATTAATTTAAATTCTCTTTCCATGTAAATAACAATTTTATTAAAATAAAAATGGGAATGTGGTTTTTAAATATAAATTAAACTATTTATAAATTGAATTGAGTAAATAACTTTCGTATGAAATGGTTTTAAAAACAAATTCTGACCGCTCATTGGTTATTTAAAATATTGGATGGGGATTCAGAAATGATATTCAACATTGATTTTGTACACAACTTTAATGGTTAGTTGCAGATAATTAACCGAGTTTTGATAAAATATTATTGTATAAATGTAATTTAAAATTTAAACGTGTGGGATTCATTATGACGACTTTTGGAATAGTTATTTTAAAAAGGTTTGAACGAGACTTAAAAATATTATCATTTAATGTTCAATTCAATGTGACATGAAGAATTTGAAAAAAAAGAGAAGTATTTGATTTTATTCCTGTTTCTATAAAATAATTGAACAGGTTTTAATTAAATATTATTTTTATTTGATTTGATTTGGAATAGAGATTTTGAATACAAAATGATATTGGTTATATATTGGGAATATAAAAAATTATTTCGGGAAAAGAAATTTGGAATAAGGTCTTATTCTAAATTATGGGAATATGATTTATTTTGGAAAAAGGAATTGGACAATTTATAGTTAAACGCTATATAGCGTGAATCGAACACGTCGCTCAGCGACAGTTCGATAATATCGATTTCAAATTTCAAATGGTTATAACTGGAACGTTTTGGATTGAATTGACGTGAAACGAAGAACAACGGATTTCTATTGATAATGGTTTTTGTAGAAAAGAGGAATTTTCAAATTCCAACATATGTTTTTCAAGTTATGTTCAAAACAAAATTTGAAAAGGTCGTTGTACGTGCAGTTCGACGACCATAATGCAAAATCGAATAAAATGAACATATAAAAATTATTTAAAAGTCCCAAAATTTATGATAAATTATGTTTCATTATTTAAAAGTGATTTGAGTTAAAATATGTGAATTTGGAATGATTTTGGATCTATTTGGTTAAATAACCATTACATAAGGCTTTCCGTAACGCTTTTAACGTAATTACACCATTTCTTTGAAATGGTTTGAGTTTAAAGATCGTAAAACATGTACTACTATGGAAAAAGGATTTGTTTAAAAGAGTTTAAATATATGGTATGAAATTTATTTAAATTAAAAAAATAAGATATGGGAAATTTGAATTAACAAGGGAATGATTTTGGATAGAGTTAGTCTTCGGATATTCGATATGGAGTTCCAGGAGCGGACAAATACTATCAGAAATATTAGAACATATTCATCTTCTGATTCTGAAAGTGTTGTCCGATTTTGTGTATCAATATCAAATATAAGTTGACTTAAATTCTATTTAAACTTATATTTGGGAATATAAATTCTTTAAATGGAAATTCAAAAAAAAAATCCAAATAGAGATTTGTTAGTTTCGGTATAACAACGCATAAATGAAGTTTGTTTTCGAAATATGAGGTTTGGAAAAATGAATATTGGATTTTGAGAAAAGGGTTAAGACGATAACAGGGCTTTCGGGAATTGAACAAATCCAACCTTAATTCGAAGTAAAATGACAATATTTGGAAAGGAGATTTGAACTGAGAAACTCGTATGTCCATAGCTATTATTTTAAAATATGCTTATTACTTGGAAAGTCCGGGATCAAATAAGGATCCAAAAACCATTCCAAGTAATAATATGACGTTATAAAGAAAATAAAGACTTGGATAACGATAAGTGAAGACTGAGTATATTCGAATTATTTAGATTAACTGCTGATGTCTCAGATTGGGCCGTACACCTGAAATGAGGTTATAAGCGACATGAGATCAGAATATATTTGAATATTTTCAGATTATTGTTCCATTCAGACCCAGAACGGACTTGTATGTATTGTGTGTCTGACATTGAAAATGACCACATAGCACTGACTTCGGTTAATATATATCGGATTTGTGGCAATATATTATCCTTTTCTCTAAGTCATATGAACTTAGAGGGTATGCATTGATAGAAATCAGTGATATGTCTTGAAGTGTCAATGTGGCATACTCGAGTTATGAAACGAGCTAGTGATGATCAAAGCACGGCTTATTGAGGCGTAGCTTTGTGTATATCATGACATCGACAAACCTCACACCTTGGATATGGCGATAAACTGGCGATTAGGTTGTATACATATACATAATCTCTAGTGAAATCGAAAGTTGCGGCGGTAGATCTACTTCGAAACCCGAGGGAATAAAGTACATACGGTGTCCAAGTCTGGATGTTATCCAGAGTATACTTTCGCGCTATGTATTTGGTGTCCGCTGTCTGGATGTTAACCGGGAAATACTTAGCTTCGTGTCCTCGATTAATCTTTCGTGCCAGGAACCATCAGGTCGGAAACCCAATAACCGATAGGAGCCGTTCAATTTGTTTGTAAACTATGTATGTGGGCATAGTCACTATGCTTGCTAAGATTTATATATATTTATTTGTGAAACGATTTTCAACACTATGCACCGACTTTTGTATTAAAAGAGGATTTCTACGTATGAAAGCATTTTTGGTTATCGTAAGATAAAACTCATTCATCTGGTGTGCGTTTGCATTGTGTGATATGGGACGATCTTATGACATCTGCATTTTCCAAAATCATTGCGAATTTCTAAGCATGGGAATTCACACAGAGTAAACCCATTCCGCGTTAGCGGCATAGTCCAGTGAATTTCCCAACTTTAAAATGAATCCAAATAAGAACTGTTTTCGAATTCTCACACCAGTCCCACGACTGACCTAAAGTTTATTGTTCCCTTACCTAAACTCTGGGTGCCCATAATTTCGCATGGGCAGCTAGTATTTTAGTTTGCAGGTTTAGTTCAGAGCTAATTCAGATCGAAGCTAGAGTCCAGTTTGGTTTTACTTCTTCCGAGCTTTTCGTTTCTGCTGAGTTGGTATTGTACTCTGAATATCTGTAATTCTGATGTAAAAGTTTTTGTAATGAAATGAAAAGTTCTGTTCTTTGTGTACTAATATGTTTGTACCCATAACTATCTGTCTTTATGAACGTTTTAAGTTGGTTTAATTACCGGTGAGAATCGGGCAAAAAAGGCGGGTCATTACATTTGGTATCAGAGCTTTGGTTTATACAAAGCTATGAGGTACGACATATTTGAACAAAGGATAAGACTCATCAGAGTTATAATATCTCATTAGAGATAGGGTTAGAAATACCCTAAAATGAGATTCTGGAGTATTATGTTTGAGAGTGCATATTTTGAAATATATATAAATTATTTTGAAACTAGGTAAATTATTTGAAAAGCGTAATTGTATTAAAATATAATAAGAGTATTGAGTATTTATTAACGTCAAGGTTGGGTTGTCGAATATATACGGATTTTGAATATACGCGTAGCTAATGTATATACAAAGTCCAACATATACAAGATAGATATAGAATCACACTCTAGTCGCTTGAAAATAAATTCTGGGATGATCGCGACATAACTAATATTTAGTTTCGACTTTCGAAAGTGGGATGATTGTATGATCCCGACTTAAACCTCGAGAAATACTTAAAATCATTTAGATAAGTGTTTGAAAATATTTGAATACATTTTAATAAAATGTGTTCATAAATAAATAGGAACTATAATAAATCAGCAATATAAAAAATTTACATCTTTAAGAACTGCTTGTGTAGTATAAATTGAATTTGCAATTGAATAGAGAGTAATTTGAATAAAATTCGAATAGTAAGTATTTGAAACCTCGTATAGATGTTGCAACTTGAATAAGTAAAACCGTAAAAAGGTAATTCAAGAAATGTCAAATTTGTATTTAAGTAAGTTCATAAACTATTTGGTATAATAATGATTATGGTTTAGTAATAACTTAGGCAAAACCCTTAATCATTTTGAACACTTTAGAAAATTTTGGAGTGTAAAAATTGAATAAGTTGAATCATTTGGATAAGTATCTCTTACTTTGAATTTGTATTAGGTACAAATGAATTTAAAAAATGTTGAATTTATCCAATATGCTACTTTTGCAAGATAACTTGAAATTTATTTTCATGGAAATTCGATATGCTTTATAAATTTACAAATCCCACGATTTGGAAATTTGTAAAGTTTAAATTTGTACAATACTGGATTTAAATTAAATTGTGTTGTAAAGTGAAAATTCTGATTTTCAATTATTGAACGAAGTAATTTTTTCTAAGTTATTCGAATGTAAAGTTCGAAGACTTGGAATCCCGAGATTTTAAATAGTTTGAAAACGCAATAATATGATTTGAAATATTTGTAAATTATGATTGCGAAATGATTTATAACTTCAGAATATAAAATAAAATGATTTATCGCTAAGACTCGAGTAATCCGTGACTAAAGAAAGGTATGACATGGGTGTATACCCACGATTGATGATCTCCTTCGTTGTCCGAAGAGACATCATTTATTTATATTGATCCATGTAGGTCGTACCTAGTGGCCTTGTCATTGGGAGAAACCTCTCGACTTGGAACATAATGGTTGTTATGTCGTTTATCGTGAATATTTGAAATTTTCAAAATGATTTTGGTTTTAAAACCCGAAGAAAGTATGATTCCATTAAAAAGGAAATATAGTATTTCGAATGTTTTTAAAAAAAAATTAGGATTCTAAGTCGAAGAAATTATTTCATACTTCGATCCTATTATTCAAAACTAAATTTAATATTAATAAGTATTTTATTATATTTTTACATAAATTGTAACAGTCTTCCCTTTTCGAGGACGAAAAGTTTTAAGGGCGGAGATTGTAACGATCCAAGATTTTCAACAATTTATTATATGTGAATTTATTTGGATTTCTGAATATAAATTTAATCTAATCCGGTTTAATTACAAATATTGATTAATTGTCTTTTACATATTAGTTTAAATATTTTGTTCTATTTTACAAAATGATTTTTGTAAAAGAAAAAATATTTTAAGAATATGTTTAAGGTATGTAATTTTTTTTATGAAATCATTTTATGTGATTCATTCAAAGGTTAGTTAATGTTGTACCTAAGATTGTACAAATTTATTTCAAATATTAAGGTTCAAATGTTATATATAGGTAGGGGTTTTATAAAGATTAAGATTTAAAAATGTTTGGTTAAATATATTTTTGAAGACAATAAAATTTTGATTGAAATTAAATTAGTTAAAACAATATCCATTCGACAAACTAGGTCGTTATTAATCGAATTGTCAAAACAATTGGCAATATAATTACTAAGAACGATCAATATTCGAATATAAATTATATTTAAATATCAATTTAAAAAAATCGTTCAGTTTCTGTATACTCAGTCTTAGAATATTTTATATATTTTTTCTATAATTTTTAATTTGGAAAATAAACACATATTTTTCTAGTGTATTTTAGGGTAACTGTGGTTCTTTGGACACTTTACAGAATTAATCAAACGGTTTTTTTATTATCTTTCTGCGATCGTGGCACATTGTTGTGTACAAAATTATTTTTCTTTTCTACCGTTCGCTAAGAAATGAATAAATGAAATAATACATAGGTGGGATTAATAATATAGACATTTTAACATAACGGACGAGTCAAAGTATGTATGAAACGAACAATGTACATTTCAAATACTTAAGAGAAGAGTACCTCACGCATAGAAGCTTCAAGCAATGCTCAAGAAAATTTTTTGAATTAAATCTTGGAGTATACACCTGAAATATTTATTTACTATGTACATTTGTCAAATATTTTACTGCATGCTTTACACGTGTATTCGAGTTTCTGAGCTTTCTCCATGTATCTCCTCCTACCATCATAACATTCGAGCAGCTTCACCTTTCTCCTTAGCCTATTCCTCCTTCCCATTTTAGTTCTAACCATAACTAAAACCCATATTCCCACTTCATCAGTTTGGCCTTTTCCCTCTTTTTATTTCCTCTCTCCTCTTCTTAGAACCGTGTTCCCTCTTCTACTCTTGGTTCAGCTGCGCGGTAGCAGCTCTTCCCCCTCCATCGAGAATCTTTCCTGCGTTCACCACTTCAACGTTGGCAATATCCTCACACCGTGCAACCTCAGTTCCATTGCATGCTCCCTTTCCTTCCCTTAATAGATCTGCCATTCCAATTTTCTACCCACCGCAAGCTAAACTTGCTTCACCTCTCACTTCGTCTGCCACCTTGGCACCTTACGCTGTTACTTCGTTTGACACCCCAGCCACTATCTGCTATGGCCAGCACCCCTCCTCTCCACCAACCCTCCGCCCAGTTCAACCAGAACCACCTAGTTGTCCTTCCCCGTGTGCCACTTCCTCTCCCTTCTCTTTAAAAGCCGCAGCCTACTCCTCTCACAAATCCGCCCAAGAAGCTCCACCACATCTGTGAGTACACCCCATTCCTTCTTTATTTGCATGCAGTCTCCATCTTGTCTGTGTTAACCTGGCCTTCCATGTGTTGAAAATGAGCTGGGTACGTATCAATAAGTCATATGTGTATATATATATATGTGTGTGTGTGTGTGTGTATACATTTCTACGCATGTTAATGAAGGAGCCAGTGTGCATTTACAGAAACAGTCGTGTCTCGTTCGAGGCTAGATTCGCAGTCTATACAAGTTGACATTGTACGCGCGAAGTCAACATTGTCCATAAGCTTGTACGTGATCATCCAGGGTTGTTCGCAGTTGGTATAGAGCGTTGACGGTGGAATTTGGAGATCTTTGGTGAGAATTCTAATTTTAAATTTATTTTTATAATTAGTCATAACGATGAATTATAATTCATTGTTAATATTGAATAATAATTCGTTGATCATGGGTCAATATGAATGATTGTTATTGGTTGTTGATGGATGTTAATGCAATTCTAGTACACTGCACACCAAGATTATTCGCCATAACACTTTGCTCACCGTTAATTGGTTATTTTAATTGTTGTGATGATAATGGATGAATCCATGTTTGTTATTAATTCTAGTTGCATATAGTCACGTACACCATTGTGGTGGAATCGTACGAGTGATTAATTTAATTTCCCTTTCCATGTAAATAACGATTTTATTAAAATAAAAATGGGAATGTGGTTTTTAAATTTAAGTTAACTATTTATAAATTGAACTAAGTAAATAACTTTCGTATGAAATGGTTTTGAAAAAAAATTCCAATCGCTCATTGGTTATTTAAAATATTGAATTGGGATTGGGAAATGATATTCAACTTTGATTTTGCACACAACTTTAACAGTTAGTTGTAGATAACTAACCGAGTTTTATTAAAATATTATTGTTTAAATGTAATTTAAAATTTAAAAGTGTGGGATTCATTATGACGACTTTTAGGATAGTTATTTTAAAAGGTTTGAACGAGATTTAAAAATATTTTAATGTTCAATTCAATGTGATATGAAGAATTTGAAAAAAAGAGGGATATTTAATTTTATTCCTGTTTCTATAAAATAATCGAACGAGTTTTAATTAAATATTATTTTTATTCGATTTGATTTGGATTAGAGATTTTGAATACATAATGAGATTGGTTAAATATTGGGAATATAAAATATTATTTCGGGAAAAGAAATTTGGAATATGGTTTTATTCTAAATTATGGGAATATGATTTATTTTGGTAAAAGGAATTGGAAAATTCATAGTTAAGCGCTATATAGCGTGAAATCAAACGTGTCGCTCAGCTATAGTTCGATAATATCAATTTCAAATTTCAAATGGTTATAACTTGAACGTTTTGGATTGAATTGACGCGAAACGAAGAATAATGGATTTCTATTGATAATTATTTTTTATAAAAGAGGAATTTTCAAATTCCAACGTATGGTTTTAAAGTTATGTTCAAAACAAATTTTGAAAAGGTCGTTGTACATGTAGTTCGGTGAACGTAATGCAAAATCAAATAAAATGAACATATAAAAATTATTAAAAAATCCAAAAATTTATGACAAATCATATTTTGTTAATTAAAAGTGATTTGAGTTAAAATATGTAAATTTTGAATGATTTTGGATCTATTTGGTTAAATAACCATTACACAAGGCTTTCCATAACGCTTTTAACGTTATTATACCATTTCTTTGAAATGGTTTGAATTTAAAGATTGTAAAACATGAACTATTATGGAAAAGGATTTGTTTAAAAGAGTTTACATATATG
The DNA here is from genome assembly GCA_030737875.1 of Allium sativum. NCBI lineage: Eukaryota > Viridiplantae > Streptophyta > Magnoliopsida > Asparagales > Amaryllidaceae > Allium > Allium sativum. The sequence goes on from CM060916.1 coordinate 837,073,377, forward strand.
GTATGAAATTTATTTAAATTAAAAATAAGATATGGGAAATTTGAATTAAAAAGTGAATGAATTTTGGATAGAGTTAGTCTTCGGATATTCGATATGGAATCCAGGAGTGGACAAATACTATCGAAAATATTAGAACATGTTCATCTTCAGATTCTAATGGTGTTTCCAGAGCTTGTGAATCCATATCAAATATAAGTTGGTTTAAATTCTATTTAAACTTATATTTGGGAATATAAATGCTTTAAATGGAAATTCAAAAAAAAAATCCAAATAGAGATTTGGTAGTTTCAGTATAACAACGAATAAGTGAAGTTTGTTTTCGAAATATAAGGTTTGGAAAAATGAATGTTGGATTTTGAGAAAAGGGTTAAGATGATAATAGGGATTTCGGGAGTTGAACAAATCCAACCTTCATTTGAAGTAAAATGACAATATTTGGAAAGGAGATTCAAATTAAGAAACTCATATGTCTATAGATATTATTTTAAAATACGCTTATTACTTGGAAAGTTTGGGATCGGATATGGATCCGAAAACCATTCCAAGTAATAATATGACATTATAAAGAAAATAAAGACTTGGATATCGATAAGTGAAGACCAAGTATATTCGAATTGTTTAGATTAACTGCTGATGTATCAGATCGGGCCGTACACTTGATACGAGGTTATAAGTGGCATGAGATCTGAATATATTAGAATATTTTCGGATTGTTGTTCCGTTTAGACCCAGAACGGACTTGTATGGATTGTGTGTTTGACATTTAAATTGACCGCATAACACTGATTTCCATTAATATATATCGGCTATGTGGCAATGTAATGACCCGCATCTTCAGCGGTATAATAATTAATTAATTTAATTATTGAAATGGTGGTTTAGAGAATTTAATGGTCGTGGAATTTAATAATAGTGAATATTTAGTTAAAATAATAAATTAAATAATATATTTAATTCTGAAATAATCAGAATTGGCTGAACTGGCGATATGGTGTGAACTAGATCATCTGTGATATTTAATTCAGTTTAGAATTTAATTAGAATAACGAATATATTATTTGAACGACAGTTTGAACGTATAATTATATTATAATTAAAATCGAGCTCGAAATGGCGCTGCAGTTCGTAAATTGGCGATTCGAACTTCAACTGAATGTACATGATTCGTTTTAAGCCGGATTTCTGTGAAACAAGAAACGTGTGGAGCTGGTGGAGTATATCTTTCTAGTGGAAGAGAAAAATCGGGATTTCGTCATGTAGATTTTGATTTATGTTCAAATCAAATTTTAGAAAAGTCGTTGTGGAATTCCTTTATAATTTATAAAGGAATTATTTATATTTTAAAAAGGAATTTCAATATAAATCGAATATCGGGTTGACCCAGATTTGAAATATTAAGTTAGAAATTCATATAGGAATATTCTAGAGCTGTATGGTATTCCACTGTGAATATATACGATAATATAAATTTATTTATATTTAATTTAATTATATTTTAATATATTTATATATTTAAATGGGTTATTCAGAGTTGTAAAAATAGCCACTTTTGCAAACGAAGTCGGAATTCGACGAAACTAATTTTGTTGGATCCACAATGTCAAATAGTTGTTAGATTTCCAGTTTCGTGATTTTTAGAGTCACTGTGTGGTCATACAGATTTTTAGAGCGAGAAACAGTCAGTATTTCGACGTTTAAAAATACGTTGTGTGAGCATACGAAGTCGAAATTCGATGAAACCAGTTTCACTGGGACCGTAATATCGAACTGTAGCGGCATAACAATTTTCGTGATTTTTGGGTATCGTGTGTGATCACACAAATTTTTAGAAGTCAAAAACGAGTTAACGATGGAGAATATACCGGGTATATTCCTTCTACGAAAATATCTAGATATTTATTTTTGCCTATAAATATAACATCTAAATCCTAACTAAACCTAATTCATTCTCTGATTTCCGCCGTCGGTTTGTTCTTCTCACATAAAAAGAATGGCAAGCAAAATAAATCAAAGACAAATCTAGTAAAATCATATAAATCCTAAGTCCTATATACTTCGATTCCTTGCGTGATTTCCTTCTTTCCCATATCAGTTTTGTTGTGTTTGGTGTAAATCTGGGTACTCGACGTTTTCAGCGAAATGCTAGGGTTACCGATTGAGTTGGGTATGAGCATCAATGTGATTTTCTGGAGTTGGATTTGGGTCTGTGGTTGAGTGAGGTTTCGATTTATGGTAGTCTTGAGGGGTGCGATGGGATTTCCGTCGACGTTGGTGGTTTGGCACTGGTCGACACGGTGTAGATGGAGGGCTCGAGCTAAGTGTTTAGCGTATGTAGCTGTAGAGGAAGGGATGGTGAGCGTTATGGTGGTGGTTGCGCCAGAGTTGGAGACCAAAGTGATGGAGGTTGGTTGAGAAAAGGGATCGGTAGTGGCTTTGGAAACTATCAGGTTCCTGTATACGTGATTGGGGAAGATGGTTAATCGGTCATGGGCTTTAAGGGATGTAGTGGGCCAAGGTATGGGTGTGGAGGCCTATATAAAAATATAATTCATGTTTATTTTAATTTAAATAGTGTATAATCTTGTAAACGTAATAACTTCTACATACGTGATCAGAAATTCAAACGGTTGGATCCGTTAGGATCGTATGGACGAGAGCGTCACAATGAAGCTGACTGGAAGAGCATTGGGGCTGTTTGAAAATAAGGTGAAATAAACTGTTTGATTCAAATCAAATAACAGTTTATCGTTCTTTAACGATGAACTGCCAATGTGAGTAAATCTCACTAACTCTGAACAGTTTATAATTTCATGTTTTATTTTTAGAACTGTTAAATATTTGTTGATTGACTGTGTGTTGACCGTTTGATTGAACTGCTAGTCAGTTAGTTGAATTTCTATATTGATTCTGTTTAATAGAATATATCATATGGAACTGAAAGTGATGTTGATTTTATTGTGTAACATCTGTGGATGCAGGGAAACAGGTTGGAGGAATCCGACTGGATTCCTCAACAGTTATTTTATTGTTTTTCATAAATTTTGATATATGATGTGAATTATAACCAGTTGTTGATTGTGTGTGTATGGACGATATTGGACATCGTAATTTGATATGTTAAACACCATATCAAAGTAGAATTTTTATAAATAGAAATATTTATAAATGGAATATTTATAAATAGGAAATACGTTTTAAGTGGAATTATAAATGAAGGGAAATCTTTGTAAATGGAATATTTATAAAGTGAATTATTTATTGTTAAATAAATAAGATAAGATAATGGATTATTTATTGGTTAAATAGATAAGATAATGGATTATTTATTTGTTAAATAAATAAGAGATATTAAATGAGATATTTATTTGTTAAATAAATAGAAGATTATAAAGGAAACATTTAGAATAAATAAATAGAATAAAATAAAGGAGATATTTATTTGTTAAATAATTAGAGTAGAATAAATAGATGATAAAGGAAATATTTGTTTAGAAAACGAATAGATTATAAAGGAAATATTTATCTTTGGATAAATAGATATATATATATATATAAGTCTGAACTTATATATGAAGAAGTAAATAGATAAAAGGAACAAATTGATTTATAAATGATATTTATAAATTAAGTTAAATATTTATCATTTGGATAATTAGAATATATAAGTCAGGACTTATATAGAGGAGAAAGAGTCGATTTCAACATCAATGTTTGAAACTGAATAAGGATAAAGAAGTTAACCAGTTAGGTTAAACCATGAGAGTTAAACCAGTTAGATTAAACCGTAATGTTAAACCAATTAGAGTAAACCAGTTAGAGTTAATCGATAGAGTTAAATCGAACTAGAGTTATTGAATAGAGTTAAATTGAACTAGAGTTGAAATGAGTAAATCGAATCAGAGATATTCGAAGTGAGATAATCGAATCAGAGATATTCGAAGTGAGATAATCTAATCAGAAATATTCGAAGAGAGTTGATCGAATCTAGTTATTTGACAGGAGTAAAATCGAATAAGATTTATTCGAAGAAAGAGATTATCGAATATAAGTATTCAAAAGTAAGTTATTCGAATTAGTTATTCAAATAGAGTTAAATAAATAAGAGTTATTCGAATTAATTATTCGAATAGAGTTAAACACATAAGAGTTATTGAATTAGTTATTCGAAAGGAGTTATCGATTATAGTTTAATCGAAAGGAGTTATCGATTATAGTTTAATCGAAAGAAGTTATCGAATTAGTTATTCGAAAGGAGTTATCGATTATAGTTTAATCGAAGTGAGTTATCGAATTAGTTATTCGAAAGGAGTTAAGTAAGGAGTTAAGTAAAAAGAGTTAATCGATTAGGGTTAAATAAATAGAGTTAATCGTATTTAGTTTATTCGAAGAAAGGTTTTCGAATCTAGTTATTCGTAAGAGAGATTATCAAATATAGTTGTTTGAAGGGAGGAGTTATCGAATAGAGATTTATTCGAACAAGAGTTACGTAAGGAAGTGTTAAAGAGTTAAAAGATGAACTTACCCTATTTCAAGATTTGAAATGTTGTTCAGTTAATGTCTGAGAGGTAGTTATACCCCAACTTGATTGACTTCGTTTTTAATTTAGAAATGGTTAAGGTTCGAGAGTGAAAGTGGTTAAGTGTATTTAGTGAATAAGTATAGTGGTTTGAGTTGTCATAGCGATGTTGATTTAAACATCTGTTTAAATCCAAGTAAAGAAGATTTGGAAATGTTTTCCAAATAGAATCAGAAACATAATCAAATTTTGAAATAGGAAATATGAATATATATATATGATTGATGATTTATTGATAGAATTTCCATCTGGAAATAATATCGTTGTTTGCACACCTGTTTTTCTTTGATGGTTAAATCACAGACTATCGAAGTTTTGACCATTTTAACGTTGTTAATATGGAGAGACCGGTTGGATTATTATCCAAAGAACCACTCTGTATTGGCATAAGCATTGCGAATCATATATGCCAAAGATAATTGAAGACGGAGTAAAGTACAAGGGCTATTGTATAAGTCTTATATAACATTGCCTAAGATGGATGTACTGAATAGTGCCTTCGGTTCATCCTGTTCTTGGATGACTTGTATGGATGAATGTCTGACGGAGTATTTCCAGAAAGGTCACGTACATTGATTTCTTCAACTGTACCAAGAGTGGAAGCGGAGAAGGAAACTTCTTTAGCTAACACGTAATGTACTGTTGTAGACGTCAATCGGTGATTTGATGGATTTGACGATGTGGTATTTGAAGTGAATCTGGTGTGATGAGAAAGCGTAGCCCCACATCCGGTAAATGACAGAAATCGGGCAGTCAGCATGGTTAAGTCGGTCGCTCCGAAGTAGGGTGTATAATCACCTGATCTAGAGTTTCATTTACTTCCAAAAATCTATTGTCAATACTGTCCCATTCGGGAAACGGTTGCTGATCCCAACTGTTGGTGATATACATTCGATACACTCAAGCGAAATGAGTGGTCGGTCATGTGTGGTCGGGTTGCAAGATGTTCTTGTTGAACCCAGTGTATTCCTCTCTAGAGGTACACTAGCGAAAGGTGGTTCCATACCTTGTCATAGTTGGAAATCCATTACCTAATACGTGCTTGCGGTTTTGATTGTATACTATATATGTAGAACGTGAGATGAAAGCGTTTCTGCTAGATGATTATTATACTGTGGTTGATAGACATTATTATAATATCAAAAGGTTTTGATATAAAGGTATTTTGGATTCTCATAAGGGAAAAACCCGTTCCGTTATACGGCATGGTCTTATGAGATATCGTTGACTTGTTCAAACTGTTTTACTCATACCAGTCCCATGACTGACCCGGAGTTTATTTGGTTTGTTTTCCCTAAACTCTTGGGTGCCCAATTTTATACTGGCAGCCAAGTAGTCAGGATTTACAGATACTCGAAGAGCTGGAACATGAGACTTCAGGATCATATAGGTGTAGTTTATTTCCGCTGTGTTGTAAGTGTTGTACTTTGAAAACGATATGTGTATTCAAGTACAGATTTATATTTCAAAGATATGTTATCTATTATATGTTATTCGTTCCGCTGTGAGGTTCGTATTACTCTGATGTTGTGTTCTTCTTCTTCTTCTATTCTAAGTTTCTATCTTATCTTTCCTCACCCTCTAATTTCTTTCATTAACTATTCGGTTATTTTCGATCCTTGGATGTTCGATATGTGTTGTATATCGGATAACCAAGATCGCATTTTTCCGGATCGTTACATTTGGTATCGGAGCTTAAGTTAAGTGAATTACCTTGGCTCTGTGGCGTGACTCGGTAGAGATGGGGTTAGTAATACCCTAGATTGAGTTGAGTGTATATATACGAGTGAGCGTATTTGTTATTGATATAAAAATTGTTTTATATTGTGGAGATTTATTGGTTGAGTCGTTTATGAGTTTTGGTCGATCAGTTTGGTCCACTCTATCGGTAGGAGTTTATAAACACTCGAATACGATGAACCGTCATGGTATGTTTTGAAAAGTAGGTAAATGAAATAATTTTACCCAAATTATATTTTGATATAAAGGATTTATATTGAAATGATTATAATATATTGGATGTGTTGGTCACTATTATAATCGAGTAAGATTATAAAAGTAAAGTGGTTATATATATAACCAAGTTGAATTCATACAAGTGTTACGAAATGAATTAAATTTGAAATTTAAACCAGAAGTTGAATTAAAATTCTGGAAAAATTTGGATAAGTGTTTGTAAATGGATTTGGATTAAAAATAAGGAAAATTTAAGATCCTGGGAGATTTTAAATTGTTTTACAAGCAGTGTGAGTTATATTTTGAAATGAATTTCAAAGTGGAAATGTTTAGAAATGGTTTTATAGTATTGAACTCACTTCGACCGCTGGAAAATAGATTCCGACGACAGCTGCATCATCAGTATTCATTTTCGAGTTGTAAGTGACGAATTACTACCAGAGATACTGTTTTGAATTTGTTTTGGGAAAGACAAGTTGTGTTGAATTTCAAAATGGGATTTATAATATAGAATTTGATATATAGAATGTGAATATATAGAATTTGAATATAGAAATTCAAACGGGATTTATGATATAAAATTTGAATAGAAATTGAATAGCATTAACTAAGTCGAAGAGGAATTAGTTAATCGAGTTTTGAATTTGAAGTTTGTTAGACCAAAAAATGGTCCTAACACCCAAATCGTCGTATTTTGAGCATAGGATATGAAGAAATAATCGAAAAATAGAGAAAAAAGCAAGACAACGAGATTTTTATAGTGGTTCGGCGTTAACGAGCCTACGTCCACTTCATATTTTCTCATTTCACTCATAGATTACAATTACAATGAATATTGTCTTTCAATCACTTGAATTCAATGAATAATTCTCTCCGAATCCATTGAATTTATTGAGGAAGATGGTGGTTATTCATGGAGAAGTGTTGGCCATGGCAGCCATGGATGAGGAGATGCCAAAAGTCCCCTGAAAATGCCCTCTGAAGGTGTATTTATAGCTGTAGGAAAGCTCCTAGGAGGACTGGTTCGTGATGGGGTACGTGGCAGGCGATCCAGAAAAATAGGAGAGCCAGTAGCCTTGAGAATAGGTCAAAACAAGCTGCGTTTGAACAGGTCCGAAGGTCGGATCGCGGTCATGGGTCGGATCGCAGTCATGGGTCGGATCGCGGTCATGGATCGGATCGCGGTCATAGGTCGGATCGCGGTCATGGATCGGATCGCGTAGGCAAGGGCGGATCGGATCGCGGTCATATGCCAGCTTACACTCGTTCACGGAAATGGGCGTAACTTTCAAACCGTAAGTCCGATTGAGCCAAACCAAAGCTCAAACTGAAGCTAATTCAAAGGGCTACGAGTATATGAGGTGAATAGATCCAAATGAGGTCATTTGATAGGGGTTTCGGGCCAGTTTATACTGATGTTGTGATTTTGACCAAACTGCCTTGTGTCTTCTGACGATGCTTCCAATGCCAGAGAGCGATGTTATCCAGAGATTCCATATCAGACAGCATTTACCGAGAGGTGTGTCAACATGATCTTTGCTTTGGGTAGCCTGGTCACAAAGCAGGCTAACATTTTGCCCCCCAAAGTACATCTTATCGAAGATGAGATGTGCTTTGAATATGTTGAGCTAAATCTCTCTGGAACGTCATTTATCCTTGAGAAAGCTTCATCCAACTACTGCATTGCTTCCTTGGGAGATAGTCAGGCCAAGTTCCACGGAAGGAGTATTCGAGACGATCAAGAAATTGTTTAAACCTTGTCGGATCAAAAGATCTAATTCATCCGTCAAATGTCATGCTAAATCATTGGCTCCCGAGCGTGATTCTACACGCACAGGTCGTTGCCAAACAACATCATCATTCTATGCAAGCCAAGCGCGTGGTAGGGTTGGACTTTCTTTTTCATATGAGCCAATGTATGAAGTAGCCAACCAAATCATGGGGCAATGTAAGAATCCTTGGGCTCTGAGCTAACAACTGGACTATTGAGATAAAGCACATCAGAATCAACATACGAATTTGTCATTTGTACTCAAGATTGGACTAGCCTGATATCTTGATATTGATTCAGGATCTTAAAATCGCATTGAATCGTAATAGTAAGGAATTCAAAAGCCATGATCACTCTGGATCGTAGTCGAGAGAATCCACAACTGTTACGGATCATTTCTTAATCCAATACTCACATATGAAGTAGTCAGTAAGGGACGTTATTAAAATTATGTGGACCAGTGCCTATAGGATTGTCACCATCGCAAGGTAGTAGATAGGTTTGTCACACCTTCCATTTGGTGTAGTTTGAGTCTTTAAGTTCACATTCGATCCACAAGCTAGCTCGCTTGATCGGCAAAGATTAGTAAGGTTGTACTCCGGAGGCATGACGTACATGTTTTGAATCCCATTTCATGCCAGGATTGTCTTCAAAGTTAGTCTATGAACCGACACTTGTGCTCTCAGTGCCATCGGAGGACAAGCGAGGTCAGTACTTATGCCCCCAGTATCGATGGGGGTTGAATTGAGTCAATAAGGCATTTAATCTTGAAGATTTTATACTTCTTGTCGTTGCATCTGGTAAGAGTTGCAGGTTCAGCAATCTTAGCCGACCCAGATCATTCTGTACTGTTTCTCAATTTAGCAAAAATCGGAATTGTATATGCAAATGGTTGAACCACGTTTGCTTTGATATCATCTCTTCTCTTTAGTCAGATAGTGAGGATTGCCTCATTGGGCATCAGCGACTTCGGTTACTCTCATCAGATCAGTTGCGGAGTCAAGTAAGGTTGTTGAATGCGAATGAATAAATGTCGTTATGAAGTTAGTTGGGCTCCACCGTTTATGCTTCAGCATAGTCCGAAATGGTTATCACAGTCTTATTGAGTCTCTTTCTCATGCTCGGTTCAATCGAGCTTGACAAACAAGATCATGGGCTCGATAAGTGGTATAGATTCTCTTTGGAATTGCACATTCTTGTCGTTGTTTTCCAGGGCTTTTCCTTTGTCCTTATCAGTTCGGGAGTCGGATGATGCTCCATCCTTTATCATAAAAGCATTGAGATTTTCTATCTCGACATTAACACCTTCTTATCATAGAAGTATGTCCACCTCAGGGTTGAATTCATCAAAGCTTCTAAACAACTCTCGTTAGAGAGAAAATTTAAAGTCCGGGGGAATAACAGGGGATCCTGACGTCCCACGTGTGAGGGCTGTAATTGTTGTTATCCATATCATCTCGAGAAGTGCCGCCTCTCGAGAGGCGCCGAATCAGACTAGCGAGCAGGTTGCCATCAAAGAATTGATGCACATTATCAAGATCCTGGCTGGTGCCCCCAGCATCAAATCTGAGATTACAAAGGGGGTCTTTGCTGATTTCTTGTTTCCGCGTCGATATTGCCCCCGGGTCATGGTTCGAGTCATTCGACCTGACCGGGTTCCTGTTTTTCGAATTGTTGCGTTCTTTCTTAGAGCTGAGTATGAAATGTCGCTCGAGTATTCATTCGAGTTGGAGTTAAAACTGGTCGTGCATGATCTGAGTTTGTCACAATTCTTGCATTCTCATCTAGGATGTTGCAGGTAGCTGTTCCATTGCCCGTGTTTCCATCCATGACGTAGGGAATCGAAACCGCATGTTGCGCGCCTGCTGATTGGTTTGTGTTCAATCCAAGCTGATGGTTGATATCTGACTGTGCCAAGTTCGTCACTACCTGAACTTCAATTTTATCATTTCCAGCGAATTGATGATTGTTGCTCGGCCTTCCAGTTCATTCCTGAAATAGGTGAAGGTCGGCCTCGGTCTTCTTGATTCATGTGCCCCCTATCTACAGGGTTTTTTTTTGAGCAGTACACTTCGAATTCACGTCTTCTCTGGATTCATGTTCACTTCTCGCATCAAGAGCCGGAGTTGAGTGCAAAAATGAATTGTTGGTATTCAGCCCATGCTAAGCCCTAGTCTCCCATCCAAGCTCCGAGGACAGAAATCAAGCGGTAAAGGGTCAGATTGTAGTCGCCTCGAGTGCTCCCGTTTGCTCTTTGCATCAAGGGAAAGGTCGGGGACGAAATGGTTGCATCATGTTCAATTATTACGTAGGATATATCCAGCCTTATCTGAGCTTCCCATTCTGGAAGTAAGTTGGGATCAGCAGATGGACGTTCTCTTTGCATCTGCTTTCTAGTCTTCAAGGGGCCTGCATCATCCTTTTGGACGCGACCCTTTGTTCGTTTTCCATTAGCACGTTGCCATCACTGCGAGTGAGGCCCTCGCGTTCTTGACTAGTTATCTTTTGTAAACCTGCGTTTAGTAATAAAAATTCTGTTCCTTTCGCATTGTCTTGTACCTGCGAATGGGCAAATAAGTCATGAAGCATTATAAGTAGTCAACGCAATTATAAATGAAAATGCACTAAAGTAGTATGTGTGTATAGGTATGCTCCCAATCAATCATTAACTTAGTGCCTGGCCAGGGCTTTGTTGAGGATTGATTAGGACCTTAACTGTTTTTCCCCCATGTCCAGACATGGAGGATCCGGGCTCGGAGTCCAGTCAGTCTCCCGACACTCTGGCGGGGTAGGAGCCCTTGTGGCGCTAAGTCTCTAGCGCCTTTATACTTTCCCTGGAGTTCGAACTCAGCTTTCAATCTGCTCCCCAATCCTTCAGCGGGGTAGGAGTTCTAGCTTGTTTCATGATATGCTCAACGATCCTTCAGCGGAGCAGAAATTATGGGGGGTGCTGAGTCTCCAGCACCTTTCTCAGCGCTTAATCATAGACGCTTTTATACTCTCCTGGCGGTCGCCAAGGTTAGAGTTCGAACTCAGCTGTTCTGTCGCTCCCCGATCCTTCAGCGGGGTAAGAGTTCTTTCTCAGCGCTCAATCAGAGACGCTTTTATACTCTCTCTCTCTCTGGAGAGTTAGAGTTCGAGCTCAACAATTCATTCGCTCCCCGATCCTTCAGCGGGGAAGGAGCTCTTTCTCAGCGCTCAATCAGAGACGCTTTTATACTCTCTCTCTCTCTGGAGAGTTAGAGTTTGAGCTCAGCAATTCATTCGCTCCCCGATCCTTCAGCGGGGAGGAGCTCTTTCTCAGCGCTCAATCAGAGACGCTTTTATACTCTCTCTCTTCTCTGGAGAGTTAGAGTGTTGTCGAGGCGGTTCCCATCATGGTGCACCTTCGCGCCTTGTGGACGTCATCTTCGCGTCCTTTATACTCTCTCTCGAATCATGAGAGTTAGAGTCATGGATCGAGCGGTCTTCAATCAGGCACGCCCTTCAAACTCATCCAAGGTTTATATTTTAATCCAAGCTCTGAGGATTAAAGTCAGACAGACAAACAGTTGGAAAACGTTTGCCAAGGCTCTGCGTTCCTCCGAACAGTCTTTGGGAGGATTGGTTGGCACCAAACTTCGGGTACCTGCGTCATTCATATCACACGAGTTAGTCATGTTAATAACTCGGAAAGCATATGAAAGTAAATTGCATGATTGAAAAGTGAGCATATCAAGGGGCAGTATTGCCTCCTTTATTTGAATTCATGTAATCCGGTGGCGTCGAGCATAAGATCGAGCCATGTAGGTGGTCACACCGCGTTCATCTGGAGTTAGACTACGACTTTGCGATTCAATGATTTATGTACAATTGTCTTGCGGTCTGCCACGTGTAAGCCAAGGATTGGATGATCATTCCAAATCCACCTTGAGCTATATGACTTTCTTTAGACGGGGGGGCATGACTTTGCTAGCGAGCAGTTCAGTCGGGCCCGTTATGGCAGTGCTCCATAATTCTGCATGCGGGTGTTAAAAGTCTGATCGATACCAGATCCAAGGTACCTACACCATCCACATATTATTTCATTTGAGGTAATTACATCAATAACTCATAAAGGATGCAAATATAAGAGTCATGGTTATAGAATAATCCTGTTAAAGGAATGAGTATCATTCTGAGTGAAAAATGGCGTTGCATATTCATTGCAGGTCCATTTTGCTTCGCCCTATCTCTGTCAATAAAGGGCTGCCAAAGTCCTTTAGTTGATGAGGGGTGTCTTTTCAGATTATCATGGGGGTGGCAGTCCCAAAAAATGAATAGACCTTGGTCGGGGTCTTGAGATGGCAAAGGCGGCTAGGTAGGTACTATAAGCGAGTGATGAGGTCGCATCTCATTCAAATCGTCTTTTTGCCCCCGTGCTGAGGGTAAGGATAGAGTGTCAGGAAGTCATGACTGGATTGCTAACGGTAGCACATCTTTGCATTAGTGTTAGGTTGTAAATTAGCATGAGACCAATGGATTCATGCTTATAGAAATTTTTTCACTTTCCATGCTAGGAAATAGGATATTACTGCTGGTGGGATAATCATATCACATAAATTTGCTGATATACCCTTGATCCCATATCGGGGACAAGGGTTGGTGCGCCGACAATCAACCAGCATTCATGCGTAAGCGTTCTAGATCTTCAACTTGCTAACTTTTAGGCAAGACTAAGTCAATTGGCCAGGCAAATTCTTGATGTATCAGCTCTGAATTAGATGATGTAATCTCGAGCAATTTATGCTCAAATCTGTAGTTGCCCCCAACCTTAGGGGAGTGAGTCACTTGGCAGATAATCGATGAAAAGAGTAGAAGTGTGAGTCTTCACTTTCTAACTTCAGAATGCCGTTCGCCAGAAGTTTCATTCATGTACATCTCCCATCTAATGGGTGGCTGATTGGTGATTTGGTCGAATCATTCAGGGCGGTGAATTCGGCAATTGCACTCGTTGGTGTTTTTTTTTTTTGGGACAACCTTCCAAGAAAAATAGGCAATGTCGAATTGCATGTCATATCTCGAGGCATAAAAAACGATTTCACGCCTTTCACTTCACCTTGTCAGATGCATTCTGTGCTGTAGGAAGTTTATCATGGAGTTAACCATGACTCTCTTCCGGGTTTGGTCTCCAACGTTGGATCAACTTCCATCTGATCACTGGTTGTATTTCATAGTGTCTTGATGGGGATCATCTCTATCTTTTCTATATTGTCGGACCCTTCTAACTTGGCCGGATTATCCGCCTTCTGATCTTCTGCTCGCAGGACATGAGATATGTTGTAACGTTCCAATTCGTCCAACAACCCTTCTTCCGGTTCTAGGTAAGCTGCGAGTGGTGGTTCCTTTGTCTGGAATTCCTTTCGAGCATGGCGAACAGCAATGTGAAAGTCAAAAAATATGCTTAATGCCACTATTCCCCACTCCTTAACGAGTTTCAATTCGATAATCAGGGTGACGTCTTCGGAGCCGTTGTTAGTAGAGGAGAATTTCAACCGCAAGGCATAGTAAATTGGCCGCCCTTTAGGGGTTATTAATAAGACACCGGCGTCGGACAGTCAATCATTCTTTGCACCATCTGATTACATCTTCCAGGTGCATCTTCTACATCTGCCACATCCTCTTCGGGAGTGGTACATTCAGCGATGTAGTCGGTTAATGCTTTCCCTCGTATGGACTTCTTTAGGAGGGAGTTGAGATCAAACTGGTTTAGCTCTATGTCCCGATCAAGCAATTTTCCAGATGCCTCAGGTCGTTACAGGACCTGTCGTAGCAGTTAGTGAGGGTGCATACCATCGGATGAACTTGGAAGTAATGGGGGAGCTTTCTTAGAGCAATCAACAAGCTGTAGACGAGTTTTTCAATCTTTGGGTATACCACGACTACTTTCTTGCTCACATTACTGACTAGTTTTCAGACCTTATCCTCCTTACACACAAGTGGTGCCAACTTTCATGCCAAGCTTCAGACGCCTTTAATTCTTTGTTGTTCATGGCTAACTATGAGGCCTTTAGGTTCATTCCAGATATTGAACATCTCTGTCAGATTCGAAACGTGGTAGGTTGACCGCTCGGACTCCATAAGACTATCACCTACATGGACTTCCATGGGCCTTGCACTTTGGTTGTGGACCATATAATTCAGTAAGCACTGGTAAGTTGCCTCAGCATCCTTCGGTCCGAATGCCAATTCCATATAACAGTACAGTTCGAGGTCAATGATAAAACATGTTTATTCATGATCAGGCACATGCATAAGAATTTGGTTGTAAGCTGCGCACACGTCCATGAGAGGGATACATTCATGTCTAGTCATTGAATCCACAAGCTGATCAATTCTGATTGACGGGATGCTTCCTTTTGGGCGAACTTTGTTCAAATCTAAGAAATCAATGCGTGTGCGCCATTTTCCATTAGCGTTCTTGAAAAGGACGGGATTTGATATCCAAGTGGGATGTGTGGCACATCACATTGCCTCTCAACATTCCGACTTCCTCTTTCATGGTAGATGCTTTCCCTGGATTGAGCATACATCGTGTTTGCTTGGCAAGAACACACTTCAGGTTTATTCTCAACAAATGACTCATAAACTATGGTAAAATCCTGCGAATATTAGCATAGGTCCAAGCGAACACATCCAGGTTTGCCTGCAGAAAGCATGTCAGTTCCTTCGCTCGGAAGAGGTCTAAATGAGATCCGATTTCAAGACCTTAGTCAGGTCGACGTCACCAATCGGAACACGTGTAGTTGCGTCATTAGATGTCACCCTTCTGCATCCCGAATGATGATCCTTGCTGGGATCTAGATCTTCAGACAGATCCTTGGGCAATTCTCTCTGTGATGCTCCCATTATTCGCAATATTGATACCTCCTTCACACTCCATTTCATCTAGAGGGGAAGCATCATTGGGTTTCACGCCATCTTTGTTGCGTAGCATGGTCCATCCAGCTGAATAGTCGGCTTCTCCAATAACTTGGTCACCACAGACCATTCCCGCTCCATCTTCGGTTGGCATATTTAGCAATAGGCTCTAGGGTGCAATGTAGGCTCTGAATTCTGTTGGAGCTGGTCTGTTTGAATCTTGATCATATGAGCTTGAACATGATAGCATAGCTTGCGAGGCTTCAAGTAAGGTTCGTATATCCTATCACAACTGTTGTATGAAGTGGAGAGCTAATGGTTGATTCATATTTGCGTTGATCTCAAATTCTCTTTTCTTGACCAATGTCATATGGTGGCTGGTGAGCAGTCAAGTTGTTATCATCTCAGCAATGATCCATATATCCACTCACGGCCTGCGGAGGTTCAATTGGTTCCTAACTCTGGGGACCAAAGTACATCGATCTAACCCTTGGACACGTGGAAATCAATCTATCTCGATGCGGTTGACGGCAAATAGGCGAACCGTAGGACATATGTTTTTCACCACGCCATTCAAGCGAAGGGTAACTTTGTAGTGCTAGGATCCTTACTTGCCGTCGGGTATCCCATTATTGAGAATCATGGTCATTGGGATCTTTTGAGTCATCCTCAGAATAGTATCCGGATTGCTCTATGTCAATGTCATCTGGGATTTCGCCTGTAGGACAGGTTTAAGTCACGTAAACTAGGTGATCACTATTCGCTCAGGAGCATCATCAGTTGCATTTGGGAAATATGCACACCATTGGAGCTCTGGAAGAGAAGGCTGTTATGAGACCATCATTATTTTGTATACTGCCTAGCCAGCGTGTCGAATCTTTTCAACAACTCCTCACATTCAATAACATCGGTAGATAGAGGTCATGGCTTCTGGAAAGAATCCTCAGAATACCTACCGAATCTTGGTTGATAAGCATTTGTGATAATTGTGGGTCAGAATGTACTCCGAGCTGAAGGTGAGCCGTGCTCTGAGCCGAAGGCGAGGCCGTCAGCGGGTCCGGGCGCAGCGCCGCCGTCAGCGGGTCCGGATCGAGTAAGATTATAAAAGTAAAGTGGTTATATATATAACCAAGTTGAATTCATACAAGTGTTACGAAATGAATTAAATCTGAAATTTAAACCAGAAGTTGAATTAAAATTCTGGAAAAATTTGGATAAGTGTTTGTAAATGGATTTGGATTAAAAATAAGGAAAATTTAAGATCCTGGGAGATTTTAAATTGTTTTACAAGCAGTGTGAGTTATATTTTGAAATGAATTTCAAAGTGGAAATGTTTAGAAATGGTTTTATAGTATTGAACTCACTTCGACCGCTGGAAAATAGATTCCGACGACAGCTGCATCATCAGTATTCATTTTCGAGTTGTAAGTGACGAATTACTACCAGAGATACTGTTTTGAATTTGTTTTGGGAAAGACAAGTTGTGTTGAATTTCAAAATGGGATTTATAATATAGAATTTGATATATAGAATGTGAATATATAGAATTTGAATATAGAAATTCAAATGGGATTTATGATATAAAATTTGAATAGAAATTGAATAGCATTAACTAAGTCGAAGAGGAATTAGTTAATCGAGTTTTGAATTTGAAGTTTGTTAGACCAAAAAATGGTCCTAACACCCAAATCGTCGTATTTTGAGCATAGGATATGAAGAAATAATCGAAAAATAGAGAAAAAAGCAAGACAACGAGATTTTTATAGTGGTTCGGCGTTAACGAGCCTACGTCCACTTCATATTTTCTCATTTCACTCATAGATTACAATTACAATGAATATTGTCTTTCAATCACTTGAATTCAATGAATAATTCTCTCCGAATCCATTGAATTTATTGAGGAAGATGGTGGTTATTCATGGAGAAGTGTTGGCCATGGAAGCCATGGATGAGGAGATGCCAAAAGTCCCCTGAAAATGCCCTCTGAAGGTGTATTTATAGCTGTAGGAAAGCTCCTAGGAGGACTGGTTCGTGATGGGGTACGTGGCAGGCGATCCAGAAAAATAGGAGAGCCAGTAGCCTTGAGAATAGGTCAAAACCAGCTGCGTTTGAACAGGTCCGAAGGTCGGATCGCGGTCATGGGTCGGATCGCAGTCATGGGTCGGATCGCGGTCATGGATCGGATCGCGGTCATAGGTCGGATCGCGGTCATGGATCGGATCGCGGTCATGGGTCGGATCGGATCGCGTAGGCAAGGGCGGATCGGATCGCGTAGGCAAGGGCGGATCGGATCGCGGTCATATGCCAGCTTACACTCGTTCACGGAAATGGGCGTAACTTTCAAACCGTAAGTCCGATTGAGCCAAACCAAAGCTCAAACTGAAGCTAATTCAAAGGGCTACGAGTATATGAGGTGAATAGATCCAAATGAGGTCATTTGATAGGGGTTTCGGGCCAGTTTATACTGATGTTGTGATTTTGACCAAACTGCCTTGTGTCTTCTGACGATGCTTCCAATGCCAGAGAGCGATGTTATCCAGAGATTCCATACCAGACAGCATTTACCGAGAGGTGTGTCAACATGATCTTTGCTTTGGGTAGCCTGGTCACAAAGCAGGCTAACAAAGTTGAACTTTGAATGGTGAATTGGATTTGTAAATGGATATTCGAAATCGAATATAGAACTTAAATTTGAAATTTGGATTCAAATTAGTTAATAATCAAGTTAAAATATATTTGAACATGTCATGTTCAAATATAAAAATGAAATAGACTAAAGAGTTAATTAAAAAATTTATTAACGAATTGAGTTAAAACGATCAGGTATAGTTAAAATATACTGGGCAAGTATAAATATATATGATATTGGTATGGATAAGGTATGAAGGTATATAAATAGAATGCTCGATGAAAAGGTATGTATTTAATTCATATATGAGATTTTATGCACCGTATCGGCTAGCCGCTTGGCTTTTTCTTTTTCTTTTGGATTGGTGAGGGCCATGGGAGGCTTTTTGAAATATCCCGATGCTCCTGGTACAAAGGAGGTTATGGCGAATTTTTCTGGGAATTTAAGGAGTTAGAATAATTTTAAGATAATTTGATAGTTAGAAATCAACGTATCGATATATATATAGAAGTTGATAAGGAAACGAACTTAGAAATAGAATAGTAAAATCAAAAAGGAAGACTAAGAATAAAATCTAGTAAGAATAGAAAGAGGAAGCGTATACGTGTTTAAAAGTGAATAATTAGTTGTATGGTATTGATTATTCGAGTAAGTAGTCATATCTGTTTTGACGTTATAAATGTTATTCAGTCAAGATCTGAGAGGTAGTTATACCCCAACTTGATTGATTTCATTATTAGCAAATAAATAGTAAGATTTCAGGCTCGAAGATCAATGTTGAATAAGAGTTAGTTGAATATAGTATTTGGGTTGTCGTAACGATGTTTTACACAACATCCGTTTTAACCCAAATAAGTGTAAGCTTGGAAAAATAATAAAGAATATTTCCTAAGTATAGAAATAAACAAGATCAGAAAAGAGATAAGTAATTGGAATATTTTCCAATTATAAATTGCTTATATTTTCTAAAGTTTAGAAAATAAAGGAAGGCGATATTCGGAAATGTTTTCCAAATATCATAAAAGGCCAATAAGGTTATTGAAAATATTTGGTTAACAAATATTGATAAAGAAATAGAGAAGTGATTTAACTAATGTAATATTAATTAAGGGCTCAGTGACATGTTCAAAAGGAAATTTTGATTTTTGAAAAGAGTAAACTGTTTAAAAACTCCCAGGGAAAGACTGTTTGAATTAAAAACAAATTTAACAGAAATCTGTGAAAGCAAATTTGAAATAAAACCAGTAAAGTGGTAACTAAGATTGAATTAGAATGATATCAAGACAAATTGGATTGTGAGATTCAAATTTGAAGTGTAATGTGATAATCAAGTTAAGTGTTGGGAATCGAGAAGAAACTCAAGATGAAATGATACTTGGCTCGGATATAAGCGAATGGTTGAGATTGTGGATAAAAATAGATTGGAGTTTGATTAGGATAACACTCGTACATGTTGAATTGATAACAGGTGAAAGTGATAGAGTTGATATGCCCAACAAAAAGGTACAAGTTTATATTCGATATAAGCATGAGATTTATGAGCCAAATTGGCAAGCCGCTTGGCTGTTTGGTTTTCTTTTGGGTTGGAGATGGCCTAGAGAGGCAAGTTGGAGTTTTACTGATAGGGCTGTACAAAGGAGGTGCTGGCGAAATTTTTCGAAAAGTTAAGGCATTAGAAAATTGTCAGGATTTTTGAAAATTTTCGTTAATAAGAATTAATTAATATTTTAATTGAAATTAAATTGGTTCAGTTGAAACTGAATTTAAGAAGTGAACAAATAGGTTCTAACCAGTTAATAGGGTTTTTCTCTACCTTAGCAATTTTGAGGACGAAATTATTTTAAGTGGGGAAGAATGTAATGACCCGCATCTTCAGCGGTATAATAATTAATTTATTTAATTATTGAAATGGTGGTTTAGAGAATTTAATGGTCGTGGAATTTAATAATGGTGAATATTTAATTAAAATAATAAATTAAATAATATATTCAATTCTGAAATAATCAGAATTGGCTGAAATGGCGATATGGTGTGAACTAGATCATCTGTGATATTTAATTCAGTTTAGAATTTAAATAGAATAACGAATATATTATTTGAACGACAGTTTGAACGTATAATTATATTATAATTAAAATCGAGCTCGAAATGGCGCTGCAGTTCGTAAATTGGCGATTCGAACTTCAACTGAATGTACAGGATTCGTTTTAAGCCGGATTTCTTTGAATCAAGAAACGTGTGGAGCTGGTGGAGTATATCTTTCTAGCAGAAGAGAAAAATCGGGATTTCGGCGTGCAAATTTTGATTTATGTCCAAATCAAATTTTAGAAAAGTCGCTGTGGAATTCCTTTATAATTTATAAAGGAATTATTTATATTTTAAAAAGGAATTTCAATAAAATCGAATATCGGGTTGACCCAGATTTGAAATATCAAGTTAGAAATTCATATAGGAATATTCTAGAGCTATATGGAATTCCACTGTGAATATATACGATAATATAAATTTATTTATATTTAATTTAATTATATTTTAATATATTTATATATTTAAATGGGTTATTCAGAGTTGTAAAAATAGCCACTTTTGCAAACGAAGTCGGAATTCGATGAAACTAATTTTGTTGGATCCGCAATGTCAAATAGTTGTTAGATTTCCAGTACGTGATTTTTAGAGTCACTGTGTGGTCATTTAGAGTGAGAAACAGTAAGTATTTCGATGGTTAAAAATATGTTGTGTAAGCATACGAAGTCGAAATTCGACGAAACTAGTTTCGCTGGGACCGTAATATCGAACTGTAGCGGCATAACAATTTCCTTGATTTTTGGGTATCGTGTGTGATCACACAAATTTTTAGAAGTCAAAAACGAGTTAACGATGGAGAATATACCGAGTATATTCCTTCTACAAAAATATCTAGATATTTATTTTTGCCTATAAATATAACATCTAAATCCTAACTTAACCTAATTCATTCTCTTATTTGCGCCATCGGTTTGTTCTTCTCACAGAAAAAGAATGGCAAGCAAAATAAATCAAAGACAAATCTAATAAAATCATATAAATCCTAAATCCTATATACTTCGATTCCTTGCGTGATTTCCTTCTTTCCCATATCAGTTTTGTTGTGTTCGGTGTAAATCTGGGTACTCGACGTTTTCAGCGAAATGCTAGGGTTGCCAATTGAGTTGGGTATGAGCATTAATGTGATTTTCTGGAGTTGGATTTGGGTCTGTGGTTGAGTGAGGTTTCGATTTATGGTAGTCTTGAGGGGAGCGATGGGATTTCCATCAACATTGGTCATTGGTGGTTTGGCACTGGTCGACGCGGTGTAGATGGAGGGCTCGAGCAGAGTGTTTAGGGTATGTAGTTGTAGAGGATGGGATGGTGAGAGTTATGGTGGTGGTTGCACCAGAGTTGGAGACCGAAGTGATGGAGGTTGGTTGAGAAAAGGGATCGGTAATGGCTTTGGAAACTATCGGGTTCCTGTATACGTGATTGGGGAAGATGGTTAATCGGGCGTGGGCTTTAAGGGATGTAGTGGGCCAAGGTATGGGTGTGGAGGCCTATAGAAAAATACAATTCATGTTTATTTTAATTTAAATAGTGTATTATCTTGTAAACGTGATACTTCTACATACATGATCAGAAATTCGAACGGTTGGATCCGTTAGGATCGTATGGACGAGAGCGTCATAATGAAGCTGACTGGAAGAGGAATGGGGCTCGTTTGAAAATAAGGCGAAATAAACTATTTGATTCAAATCAAATAACAGTTTATCGTTCTTTAACGATGAACTACCAATGTGAGTAAATCTCACTAACTTTGAACAGTTTATAATTGCATGTTGTATTTTTAGAACTGTTAAATATTGGCTGATTGACTGTGTGTTGACCGTTTGATTGAACTGCTAGTCAGTTAGTTGAATTTCTATATTGATTCTGTTTAATAGAATATATCATATGGAACTGAAAGTGATGTAGATTTTATTGTGTAACATCTGTGGATGCAGGGAAACAGGTTGGAGGAATCCGACTGGATTCCTCAACAGTTATTTTATTGTTTTTCATATATTTTGATATATGATGTGAATTATAACCTATTGTTGATTGTGTGTGTATGGACGATGTTGGACATCGTAATTTGATATGTTAAACACCATAACATACCGGGATTTGGAGAAAAGGGAAATTTGTCAAAGTGAATACTGAAAAGAGAATATTTATAAATAGAATATTTATAAATAGAAATATTTATAAATGGAATTTTTATAAATAGGAAATACGTTTTAAGTGGAATTATAAATGAAGGGAAATCTTTATAAATGGAATATTTATAAAGTGAATTATATATTGTTAAATAAATATGATAAGATAATGGATTATTTATTGGTTAAATATATAAGATAATGGAATATTTATTTGTTAAATAAATAAGAGATATTAAATGAGATATTTATTTGTTAAATAAATAGAAGATTATAAAGGAAAATTTAGAATAAATAAATAGAATAAAATAAAGGAGATATTTATTTGTTAAATAATTAGAGTAGAATAAATAGATGATAAAGGAAATATTTTTTTAGAAAACAAATAGATTATAAAGGAAATATTTATCTTTGGATAAATAGATATATATATAAGTCTGAACTTATATATGAAGAAGTAAACAGATAAAAGGAACAAATTGATTTATAAATGATATTTATAAATTAAGTTAAATATTTATCATTTGGATAAATAGAATATATAAGTCATGACTTATATAGAGGAGTAAGAATCGATTTCAACATCGATGTTTGAAACTGAATAAGGATAAAGAAGTTAACCAGTTGGGTTAAACCGTTAGAGTTAAACCAGTTAGGTTAAACCGTAAAGTTAAACCAGTTAGAGTAAACCAGTTAGAGTTAATCGATAGAGTTAAATCGAACTAGAGTTATTGAATAGAGTTAAATCGAACTAGAGTTGAAATGAGTAATTCGAATCAGAGATATTCGAAGTGAGATAATCGAATCAGAAATATTCGAAGTGAGTTGATCGAATCTAGTTATTCGACAGGAGTAAAATCGAATAAGATTTATTTGAAGAAAGAGATTATCGAATATAAGTATTCAAAAGTAAGTTATTCAAATTAGTTATTCGAATAGAGTTAAATAAAAAAGAGTTATTCGAATTAGTTATTCGAATAGAGTTAAACACATAAGAGTTATCGAATTAGTTATTCGAAAGGAGTTATCGATTATAGTTTAATCGAAAGGAGTTATCGATTATAGTTTAATCGAAAGGAGTTATCGAATTAGTTATTCGAAAGGAGTTATCGATTAAAGTTTAATCGAAGGGAGTTATCGAATTAGTTATTCGAAAGGAGTTAAGTAAGGAGTTAAGTAAAAAGAGTTAATCGATTAGGGTTAAATAAATAGAGTTAATCGAATTTAGTTTATTTGAAGAAAGGTTTTCGAATCTAGTTATTCATAAGAGAGATTATCAAATATAGTTGTTCGAAGGGAGGAGTTATCGAATAGAGATTTATTCGAACGAGAGTTACGTAAGGAAGTGTTAAAGAGTTAAAAGATGAACTTACCCTATTTCGAGATTTGAAATGTTGTTCAGTTAAGGTCTGAGAGGTAGTTATACCCCAACTTGACTGACTTCGTTTTTAATTTAGAAATGGTTAAGGTTTGAGAGTGAAAGTGGTTAAGTGTATTTAATGAATAAGTATAGTGGTTTGAGTTGTCATAGTGATGTTGAATTAAACATCTGTTTAAATCCAAGTAAAGAAGATTTGGAAATGTTTTCCAAATAGAATCAGAAACATAATCAAATATTGAAATAGGAAATATGAATATATATATATATATGTATATATGATTGATGATTGATTGATAGAATTTCCATCTGGAAATAATATCGTTGTTTGCACACCTATTTTTCGTTGATGGTTAAATCACAGACTATCGAAGTTTTGACCAATTTAACGTTGTTAATATGGAGAGACCGGTTGGATTATTATCTAAAGAACCACTCTGTATTGGCATAAGCGTTGCGAATCATATATTCCAAAGATAACTGAAGACGGAGTAAAGTACAAGGGCTATTGTATAAGTCTTAGATAACAGTGCCTAAGATGGATGTACTGAATAGTGCCTTCGGTTCATCCTGTTCCTGGATGACTTGTATGGATAAATGTCTGACGGAGTATTTCCAGAAAGGTCACGTACATTGATTTCTTCAACCGTACCAAGAGTGGAAGCGGAGAAGGAAACTTCTTTAGCTAACACGTAATGTACTGTTGTAGACGTCAATCGGTGATTTGATGGATTTGACGATGTGGTATTCGAAGTGAATCTGGTGTGATGATAAGGCGTAGCTTCTAGCCTCACATCCGGTAAATGACAGAAATCGGGCAGGCAGCATGGCTAAGTCGGTCGCTCCGAAGTAGGGTGTATAATCACCTGATCTAGAGTTTCATTTACTTCCAAAAATCTATTGTCAATACTGTCCCATTCGGGAAACGGTTGCTGATCCCAACTGTTGGTGATATACATTCGATACACTCAAGCGAAATGAGTGGTCGGTCATGTGTGGTCGGGTTGCAAGATGTTCTTGTTGAACCCAGTGTATTCCTCTCTAGAGGTACACTAGCGAAAGGTGGTTCCATACCTTGTCATAGTTGGAAATCCATTACCCAATACGTGCTTGCGGTTTTGATTGTATACTATGTATGTAGAACGTGAGATGAAAGCGTTTCTGCTAGATGA
Organism: Allium sativum; assembly: GCA_030737875.1. Taxonomy (NCBI): domain Eukaryota; kingdom Viridiplantae; phylum Streptophyta; class Magnoliopsida; order Asparagales; family Amaryllidaceae; genus Allium; species Allium sativum. The sequence continues at coordinate 837,097,946 of CM060916.1, forward strand.
TTATTATACTGTGGTAGATAGACATTATTATAATATCAAAAGGTTTTGATATAAAGGTATTTTTGATTCTCATAAGGGAAAAACCCGTTTCGTTATACGGCATGGTCTTATGAGATATCGTTGACTTGTTCAAACTGTTTTAAGCTGTTTTACTCATACCAGTCCCATGACTGACCCGAAGTTTATTTTGTTTTGTTTTCCCTAAAATCTTGGGTGCCCAATTTTATACAGGCAGTCAAGTAGTCAGGATTTACAGATACTTGAAGAGCTGGAATAGGAGGCTACAGGATCATATAGCTATAGTTTATTTCCGCTGTGTTGTAAGTGCTGTACTTTGAAAATGATATGTGTATTCAAGTACATATTTATATTTCAAACATTTTCTATCTATTATATGTTATTCATTCCGCTATGAGGTTCATATTACTCTGATGTTGTGTTCTTCTTCTTCTTCTATTCTAAGTTTCTATCTTATCTTTCCTTACCCCCTAATTTCTTTCATTAACTATTCGGTTATTTTCGATCCTTGGATGTTCGATATGTATTGTATATCGGATAACCAAGATCGCATTTTTCTGGGTCGTTACAGGCAATATATTATCCTCGTCTCTAAGTCATATGAACTTAGAGGGTATGCATTGATAGAAATCAGTGATATGTCATGAAGTGTCATTATGGCATACTCGAGTTATGAAACGAGCTAGTGATGATCAAAGCATGGCTTATGGAAGCGTAGCTTTGTGTATATCGTGACATCGACGAACCTCACACCATGAGTCTGTTGGTAAACTGGCAGTTAGGTTGTACACATATACATAATCTCTAGTGAAATCGAATGCTGTGGCGGTAGATCTACTTCGAAAGCTGAGGGAATAAAGTATATACGGTGTCTGAGTCTGGATGTTATCGAAAGTATACTTTCGCGCTACGTATTCCGTGTCCATTGTCCGGATGTTAACCGGGAAATACTTAGCTTCGTGTCATCGATTGATCTTCTGTCCAGGAACCATCATGTTGGAAACCGAATAACTGATATGAGCCGTTCGATTTGTTTGTAAATTATGCATGTGGGCATAGTCACTATGCTTGCTAAGATTTATATTTATTTGTGAAACAATTTTCAACATTATGCACCGACTATTGTATTAAAAGAGGATTTCTACGTATGGAAGCATTTTTGGTTATCATAAAATAAAACTCTTTCATCTGGTTTATGTTTGCATTGTGTGTTATGGGACGAGCTTATGATAGCTACATTTTCCAAAGTCATTGCGAATTTATAACACGAAAATTCACACGGAATAAACCTGTTCCGAGTTAGCGGCGTGGCCTGGTGAATTTCCCAACTTTAAAATGAATCCCAAATTAGAACTATTTTCGAATTCTCACACCAGTCCCACTATTAACCTGGAGTTTATTGTTACGTTACCTAAACTCTGGGCGCCCATAATTTTGCACGAGCAGCTAGTAGTTTAGTTTGCAAGTTTAGTTCGGAGTTGAATTCAGATCAAATATAGAGTCCAATTTGGTTTTACATCTTTCGCTATGAGCTTTTCATTTTCGCTGAGTTGGTATTCTACTCTGAATATCTGTAACTCTGATGTAAAAGTTTTTGTAATGAAATGAAAAGTTCTATTCTTTGTGTTCTAATATGTCTGTACCTATAACTATCCATCTTTATGAACGATTTAAGTTGGTTTGATTACCGGTGAGAATCGGGCAGAAAAGGCTGGTCGTTACATAATATGTCAGAAATATGCATACTAATTGAATTGGCATATGGTGACAGAAATAGGCCTAATGGCAGAATGGACATATGATTACAAACTTAGGCATGATAACATAACAGGCATATCAGGAATAGGCATATGAGAACTAATCAGCAGATTAGGTGAACAAGTAATAGCAAATCTGATTAGTTATGATTCAAGTTATTAATAGCCAATGATTTAGATCCAACCTATGAACATGTCAAGATTACTTTTTACATGTTTACATCTAAAAATATCATAGACTCACTGTGACTGGCTCTAAAGAACAGAGAAGTGATTGTTGATGTCGTAGCAGAGATCCTTGGATCCGCATAACTTGTTATTGTAGAGAAATAGGCTATTTTGTTCTGAGTTGGGGCAGCACCTTGTTGTCTCAATTGTTTTTGGTGCATAAAACAATGAGAATGAGGTCCAATTTATGGCCCTATGTCAACTAATCTTGTTCAGAAACGCGTCCAGGTGCACCAAAACGGATCTGACTGAGGTCGACCCCGGGGTCGACACCCCTGTGGAGGGGTCGACCCATGGGTCGACATCCATAGGGAATGGGGTCGACCCCTAACGGGCCGATTTCCCCCCTTGTCCTGCTGTTTGATTTTGAATTTTGAATTTTGAATATGTTTTGTTTATATTTAAATGGCTTATATGTATATAAACTTCGAACCTTAATATCTTTTTCATACTTTGTCCATTTTATGCAAACTCGGAGTTTAACTTAAGAAGAATTTTGAGACGAATGCAATGGTGCAGTCCGTTTTACTTAATTCCCAATATTTAATTAAGTATCCTTTAGTTTATTAATAGTGTTCTTTAAAATTATGGGGTGTTACATTGTCCCCTACTTAAAGGATTTCGTCCCAGAAATCTCTAAACTAAGAAGAATGTATATCCTAACATCCATCATCCATCTACTCATCCATCAATCACAGGCATCCATTGTACTTAAAGATTTCTAATGCTTATATAAACATATGCAAAGGTGTGTGTATATGTCCCTATACAAATGCGAAGAATCAGGCGGTCTGCTAATTCAGTCGACCTCCTTAATGCATTGTATGTTAGTGCCATGAATCCAACATGTATGCAAATAATCTTAGTATAACATGTAAGTTATATATGCGTGCACAATCATTCATCCAAATGCAACATCCATATGATGATACACCCACTTTCATCCATTAAAAGAAGAAAAGTATGCACATGCATCCATATGCGATATGAGAGTGATTAAGCCGATCTAGTGCCTAATATGTGTACATATGCATCCACAAGCAACCACTAGCGAACACTTGCATCCGTCGAACATAATATGCTTCAAACACATGTTTACATCCATGGGTTTTGCTGCCTAAAGGTCGAAGATTCGATCGATAGGATATACTTAAAAATAGAAACAAGTATGAATGAAATCTTTATAAAAAGAAGTTAAGAAATACCCTTGAAAAGAAAAGGGTATGAAGCATGAATCTTGTCTTCAGTCTCCCAAGTTGCATTCTCGAGGACTTATCCCCGTTGAACTTTCATCAACTTGACCTATCAGTTGCGTAGCTTTTTAACCTCTAATCCAAGAATACAGGTAGGAACTCGTCTAACTATCGCCTCACATTCCACCCATACTTCCTCAAGTATACTCGGCTCAACTACTTCTACGGTATCATGTAAGCACTTCCGTAAATGAGAAACATGGAAAACATCATGAACACTGGAAAGTCTCTCTGGTAGCTTTACTTTATAGGCCATTTGGCCAATCCTTTCGGTTGTGGGAAATAGCCCCACAAATTTTGGTGCCAATTTCCCTACAGATCCAAAATGAACCACATCCTCAAAGGTGATACCTTGATGAAAACCATGCCTCCTACTTCAAACTCAATATCGGTCCTTCTCTTATCTACATAGGACTTCTGCCTATCCTAGGCTATCTTCAAGCGCCTTCGAATAAGATCAATCTTTTCTGAAGTCTCTCTAATCAAATCAGGTCCAAGTAGAAGGCTTTCTGTAGACTCCCACCAACAAGTCGATGATCTACAGGGTCATCCGTACAATGCTACGAAGAGTGCCATGCCAATGCTAGTCTGATAACTATTGTTGTAGGTGAACTCTACCAAAGGAAGATGATATTCCCAAGTCCCTCCGAAGTTTAGGATACACAGTCTTAAAAGATCCTCAAGAACTCTATTCTCCCTCTCTGTCTGTCCATCGGTCTAGGGATGGTAAGCGGTGCTCAAACACAACTGTGTACCTAATGCCTCTTGTAAGCTCCTCTAAAACTCACTGGTGAAAATGGGGTCATGATCACTCACAATACTGGAAGGTGTTCCATGTAGACAGACTATCTCATGAAGATAAACTACTGCCAACCATGTTGTTGTCCTCTTACTCTTAACGGGAATGAAATGAGCCCTCTTAGTAAGCCTATCAATTTCAACCCAAATACTTGTGTTGCCTTTCCTCGATCTAGGCAAACCATCAATGAAATTCGTAGAGACGCTCTCCCACTTCCACTGTGGGACTTCCAAAGGATGAAGTAAACCTTCGGGCTTCCTTTGCTTAGCCTTGACTTGCTGGCAGATTAAACATCGAGAAACGAATTCCACTACATCTTTCTTCATCCCTGCTCAAAGGAAAACCCTCTTCATATCTCTATACATCTTATCACTGCCAGGATGGATAGTCATCCTAGAATGATGGGCTTCCTCAAGGACTATCTTTAACAAACCCCCAACCCGTGGAACACAAAGCCTTCCATCTCGTCGCAACCATCCCCTATCGTCCATGGAATATCTACTGAGATGATTGGAAGTCTCCCCTTTACTGTGCATATACAAGATATCTTCTAGCTGTGGGTCCTCTTGCTGTGAAGCTCTTACCTGATCCAACAGAGTTGGTCGCACTTCTAATGATGCCAATAAACCAGGTTAGAACTCGGTGGAGGGTTTAAAATCAAAACTCAATATAAACTCCAAGCTCTGCCTCTCTATAAACAGAGGATTCAAGGTCATCCTCTGCCTACTCAATGCATCTGCCGCTACATTACCCTTGCCAGGGGCATAAGCTATCTCAAAGTCATAGGATGCTAGGAACTCCATCCATCTTTATTGCCTTAAATTGAGATCCTTCTGTGAGAACGAGTACTTGAGAGATTCATGATCGGCGCACAAATCAAACTTCTCTTTAAGTAGATATCAGCGCCAAGTATTAAGTGCAAATATAATGGCAGTTAACTCTAAGTCATGGGTAGGGCAGTTCTTCTCGTGACTTTTAACTGTCTACCTCCATAACATATTATCCTTCCCTCTTGCATCAGAACCGCATCTAGCCCTGTACCACATGCATCAGTGTAAACTCTGAACACCTTGTTCCCATCAGGAAAAGTCAAGATAGGGGATGTTGTCAGAGTCCTCTTCAATCGGTGGAAAGCATCCTCACAGTCTATACCCTAAGAAAATTTCAGATTCTTCTTTGTCATTTTGGTGAGTGGGGTTGATATCTTTACGAAGTCCTTAATGAACTTCCTATAATAGCCCGCTAAACCAAGAAAACTCCTCACGTCCGTTACATTCTTTGGAATCTTCCAATCTTGAATAGAAACTACTTCCGTGGGATCTACTGCTATCTCATCCTTAGAGACCACATGCCCTATAAACCTCACCTCTTTTCTCCAAAAATGACATTTGGAGAATTTCGCCTTAAGCTGGTGCGCACAGAGGGTTTTCAAAATGTAACACCCCATGTTTTCTGTAAACATTAAAATTTAAAATTAAAGAATAATTAATTTCAAATGTAAGAATTAAGGGAAATTGGTTACGCTAAGCCATTGCGTTCGTCTCGAAATTCTTCTTAGAATAGAGTCCAAGTTTTCGAAAACCGGACTTCGTATGAAGAAGTTATGGCCCTCGGAACTTTCAGAAAATTATATAAAACAATTCAGAAAATTAAATACCAAGGGAGGTCGACCTACCCCAGGCCAAGTCGACCAGGGGGTCGACCTCCCTATATACAGGTCAACCTGGGGGTTGACCTCTCCCTCGGGTCAGATCTGAAATTTGACGTTTTTCTTTGTGTGACGATTCTGACTCTTTGCTGAGTCATTTAGGGCTGACATGGCTATTCTTATTGTCTGGATGGTCTTGATTGCTTCTAGGTTGATCTAACGACTCTTATTTAATTAAAATTCTATATAAGCAACCTAAATCTAAAACCCTAAGCCACACAAAAATATTCCTAAGACTGTCATGCTGTCAACACTCAACCTAGAGTAGCCGCCATTCCCATTCAACTAGAAAGCAAGATAGAAGCAAGAATCAAATTAAATCAAATCTAATTCAACTAAGAGAATTCAACGTCTACAACAAAGGAGAGCTATCCAAATTCAGAATACAGATCCCAGAATACAAGATTAGTCTCCTTTTTGTAAGTCCAGTTATCATTTAGACTTAAATGATATTAGAATCGTGACTAAATAATTGGATGTAGAACATCGCCTAATGTAAATCTATGCCTATCCTTTTTGTTAAAACTGAATTGATTGAGACTATGATTCTTATCATGCTAAGTGGTGATCATGTTGTATGTAATTTGATGATAAATGTTAAACGCTTGGCAATGAATCCATATGTGGTATAATTTTGCAATGACATATTATGTTGTGTATTTTGGCGATGACATAAATTTGCGATGACATATTATAATTTGGCGATGGAATTTCATATTGTGTAATTTGGCGATGGCATACCATATTGTATAATTTGGTGATGACATTTCAAGTTGTATGATTAGGTAATGACACTTATATGTTGTATGACAATTTGGGGATTTTGCTATGTTCAACCATGTCCACATATATGATCCAAAACTACATGTTAATATGATTAGGTTAATGTTAGATTTGATCCAACTGATTTGCAAGTTCGCAACTACATATCTAATTTTAAGTTTATGTAGTTTTATGTAAAATCCCTATTTCATGATTCATGTTCAATAAATCTAAATTTGCAAGTTCATAATTAAATGTATATTGTTCTATGCCAAATTCATATGATACATATGTAGTTAGATCCATATTTTTATGATGTTGGAATTATTACATGTTCCTCTTTTTCCCCTTTTGTGTATAAGATTAGGCTATGTATCGAGCCTAACGTTTTATGTGATTTGTGCGAACGTTTAACGGGGGTAACGTTGGGGAAAAACATGAAATTACATATAATTGGCATATTTGGCTTATAAACATGTAAATGGTTTATGGCACAAAAGTGGTATAAATTTTTATACCTAAAATTATGAGCTTGATTTAGAGGGAAAGTGGGCCATGAAATAAATCGTTGATAATTTACATAAAAGGATAAATATGTAAATTTAGTAAAAGACGAATATGCCTAACCCGAGGTTAGATTGAGTTATGGTATAAGACTGCCCGGAACCTTCCGGCAAATCCAGCAACCGTAACAATATAGATCTAATGTGAGAGGTTAGCGCATTGAGCCCAAATGAACCCGAGGTTAGACTGAGTTGCGGTGTAAAACTTCCCGGAACCGACCGGCACATCCAGTGACCGTAACAATACCTGTCTAATGTGAGTGGTTGGTGCTTTAATAAAAGAATTAAAGCTAAGACAGGAATGGTAGGGTTAAGTTAATTAAGGTAACACTTAACCAATACACCATGTTAATTAGACAAGTGGGTGAGGTTAAGTAAATTTAGAGCACTTAACCGTTATAACATGTTAATTAGACAAGTGGGTGAGGTTAAGTAAATTTAGAAACACTTAACCAATATAACAAGATGAATGACTAGGGTTAAGTTAATAGGAAATACTTAACCAGTATAGCATGGTGAATGGGTAGGGTTAAGTAATAAGAAACACTTAACCAGTATAACTTGATTTATGGAAAGGTTAAGTTAAAATAAGAGGCCAACACTTAACCAATATAACTTGATTTGTGGTAGGGTTAAGTTAACACAAGAAGGCAACACTTAACCAAAGTAACATGACACGTAGGTGGGTTAAGTTAACTTGAATTGATTAATGACACTTAACCAATACAACAAGATGAATACGTGGGGTTAAGTTAACAAGAAACACTTGACCAATATAACTTGATGAACGAACGGGGTTAAGTTAATAGGAAACACTTAACCGATCCAACATGATAAGTAAGGAGGTTCAAGTTAATAAGAAACGCTTAACCAACATGACATGATGAACGAGTGGGTTAAGCTAACATGAACGGACAACACTTAACCAATATGACGTAATGTGCGGGAGGGTTAAGTACATATCGGGCTGGTGGGTAATATTAGTACATATAGGCCCACAAACTTAACCATTAAATAAACATGCTTGAATCAGTGGAAGGGTTAAGTACATATCAGGTTGGTGGGTAATATTAGTAAATATAGGCCCACAAAACTTAACCGTTAAATAAACATGCTTGATTCAGTGGAAGGGTTAAGTACATATTGGGTTGGTGGGTAATATTAGTAAATATAGGCCCACAAAACTTAACAATTAAATAAACATGCTTGAATCAGTGGAAATGTTAAGTACATATCAGGTTGGTGGGTAATATTAGTAAATATAGGCCCACAAAACTTAACCATTAAATAAACATGCTTGAATCAGTGGGAGGGTTAAGTACATCTCGTATAGGTGGGTAATATCAGTACATATAGGCCCACAAACTTAACCGTTAAATGAACATGCTTGAATCGATGGGAGGGTTAAGTACATCTCGTATAGGTGGGTAATATCAGTACATATAGGCCGACAAACTTAACCGTTAAATGAACATGCTTGAATCAATGGGAGGGTTAAGTACATATCGTGTATGTGGGTAATATCAGTAAATATAGGCCCACAAACTTAACCGTTAAGTAAACATGCTTGAATCAGTGGGAGGGTTAAGTACATATCGGGTTGGTGGGTAATATTAGTAAATATAGGCTCATAAAACTTAACCAGTAGGAAACCCTAGTAACGGGGACCCATTTCAGCAGTAACCCACATAGATGTATCATGGTACTCGGAAACTAGGCAGGGGGCACGATTACTGGGCTGATTATAAGCGGTCAAAGTAGCGGCAGGGAGTACGTCAGTGTAGGTTCCAACGGTTTACGGGCATGCATGTACTCCGGAGTTAGAAAAAGTAGGCACTGGGTACCAGTAGTTATACACTGTGCATCTTGAATCGTGTCGGGTCGCTATAATAAGGATTGATACACCTTATGGTGGGACCAGCACAGGGTATCTACATGCAAGAGAGGGCCGACTGACACAGACACATGGAACTTTAATACAAGTAGGGAGCCGATCAATAGGGTAATAAGGGTACATCTAACATATTCATGGCAATTAGGCTTATTGAGGTAAGATCCTCATACTAGGTGTACACTTGAAGGCTACCATAATTGCGGGGATTAGGATCACGTTGTAATATTATCATTTTATACAGATTACTAGTTGGGACACTAGTTAGGTGGTGTAACAACCCGAATTTTATAACGTGTTAAGACAAGAATCAAGGCAGAATTTAATTTTAAAATCTGAATCAAGGGAAACGGGTTGTGCCATTGCGTTCGTCTCGGAAAAATACGCGAAATAGAGTCTGAGTTTTCGAGAATCGGAGTCCGTATGACCAAGATATGGTCAGTCGAAGTTTTCAGAATTTTCAGAGTTTAAAACAGATTCAGATTCAAAAAGTCAACCCTGGTCAAAGGGGTGTCGACTCTAGAGTCGACACCCCCCCCCCAAGTCGACTCTAGAGTCGACTTCGGAGTCGACACAGGTGGCCAGACCAGTTTTGGCCTGGTGCACCTGACTTCTTCCCCAAGACATGTTTTGGGTCTGATTTGTTGGCATGTGACGGATTTTGATGGCTAGGATCTGAATTAGGGTTAATCCTATGGCTAAAACTAATCCTAATCTCTATAAAAAATACCCCTAACCTAACCTTTAAACCCTCATTATTAGATCCTACAACTAAACTATGCCAAAATTTCTAATGATCATGGCCTCCAATCAAAACCCTAGCCTCCATCCTCTTGTCATAAATTCTATCTTCATTCACATGAGAGATTACATGATCATATGAGGGTATGAGAGCTTCTAAACTTGATTTCAAGGCAAATCTTCATCAAAGCAAGGATCTTTCTTATTATTTTCTCAAGGGTTTTATTGGAGCTTATTGATTTGGGGGTTTTGGCTAGTGTGGCTTCGTCTCAATCTTTTTATATATTGATTTGTGCCTTCATAGCATTGTAAGCCCCCTCCTACTCTTAGATATTAACTATGAAGTTAAATGTTCATGTTGAAAGTTTGGGTTTGAACTTGAGTAGGTTACATGATTAGAAACTATCATGTTATGTGTAGATTTATCCTATGCATATTCGTAAAGTCATCACCTTGATTTTGTGGGCTAAGAGCTATAAGCTTTATGTTGAAATGTTGCATTATGCAACATTAGAACTCTCTTATCCCTTAAGTTAACTTGCATAGAATGCTAGATGCGAACTTCTAGCCATTTTTCTATGTCATCTATCACCATGATTCACCTATATGCTAAGTTTTGGGGTTATGCATGTTTTTGGGGCTTAATAATGTAACATGCAAGTTTGTGAACACATTATGTCTCATATGCCACCATGTTTAACTTGCGGCCTTATACCCCTTTTGTCATACCTTTGCCAAGTTCCTTCTTTTAATCCATTATGCGTTGTTGCGAATGTATATGCGAGTTTAAAGGCGTTGGGGTTACGTTATGGGTAAACTTTAATGACATGAAACATGATTTGGGTAAATTGGTATAAACATGACAACATGTAATTTTGGCTATGAACATGGGACTTGAAAACTTGACACATATGGGTTGTAAGTGTAATAAGACACTAGACCAAACATGAAAGTGGCCAACTCGAGGTTGGGTTGAGTTTGTAGCATAAATCTACCCGGACCCGCCCGGCTTAACTAGTGGCTAAAAACAATAGGACCCAATGTGGGTAGTTGGTCATATAGCACTTAAAACCCGAGGTTAGACTAGGTTGTGGTGTAAATCTACCCAGACCCGCCCGGCTTAACTAGTAACCACAACAAAGTCTAATGTGAGAGGTTGGGGTGCATTAATCTAATTAATGCCACATGAAAAGGTTAAGTAATTTTGATTAATGACACTTAACCGATATGACACGAATGGGAAGGTTAAGTTAAACCGGACTTGGTTCCTAAATGACACTTAACCATATAAGACAATTAGGGGATGGGGTTAAGTAATTTACACTTAACTAATCCGACTTGGTAATTAGATGGGGTTAAGTAACCTACACTTAACTAATCTAAACACGGTAATTAGATGGGGTTAAGTAATCCATACTTAACTAATCTAACACGGTAAATTCGATGGGGTTAAGTAATTTACACTTAACTAATCCGACTTGGTAATTAGATGGGGTTAAGTAACTTAGACTTAACTAATCTAAACACGGTAATTAGATGGGGCTAAGTAACCTTCACTTAACTAATCTAAGCACGGTAATTCGATGGGGTGAAGTTAAACACTTAACCAATCTAAACTTGGTAATTTAATGAGGTTAAGTAACCAATACTTAACCAACTTAACATGATAATTTAATGGGGTTAAGTAACTTATACTTAACCAATTATACATGATGATTTGATGAGGTTAAGTAACCTATACTTAACCAATCTAATATGCGGACCTGATAGGGTTAAGTCACAAGACCTTTTAACTTAGGCTTAACCATTGTAATACGATTAATGGATGGGGTTAAGCTAACCCATACTTAACCAATCTGACTCGATAATCTGATGGGATTAAGATAATCTATGCTTAATCAATCTAACAGGATAATCTGATAGGGTTAAGACAAATAAATACTTAACCAAATTGACTTGATAGGGATAAGTCATGAGCTTCTTGGTACACTTAACCAACGTGTAGGGCTAAGCCTTGAACTTGAGTACTTAGCCAATCTTGACATGATTCGTGGGAGGGTTAGGTCATGAACTTGAATGACAACACTTAACCCATTAGACAAAACCCTAGCTCAGGGGACTAGGTTGAAAATTGTAGTTAACAAGGATAGTGGGAAGAGAAGCTAAGTGGTAAACCTTAGTTAAGGATAACTATGTAATAATTCTTAGCCAAGGACATGGGACTAGTTCATAAATAGATACGGTAAGTCATCGCTTAGTATATGAGGAGGAGCAACTTATCTGACTTGGATAAAAAGATCCAGCGAACTGGGTGACGAAGCGGTAGCTTCGGGTGACGTGAGGGTACTCTTGGTATCCCTCTGTGAGGTGGCAGGTGGTCCATGAAACCCGGCCTCACAGAGGTTAAGGTCTGCGGTAGAAGAGCCAAGAGTATGCCTTGGTTGCTATGCGAGTGACCTAAAGACTGGGATGGATTAGCGTGGAGTCAACGATACTTGTTTTTGCCCTGGATAGCACGTCGTCGACTACCTACCATCTTTAGTCAATCGTGTACGTGCGGAAAGGCAGAGAACCCCCAACAGACCATGTTCTTGCTATCGAGTCATGGGTGAGGTTGTCCCGTAGGAAAGTGGGGCTATAGTGGGGCCGGGATGTGGTTCTCATACATGATTTTTCTTGGATTGCCTTTCAGTAGTTGAGGGAGGGGTCACGTGGGACCATAGCCACGGGTACAAAAGCAGACCTTGATATCTGCATCAGCAGACGACTTAAAGCTCCCGACCGAGTTCCGTATTTCTTGATTTGCCCTGGCACGGAACTCGGATGGCACATTGAGGAACATGTGCGTCTAGACATGGAAAACGATTCACGATACATATGCGGGATAAAGGGCGTGGTTGACGGGTGGCATAATCCCTAGTGGTCCTAGGTGGCTAAAACCCAAACCGGGACACGGAAACGTTCATTAGGTAGCATAATCCCTAGTGGTCCTAGGTGGCATAAATCCTAAGTGAACATGCGATAGTTCATGGTAAGAAAACATAACTAGATCAAGGGTAGCAGTCCAAAATAACCTCAAGGATAAAACGGTACTACGTTGAAGTGGTATAGATTTACATAAGAAAGTCCGTACGGCCTACGGCAAAGGACTGAACTTATGCATGGAAAGAATCATACGAATCGAGAAACCTACATATACGATATATTAGGATGACATGGACCATTACATGACATTGGGCAAGAGACATTCATAGTTAACACATGACGCGGGCCGGGATACTAGTACGGGAGGTGCAGAGCGAATATACATGATAGATACCTTGCGATATTGTACTTGATAGAAACCTGACGATGTGATACCTTGACTTATCTTGACACCATAGTTAATCATGACATACTTGTTTATCTTGGTACAGTAGTTCATCCTGTTATTTTGGTTTAGCTTATCTATCTTGTCATCATACTTATGTTCATCTCAGTTCCTCATGCCAGTTAACTTTACTAGTTTATATACTGATAGTAGATAGGGCTTACCAGTCTTTATGACTGACCCCGTTTTGTTTCGCCTCTTTGTCTTCCGTTCCCCCCAGGTTACAGGGAGGAAATGCTATTGTTAGTTCGGACTTCTTCTGTTTGAAGGTCATCATGTATGGCTTGGACTTTTCTTGGCTATGGCTACTTTACTGTTTCACTTGGGGAATAATTTATGAAAAGGTTTTTATGCTTCTTTACTATTGCAAGATAGGTTTTCATGTAAGAAATTCTCTGAGGTAAAAGGCTTTAGACCTTATTTATTAATGATATGAAAGTTGGTTTTACTTCCGCTATTTTATATGTTCTGTCTTGTAATATTTCTGTACATGTTTACCAATAATACCCCTCTAAAGCTAGTGCATTCCTTTGCGAGTGACCCTAGCGGAGGTTGGGTGTTACATTTGGTATCAGAGCAGAAGGTTACCAGACTGGGCAAAGGTTTTTAAAACCTTCTGAAAACTATTTGAAAAACCGTTTACAAAGAAGCATTTTTCAAGAAAAGTTTTTAAAGGCTATTCCCCAAAAGCCATTAGCACTATCCTTTGTTTCCTTGATTGAATCTCTTTTCCTTTCTTTCCTCCATCTGTAGTCACAGTAGTTTTAACTGCGACTAATCTTTGTCTAACTACGTGAGTGTTTTCCCCGTGCGATGGAGAAAGTTCTCGAGAGACCTGTTACCGAAGTTATAAGAAGGGATAATAAGAGCAAGGATAAAGGACACGAGCTTAAGAATAAGCAACTTGTTGGTATGGCTTGATCCACAAAGGAAGATAAGGACAAGATCAGCAAGAGGGCAATTGTATGCTCTCATTTCTAGCGTACCTAAGAGAAATGGTACCGTTTCTGTTAAAAGCTTAGCCTTTCTTTTCTATCATCCCGTCCAGACTTTGTATTGATCATCGCATCATTTAAGTCTGCCTCGATAGTTAAGTCTCTGCACCTTAGTACTAGCATGGTAGAAGATCCCACTTTTGGCCCAAAAATCTGGTTGGAGAGTCGGTCCATTTATTCATGACTTGTTTGGAATTGAGAGTGTAAATGTCAAGTGTTGAGATTAGAAGCAATACTTCTATTGTTGAGCTATGGATGGATTCTAGGGATGAAGTGGTTATCCAGTCAGGGATGCCATTCTCGGTTTTGAAAGGAGGGTAGTTAAACTCTTAGCTTGCCTTGGTAATACCCTCGAAGTCTCGTGTAACCTTTTGGGTTCTGTCATGGTTAGTTACCTAGAATCTCTTGATGCATTTATCGGAAATCTCTGATCCGATCGAGTAACGTTCGCCACTAAGGTGGATGGTCCATTCCGCTTAAGCATGGGTTATAGGAATCACCCTAGTAAGTGCACGTGGTAACATGGATTGGCATTGGTAAACGAGATCCAGAATTCACTAGTGAATTTTGGAGAGCTTGCATGAGTACGTAGATATGGCTGAGCCAAGTATACTAGGGAAAGAATAAATGAAAGTGAAATGAGAGGCGACAGTGAAAAGAGTTCCGACTCATACCTTGGAAATAGGAATCAAGGAGCTACGAAATCATGAAGTCAAAGGCAGTCAAGGCACACTGGAATTAAGCTCAAGGAAATGCGGCTTAGATGCGTGCATCGTGTCACTTTGTAAGAGTATATCGTTGATCCCTGGTTCTCCTGTAGAGCTTGCTTGCATGCTATCGCTTGGTGGATATCCTCTCGGTCCTGTTTCTGTTGCAAACCCCGTAAGGAGTTTGTCTTGTTTATCTCCTCGATCTTATCTTGGGAACCTTAGATAGAACTCTATGGATGTAAACATGTATTTGAAACATGTTATGATTGATATGGTTGCAAATGGTTGCAAGTGGTTGCTCGTGAATGCGCGAATACACGTTAGATACTAGATCGACGCACTCACATTTTGCATTGCATATGCACGAGTATTTATACCTGTTTGAATGCTAATGTGTTGTCATGCGGATGTTGCATATGAATGAATGTTTGTGCATGCATGTAGTACTTATATGACTAGGATTATTTGCATACATGTTGGATTCATGGCACTAAACATACTTTGCATTAGAAAGATCATTCTGGCCTGATCATTAGCATTAGCTAAGGATCATATACACACACATTTTTCATATGTTCATATGGCATTAGAAATCATCTAAGGACAATGGTTGCCTGTGGATGGTGTTTTGAGTAGATGGATGGTAAGATATGTTCTTCCTAACTTGGAGATTTCGGGGACGAAATCCTTAAAGGAGGGGAGAATGTAACAACCCGAATTTTATAACGTGTTAAGACAAGAATCAAGGCAGAATTTAATTTTAAAATCTGAATCAAGGGAAACGGGCTGTGCCATTGCGTTCGTCTCGGAAAAATACGCGAAATAGAGTCCGAGTTTTCGAGAATCGGAGTCCGTATGACCAAGATATGGTCAGTCGAAGTTTTCAGAATTTTCAGAGTTTAAAACAGATTCAGATTCAAAAAAGTCAACCTTGGTCAAAGGGGTGTCGACTCTAGAGTCGACACCCCCCCCCCCAAGTCGACTCTAGAGTCGACTTGGGAGTCGACACAGGTGGCCAGACCAGTTTTGGCCTGGTGCACCTGACTTCTTCCCCAAGACATGTTTTGGGTCTGATTTGTTGGCATGTGACGGATTTTGATGGCTAAGATCTGAATTGGGGTTAATCCTATGGCTAAAACTAATCCTAATCTCTATAAAAAGACCCCTAACCTAACCTTTAAACCCTCATTATTAGATCCTACAACTAAACTATGCCAAAATTTCTAATGATCATGGCCTCCACTCAAAACCCTAGCCTCCATCCTCTTGTCATAAATTCTATCTTCATTCACATGAGAGATTACATGATCATATGAGGGTATGAGAGTTTCTATGTTCATATGAGAGCTTCTAAACTTGATTTCAAGGCAAATCTTCATCAAAGCAAGGATCTTTCTTATTATTTTCTCAAGGGTTTTATTGGAGCTTATTGATTTGGGGTTTTTGGCTAGTGTGGCTTCGTCTCAATCTTTTTATATATTGATTTGTGCCTTCATAGCATTGTAAGCCCCCTCCTACTCTTAGATATTAACTATGAAGTTAAATGTTCATGTTGCAAGTTTGGGTTTGAACTTGAGTAGGTTACATGCTTAGAAACTATCATGTTATGTGTAGATTTATCCTATGCATATTCGTAAAGTCATCACCTTGATTTTGTGGGCTAAAAGCTATAAGCTTTATGTTGAAATGTTGCATTATGCAACATAAGAACTCTCTTATCCCTTAAGTTAACTTGCATAGAATGCTAGATGCGAACTTCTAGCCATTTTTCTATGTCATCTATCACCATGATTCACCTATATGCTAAGTTTTGGGGTTATGCATGTTTTTGGGGCTTAATAATGTAACATGCAAGTTTGTGAACACATTATGTCTCATATGCCACCATGTTTAACTTGCGGCCTTATACCCCTTTTGTCATACCTTTGCCAAGTTCTTTCTTTTAATCCATTATGCGTTGTTGCGAATGTATATGCGAGTTTAAAAGCGTTGGGGTTACGTTATGGGTAAACTTTAATGACATGAAACATGATTTGGGTAAATTGGTATAAACATGACAACATGTAATTTTGGCTATGAACATGGGACTTGAAAACTTGACACGTATGGGTTGTAAGTGTAATAAGACACTAGACCAAACATGAAAGTGGCCAACTCGAGGTTGGGTTGAGTTTGTAGCATAAATCTACCCGGACCCTCCCGGCTTAACTAGTGGCTACAAACAATAGGACCCAATGTGGGTAGTTGGTCATATAGAACTTAAAACCCGAGGTTAGACTAGGTTGTGGTGTAAATCTACCCGGACCCGCCCGGCTTAACTAGTAACCACAACAAAGTCTAATGTGAGAGGTTGGGGGTGCATTAATCTAATTAATGCCACATGAAAAGGTTAAGTAATTTTGATTAATGACACTTAACCGATATGACACGAATGGGAAGGTTAAGTTAAACCGGACTTGGTTCCTTAATGACACTTAACCATATAAGACAATTAGGGGATGGGGTTAAGTAATTTACACTTAACTAATCCGACTTGGTAATTAGATGAGGTTAAGTAACCTACACTTAACTAATCTAAACACGGTAATTAGATGGGGTTAAGTAATCCATACTTAACTAATCTAACACGGTAAATTCGATGGGGTTAAGTAATTTACACTTAACTAATCCGACTTGGTAATTAGATGGGGTTAAGTAACTTAGACTTAACTAATCTAAACACGGTAATTAGATGGGGCTAAGTAACCTTCACTTAACTAATCTAAGCACGGTAATTCGATGGGGTGAAGTTAAACACTTAACCAATCTAAACTTGGTAATTTAATGAGGTTAAGTAACCAATACTTAACCAACTTAACATGATAATTTAATGGGGTTAAGTAACTTATACTTAACCAATTATACATGATGATTTGATGAGGTTAAGTAACCTATACTTTACCAATCTAATATGCGGACCTGATAGGGTTAAGTCACAAGACCTTTTAACTTAGGCTTAACTATTGTAATACGATTAGTGGATGGGGTTAAGCTAACCCATACTTAACCAATCCGACTCGATAATCTGATGGGATTAAGATAATCTATGCTTAATCAATCTAACAGGATAATCTGATAGGGTTAAGACAAATAAATACTTAACCAATTTGACTTGATAGGGATAAGTCATGAGCTTCTTGGTACACTTAACCAACTTGTTGGGCTAAGCCTTGGACTTGAGTACTTAGCCAATCTTGACATGATTCGTGGGAGGGTTAGGTCATGAACTTGAATGACAACACTTAACCCATTAGACAAAACCCTAGCTCAGGGGACTAGGTTGAAAATTGTAGTTAACAAGGATAGTGGGAAGAGAAGCTAAGTGGTAAACCTTAGTTAAGGATAACTAAGTAATAATTCTTAGCCAAGGACATGGGACTAGTTCATAAATAGATACGGTAAGTCATCGCTTAGTATACGAGGAGGAGCAACTTATCTGACTTGGATAAAAAGCTCCAGCGAACTGGGTGACGAAGCGGTAGCTTCAGGGGATGTGAGGGTACTCTTGGTATCCCTCTGTGAGGTGGCAGGTGGTCCATGAAACCCGGCCTCACAGAGGTTAAGGTCTGCGGTAGAAGAGCCAAGAGTATGCCTTGGTTGCTATGCGAGTGACCTAAAGACTGGGATGGATTAGCGTGGAGTCGACGATACTTGTTTTTGCCCTGGATAGCACGTCGCCGACTACCTACCATCTTTAGTCAATCGTGTACGAGCGGAAAGGCAGAGAACCCCCAACAGACCATGTTCTTGCTATCGAGTCATGGGTGAGGTTGGCCCGTAGGAAAGTGGGGCTATAGTGGGGCCGGGATGTGGTTCTCATACATGATTTTTCTTGGATTGCCTTTCAGTAGTTGAGGGAGGGGTCACGTGGGACCATAGCCACGGGTACAAAAACAGACCTTGATATCTGCATCAGCAGACGACTTAAAGCTCCCGACCGAGTTCCGTATTTCTTGATTTGCCCTGGCACGGAACTCGGATGGCACATTGAGGAACATGTGCGTCTAGACATGGAAAACGATTCACGATACATACGCGGGATAAAGGGCGTGGTTGACGGATGGCATAATCCCTAGTGGTCCTAGGTGGCTAAAACCCAAACCGGGACACGGAAACGTTCATTAGGTAGCATAATCCCTAGTGGTCCTAGGTGGCATAAATCCTATGTGAACACGCGATAGTTCATGGTAAGAAAACATAACTAGATCAAGGGTAGCAGTCCAAAATAACCTCAAGGATAAAACGGTACTATGTTGAAGTGGTATAGATTTACATAAGAAAGTCCGTACGGCCTACGGCAAAGGACTGAACTTATGCATGGAAAGAATCATACGAATCGAGAAACCTACATATACGATATATTAGGATGACATGGACCATTACATGACATTGGGCAAGAGACATTCATAGTTAACACATGACGCGGGCCGGGATACTAGTACGGGAGGTGCAGAGCGAATATACATGATAGATACCTTGCGATATTGTACTTGATAGAAACCTGACGATGTGATACCTTGACTTATCTTGACACCGTAGTTAATCATGACACACTTGTTTATCTTGGTACAGTAGTTCATCCTGTTATTTTGGTTTAGCTTATCTATCTTGTCATCATACTTATGTTCATCTCAGTTCCTCATGCCAGTTAACTTTACTAGTTTATATACTGATAGTAGATAGGGCTTACCAGTCTTTATGACTGATCCCGTTTTGTTTCGCCTCTTTGTCTTCCGTTCCCCCCCAGGTTACAGGGAGGAAATGTTATTGTTAGTTCGGACTTCTTCTGTTTGAAGGTCATCATGTATGGCTTGGACTTTTCTTGGCTATGGCTACTTTACTGTTTCACTTGGGGAATAATTTATGAAAAGGTTTTCATGCTTCTTTACTATTGCAAGATAGGTTTTCATGTAAGAAATTCTCTGAGGTAAAAGGCTTTTGACATTATTTATTAATGATATGAAAGTTGGTTTTACTTCCGCTATTTTATATGTTCTGTCTTGTAATATTTCTGTACATGTTTACCAATAATACCCCTCTAAAGCTAGTGCATTCCTTTGCGAGTGACCCTAGCGGAGGTTGGGTGTTACAGGTGGTGCAGAGATAGATATAAAAATCGAATTAACAAGGTAGTAGCGAAGCAGAGAAAGAGTAGGAGCGCATTCAGTTTATCTTGCCTTATCATACCTTATCCTTATCCTATGTTACCTTATTTCTTTGTTGTTGTCCTGCATCCAGTTTATTCATGTCATGATTCTCTTACCAGTTTATATGCTGAATAATCACTGGACATACCAGACTCATGTCTGACCTAGTTTTGTTTCGCCTCTTTTCTTCCGTTCCCCCCCCCCCCAGGTTCTCAGGGAGGAAATGTTACCACTTAGCTCAGTTTTCTTTTCAAGCTCGAAGATGGTCGATGTTTTGCTTTGGACTCTCTCTTCCACTGCTATGGCTGGCTCTTGCTTTATTGGGGAATATCATTGTTATTTTTATGCTTCTTTTACATTTGGAAGTTATTAAATCAAGACGGAAGTTCTATGTATTACTTTTAAGTATGATTTGAGAAAATTGTTGTAAAAGCTTGATTGAATCACATTGTTAATAAAATGACTTTATTTTCCACTGTTTTATTTGTCTGTCTTGTAATTTATCTGCATCTTTTACCTAAAGCGCTTCACCGAAGTTAAGGCATTCCCTTTATGAGTGACCTTAACAGAGGTGGGGTGTTTCACAAAACCTCCCTTAAATGTCGGGCATGCTCTTCCTTGCTCTTCGAGAAAATCAAAGATGTTATCAACAAAGACCACAACAAAATTATTTAAGAACTCCCAAAGCACCGTACTCATCAGATCCACAAAATAGACGGGTGCATTCGTCAACTCAAAAGGCATGACGAGCCACTCGAAGAGACCATATGGAGTTCTAAAGGCAGTCTTGTCTATACTATCCTCGGCAACCGTCAACTGATGGAACCTAATGCCCAAGTCTAACTGAGAGAAAATAGACGCACCAACAAGCTGGTCAAACAAATCATCTATCCTCAAAAGTAGGTGTATGTTTTTCATAGTGGGCTTATTCAACTCTCTATAATCCATAGATAAGTGAAGCAAACCGTCCACCTTAGTGGTGAATACTACTGGAGCACCCAATTCAGATATGCTTCGCCTAATAAACCATTTCTCAAGTAGATCCCATACTTGCTTGCTGAGCTTCCTCCTTTATCTCCAAACCATATGGCGCACAGACAATGCAACTGGCTTTGCATTGTCCACCAAGTATATACGGAAATCAATCTCGCGCCTCGGAGGTAAGCCCCTAACCTCTTCAAGAACATCAAGAAACTCACAGACTACTGGTACAGATCGTTGATCATCGATAGATGCATCAAGCAACTCTAGGAAACTAAGCATGACAGACTCTTTTGGGTCACAAGAAATATCGAAGGTCCTCCCATGGCAAGTAAAAAATTCTAACGACCCTCCTTTCACAATCCAAAATGGCACCATACATGGCTAGCCAAACCATCCCTAGAATTAAACCATAGCCCATGAAAACAAGCACATATGCATCACATTCAAACTCGACGCCCAACACAGATATTCTCAAACCCCGACAAATCATAAATAAATGAGTCGTACCCCCAATGGGGTTTGAGACAACAATGGGATCCAAAACCATACTAGTACTAAGGTGTAGAGGTTCAACCATAGAATCAAATATAAAAGAATGCGAAGCACCATAATCAAAATGAGTTCTAATAGGATGATTGGAAAGAGAAATCAAACCTTCAACATAAACTTTCCTACCTCTATTCGGCATACCAGCCACGAGAGCATGCACATGCCCTCCAGAAGATCATGCCCTTTGGCCTTGTCCTTGCTTCTTCGGGCACTCCCTAGAATAGTGTCCGACCTCTCCATAATGGAAACAAGCATTCTTCTTTCTTTTGCAGTCTTTGACCAAACGACCCTCGCGTCCGCAATTATGACACTTCCTCTTATCTCGAGCTTTGTCGTTCTTTCCGCCCTTCATTTGTTGTTGTTGTTCTTTCTTGGGCCACACTTTCTTGTTTTGTGTTTCCTCAATCTTATCCTCTTTCTTTCCACCTTTATCTTCTTCATGCATCAATGCCATATCAACGAGTTTCTCAAAAGTTTCTCCCATCGTAATATGAGACGTAGCCAACCTATGAAGGGGTTCATTCAATCCTCTAGCAAGCCTCAAAGCTTTCTTGTGTGGGGTGTTCAATAACTCCAAACCAAACCTCACCAATTGATTGAATTTATTAACATACTCTTTGACGGACATGGCCCCTTGCTTAAGTGCCAAAAACTATTCCATTTGCAAACTTTGCTCGGCTTGAGAAAGAAACTTCATTTCGAATCTCTGAAAAAATCATCCCAAGTCTCAACTGGACGCTCTGCGTGCGTCGCTTCCCACCAGAATGAATCCTCATCTTTCAGCTACCAAACGTTTAATTGAATCTTCCTATGGTCGTTAACCTCAAAAATCCCAAATAAATCCTCCTTCTCTTTGAGCCAATTCCTTGCTTCTACGAAAGTCTCAGTTCCTCGGAATGGCTTCCCTCCCATAACATAGAAGCCCTTACATATCTTGGAGAAGTTATCTGCTCGTGGAGAGGAAGGAACAATGGTTGCAGCTGAGGGAGGGGAGTTTGCCTGGCCTCCGGTAGGTGTCGTAGCCTCAAGATACCTACGGAACAAAGCCTGTATCATAACGCCCTCGGGAAGAATCGGTTCCCTAGACATGCTAAAAAAGAAAAGAAAGAGGGATTCAAACAGAGAATAAAAAGATATTCCGTATGGCTTTTGGGAGTATGTTTATCAAAACAAAGTTTTCTTTTGAAAATGCTTTCTTTTATAAACTTTTTGAAAATAATTTTCAAAATCTTTTAGCTGATCTGGTAACCTTCAGCTCTGATACCAAATGTGACACCCCACGTCCGTTAATGTCACTTTTTATCAGAATGCATTAAGTTTCGTGATGCGTTATAGGTAAACAGAAAATAGAAACATTACAAGACAGATATAAAATAACAGCGGAATTTTATAACTTTATTAAACAAAAAAGATCATGGTTCAAAACATAAATACATTATAAGTCTGAAATACAGAAAACCCATTACATCAACTTAAAACTTTTGTCTTGTACTAAAATCATAAGAGTACAATAATAAAAGAAGCATAATTCCATTTAAATATAGCCATATCAGAGAAGATAGGATATCAAAGCAGTACATCTAAGAAGCTCCAAGCAGAATGAAAGAGAGAATCCAAATCAAGCCTGAGTATTCCCACCCCGAAAACCTAGGAGGAAACGGAAGAGAGAGAAGAGAAAATAAAATGAGTCAGACGTAAAGTCTGGCGAGTCCAGTTACTTTTGGCAAATAAATAAGTAAAAGAATCATAACATGCATATAAACTGGATGAGAGAGACAACAGTATCATAAGACAGGTATAACAGACTAAGCAGGATAAACATGACGGAATATATTGCGTTTCTCAAGTACTTTTATCTGCACCAATACTAGCGTAATAAGAATAAGTGATTCCCAACTAAAACAAAATGGTAGACTTAGGTGTACTTCTAGCAATAGGATTTACCCCAACAAGAATAACAGGTAGCCCAACAGGAATGACAGGTGTTACACCCAACAAGAATAACAGGCTCCCAACAAGCAAGACTTGATGTACCTTAATTACTACCCCATATCGATAGGCTCCCTATCGCGTAGAAACCCTGTGCTGGACCCACGGTACGATGTATTACTTCCTAAAGTGGCAACCCATTATTTTCAGGATGTGCACAACCATATCTACAGATGTCACACCGTCTTGTCTTCCAGAGCAAGCGGACCCATGCACGCACATGACTCCGATGGAATACGCCTTAAACACCCTCACCTAAGTGACCTCTTATAATCATCTCAGCAAGCGTGCTGCTACCCCGACCTAGTTCGGAGTACTCGTTTGATACCTTTACGGGTTACTGACTGAAACGGATCCCACACAACAGATGATACAGGCTTCCCTCCTAGGTTTGCTTCCCCGCTACTAGGATTTTAGTAGGTTATGCCAAACAATTTAACAAGGTTGCATAACCCCCACATGTAAAACAGATTAAGTTTTGTCAGGTATATATTATATATATATATATATATATATATATATATATATATAGCCCGCCCCCACAAGATTAACTTAACCCCCCCATTGATTCAAGCAAGTTCACTTAACCCCTAATCAATTTAACAGGTTCATGTAACCCTCCCACAGATTTAAAAAGGTTAAGTATTATATGTTAACAAGTTATCCATTTATGGCTTATTAATGGACTAGACTTCTCACATTGAGTCTATTACTTGTGGATGCTGGATATAACAGGCGGTTCCGGGCATACTTCTACTACAAGTCGGACTTAACCTCGTGTCTTAGCACCGTTACGTGTACATTTATGCACTCGACCCTTCACATTAGATTAACCACTTGTGGACGCTAGATTTGTCGGGCGGTTCCGGACAGACTTCTACCACAAGTATAATCTAACCTCGTGTCTAAGTGCGGTTACAATTCCTAATTACTGTAAATCTAGGCATGTTCATTATTAACTAATTTTTATGATTATGCCCCAAATCCCAGTTTGATTCATAATGCAAGTTACACCCAAATTAAAGTTTTAGATCAGGGTATAAATTATGCCCAAATCCCAATCATGTTCTAATATAAGTTATGCCCCAAATTAACATTCCCCATCATCATTAATTTCGTGCGCTCGCATATTTCAGCGATAGGCCTAGGCTCAAAGGTAACCTAGCTATAAAAATAAATTATAAAAAGGGAAGGAGGAAGAGAAGAGAACATGAATAAGCATAATAACAAAATAGGCATAATATGTCAGAAATAGGCATGCTAACTGAATAGGCATATGGTGATAGAAATAGACCTAATGGCAGAATGGACTTATGATTGCAAACTTAGGCATGATAACAGAACATTTATATCAGGAATAGGCATATGAGAACTAATCAGCAGATTAGGTGAATAAGGAATAGCAGATCTGATTAGTTATGATTCAAGTTATTAATAGGCACTGATTTAGATCCAATTTATGAAAATGTCAGGATTACTTTTTACATGTTTACATCTAAAAATAACATAGACTCATTGTGACTGGATCTAAAGAACAGAGAAGTGATTGTTGATGTCGTAGCAGAGATCCTTGAATCTGTATAACTTGTTATTGCAGAGGAATAGGCTATTTTAATCTGAGTTAGGGCAGCACCTCATTGTATCCATTTTTTTGATGAGGTCATGTTTATGGCCTAAGGTGGATCTTGTTCAGAAACGCATCTAGTTGCACAGAAATGGATTTGCCCGGACCTCACTTAGGTCGACCCCAAGGTCGACATAGGGGTCGACATCCCTGTGGAGGGGTCAACATGGGTCGACTCCCATGGGATACGAGGTCGACCCCTAACGGGTCGGTTTCCCCCTTATACCGCTGTTTGATTTTGAATTTTAAATCTGCTTTGTTTATATTTTAATGTGTTATATGTATATAAGCTTCAAACTTTAATACTTCTTCATACGATGTTTGTTTTACGCAAACTCTTAGTCTATCTTATACAGAATTCCGAGAAGAACGCAATGGTTCATTCCATTTTACTTAATTACCAATATTTAATTAAGTATTCTTTAGTTTATCATTATAGTGTTCTTTAAAATTACGGAGTGTTACAAGTATAGGGGTATTAAACGGCATGTGCGAGTATTGCCTGCCCAAACCTGGAAACTAAAAACATCAGATATGAGTACCTACCATACGGGAAGTAATAAGTGACTAAGGCGATTATCTAATAAGGTCAGAAAGAGGAATAACGAGCGTCAAAATACCATCTCTCACCTTATACGGGGTAAAAGGTATGTGCGTGAATGACGGAAGCCTTAACTAGAAGGTACCGTAGTAGTGCTTTCTAGTTTATAAAAAATGGATTAAGTTATCGAGAGGTATTAAGTCACCAATAAGTCCACCAACCAATGAGTATGCCTAAGGTTTTAAGTGATTGGGAGAATCCACTATACCTATCACTGATAGTGAGGCGGAAAATTATAAAGGGAACATGGATGGAAAGGTATATATGTATGTGAAGAGTGTAACACCCCACATCCGTTAGTGTCACTCACAAAAGGAATGCACTAAGTTCTGTGGAGCATTTTAAGGTAAAAGATGCAGATGAATTACAAGACAGACAAAAATTAAAACAGCGGAAAATAAAACCTTGCTATATTGATAAAATAGTTCATACAACGATTTCTTTACAATATCAGAGTATCATCTGTCCTACAAAATAAAGAAGCATAAAACAACATTTATATTCCCCAATGTAGCAAGAGCCAGCCATAACATCTGAAAAGAGAATCCAAGCAAAAATTCGACAAATCTTCAAGCTGGGAAAGAGTGACAGTCCAACTTAACCTGAGCTATACTATTCCCTCCTTTACTACCTAGGGGGGGGGAACGGAAGAAAAGAAGACGAAAGAAAAACAGAGTCAGACATAAAGCCTGAGTAAGTTCAGTTACTTCTAGCATGTGAACATGGAAAAACAAAACGACATGAATTAACTGAATACAAGATAACACCATGATGACAGGATCAACAAGATAAGATAAGATTAACACAAGATGTGCTAAAACTGGATATGCTCTAATACTTTCGCCGCTTCGCTATTTCCTTGTTATACTAGTTTCTATATCTCTGCACCACCTAACTAGTGTCCCAACTAGTAATGATAACGTGATCCCAATCCCGGTAATTTCGGTTGCCTTCAGGCATACATTTATTATTTATTACCTAGATCTAATCTAGGGTTTTCTATCAAGTGTTTCCAAGATTCAACCAGGGTTTATGCTATCTACTAAACGTTTCTCGAATTCAGGGTTTATGCCACCTAGGTCCAACTAGGGATTATGCTTCCTGTCGAACGATGCCCCTAGTCTAGGACACACTACCCAGAGCGATAAGTGTCCCTAGACTTTACGTCCCAATCGTATCGTAAACGTGCTAGATATCTAGTTGCACATGTCCTCTATATGTGCGGCCCGAGTCCCGTGGCAGGGCTAATCAAGAAACACAGAACTCGGTCGGGAGCTTTAAGTTATTTACCGATGCAGATGCTAAGGTCTGTTTTTTTCCAGTGGCTATGGTCCCACTCGACCCCTCCCTCAACTAATGAAAGGCACACCTTGAAAAACGAGAACTATACGCAGGCCCTCTATGCCCCCACTAACCTATGGCCATCCTCACCCATAACTAGATAGCAAGTATATGGTCTTTTGGAGTTCTCCGCCTTTCCGCTTTACGTATCTCGACTGACTCAAGATGGTAGGTAGACGACGAGTCGCTATCACAGGGCTACTGGTCTCGCCGAATCACGTTGGTCCATCCTAGCCTTTAGGTTGCCATATATTGCAACCAAGGCATACCCTTGGTTCTTCTCACGCAGACCTTAACCTCTGTGAGCCCAGGCGGATCATCTGCATTCTCACAGAGGGATACCAAGAGTACCCTTACGTACCCTCGAAGCCTCGGGCTTCGTAACCCAATTCGTTGGAGCCTTCTTTAAGATCAGATGGACGTTCGCTCCTCTTCGTGTTATACTAAGGATTACTACTTAGTTTTTCTAACTAAGGTTTACCACTTAGTTTATTGAATCGTCGTTTTCTTAACTAAGGTTTACGACTTAGTTCATATTAACTAAGGTTTACTACTTAGTTCATGTTCTTGTCAAGTTGGGTTGGTTAAGTGTCATTAGTCAATTCGAGTCAACTTAACCCTTTCGTTTGCCATATAAAACTGGTTAAGTGTTATCAGTAGTTCATGTTGACTTAACCCTTACCACAAACCGAGTTATATTGGTTAAGTATTTTCTTATTACTTAACCCTACCCATTCATCTTGTATTGGTTAAACGTTCCCTTTAACCTAACCTTGCCCATCTGTTTTAACTGACATGTTATAGCGGTTAAGTGTTCCCTTAGCTAACTTAACCCTAACATCTGTTTAATTAACATGTTCTAATGGTTAAGTATTGTCCTTTCATGTTTTTAACTTAACCCTGTTCATTTATCCTGCTATGATGACTAAGTGTTCCAAGTTTACTTAACCCCACCTTCTAGTCTTAGTTAACATGTTAAATTGGCTAAGTGTATTCAACATACTTAACCCCACCTTCTAGTCTAGTTAACATGTTAAACTTGCTAAGTGTATTAAATTTACTTAACCCCTACAAGTTTTGTCTTGTTAACATGTTAAGTGGTTAAGTGTCCAGATTAGCCTGACCCCACTCATCGGATTTAGTTAACATGTTGAGTTGGTTAAGTGTTTTAGTTAACTTAACCCTACCATTCTTGTTCTAGCTTTAATTAATAAAGTAAAGCCGCGACCACTCACATTAGACAGATATTGTTGCGATTAGTGGATGTGCCGGTTGGTTCCGGGCAGGTTTATATCGCAACTCAGTCTAACCTCGGGTTAGGCATATTCGTGTTTTCTAAGTTCAAAGGGTTTTGATTAAATTTCAAATTAGGTTTTGAAAGTAACCATCCTGTCTGTCGGATCAGTTAGGGATAACCAGGGAGAGCAGGAAACTTGTATTTTCCAAACCCAAGCCTAGACACTATCCTCTCTGTCACCCTAGAACTTTCTGGTGTATGTATTATTAAAAGAGATGTCATTAGTAAACCTTTCTTTTGTATATATAAATTGTTAACAATTTATCCTCAAAGTTTAACCATTTATCCTCAAAGTTTATTTTCCCTTTTTTAAATAAATTTGGCCTATACCATATTCATTTGCCATGCCCACTAATGGACTTATATTCTAGGCCCAAATCTTGATTTGCCTATCTTACAGTTTATAGCAATTTAGATCCAACATCCTCATTTACAGTTCATGCCAAAACTAGATTTTATATTCTAGTTTACAGTTTATGCCCAAAACTTAATTTTCATACCAACTACCTACTTTGTGGCCCATTTAACCATTTACCATTTACGCCCAATGTATGTAAATTATTCACAATTATGCTAATATACTTATCATGCTTAATTTAGCCACCCAATTCTGATTTAATATTCTAATTTCAGTTCATGTCAAAACTAGACTTGTTATTCTAATTTTCATCTTAATAGTCATGCTATAATGCATGTTCCCAAATTATGCCAATTTCCAAGTTTAGTCAATTTCATGTTTTTCCCAAAACGTATTCCCATCGTTCGTATAATCGTGATTCAACCTAGATTATAAATAACTCTAGATTCGTGGATAAAAGGGAATGAACCAAAATGCCATGAAAGAATAGACATAATAACTGGCATAAGATGAAAATTCACGGGCATATAGATCTGGTAATATTACGACATGAAAAGGGTTGAATAGTATAGGTTCAAGAACATAGGTAGACCTAACTTAATAGGTAAATTCCCAAGATCAAGATCCAAGGATAACTAAGAATAAATTGAAATAGAAAGTCAAGCCTAGATCCAATATAATGCCAGTTTGGGGGTACAACATGGTTTTGCAACTACAGTGTCATGGGCATAAATAATAATCTTATATCCATAGTCATAGGCAATAAATCCTCACAGTTAATGAATCACAGTCATAGGCGATGTTCATATAGTCAAAGGAAAATAATCCTCACAGTCATGAGTCACAGTCATAGGCAATGTTCATAGTCAAAAAGGCATATGGTTTTAAGGTCCCTAGTTTCATAGTCACAGTCTTATTGGTCATCGAATCATAACAGTTCTTAATTAGGTCCAAAGATATAAGCACTGATTCAAATAGAAAGATTTGGCGTATTCTTTTATTCCTTTAATTTCATGTCAAAAATAGAGAAAACGTTCAAATCTAAAAAGTAACCGACTTACAGAGATTATATTAGATACGTAGAAAAACAGTCGTTGAAGTCGTTTGAATCTTCACTTGAATCCTAACTTGTTTTGAATCTCCTCTTGAAAGTCTTGAGCAGCATTTCCTCGTCTTGATTTATTTTATATATTATTTTATTTAGTGGAGGAGAAGAAGCCATGTCCACCAAGAATCTTTGCAGCATAAGGTTAGAGAAGAATTGTGAATAGTGAAGGAGGCTAGGGGCTATTTATATAGGATTAGAGTCATGAATCTGGTCAGAAAATCGGGCCAAAAACATTTAAATGAACAGAGGTTCAAAACTGGGTTCTGGCACCAGGTCGACACCCAGGTCGACTGCCCAGTCGACCTGGTCAGGGGGGACGACTACCCAGTCGACTCCCCAGTCGACCTAGGTCCTAGGCGGGAATTTTCCCGCCCAGCCCGCTTCTGGGTTTGAATTCGAATTTTGAATTCGAATTTCGCGCTGTTTTCTGTTCTGAAAATTCCTGAAACTTCGGAGAGTCATAACTTCTTCATACGGACTCCGATTTACGCAAACTCGGACTCGTTTTCAAGCAGAATTTCGAGACGAACACAATGGCGCCACCCGTTTCCCTTAATTCTTTCATTTTGAATTAATTATACCTTGATTTGTGAATCTTAGTGTTACAGAATTACGGGGTGTTACATTCTCCCCCACTTAAAAGGAGTTCGTCCCCGAAATCTTCAAGTTAGGAAGAATGTGTACTACCGTCCAATAACCCATCTACTCAACCATTCAATCACAGGCATTCATTGTCCTTAAAAGATTTCTAATGCTTGTATGTTCACATGCATAGTGTGTGTACATGTCTTTATCTAATGCAAAATCAGGCAGTCTACTGATTCAGTTGACCTCCTTAATGCAAATCATGTCAGTGCCATGCGTCCAATATGTATGCAAATCCTAATGATACATATTATTTCTGTATGAGTGCACAATCATTCACTCAAATGCGACATCCATATGATAACACGTTAAGTTCAATTCATAAACAAATACATATATGTAAATGAAATATGAAGGCGTCTGAGCTGATCTAGTGCCTAATACGTGTGTATATGCATTCACGAGCAACCACTAGCAACCATTCGCAACCATCAACCATAACATGTTTCAAATACATATTTACATCCAAAAGGGTTTCTACCTAAGGATCGATGATACGTCCTAGAGGATATACCTTAAAAACTAGAAACTAGTATGCATAGAATTCCTAGAAAAAGGAATCAAGGATGTACCCTTAAGAAAAAGGGTATGAGGCGCGTATGCCTTATCTTCAATATCCTGTATCACGTCTTCTTGAGCTTTACCCAACTGTACCTTAACAGATTCTACTTCACGATTGCGAAGTTTCTTGACCTCCATTTCCAAAATAAACAAATGTCAACCATGATACTGAGTGTATATACTAGGATGATCAGAGGTCTCTCCTCTTAGCTTATCCATCATGCCATAACTATAAGGGTCAAAAGGTCACTACGTACTTTTTACCTCCCTTAAGGTTAGTCCTTCTCTATATAGAGCGCCTGCCACAACTATTTATCTCTCAAGCAAACCATCCTAGTCGAACTCGACATCCCTCAAGTACAAGCCCCAAAGGCCTAAACCAATATCAGACAAGCACCCGAGGAATGTCTCCTATGAATTTGGACGATCTACGTGAGATGATCTAAGCAAAAACAACCAAACACTTGAGCACTAGTTGGGATCTTTTACTATACAAGTACTAAGGTGCAGAGTCTCAACTATGGAAGCAAATATGAACAAATACGAAGTGCTAAAACCAAAAGAAAGAGTACAAACAGAAAAGCTAGACTCTTCCAACAGAACTTTACTACCTTTCTCCTAGGTACGCTTAGTGGTGAAAGCATGTACTTGCCTTTCTGAAAATCTTGTCCTTTGTTCTTAATTATATGCTCTATTCTGCCATAGTAAAGATACTTCCTCTTGTCTTAGGTTTTATAACCCCTTCCTCCTTCGTGAGCCAAGTCTACATCCGTGAATTCCTCATCCTTGGGTTGTGCTCCTTAGCCAAACTCCTCATCCTCTTTCGGGTGTAATCATGTTGACAAATCCCTGAAAGATGCCTCCATCGTATAGAAACCCTACTAAGCTTGAAAGAAAACTAGCCGCAGGTGAACCTACTACGGTTATAGATGGAAGTCAGGCACTACTTCGCCCTTCGATGAGGTTACCTCCCAGAAAACCAGGAGCCCCAGAGACTCAAGTAAGAAGGGGACAAGAATTTAAACAGAGAATCAGAAGATAGTGCGTATGGCTTTTGGGGAATATGCCTTTAAAACAAAACTTTTCTTTTGAAAATGCTTCTTTTAAAACTGTTTGAAAATAATATTTTTATTCAAATCTTTTATCTGATCCGGTAACCTTCAGCTCTGATACCACGTGTAACACCCCACATCCGTTAGTGTCACTCACAAAGGGAATGCACTAAGTTCTGTGGAGCATTTTAAGGTAAAAGATGCAGATGAATTACAAGACAGACAAAAATTAAAACAACGGAAAATAAAACCTTGCTTTATTGATAAAATAGTTTATACAACGATTTCTTTACAATATCAGAGTATCATCTGTCCTACAAAATAAAGAAGCATAAACCAACATTCATATTCCCCAATGTAGCAAGAGCTAGCCATAGCATCTGAAAAGGGAATCCAAGCAAAACTTCGACAAATCTTCAAGCTGGGAAAGAGTGACAGTCCAACTTAACATGAGCTATACTATTCCCTCCTTTACTACCTTGGGGGGGGGGGGGGACGGAAGAAAAGAAGAAAAAAGAAAAACAGAGTCAGACATAAAGTCTGAGTAAGTTCAGTTACTTCTAGCATGTGAACATGGAAAAACAAAACGACATGAATTAGCTGAATACAAGATAACACCATGATGACAGGATCAACGAGATAAGATAAGATTAAAACAAGATATGCTAAGACAAATAAACTGGATATGCTCTAATACTTTCGCCGCTTCGCTATTTCCTTGTTATACTGGTTTCTATATCTCTGCACCACCTAACTAGTGTCCCAACTAGTAATGATAACGTGATCCCAATCCCGGTAATTTCGGTTGCCTTCAGGCATACATTTATTATTTATTACCTAGATCTAATCTAGGGTTTTCTATCAAGTGCTTCCTAGATTCAACCAGGGTTTATGCTATCTACTAAACGTTTCTCGAATTCAGGGTTTATGCCACCTAGGTCCAACTAGGGATTATGCTTCCTGTCGAACGATGCCCCTAGTCTAGGACACACTACCCAGAGCGATAAGTGACCCTAGACTTTACGTCCCAATCGTATCGTAAACGTGCTAGATATCTAGTTGCACATGTCCTCTATATGTGCGGCCCGAGTCCCGTGGCAGGGCTAATCAAGAAACACGGAACTCAGTCGGGAGCTTTAAGTTATCTACCGATACAGATGCTAAGGTCTGTTTTTTTCCAGTGGCTATGGTCCCACTCGACCCCTCCCTCAACTAATGAAAGGCACACCTTGAAAAATGAGAACTATACGCAGGCCCTCTATGCCCCCACTAACCTATGGCCATCCTCACCCATAACTAGATAGCAAATATATGGTCTTTTGGAGTTCTCCGCCTTTCCGCTTTACGTATCTCGACTGACTCAAGATGGTAGGTAGACGACGAGTCGCTATCACAGGGCTACTGGTCTCGCCGAATCACGCTGGTCCATCCTAGTCTTTAGGTTGCCATATATTGCAACCAAGGCATACCCTTGGTTCTTCTCATGCTGACCTTAACCTCTGTGAGCCCCGGAGGATCATCTGCATTCTCACAGAGGGATACCAAGAGTTCCCTTACGTCCCCTCGAAGCATCGGGCTTCGTAACCCAATTCGTTGGAGCCTTCTTTAAGATCAGATGGACGTTCGCTCCTCTTCGTGTTATACTAAGGATTACTACTTAATTTTCTCAACTAAGGTTTACCACTTAGTTTATTGAATCGTCGTTTTCTTAACTAAGGTTTACGACTTAGTTCATATTAACTAAGGTTTACGACTTAGTTCATGTTCTTGTCAAGTTGGGTTGGTTAAGTGTCATTAGTCAATTCGAGTCAACTTAACCCTTTCGTTTGCCATATAAAACTGGTTAAGTGTTATCAGTAGTTCATGTTGACTTAACCCTTACCACAAACCGAGTTATATTGGTTAAGTATTTTCTTATTACTTAACCCGACCCATTCATCTTGTATTGGTTAAACGTTCCCTTTAACCTAACCTTGCCCATCTGTTTTAACTGACATGTTATAGCGGTTAAGTGTTCCCTTAGCTAACTTAACCCAAACATCTGTTTAATTAACATGTTCTAATGGTTAAGTATTGTCCTTTCATGTTTTTAACTTAACCCTGTTCATTTATCCTGCTATGATGACTAAGTGTTCCAAGTTTACTTAACCCCACCTTCTAGTCATAGTTAACATGTTAAATTGGCTAAGTGTATTCAACTTACTTAACCCCACCTTCTAGTCTAGTTAACATGTTAAACTTGCTAAGTGTATTAAATTTACTTAACCCCTACAAGTCTTGTCTTGTTAACATGTTAAGTGGTTAAGTGTCCAGATTAGCCTGACCCCACTCATCGGATTTAGTTAACATGTTGAGTTGGTTAAGTGTTTTAGTTAACTTAACCCTACCATTCTTGTTCTAGCTTTAATTAATAAATTAAAGCTGCGACCACTCACATTAGACAGATATTGTTGCGATTACTGGATGTGCCGGTTGGTTCCGGGAAGGTTTATATCGCAACTCAGTCTAACCTCGAGTTAGGCATATTCGTGTTTTCTAAGTTCAAAGGGTTTTGATTAATTTTCAAATCAGGTTTTGAAAGTAACCATCCGTCCATCGGATCAGTTAGGGATAGCCAGGGAGAGCAGGAAACTTGTATTTTCCAAACCAAAGCCTAGACACTATCCTCTCTGTCACCCTAGAACTTTCTGGTGTATGTATTATTAAAAGAGATGTCATTAATAAACCTTTCTTTTGTATATATAAATTGTTAACAATTTATCCTCAAAGTTTAACCATTTATCCTCAAAGTTTATTTTCCCTTTTTTAAATAAATTTGGCCTATACCATATTCATTTGCCATGCCCACTAATGGACTTATATTCTAGGCCCAAATCTTGATTTGCCTATCTTACAGTTTATAGCAATTTAGATCCAACATCCTCATTTACAGTTCATGCCAAAACTAGATTTTATATTCTAGTTTACAGTTTATGCCCAAAACTTAATTTGCATACCAACTACCTACTTTGTGGTCCATTTAACCATTTACCATTTACGCCCAATGTATGTAAATTATTCACAATTATGCTAATATACTTATCATGCTTAATTTAGCCACCCAATTCTGATTTAATATTCTAATTTCATTTCATGTCAAAACTGGACTTGTTATTCTAATTTTCATCTTAATAGTCATGCTATAATGCATGTTCCCAAATTATGCCAATTTCCAAGTTTAGTCAATTTCATGTTTTTCCCAAAACGTATTCCCATCGTTCGTATAATCGTGATTCAACCTAGATTATAAATAAGTCTAGATTCGTGGATAAAAGGGAATGAACCAAAATGCCATGAAAGAATAGACATAATAACCGGCATAAGATGAAAATTCACGGGCATATAGATCTGGTAATATTACGACATGAAAAGGGTTGAATAGTATAGGTTCATGAACATGGGTAGACCTAACTTAATAGGTAAATTCTCAAGATCAAGATCCAAGGATTACTAAGAATAAATTGAAATAGAAAGTCAAGCCTAGATCCAATATAATGACAGTTTGGGGTACAACATGGTTTTGTAACTACAGTGTCATGGGCATAAATAATAATCTTATATCCATAGTCATAGGCAATAAATCCTCACAGTTAATGAATCACAGTCATAGGCGATGTTCATAGTCAAAGGAAAATAATCCTCACAGTCATGAGTCACAGTCATAGGCAATGTTCATAGTCAAAAAGGCATATGGTTTTAAGGTCCCTAGTTTCATAGTCACAGTCTTATTGGTCATCGAATCATAACAGTTCTTAATTAGGTCCAAAGATATAAGCACTGATTCGAATAGAAAGATTTGGCATATTCTTTTATTCCTTTAATTTCATGTCACGAATAGAGAAAACGTTCAAATCTAAAAAGTAACCGACTTACAGAGATTATATTAGATTCGTAGAAAAATAGTCGTTTGAATCTTCACTTGAATCCTAACTTGTTTTGAATCTCCTCTTGAAAGTCTAGAGCAGCATTTCCTCGTCTTGATTTATTTTATATATTATTTTATTTAGTGGAGGAGAAGAAGCCATGTCCACCAAGAATCTTTGCAGCATAAGGTTAGAGAAGAATTGTGAATAGTGAAGGAGACTAGGGGCTGTTTATATAGGATTAGAGTCATGAATCTGGTCAGAAAATCGGGCCAGAAACATCAAAATGAACACAGGTTCAAAACCGGGTTCTGGCATCAGGTCTACCCCCAAGTCGACTGCCCAGTCGACCTGGTCAGGGGGGGTCGACTACCCAGTCGACTCCCCAGTCGACCTGGGTTCTGGGCGGGAATTTTCCCACCCAGCCCGCTTCTGGGTTTGAATTGGAATTTCGAATTCGAATTTCGCGCTATTTTCTGTTCTGAAAATTCCTGAAACTTCGGAGACTCATAACTTCTTCATACAGACTCCGATTTACGCCAACTCGGACTCGTTTTCAAGCAGAATTTCGAGACGAACGCAATGGCGCCACTCGTTTCCCTTAATTCTTTCATTTTTAATTAATTATACCTTGATTTGTGAATCTTAGTGTTACAAAATTACGGGGTGTTACAAAGAGTCCATAGTTAGGGGTTCACTTCTCGGTCTAATAATCAAATCAAATTATATTATAAAAAGGGGCATCCTAAATATATTCGTAAATGTTCTATCTCTGTATTATGTCTTAGAATACCACTTTGGAAAGAGTGGTAGAGTCGTGCGTAAACATTTACAAGGTTAGGCTAGAATCACTAACCTTGTTCAGCATACATCTTGGGTTAAACCAAAAGTGATACATTTGTGTATTATAGTCTATGTTGTACATTTCTTAGTCACCAAAACTTGTTGTTCTGACCCGTTTTCTCATTACAACCTCCCAAGTTTCCTAGAGAAGGTCGGGTTCTCACAGATGTTTAAGTTTGGCTTTCGATTCTCGTTCTCTCTTTCGCTCGGTATTGGCAAAGTGACTTACTTCGAAAATGGTAGTTATTTAAGTTAATACTAGTTATCTTATTCTGTTTCCACCGTGAATTTTCTTTTGTTGTACTCTGATTATGCTCATGCTCATTTATTGCAGGTACCGGATATACATGCTCCGTACTTGGATGTGTCCAGGTTTTGATTTTTGTCGAAACTTGGACGTAGAAAAGTGTGGGGTGTTACACACTCCTAGGACCTAGTTGTCCTGCTTACATAGCCCCTATACGATTTAGGGCCGATTCAATGCAATGTTCAACTATAAATAGACCTCCGTATGTCTTGGAAAATGGGATATTCTCTTCTCCATGTCGAATGTCTGTCATTTCTTGAAGACAACAACGATTTCTTCTCTCTACATTCTTATATAACAGTACAAATAAAGATTACTACAACTGGATGTTTGCCAAAGCTTGCTGAACCACTATAAAAATCTTGTTTTATATATTGTTTTTTCTTATCACTGTATTATTGGATCTATGGTAGTAGACTGTTAATTTTGATTTGTGATGTACGATTATAATAATATGTGGAGTATCAGGCTTGACTAATCAAAAACTAGTTTAACAGATGACATAAAAAATTAGCTCGTTGCTATTGGACAATGATAGGACTAGTTGCCCAACATTAGTAATCTTTGTTTTATATATGCAGTTGTATCATTATCTTATTTATACTTAACAAATGTTGTTTTAGTTGTTACTGTATACTTAATGTGGTTAAATCATTATCTTTTTTTTATTACGTTGCATTCTCATTTACACTTATTTAAAAACAACATAAATAAATTAGTACAAACGAAAAAACTACGATCGATCAATATGAAAGACAAAAGTTTTATAATTTGGTCTGAATGACACTAAATGCTATATTAACGAAGTATCAGACAAACGGACTGCCATGTTAAATTAACATCAAATAAACAAACACTAAATAAAGCTAGTGTATGATGCACTACGCAAACTGAACTAAAATAACACTTATTGGCACAGTTAAAATAATGATAAGTTAATATTTTATTACATATATATAATGGTAAGTTCATCTGACATAACACATACATGAATATAATTCTATACAATTCATTTTCGTTGTTTATACCACATCTATTTTATCTAATATTATAATAGTATAACAATGAGTGTTTTTTAGACTAAATTTTAAAATT
This sequence comes from Allium sativum, assembly GCA_030737875.1. Lineage (NCBI taxonomy): Eukaryota > Viridiplantae > Streptophyta > Magnoliopsida > Asparagales > Amaryllidaceae > Allium > Allium sativum. The sequence continues at coordinate 837,136,183 of CM060916.1, forward strand.
TATGTCATCCATTTGGAAATATAAATAATTTTTCCATTTTCTTTATTTTCCTGCTAAAATAAGTGATGACAAAATTAATAATACCTTTTTTACCCCCTTTCAAACGTCCCTTACCTAGTACAAGAGTACGTTCTCTTTTTGTGTCTCATTCAAATGCTTATTTTTTTGTGCCCTTTTTGTATATCAAAAGAATACATCCTTATTGGATCGTTTCTTAGTGCATACGAACTAGTAGCATCGAAGATTCTACTCAAGGACGGAGCCAGGAATTGAAATGTCCCTAGGCTATTGTAATATTAGTACCTCATTAAAATGCAAAAAAGAAAAAGAAAAATACTTACTAAACTAAAAAAATATCCAGTTTCATAAAAGATATAATATTAGACTGTGAAAAGTAGTCCCTGGTTTGTTTATTAGCTAAAAGAACTGACAATGTGGCTGTGTAACCGCTGCATATAAAAAAAATTATGATCCGGGCTGTAACCCAGGGTGATGTCAACACAGCTCCGTCCCTGATTCTACTCAACCCAATATCTATCACTGATGTCAATAATATTTTTTTTCAATAAACTGAAAACGTATTAGATTTATCACGTTAAGAAAATATCGGTAAGAAACAACTATGATTGATAAATACAAAGAGATTATTACATTACTTCCTTTAAACTCATTTGTATTTGTATGAGAACAGAAAATAATATAACGATAAGGCAACCCTCACTAACAAAATATCTAACATGTGATTAACTAGTACAATATTGTAGTGCTTTGGATTATATTTATAAAACGATAAACATGCTTATGGTTTGATAATCCAAAGTTCTTTATGCATTGACCGAATATTTGGGCTTCGTTTAATTTCTATTTTTAGTTGTGGATCTTTGTACAAACGAAAACAACACGACTCATGTAATTTTTTTAGAAAACCAATTTGAAAATATAAATGTTGTTATAGTTTTATTTTGAATTGGAAACTTTTTAAATTTGGGTCAGTTATGAAAATTTATAATAAAAACATATCGGTGTTGAATATATTTACAAAAATAGATTTGTTTTGTCATATCATCGTCCATGTGTACGAACGCCGTCTCAGATGCCGCAAGTGAATTATTGCTTTTTGAAAACTTAATTGGCGACATCCGAGATGCCTCCCAATTTTTTTGTTAAACTGGCAAAATCTAAAATGCCGCCAATGGGCGACATTTCAATTGCCATCCAGATTTTTTTTATCATTATTTAACTAGCCTCCCGTTCATTCTTCATTTCACTTGAAACCTATTTTTTTCCCAAATCAAAATTTTACTTTGGATCCCAAATCCACTCAAAATAACAACTTTTATAGAATTTTTTTTCTAGAATGACTTCCTCGTCACCTCAAGTTCCTCCCCAAAGTCATGTATTCTGCAGTTCACTTGTTAAAATATGACATCAAACTCATTTTGGTAGAATAACAAATTCCGTCTCGGTGATAATTTTGTGTTCTTGGGTCTAATCCACATGAAAGTACATAAATTTATATACACTTTATTAAATCCATATAAATATATAAAAATGTTTAACCTACAATAATTTACATCGACCTATACGGTTTTGAGTTGTCGACTTGCAATCTCTTCATTTTAGTATGATCGATCAAAAGATAAGCTCATGACCATAGTTGCAAAATGAATATATGATGTATGTCAATTTTTGTTCGTTACTTGTATCACTTATGACTTACTTAAAAACCTTGACTATACCTGAACAAGAGTCAAACAACCGCCAACGGATCTTTGTTGTGCCAAAACAACTCTCGTTAGCTCTAAATATGTAGTATCTAGCACGCACTATCCAAACAAGTATTGTTGACATGAATCAAAGTTTGCTAGCAAAGAAAGTCATTGAAGAGATACTCTAACCTTCGATCTATCACAAAATGTGCATTGAGTGATAATGTGCAACACAATAGCATGAGTGCGTTGTGCAATATGAAACAATGATGCATTTTGTGGAATATCACTAGCCAACTATGCCCTATACCAAGCGTGCAGTACCATCTCATTCTCTCATTTTTCTTCGTTTGGAGGAGATAAACCAAGCAATCTCTCATACAAATTCATATAATTATGCGTTAACTCGGGCCGAATAATGGGATTAGCGTTTATTGGCAAATCAAAGCAACAAAACCACATCCTTTAGGATTATGGTCATCTCACTTACTATAAGATGAAATGTAAATGTTTCTGGCATTCATTTATCAATCAAAATTATAATCGAATTGCGATCCAGTGTTGTAACCCTAACTTATTTATCAAATAAATTTCGCTTTGTCTTGAAACTCCAAAACAACGGAATGAGAGGAGGTAACTTGTTTAAATGTCCAAGAACGGATCAAGCGACTGTGCCTACGTAAAATAATATCATAAAGTATCAAGTTCACTAAAATAATATCGCATTAATTAATAAAGTAAAAAAAAAAAACCACCTTCGTCAATTTTGGATAGTTAGTCCGGTGTCGTTCTTGTAATAAAGAACGTTTGCGTCAACCGGTACCGGTTCCATTTCTTCATACTCTACAAAAGAAAAATCTGAATCAAATCCAAATTGCATGTACCACTTCTCAAATACAGTCAAGCAAACACTAATCAAACTCCTTCCAAATACTCATTAAACAGATGCAATACTAACTCAGGCAAACGCTTCCCAAAATCAAGTTTTCAACATATTAAATGGTAAATATTATATCATGCTAATCAACCAAAAGATACAATTAATGCCTTCCAGAATCATGTTTTCAACGTATTAAATGTCAAATACTAAATCATACTTACTACACATAGAATGATTTCAACTTAAAAATCATGTTTGTATTTAAAACTCTAAAATTCCCCATCCCTTCCCCCCACCCTCCACCCCCCACCCAAACTAGAAAAATAATAATAATCCTACTTTAACAATTGAACTGATGAATACGTACATGTAGGAGGAATTTGCAATGATGAAGAAGCCATTTTAAAAATAAAATAAAAAACGTTATTTTGAATGAATTTGAAATTTTGGGTTAAAATTTTCGTTTTGGAACAAAAATAGTTTATAAGTGAAATGAAGAGGAATGAAGGTAAACAGTCTAAAAAAGTTTGGACTACATCTGAAATATCGTCCACTGACGATTTTTCAAATGCTGGTAGATTAAAAAATAATTCTACACGGCAACTCAGTGTCCGCCAACTAGGTTTCCAAAAAAAAGAAAAATAACAAAAAATAAACCGATGGCATCCGAGTTGCCTTTAGTACATGTGGATTGTGACATGTTAAACACTGACTTATTTTGGTAAATAGTTTTGAATTTGATATGTTTTTTGTTATAAGTTTTGGTAACTGACCCTAATAAAAAAAAGTTCATTTTGTATTTTGTATTTTGAGTTTTCAATGTAAGTTGCAAAATTGTTTCTTGTGCTACTATTATTCCTCCAAGCACAAAAAGAATTATTTTCTATTTTATAAGTTAATTATGTTTATTAAACTATCCAACCCCCAAAAAACACATGAGTGATGTGCATTTTTGTAAGGATGAAAATCAAAAACTAAAAATGGCAAAACAACAGCAGTGTAAGTTAGCATACAAACTAAAACGTAAATTTTGACTTCCGTAATTTAGGAAACAACAAAATGATATATCCCTATGTCGTTCTTTTATCTCCTTCGTCGTCCGTCGTCTCCTATGTCTTCCTTTATCTCCTTCATCGTACCATCGTCTCTTCGTGGTGTTTTAGCATTCTCCGCTGTCTCCATGTTGTCGAAGAATTTTAAAAAGCATAAAATATGAACCTTACATTTTAGCCTCTATGCAATGGATTCTTTCTTTACTTGTAGCATAGCAAGTCATGGATTCCTTGAGTTCTGAAAAGGATCCACTTCTGTAAAGTTGTTGAATGAATGCTTTCACAAAGAAGCAAACTCACCATCATTTCAGTTTGACAAAGCTTTCAGAACTGAAAATGCCACCATGAACTGTGTACAAGACGCATTGCCTGCATCGCGTAATAGCAAGGAAGTGTTTAATCCTGTCTACACCCTTCATAGCCGCACACATGATTTTATTACCATATAAAACCCAAACATTCACCTCATTATTGATGATCACTCCCCGACCAACTTTTAGGTGAGTTGACATGTTGCCCATTCATGCACTCGACTTCTAATAGTGATCGTACATCAGACACCAATCAATGATTTTTCAAGAAACATTCATACCAACCACTCTTTATGCATCAAAGTGTTCTGGCAATTGACTAAACATGGTTCTTAACCTAGAGGAAATGGACACAGAATATGACTAGAGGAGTTACAATAGCCGCAGCAGTTGCTCTTTTGACTTTTGCTTTGTGAAATGATATTGGAACATTAAGTTTAGTGCCCACTGGGGATGTTCTTTTTTTTTTCCCTACCCCTTTAATGTTTTATGGACAACCACACATGTTTTTCAAGACAATCGCAATACTAAAGATAGGGCATGTGAGCTGTTAGCACTTCCAGCAGCAACTCTCAGTATATTCAGGACATTATTCGTTTTGCTGATGATGGATGATCAGTGAAACTTTGGGGTTGGGTAGTAAAAAGAATAGCCAGGGGGTCTACAGTGACTGACTAAAAAGGAAGTTAAAATGGGTAGACCTGCTTTCTTCAGAAGTTCAAAGATATCTTTTCCATTGCAAACACTTTAATGTGAGCAACAGCATACTTATGTTCACACGTACGTTATATAAACCAGTGTAATTCTGCAATGTATTTGGTATACACCTAGGCAAGTAATAAGTGTTACACTTTCCTCTTCATAGAGAAACTGTGCCCTCCAACTAAGAACAGCTGTAGCGGATATAACAAGCAGAAATATACCAAAATTTTTCAAATTTGACATCATTCACAGGTAAATAAAAAATAAATGCAAACATACAGTCAAATAAATAATCATTGTATTTACCCTTGAGGCTGTGATTATATGCCACTGTTAGCCTTAATGAGTCACACAGTGTACTGTTCGAGCAACTCCAGGTATGATCTACTAACTTTGCCTTTGCACTGCTAGAAAGGTTTGATATAACGGCCAACCTTTGTGACGGCAAGCAATGGTCAAAATAAGCGGTCGTCGACTCTATATAATCGGCGAGCTAGAGGTTTTCTCCTCCATTTCATTTACATCAAAATGAACCGTGAAACGGAAAAGAAAACCTAACCATCCCCAAACCCATCGCCCGCTAAGTCCAACCCAGCTGCTGCCGTTGCCGACCACCCCCTCCTCGCCGCCCGTCACTGCTTGTTCTCATTCCAATTTATCTTTTCATTTTATTGTTTGGGGTATGGTTTAGTTTTAGATTGATAAACCTAGATGATTGCGAGTTTGCATATGTTGATTAACAATTGTTTGGTGATAGTAATAGATTATTAGTTAATTTAGGAATAAAGATAAATTCCTTTATTAGAAAGTCAGGTGATTTTCAATTAGAAATTAATGAATATTGTGTATTAGTCGACGATAACATAGTGTACTAGTTGATTTTGATGATATAATTTGTAGTTTGATTTTTTATTTTTTATTTAAAAATTACGTTTAAATTAAAAGTTCAAAATTAAAGTATAATTATTTATTAGTATGTGTAATGATTAGCTTATGCGAATGTTAGGCGCAAAATAATGTTTGTTATAGTTTACGCAAAAAAATTAACAGTTATATCAAATTTAAAATATGTTTTAAATTGTATAGTTTAGTTTAAAAAAAATTAAGAAAAATTATACTTAGATCGATTATGTTAAAAAGTTAGAAACGAATTTAACAACGATAAATACTCTACCGAAATCCATTATTTTTTATTTTTGAAACTGAATTTAATAAGAGCAAATATTCTACTAAATTCGTTTTGTCTTTAAGAAAGTTGAAAATATATAACAAGAGAAAATAATGTACTAAAACCGATCTCGGAAATGGTTCAGAAATAAATGTAATTACAACATATATTGTAATAAAATCGATTTTTGTAATGTTTAGAAATGAATTCAATAAGAGAAACTGTTACTACCAAAATTAACTCCCAAACAGGTTGTCGGTAAAGGGGCAACAGACCGTCACAAGCATAGAAGAATAATCCGTAAGCAAGAATCAGACATAAGATAAAATCAAGAGCATAAGGGAACACCTCGAAAGCCAAACAACTGACACCATTATTGAAGAAAAAAACTCAAAAGCAATACAAAGAAAGGATACCGGCAGGGTAATTCCGACACGAAGGATAGATAACGGAGGGTCATCCAAAACCGGAAGCTAATGAAGAGAAAGACCAGGAATCATACAGACCGAGACCTAGAAGGACGAGGGGGCTATCGGTATTAACTTGCTTATTAGCGATACATCGAGAGACGAGAGCATCAAAGACACAAAGCTTGAAGCATACGAGAATCAACTGGGAACCAGCTACCGAGACCCTCATTAAATGGTCACCGAGAGTCCATTCTAGTAAACAACCAACGAAACACCGCAAAGCACCCCACCAAAGGCCGAAAACGTACTTCAGGGATCTACCGAAAGACAAGCCGGAACCTTGAAGAGAGACAAGCTATCAACACTAATATACTTAGTGTTGATACCGACAGGGGTGGAATTTCTGATAACCATCCAGTTAAATCATGAAAGAAAGTTCTACGAAGAATTAATAGCAAGACCGAAAGTTCATGGTCGGAGGCCTATTTCCGAAAGCCTAAAGCTTTCCGAAAACTACCCACATCGGCAGGCTTGGTATCAATATAAAGAAGATAGACATGACATCAAAAAGGAGTTCCAAAGACATGGACCATCCTTCCAAGAGCCAGAACCGGCACGCTAAGAAGTCATAAGCAAAGCCTAAAGAGTGGCCGAGAGCCAAAGCAACCGGGACAAAAGGGAGAAGCGGCCGACTGTGGATACCGCTGGCCCTATAGCAAAAGGAACCCCTATTTTTCTATAAATAAGACCCCAGGGGTCTCATTCTTAGGGCAATTCTCTTATTTTTCATCCTTGTACTCTTCTTCTCTAGTATAAACTATAATTTCTAAATCAATTTGGGGATTTCTATTGTAATCACTTATGTACTCCAAATCAAAGATCAATAAAGAATGGATCAACACTTAGCTTATTTTTTTACGAGTTTTCTTATCTATTGCCTACACGATGTACCATATGCTTTCTACATGGTCACAGGTTCCCACTTAAGTCTAGATCCTTTCGCAAAATTATTGCAGAACCCCTTCCTATAATCCATTTAGCCTTCTATCGAGGGTTATGCTTAGGGAACCCTTGTCCCAAGATAATTATTGGTTCTTGAGTCGCTTAAGCGTGACGCTCACCCCATCGAGGGAAGAGTAACTAATCTTTTAGGTTCTAAACCTTGACATTTGGGAAACACTGAACTAACGCATACTCATGAAAGCTAAATAACTCCATTTTCCCGTTAGTTCCACTTTCATAGACCTATCTCCAGTGTTGACAAAAAATATTGTTAACATTTTAGCATAGAAGGAGGGCTTGAACCTCCGACCTTGTGGTTAACCTTACCTCATATCTAACTGTGATGTTCCGTCCGATCCTGGACTAAGTTTTGAAGAAGCAAGATTATGGGCAAAAGGTCCCAACGAGAGTTTTCTGGATCTCAAATGGTTATGTCAGGTATTACTGACCCAAGAGTGACGGAAGAACAAAGGTTAAGAATGGAAGCTCTGCCAATAATCAAGTGAAAAAAGGATGTAGAGCCTTATGACCCTGAACATTGGAGCATTAACCCTTTACGTTTGGGACCAACCTCGATCTTTGCCTTAAGCAATTCTACAACAGGAGAACATAACCCTTTTCTTCGTATCAAGGAAGTCATCCATACACAAGTTATGAGAACAATATTCGGGCAAAGGATTGAAAAAGGTTCCGCTTATCCTACTGCGAATGAGTCTGAAAGGAGTACGCCCTTGTACCAAGACACGGCTAAAAGAAAGTTCAAGGACAAAGAAGAAATAATGGAATCGAGTGGTAAAAAGGGTAAGTTCCAACATCGAAACAAAACCTTCAAGTCAAGATTACCAAAAGGAAGTGAGCTTACTACATCGATTGAGGATATCACTTCCTAAGCAAGCATGAGTTAAACTTTTGGCCCTCGTTAAAGAAGAAACTCAAGAATGAAGCTAAGTTGGGAGGGCCTTATTGCTACTACTATATGATGAATGGACATAAAACCAATTACTGCAGAGTCATAGAGGGGATGATTATCAACTTCTTAAGCTAAGAAAAACTACACAGATATGTAAAGAAAACATAGTCAACTACAATAATACATTCTTTGAGAATATATTTGACAACATAATTACGGAAACAAAAACCCTCTCAAAACTCGAAATGACCAAAGATGGGTCAAAGCACAAATGGATAAAAACCCTTGTCACCGCTAAGTTGGCCAGGGCAAGACACCCCCCCCCCCCCAGAAGGGGGTGATGTGTAAGCCTTTCTCCGCGCCCGAATCAGAAAGGGTCCGGTTAAAGCACCAAAAGTGTAAGCCTCTGACCCACACCAGAAACAGTTGTGACGAAGCATCTAATTAGCACGTCATGCCTCTGCTCGTAGAAGAGTGCGCCCTGTCTCTGCTCGCAGAAGAGGACGTACTACCTCTTCTTATGTTCCGTGTTACCCGTAGAAGGGAACACAAACCCTTATCATCGGCTATGATGGCCGGGATAAGGAAACCCTTGGAGGGGGTGAAGTGTAAGCCTCTATCATCGCCTACGATGGCCAGGGTAGAGCATCGAAAGAGTAAGTCTTAAGTCCGCGTCTACGGTGGCCAGGTTTAAGCATCTAAGACTTTATCATCGCCTACAATGGTCAGGATAAGGCGCTTCCTGGAGGGAGGTCAGGTAAGTCCTTGAGCCCTACTTGTGGATAAGCTAGCCAAGCGCACTGGACGCACAACCCAAGAGAGTGGCCAACAAAGCACGTATATTATCTGCTTTTATAATCAAAAGCCCAGAGAATGGCTCAAGAAGCACGTACAACCTCTTCTTCTTAAATCGAACCCAAATGGGGAAACAAAACTTATTACCAGAAGTGGGTTTCTGTTCTTCTATTAAATGCCTAAATCTATGTTAGGGACTTCTATTAAATGCCCAAATCTGGGTTAGTTCAGGACATCTATTAAATATATGAATCTGGGTTAGTTCGGGATTTCTATTAAATACCAGAAGTGGGTTTCTAGTTCTCTATTAAATAACCTTAATCTGGGTTGGATCCGGACTCCTATTATTACACAGGGAAACTCCCAGACGTCATTCAAAAAACTCTAGTCTGGAATATTGACCAAGGCTTCTAATCATTACCAAAAGAGGCGTTCTGACCACCTCTCGTTAATACCCTAATTTGGGTTACAAAGACTTAAATTTTCATTCCTAGAGAAGGATTGGAAATACAAGACTTAGAGGGAAATGCAAACTCTATCATTTAAAAGGATTTCTAGCGAAGATAGTAATCCTCCACCTTGTTCAGGGAGATTTCTTAAGCCTATTATGTACAAGTCATTATTGTTTCTATTCAATACTAGTAAAAATCATATGATAAGTGATGCACATATAATTTACAAGTTTATTTACAAAAACTACATCATTGACTATTCAAATATGGGCATGTATGCGTTACAATCAACAACACAATCAAGTATCCTGCTCCCCTTCATCTTCGAGTAAAGGGAGATTCATGGTGTGACGAATTGCGATGCTTAGGAGCTCATTAAGTTTACGCACTTTCCTACTAATCTCGCAAGGTTATCAGAGGGTTTGACCAGAAGTTTCAAAGCTCTGTCAAAGCTTTACACATGGCCCTAAGAGACTTGTTGTGTTTCCCTACCTCAAAAGTGGTTATACGTAGATCATGCTTTTACCCTTGTAAATGTTTGATTTGATCAACATACCGGTTAACATGACTGGATGTATCCTCAATTAATTTGGTGTTGTAGATGCTTTTCATCTCAGCTATCACTCTCTTGCACCATTCAGAAATGATTGATTCTTCTAACCCTCGAGGCGGTTTTTCAAGTAAAAATTCTTTTAAGAGGCTAAGGCCCTAGGCGCAGTCGCGGCACCAGAAGGCTGAGACACCATTATGATAGGAATGTTCTTGAAGGAGTATTCCCATGTTTTACATTTTGCATTAACTTTGTCTAACTTAGTTTCTAAGTTAGTGACGCGTTGGCGTACACCTCTTAATTCATCCGCGAAGTCGATAGAGGGTTTGATATTTATATACGTCTTCAATCCAAGAATAATTTTGTTTTTCCCCTTCAGTTGGCCTTCCAGGGCAACTATTCTCTCATTCAAGTAACTGATAGATAAATGTTGGAACAATATCGTTCTCTCTTGAGATACAGAAGGGCCCTCACTTGACCTACCCCTTTTCTCGACAGCTAGTGGCACTTCATCTTGAGGCGAAAAAGTCTCACGTTGTCCGCCTGCCCACAAAAATAAGAAGTGGTTATGCATAAGCCTTTTTACCCAGAGGGGTGGTATTATTCTTTTACATAAATTTCTACAACAACTTTATTTCAAACCAAATTTTAATCACTTCAATACACATGTAACCAAAAAAGAGTTACAAGGGTTCAAACTCGCTTATCGATACGCTTATTGTTTGCATACCAGCTTGGCATGTTCAATCCTAAGTCTTTTTAAGGTCAACTCACGGTCTTCACCCAAGAAATTAAGGGAATGTCGAGGGAAATTAGTGTAAACACTCTTAAGCTCTCTTAGAAAGCGTTTTCTCCCATAAGCATGAGATGACATTGTTGAAAATTCCTTTCTCAGCTCACAAGTCAAACATAACGTGCCTTCATGGGTCATCAACTACTTATTTTCCTCCCAAAGGGCATCCTTATGCTTGTGGGACTTCCTTAGTCTGGGTGCAACCTCATGCTCCTTGTAATACATAAGCTTAGATGCGCTCTTCTCCAGATCATGATATTTTCGAGGAAACTAGTTACCACCGTAAACAAAGAAAGGAAACATTGCGAAAACAATAGCTATACCTGGGAAAGAGAAACCTCAGGTTAAGTAAGTTGTTCTCTTCCTAAGGGCTTAGAAGTATCACCTTCCTTGGCTGGAGGAGCTTCAGAGTCTCGAGCAGCATGAGCGTCTACAACGTTGGGGATGTTTTTTGCAAAATCGTGTGAGATCTCAGGAGCTGTAGAAGGATCACCCCCATCCTTGTCATGATCATCTCGACGGTCACTGCCATCAGGATCATCACTATCGTCGCCTCCATCATCATCAACAAAAGCCGAATGTTCCTCTTCATCACTAGACTCGTCAAAAAGATCCTCAATGTATTGGAGATCTTCAGCTTTGAGCATGTCCCTCTCTAGCATCTCGACCCTTTTCTTAGCCATATTGATCCTTTCCATGACCCTACCCCTAATGCAAGGAGGGACAGTGGTAAATTGCATATTGGGAAGAATCCGAAGGTTATCATAAAGGATATGAAATAAGGCATCCTCATAGTATTCAATCTTAATCTAGGGAAGATGAACTTGCAAAAAGTCGGAGATTCTTCTCTTGGCCTCGTAAGTTATCTGCGGCTCGCGAGAAAGCTTATCATCTTTTCTCTTGAGTTCATCAACATGACTAACCACATTTTCTACCATTTGGTTGTAACGACCCGCATTTTACGTATCAGAGGATCATAGAATAGTGAAAATAAGGCTCAGGTCCCTAAAAGCAAACTTAATTAGGCTCACATCCAGTGGTAAACTTATTATAAATTAGGTCCCTATTTTTCAAAAGTAGCGAAAAAAATAAAAAATAAATAAAAAAATAACGAAAAATATTATTTAAATAAGTTATGCATTCGGTACAAAAATCAGTTAAAAAAAATCAAAATAGACGCAAAAAAAGGAAAAACAAAAGAAAACAGCAAAAAAATGCAGTTAAATGCATAATTTTATGTACTTTTTCAGATTTCTTGCATGTATACGTGCAAATATTGCATAACCGTTTAACTCCGTACATTTTTATTTGCATTTATGTATGCAAATATTATGAAAACATGCACACATATGTGCAACAAATCTGCAGGCAAAACGTTTGCTTAATTTTCTATATGAGATAATTGCATATATGTGTGCAACTATAGGCAAAAGTTGCATACATATATGCAACTTTTTTTTTTTTGGATTTGCGTGGCCTTCTCATATTATTTGCAGATTTTAGAATTTTTTTTTTTAATACCTACCGCACTTTTTTTCTGGAACAAATTGGAGGAAGCGAAGGCTAAAATGCGTGAGGCCACACCATGAAATAAGGAAGCGGATCCAAAGAAATAGGAGGCGTGAATTTAAAAAGAGGGGGCGGGTTTATATTATAAACTATGGCCGGGTTTTTTTTATATTTTAAAAGTAAACAAGGACCTGCAAAAAAGCACCCCATAGAATATTTATTTTTATTTTCATATGAAGTCATATGGTCGTGTAACTTTGAGAAACGACTATTGGGGTCATTTCCTACATTCACGGTTTTGGCCAAATTTTAAATGACCGTTTTGCCCCTGGCGAATCTTGTTTCGCCTATAACTTTTGATTGGTAAGGAGTTTGGACCTGAAACCACTTCCATTGGATTCAGATGATGGTTTTCCATTATGTAGAGTGGTCACATTAATCAAACGGACTTACCGTTTGGGAGATATGACTGAAATAAAGTTTGGAAGATGGAAAATAGTTTAATCGGGCTTAGTAGGGTGATTAGCAGCTTGGCCCATAACCCATTCAGGATTAGGGTTATGGGAGGGCTGAAAGGGTTTGGAGAAACATTCCCTTTTATTTTTATAGCCGCCACAAACATTCCTTGAACCCTAGTAATGGCCTCCTTCTTCCAAATCTCTCTCTAATCACTAATTAATCAAATCAAGTCTGATTAGCCCCAAATTCGAGGTAGAGCTGCTGTACCATATTGGAATCCGAGAAAAAATAGTAAAAGTTTCAAATCTATCATTGATTATTAGCTAAGGTGAGTGATTAGCATGTTTATTCACTAATTATGGCTGTTAAGGGTGATTAGTGATAATTAGCGAAATTATATACCTAAAAATTATGGAAAAATATGTAAAAATTCTAAAATCATGTTTAATGTCATTGGTATGAATTTGGGTTAATTTGGATTAAGTTTGCTAATTATATAGTTCAACAGGGTTAAGGGGAAAATTATGGATTTAGGTATGTTTGATCTAAAATAACCTATATGATTGATGTTTTGACCTTTTTGATTGAACCAATATATTGTTATTGTTGTTTGGGATGTTTTATGATTGTTTAGTGAAGTTAGAATGGTTGAAAACATCGTCATATGGCGCTATTGGACGAAAAAAGCTCATTGGAAAACTTGCAGGGTTTCGGACCGGATTGGAGGTGGAGAACCGAACCAAACCAAAGCTTGGCACAGGAGAAAGTATGGCAAAAAGGAAGCCACTTGAGTTGAGTTGGGATCAGATTGGACTAAGGCAAGAGAGTAAGATCGGATCGGAGGGGAACAAATGGGATCAGATTGGACTAAGGCTAGAGAGTAAGATCGGATCGGAGGCAAGGAGGTAGAGGACCAAACCGAACCGAACACCAATTCGACCAAAACACGAAATTTAAAGGAAGTACAAATGGGAAGTTATTGCTCAGCATCCAGATGGGAACCAACGAGTTAACTTCAAGAGTTGGGCTTTGGTGCAGGACGTGTGTAGAGGAGTTATCGATATCTATAACTTTGGTTCACCATTGAGAGAGGGGGCATGTAGACGAACCAAAGCCAGGGCTATGTGGATTGGTTGACTCATGACGTAGAGCCAGGGCTGCGTGGACTGGGTGGGTTATTGATTATAGACAAGGGAAGTATGGTCATACACTACAACAAAAACACCATATTACAACTTTAATTTTACAACGGTGGTAAAATCACCGTTGTAATAAATGTTTTTTTACAACTTTTTTCCAGAAAAGTTGTAATAAACTTATTTTTAACAACTGTGTTATTTTGACTATTGTAATAAAAGCCTATCACAACTTTTATTTTTTGACTATTGTAATATATGACTACACTATAACAAAAATACCATATTAATAATTAATAAACACTCGATAATTAATAAAAATATTAATACTCAATAACTATTGTTTAATAATAATAATAAATAGTTTATTTGAAAATATGTAATAACTAATATTAATAATTTCTTATAATTATGTATTATTATTATTATTAGAAATTAAAAATAAATAAATAAAAATTATTTTTAGTAATGAATAATTAACTTTAGTAATCAATAAATAAGAAGTAATAATCAATAATTAAGAAGTAATAATTAAATAATTACTTTTAAATATTTCAATAAATATTTCAAGTAATTTATATGATATTCTATTACATTTTTTCATAAAATAAAAAAAGAAAAACCATAAGATTAATAAATAGCTATTATATATTATTTAACTTACCATATTAAATAACTTTCAAAATAGTAATTATTAATATATTAAATTACCAGTTTATTTTGCCACTTGTAATAAATGTCTAATAATCAGTATTACCAATTAATAATCAATATTACCAATTAACACTACAAAAAAACCGTAAATAGCGGTAGATTTTAGTAGCGAAAAACACCATCCCAAATTGGCGATGGATTTCCTGGAATTTGTAAGGGATATTATCTATGATTTTTTTATCTCAACTTACTTTAAATTATTACCATTGAGTTTTCATTTCCGACGCTAAAGTATAATAAATTGCAGTGATTTACCGTCATCGGTTTGTCACGAACCAGTTTTCAATGCTTTTTTATATATATTTTAGATTGTATTTAGAATCATATGCATACACTAGTATTGTTTATAATATAATAGTGTATAGCAATTGGTAAATATACCTTAGGAAAATAGTGTTTATTTAATTTTACACTTGTAAAACAATTGAAAAAGGCAAAATACAGTTGTCCTTGATTTGGGAAAATGGCTTTCCACGTCCCCCTTTTACTCCTATTTCTAGTTACCTGTTACCTGTATAAACAGAACCCATTTATTCCCCATTTTGTATGTCTTGTTCATTTCATTTTTCCCCAATTTTTTTTCCAAATCTCTAAATTAAAACCACCTTAAAGCCGCCGCCATCCTGAGTGCCATCTCTCCGCCTCCTGCTTGCTGTTAAAATCAAACCCATCACCCTCGGCCTCCGTCACCGTTCACCCTCACCGCGCCTGATTGGAACCACCGCCTCCTTTCCGAAGTCAACCGCAACAGCCACATCTCAAATCGAAGCACCTGCGTCTCCGCCTGTTCAAGCCACCTTTTCCTTTTTATCCTCGCGCTGCCGGGAGCGTGTGACCATCAAAACCCTCTCCTCGGTCGAGTCTAAGCCATCGCTGCTACTTTATTGCACTAGAATCACTGCTGCTTTATTGCGCTAGAATCGCTGCTGCTTTATTGCGTCAGAATCGCTGCTACAAACCGTCCGCCTCTTCAACTCTGCCATCCAAAGCCATCGCGTCGAGCCCACTGCTTGCACCGGCTTCCTGTCGCGTTCAAGGTAAGATTTTCACTCATGATTTTCTTTTATTTCAAGTTGTTGACCTCACTAGTAAAATGGAATATAGCTGTATATACTTTAGTGTTGAGTTGCATGTCCAAAGCTCATATGTCGTACTCATCTGTACTGCCATGTTCAACAAATTGGTTATGTCCTAAGCTCTTGGTTCATCCCTTGTTACTGGGATCCGGATCTGTGTTTGAAACGTTGGCCTTTTATTTTGTCATACTATGATATGCCCAGTTTTTGTTTTATTTTGGCACTGTCTTGACCACCATCCTGAGCCATGACATGTTGTTGATGTCCATGGTCATGCATTAGTATGACTTGTGATCATCAATTGTGCTTTTCTCGTTGATGTACCTCTCAACCATTTTGAAAATGAAAGGAAGCAATTTTGCCATATCAACAAATTGGAGTTATTGTTTTAATATTTAAGTAAATAGACAAGACAACAAACGAACTGTTATTCTGAAATATTGAAATTTGTTGATGTCGCATAAATCTATCATATATAAATGTAAAATAGTGAACATCATAAAGAATTATAAATTAGCATGACCTGTAGTGCATAAATATAAAATTGGTGATTAAATCATTATCAAGGATTATCAAATAATTACAAACATATATCATTATGTACGAGAACAGTTTATGTTTCGGTCATTATCTATTTTGATGTCGTTTGATTTTTTTCTTCAGTTGATTTTGTTTTGGATTGATTCGTTCTTTTTCTGATGTTAGAAATTAACACCTGATTTCACTATGGTTACGAAGTAGAAGTCGTCATCGCCCGGATCTAGATGTAGCATTCCTATTAGAAGGTCTATGATGGGATATGAAGTACTTGGGGTTGCCTTGCCTACTTTTTTGCAGTGGATTACTCGAGGAAGCTTTTGCAGGAAATCAGTTATTTGGAGAACGAGCTAAAGCCAGACTCTTCCAGTTCATCTATCTATACCACTTCTGTGAGATTCTTATTTATATTTTGTAACACCCCACCTCCGCTAGGGTCACTCTCAAAGGGAATGCACTAGTTTTGGAGGAGCGTTATCGAGGTAAACAAACACAGAAATATTACAAGACAGAACATAAATGAAACATCAGAAGAAATTAAAAACCAAATCTTATTACTTTCAAGAAAAGAGTCAAAACCTCATATATTCAAAGTACAAGTTGTCATTGTTCCATTACATCAAGTTCTAAATAAAGAAGCATAAACTTAAAATAACAAAAGTAAATTATTCCCCAAAGATAGCAGAAGTGCAGCCATAGCATAGCTCAAGACCAAACCGTACATAAGCTGACAGAAAGCAAGCTAAATCCAAGCTAAGAGCTAGAGTTTCCTCCCTGAGAACCTGGGGGAAGAAACGAAAGAAAAAGAGGCGAAAGGAAATGGGTCAGTCATAAAGACTGGTAAGTCCAAGTGACTTTCAGCATAAAAACAGGTAAAGGTAACATGACATGTATAAACTGAAAGTAAACAAAAGTATGATGTCAAGATGGATAATATAGACTAAGATAACATGATGAATCAAGTATAGGTCAAGTATAGCATCGCATGTTCAAGGTTCACTACACCAACTATACTAGTAGCCCAACCCATGTCAAGTATTAATCATGAAATGATCCCTGGGCCCAAAATCGTGAATGACCCATTACTAGGTCCAACGGAACGATCCACTAATCGATCGACTCCCTACAAGTTCTAGCTCGTTGTGTTTTTGTGTCATACGGCCGTATCACGAATGTAGTCACCTGTGCTAGGTCCACCATAGGGTGTATCAAGCCCTATGGTGCCAACCACCGACACGAATCAAGCATGCACAAATAAACCTACTGATGCCCAATGTCTGCTTTTTCAACTCCGGACCACGTGCACGACCATAGCCCGCCTGAACCTACACTGGCGCACCCACACAGCCGTCGTTCTGGTCGCTTACAATCAGCCCAGTAATTGTGCCCCATCCTGCCTAGTTCCTGGGTACCATGATACATCTAGTGGGTTACTGATGAAACGGACCGCGTAACTAGGGTTTCCGTCCAATGGGTTAAGTGTTGTCATTTAAATTCGTGACTTAGCCCGCCTACGTGTCATGTCAAACTTGGCTAAGTGTTGTCATTCAAGTTCATGACTTAGCCCTACAATTCACGTGTCAAGTTGGTTAGGTGTTGTCGTTCAAGTTCATGACCTAACCCTACCAATCATGTTTCAAGTTGGTTAAGTGTTGTTTTTCATGTTCATGACTTACCCCTATCATGTGGCATTTAATTCATTAATGCACCCCAACCTCTCACATCAGACCTGTTGTTGTGGTCACTAGATATGTCGGGCGGTTCCGGGCATATTTGCACCACAACTCAGTCTGACCTCGGGTTTCAAGTGCGATATGACCAACTACCCACATTGGATCCTATTGTTTGCAGTAATTGGATTTGCCGGGCGGTTCCGGGCAGATTTACACTGCAAACTCAACCCAACCTCGAGCTGGCCATTTTCAAGTTCATTCTAGTGTCATGACCATGTTCAAGTTTCATGTCAAGTTCGTGTCAAGTTTCATGTTTCAACTTATGCCTATTATCAAGTTCATGATTCATATTTATAACCAGTTCATGTTTTGCCTAATCTACCCAAATCATATTCCCATCGCATGTAAACGTTAATCGATCTAAATTACAAGCAAATCTAAATCTAGAGATAAAGGGAATAACATCAAAACTGTGATAGGCAGAAGGGACAAGCATAAAGCGATAAAAGAGATTACAAGACTGGCATGATATAACTTGAGATAATCAGTTACAACATCACTGGCATATAGAAATTAACAGGGTTTCAAATCTAGTAAATAAGGCGATAGTCCTGATAAAAACTTGACATAAAAGAATAGGCATGCAAAAGCAAGCCAAATACAAGGATAATGGGACAATGGTTTTTGGTGTACATAATAACGAATAAACTAAGCAAGTCACACCCTAGGTATGGGATCCAACTAAATGCCAATGCGGTGTTCAACATGGTTTTCAACTATAGTGTTATGAGCAATCAACTATAATATTCAATTAACCACAATAGTTATACAATAGTCATGGATAATTATCCAAAAGAGTTCTATGCAACTACCCTAATAGTCATAGGCAATTAACTGTAATAGTTTCAAAGTCATGGTCATAGTCTTATGTTCATAATCATAGGCAGTAATTCATAGTCATGAGTCATAGGTGATTAGCCACAATTGTCCTTGTCATAGTCATAGGCAATGGTCTTATGTCCTAAGTCATAGGCATAGGAGTCTTATGTTCTCAGTCATAGTCCTTGGCCATTAACAATGGTTTCAATGTCATAGGCATGATATCGTTTGATTTTTAATGCGAATAGGCCCAAACTGATTTCAAAGCAATATTCCCAAATGTCAAGATCCAAGAAGAATAAGAATAGATATGAATCATATGTATATCAAATTCCAATTTATAACATGCCCATATCAAGTTTATAGTTTTCATCTAAAAGTAACTGGAACTTACAGTGCGTGGATCGAGAATTAGAAAGCATAATTTGATTGTTGAATCTCTATTTGATTGATCGTGTTCTAATTGAAATCCCCCAATTTGCAAATCTCTAAGCGTAGTCTTGATGGAGAAGAAGCAGTCCTTTTTCTTCCTTTTTATCTTATTATTTTGATTATCTCAGAAGCAGCATAAGGACATAATGAAATGGTGTGGAGAGAATGAGGCTAGGGGTAAGTTTATATAGGATTAGAGTCACGAATATGGTCATAAAATAGGTCTAGATTCAGAAAAATACAAAAAGACTCGGATCAGGAAAAAGGGGCCAGGTCGACCCCCGGGTCGACTCCCCAGTCCTGGTCATGGGGAGGTCGACACCCCAGTCGACTCCCCAGTCGACCTGGTTGGGGGGGGGGTCGACTCCCCAGTCGACCTAGGTATATGGGCGGGAATTTTCCCGCCAGCCTTCTCTGGGTTTGAATTTCGAATTTCTGGCTTTATTTTCGAGCTGTTTTATTTTATTTAAATTCCTGAAACTTCTGAGGGTCATAACTTGGTCATACGAACTCCGATTTTCGAAAACTCGGACTCGATTTCATGTAGAATTCCGAGACGAACGTAATGGCGCAACCCGTTCCCCCTGATTCTTATTTTAAAATTTAATTCTGCCTTGATTTATGACTTTATCATGTTATAAAAATACGGGTTGTTACATTCTCCCCTCCTTAAAGGATTTCGTCCCCGAAATCTCTAAGTTAGGAAGAATATATCCTACCATCCAATCATCCAACTACTCAACCATCATTCACAAGCAATCATTGTCCTTAAAAGATTTCTATTGCTATATGAACATATGCAGAAAGTGTGTGTATATGTTCCTTATCTAATGCAAATGATCAGGCCTGTTTGATCTTCTTAATGCAAAATATGTTTAGTGTCATGAATCCAACATGTTTGCAAATAATCCTAGTCACATAAACACTATATGTGTGCACAAAAATTCATCCATATGCAACATCCACATGATAACACATTCAATTTCATCCATAAACAAGTATAAACACTCATGCATATGCAATATGAAAACGTGTCTGAGCCGATCTAGTGCATAATGTGTGTTATGCAACCACGAGCAACCACTTGCAACCATTTGCAAACATCAACCATAACATGTTTCAAATACATGTTTCCATCCATATGGTTCTACCTAAGGTTCTCAAGATAGGATCGAGAAGATAAGCAAGATAAAACAAAGCATCAAGGAGGAGAAGTTAAAGATGTACCCCCAGAAGGTCCTGCTTGCGGGGCTTGCCCTTGCTTCTTAGGGCAGTTCTTGCTGATATGTCCAGTATCACCACACTGAAAGCATGCTCCCATCTTCATCTTCTTCTTTCTACAATCCTGGACAATATGCCCCTCAATACCACAGAAGTTGCATTTTCTTTTCTCACGTGTCTTGTTGTCATTACTGTTGTTGTTCTTGCCTCCTTTCTCGGAGTCTTTCTTCTTGTTTTGAGAATCATTCGCCTTGACCTCCTTCTTGCCATTCTCGTATTATTCGTAAAGTAGGGCCATATCCACCAAGATCTCAAAGGTCGCCCCCATGGGTACATGAGTCATAGCAAGACTGTGTAGCGGCTCATTCAAACCTCTGACGAAGCGAAGAGCCTTCTTGTGTTGGGTGTTCACTAAATCCAGCCCAAATCTGGCCAGCTGATTAAACTGATTGACGTACTCCCTGATCGTCATGCTTCCTTTCTTAAGAGTTAGGAACTTCTCCATCTGCAGGCTTCTTTCACCTTGGGAGAGAAATTTCATCTCAAATCTCATCCAGAAGTCTTCCCAAGTTTCCACTGGCCTCTCAGCATGGGTAATCTCCCACCAATACGAAGCTTCATCTTTAACCAACCACACTGCTAGCTGTATCTTTTGCCTGTCGTCAACTTCGAAGATGACGAACAAATCTTCGGTCTCCTTCAGCCAGTTCCTCACTTCCACAAAGGATTCAGTCCCATAGAAGTCCTTTCCACCCATAGCCTTGAAGTCTCTACACGTCTTTGCGAAAGCATTTCCACGAGGAGGAGGAGGAGGAGGAATCGCTGCAACTGGAGGAGGAATATCTGCTGGGCCTGCATCGTTGGCCCTAGCCCCTAAGTACCTCCTGAACCAGCCAGGTATTGGCACACCCTCTGGAAAGTTAAGATTCCCAGACATGCTGAAAAACGAAAAGATAGAGATTCAAACGAGGAAACAAAGGAAATTGCTAATGGGTTTTGGGGAATAGCCTTTTCAAAATAAACTTTTCTTGAAAAATGCTTCTTTATAAACGGCTTTGAAAATAGTTTCAGAAGGTTTTTAAAAGCTTTTGCCCAGTCTGGTAACCTTCTGCTCATATAACAAATGTAACACCCCACCTCCGCTAGGGTCACTCTCAAAGGGAATGCACTAGTTTTGGAGGAGCGTTATCGAGGAAAACAAACACAGAAATATTACAAGATAGAACATAAATGAAACAGCGGAAGAAATTAAAAACCAAATCTTATTACTTTTAAGAAAAGAGTCAAAACCTCATATATTCAAAGTACAAGTTGTCATTGTTCCATTACATCAAGTTCTAAATAAAGAAGCATAAACTTAAAATAACAAAAGTGAATTATTCCCCAAAAATAGCAGAAGTGCAGCCATAGCATAGCTCAAGACCAAACTGTACATGAGCTGACAGAAAGCAAGCTAAATCCAAGCTAAGAGTTAGAGTTTCCTCCCTGAGAACCTGGGGGAAGAAACGAAAGAAAAAGAGGCGAAAGGAAATGGGTCAGTCATAAAGACTGGTAAGTCCAAGTGACTTTCAGCATAAAAACAGGTAAAGGTAACATGACATGTATAAACTGAAAGTAAACATAAGTATGATATCAAGATGGATAATATAGACTAAGATAACATGATGAATCAAGTATAGGTCAAGTATAGCATCGCATGTTCAAGGTTCGCTGCACCAACTGTACTAGTAGCCCAACCCATGTCAAGTATTAATCATGAAATGATCCCTGGGCCCAAAATCGTGAATGACCCATTACTAGGTCCAACGGAACGATCCACTAATCGATCGGCTCCCTACAAGTTCTAGCTCATTGTGTTTCTGTGTCATACGGCCCTATCACGAATGTAGTTACCTGTGCTAGGTCCACCATAGGGTGTATCAAGCCCTATGGTGCCAACCACCGACACGAATCAAGCATGCACAAATAAACCTACTGATGCCAAATGCCTGCTTTTTCAACTCTGGACCACGTGCACGACCATAGCCCGCCTGAACCTACACTGACGCACCCACACAGCCGTCGTTCTGGTCACTTACAATCAGCCCAGTAATCGTGCCCCACCCTGCCTAGTTCCAGGGTACCATGATACATCTAGTGGGTTACTGCTGAAACGGACCGCGTAACTAAGGTTTCCGTCCAATGGGTTAAGTGTTGTCATTTAAATTCGTGACTTAACCCGCCTATGTGTCATGTAAAACTTGGCTAAGTGCTGTTATTCAAGTTCATGATTTAGCCCTACAATTCACGTGTCAAGTTGGTTATGTGTTGTCGTTCAAGTTCATGACCTAACCCTACCAATCATGTTTCAAGTTGGTTAAGTGTTGTCTTTCATGTTCATGACTTAACCCTATCATGTGGCATTTAATTCATTAATGCACCCCAACCTCTCACATCAGACCTGTTGTTGTGGTCACTAGATATGTCGGGCGGTTCCGGGCATATTTGCACCACAACTCAGTCTGACCTCGGGTTTCAAGTGCGATATGACCAACTACCCACATTGGATCCTATTGTTTGCAGTAATTGGATTTGCCGGGCGGTTCCGGGCAGATTTACACTGCAAACTCAACCCAACCTCGAGCTGGCCATTTTCAAGTTCATTCTAGTGTCATGACCATGTTCAAGTTTCATGTCAAGTTCGTGTCAAGTTTCATGTTTCAACTTATGCCTATTATCAAGTTCATGATTCATATTTATAACCAGTTCATGTTTTGCCTAATCTACCCAAATCATATTCCCATCGCATGTAAACGTTAATCGATCTAAATTACAAGCAAATCTAAATCTAGAGATAAAGGGAATAACATCAAAACTGTGATAGGCAGAAGGGACAAGCATAAAGCGATTAAAGAGATTACAAGACTGACATGATATAACTTGAGATAATCAGTTACAACATCACTGGCATATAGAAATTAACAGGGTTTCAAATCTAGCAAATAAGGTGATAGTCCTGATAAAAACTTGACATAAAAGAATAGGCATGCAAAAGCAAGCCAAATACAAGGATAATGGGTCAATGGTTTTTGGTGTACATAATAACGAATAAACTAAGCAAGTCACACCCTAGGTATGGGATCCAACTAAATGCCAATGCGGTGTTCAACATGGTTTTCAACTATAGTGTTATGAGCAATCAACTATAATATTCAATTAACCACAATAGTTATACAATAGTCATGGATAATTATCCAAAAGAGTTCTATGAAACTACCCTAATAGTCATAGGCAATTAACTGTAATAGTTTCAAAGTCATGGTCATAGTCTTATGTTCATAATCATAGGCAGTAATTCATAGTCATGAGTCATAGGTGATTAGCCACAATTGTCCTTGTCATAGTCATAGGCAATGGTCTTATGTCCTAAGTCATAGGCATAGGCATAGTCTTATGTTCTCAGTCATAGTCCTTGGCCATTAACAATGGTTTCAATGTCATAGGCATGATATCGTTTGATTTTTAATGCGAATAGGCCCAAACTGATTTCAAAGCAATATTCCCAAATGTCAAGATCCAAGAAGAATAAGAATAGATATGAATCATATGTATATCAAATTCCAATTTATAACATGCCCATATCAAGTTTATAGTTTTCATCTAAAAGTAACTGGAACTTACAGTGCGTGGATCGAGAATTAGAAAGCAGAATTTGATTGTTGAATCTCTATTTGATTAATCGTGTTCTAATTGAAATCCCCCAATTTGCAAATCTCTAAGCGTAGTCTTGATGGAGAAGAAGCAGTCCTTTTTCTTCCTTTTTATCTTATTATTTTGATTATCTCAGAAGCAGCATAAGGACATAATGAAATGGTGTGGAGAGAATGAGGCTAGGGGTAAGTTTATATAGGATTAGAGTCACGAATATGGTCAGAAAATAGGTCTAGATTCAGAAAAATACAAAAAGACTCGGATCAGGAAAAAGGGGCCAGGTCGACCCCCAGGCCTTGATTTATGACTTTATCATGTTATAAAAATACGGGTTGTTAAATATTTTTTCTTTTCTTTTTTGAATCTCATTTTATATATTGTTCATGCCATTATATTCATCAGTATATTAGCATATGCATTAAGCTTTTACACCCTCTCAGTGGTCTAAGGCACAGATAAAACACAAAAGAAGCTGAAAACGCAAAACCCAACATGACACATCTCAACCTATTACAGGGCATGAGATTAAAAAATAAATAATGCACAAATTGGACCCTAATTCTCTATCCTCTATGACATACCTGACCTAATAAAGTTATCAGCAAACCCAGAGTTCAGAAAAATGAAAAGAAAAAAAGATCTGCAGAAAAACCTATGCTCTTGTGACATTATATGTTGATTTACGTTGAACTCACAATGTTCTACCTTCAAAATGGATGTCTATATAGTTATGTAAATTTCAAAACTTAATTTAAAAGCAGTTTTTAACTGTAGATTTATGTGTCAAAAACAGAAGAAATGTTGCTTAAGTTGCAGGCCTTTGTGCTCTCTGCACCTTTTCACCTTGACTACTATATTGTATATACAATACACTACTGATTCCAGTCAATAATGCATTTATTGGATATATTGATTTTTGTAATTTTTGTTATAGTTTGTTCATGGGACCTATGCTAGATTTGGGAAGTATGGATGTCTAGGCTTATTCATATGTCTATATTGAATTATTCTATTTGTGTATTCAGATTTTTTTTTCTTTTACAATGACCATGGATTCGTACTGGCATATCAGTATATCTCATGAAGTAGTTCTGCTGAGTCATGCGCTTAATATTCTGAGCACAAAAATAGTTGGACGAAAGGTTGAAAACCCAGATCTCTATGTACAACTAAGTCATGAAGTAGTTTAGCTAAGTCATGTGCTTAATATCCTTGCATTCATATATCTATGTACTTCAGCTATCTATATGATTTATAAATTCAGCGTATTATGTAAAAAAATGATAGAGAGTTTGAAGAAATTAATATATTGTTTTGGTTCTTGTTTTAAGTTTGTTTGATATTTATCTATTTATTGTTGCATATATAAAATATATATAGATTGTTATGCATATAATTTGTGGTTAAATTACAACTGTAAAATAAAAGTTGTAATAAAATATATCACAACGGTAATAAATAGCTATAAAAATTACAACAACAACAACAGTGCATAACTGTTGTAATAAGGTTTATTGCAACGGTGGAAAAAAGTTGTAAAATATACATATTACAACGGTGTTGCAACGGTGCAAAAAAGCTATAAAAGAATTTAGTCTATTACAACTTCTTAGTACACGACGGTTATCCCACCGTTGTAAAATATATATTACAATGGTTTTCCACGTTGTAATAGGGTCATTTTGTTGTAGTGATACCAATAGCTGTATGGGGGTGGGACTCCATCGTGGCCCCAATGGATATGGTGATCAAAGCGATGGATATCGTATGCTTTACGCACTGAGTGAGAGATGTGAGGATGATTACTATATTTGATATTTGTTATCATCATGACACGCACACTTCCCTTTTACATTCTATGTTAGAGTTACCTTAAAGTATTGTACATCTTGTTGTGCTAACTCTTTGGTTGCAGGTCCAGGTCAGGTATGATTATTTATACATGTTATTGCTTTATTTAGTGGTATAGATTTGTTATCGCTCACACCAGACTTTCGTCTGACCCAGAGTTTTTTGTCTTTTCTTATTACTCTAGGTGCTCCTAAACGAGTAAACTAGAGGCCGGTCATGTGGTTATGCAGGAGTAGCTGTTCGGAGACGAGCGGGAGGATTCCACGTACTATATTTTTTTTTCCTAGTTGTTGCTGATCATTGCTTTAGGCATTAGTAGTGTACCTCTTTTATTTCCTTTTAGAGCCAGTATTTTGAAGTTGTAATAATTGGACATGATGCTGTGTTTTGGATTCCGCTACTCTGATGGATATGGTTTAATTTTCAGCTTATATACTGTCTCGCCTGTTTTATATCAAGTTATGTTATTATTATATTTTATTCCATGTGCTGTGAGATATACTACAGGTTCTTTGGTAATTCATCGTTTCAAACCCTTTTTTCGATTATCGTCTCGTGCTAGTTGGGCATTGGCACAGCGTATTTCAAGGAAACGTCGGCTGGTACAGGTCGGCCGTCACAATTGGTATCATAGCCTAGGTTGTGTAGTTTAACCTAGGGGAAGACATCAGGGAGAGATAGTAAACGTAAATGAGAGCGTGCATTGTTATATTTTGGTTTTCAAAAATTATATGTATATACTATAAGTATATCTAAGGATGAAGTCACACTACTGTAACGACCTGCATTCTACGTATCGGAGGATCGTAAAATATTTATTTTATTTTCATTTGAAGTCGTATGGTCGTGTAACTTTGGGAAACGACTATTGGGGTTATTTCCCATGTTCACGATTTTTGCTGAATTTTAAATGACCATTTTACCCCTAGCGAATCTTGTTTCACCTATAACTTTTTATTGGTAAGGAGTTTTGACCTGAAACCGCTGGCATCGGATTCAGATGATTGTTTACCTTTACATACAGTGGTTACATTAATCAAACGGACTTACATTTTGGGAGACATGGTTGAAATAACGTTTGGAAGACGAAAAACAGCTTAATCGGGCTTAATAGGGTGATTAGCAGCTAGGCCTATAACTCATTTCAGGATTAGGATTATGGAAGGGCTGAAAGAGTTTGGGAAAACATTTCATTTCAGTTTTCTAACCGCCACAAACATTTCTCTAATCCTAGCAATGGCCTCCACCTTCTAAACTACCTCCTAATCTCATTTTGATTCAATATTAAGCTAATCAACATCAAATCAAGGCAAATTAACATCAGATTGGAGGTAGAGTTGTTGTGTTGCATTGGGATCCGAACCAAATCAGAGATATTTTCATATTTGAAATTTATTTGTGGCTAAGGTGAGTGATTAGCATGATTTTACACTAATTATGGCTAATTAACGGTGATTAGTGATAATTAGCGAAATTATGACTCGAAAAAATATGTAAAAATTCTAAAATATTATTTTATGTCTCTGATATAAATTTGGGGTAATTTGAATTAAGTTTTCTAATCCTATAGTAAAACATGGTTAAGGGGATTAAGGGGAAAATCTTGGATTTTGTGTTTGTTGATCTAAAACAACCTACATGCTTGATGTTTTGACCTTTTTGATTGAACTTATATGTTGCTACTATTGTTTGGAATGTTTTATGATTGTTTAGTGAAGTTAGAATAGTTGAAACATCGTCGTATGGCGAAAATAGACGAAACAAACTCGTTGGAAAAGTGCAGGAAATGGATCAGATCGTGTCCCTGAACCGACTCCTGCTCACTATTCGAACTGCGAGCCATGAAGCTTTCCAGAGCTGCCTGCAAGCCCAAATCTCCGAACCGAACTGTGAGCCACTTACCCCTCACGAACCGGACCCATGCTAAGATCACGAACTGGACACAGGCAAGCCACGAGCCGTTTAGTTCTCTGAACCGACCCGGAGGATTATGCACTCACGAACCGAAGTGGAGCACGAGCCAAAGGACATGACCCGATTTGAAGGAGGCATCACGACCGATCCAAACCCATTGCTCCATCACGACTCGAGTGAGACTGATGAACCGGTTACCCCCGAACCGAAGTATGAGCGCGAACGAAAGCTTGCAGTTACGAATCGTACCGAGGACAGGACCGAACCAAACCGAACCGGAAGAGACCAAAACCCGAGAGCAAAGGAAGTCCAAATGAGAAGTTATTACTCAGGATCCAGATGGGAAACAACGAGTTAACTTCCAGAGCTGGGCTTTGTTGCGGGACGTGTGCAAAGGGGTTATCGATATCTATAACTTTGTTTCGCCACTGAGAGACGGATTAGTGGCTATGGATCAGCGCAATGGGTTCATTAAGACTCCCAAAGGAAAAGTGATCGTAGCATGGCTATGGAACAGTGCAATGGGACCATTAGGACTTCCAAGGGAAAAGTGGTCGTAGCAAAGGATTTGGTGATCAAAATGGTGGATATCGTATGCTTTGCGCACTGAGTGAGAGATGTGAGGATGATTGCTATGTTTGATGTTTGCTATCACCATGACATGCACACTCCCATTTTACACCTTATGTTAGTGTCACCTTAGAGTACTGTATATCTTGTTGTGCTAACTCTTTGGTTGTCGGTCAAGGTTTATGTATGCTCATTCATACCTGTTATTTTTTATTTTTATTTTGCTGTTATCGCTCATACCAGACTTTTTTCTGACCCAGAGTTTTATGTATCTTCTTATTACTCTGGGTGCTCCTAAATGAGAAGACTAGATACATGTTAGGTGGTCATGCATAAGTAGCTGTCCGGAGATGAGCAGGAGGCTTCCACGTACTATTTACATATATTCTCCCTGTGTTGTTGCTTCTCACTGCTTTGGGCATTAGTAGTGTACCTCTCTCATTTTTCTTTAGAGATAGTAGTTTGAAGTTGTAATAATAATGGTTTGGATCATAAGCTGTATTTTGGATTCCGCTGCTATGATGGTTTAGTTTTCAGCTTATGCACTGTCTCGCCTGTTTTATGTCAAGTTATGTTACTATTATATTTTATTCCATGCGCTGTGAGATATACTATAGGTTCTTGATGATTCATAGTTTCAAAACCCTTTCTTTTGATGACCGTCTCGTCCTAGTTGGACATTCACACAATGCATTTCCGGGAAATGCCGGCTGGTACGGGGCAGGTCGTCACACTTGGTATTAGAGCCTAGGGTGCATAGTTAACCTAGGGGAAGACATCAGAGAGAGATAGTACACGTACATGAGAGCGCGTATTTGTGGTGGTTTTCAATATATATATATATATATATACTATTAGTATATCTAAGGATGAAGTCGCACTGCACTGGCACCACTGTAGAGATGGTTAATCGTTTTCTTTTTACAGATTGAACGATGAGCCGATATACGAGGAGTACGGGTTCAGGGGCCAATAATGTGAATGTCCCTGATATGAGGACGATGTTTTCTACCTTCATGCGAGAGATGTTTAGGGATGTTCAGGGAGCAGTTCCTAATCCTGCTAATGGTGGTGGTGCGGTAGTGCAGGCGCCTAGAGCCGATTTTGCCAAGTTTAACAAGGATTATACTAGTCTTGGTGGGAAGCCATGGAACGGAATCGGTTACTGTGGTTCAAGATTGGCTGGATAGTTGTGAGCGCATCTTTGAGGATTTGGGGTTCGATGATGCAATGAAGAGAATGCTAGCATCGCGTCAGCTTCAAGGACGGGCTATGAATTGGTGGAATACTATTAAAGCAGCTACTCCTGAGGATCAAGTTACTTGGAATCAGTTTATGACTCACTTTAGTGACAAGTTTATTCTAGCTGCTTAGAAATCAGAATTATTTTGGAAATTTTGGAGCTTAAGAAGAATGGGAGGGTGGTCTCGAAATATATTGCTGAATTTGATACTTTATCGAAGTATGGATTATCTCTTACCGATACTGCTGAGAAGAAGAACAAGAAGTTCATAACTGGCTTAGATGATTAATTGGGGGAAAGACTTATAAACCACACAGCTGAGACCTTTGATTCTATTGTGGGAAAGGCCTTAAGATCAGAGAGTCTTTACCCTAAGTCAAAGACCGAGGTTGTTATTGCATCTGCAGAGAGTCAAAACCGCAAGCAAGCGGTGAAGGCAAGAAGAATTCCCAGAACAAAAGGAAACAGAACCAAGCTAGGGATAGTCAGAAGAAGAAAAAGAAAGATGTTGTGTGCTATAGTTGTGGCAAGAAGGGCCACTATGCCAAAGATTGTCGAGCAAAGTCAGCAGACAGGAAGTGCTTCGATTGCGGCTAAGTGGGACATCACAAGGATAAATGTCCACAACTTCCTAAAGAGAAGCATATCGTGGAAGCATATGCTATCAACGATGTTCCTTCTTCGTTGAATGCCCCAACAATGCTAGAGAAAGGAAAGGGTGTCATTATTCTAGGTATGCTTTTCATTTATGATGTTCATGTTCGAGTATTGTTTGGTACTAGGGCTTCCCATTCTTCATATCTAGTGGCCTGGTAGATAGGTTAGGATTGGAACTCGAGATTTTCGATAGAGATTTAGTTGTGATGAACCCGATCAGTGGTTCGACCAGCCTTAGTATGATTTTTCGTAATTTGGTCTTATCGATTCATGGATGTATGTTTGCTTGTGATTGCTTTGTTTTGGGATTTACTGGGTTTGGCATTATTTTGGGAGTCGATTGGCTCCTAAAGTACGGGGTGGTGGTAGATCGTGAGGGGTCTTCGGTAACCATTAGAGCGGATGATGGGCGAAGGGTACTGTTTGGTTTCCTACCTAGTGATGGGGTGATGGCTAGTTTTCTAAATTCCCTCGACATCCCGCATGACGAGTTGTCAGATGTGCCTATTGCTGGCGAGTATTTGGACATCTTCGGGGAAGTGACCGGACTTCCACCACACCAAGAGATCGAGTTTCGTGTTAATTTAGTGAAAGATACCAGGCCCATAGTGATGCCTCTTCGTCGTATGATGCCAAGGAAGCAATGAAAGCTCGGGGTGCAAGCAAGCCATCTTTTGAAGAAGGAATTTATCCACAGAAGTATTTCCGAGTAGGGAGCACCAGTTGTATTTGCTACCAAGGCCAGTGGTTCCCTTCGACTGTGTGTGGACTATCACGAGTTGAGTAAGATGGCGAGGAAGAATAAGTATCCTCTTCCGTGGATAGATGATGTGTTTGATCAGTTGAATGGAGCGAGAGTGTTCTCCCAGTTAGATCTAGTGATAGGTTTTCATCAGGTACGAGTAGTAGCTGAGAGTATACCTAAAACGACATTTCAGACGCCGTTTGGATTTTATGAGTGGTTGGTCATGCCATTCGGGTTGACCAATGCACCAAAATATTTTGTGGATCTTATGAATGGGGTATTCAGGGATCAATTGAATAATTTTGTTCTTGTGTTCGTGAACGATATCTTAGTTTATTCGAGGACGGAGGAAGAACACAAGGAACATTTGAGGACAACGATGGAGGTGTTGAGGAAACACCAATTGAAAGCAAAATTTTCTAAGTGTCACTTCTAAAGGAGGGAAGTGAGATTCTTGGGCCATGTTGTTTCAGAGAATGGTATTGCCGTGAACCCTGCGAAGGTGGCTATGATGCAAGATTGATCCACGCCCAAGGGTGTAATGGACGCGAGAAGTTTCTTGGGGTTAGTTGGATATTATCGTAAGTTTATCCAAGACTTCTCCAAGACAGCAGCACCATTAACTTGGTTGACCGAGAAGAATCAAGATTTTGCTTGGGATGGAAGGTGTGAGAATGCATTTAAGAGCCTAAAGGAGAAATTAACGTGTGCACCAGTGCTAGTTATTCCCAAGGTGAACAAAGAGACGACGGTGTACACAGATACTTGTGGTACCGGACTAGGTGTTGTATTGATGCAAGGTGTGCACCAGTGCTAGTTATTCCCAAGGTGAACAAAGAGACGACGGTGTACACAGATGCTTGTGGTACCGGACTAGGTGTTGTATTGATGCAAGGAGGTAGGGTTGTAGCTTATGCAAGTCGGCAACTGAAACCGCATGAGAAAAGGTATCCTACCCATGATTTAGAATTGGAAGCAATCGTGTTCGCATTAAAGATGTGGAGACATTACCTCTTGGGAGATAGATTCGAGTTGTTTACTGATCATAAGTCATTAAAGTATCTTTTCTCTCAAAAGGATTTAAATATTCGTCAGCAGAGATGGTTAGAATTCTTGGCTTCCTATGATTTCAATATCGCATACACACCCGGGAAGGGCAGTGCGGTAGCTGATGCATCAAGTAGGAGACAAGCCAGTTTAGGGGTTATGTTTCTTGAATGGAAGTAACTAGAAAATATTTTGAGATATAATTTCAGACCTAAGTGCGAATTATATCCAGAGATGTTAGCAAATTTAAAGATCATACAGACTTTGATTGAGCGGATTGGTTCTAGTCAAAGGGACGATCCTAATCTATTGGAAATCATTTCCAAGGTGGAGATGGGTATCAACGGCGAAAGAATGAACAAGTATGGTCTTGATCAAGAAAGATGGCTTCGAAAGAATAGGAGGCTAGTTGTACCCAACAATAATGGATTGAGAGATGATGAAACACCCCACCTCCGTTAGGGTCACTCTCAAAGGGAATGCCCTAATTTTGGTGGAGGTTTATAAGTATAAGTCACAGATATACAAGACAGATATAAGAACACATATTTTGTAAGCAGCAGAAAAACAGCAACTTTTATTTCATAAAAGCAAATACGTGTTACAACAACATCACCATGATTGTCTTACATCCTTTCTAAAAACATAACATAACACTTTCATAATCTGTCTTGATTACATCTTTTAAAGAAGCATAAAGAAAACATAAATAAACTGCAAAAGCCCCGTAGTTGTTGTCCAAAGCCATGGTTCAAAACGAAAAAGTCCAAGCAATACATTTCTCCTCTTCAAGCTGGATATTAAGGCTGGTCAAGCTGCAGTGTTCCCTCCCTGTGGACCTGGGGGGAAACGGAAGAAAAGAAGACGAAAGAAAAGTAGAGTCAGACATAAAGCCTGAGTAAGTCTAGGACTATTCTGTCTATGAATAAAGAACTGGGTATGATAAGTATAAACAAGAAGTGGGAAAGCACTATAAACTTAGTAAAGTTGTCTAGGGTCGAATATACTATCGTACCCCATGTTAATCTCTGAACCCATATAAACTAGTTCCCAACAGGCACCCCATAATCAGGGTGAAGTGATCCATTCTATGATGATCGGCTCCTACTCGCATAGTTACATGTGTCTTACGGCCCCCGATGTTGTAGTTACCTATGCTGGTCCCACCATGGGGTGTATCAAGTCCCATGGCAGCGGCCCGACACAACCCTAGAATGCACAGGTATACTACTGGTGCCCAGTGCCTTATTTTTCTGCGCCGGAGTGTGTGCACGCCCGCACCCCGTTAGAACCTACACTGCTACACCACCGCCGTCGATTTGACCTCTTACAATCAGCCCAGTAATCGTGCCCCACCCTGCCTAGTTTCAGGGTATCATGATACACCTTATAGGGTTACTGCTGAAAAGGGTCCCCCGTTACTAGGTTTTCTATCTCTAGCCAACATGCTAAGTTGGTTAAGTGTTTTATAACCTAACCCCCAATCAGTCTGTTTAGTTTAGCATGTTCCATTTTGATTAAGTCTTTAGTTCACTTAATCCTAACAATCCTGACTCAGCCTTAATTGTCTTATTAAAGCCTTGACCTCTCACATTAGACAGGTATTGTTGTGGCTGCCTGTTGCCGGTTGGTTCCGGGCAGTCTTACGCCACAACTCAGTCTAACCTCGGGTCCTTATTGGGCTCCATGTTTAACCTCCCACATTGGATAGGTATTGTTGTGACCACTGGACAGCCGGGCGGTTCCGGGCAGGTTTACATCACAACTCAATCCAACCTCGGGTTAAACACATCGTATTTTCTACATTTACATATTTTGTCTTTCTTCTTTATTTATATGTAAATATTTGCGGCCCATTATTAAAAATCAATGGTGTAAAGGTTACACCAATCATGGGCCCAACCCATTCTTGAATTTGGGCCCCTCTACTTTATCTTTTCATTTATTAATTAATTTAGCCCAACGTTATTTTCCCCCGTTTAATACGTTCGTTTATTATATATATGTTGGGCTTAACCTTTTTAAGCCCA
The DNA here is from genome assembly GCA_030737875.1 of Allium sativum. Taxonomy (NCBI): domain Eukaryota; kingdom Viridiplantae; phylum Streptophyta; class Magnoliopsida; order Asparagales; family Amaryllidaceae; genus Allium; species Allium sativum. Next base: position 837,170,300 of record CM060916.1, read on the forward strand.
ACTTAGCCATGCGAAAGAGGGGAGGCTTAAAGCGTGATTATATACACAAAAAGGGGAATGTGAACGCATGAACTTGCAACATAACGTTGGAACTACAAAATAGAAACTGGTGTACTTGCATAGTAGTAATGTATACTTTGGTCATAAAGCATAAGTGACATGAACCAAAGCATGTAAACTTGTAGTTGAGATAAGAATCTAAATTGGATATCATTATTGACACATAGTCTTAACTACAACATAAACCTATGTTTTTATTTAGGCATAATGTCAAACATAAGCAAATCATGTTCATAAGATTCCTACATGTTTACAAAGGGGTTTACTTTTGTTACTAATACAAAAGCATAGTTCAACTTGAATTATTCCAACTTAATCATGATTCTAAATCTATTCACCTAACCATGGCGCACATATACTTATGGCATAAATATTTCTAAACATGAAATCATGATTTTTTACTTTAGTCATGCAAACTTGAAATTAGGATTTTGAATCTAGCCTAGCTATGTACCATATATGTCATCATATAATTCTTGTTAACAATATAGACCTAACATGGTTTTCAATTATGCAAAATATCAATCATAGCCTAGTCATATTCATGAGTTCGCAAAGAGGTTTTCTAGTGCAAAAGTATGGCTTAATACATAGATCATGATGCCAAATTTTCAACATAATTTCATATGAATTATAATAACCCAAATTTGTTCCAATTACACACAAAATGATTTTTGTACAAAAATACACATTATGATGGCATAGTAGCAAAACCCCAAACTTGCATGAATTTCAATTTAAACAACTACATACATGTAGCTTCAACATGAATTACATAATTTGCGAATATTCCAAACGTATACTTGCATAAAACTACCGCAAACATGTAGTTTTTATAATGAATAACATGCTTTGCGAATATCCAAACGTATACATGCATAAAACTACCGCAAACATGTAGTTTCTATAATGAATAACATAATTTGAGAATATCCAAACGTTATACAATATTCCAAATCGATAAGAATCATAGTAGCGCACAAATATGAATTACTTATCACCACAAATCAAATATACAAGCCAACACAGTTATTTGTTCATACCAAAATAATACTCTACTTACAATCGTGTGGCGAATTCTCCAATTTAGGAATTTGGAGATGCGACTCCTTTTGACGTAGGCGTTGATTTGATTTGATTAAGTTGCTTTATGCTTTAGAATTTTCCTCCTAGTCTTCTCCCAAATTGGTGGCTACTCCTAGTCGTTCCTCTGCAGCATGATGGCCTCGTTCTTATTTTTGAATGAATAGATTAGGTTGAGTCTAGGGTCATTTTTATAGAGTTTATGAACTGATTAGGACCATCGATGTTGCTTGGATAGATCGTAGCCATTCATTCGAAAGAGAGACCAATTAGAGCCTGCCACCTAGCCCTAATGACAAAGCAAGCTTCTGAAAATCGACCAACATAGACTAGGCCAGCCAGGTTGGGCTGGGTTCGACCTGGCTCTGGACCAGGTCGACAGCCCTGTCGACAGCCCTGTCGACCTGGCTAGACCAGGTCGACAGCCCAGTCGACCTGGGTGCATTAGGCGGGAGTTTTCCCGCCCTGGCCAATTGGGCCCGATTTTTAAATTTAAACTTGTTTTTCTGAGTTGTTTTATTCTGTTCAAATTTTAAACTTAATTCAGAAACTTCCGGAGGCTATATCTTCTTCATACGGACTCCGTTATTCGAAAACTCGGACTCTATTTCGCGTATTTTTCCGAGACGAACGCAATGGCGTATCCCGTTTCCCTTAGTTCTTTGATTTGAAATTAATTATACTTTAATTTGTAAATTTCACAGTTATAGAATGCACGGGGTGTTACATTCTCCCCCACTTAAAAGGATTTCATCCCCGAAATCTTCAAGTTAGGAGGAATGTATATCCTAACATCAAATCATCCATCTACTCATCCATCAAACACGAGCATCCATTGTCCTTAAAAGACTTCTAATGCTTCATGATCATATGCGAAGTGTGTGTGTACATGTACTTATCTAATGCGAAATCAGGCGGTCTACTGATTCAGTTGACCCCCTTAATGCGAATTATGTAAGTGCCATGAATCCATTATGTATGCAAATTCTTCCTATTCATGATTCTACATGAGTGCACAATCATCCATACAAATGCAACATCCATATGACAACACATTAAAGTTCAACCATATACGAATGCAAACATATATGCATATGCAATATGAAGTGACTGAGCCGATCTAAAACCTAGATTGTGTGTGTATATGCAACCACGAGCAACCACTAGCAATCACTTGCAACCACTTGCAACCATCATCCATAACATGTTTCAATTACATGTTTTCATCCAAAAGGTTTCTACCTAAAAGATAAGGTCGAGGAAATATACCTAAAAAGCGCAACTTAAGGAAAAAGAAAGATCAAGGATGTACCCTCGAAAAGAAAAGGGTAGGCAGTGCGTATTCTAGCTTCAGTTTCCCAAGTCGCGTCTCCCTCGGCGTCGCTCCACTGAACTTTGACGAGTTTGACTTCGCGGTTGCGTAGCTTCTTCACTTCCGTTCCTAGTATGCGGGTTGGAACTTTTCTTATGGTTGCTTCGCGTTCCACTTCGGCCTCTTCGAGGATATTTGGCTCTACCACTTCAGCAGACTCATGTAGACATTTTCGAAGATGTGAAACGTGAAAAACGTTGTGAACTCCGGCCAGTTTCTCGGGTAGTTCTAATCTATAGGCCATTTTCCCAATTTTCTCGATGATAGGGAATGGCCCTACGAACCTCGGTGCTAGCTTTCCTGTGGTTCCAAAACGAACAACGTTCCTTAGCGGAGATACCTTAAGAAAAACTCTGTCCCCAACCTCAAATTCAAGGTCGGTTCTCCTCTTGTCGGCGTAGGACTTTTGTCTGTCTTGGGCCGTCTTCATCCTTCTTCGTATTAAGTCTACTTTCTCTGAAGTCTCTCGGATCATATCTGGTCCAAGTATGAGTTTATCAGTAGACTCCCACCAACAAGTGGGCGATCGGCACAGTCTTCATATAAAGCTTCGAAGGGCGCCATTCCGATGGTTGCTTGATAACTGTTGTTGTAGGCAAATTCCACCAAAGGAAGGTGGTCTTCCCATGTCCCTCCGAAGTCAAGGACGCATAGTCTTAAAAGGTCTTCCAAAACTCTGTTTACTCTCTCTGTTTGGCCGTCGGTTTGCGGATGATAGGCTGTGCTCAAGCATAACTGCGTTCCTACTGCTTCTTGCAGACTCCGCCAAAACTCACTGGTGAAGATGGGGTCTCGGTCACTAACAATGCTGGATGGTATTCCATGGAGTCGAACGATTTCCTTGAGGTAAAATGATGCTAGGGATGAGGCAGTTCTTTTACTTTTGACAGGTAAAAAGTGGGCGCTTTTAGTAAGCCTATCCACTATTACCCAAATGCTAGTGTTGCCTCTCCTAGACCTAGGCAGCCCATCGATGAAGTCCATTGAGATGCTATCCCACTTCCACTGCGGGACCTCCAGAGGATGTAGCAGTCCGCCAGGCTTTTTCTGTTCCGCCTTAACCTGTTGGCACACCATACACTTAGAAACGAACTCTGCCACGTCCTTTTTCATGCCGTTCCAGAAGAAAGTCCTTTTTATATCTTTGTACATTTTATCTCCGCCTGGGTGTATCGTCATCTTGGAGTGATGTGCTTCCTCGAGAACCTTCTTTACTAAATCTTTTGTCTGTGGGACGCATAGTCTTCCGTCTCGCCTTAGCAAACCCTTATCGTCGATGGAGTATCTGTTGAGGTGACTTGAAGTCTCACCCCTAATTAGCCTATCAATCATTTCCACAAGCTGAGGGTCTGCGCGTTGTGTTGTCCTACTGAATCCACTAAAGTTGGGCGCACTTCGAGAGATGCTAGCAGGCCTGGTACAAAATCGGAGGAGGGCCTAAAGTCGAAGCTGGCTATAAACTCTAGGCTTTGTCTTTCAACAAACAACGGGCTTAGGGTCAGTTTCTTTCGGCTCAACGCGTCTGCCACTACGTTGCCTTTGCCCGGAGTGTAGGAGATTTCGAAATCGTACGAGGCAAGAAACTCCATCCATCTCTGTTGCCTCAAGTTAAGATCCTTCTACGAGAAAAGATATTTCAACGATTTATGGTCAGTGTAAAGTTCGAACTTCTCACCTAGGAGATAGTGTCGCCAAGACTTGAGTGCAAAGACGATGGCGGCTAACTCAAGATCGTGGGTTGGGTAGTTCTTTTCGTGCACTTTCAACTGCCTCCCGCCATAAGCTACTACCCTTCCTTCTTGCATTAAGACGGCGCCTAGCCCTGTCCCACATGAATCTGTATAAACAGTAAACATCTTGCTCCCATCTGGCAACGTCAAAACTGGGGCTGTTGTAAGAGCCCTTTTTAGTCGTTGGAAAGCAAACTCGCAATCCAAATCCCAATTGAACACTAGATTCTTCTTGGTCAATTTCGTGAGCGGAGCTGAGATTTTCGCAAAATCCCTTATGAACTTTCGATAGAAACCTGCTAGTCCTAGAAAACTTCGGACCTCAGTTGCATTCCTTGGTGTCTTCCAATCCTGTACCGCCACTACCTTAGCAGGGTCCACTGCTAACCCTTGTTTGGATACTATGTGCCCAAGGAACCTCACCTCTTCTCTCCAAAAGTGGCATTTGGAGAATTTGGCTTTTAGTTGATGGACTCGCAAAGTTTCCATGATTGCCCTTAAGTGCTGAGCATGTTCCTCTTCACTTTTTGAGAAGATAAGGATATCATCTACGAAGACCACTACGAACTTGTTGAGGAAATCTCTGAATACCCTACTCATCAGGTCTACGAAGTAAGCAGGTGCGTTTGTCAAGCCGAAAGGCATGACAAGCCATTCAAAGAAGCCGTCTGGGGTTCTGAATGCCGTTTTATCGATACTATCTTCAGCCACCCTTAGCTGATGAAAACCGGTTGCTAAATCGAGTTGGGAGAAAACAGACGCTCCTACAAGCTGGTCAAATAAATCGTCAATTCTAGGGAGAGGGTGCCTATTCTTTTTCGTTAGCTTGTTGAGCTCCCTATAGTCAACACATAGACGGAGTGAACCGTCCGCCTTTGTAGCGAACACCACTGGAGCGCCCCATTCTGAAATGCTCCTCCTGATGAACCCCTTTTCTAGAAGCTCTTTAATCTGTTTACTGAGCTCTTTCCTTTCTCGTGGAGCCATGTGTCTAACGGGCAACGCAACGGGCTTTGCATTATCAACAAGATATATGCAGAAGTCTATCTCCTGCTTCGGAGGCAAGCCCTTCACTTCTTCGAAGACATCCGGATATTCCCGGACTACTCTAACTGATTGCAAATTTTCAACAGAGGCATCTAGCGATTCAAGATAACTAAGCATAACCGCATACGAGGGATTACAAGAAATTTCCAAAGTGTTACCGAGCTGGGTTAGGAGCCTAACAACCTTTTCTCACAATCAAGGATGGCCCCATTACTGGAGAGCCAATCCATACCCAAAATCAAACCATAACCCGAGAAGCCCAAAACAAAGGCACTACATTGAAATTCTACGCTTAGAATAGAAATTTTCAATCCCAAACAGATCATAGACAAATGAGTTGGGCCCCCAATTGGGTTTGAAACAATTAAGGGGTCCTCTACCATACTAGTTTTTAGGTGCAGAGATTCTACTAAAGCAGACGAGATAAAGGAGTGTGATGCGCCAGAATCAAATAAAGTGCGAACGGGGTGATCATAAAGATAAACTACACTTTCTACAGAAGTATTTATACCTCGCTGTTGCAGAGGTGGCGCTTCTAGCACATGAACTTGTGCCCCTGGGGTGGATCCAGCCCTCTGCCCCTGTCCACGTTTCTTTGGGCAGTCCTTAGTCCTGTGGCCTGTCTCACCGCAAGAAAAACACCCACCATTCTCCTTGGCCTTCTTTTTCCGGCAGTCCTTTACTAAGTGCCCCACTTTGCCACAGAAATTGCACTTCCTCTTCTCTTTGTTGCCTTTCCCGCCTTTCTTAAAGTCCGTCTTCTTAGGCTGCAAACCCTCTTTCTTCCCTTGAGAGCTTTCTGCCTTTGTCTCCTTCTTGCCCTTATCCTCTTCGTTCAGCAATGCCATTTGCACCAGTCTTTCATACGTGACCCCCATGGGTATATGGGTCATGGCCAAACTGTGTAATGGCTCATTTAACCCTTTGACGAAACGGAGAGCCTTCTTGTGCGGGGTGTTGACTAGGTCCAGCCCAAACCTAGCCAGCTCATCGAACTGATTCACATACTCTCTGACTGTCTTGTTCCCTTGCTTAAGAAATAAGAATTTTTCCAACTGCAAACTCCTTTCCGCATCTGAGAGAAATTTAGCCTCAAACCTTGCCCTAAAGTCCTCCCATGTCTCCACTGGTCTTTCTGCATTAGTGACTTCCCACCAGTAGGAAGCCTCGCCCTTTAATAGCCATACTGCCAGTTGTACTTTCTGTCTATCTTCTACCTCAAAGATGATGAATAGGTCCTCGGTTTCTTTCAGCCAATTCCTAGCTGCCACGAAGGACTCAGTTCCATGAAAATCCTTTCCTCCCATAGCTTTAAAATCTTTACATATCTTAGCGAACGTGTTTCCCCGTGGAGGAGGTGGAGGAAGAGGTGCTGCTGCAGCTGGCTGATTTCCTGCAGCTGGGGGAGGAGGAACGGTAGGACCTGGCTGAGTGGCCCTTGCCTCTAAGAACCGTCTAAACCAACCAGGTATTGGTACCCCTTCCGGCAAGTTAAGTTCTTCGGACATGCTGAAACAAAAAGGATAGATTCAAAACGAAGGATAAGAGATAGTACCTATGGCTTTGGGAGGGGGACTTTGCCTTTTTAAAATAAAATAATATTTTTCTTTTAAAAATGCTTCTTTAAATTTCCTTTTTGAAAATAATTTTTTCAAAACTTTTTATCTTATCTGGTAAACCTATGCTATGATACCAAGTGAAACACCCCACCTCCGTTAGGGTCACTCTCAAAGGGAATGCCCTAATTTTGGTGGAGGTTTATAAGTATAAGTCACAGATATACAAGACAGATATAAGAACACATATTTTGTAAGCAGCAGAAAAACAGCAACTTTTATTTCATAAAAGCAAATACGTGTTACAACAACATCACCATGATTGTCTTACATCCTTTCCAAAAACATAACATAACACTTTCATAATCTGTCTTGATTACATCTTTTAAAGAAGCATAAAGAAAACATAAATAAACTGCAAAAGCCCCGTAGTTGTTGTCCAAAGCCATGGTTCAAAACGAAAAAGTCCAAGCAATACATTTCTCCTCTTCAAGCTGGATATTAAGGCTGGTCAAGCTGCAGTGTTCCCTCCCTGTGGACCTGGGGGGGGGGGGAACGGAAGAAAAGAAGACGAAAGAAAAGTAGAGTCAGACATAAAGCCTGAGTAAGTCTAGGACTATTATGTCTATGAATAAAGAACTGGGTATGATAAGTATAAACAAGAAGTGGGAAAGCACTATAAACTTAGTAAAGTTGTCTAGGGTCGAATATACTATCGTACCCCATGTTAATCTCTGAACCCATATAAACTAGTTCCCAACAGGCACCCCATAATCAGGGTGAAGTGATCCATTCTATGATGATCGGCTCCTACTCGCATAGTTACATGTGTCTTACGGCCCCCGATGTTGTAGTTACCTATGCTGGTCCCACCATGGGGTGTATCAAGTCCCATGGCAGCGGCCCGACACAACCCTAGAATGCACAGGTATACTACTGGTGCCCAGTGCCTTATTTTTCTGCGCCGGAGTGTGTGCACGCCCGCACCCCGTTAGAACCTACACTGCTACACCACCGCCGTCGATTTGACCTCTTACAATCAGCCCAGTAATCGTGCCCCACCCTGCCTAGTTTCAGGGTATCATGATACACCTTATAGGGTTACTGCTGAAAAGGGTCCCCCGTTACTAGGTTTTCTATCTCTAGCCAACATGCTAAGTTGGTTAAGTGTTTTATAACCTAACCCCCAATCAGTCTGTTTAGTTTAGCATGTTCCATTTTGATTAAGTCTTTAGTTCACTTAATCCTAACAATCCTGACTCAGCCTTAATTGTCTTATTAAAGCCTTGACCTCTCACATTAGACAGGTATTGTTGTGGCTGCCTGTTGCCGGTTGGTTCCGGGCAGTCTTACGCCACAACTCAGTCTAACCTCGGGTCCTTATTGGGCTCCATGTTTAACCTCCCACATTGGATAGGTATTGTTGTGACCACTGGACAGCCGGGCGGTTCCGGGCAGGTTTACATCACAACTCAATCCAACCTCGGGTTAAACACATCGTATTTTCTACATTTACATATTTTGTCTTTCTTCTTTATTTATATGTAAATATTTGCGGCCCATTATTAAAAATCAATGGTGTAAAGGTTACACCAATCATGGGCCCAACCCATTCTTGAATTTGGGCCCCTCTACTTTATCTTTTCATTTATTAATTAATTTAGCCCAACGTTATTTTCCCCCGTTTAATACGTTCGTTTATTATATATATGTTGGGCTTAACCTTTTTAAGCCCAACTTAGCCATGCGAAAGAGGGGAGGCTTAAAGCGTGATTATATACACAAAAAGGGGAATGTGAACGCATGAACTTGCAACATAACGTTGGAACTACAAAATAGAAACTGGTGTACTTGCATAGTAGTAATGTATACTTTGGTTATAAAGCATAAGTGACATGAACCAAAGCATGTAAACTTGTAGTTGAGATAAGAATCTAAATTGGATATCATTATTGACACATAGTCTTAACTACAACATAAACCTATGTTTTTATTTAGGCATAATGTCAAACATAAGCAAATCATGTTCATAAGATTCCTACATGTTTACAAAGGGGTTTACTTTTGTTACTAATACAAAAGCATAGTTCAACTTGAATTATTCCAACTTAATCATGATTCTAAATCTATTCACCTAACCATGGCGCACATATACTTATGGCATAAATATTTCTAAACATGAAATCATGATTTTTTACTTTAGTCATGCAAACTTGAAATTAGGATTTTGAATCTAGCCTAGCTATGTACCACATATGTCATCATATAATTCTTGTTAACAATATAGACCTAACATGGTTTTCAATTATGCAAAATATCAATCATAGCCTAGTCATATTCATGAGTTCGCAAAGAGGTTTTCTAGTGCAAAAGTATGGCTTAATACATAGATCATGATGCCAAATTTTCAACATAATTTCATATGAATTATAATAACCCAAATTTGTTCCAATTACACACAAAATGATTTTTGTACAAAAATACACATTATGATGGCATAGTAGCAAAACCCCAAACTTGCATGAATTTCAATTTAAACAACTACATACATGTAGCTTCAACATGAATTACATAATTTGCGAATATTCCAAACGTATACTTGCATAAAACTACCGCAAACATGTAGTTTTTATAATGAATAACATGCTTTGCGAATATCCAAACGTATACATGCATAAAACTACCGCAAACATGTAGTTTCTATAATGAATAACATAATTTGAGAATATCCAAATGTTATACAATATTCCAAATCGATAAGAATCATAGTAGCGCACAAATATGAATTACTTATCACCACAAATCAAATATACAAGCCAACACAGTTATTTGTTCATACCAAAATAATACTCTACTTACAATCGTGTGGCGAATTATCCAATTTAGGAATTTGGAGATGCGACTCCTTTTGACGTAGGCGTTGATTTGATTTGATTAAGTTGCTTTATGCTTTAGAATTTTCCTCCTAGTCTTCTCCCAAATTGGTGGCTACTCCTAGTCGTTCCTCTGCAGCATGATGGCCTCGTTCTTATTTTTGAATGAATAGATTAGGTTGAGTCTAGGGTCATTTTTATAGAGTTTATGAACTGATTAGGACCATCGATGTTGCTTGGATAGATCGTAGCCATTCATTCGAAAGAGAGACCAATTAGAGCCTGCCACCTAGCTCTAATGACAAAGCAAGCTTCTGAAAATCGACCAACATAGACTAGGCCAGCCAGGTTGGGCTGGGTTCGACCTGGCTCTGGACCAGGTCGACAGCCCTGTCGACAGCCCTGTCGACCTGGCTAGACCAGGTCGACAGCCCAGTCGACCTGGGTGCATTAGGCGGGAGTTTTCCCGCCCTGGCCAATTGGGCCCGATTTTTAAATTTAAACTTGTTTTTCTGAGTTGTTTTATTCTGTTCAAATTTTAAACTTAATTCAGAAACTTCCGGAGGCTATATCTTCTTCATACGGACTCCGTTATTCGAAAACTCGGACTCTATTTCGCGTATTTTTCCGAGACGAACGCAATGGCGTATCCCGTTTCCCTTAGTTCTTTGATTTGAAATTAATTATACTTTAATTTGTAAATTTCACAGTTATAGAATGCACGGGGTGTTATAGATGAAGTGCTTAAAGAATGTCATCACTCGAAACTAACTATACATCCCGGTGGTAACAAGATGTAGTGAGACATGAAGCAGACCTACTACTGGGAAGGGATGAAGAGAGACGTTGGGAAGTTTATATCCAAGATGCCAGCTAGTTAAAGACGAGCAAAGGAAGCCTAGTGGATTGTTACACCGTTGAAAATTCCCGAATGGAAATGAGAACAAGTCTCGATAGATTTCATTGGCGGTTTACCAAGGACTAGATTAGGTCACGATAGTATTTGGGTGATTGTGGATCGATTGACCAAAAGTGCAAGGTTTACACCGATCAAGTCAAATAGAACGACAGCTAAGTTGGCTGAACTATATATGAAGTGGGTAGTGAGATTTCATGGAGTACCCAAAGGTATTGTAAGTGACCGAGATCCATTATTTACTAGTGGGTTTTGGAAGAGCTTACAAGAGGCTTAAGGGTCAGAATTACATCTCAGTACCGCGTACCATTCCCAAATCGACGGTCAAACAGAGAGGGTGAATCATGTATTAGAGGATTTCCTGAGAGCTTGTATATTGGATTTTGGAGGTTCGTGGGATGACCATTTGCGTCTGGTTGAGTTCGCGTATAATAATAGTTATCAGTCCAGTATTTGTATGGCTCCATTTGAAGCTTTGTACAGAAGACCGTGCAACTCACCATCAGGTTGGTTGGAGACCGGTGAGAAATTTGTGCTTGGGCCAGATGTAATAAGAGAAACTTCAGATAAGATCAAGGTTATTCAATAGAGAATGCAGGCTTCCCAAGATAGGCAGAAGAGTTATGCTGATAAAAGATGAAGAGAATTGAAATTTTCCATTGGGACTTGGTATTCGTCAAGATTTCCCCGTTGAAAATTGTGACTCGGTTTGGTAGAAGAGGTAAATTTGCACCAAGGTTTGTTGGTCCATTCCCAGTTCTCAAACAAGTTGGGAATTTAGCATATAAAGTTGGGTTGCCTTACAAGATGGCGGGAGTTCACGACATATTTCATATTTCCCAGTTAAGGAAGTTCGTGCACGATTCTGATATGACTGATTCGCCAGATCAATTGGATGATATCAGGTAGAATTCGAAGCAGTTGAGAGCCGCAGGACGATTCGTATTGTCAAACACGATACGAAACAACTTCGAAGGAAGACGATGAGACTAGTCAAGGTCCGGTGGGGCGATAATGAGAATGACTGTACTTGGGTAACAGAGGAGAGCATAAGGAAGTCATATCCAGAACTCTTTGCTTGGTAAGATTTTAAATCACGATATAGTTATTCCCTTGTTAGTAAACCGCATGCTAGGATAAGCTTGTTGTGTTATTGTGTATGTTTGATTGTTTGTAAATAATTGATAGGCAAGCGGGACACCATTGTATGTTTCTTAGTTAAGAAATTTCGAGGGCGAAATTTCTTAGGGGGGGAGAGTGTAACGACCTGCATTCTACGTATCGGAGGATCGTAGAATATTTATTTTATTTTCATACAAAGTCGTATGGTCATGTAACTTTGGGATAACGACTATTGGGGTAATTTCCCATGTTCATGATTTTTGCCAAATTTTAAATGACCGTTTTACCCATATCGAATCTTTTTTCGCCTATAACTTTTGATTGGTAAGAAGTTCTGACCTGAAACCACTTCCATTGGACTCGGCTGATGGTTTACCTTTCCGTAGAGTGGTCACATTAATCAAAAGGACTTAGCGTTTGGGAGATATGGCTGAAATAAGGTTTGGAAGATGAAAAACAGCATAATCGGGCTTAATAGGGTGATTAGCAGCTAGGCCCATAACCCATTTCGGGATTAGGGTTATATGGGAGGCTGAAAGGGTTTGGGAAAACATTTCATTTCAGTTTTCTAGCCACCACAAACATTTCTCTAATCCTAGCAATGGCCTCCAGCTTCTAAACTACCACCCAATCACATTCTAATCCAATATTAAGCTAATCAACATCAAATCAAGGCAAATTAACATCAAATTGGAGGTAGAGCTACTGTGTTGCATTGGGATTCGAACCAAATCAGATATATTTTCATATCTGAGATTTATTTGTGGCTAAGATGAGTAATTAGAATGTTTTTACACTAATTACGGTTAATTAGGGGTGATTAGTGATAATTAGCGAAATTATGACTCAGAAAAATATGGAAAAATATGCTAAAATTTTAAAATATTATTTTATGCCTCTATTATAATTTTGGATTAATTTGGATTAAGTTTGCTAATCCTATATTAAAACATGATTAAGGGGATAAAGGGGAAAATCATGGATTTTGTGTATGTTGATCAAAAACAACCTACATGCTTGATGTTTTGACCTTTTTGATTGAACCTATATGTTGCTACTGTTGTTTGGAATGTTTTATTATTATTTAGTGAAGTTAGAATGGTTGAAAATGCCTTCATATGGCCAAAATGGACGAAACATGCTTGTTGGAAAAGTGCAGGAAATGGATCGGATCGGGTCCCTGAACTTGCTCGTGCTCACTACCCGAACCGCGAGCCGTGAACCTTTCCCGAGCCGCCTGCAAGCACAGTGCCCAAACCGTACCGTGGGCCACCTACCCCTCACAAACCAGACCCATGCTAGGATCACGAATCGGACCCAAGCGAGTCACAAGCCGTTGAGTGCTCTGAACCGACCCGGAGGATTATGCACTCATGAACCGAATTGGAGCACGACCCGAAGGACACAACCCAATCTTAAGGAGGCATCACGACCGATCCGAACCGGTTGCTCCATCACGACCGGAGTGAGACCTACGAACCAGTTACCCCTGAACCGAAGTATGAGCGCAAACAGAAGCTTGGAGTCATGAATCGAACCAAGGACATGACCGAATCGAACCGGAAGAGACCAAAACTTGAGATGCAAAGGAAGTCCAAATGGGAAGTTACTACTCATGATCCATATGGGAACCAACGAATTAACTTCCAGAGTTGGGCTTTGCTGCGGGATGTGTGCAAAGGGGTTATCGATGTCTATAGCTTTGGTTCACCACTGAGAGACGGTTTAATGGTTATGGATCAGCGCAATGACGTCATTAAGACTCCCAAAGGCAAAGTGGTTGTAGCATGGCTATGGATCAGTGCAATGGGACCATTAGGACTCCCAAGGGCAAAGTGATCATAGCAAAGGATTAGTGGCTATGGACCAGCGCAATAGGGTCGTTAAGGCTTCCAAGGGCAAAGTGGTTGTAACAAAGGATTTGGTAATCAAAGTGGTGGATACCGTATGCTTTACGCACTGAGTGAGAGATGTGAGGATGATTACTATGTTTGATGTTTGCTATCACTATGAATTGCACACTCTCATTTTATACCTTATGTTAGTGTCACCTTAGAGTACTGTACATCTTGTTGTGCTAACTCTTTGGTTGCAGGTCCAGGTTCAGGTATGATCATTTATACCTGTTATTGCTTTGTTTTGCTGCTATCGCTCATAGCCTCATACCAGACTTTTGTCTAACCCAGAGTTTTATGCCTCTTCTTATTACTCTGGGTGCTCCTAAACGAGTAGACTAAAGACAAGTTAGGTGGTTATGCATGAGTAGTTGTCTGGAGACGAGAAGGAGGCTTCCACGTACTATTTACATATATTCTCCCTATGTTGTTGTTGGTCACTGGTTTGGGCATTAGTAGTGTACCTCTTTCATTTTTCTTTAGAGAGTATTTTGAAGTTGTAATAATGATGGTTTGGATCATAAGCTGTATTTTGGATTCTGCTGCTATAATGGTTTAGTTTTCAGCTTATGCATTGTCTCTCCTATTTTATGTCAAGTTATGTTACTATTATATTTTATTCCATGCGTTGTGAGATATATTACAGGTTCTTGACCATTCATAGTTTCAAAACCCTTTCTTTTGACGACCGTTCCGTGCTAGCTGGACATTGGCATAGCGCATTTCGGGGAAATGTCCGCTGGTAGGGGGGCCATCACAATTGCACTGGCACCACTAAGGAGATGGTTAATCGTTTTTCTTTTTACAGATTGAACGATGAGCTGAAATACGAGGAGCACGGTGAGGAATCCCGCATCGGGAGTTGAAGAGGGAGCGGGTTCGGGGGCCAACAATGGGAATTTCCCTGATATAAGGACGAAGTTTACTGCCTTCATGCGAGAGATGCTTAGGGATGCTCAGGGAGCAGTTCCTAATGCTGTTACTGGTAGTGGTGCAGTAGCGCAGGCGCCTAGGGCCAATTTCACCAAGCTTAACAAGGATTATACTAGTCTTAGTGTGAAGCCATTCCATGGAACGGAATCGGCTACGGAAGTTCAAGATTGGTTTGACAGTTGTGAGTGCATCTTCGAGGATTTATGGATTGATGATGCAATGAAAAGAAAGTTATTATCGCGTCAGCTTCAAGGACGGGCTATGAATTGGTGGAATGCCATTAAAGTAGCTACTCCCGAGGATCAAATTAATTGGAATCAATTTAAGACTCGCTTCAGTGACAAGTTTATTCCAGCTGCTCAAAAATCAGAATTATTTAGGAAATTTTTGGAACTTAAGCAAAATGGAATGGAAGTCTCGGAAAATATTGCTGGACTCGATACCTTATCGAAATATGGATTATCTCTTATTGATACTGCCGAGAAGAAGAACGAAAAGTTCATAACTGGCTTAGATGAGTACTTAGGGGGAAGACTTATAAAACATATCGATGAGTTTTTGGAATCTATTGTTGGAAAGGCCTTGAGATCAGAGAGCCTTTACCCTAAGTCGAAGACCGTGGTTGCTATTGTATCTACAGAAGAGCCAAAACCACAGGCAAGCGGTGAAGGCATGAAAAATTCCTAAAATAAGAGAAAATAGAACCAAACTAGGGTTGGTCAGAAAAGAAGAATAAGAAAGATATCAAGTGCTTTATCTGTGGCAAGAAGGGACATTATGCCAGAGACTGTTGAGTGAAGCCAGGGGAGTGAAAGTGCTTCAATTGTGTCCAAGTGGGACATATCAAAGATAAATGTCCACAACCCCCTAAGGAGAAGTAGATTGTGAAAGAATATGCTATCAATGTTGTTCCTTCTTCGTCGAATGCCCTACTACGGTGGAGAATGGAAAGGATGTCGTTATTCAAGGTATGATTTCAATTTATGATGTTCCTGTTCGAGTACTTTTTGATATCGGGGCTTCCTATTCCTTCGTATCTAGTGATCTGGTAGATAGGTTGGAATTGGAACCCGAGATTGTCGATAGACCTTTAGTTGTGAGGAACCCGATCGGTGGTTAGACTAGCCTTTGTATGATTTGTCGTAATTTGGTCTTATCGAGTCATGGATGTATGATTGCTTGTGATTTCTTTGTTTTGGGCTTTACTAGGTTTGACACTATTTTGGGAGTCGATTAGCTCCAAATGTATGGGGTGGTGGTAGACTGTGAGGGGTCTTCGGTGACCATTAGAGCGGATGATGGGCAGAGAGTGGTATTGGGTTCCCTACCTAGTGATGGGGTGATGTCTAGTTTTCTAAATTCCCTCGACATCCTGCATGATGAGTTATCATATGTGCCTATTGTTGGCGAGTATCCGGACATCTTCTGTGACCAGACTTCCACCACACCGAGAGATCGAGTTTCGGATTGATTTAGTGAAAGATGTCAGGCCTATAGTGATGCCACTTTGTCGTATGGCGCCAAGGGAGAAAAGAGTGCTCAATGTGCAAGTAGGCAATCTTTTGAAGAAGGGATTTATCCGGAGAAGTGTTTCCGAGTGGGGAGCACTAGTTGTATTTGCTACCAAGGCTGATGGTTCCCTTTGCTTTTGTGTGGACTACTGCGAGTTGAACAAGGTGACTAGGAAGAATAATATCCTCTTCCACGGATAGATGATTTGTTTGATCAACTGAATGGAGCAAGAGTATTCTCCCAGTTGGATTTCACGGCGGGATTTCATCAGCTCCGAGTAGCTGCTGAGAGTATACCTAAAATGATATTTCAGACGCCGATTGGATTCTATGGGTGGTTCGTCATGCCATTCGGGTTGACCAATGCACCCGCATATTTTGTGGATCTTATGAAAAGGGTTTTCAGGGATCAATTAAATAATTTTGTTCTTGCGTTCATAGACGATACCTTGATTTACTCGAGGATAGAGGAAGAACACAAGGAACATTTAAGGACAGTGATAGAGGTGTTGAGGAAACACCAATTGAAAGCAAAATTTTGTAAGTGTCACTTCTGGAGGAGGGAAGTGATATTCTTAGGCCATGTTATTTCAGGGAATGGTATTGCCGTGGATCCTGCGAAGGTGGCTACGGTGCAAGATTAGTCTATGCCCAAGAAGCAACGGATGTGAGAAGTTCTTGGGATTAGTTAGATATTATCGTAAGTTTATTCAAGACTTCTCCAAGACAGCGGCGCCGTTAACTCGATTTACCAAGAAGAATCGAGCTTTTGCTTGGGCCGAAAGGTGTGAGAATGCATTTAAGAGTCTAAAGGATAAGTTAATATGTGCACCAGTGTTAGTTATTCCTAAAGGGAATGAAGAAATGACGGTATACATGGATGCCTGTGGTACCGGACTAGGTGTTGTACTGATGCAAGGAGGTAGGGTTGTAGCTTATGCTAGTCAGCAACTGAAACACCATGAGAAAAGATATCCTGCCCATGATTTGGAATTGGTGGTGAGCGTGTTCGCATTAAAATATGGAGACACTATCTCTTGGGAAAAAGATTCGAGTTGTTTACCTATCATAAGTCATTGAAGTATCTTTTCTCTCAAAAGGATTTAATTCTTCGTCAGTAGAGATGGTTAGAGTTCTTGGCTTCATATGATTTCAATATCGCACACACACCCGGGAAGGGCAATGTGGTAGCTGATGCATTGAGTAGGAGACATGTCAGTTTGGGAGGCTATGTTCCTTGAATGGAGGCAACTGGAGTATATTGCGGAATATGATTTCAGACCTAAGTGCTAATTGGATCCAGAGATATTAGCAAATTTGACAATCCGACCGACTTTGATTGAGCGTATCGGTACCAGTCAGAGGGACGATCCTAACATATTGGAAATCATCTCAAGGTGGAGATGGGTATCGACGGTGAGGAGATGAACAAGTATGGACTTGATGGATAAGGATGGCTTTGAAAGAATGGGAGACTAGTTGTACCCAATGTTAATGGATTGAGAGATGAAGTGCTTAGAAAGTGTCATCACTTGAAACTGACTATACATCCCGATGGCAATAAAATGTATCGGGACGTGAAGCATACCTACCAGTGGGAAGGGATGAAGAGAGACATTGGGAAGTTTATATCCAAGTGCATGAATTACTAATTAGTTAAAGCCGAACAAAAGAAGCCTAGTGGTCTGTTACAACCGTTGGAAATTCCCGAATGGAAATGGGAACAAGTCTCAATGGATTTCATTAATGGTTTACCAAGGACTAGAACAGGTCATGATAGTATTTGGGTGATTGTGGATCAATTGACCAAAAGTGCAAGGTTTATACTAGTCAAGTCGAATAGAACGACAACCAAGTTAGCAGACTATATATGAAGTGGGTAATGAGATTTCATGGGGTTCCTAAAGGTATTATGAGTGACCGAGATCCATTATTTACTAGTGGGTTTTGGAAGAGCTTACAAGACGCCATAGGGTCAGAATTACATCTCAGTACCGCGTACCATCCTCAAACCGACGATCAAACGGAGATGATGAATCATATATTAGAGGATCTCTTGAGAGCTTATATATTGGATTTTGGGAGGTCATGGGATGACCATTTGCATTTGGTTGAGTTTGCATATGATAATAGTTATCAGTCCAGTATTGGCATGGCTCCATTTGATGCTTTGTATGGAAGACTGTGCAATTCACCATCATGTTGGTCGGAAACCAGTGAGAAATTGATGCTTGGGCCAGATATAATAAAAGAAACTTCAGATATAATCAATGTTTTTCAACAGCGGATGAAGGCTGCCCAAGATAGGCAGAAGAGTTATGCTGATAAAAGGCGAAGAGATTTGAAATTCTCCGTTGGTGACTTGGTATTCGTCAAGATTTCTCCGTTGAAGAGTGTGATTCGATTTGGTAGGAGAGATAAGTTGGCACCAAGATTTGTTAGTCCATTTCCAGTTCTCAAACAAGTTGCGAATTTACCTTATAATGTTGGATTACCTAACAAGATGGCAGGAG
Source organism: Allium sativum (assembly GCA_030737875.1). Lineage (NCBI taxonomy): Eukaryota > Viridiplantae > Streptophyta > Magnoliopsida > Asparagales > Amaryllidaceae > Allium > Allium sativum. Next base: position 837,188,911 of record CM060916.1, read on the forward strand.
TGCACAACGTATTTTATGTTTCGCAGTTGAGGAAGTTCGTGCACGATCTGATATGACTATTTCACTAGATCAGTTCGATGATATCGAGGTAGAATCTAAGGCAGTTGGAAGCCGCAGAACGATTCGTATTGTCAGACACGATACGAAGCAACTTCGGAGGAAGACGGTGAAACTGGTTAAGGTCCAGTGGGGGTGATAATGAGAATGACTATACTTGGGAAACTGAGGAGAGCATAAGGAAGTCATATCCAGAGCTCTTTATCTGGTAAGATTCGCGATATAGTAATTCCCTTTTTCGTTAATCGCATGCTAGGATAGGCTTGTTGTGCTATTATTGTGTTTGATTGTTTGTAAATGGCTGATAGGCATGCGGGGCACCATTTTATGTTTTCTAGGTTAAGGAATTTCGGTGGAGAAATTTCTTAAGGGGAGAGAGTGTAACGACTCGCATTCTACGTATCGGAGGATCATAGAATATTTATTTTCATACGAAGTCATATGGTCGTTTAACTTTGGGAAACGACTATTGGGGTCATCTCCTACATTCACGATTTTTGCCGAATTTTAAATGATCGTTTTACCCCTAGAGAATCTTGTTTTGCCTATAACTTTTGATTGGTAAGGATTTTTGACCTGAAACCACATCTATTGGATTTGGATAATGGTTTCCCATTCCGTAGAGTGGTCACATTAATCAAACAGACTTACCGTTTGGGAGATATGGCTGAAATAAGGTTTGGAAGATGGAAACACCTTAATCAGGCTTAGTAGGGTGATTAGCAGCAGCCCCATAACCCATTTCAGGATTAGGGTTATGCGGGGGCTGAAAGTGTTTAGAGAAAGATCCCCTTTCATTTTTCTAGCCGCCACAAACATTCCTAGAACCCTAGTAATGGCCTCCTTCTTCCAAATCTATCTTTAATCACTAATTAGTCAAATCTACATCAAATCAAATCGGATTAGCACCAAATTTGAGGTTGGGAGGGCTGCTGCAACACATTGGAATACGAACCAAAATAGTAAAAGTTCAAATCTATCATTTATTATTGGCTAAGATGAGTGATTAACATGTTTATTCATTAATTATGCCTAAGTAGGAGTGATTAGTGATAATTTGTGAAATTATACACCTAAACATTATGTAAAAATATGTAAAAATCATATTTTATGTCGCTGGTATGAATTTGGATTAAGTTTTCTAATCATATAGTTAAGCAAGTTAAGGGGAAAATCATGGATTTGGTATGTTTGATCTAAAATAGCCTATGTGATTGATGTTTTGACCTTTTTGATTGAACCAATATGTTTTTACTGTTGTTTGGGATATTTTATGATTGTTTAGTAAAGTTAGAATGGTTGAAAACATTGTCGTATGACGAGAACGGATGAAATAAGCTCGTTGGAAAACTTGCAGGGTTTCGGATTGGATCGGAGGTGGAGGACCGAACCGAACCGGAACTTGGCACAAGAGAAAGCATGGCAAAAAGGAAGACTACTTGAGTTGAGTTGGGATCGTATCAGACTAAGGCAAGAGAGTGGGATCGGATCGGAGGGGAAGCTTCGAGCCAAGCAGAGGAGCACGGACTGAACCGGATGGGGATGGCCGAACCGACCGGGAAGCTTGAGCGAGGAAAGGAGAACTAAACCGAACAAAATGTAGGACTTGAACACCATTCGACTCGAACCGAATAGGAGGCAGTGGACCAAACCGAACACCAATTCGACTAAAACGCGAGATGCAAAGGAAGTACAAATGGGAAGTTATTGCTCAGGATCCAGATGGGAACCAACAAGTTAACTTCAAGAGATGGGCTTTGCTGCTGGACGTGTGCAAAGGGGTTATTGATATCTATAACTTTGGTTCATCATTTAGAGAGGGGGCATGTAGACGAACCAGGGCCAGGGCTGTGTGGACTGGTTGACCCATGACCTAGAGCCAGGGCTGCCTGGACTGGGTGGGTTATTGACTATAGACCAGGGCTGTATGGTCATAACAATAGTTGTATGGGGTGGGACTCCATCATGGCCCTAATGGATCTAGTGATCAAAGCGATGGATATCGTATGTTTTATGCACTGAGTGAGAGATGTGAGGATGATTACTATGTTTGATGTTTGCTACCACCATGACACGCACACTTCCATTTTACATTTTATGTTAGTGTTACCCTAGAGTATTGTACATCAGGTTATGCTAACTCTTTGGTTGCAGGTCCAGGTTAGGTATGATTATTTACACCTATTATTGCTTTATTTAGTGGTATAGATTTGTTATCGTTCACGCCAGACTTTCGTATGACCCAGAGTTTTATGTCTCTTCTTGTTACTCTGGGTGCTCCTAAACGAGCAAACTAGAAGCAGGTTAGGTGGTTATGCACGAGTAGTTGTCCAGAGACGAGCAGGAGACTTCCACGTGCTATATATATATATTCTCTCTGTGTTGTTGTTGGTCACTGCTTTGGGAATTAGTAGTGTACCTCTTTTATTTCCTTTCAGAGACAGTATTTTGATGTTGTAATAATTGGATATGAAGCTGTCTTTTGGATTCAGCTACTCTAATGGATATGGTTTAATTTTCAGCTTATATACTGTCTCGCTTGTTTTATATCAAGTTATTTTATTATTATATTTTATTCCATGCGCTCTTAGATATACTACAGCTTCTTTGATAATTCATCGTTTCAAACCCTTTCTTTTGGCGATCGTCACGTGCTAGTCGGGCATTGGCACAACGCATTTCGAGGGAATGCCGGTTAGTACGGGGCGGCCGTCACATTGGTGCTCAAAGTTTGAAACTTGGTCAAATAAAAGATTATTTGTCTGCCTCTATTTCTCAATAGCTGCTTCGATATGTTCAAGAGAAGCTTTCAACCACTCGTGCTCATCACTTAAAGCCGCGTTCGCTTCCCGGAGTCGGGTAACCTCTGAAGAATGTAAAGAAGGCATTGTTTTAGACAAGAACCATCTTTTAGTAATCCGAGAAAGAAATGAAATCCAATTAGCCATCATGATGAATTAAAGATAAGAAAAAAGTTAGGAAAGGGAAGTAATCTCTACCAAAAGCTGTTGTTCGACTAAGTACTGATAATAACCCTCTCCGTATGAACAAGTGGAATGTAACGAAATGTTCGTAACTTCGAGGGAAGAAAGTGTGAGTCTCACAAGATCGTCAAAACTCATGGTTGGCATGGGAGACCTCGGGAGGTTGACATGTTGAGAGGCAGAAGTTTGAATCATAGCGCGTTTTTCCTTTTCTAAAGAACTCGGAAGAGTTGGAAACTCGACCTTCTTGCTCATGATCGAAAGTACCTTCGGGAGAAGCGTAGTAGTGGTAATAGTAGAATCAATGGTAGAAGCTGTGGAAACAAAAACTTCTCGGTCAGCAATCCCGACAACAGCATCCTGTGACAAAAAAACAGAAGCATCACGTTTCAATCTTTTAGCCTGTAATTCAATGATCGATTCGGCTAGCCTCTTGATAGCGACGGCAGTGGATCGATCTAGAGCATCGGTGGGAGTTACAACTTCAGAAGCCAAGTCCCCTAGTCAAATGTAAATACAAAATTAAACTCAAAAGTGAATATCTTACAAATTAAAGTCGCTCCGAAAAGAAAGTAACAATCCCAATAAGTATACCTGGAACAAAGGAGACGAAATAGTAAATGCGTTCGAACCCAAAGTCAAATGCTTGGATCCTAAGAAATATATGGGTGGGCGCCCCAAGATCTTTTGCTCACCGGGGAGAATGTTATATTGACGCAATTTGTCCATGGTCAACAAAACTGATCGACTCAGTGGCTCTTCAAATGCTTTGGAAATAATTTCAAGTGTGCAAGACTCACTCTTCGTTAAAGCAACTCTTTTGGAAGCAGGATCTGGGAAAGAAAGTAAAGTCAAACAAAGCCTAGGAAAATATGGTTACTGCTGAGCAAGTAGGGGGACTCACCAAAATCTGAAAAATCACCCGAAATACTGACATGACATTTAATAAATAAGAACCGATCTTCCTAGGGCCTAGTCTTACTAATACTATCGCTATTAAATTTCTTCAAAGAATTGACAAGCAAAATAGGAGAACCTACTCCTTTCGAAAACCATACTAAATGCTGAACAAGATTATAAATAAGGGAAGCCTGACCCAATTCGAGTGCCAAAACTTCGAGACATAAAAGTAAAGTATAGGTATTTGGCAGAAGTTGGATATATACAATTCCTAGGTCCCGTAAGATTCGAGATTTAAAAGCCGGAAAGAGAAAGAAGCCTCCATGCTAAATGTGGATGGCAGAATATGCAAAGTAACCTTCTGAAAGATTTCTGATATTATCCCAATTAGTGGAAGGAACAACATCCACATAGACATTCCGTAGCTGTCAAGATTGGAGTTTACTTTATCCTGAGAAGTAATGAGAAATTCCTTTAAGGTGAATGGTTTTTTCTTCCGAAAGGTGTTAGGAACGCCAGACTTTTGTGGATTAGAGCTCTTTTTGTCGGACATTATGCTGCCACGTGATATAATTTCATAACACACGCATTAATACTGCATCCCTTTATACAAAATGGGTAGACAACATGTAAACCTATTAATGCTAGAAATTCAAACTATTACATATTTAGATAGTCCTAAATATTAATCTGGACAGAATTCATGCAAGGTTTGCGTTCACTTAGAAACAATCAAGCCTTTAGTGATGAAAAATTAGCTACGATGGCCCCCAAAAAACAAAAAGAAATAAAGGAACGGTGCCAGGAAGATTAAAAGGAACTAGTAACGGTTAAACTAGGATCAAATGATCCTAAGTCATCACCAAAAGCCTGATTGGCCTTCAGGTCCGACACACATGAAGACAAAGTTGAAAGGTCACGACAATAAAGCACTTAAACTTTACGGACACCAAAACCAAAGAAAGAACCATCTCTTCGATAGCCCTTTCGGATGATTCACCATTCTCGGATTAATCCGACACTACGTACTAAACAAATGTAGGAATTGGTGTCGGTACAATCGGAACAAACGAGTCGATAACATTGACGACGAGCTCACCAGCACCGAAGGCAAAAATTTCACCTTATAAGAGTAAATAACCTTTCTAATTAAAATTATGCATCTCGAACCTCCTAGAAATTACATTGGGGGAAAGAGCATTCGTTTAGTTCACCATGAATCATAATCTAAATTGCCTATGATTAAATAACTGGTATTTCACATGCAAAATCCTAATTGATTTAAGTGATAATCTTAAATTTCTTCTTATAATTGAAGTAAGAATACTTATAGAGGATTGAATCTGAATTTCTCGAAAATCTTTGGTAATTCTCGATGAACAGTAACCTGGTTCGAGTAATTAATGTTGAAGGTAAAATAGTGTTGAAGAAGAAGAGGAATAATTATGCCAAATCACTTTTAATCCAAGCCATACAGGCAAGAACCAATCAACGAATCCGATCGAGGAAGAGCAAGAGACAGAGAATCAAAACGCCGAAGAGACATCGAAGTTTGACTAGAAAAGTCGAAATTACCCCTTCACATGGGGGGCAAGTGTTACTACCAAAATTAACTCCGAAACAGGCTGTCGGTGAAGGAAAAATGTAACGTCACAAGCATAGAAGAATAATCTATAAGCAAGAATCAAACATAAGGTAAAAATGAGAGCATAAGGGAACAACCCGAAATGTAGGCAACCGACACCATCATTGAAGAAAAGAACTCAAAACCAATACAAATAAACGATACCGACAGGGTAATTCCTACACGAAGGATAGATAACGGAGGTTCATCTAAAAACGGAAGCCAAAGAAAAGAAAGATCAAGAATCCTACAGACCGAGACCTAAAAGGACGAGAGGGCTATCGGCATTAACTTGCTTAATACCGATGCATCGAGACGCGAGAGCACCAATGGCGTAGAGTATGAAGAATAGGGAATCATACAGGAACTATCTACCGAGACCCCCATTAGATGGTCACCGAGAGGTCATTCTAGTAAACATCCAATAAAACACTTCAAAGCACCTCCAACGAAGAGCCGAAAGCATACTTCAAGGATCTACCGAAAGGCAAGCCAGAACCTCGAAGAGAGACAAGCTATCCACACTAATATACTTAATGTTGATACTGATAGGGGTGGCAGATCCGATAACCATCCACTTGAAACATGGAAGCAAGTTCCATGTAGAGTTAATAACAAGACCGAAAGTTCATGACTAGAGGCCTATATCCGGAAGCCTAAAGCCTTCCGAAAGCTACCCACACCGGCAGGCTTGGTATCAATACAAAAAAGATAGACATGACATCAAAAAGGAGTTCCAAAGACCGGGACCATCCTTCCAAGAGACAGAACCGGCACCTTAAGAAGTCATAAGCAAAGCCTAAAGAGCGGCCGAAAGCCAAAGCAGCCGGGACCAAAGTGAAAAGTGCCCGACAGGGGCTTTTGCTGGCCCTATAGCAAAAGGGACCCCGATTTGTCTATAAATAAGACCCCAGGGCCCTCATTTTCAGGGAGATTTTCTCATTTTTCATCCTTATACTCGTCGTCCCTAGAGTAAACCCTGATTTTTGAATCAATTTGGGGATTTCTGTTATAATCACTTATGTACTCCAAATCAAAGATCAATAAAGCGCGGGTCAATAGTTAGCATATTTCTTATGAGTTTTCTTATCTATTGCCTACACGGTGTATCATATGCTTTCTGTATGGTCACGGGTTCCCACTCAAGTCTAGATCCTTCTGCAAAGTTATTGCAGAACCCCTTCCTACAAGCCATTTAGCCTTCTATCGAGGGTTGTGCTTAGGGAACCCTCGTCCCAAGGTAACTGTTGGTTCTTGAGTCGCTTAAGCGTAATGCTCACCCCATCGAGGGAAGAGTAACTAATATTTTGGGCTCTAAACCTTGATATCTAGGAAATGGTGAACTAACTCAGACTCGTGAAAGCTAAATGACCCCAATTTCCCTTAGGCCCACTTCCATAGACCAATCTCCAGTGTTGATAAAAAATATCGTTAACAGAAACAACCTACTACTATTTTTAAAGAAAAAGTGTAATAATTATAATGGTAGAAAATACGTACAGTACTGAAACTGATTTTGAAAATAGTTCAAAATTAAAACTAAAAACAACCACTACAACAAAATATCTATTTCGCATCTGACAGTGTCCCTTACAATAGGCCTATTGCAATAGACACTTACCAGTCTATATATGCGAAGTTGTAATAGACTGATTATAATTTACAAATATAAGTGTATGTTGAAATAGCTTCTTTTGCAATAGCAAATGTCTGTTGCAATATATTCTCTTACAACTGCAAATACGAGCTTTGTATCTATAAAAATAAAAGAAAAAAATTGCTATAGCATACCAAATATTAAATGTAATGACTCGGATTTTTAATCATTTAAATTTAAACATTTAAAATTTGTTTTAGATGTTGAATTGGAAATATAAATTGATTTTTATATGGTACAGAATTTATCGATTTAATAAACAGAATACGATTTAATTTCGAATGTATTGAATTAGTAGTAAGAAAACCAGGAATAATTGAATTTTAAGTTAGAAACTGAATCGAAAAGGATTCTAACTATTCTATGGATTCTGTTTGAATATATACGATAATAATAATTTATTATCAACGGATTTGAGTGTTTTGAAATAGATTTATATTTTATCGATTTAATCTAATATATGAAGTTAGCTAATTTTCATACGATCTTGGATTTCAATGAAACAAATTTCATAAAATCTATAATGGTTAATTATTGTAAGATTTCAAGTTTCGTATCAATTGGAGTTATTATGTGACCGTGAGCGATATAAACTCATATCGATTTATGTTATAAAATAAAATAGGAATTTTTCAAACGGTCTCAGAATTTCCCATCGGTTATAAAATATTAGCACTACACCATATATGCTAATTAGGCTATGTTTTTAGCTGTATCTAACGCATGTAGGAACGACACAAAGCCGTATCAAAAAATGACGTGTTAAATTTTTAGATACGGCTTAAAACCGTATCCCAATGTGATAACATACGCTATTGGCCGTATCTGAAGTGTAAGTAGATACGTCTATAAACCGTATCTTTTTTGTGTGTGTGTATAAGCAGAAACTGCAGCATATATTATTTGTAACACAAAGCATATATAACACAAGATACACTAATTCTAACAGTAAACGAAATAATTATACGAAATATTTCATTACATTACAATATATAATGATACATGCTATTTGATTACATTACAATACATAAGATACACGTTGTTTCATTACATTAAAGAAGATACATAATGTTACAGTACAATAAGCTGGGATAAATACCTGAACTGGCGTCGTGAGCTAAAGTGCAGCCACATGTTGAATCAATGCTTCCTTCAAGATGAACATCCTCCAGAACAGACAAAAGATCATAAAACAGCCAAGCAACATTGCATTCTATCGAAGACATGAAGGAACCCTTCAGGAAGATCAACACACTCAATTGTCTCAAAGAACCACTCAGATCTAAGAAAACTTCAAGGGGGTTGGTAATAAGTTAGCATGGATAACATATAGCATGTATAGTACAAAGACCTGTAAAAAAGTGCAAACCGCATAGTTCAGGATGTAGTATGTCCACATTATTATTTTCATTAGTAGCTGAATATTGCAAGTCTACAACATTTTTACTTGTTCAGTTGAGACTAAGTCTCGATTAAAGACAGTTGTTATAGCCTAATTAAAGAGCAATATAGAGGATATGTCTACATTATTATAATTCTCCTTGTCACTTGGCTGCAATGTAGATATAACATAGTTATAGCCTTTCCCTTTCTATTCTGTCACCCTTATCTAATGCAGTGTATCCGAGATGAGGAGATGGAAAAAAGCGAGATATTACCTGAAGTTTAGATAAACACACTCAAATCCATGCTTATTAGCTTCATCCAAATGACGGAGGTTGTTGCACACACATGTTATAATAGTTAGCTTCTATTTTTGCCATGGGTTGACTAACAAAAATGATTGGTTACATGAGCACAAAGCAACTTGGTTCAAGGTAGCAAGTTATAAATGGAAAAGCAGTTTTACGCCTTTACTCACACGCAGTGTGACACACATGACACACCAAACAAATTGACTAAATCTCAACCTATAAATGCCATTATAATTTCACTCATGCATCCATCAACGGCATTTCTACTCAATCGCAAAAATTTCCCAATATCAATTAGCAGATACATGCAGCTCAGTCAACAGAACTAGTATGCTTTAGTTCTCAAATCAAATCATACACATGCACTTCAGATCAGTTATAAGGATCAGTGTACATGGTGCAATAATACACACAAATGAGCAGGGAAGCACAATCAAAAGTGTCTGAATTCAAGGTAGACAAATATAGCACAAGTAAACGATAACAAATACACTGCAGCACTATAATACTGGGGATAATACCCAATTTAAACACAATAGCAGCATATTAAACCTAATTTAAACCCAATTCGAATTCAAATTCATCCCAATTCATATTCAAATTCAACGGTGATCTAGTACTCACCTCCAGAGGCAACGAGAAGGATGGACAGCGGTGGACTGAGGCTTCGCCGGTCAGCTGAAGGCATCGCGAGATGATGATAACTCATGGACTGCGGTGGATCGATTATTGACAAAGGAAGTCGGTCGAGTACCAAATCCCTAATTTGGGTATCCGGTGGTCGCCATTGCAAAATAAAAAGAGGGATTATTCGGCCGAAAGTTTTGATAAGGCAAAACTCGATCGTGCCTATGTACAGGCACGGAGGGGGGGGTGAGGGGAGGGGGAATTTGATACGAATTTCATACGGTCCAAAGCCGCATCAAATGAACTAATCCGGGACTTCGTTGATGGATGGTCAGATTAAGGGTGTTTGGGATGGTGCGGATCGCAAAACTTAGTTTGATACGGATTTGAGCACTGTCAAATTTGATACAGCTTATAGCCCAATTTTACGCCCGCATCCTGGTGTGCCAAATTGGCTGATATGGTGTAGTGATATCAACACCATTAGTCTGATATGGTGTCTGAATTCAAGGTAGACAAATACAACACAAGAAAATGATATCAAATACATTGTTGCATTATAATACTAGGGATAATACCCAATTTAAACACAATAGCAGCATGAATTCTAGGTAGACAAGCACATGCAATTATCTATCATTCATATTTTTGAACTAAGGCACGGAAATTCAAATTAAAGCCAATTTAAACCCAATTCGAATTCAAATAAACTTAAGTTAAACCAAATTCATATTTAAATTTAACCATGATCTAGTACTCACCTCCAGAGGCGACGAGAAGGATGGACAGTGGTGGACTAAGGCTTCATTGGTCAACTGAAGGCAGCGCGAGCTGACGATAACTCATGGACTACGGTGGATGGCTTATTGACAAAGGAAGTCAGTCGAGTACCAAAACCCTAATTTGGGTATTCGGTGGTCGCCGTTGCAAAATAAAAAGAGGGATTATTCGGCCGAAAGTTTTGATGTGGCAAAACTCGATTGTGCCTGTGTGGAGGTACAGGGGCAAAAATTAGATACGAATTTCATACGGTCCAAAGCTGTATCAAATGAACTAATCGGGGGCTTCGTTGATGGACGGTCAGATTAAGGGTATTTGGGGTGGTGCGAATCGCAAAATGTAGTTTGATACAGATTTGAGCACTATCAAATTTGATACGGCTTATAGCCCAATTTTATATCTGCATCTCTGTGTGCCAAATTCGCTGGTATGGTGTAGTTTAAGTTATGGTAAGGTGTCCAATTTCATTGCAATCGGGCTTAGTATGCGTTCATACGATTTGTTAACGTTGAGAGTTTAATATGCATAAATAAAATAATATTATAATTTAACTATAAATAATCCTAAAAACTAACCCTAAGCTTTTGTAGTCGCCCCTATGTTTCTGCAGCCGACATCCACGTTCCCTCAAAATCTCCTTATCCAGGCGATTTCAGAGCATGTCTTCAACGTTAAAATTGAAGAACTCTTTGAACTCTAAAAATCCATACAGTTGATTATGGGTTTTTCTTCGTGAATCGAAGGCGTTTTGGCTCCGTTCATAGCCGTTTTGGATGATTTTTGGGGCTTGATCCTACATCGGGTGGCGCAAAAAGCTGGGCATTGGGAGGACTCAGGAGGGTCATCGCGGGAGGGGGGCTGGGTGTTGGCCAGAGCTCCGGCAAGGTACAGTGGCGACACAACTTAGATTTCTGGAAGAGGTTTTGGGTTCATGAAAAAACGAATACAAGAGATGAGATTAGGAAATTTAGGGATTATCTTAATATTAATTACAGTAATTAGTCTAATGATAGTATCAGTATATTATGAATTATTTTTAATTCAAGTTAAAATTTGTAACGAATGTATTTTTATTATATAACATATTTCAACGAAACAAGGTCCGTTGGAATCGTAGTCACGTAATCTACACGTACGAGCTGGATTGGGATAATTGGAGCCAATTGGATTTTTATATAATTTCGAGCGCTATTTTGAAATTATATACATCGATCTAAAATCGCCGATCATAATGAAAGACGAGTTAATTCTCACGCATTCTGAAATACTGTGATGTGGTAAAATTCATATAATTATAATTTACTAATGTTGGTATAAATTGGATGTTTAGATGTTTTAGATGATTATTTTTGCTTTGTTTATTTGATGGTTGTCAAAATTTATATTTCTGTCATCTTAGATGAATCTGATTAAAATTTCCATTTCATCTGCCATTATTTAATGTTATTATGAGCTATGATGGAGGGAAAAACAGGTTGGAGGTATCAAACAGGATTCCTCAAATATTTTGTATATTACTTGCTTTCATATTATTCAAATATAAACTGTTAACCCAAGTGACATCAAATTCTGTTTTGGATGTTGATTATTGAATTCAACTCAACATGGATGTGTTATTAATTAATAAATAGTATTGATTAAGTGATTGGTAGTAGATGACCTAAAATTTATCTTTTTAAGACGTCGATTTGCCGTCAGGCGAATTGACATAGTAGACGTTATAGCATTTATTTTTACAACTGAAGCAAGGTTTTAAAAAATTTATTTTTTTGAGGTTTTAAAATTTTATTTTTATGAGATTTTAGAAATAAACCAATATTTATAAATTAGGTTTCATAAAGTAATTATAATTATTCTATATAGAATTTGTTTATGTTTTAATAAGTTTCTATAAGCAAGTAAGTCCAAAATTAACATAAGGTTTAAAATTTTGAAATAATTAATTTTATGAAACAATTAAGTGGAATTATATTAAATTAATTAAATTTTTAATTAATTTAAGAGGAAGGATTAGCGGAAATCGGTTAATAAGTTAACTAATGTTTTTGAGTTGACTAAGTCAACTATTTTAATTGAAATTGGTTATTAAATTTATTTGTTTTCAATTAATCTAACAAAATAGTTTTGAAAAATAATTGTCTAAACTTGATAAGATTTCATAACAGTTAATTATGTTTAATTAACTATGTTTATGGGTAATTAACGAGTTTTTTTATAAGTAATAAATACACTTCTGATTTTAATAACTTTTTTAAAAGGAGTTAACTATTTTTAGAAAATAAAGATGTTAACTACTTCTATTTTTTTAATAATAAAGTAAACTACGTTTATCTTAGTAAATAATGAAGTTAATTATTATTTTAATTAATAATAATTGAAGTGATTACTTTTTAAATGGGAATTCATTTAAGGAAGTAATCATGTTGTAAAGGGATTTTAATTGGAATTGGTAACTAGTTGTATAAAAGGATTTTATAATAAAATCCAAATTTTATTAACAAGATTTATAAAAGAGATTTTGTGATAACCCAAATTCATAACCCTACTAAGTCTAAGAAAACTCTGAAGTCCTGCAGCCATGGCTGCCCCCAAACCTTCTCCTAACCCAATATTCGACAACAACCCCATCCGAAAGGGGCATTCCTCTCATCCTCCTCCCTCCTCTTCTAATACACCTTCTAGTTTCCCTCAATCTACACCTGATTCTCTGGTAGATGAGGATGGATTCACTACTGTTGCAAATAGAAAGAGAGGAAAGAAACAATTTCCTAATCAAGATGATTCAGTCCATCACAGAAATGGGTTTGGCAAAAACAATGAATTTCCACCCAAACCGAAGCAAAAGCCATTCCCTTCCTCTAATGGCGTCAGATCACAATTCAAGACCACCACCAGAAATCCGCAAGAACCAAATCAAAATCCGAAGGTAAATATTCCTAAGGGTTCGACGGTGTCTTCATGGGCGGATATGGTGAAAAGTAGAGGTCAAGAAACATGTTTCGATCTAGAGTTTATACCACCAGTCGAGACAATTGATGAAAGAATAGTGGTTGTTTCTGAAGAAACAAGTGCTCGTACAGAAAGCAAATGGGGACTTACTATAGTGGCGTATGTGTTCGGCAAAAGACCGTCATACTTTCACTTTAGAGCATTCGTGGCCAGGACATGGAATCCAACAGGTTCGTTCGAAATCTTTACCAGGGAAAATGGTTTTTTTGTTATGAGATTCACTAATGCTGAGGACTGCGAAAAAATGTTAAAAGGAGGTCCTTATTTCATAAATGGCAAACTTATAATCTTGAAAAAGTGGACCAAGAAAATCGTGTTAGATAAAGATTTACTAAGTTCTATGCCAATATGGATAAGATTACCCGAGTTAAACCTTAGATTATGGGATAAAGAAGTTTTTAGTGCAATTGGGAGTTTGGTTGGAAATCCATTAAAAATGGACGAACAGACAGCAAAAGAAACAAGACTCAGTTTTGCCAGAATCTTGGTTGAGATTAAAGCAGACGCAGAGCTACCTAAGGAAGTCACAATTTACACTCACGAAGGGGAGAGAATAACCCAACAAATTTCTTATGAAACGATCCCAGATAGATGCAACATATGCAAAATCTTTGGGCATGCACTAAAAGACTGTGCTCTAAATAAAGAAAATAGTGCATCTCCCAAAGACACCGCAGATCTTGAAGGGAACATGTATGAAAACGGACCAAGAACCAACACAGAGATGCCTACTCCGATAACCCCAGATCCTATTTTCGTTTCTTGCAACAATGAGGATTCAATGAATCTAGATGTACAAGAAACACAAGTTAACGAAGTAGGGAACTCAGAAGTTGATCATCATTTGGAAGCTGATATCCTTCCAAAGATCATACAGTCAAATTTTGTTCACGAAAGAGTCAATGGGGCAACACCACCATCAGACTCTAATGAGCAAATTGTATCAGACTGTTATCAAAACATTCAACCTACAGTGGGAATTTCTGAAATCCCCACCCACATGAAGGAATCAAGCAATATTACAAACATCATGAACATAAATGCTAATAAGGAAAAATTGGCAAGCTGTGCATCACTTCTTGCAGCGGATCCTATCTACACAAATAGCTCACTGGTCTCTGAAAGTCTGGCCCCAAAAAGAACTTCTTCACTTTCCGAAACTGACATACAGAAGGCTGTGAGTCAAACTTTAGCAGCAGCCAAGCCATCACCAGCTTCCAAACCTGCAACAGTCAGCAAAAGGAAGAAGGCCAGAACTAAAAGTCTATCAGACATAAATTCAATAGAGGAAACTGAAGATCAAAAAGATCATGACTTCAGGAAACAGTACATTGGCAAAAATGCCAAATGGGGGAATCAGTTAAAAGCCACAGATCAAACCACTTTTAAAAAAAGTGGCAAACAAGTGGACAAGAAGGGGAGTGTTGGCAAACACAATGCCCCATCATAAAGGTCTGTATCCTTTCAGTATCCTTTCTTTAAAATATCTCTATTATTTTTTTAATTAATGGATATTATAGCTTGGAACATTAGGGGACTAAATTCCCCTGAAAGGCAATTAGACCTTTCTGAGTTTATCAACAAATATAAGCCTAGCATTATAGGATTGGTTGAGCATAAGTTGCAAGATCATAAAATTGAAGAGTTGCATAATAGAAGATTTGCTAGTTGGAATTGCATTAACAATAATAAAATGGGAGGCAATGGAAGGATTATGGTTCTGCACAATCCTTCTATTTGGACTCTCATAAATTACTTCATTGATTTGCAATATATCCACTGTTATTTTGAGAATAAGGGAGGTCTTCTTATTAAAATTACCTTCATTTATGCTTCTAACTATGAGGATGAGAGGAATAAGTTATGGAATAATATTGAGATGCTTAGTATTAATAATAAAAATCCTTGGATTTTGTTAGGAGACTTTAACACTATCTTCCACAACACTGAAAAAAGGGGTGGTAATCCAGTTCCTTTTAATAAACTGGAAAGGATTAACAATTTATTAGTAAAATCTGGTTTAATAGAACCTCCTATTCAAGGTAACAAATACACTTGGAAATCAGGCGAATATAGAAATATTCACTGCAAATTAGATAGGGTTCTTTTAAATCAGATTTTTATCAATCTTTTTTCTAGTGTGAATTGTTGCACTCTCCCTCAAAATACAAGTGACCATACACCTATTCAAATTTCATTTAAAGATCAAAAGGAAGCTGCCCTAAAAGCTCCCTTTAGATTTAAAAATGGATGGGTTTATGAAGACAGCTATAAAGAGATTGTTCAAAAGAGCCTCTCCAATAATTATTTTGGCACTGCTCAGTATAAGTTTAACAAAACTTTGTTCACTGTCAAAAATAATCTCAAAATTTGGAACTGCAACAAAAATAAAGGGGATATTAATTCTATTAGAAAAGAATGTGCTGAGCTCCAGAATAAATTAGATGATAACTGCTCAGACAAAGTGTTAGCTGAATCATTTTTTAATGCTCAAGCTAGCCTTGTTAAAGCCTTACACATTAACTCGGTTAATATTAAACAAAAGGCTAAAATTGATTGGTTAACTTATGGAGATGAGGCCAGTAAATTTTTTTACACTAAAATGTCTAACAGGAGAAACAGAAATGATATTGGGAGAATTATTAATAACAATGGCAAAATAATTAATGAAGCTTCAGTTATTGAACAGGAGGCCATTAATTATTTCAGCTTATTATATAATTCTTCTAATTACTGCAAATCCTTTCCTAATATTGAGTTCAAATATACTGCTAATTACAACAGTGCAGATATTTTAAATGCTCCTGTTAGGAAAGAGGAAATCAAAAACATTATTTCTCATGCTAATAATGATAAAAGCCCTGGGCCTGACGGTTTTGGAGCTAAGTTTTATAAAACTCATTGGTCTGATATCCAAGGTCCCTTGTGTGACTCTATTTCAGAATTTTTCAATTCTGGAAAGCTGTTAAAAAATACTAATCATACCTTTATAACACTTGTCCCTAAAATAGAGACACCTATGGGGCTTGAGGATTACAGACCAATAGCTTGCTGTAATTTCATATATAAGATTATTTCTTCTATCCTTTGCAACAGAATGAAGTATTTTCTAAAATTTATTATCTCTGAGAATCAAAGTGCTTTTATTCCAGGGAGATTAATTTCTGAAAACGCTTTGTTAGCTCATGAGCTCATTCGAGACTTCAATAAGAAGAATAAAAATCTCATGTGTATTAAAATAGACTTACACAAAGCTTTTGATAAAATTAACAGGGATTTTATCATATTTAGCATGAAAAAAATGGGTTTTAATGATAAATTCTGTGATCTGATAAAAGAATGCATATCTAATGTGACTTATTCTATCATGATTAATGGAACCCCCAAAGGATTTATCCATAGCAATAGGGGAATTAGACAGGGGGATCCTCTATCACCCTATCTATTCACTATTGTTATGGAATATTTCACAACTCAAATGGAGATAGAATTGGCCAGGGGAAACATTAAGACTATTAATAGAAATAAACCACATATCACCCATTTATTATATGCAGATGACATGCTTCTTTTCCTCAAAGCTGATAGAAACAATGCTCAAACTATTTGTAAAATTCTAGATAACATGGAAAAATTTGCTGGCCTCATTGTTAATACTAATAAAAGTAAAATATATTTTAGCAAGGATGCCACTCATAAAGAGGATATCTTAAATTTGCTGAAATATAGGGAGGGAAAGTTACCAGTCAAATATTTAGGCCTTCCCCTTAGTATTAACCAGGTTAAAGATAGGGATTGCAATAGTCTAATTGATATTATTCAGGGAAAACTAGAAGGCTGGTCTAGTAAATTATTGTCATTAGCTGGAAGGGTGGAACTCACCCACACAGTCATCATGGCAGTCATCATCTACTGGACTCAGACACACAATATCCCCTCTAGTATTATTCAAAAAATTGAGAAACTATGCTCCAATTTTATTTGGAGAGGCAAATATCATAAATTGGCTTGGGACAAAGTCTGCAAACCAAAGAAGTTTGGTGGGCTGGGTCTCAGAAATATTAGGGATATTGCTGAAGTTTGCAAGTATAAGTTATTCTGGAAATTTGTTGAGGGCAGATCTTTATGGGCTAGATGGATGAAAGCTAAATACCTTAAGAATAAAAATTTTTGGATTGCCAGAAAAGATAGCCAGCACTCATATGTCTGGAAAAACATCCTTGACTGTAGGGACATGGGTAAAAAACTTATCACTAGGAACTTAAAAGATGGCACTAAGACCAGTTTGTGGTTTGACCCTTGGATATATGGCAATTCCCTCATTAACCTTCTTGGCTGGAATAATATGTATCATTTTGGGGGAATTAATGATAATGTGGATAGTATTATTAATAATAGCTGTTGGAGCTTTCATACTAGTAATGCTGCCACTATTTATAAAGAAGCTATTAGTAGTATTAAAATTGACCAAAGGGGTTATAAAGATGATTGGGAGTGGAAGCTTTGCACCAAAGACAATAATTTTTCATTTAAAAAAATGTGGGAGCACATCAAGGGGGATGAAGTTGAGGTAGAGTGGCATAAAGTTATTTGGAACAAATCAAATTGCCCAAAAATGGCACACTGTGCCTTTTTTGCTATTCTCAATAAGCTCCCTACAAAAGATAGATGCTCTAAATGGGGTCAAAATATTGATTCAAATTGTTTGTTTTGCAAAAATGATGTTGAAAGCTCCAGGCATTTATTTTTTGATTGTGAATACTCCCAATACATTTGGAATAGTGCCAAAAGTATTATGGGGATCAATCAGTTCATTCCAGTTTTGGATATCAGAGGTAGTGTTAATTACATTCTTAAGCACCTCAAACCCAAGTCTAAATACTTCATTAAGGCTTGTGTTTTCCTTACTGCTATGGTGTATCACATTTGGAAAGAAAGAAATGAAAGACTGCACTCTAATAAAGCTATGAGCAGATATCAGTTATGGAAAAATATCAATGCAGAGAGTCACATCATTCTTAAAAAAATAGAAAGGCAGAAGATTGACTGCAATATCTACCATGGGAATAATAACAAAAGCATTGACTGTAACAAGCATGTGGAAGAGTTCTTACTAAATGGCAAGCAAAGCTTGCACAAGCTTAACATCCACAATCAAGTCACTCACTTTGGGGAGAAGGATGATCAAGGCAACAGGGGCAATCATAGCTATTCTGACTTCCTAACTGGGAATAATCATCCCAACTCTGATTTCATACATCAGACCTATAAGGGAAGGATCCAAATTAATAATTATGGTCATAGAAATCTATCCAAAATTATGAATAATGATACTGCTTCATTACCTGATGCAGGAATCAGAGACAGGTTTGATCCCAGCAGTGATCCAGAAGATTACCATGACAGAACTTGCAAATCTGGCTTCCTCCCTGAAGAGAAGCTCAAAACTGTTCACAGAAATAGTCTCTGTAAGGGAAGTAAACAGGATTACTTCCATTGTCATCCTCATAATTCCCTAATTATTAACGCTAATCATAACTATTTACCTGAAACAGTTCGAGATCCCATCAGCAGTGATCCAGAGCCTAGCAGTATCCTGAAGAATAACAAAGCGAAATGGTCAACACAGAAGACCAATAACAACAGCAAGGATAAAGACAAAGACAAAAGATTTCTTCACAAAATAGGGGATAATCACTATAAAAGCAAGATCAACAACAATATATACCACTTATCTTGTTGGGACAGAGGAGAAAGCAGTGACAGCTTCAGATCTCAAGCAGATCTAAGTTCTAAGAGGTTCAGAGAAGAACAAGACAGGTTACTGGACACAAGCAAAAGTAGATCTGAAGCTATCGTCAATAACGCTGAAGACACAGACGCTAGCAATTTCAGCAAGCTCAACAGGCTCAACGTGCTTAAGAGAAAGTACAAAGATAGAGAAGATCATGTCTGGAAGCCCCCATGAAGCTTTCTCAGGCTATCGACAGAAGATGACGGATCGATCTCATGTCCGTCATTTTTGAGTCTTTTCTTGAGCTCGAGAGATAGTGAGTTAAGACGGCTAGGGTTTGTGTTATTACCCGGTCGGCTTTGTTTATGTATTTGGGTTGTTACCCTATTTGGGCCTTGGGCCTCTTTTTTTTTTTTATCCTTTCAAAAAAAAAAATTCATAACCCTAAATTATACTGACACACAAGTAAATCTATTTATATATAGGGTGAATAAATAAATGATAATTCTTTGTGTATGAACGTATTAAGTGGATGAAATGCGTATGGTTAACTTGTGAATAAATATAAATGATTGTTTCTATGTTGGGCATGTAAAAATTAGTTTGAGCATTATAAAAACTAGTGTAAGGCCTAAGGGTAAAATAGGTAATTTTAAGTGGTGAAAACCCTAGCCATATAACAGGGCAAATTAAAGGAAAAGAGAGGCCACCCGGTTTCCATTCTCGCTTAACAAATAAAACAAATCGTTGAAGCTTTCATAAGCCAAATCGAGGAAAATCATAAGGAATTTTCTTGCATTGAAATAGGAATGATTTGAAGAGGGATTTGAAAGGATAGAAGTCATGAGGAAAGCTTAGTGAGTATGATTCATTTCGATTGGCAATAAGACCTTTTATATGCAACCTTTCTCATGCGTATTTTGCTATAGGATTAATATAATAAAAACATAAATGTTGATTATGTGTTTGATAAATAAGTTTTAACGGTTTTATGAATGGATGATATATAGAATTGAAAAGTGTATTTTATAGAAGATATGGTTTTAAATAAGAAAGTTTATGTAGATCTGACCTAAAATAATAGACGTATTTAAGTACTAATTGATGTGTATATAGGGTTAAATGAATAAGAATGGGAGCATAAATAAGAAGATGTATACTTATGCATATTCTTATTAAGAAGCAAGTGGAGAAATGAAATTTCATGTGTTGATCCACTGTGTTCTTATTGGATTTTCTAAGCTAGATTCTCATATTCATGTGATGAAATCTAGAAAGGAAAAGCCAAGGATTAGGGGGTATCCTATAAGCACCTCTGGCCATATTTACACAACAAATATATATACTTAAATGATGGTGTAGGGTCAGTAAAACCTTTCTTGTGAATAAACAGAATTTATCCCATTAAATTAGTGATAAAAAGAGATATTGGTCATAAATCAGTTTAAAGAATGGATGTTTTGCTTCATTACTGAATATTATTTGGTTAAATAAATTACCTATGTTAAATGGTTGGATGTGTGTACTTGTTAAATGCTTGCGTTAAGTGTTCCCTGATTTTTTTGCATGAAGTGTGCATACTGTAAGATATGAATTATGGGTGAATGCCATGGGTAATGGTCAGGGAAAAGGGAGGTCATGCACAGGGCTGGGTGCATGGGTAAATGTTAGGAAAATTAGTGTCTAAAAGCCTAACACATAATAAGGAAAACAGGTCAGGAAGGGGCTTGTCACCATGTTAGCATTGATCTACTTAGCATCGGGTAGGATGCTAGGTATGCACATAAATTGTTTAAGCCCAGGGATCCGAGTGTTTGGAAACAGGAAGAGGGTTCCAGGTAGTGTGCACATTTATTTTCAATGTAAGGAATATGACCATTAAAAATTAAAAACAGTCAAGTCCTAGGTGGTGTTGTAGACTTAGCTATAATTTAATCTAGGGAACAAACCATTTAGGGGGAAGGACTGGGGAATTGGATATTCATATTCAAATGACTGCATTGTGTTTGAATGCTTGGCTTTCATATGTATGAGTTGTTGTGTACATTAGTTTGATCTCTGATTCATGAATGAATTGCTTTGTTTACTTGCTTATAAATATGAAACACAAGCTTGACATGTGACGCTTGAAAAGTTATCAAAGAAAATGGCTTTCACGTATAAAGGTAAATATGATGAACACAGTTTGAACTGGAAAATGTCTATGATGTTTGAATGCATTTTGAACTGGAAAATGTCTATGATGTTTGAATTCATTGTTTTATTCATGTTTTAATGAACGACTCACTTTCAGATATGGGAATTGTATATGTGGTATGAAGGCATGCTTGGATGCATGTTTGCATGAGTGACTCACTTTCAGATATGCATATATTAACTGATATTAATACTTACAGAATTATGAAACCAAGTCGGACACGTACATACTTGAAAATGTGTGTGTATCAGAAAGTGGAATGCCTAGTAAAGAATGAAAACTGACTAAATGATATGAATAGATATGATATGAATGTTATATATATATATATATATATATATATATATATATATATATATATATATATATATATATATATATATATATATATATAGAGAGAGAGACACACACGTGTGTGTGTGTGGGGGGGGGGGGGTGTTATGGCTGATATGAATGGAAGCTTGATGTTCATTATAATTGATTGAATGTATGTATGTTGGTTGTTAAGATTATAATCTACTATATATTTATTTGTTTCATTAGATAGTAATTCTTAGTAAAATCACTCCCCTTGTAATTAAAGGCAGAGAAAGAAATGTGCAGTGAATATAACACATGATAAGTAGGAACTTGTGTTTTATATGCCATATGGTTTATGAAACATACTCATACCAAGCATTCAAGTTTGACCATGTTGATTGCCTTTGCAATCTCCTGGGGTGTCTAATTAAAACGCGGTAGTTTGGGAAATTATATCACTGATAAGAAAGGATTGTATCAGCTGGGTTGACGGATTAAAGTGTTAGATGTTATAAAATGCCTAGAAATTGTTAAATAGTTGTTGTGTTGAATGCACATGAGACTATCATTTGTTAAATTGTAAAATTGTATGTTATTTGCTTGTAATATATTGAGTATAAGACCTGTATGTGTTAAATTGTATCACTATATGATAATTAATTGCTATAAGCTTGTTTAAATGCTTAGATGTGTTCAGTGAAAAAATGAATGATCATATGTATTTTGTGGAACTGATGGAAATCTGTATTTATATGAACATATGTTTCTCTCTGAATGAAGTAACATGTACAAGCAGATTACATATGCTTTTATATGAAATGATGGAAAATTACTTGCTCTAAACATTATTAAGTTATCCAGTTAAATGTCTTATGAAAGTTTGGAGAGAAACCCAAATTTGCGTTCACATATGTATACTTATACGTGTTGCTGAAATTTGGAGAAAACATGGTAGTTTCATGCAACTATTTTGTAGAACAACATACTCAAATAAATAACATATGTGCTGTGAACGTAGGGTGCAATACATATAATCAGACTTTCCGGAGGATGTCATGTTAGCTGAAACTATTTTCAAAGTTATTTTGTAAAACGATATGGAATGCATTAATATGCTTTGAAATCCCGAATGCTTTTATCATAGTTTTCATAACCTGACCCTGTCCCGGTCCGATCTTGAATGACCCTGAACTTTGGACCACCATGACGCGGAACTCTATCAGACCTCATTCATGCATGAACCCAGATCGGACTTTCAAACCAGTGGTCCAACCTTCAATTTTACACTGTTAAACCACGGTTTTTTGTTTTTTTTCATAATTCTCATTGTGTAATTCTCTCTGATCATTTCATCTTTTGTATTGTTTTGAAAATAACAACTAAAATAATTCAAAAAATCATAATTGTTCCAACATTTAAACCGTAAACGTTACCACTTTATTCTAAGAACATGTGTTTGTTTGTGCCTTTACTACTTTATTATATAATGCAATCTATTAATGTTAGTGAATAAATAAATGACTTTCAAATTTCTCTACTTATTTGTTTAAGTACACATAAAACTTGATTATCCACATTTCCACCATTAACAAGCATGTGTGGTTCTTGACGGTTCGACCGGTCAGACCTTCAAACCCTTGGAACTCTAAGTGCTTACGGTTCAATTCTCGGTCAGGTTATAAAAACATTGGCTTATGTATTATAGTTATATGTGTATGACCTGTATTGATTCTCCAAAGAGAATATATTGGGTAGTTTAATTAACATATAAGCATTTATATGAAATGTTGTCATGTTGATGAATAAGCATGGTTTGGAACTCATTTATATCTATTTTTATATACATAACATATACCTCTGTGTGTTCCATAGTTGAGTAACATAAATAAGAACAATGTTATAACAAGTAGGCAGTGTTTGATAACATTTAGATACGAGAAATCAGGCGCCAATGTATATGTGTAAAGCCTAAATGACGAGTTAAATGTGTGCATATTTATGAATATTCCTAACTCAAAGTTATGCCACATATGTGAGATGTACGACCAAAGAAACAATGATAGGTCAACCCAAAAGCTGAAGGTTTAAATTGTATAAAATAAGCTTAATAGATATATAATTGCAAGAGACATTTATGTGAGAGAAATATGTGTTTAAAAATCTTTTTCGGTTGTGTTGTGATTAGTTAACTTAAAACTAATCAACCTGCTTTTACTTTTAAACAATACTCTGATTAATTAAGTAAACGAGACTTATGTATCTTCACATGCATAAGTTAAGTTTTGATTTTGCACAATGAGATTTTTATATTGGTTAATAAGAAGGGATCCTGGATGTAAATGATTAAAAGGGGAGGATGACCCTTGTGAAGGTGAACCAGGTTTATGTAAATTATATAAAAAACAAATTTAAAAAACTGGTGAAAATTTTGGGGTCGCCTCAGATTTGAAGCTAAGGTGAGGGTTTTAAATAAGCGTTCACTTAATAGTGAAATTAAGTAAAATGAGTTTAATGGAAAAGAGGTATTTAAGGATGAAAAAAAGAAAGGTTGTTTAATGGATTGGTGTAAAAGGATTTGGTAAAGGATTTTTGTAGTATATCCAAGTTGTAAGTAAATTGTATTAAAATGGTTTAAGGCTAATAGGTGTAGTATTTACTTAATAGAAAAATTAAGTAAAGGTAATTGAAATTGGAAGTAGATTTTCAAAAAGCAAGAAATGGTTTATATGGCTATGTTTAAATTGAACTGGACAATTGTGACATTGTAATTAATACCAGTTTTGAGTTACAAACTTTTATCTATCTGAAGATACATAAGAACGTTGTCGAGTCAAGGTCTGAAAGGTAAATAAAATACCCCAACTTGAATGACTTCATAATTATTTGAGGATGTTACTTGTTTGAATTGGTAGAGATGTTGAAAATAATTTATTATTTCCATCAGAATTATTACAACTTTATTATGCAAGGTTCAAGAAATTTAATAAAAATTATTGGGTTTTTATAGTAAACAATGTATCATTTGGCATTGTTTTGACCAAGCTTGAAGTGTGACTATACTTATACCATTCGGTTAAGTATATAACGCTATTTTCTAGGTAATGAAAGTAGAATGGATTTGTGAATACGATTATTCCAAGAAATAAGTAAATGGTTAGGATTTTCGAAGAAATGAAATAAGAGCTTATATCGATTTGAAACAGATGTAAATATTGGAAATTTAGCTATTTTTTTCCATAAATGTTATCTTAACCTTCAAATTTGCAAAGTTTGAAGTTAAATTAAAGCCGTTTGAGGTTTATATAGTAAACAATGTGGCACATGACATTGTTGGACCCATATAAGATTGGTAACTAGATTTATACAATTGGGTTTTGTGAACTATAGCGATATTTTCAAAGTAAAGGAAATAAAAAGAGGTTTTGTGAAAATATAGCGATATTTCTAGAGTAAACGGAATGAAAAGAGGGTTTGTGAATATATAACGATATTTTGAGGTAAAGTGAATAAAGAGGGGATTTTTGTGAATACGCCTATTTTGAAGAGATAAGGGTATGGTTATTGTTTTCAAAGTAGCGAAAACAAGAGATTTGTGAATATGCTTATTAATTGTGATTAGTATATGGAATCGATGAAATGATTTTAAATGAATGATTTAATTAAAAATGGCATGAGCTATTGATTTACTTGACCATACTATTTTAATGTAATAAGTAAAGAACCGACTATCAATAAATCCATTTTGACTTTTGATGTGTTAGTTTGAGGAGATCAAAATGGGAACTGGACCCTAAATCACTTCGAATCAACTTTGCATTTGAAAACTAATTTGAACGGATGCTTATGCGATTTATGATGATTTAGGAGCGTAGATCTTTGGATCGAGAGGGATGTTCGCTGATATCTCTGGTTAACTAAAGGATTAAACTTGTAGCAGTAAGCCTTACGTTCTGGATTCTGCATGATACAAGGACTTCTTATAATTAATCCTAGGGTTTATCCCGATAGGATATGGTAAAAGAGTGCCTTTGATTTGTCCTATTCCTGGACAACTTGTGTGGGAAAATGTCTGAAAGAGTATTTCCTAGAATCACATACACTGATTTTTACAAATATATCGAGTATGGTGGCAAAGAAGGCAACTTCTTTTAGCTTAACGCTCAGAGTATCTTTGTGCAAATCAATTAGTGATTTAACGGATCTGACAATGTGACATTCAAAGTTTAATGTGACGCCTTAGAAAGGTGAACGTGACCTCAAGCCTCGTCTACCAGGAAATGACTGAAATCATGCAGGCAGCAAGGCTATGTGGGTCAAAAACATTAGGGTATATCATCATCTGATCAAGAGAAATCGATTGTCCCTTTTTTATGCTTTGGAATGAAACGGTTATTGATCCTAACCGTGGTGATGATATATTCAATACACTCAGATTGAATGAGTGGTCATTTCTGTATGGTCGAGCTGTAAGATGTTTTTATTGAACCCCAGTGTTTTATCTCTAGAGGATACTGATCAGAAGGTGGTTCCATACCTGGTCACGTTGGAAGTCCAAACTACAGTACAAACCTTACAGTTTTAGATGTAAACCAACTATGTTGAAAAGTGAGATGCAATTTTTTCGGCTATATTCCTATTTTATTCGTGATTTTGATAAACATTATTATAATATCATGGGATTTTATAATATAAAGTGATTTGGTTATCGTAAGGGGAAAACACATGCCATGTTTATGTGTGGTCATGTCTTACCAGAGTTCCATTCTTTCAAAGTATTTCTAAAATTTAAGCAAGTTGTTTGTGGTGTGAGTTTTATTACTGAAAGTATTTCAGACCGATTTGGGTGATTTTGCTTTCCTCAAAATTTGCTCAGGTCAAACCGAGTATATTTCCCCAGTTGCGTTAGGTTTACTTGGAGCTTCTGAACATGAGCCGGAGCCGAGATGTATTCCCGTATTTTCTGGTATTAGTTTATTTCTTTTGTGTGTGCTGTATTTATCAGCATTGTATAGGCTGATGTAGTTGTGCACTTTGATTGATATTAGTTTATTTCCGCTGTGTGTGTTGTATTTATTAGCATTGTATAGTTTGATCTTGTTGTGTACTTTGATTGTGCAATTTTATATATATACAGTTTTCTCTTTGTGTAAAGAGTGTTGAAATATTATATTTTATTCGTTCCGCTATGAGATTCTATTCTACTCTGATTCAGTAGCGTTGGTATTCTTGTTCTTCTTTTATTCTAACATTTCTTTCTTTTTCTCACCCTTTAACTTCTTTCCCCTAACTATCTGTTTTCCTGTGCAATTTTAGTTTTACGTATGTGGTTATATGTCAGGTTAAATGGAACGAAAAAGTCGGGCTATTACATTATATATTAAATATGTTTGCTAAATCCTATTATATATCACAAATATAATATACAAATGAAAATTTTATTTCTACAAGATTTTATTTCAGTATAGTTTCAATAACACACATAATTACAATAATATTTCCCAAAGAGTTCATAAATGTACACAATTTCCTATCTCTCTCACACACATTTTTTTTTCTCTAAATATAATATTTCTTATACACATTTCGACTCTTTTATACAACATGAATCAAGCACTTACCAACCTCACTTGTATTGCTTTATAAAATGATACTAGTCCATAGATACATATATGGGATAAAGTTGAAAGAAAACTGAATAGAATCTTGAATATTCTTTTTATAAATTGTGCATTGATCACATTCATACAAGTCATCTATAGTCCATTGCAAACAGGGTTTCCCACTATGATTCTCCTATATATGAAGAACACTGCATTAATCTCCTTATCCTACATTTAAACTAGAGTATCAAACATATCATCCTGCATAGATATCAAAATTAAAAATGGCATCTTCATCGTGGTCTACAAAGCAAAAAAAGTTGTCTGAAAAGGACTTGGTAGCGATATCACTATGAGCCTTAAAAGATGGCAAAGTGTGGCTTGTGCAGTTGCCGGATGACTGTTGAAGAAGTGAAATCGTGCTATAAGCTTTTAGAAGATGGTATCAAACAAATTGAGGTTGGACGCATTCCTTACCCCAACTATATTCATGATAATGATTAACTGCAACCTATACATTGCTGAAGTCCATAACTCTACACGGCCAAAACAAAAGAGATACTACTGCAAAAAGTATTTATTTGAACAATTAAATAGTTACTAAGCATGAAGGTAAATTAAGTAGATGTGTTTGCGGTTTCCCACATGCAAATTCAGTAGAATGACTGAAGTAAGAAACCCAAACCGTGACAATCAGTATAAGAAAATGATACATTGATGCAAAACAAGGATTGCATGGAAACTTGTCTTGCCATGATTAGGTAGTTAGTCATCATTTAAGTTAAACAACAACTCGTGCTCACACTGTAATTAAGGAAAAGGGAAATTTGGTGGTCCAGCATTAAACTTCGCTCCTTTATTTTTTTAAACCGCCAATAGTCCCTCTTTTTATCTTCGCTTCCAAAGTCCCTAACCTGCTAATTTACGAACCTCACCGTCATGTCCCTCTTAACTTATGAATATCCTCCCTGATCAAGAATCCCTTGTCACTATGAAAGTCTCTTCCTTAACCCGCACCATTACCGATAACTTATTTTTACGACCTATGTCTTTTAATAAACATGTCACAACATATATAATTGTTCGTAATGCTAATTTTTTTTGAATGAACTTTGTGTTATATTCAGGTCAATAATATCAGGATCAACGGACAATTACTGTACTTTGAGCAATATTAGCAAAGTGTGAGCGCTTTAATTGGGCCAGAGCAAGCACAGACGCAGGTTAATGATGGATTAGTTCTAATAACTCTTGGAGACAATAATTTTTTAACAATGGCTAATTGGTTCCATTCTCTGCTAGATCTCGAGAATTTTCTTTGCTAGATTATGTTGTATATATCAACTCTGAGTACAAGAAGATACCTGCGGTATATTTCTTTATTTGGTTCGAGGTATATCTGAGACCGAGTCTGTAAAATCCCCATAACGAAACGCGACCGATATCTGAGATTTAAAACCTTGATTACAATATAAAACAATATTTTTAAGTAATAAAGCTATATTCATTTAGTTTTCCGAGCTGATTATTTCTATATGTTTATAATAAGTGTGGTGCTAAGGGCACCCCGATATGTTCTTCATAATACTACGACTAAAAAATATCAAAAGAATTAGTATTATACTCTTCTTAATACCACGCACTTAAAAATAGGGGCTACCACCAGTGGCGTAGCCAGGATTCAAGCCTGGTGAGGTCACAGTTAGGGAATAATGGGGATTCATGGGCGGTAGCCCCCGATTTTTTTTTTTAGCATGTATTCGACAAAATTGAAGAAAAATTTCTAATAAACCATTGAACAACAATATATAATAAGTCACAATTAGAAAATAATGGGGTCGGGGACATTATCCGTCGGAGTAGAAATTGTAGAAGAACCCACTTCACTTGAAATGTTTTCAAATGATCTTTTGAAAAAAAATTGCAAATCTAAAAAAAAAAAAATTCATTATAAACAAATAAATCTATTGGCATGTTGAGATGAAAAATAGAGATTTAATTTTGATGTTTACACTCTAAATACTATTCAAATTTTCAACTTCTCTGAGTTTAATCAGTTAGGAACAATAGCATGATTTCTACTTTTTTTTCAAGATAAACCCACTTCTTCTGATTCAAAGCAAATTATTGAAATAACTCAGAGAACTGATTTTTCAAGATAAAATTTGCTTTGTCAATAATCGGAGAAGAAGTGGATGAGTTTAATCAAAGCAAATTTGCATGAGCTAACTCACTTCTTCTTCTGAGTTTAATTAATCAGAGAAGTGGGTTTATTGACAAAGCAAATTATCTGATTCAAGATAAACAAATAAACCCATCAGCATGATTTCTGCCCTCATTCAGGAATTAGGAACCAATTAAATTCAAATCGGTTGAAACTAAAACTAGGGTTAGCTCATTACCCATCAGTGAAGAGGAAGAGACAGCGCGATCAGTGTAGAGTGGTGACGGCCTTGCGAAGAGCAAATTTGAAATTACCGTACGAATTTGAAATTTTCCGCGAGAGATGCGAAGAATACAATGATTATGAGAGATTAGGGTTTTAGAGTAACTTTGTACGTGATTAGTTTGACAAATAATAATTGAGTGAAAGATCAGAATGAAGAGGTAATGTGGTAGTATGAAGCATACAAAATTTAATAAATTTTATTTTTCTAATTGCGGTATTAGGAAGAACATATTGGAGTGCGCTTAGCACCACACGATAATAACATCAGTCGACTAAAATAATTTTGAAATATAATAAAAATCCCAACAAAAGGTTTAATTTATAGTGTGGTGCCCTTAGCACCACACGATGATAACAATACATACGCAAAATCCAGCATTGACGGAAGCAACAAATTGCTTTACGAAAAGTTCAGACGAGTTCATTCATGAATATTAAATGAACGCTTAAAAATCCCAACAAAAGGCGGTGGTGCGTATGCTTGTATAATTTGAATTCAACCTCAATTTTAGATGCCGACATGACTTACGGTTTATTTTTTGAGTAAGATTCCTTCGTGGGCAGCAACATAAAGTGCAAACCGAATTAGACTGCTTCGTGTGGAAATTTGTGCGAGATAGAGTCGGTTTGTCACTTTGTTTTCTTTCTTTCTCTATATGGTCTACGGTTTGAAATTTCTGGGTCGGAGTCAATATTCCTAGCAACTTGGAACTGAAACCCTGTACGTACTATTTTCTATTATATTTCCTTCCCTTCTTTGAAATGTTGTTTGACTCTGTTTGTTCTCTACCTTAAACAATATATCTTTAACGTACTAGTGAAGTTATATTATCCTTTTTTTTTTTCTTTCCAAAATTAACTGCTACAAATTAGAAGGGTTGAGGTATCGAAAGAAATGGAAGAATGATGCAGCGAGCAATGTAAATAGTTGATAAATGACGAAGAGATAAAAAAAAAAATCTCTCGTTCATTCATTACTTCACAAAACACGAAAAATGAATAAAAGTTGTTTTTTGTGTTGTGTGCTATCTATTGTATAAATGCATCGTTTGCATTTTTTACATGGACAAAAACCCTAAACTAAAAACGTTAAATCAAATGGAATCTCAACTTTTGAAGAACGTAAGCAATTACCGCTAGGGATTTATCTGTCTTTCCTTGGCTTTGTTTCTTTCATTTTGTTTTTCAATATTGCGTGCCACTCTTTTGTAAAAACGCATAAAGGTTAACAATATAATTCAATTTTAGATTTTAAATTTTTTAAAAACACATTCTGGATTAAATCATGTTATGTATACACGATTAAAATTAAAATTATACTATATAAATTTTTTATTCTAAATATAAACTAGAAATAATATTTACTTTTATTGACCCAAATTATAGTTGAACACCACATATTTTTTGGCAAGACAAATTGAGCTCTACAATTTACATTGGTTCGAACCACCGTGACTTAAATCATCCAGAATTCAAATCAACTTTCTGAGTCTTTTGGCTCAAACCAATCAAAAGAGTTTAGTTCGATATGCTTAATTGAGTATAAAGGGAAGATATTCAGGATGGAGCATAAAGGCACATGCACTCTTGAAGACGAGTCAATTCGAATGCTTCACCTCATCGATTTATAAGACGAGTCAATTCAAATGCTTCACCTCCTCAATTTATGGTATCTGCTTCGCCTTTAATGCGAAGCATTTTCAAGCATAGTCTCATTCATAATGCTTGTTTCCAGGTCAATATGAAACGTAACAATTTAGTTCGTGGTCATTCATTCAAACAACCCATGACATATAGTATTCATGGATTCAAGCAATAGTCCTAAGGCGTATTCCTGCCGTCGAGCTTGTTAATATATTGGGTGCTCATAATCATCGTCTCATGTCAAACTGACACTAGGAAAATATGCAAAAGTCCATTTGTCCAAAGCTATAAAAGGAAAATATTATGCAAGTCTGTGTCCAAGTCAGATAAGTTATGTATGCACAAGTCAAGTCATAGGTAAGTTAGATTAATAGTTATAATCCTCATATGCATAAGGTAAATTAGAAGTATAAATCTAACTTTGTCCCCAATTCAATTTTGAGCTACAAAAAATGGAAAGGATGAAAAAATAAGTAGGGACAGATCTTCACCCAAAACAATGCCACACCCTCCTTTGTTATAGGTATGGGTCTAAGTTTGCTTCACCTTTTGTGACGGTAGCCTCAACTTCAACTGCATTGCTTTGGTTTCATTAAATACGTTTCACATGATGTTCGACTCATATTAGCTTTAAATGCTTTTGTCTTGGCTTTTATAAACCGTTTTGAGATCTCCCTTGTGAAGAGAAACGTGCATTCAAGAGGATGAGACGATATGACTTTGAAGCGATTGGATCTTATCCCATCAAAGAAGCAATGTAGTTTTATTAGTCAAAGAAAATCCATATTTTGAAAATAGTGATGTAATTGAACAAAGCAACGACACCAAATTTCCTAGAAGGTGAGGCAATACAACTATTTTCCTTTGAAGGAGTGAGTCCCTTCTTTTAGCAACCTTCAGAGTGTTCTGCAGTTGGGTTTAACTTCATGACTCTCTTGTTGTTGATAGGCGAAGCAACTAGAAGGAGAAACTCACTCTTCTTGATTGGTAATGGTGACTTCATCCTTCTAAAAGCATGACACAAAGCAACGTCTTTCTCAATTTGTAGGCGATTCTCCCATCTTTAAGGGTAACGCACTACACCATATTTGTAAATTAGGTTGTGTTCCGTGTTGTATCTACTGCAATTAGGCACGACTACAAGCCCTATCAAAAAATGACATGTTAAATCATTAGATACGGCCATAATCCATATCTAATTGAAAATTTGATACAATCATGTAGCTGTATCAAAAGTGGAAATAGATACGACTATAAATAGTATCTTATTAGTAACAACATACGACACTTAACTGTATCTAAATGATTACTAGATATGAATATAAACCGTATCTAAATAATCCATAGATACGAATATAAGTCGTATCTAAATTACACCCTATAGTGTTGTCCCATAAGTTGGATACGGTTTTCAACCGTATCTATGGTGTAATTCAGACACGACCTTAAACCGTATCTAATATATATATATATATATATATATATATATATATATAAACTGCAGCACATATTTTCATAACACAATTTATATAAAGCGTAATACAATTTGCACACAGCATATCAAGTTTTTTCATAACACATGTCGTAACACAATTTATACAAAGTTTCACAATAAATGGAAACTATCACAGATTATTCGTCAAATTATGTAACAACCCACACTTTTCTGCACCCAAATTTTGACAAAAATCAAAACTTGAACACATCGAAGCGTAGAGTGTATGTCTGGTACCTAAAATAAATGAGCATGACCATAATCAGAGTACGATAAGATAACTCATTGCTAAAACAAAATAAGAAAAATTATTATTAACTTAAGCAACTACCTTTTCAAAGTAAGTCACTTTGCCAATACCGAGCATGAGAGAGAACAAGAACAGAAAGCCAAACTTAATCATCTCTGAGAACTCGACCTTCTCTATGAAACCTAGAGGTTGTAATGAGGAAGGGGTCAGAACAACAAGTTCTGGTGACTAAGAAATGTACAACACAGTTATGTTCCGTTTGGTTCAACGCAAGCTGTATGCCTAACCAGGTTAGTGATTCTAGCCCAACCTAGTAAATGTTTACGCACGACTTTACTATTTAGCCCAAAGCAGTCTTCCAAATTATATTATTGAGAAAGGACATTTACATATATTTTTGTGAAGCCTTTATACCAGAGTTTAACTGGTTAATTGTATCAAGAGTGGGCCCCTAGTTATGGGGTTTCTATCTATTTTCTCAATCATTATTCTTTATTATTTAATGCCTCACTATCAATGATAGATATGGTGGATTCTCCCTGATCACTTAAGAACCTAGGCGGACCTGTTTGTCACTTATTAACCCTCGATGATAAATTAAATGTTAACGTAAAACTAGATGGCACTAGCTACGGGACCTATTAGTTAAGGCTTCCGTCATTCACGCCTATACCCTTACCCTGCATAAGGTGAGAGTAGGTATTTTATCGTTCGTTATACCTTCTAGCTGACCTTGTTAGATAACCTCCTTAGTCACTTACTACTTCCCGTAGGATAGATGGCCATGTCTAGCCCTTTTAATTTCCAGGTTTGGGTCGGCCAACACACACCTGCCATTTAAGACCCCTATACTGGAAAACCTATCCCCAGGTAGACTCTTTAACCCTGGTCACTTAGCCTTTTAGGACCCAGGAAACGGACTATACACGAAGGATATTCGTTCGTCCCTTATTTTCCTTTAAAACCTTTCCCTTTTTGGGATAAAGTAGGCTACGTTATTAAGTCATTCCCGTTTAATTCCTTTATACGGGAATACTATGCGTACACTATTTATTCGTATCACGGGTTTATATGGTTAATAATGTCATACATTATTAACCTACCAAGTCTAACTATATTTTTAATTATAAGTTTTATTGACATAAATAAGTAAAGTTATATTCCCTTTTCTATAGGATATTTATTTAATTTCTTCCCTAATTTGGACTTAGTATTTAAATGACAATCAATACCCATTAATCCCCTTTTTAACACCAATTTCTTTTTATTTCCTTTTTATTGCCCTTTATGACTCTAGAGTTCGTATTTTCCTAAGGCAACTATTTATCAGTCCCAAGTTATCCATTGTTGTACCCCAACGAATAATTTCTATTTTTATTTATTTATCTATTTATTTATTTCGTGATTGACTGTTATATATATATGTATATTTTTTTTACATACCAGGCCTCTCACATTAAGTTAACTACCTGTGGATGCTGGATATGCTGGTCAGTTCCGGGCAGACCTCTACCACAAGTGAACTTAACGCGTGCCATAGTACGATTATATTAGTGCATTAGACCCCCCACATTAAACTAACTCTCTGTGGTTGGTGGATCTGTTGGTTTCGGGCGGGCTTACACCATAAGTTGAGCTTAACCTCGTGTCTAAATGTGGTTATAATTTAAATATCCTAATTGGGGTCCACAACAATTACCCTAATTGATTTTAGGAATTGTAACCATTTTCCTATCACATTTATTTTCCCCGATTAATATTGGTAACAAATAACTTTAGGATCTTATTTATAGCAGTTAATTACATCGATTGCTACAATTGGTCACCACAAATGTATTAATTCAATATGGGTTATAATTATATATAATTCCACCATTGATCCTTGTCAAACATTCAACATTTGTCACAATTGTTAATTGTTTATTTATGGCCTCATTTATAGCAATCAATTACATTAATTGCTACAACGTTCACCATAAATATATTCATTATGTGTGGAATATAAATTTATATGTATGATTCCATAAATGAATACTATTCACATTTCAAACCTTCAAACATTTAATACAATGCATATTTTACCGTTTTACGTTGACTTGGACGGATAATATGTATATATTTATTTCTATGTTTGTGTACGATCAACATATAAATTTTATTAGTAATTATTATTTTGCAATACTGATTTTTAAATGAATTATTTGGTCTAATTAGTTAACCAATCATTCCCTTTTTATATTCAATTTTTCCAAAAAGATTTCAAGTCTTATAAGGACCGTCAGCCATGATCATTGTAAATCATGCATATTTTTTGGAATTAACATATTTCCAAATGACAGAAAATATATGTAATGTATTCTATTTTGGAACAGTTGATGCAAATTATATACAAAGAATGTATTTATTGTTAAATCTACCTTTGCACTACTTTTCCCTTTTTAATTCTTTTTGTCATACTTCTTGTGATTCTAAAATAATGCCTCTTTATTTAAAAATGAGGAAAACGACATAATTTACAATGCTTAAGCCAAAAATTCCCAATATTGAATGTAAACAAGGAATATTTCTTTTTATTCTCAAAATCACATAATACACAAATTCATCTTTTTACCCGAATTCACATATTTCATATTTCAGCACTGAACTAAAGATCTGGAACATAACTATAACAATTTTATGTTTAATGAGACAGATTTCCAGATCCACAGTGCTATGTAGCTTATACAACATGTTTCATAATTCATGACATAACTTGTAGGAATATGTGGGCATATATATAGAAAATCCTACAATTCATATTTATACATAATAGCAACTTCATCATTTACCAAATTTCATACATATTCATAATCAGATTTGATGGTTGCCACAATTTACCACAATTTAAATTAGTAAATGTACAGATTTGATAGACATAAAACGTAGAATGGATTCAAGCGAAATATATAAATCACTATATCTATATTAGTAAATTTCCCACTCACCTTATAGCTTAACCTTTTTAGGCTTACAATCCCCAAATTCTTACAAAACTGCAGTTTATCTAGAAAGGGGAAAATTCTAGATCTGTAGAAGTGTAAGAAAAGGGAAAAGAGTGAAGAAATCTATCATTGAGCATCCCTTTTCATTTAATCTATCAATCTTCCTAATTCCATATGAATTTGATTTAATTTGGTATATGTATGAATATATTTTATTTAGAAATTAGGTTAGAAGAGGAAGCAAATTGGCAGAGCTCCGCTGCCTCCATAGATTTTGAATGGAAAAGAATGAGGCTCTTAGACCTATATTTATCGGGGTGGAAATGGCCTTGCACCATTGGATTCATTTCAAATAACATCCGTCTGTTCGTTTATATAACATAACAAGTATACCCCTCAAAACCTAGCAGTCACCGGGCTGTGCAGGCACAGAGCAGTCGACACCCTCCCTTGGAGCGGTCGACCGCCCTTTCGAAAATCAGCCTAGTGAGTGCCGGTTATATAAGGTATTTTATATATTAATTATACTCTTTATTTTTTTCCATCTATTTTTCGTATTTCGTACGTAACTTTTTCATACGGGCTTCGTTCGCGAAACTCCAAACATGAAAGTTGACCAAAATTCTGAGACGACCGGGTTGTTACATTCTCCCCCCTTTAAAATGAATTTTGTCTTGAAATTCTAAAACCTTGTTATCCTAACCTACAAAACCAATTTGTGTACACTCACTTTGCAGCCATGTGTATATGTACATCGTGTACTTGATGCATTTTAGCCATAAAGTATGCATGCAAGATGATTCTAAATTGGACCTTCTATATGTATGCACTGGGATTTTTAAAACATTTTCAAAAACATGATGCAAAACATCCTAAATATACTTGCAGTTCTATATGAATGCAAATTTTAAAAATTCTTTTTCATCCATAATCTTCATACAATTACGAATAAAAGTGTGAAGCAACCAATTTTGCATCCAAACCCTACCAACCAAAACGTTACGCAATCTAATCGTTTCCTATTTAATTTCTCCTAAATTGGAAAAAGGAAATCAAAGTGAAGAATTTTAACATTTCTTTCGCTAACAAATATTCCGTTTTCCCACCCTATAGTGAAATTTTCTCCTCAGTTACCCAAAATACTCCAAAAAATTCCAACTCTAGACTGTAAAGGAGGCTTAACATAAGCTCTAAAATGTAAAACGATACTACGCCATAAATTGCATACTGCAACACTAGAGAAGTGATGCAGAAAGTACCAAAAAGTGTTGCTATAGACAAAAAATGATCTATGACAACACTTTCTCGATGTTGCGTTTTGTCGCGTTGCCTTAGAGTCAAAGACAACATCTTTGCGACCCTACGGAAACATTGGTACAGGTGTTGTCATAAGTACCACAACAACAAAAAATACCCTTTCACAACTGCCAAAAATAGTTGTAATATGTCTATTACAATTGGCATGCACTACTAGTTATATCTGCAATCATAATAAAGTCAACATTTTTTACAATTGTTAAAATTTGTTTTACAAATGTTAAAAATAATTATACCTCAACTGCTATTAATCAAAATTTTCATAATATTATAATAAATATTATTATAACACAGTATTCAAACATAGTATTTTATTCAAATAAATATTTTATTTCAACATTTCAAATGGTACAAATTTTTTGAACTCCACTATTGTACATTCACTGGTATATTTTATATTTATTCCTCACTACATTGTAACTCGATTCACTCATATACAGACTCACACATACAATCATAAGCAAGAAAAAAATACATGAAAATGATTACCTTTGTTTTTTTCTCTTCTGATGATTCGCTCACTAAGTATGCGCAACTTCTCTGGTTCAATCATGAATAGCCTCTGATACATCGGCATTCCTTCATTATTCATCGCCTTGAATTGATATGCATCACACACATTCATGATAACTTTTAGGCAATAGTAAAGATTCACAAACAAATGTTATAGGCATATGTGATATAAAATAGTGCTTTCCATTTTCTGCTTGCCCAGTATATTAATTCGGGCGTAATGTTGTTCCCAGTAGCTTTTCCCTTTTTTTTTAGTACAGAAAGAGAAAGATAGCAGGGAGGTTCTTTGACAGAAGTGGAATTGACCAAATTGGAATATGAAGACCGTCTAAATATATTCGGTCGAATATATAGGTATGCATGATTGTTTATATGCTAGCACTTAAAATTATCAACATCAAAACTCAAGCAGTCGAATGGCTTGATTGTGCAGAACAATGCAATTATTCGACAGATGTTTGTTGACCACATTTCACTGAACTGATGCTATACTTCAAAAAAATAAGCAGAATTGAAAGTGACTATAATGGCCAGGAGATAAGAAACATGTCCAAATTTTTTATGAACTATAAAAACGTTGATAATAATCACAACAGGTTGGTCGCCTATTTAAATAAACATTAATACAAGTGTAGGATTTAGTCATAACTTGTTCATCGGGTCATTTCCAAGCTATAGAGAGGAACTCACCAGTGGAGCCTATGATCACCATGATGATTAGGTGATAAAGGCAGATAGACATGCTGATCCACAATGATTTCAGGTGCATGAACATTTTCTTTTTCTGCATATTCTTCTTTTGCAGCGTCCAGAACAGATTCTATGTAGTGATGATCGTCCTCATGACAGCGTAATAGAACCTCTGGCTCTTTCAACTGAAGCAAGCTCAGAAACATGAAATCATAGCCAAAATCATAACCGCAACGTAATACAATGTGATGGGAATACAGCCCCATGTTATGAAAACCAAAATGATCAGGTGTCGGGAGACATAAATGAAAAAATTCAAACTGGTAAAGTGCAACATGGATCTGATGCTTATAAAGCCCCTCTCAACATTCCTCTTGTTACTAACCTTGACACCAGAGACTATGTCATCTCCCCATTAACGGTTTTCACATCATGTGTCAACTCATCCACTGCCATTACCTCCTCTTCCACTGGGCCAAACACTAGATCTGATGGTGATTTCTCCAACTCCCCCCACTTTGCCTTTATGCCTGGTTATAAAGACGTCAAAATTACATTAAGAATGCCAAACAATACACTAACAAGTAGGGAAAATGATGAACACAGAAGTTTGAATTGCTTACCAATAGCTGGTCTCTTGTGGTACGATGAAAAAGAAGATGCATTTGAATTTGGAGGTGCGCGCTGATTATTCAGAAAGTGGTTTGGAGGTGTTCTCGGGTTTTTCCCAGTAGAAGCCTTGGATTAAAATTGGCAATACACTGCATGCTATCAAAACACAATTCATCAATGCATGCATTCCCATCCGCTCAACTGCATAAGTTGGCCTTCTAATGCCCCACACAACAAAGATGAATTTTATACCAAAAAAGTCAAGAGAAAAGGCTACGAACATAAAAAAAAGAAGGAACCAACCATTGAACAATCCTATCTCTTTGATCCTATAAATATTACAAGGCAAATGATTAAAAATGAGCTGAAAATTTTCTTTGTAGGAAAAATGTAAAAAATCACAATTAAGCAATTTGTAGGATTTACCTCAAAATGGACTATGATGTGCCCAAACTGCAACCCCATCAAAAAACTAACAATTGCCATTACAGAACTGCAAGATGGATTTGAGTTACAAGAACAAATGAAATAAAAGATACGAATTGCAATAATAATTCATCATCGAACCTTAAAATACCTTTTGGATCAAAGGGGATTTAATAGTACGAGGGAGCACTGTGCAGAAGAGAGCCATTTGATGGAGAACTTATGCTGCATTCCTGCATCAAGATTTACAATTGCAGTCATGGTGCTGCTTAAATTTTATAATCCTATGATCATATATGTGCAGGCGAATATAACCGCAATCCCAGATCATAGTTCTTCCTACCAACAAAAATACTAGGGAATATAACAAAATAAAATACAAAACCATTGACTCGACATTAAAATCTCGATAAGATAACCGCAATCCCAGAGATGTAAATATCTGCTACAGAAGCAACATCATAAACTGATACTCTACAAATTAACTGGAACATTATGCTGCTGGTACTCTACAAATTATAATCACAACTTTGCAACTGGTACTCTACAAATTATAATGCTACAGGAGCTATCAATGATTCATTATTGAAAAAAAATGATCTTGCCCAGTAACTTCTGTTTGTACTTAACTTGGGAATGGAGTATAAGAAGTGGAAGAAAGAAAAAGAAGTCAAATCAAACTCTGCAAACCAAAACAATTTCAATTTAAAATCTATCTCTCCCCAGAGAAAAGAAAAACAATATCCTTTTGATCACACACTGGTAATATGTTCTATCTTTTGAAGGCATTTCTTTTAGAAATGCAGGCCATGCATGGCATTATTTGAGCTGTTCTTCACAAACTTAAGCCTAATTGATTTTGTGATGGTACATGGTAGCCCATTATATAATCACACGAATAATTCATTATTTGTGAATGCACATATTTACCATATTGTGCCCATGAGCATAGCAGGGAATTGAGTACCAGTATTATCAATTGATATATTTAACAAATAAACTTGAATGTATATGTTGACTAGGATATCATTGTGAGTAAGGTTTGTAGAACTTTGTATGAGACTATCTCGAACTTCAAGGGTTGTCTACAAAATGAGGTTGATTTGGAAAGGTTGTTTGAGGTACAATTCACAACTTTAACCGATGCTTTCAAACTACCAGCATCTGGTGAGAATTCACACAATACAGTAGCTTCTAAGTTGCTTAATTTATAGAGGACCGGTAGGCTTGGACACTACACCATTGATCTTCCATAGAGTTGCTGATTATTTATACATCTCGCTCACACATTGTTAGTTCACCAATGTGAGTCCATGGACTTTTAGCGATGGTTATCTCACTCATACATCGTTAGATTACCAACGTTACAACATCACGTCATAAAGTATAGGTATAGACTACATATCACAGTAAAGCTACAAATTAAATACAAACCAATTTGCAAGTGTAACTTGCTCCAGAGTTTGGATTCATTGTTTACTTCTTTTTAATTCTGTTTCATCTTTGGTCAGTTATAATTGTTAGGTTTCAAATGTCAAAACATGTCAACAATGAAATCAAAATTCTGTCCACATGTGATATTCCTAAAATAATATTCACAGTCAAATTGTAATCTAACATCCAACCATTAAAATATTTTGAGAATCATCACAATAACTTTGACTCATACACCAACAACCCAACATCAAAATTAAACTTCATTACCATATTCAAATTCGAGGAGTACCTATTTCATCAACTACGGGCCAACACCTAGTTTCAGTTATA
The DNA here is from genome assembly GCA_030737875.1 of Allium sativum. Lineage (NCBI taxonomy): Eukaryota > Viridiplantae > Streptophyta > Magnoliopsida > Asparagales > Amaryllidaceae > Allium > Allium sativum. The sequence goes on from CM060916.1 coordinate 837,230,218, forward strand.
GACCGAGCAAATCAACAGCTTAGCATCCAACAACAACTTCAAACAGAGCTCTATAGCACCTAGTCCAAGGATCTACACTGGAAATTCAAACGAAACAGAAGGCTAAGATTTCACTTTCTAGTGCGATATAATGATGAAGTTTTAGAAGTCGAAAGTGATAAATTCAAACCCAAGAGATCGACTTTGAAGCATGGTGCTAATTTTACTCCGATGTAGCAACTCCTAGATGAAAAATTATTAGGAATTTTTTTGTAGTCAAAAACTAGCTTGAAAGTAGGAAAAGTAATTTGGATCTGCGAAAGAGCAACAAAATTGGACGGAGCTGATTTTAGATCGGAATTAATTTTAGGGTAAAGGAAAACTAGGGATCTGAATGAAAAAGAAATAAAGGAAAATAACGAAATATACTCAAGCGGGAAAATGAAATTTTGGAGCAAAGAGATGAGGCGGTCAAAGCAAATTAAATTGACGCGGATTGATAACATGGACCGTTGGATCGTATTCATCCGGATTGATAATTTTATTCTCGCAGCTACTGCAACACTTGGTTGATATCTATGCTAACACATTGAATCGTACATTGCAACAGATCAAAATCAACATAGCTGTAACAACATTTTAGCTGGCAACACCTTAGATTTTAGTTGCGGTAGGCCATCTATAGCATAGTGCGAGTTAATTAGTAGCTCGCGCGTATCATTGACAAGGTATGGAAACATCGTTTCCAAGGTTAAAACATCCTTTTTCTTGTTGTCGTAAACGTTTTTATCATATCGTCGGTCCTATTGCAATGCTAAAACGCGCGCACAAAGCATTCAAAAATCTTCCTTACACCATTCATGTGACTAAAAATCGAAATTTCTCATAAAAATAAATTCCCGCTTGAGAACTTGTCATGTCTTTTTTTGAAATTTCCTTTCAAGACTGCTTCACTTTCCTAAAATTTAGAAAATGATAAAAATAAAATCAAACAACATTTTCCGAAAACTTCAAAAATGATTTTGCAGAAATTTAAATGTTTCAAGTCACATGTTGGCAAAGAAGGAAGTCAGTCACGCCAAAAATGCGAAAACTGAAATCACACAAAGACAAAAAAAAAAGTTTTGATAAGGAACTGTGGTTTATTCATTTTTATACCCGTGACATAGAACCATTCCTTTAATAAAATTTATCCAACACAGAATTCTATTCTTTCCAGCCCTAAGACAACTATTAGTTCTGATACAAAAATGAGATTTCATTCAAAAAGGCACGCGTAAATGACATAAACATCTCCAAGCATAGAAATCTCATTAACCTAAGTCGTGCGATTTAAACTACACTAACAGTTACAAGAATGAATCAACACTAAGCTAAGAACCTAATGCTGGAAAGGGATAACAACAAAGATAACAACAAAACAACACTAAAACTTCCAAAATAGCAGTCATAAACAACGAGCTATCTTGCCCGCGGCTGGAGCTCAAACCAATATTTAGGGTCTTTAATTAACCATATCATGGTAGCAAAATGCTCAAACTCTTGTTACAAACACTGCTGATGTTGTTGGAGATTCCCACATCACCATCTCTTCTAAGAGAGGATTTATGACGAGAAAAGAAAGCTGCCACAAAACTACTTCTCATGGAAATCCACCCAATATTGCCTAAGGACAAAGCAGATAGGTAAAATTTACAGACGGTAACTCCATGGGACAACACAGAAGAACACAAGCTAAACTGGAGATGATGCAGCACTAAATGATGGTTACGCCATCAATTAAGAAAAAGATTGATTCCCGCATCATGAGACAAATCTAGTCATAACTTCCCATTTATAGGACGATGTGCTAAGCGAGTCACATGTCTACATAGGTAGTTCGAACAAAGATTCCCGACATCAAGAAAAGAGATTTGCTGCAAAAATCTCCAAAGCTGGTCAATCAAGGAACCATACAAGTCTGTGTAAAACATGGATGACCTTAATATCTCATCGAGATTCTCCTCAAAAAAACCATCAAAAGATAGCTTAATCTTTATCTCCTAAATGACGATCACCTTCGAAAGAACCTACTCGAACAAGGTATAGAAAAGGAGGATGCAACACAAACACAAATCCTATTCTAAGATCTCGAAGCAATGGTCGGTGCAAGCCCAACTGCCTTGCCAAATTTTCTTAGCCCTAAAATGGTAAGACCTTTTTGCTCATTCTGATCCAACTGAATGATCTCTACCCAAGGATGAGACTTAAATGGTGTGAGTAAGATCGAATAGTGCAACTAGGTGTTATAGGCTAAGAAATGTTCGAAGAGAAGAAATTAGATCTTAGAGTACTAATGAGGCAAGATCTAATGCGCAAACAAACGCGAAAAAAGAGGACACAAGGCGATGAAAAGAAGGATAGGAATATGGTTCGGCTACATGAAGAAGGAAGGACGAAAGAAAGACGTTAAGTGGGTAATTTGGATACAACTTTTATGGTTGAGTCCTAGGTCGAAGATGTACCAAAGCTCATTAACTAATTGACCGTCATAGTATAGCACCAAACGGTTAACTACCAAATGGGCTTTGGACAGAGGTTGAACCTTGACCTTATTAGGTTGTTTAAAATATTGATCGTCCCGCATCATCTTTTAAGATTTAACGTGATCCAATAAATAATTTTCCTCATCACCGCGGTATTTAAAGATCGTAGTTAAACTCCGAACCAACTCTAAGGATACATAGTCTCAACACGATGATGCGACTACACAATGAACGAATGAATTCCAAAATAATTCAGCTAGAAATCCGTAATATAAATTAAAACGGATTTTCCCCTTATCTAGCTGCTAAAAAACAAACGATTCACGAAATTGAATGCCCTAAAATCCGGACGAAGGATTTTCCTTAGCCTTTTCGTAGAAAAATTAAAAACTTTTCCAAAAATGGGATTTATTTATAAACTAACGGTTTTTGTATTTATAAATCCATTTTATTATTACTATTTATATTCCAGTTTCATATTTTAAACCAGAAAAAACCTTTTTGTGTTTAAAAACATTAGAGCTTTAAAACAATTTAGATAAATTTTGTTAACTTTAATAAATTATCCAATATGTATAGGAAGATGGATACTAAAAATCACAAGGAATAGATATTTATTATTCTTGAGTTTTAGTGGTACATACTCTGTCATTTTAAATTCCTTCTTACCTACCAATCAGACCATATTAATTAAAATTACTAGATGGCCCCAATTTTTTTTTTTAAAAAAACATGAATAGATTAAACATTTAAAACTATATCTTTCCAAATTATTTTCTGAACCATTTTTCAAAACCTTTTGAAATCCGTTTTTATTTTCAAATAGTTAATTAAAATTTCCTCGAATACAAGGCTAAGAACTCAATTGAATATTTCAACAAAGGTAGATTCAGAATTTTAACGAAGTAACAAATGGATAAATTTCGTAATTATAATTCCGAAATGGATACGACATATTAAGGTAGTAATTTTCCCCGTTTGAATCGAGTAATGATCTTAACCGGAACTACCAAATAAAACCAAAAACTAGAAATCACGACTATCTCGGTTGTAGCTAGGTTTTTGTCCAGTTTCCAAACTCGAACCAACAGATTCCACAATATGTCGTCCTCATGCTCTTCAGATAAGATCGCCAATATACTGTGGGGTAAGAAAGAAATGGCTAGAAAACCGAACTCAACATATTTCAACTCTTAATCGCTCAAAGCCCATTTTATATAATTCGGCCCACGACTAATTTTATTGTCTAAATAAACTAAAGTCAAGTAAGAAAGACGAATAAAAACAGAAAAAAAAATTGAGTTACGTTCTCTCACGATTCCTAATTTAACTAATTCCTCTGATTTTTTAACCTAAGCTCCGATACCAAATGTAACACCCCACACTTTTCTGCACCCAAATTTTGACAAAAATCAAAACTTAAACACATCCAAGCGTAGAGCGTATATCTGGTACTTTTAATAAATGAGCATGAGCATAATCAGAGTACGATAAGATAACTCACAGCAGAAACAAAATATGATAAATTAGTATTAACTCAAACAACTACCTTTCCAAAGTAAGTCACTTTTCCAATACCGAGCATGAGAGAGAACGAGAACCAAAAGCCTAACTTAAACATCTCCGAGAACTCAACCTTCTCTATGAAACATGGAGGTTGTAATGAGGAGGGGTCAGAACAACAAGTTCTGGTGACTTAGAAATGTACAACACAATTATAACACAGATATATTCCGTTTGGTTCAACCCAATATGTATGCCTAACCCAGTTAGTGATTCTAGCCCAACCTAATAAATATTTACGCACGACTTTACTATTTAACCCAAAGTAGTACTTCCAAATTATATTACCGAGATAGGACATTTACATACATTTTTGTGAAGCCTTTATACTAGAGTTTAATTGGTTAATTGTATCGAGAGTGGGCACCTAATTACGGGGTTTCTAACTATTTCCACAATAACGATTCTTTACTGTTCTTTATTATCTAATGCCTCACTATCAATGATAGATAGGGTGGATTCTCCATGATCACTTAAAAGCCTAGTCGGACCTATTGGTCACTTATTAACCCTCGATAATATTTTAAATATTAACACAAAACTAGAGGGCACTAGCTACCGGCCCTACTAGTTAAGGCTTCTGTCATTCACACATATACCCTTACCCCACATAAGGTGAGAGTATGTATTTTGTTATTTGTTATACCTTCTAGATGAACTTATTAGATAACCACCTTAGTCACTTACTACTTCCCGTAGGATAAATGGCCATATCTAGCCCTTTTAATTTCCAGGTTTGGGTAGGCCAACACACACCTGCCATTTACGACCCCTATACTGAAAAGCCTACTCCCAGATGGACTCTTTAACCCTAATCACTTAGCCTTTTAGGACCCAGGAAGCGGACTTTATGTGAAGGTTATTCGTTCGTCCCCCATTTTCCTTTAACACCTTTCCCTTTTTAGGTAGGCTACGTTATTAAGTCATTCCCGTTTAGTTCCTTTGTACGGGAATACTATACATACACCATTTATTTGTATCACGAGTTTATATAGTTAGTAATGTGTTACATTATTAACCTACTAAGTCCAACTATATTTTTAATTATAAGTTTTATTAACATAAATAAGGAAGGTTATATTCCCTTTTCTCTAGGATACTTATTTAATTTCTTCCCCAATTTGGACTTAGTATTTAAACGACAATCAATACTCGTTAATCCCATTTTTAATACCCATTTCTTTTTATTTCCTTTTTATTGCCCTTTATGACTATAACGGTCATATTTTCCTAAGGCAACTATTTATCAGTCCCCAATTATTTATTGTTGTACCCCAATGATATTTTTATTTATTTATTTCTTGGTTGACCATTATATACATGTATACTTTTTTTTTACATATCAGGCTTTATCAGACCTCTTACATTAAGTTGACTATCTATGGATGTTGGATATGCTGCTCGGTTCCCGGTAGACTTCTACCACAGGTGAACTTAACCTCGTGCCATAGTAAAATTGTATTTGTGCATTGGACCACCCCCCCCCCCCCACATTAAACCGACTACCTATGGTTGTTGGATTTGCTGGTTGGTTTCGGACAGGCTTACACCACAAGTTGAGTTTAACCTCATGTCTAAATGCCGTTATAATTTAAATATCCTAATTGGGGTCCATAACAATTAACCTGATTGGTTTTAGGAATTGTAACCATTTTCCTATCACATTTATTTTCACCAATCAATATTGGTTAGAATTAATTTGAGGATCTTATTTATAGCAGTTAATTACATTGATTGCTACAAATGGTCACCACATATATATTAATTCAATATGGATTATATTTACATATAATTCCACCACTGATCCTTATCCAAACATTCAACATTTGTCACAATTGTTAATTGTTTATTTATGGCCTCATTTATAGCAGCCAGTTACACTAATTGCTACAACGGTCACCATAAATATATTCATTAAGTATGGAATATAAATTTGTACGAATGATTCCATAAATGAATACCATTCAACATTTCAAACCATCAAACATTTAATACAATGCATATTTACCGTTTTACGCTGATTTGTATGGATAATATGTATATATTTATTTCTATGTTTGCGTGCGATCAACGTATTATTATTATTTTTTATTTTGCAATACTTATTTTTAAATTAATGATTTGGTCTAATCAATTTACCAATCATTCCCTTTTTATATTTAATCTTGCCAAAAAGGTTTCAAGTGGCACAAGAACCGTTAGACATAATCATTGTAAATCATGCCTATTTTGTGGAATTGACATATTTCCAAATCATAAGAAATATATGTAATGTATTTTTATTTTGGAAAAGTAGATGCAAATTATATACAAAGAATGTATTTATTGTTATATGTACCTTTGCACCACTTTTCCCTTTTTAATTCTTTTTGTCATACTTCTTGTGATTATAAAATTATACCTCTTTATTTAAAAATGAGGAAGACGACATAATTTACAATGCTTAAACCAAAAACCCAACAACATTGAACGTAAACAAGGTGTTAGACCAAAATCTGGGCCTAACACCCAATTGCAGATCACAGAATGCAGAGAAAAGTAAATAAAGTGGAGACACACGATGTTTTTATAGTGGTTCGGCTCAAACCAAGCCTACGTCCACTTTATCTCTTCTTAACCTAAGAAGTTACAAGTACAATTCTCTCGGTTTATACACGAAATCCTCTTGTTTACCATGAAGAAATGGAGATTAGAAATTATTTTATACATGATAACCTCGTGTTAGAATGATTAGAAGCGGCCTTCCGCTGTTCGCAAAGTCCTTGTAGTGATAATGGTGGAAGCCCTCCAGATCAAGTGCCAAAAGTCCCCTCAAATGGCCATGTTTCGGTGTATTTATAGGCGTAGAGGAGCTTCTGGGAAGACCGGTACGTGACGGGGTACATGGCAGCCGATCCGAAAAAGTAGGAGCATGAGTAGCCTTAAGAATAGGTCAAAACAGTGCGTGTATCTGCAGGTCTGGAGATCGGTTCGTGGTCATGGGTCGGATCTTGATATGGCTATCACGATCCGGGTTTGGTTGCGCGCTGGTGTGAAGTGTTGGCGATCGGGTTGTGGTCTCCATGTGTACTGCGAGTGGGTCACGATCTGAAGGTATACCACGAGCCGAGGGGGGAGATCCGAGGGTGCATGAGCCATACTCCGATCGTGTGACGCTTTGTTGCTTTATCTAGGAAATTGCCAGATTACACCAGTTTACGGAAACGGGTATAACTTTCAAACCGTAAGTCCAACTGAGCCAAACCAAAGCTTAAACTGAAGCTAATTCAGAGATCTACAAGAGTTACAAAGCTCAGCTCCGTAGTCGCTTTTTTGGGGCCCAAAAGAGGTCGTCTGATAGGAGTTTCAGGCCTTTCTTTGTTCGTGATGCGACTTTGACCAAATCGCTGCATGTCTTCTAACGAAGTTCTCCATATCCGAGCGCGATGCTATCCAGATATTCAGTGTGATAGCTTTTACCAAAAAGTTTGTCAACACAAGAAATATTTCCTTTTATTCTCAAAATCACATAATACACAAATTTATCTTTTTACCCAGTTTCACATTTTTCATATTTCAGCACTGAACTAAAGATCTAGACTACAATAATTTTTTGTGTAATGGGATTGATTTGCAAATCCTCATTATTATGTAGCTTATACGACATGTTTCATAATTCGTGGCATAACTTGTAGGAATATATGGAAATATATATATAAAATACTACAATTCATGTTTATACATAATTACAACTTTATCATTTACCAAATTTCAAACATATTCATAATCAGATCTGATGGTTGCCACAATTTACAATTACTAAATTTACAGATCTGGTAGGCATAAAATATAGATTGGATTCAAATGAAATAGATAAATTATTATATATGTATTAGTAAATTTCCCACTTTTCCTTATAGCTTCCAATTTCTCCGTTTTGAACCTTTTTAGCCTTACAATCCCCAAATTCTTACAAACCTACAGTTTATTTAGAAAGCAAAAAATTCTAGATCTGTAGAAATGTAAGGAAAAGGGAAAAGAGCGAAGAAATCTTTCGTTGAGCATACTTTTCCATTGAATAATATTAATCTTCCTAATTCCATATGAATTTGATTTGATTTGGTATATGTATGAATATATTTTATTTAGAAATTAGGTTAGAAGAGAAAGAAAAATGGCAGAGCTCCGCTGCCTCCATAGATTTTGAATGGAAAAGAATGAGGCTCTAGCCCTTTATTTATAGGGGTGGAAATGACGTTGCACCATTGGATTCATTTTAAATAACATCTGTCCAGTCGTTTATATATTATAACATGAATACACCTCAAGACCTAGTCATCACTGGGTGTGCAAGCGTAGAGCGGTCGACACCCTTCCTTGGAGCGGTCGACCGCCCTCTGGAAAATCTGCCCAGTGAGGGCCAGTTATTTAACTTATTTTATATGTTAATTATACTGTTTATTTATTTCCATCTGTTTTTCATATTTCGTCCGTAACTTTTTCATATGGACTCCGTTCGGGAAACATGAAAGTTGACCAGAATTCCGACATGAACACAGCGGTTAATGTTTCGTGGCCAATTTCCGTCATTTGCAGGAATTTTTATTTTTGAGCTTCTAATTAAATAACTATTTATTGTCAAAATTTGGGGTTGTTACACTACAAAGTCAGATAAAACTGAGCTGGTTATTAAAAGAAATAAACTTAAGGAATAAATAGAGCCTGGTAAAACTGTAGGAAGGGAAGATTGAGTGTGTTGATCATGCTGATGAAGTCCACGTTGCTGTAAATCAAAGCAGTAATGAGCATAAGCTAGATGCTGATATACAGAATGTACAGAATTTATATGTTTCAAAGCAGTGATGATCATAAGCTAACTTTGATGTGTGCACGAATCGTGTGCACAGTTTGTGCAGGTTCATGAAAATATCCAACCACTAATTACACAAAATTCAAGTACAAAATAGTAATGGTGATAAACCAGGTCAAATTAGGCGACAAAGATATAAGGCTAGCAACACGTACATGGGCAAATAGGCATATGGCAGGTTATTAGGTCAGAGGCAGTCAAAACAGTGGATACAAATACATAGCAAGTTAAAGGGCATGCAACAAGGCCAACATGATCAAGGAAAACATGATTTCAGGCCATAACACGAAACAATTCCATGTATAACATGAATTAGCAGCAAAATAACCTAAACAAGCATAGACAACAGAGTGCAACATGCATGCTATGTCAATTCAGTTCACTCCAAAAAAACCATCATGCCGAACCCACACTAAATACACAATGAAAAAGGGGAAGAAAATTTTATCATAAATTTTCTCGGGCACGATATGTGAGTTCAGTTCGGGTCTTTCTCACAAACACTAAACAAAGTCTGAAATTTTCTCACATTGCAAACATAAGCCAGTTCACATAAATTGATCCTTACTATAAAATGGAATAATTCAGTTGATCCTTACTATATACTTTATGAGTAGCACAGGGGAAAATGGGATCATCTTTTTTTCAATGTTGTTATTCAACTCAAGCATGGAATTTTATCGAGAGATCAATCAATTTGTAGAACTCTGAAAATAATATTCGGAGTATTTTCATATAACAAAAATGGAACCCAAAGCCACAATATGTCTTTTGAACACTCCGATGTCAAATTGCTAGGTCATAAAAGTAATACAAACAACAGTTAAAGTCCATAAGGTCAGTTCAGGTATCAAGTGTGCATAGTGTGCAAGTAACTAATACAAACAACTTTGGATATAAAGCAAACAAAATTTATAAGTAAAATTCTTATGTAAATTATATATTCCTACTCCAACGTCTAAAGATATTGAATTAGGCTCTTCGGATGACACACAAACCCATCCACTCCGACTTCATCAAAGGTCTCTAAAAATTGATGATTTATTTTGTTGGTTTTCTCATCTGGTAGCAATATACTGTCCAAAACCAATTTTTCATGTGTAAATGGTACATCTTTCCCATGGCATCTGGACGATGTAGAATCTCGAAATACAGTACTGTTGCAATAAAGTTGTCTAGATCAGAGTTGAGAATTTTATTAAAATAACTAGACTGGAGTGAAAAAATAAGAAGAAAGCAACAATGTCATAGTGATCACTTACACAGTTACACATGCCAGATACTTAGCCAAATTAGCCTCTAATAGATTCATTCAATCCGAAAAGAAAGGACTAACAATATATCACCTTTACATGAAAGAAATTAAGCTATTAGTTGCATTGTACTAAGGTACTTATAAGGATGAAATTTGATCATGCTCTTTTCTCATTAGAAACAATGTCGTGAAGTATAATATTACATATGTTTATCAATCCAAGCTGTATATGTTATATCTCTTTTGTTTTGTCAGTCATCGTTTAATTATGCTCATTGAATATATGTTATTAACATGAGCCTTTTGAAAACATATTTTTTTACGGCAAAAAATTCCTCCTGATCCCAGTGAATAACCACCAAATTTTTACATGTGAAAATAAGGTTTACTACTCGTAGTATAGCGTATGTATAAATTAATTAAGCAACCAGTCACATCAAAATTTAAATGGCACTACTTATCAGTGGTTTATTCCTGTTAAATTGTGTTGTGCTACTTGTTGGAGCGGAATTTGTCAATCGTTGTGACGTGTAATTAGTGAGGTGCTAAACCACAAACCATGATGTATAATCACTTCGTCTATGCTCATTGAATATATGATATTGGCATGACTCTTTAGAATTATTTATTTTCCTTCACTTTATAATTATTAGCAATAAGCTCAAAGAAAATGCAACCATGACCCTTGCTACATATCCAAAAATACATGCAAACAAGTTCTATGCAACTAAATGCAAAAGAACTCTTTTAAATTCATATTTTAACTAGATTCAGGACTGCAACATCCATCCATAAACGCTTAAGCTAACTATATATTATGCATTTGATTGAAATGCGAAGGGAAGATTGATTTCTTGCTGCTAATAAATATTTGTTGCTACTATGTCTAGATCAGAGTTGAGAATTTCACATCTTTGATTATTCGCCACATTGGTCATATCCTGGATCTGAGCAGCATCACCTTTCGAAGCACCGAGTTGCGTGTCGCGTCCTACATCAGAAGGAATTAAATGTGTGCGAATTCCTTGTTCAAACAAATGTCCTACCATGTTGATCAGAAGCTCCATTTGTCCAGACAAACCCTACAAATTTTCCACCATACCCTCCAGGCTTCCTACCTTCATTTTTAACTCATCATTGTCTCACGAACATGTTTTAATCGTTTTTGTGTAATAGCATAAGCCTTAACATGCATCTTTGGTATGATGGTCCTAACAACGCGTCTCCCACCCCTTGTATCCTTACACAACACATGTGGTAAGATATCTTCATCCACTGTCAATTTTTCTTCATCAATATCGGTGACCTTTTCCTTCATTTTGGCAATTTGATCCTGAGATATGATAATACTTGTATGTAAAAGGCTGGGAACATTACTAATTCAGGTGTTATTGTAATCAATACATAATGCACATTTCAACTTATGTTAAGGAAAATACATAAGGTTTTTCATACTTATAGGTTCAGAGGTAAAAATATTGGGAGCAGAATAAATTGACTAATTAATTAGTCAATTAAACACAGGTAATACAAAGTGTAGGTTATCCATTTTATATGTGAGCAACTATAGGTGGGCCTAATTGATTATTTATTAACACTTCATATATTTTATAAAAAATGATACCCAAATGTTACAAAACTGATACTAACATTTTCCTTTTTAAAATGCTTATTGCAACTGAGCTACAACCTCAAGTTTTCTTACTACTTAAGTGACATGTAACTTGTATGCTAACATATATACTATCTATGTGTAACTAGCTATCAACCAGATACATCCATGAAGAGGAGGATTTTCTAATGAAAGTACAATCACATGATATATGTACATGTAGTCACAACAATATACATTCACATTCATGTGGCTATATTACATAAAATGCACACCTCTTGTAGGTGTAAATCAAACTTATTTCATGCAAATTATATATGCCTGGAACGGAATCAAAACAAGAAGAAATCAACGTAGCATATAATTGTAACACCCCACGTCCATTAATGTCACTCACAAAGGGAATGCATTAACTTCCATGGAGGTTTTAAGTGAATATAGAACAAAAAAATTACAACAAGACAGATAATAAGTAGTACTTGGAAATCTAAAACTTTATTTTATTGCAGCGGAAATTAAACATGTTTGTTACATCATAAAACCATAAATCAGAGTCAAGTACAATATCCATCTTGATAAAACAAAATACATAATCCCATTACATAAATAGCCATTAAAGAAGATAACAAGCTGGACTTTACTTCAGCGGTCCAAGCTTTCCAAAGAGATAAAGCAATCCAATCAAACTCCACTAGAGCTGGGTCCACCCTGAGGACCTGGAGGGGGGAAAAGATAGAAATGGAGGGGGTCAGACATAAAGTCTGGCGAGTATGATAATTCTAACAATACTATTACCAAAATAACTAGACTAAGGCATAAGCTGGAAAACAAGGAAATGTCTATGAACTATTGGGTATGGAAGAGCAGATAAAGATAACTTTAAAGGCACACCTAGTTACTAACGAATAATTACTACACTGTACCACACCAGTCACCCTAAAGGTTGATCCCACTTGCTTCACTTAGAAATTATATAAATAGCTTCGTGTACCCCTAGCTGACTACATAGGTGTCGCCTGCCCCTATCTCCGCTAGGTGTACCCCACTACCCACTTTCGATTGGCTCCCTACTCGTAGATACCCGTGCTGGCCCCATAGTGGGGTGTATCACTCCCCTAAAGTGGCAACCCGATACAACTTGAGAATGCACGGCTTATACCTGCACGATGCAACAACGTCTTACCTACCAGCCCGGGTCCACACACGCATATGAAACCCGTTGGACTTGCGTTGCCACCGCTACCCCGTTTGGCCTCTTATAGTCAAGCCCAGTATGCGTGTCCCATCCTCGACTTTGGTCGAGCCCACAAAGATACGTTTGGGTTACTGGTTGAAATGGGCCCCCACAAGCTATCCACCTAAGCTTGTCCCCACTAGTATATCCCACTTAACCCTCTTAGTCATGTTCATTTACATGTGTGTTTGGTTAAGTCCTACTAATTGTATTTCAAATGCCACTAAAGGCACTCACTAGATTCCTCATGCCACCCAAGGCACCTACTTAACCCCCATGTCCCACCTTACATGTTTATCTGGTTAAGTATTTCTTAATTCATTCAGGCCATAATCTCATAAAGACCTCTCACATTAAACTGGCATTTATGGCAGCTGGATTTGCCGGGCGGGTCCGGGCAGTCTTACACCATAAAAGAGTCTAACCTCGTGTCTTTACAACTGTTATGCTTTAGTTTGGGCCTAGGACCTCTCACATTGGGCTGACATTTGTGACTACTGGATTTGTCGGGCGGGTCCGGGCAGTTTTACGTCACAAACGAGTCCAACCTTGTGTCCTAAGCATTGATTATCACTTATAATCTTTTACCCCAGTTTTAAATATATCCCTATTCAAATCATTAATTACTTCCAATTTTAATGATGTCCATAATTGACTCAATTATGGCTATCCACTTATGGTATGCAAAATCATATCAATTGCACCCCAATTTCTTAATATTAAATCCTTAATATTACCCCTACCCCACGTTAAACGTTCGCTTATTCAACGCAGAATATACGTTAGACTCGAATAGTCTAACTCATAGCACAAAGATAAATTATCACAACATATAGACAAATGAAATAGATCTAATCATAAACGGGGTGAAACTTGCATGTGTGATAGATGTACAACACCTAAACTTGCATAGGCAAAAACTACAACTTGCATAAAGCTACATATGTCATGGATCTAAAGGTGTCAACTTGTTTGGTTAAATGTCACAACTTTCATAATATGATCATAATCCAAATTCATGTATGGACTTGCATATGTGGTTTAGGCAACATAATGATGGTGTGAACTAGCATCTAACACATAGAATTCACATATGTCATAGCATAATTCTAGATCTAAATAGATGTCATGGCATATGTTCATAATCTTTACTAATCAATCTAAACTTGCATACATGATTTGTCATATAGATCAACATAGTCCAAACATTATGATTTGATTAATATGAACTAATTAGCATAGACAATAACATCATGACTTTATAACATGTATGATTTATCACAACTTAGCATAGAAAATTACAACCTATACAATATCATCATAGCATGATTTACAACATATAGGATATCATTATCACATAACATAGGATTTACAACATACATGATAGCATAAGGTTTACAACAACATATATGACAATTCACATCATTTTCTTATGATCCATATCACATCTCAATCTAATTAGTTTAATAATAATCTTGTTAAGATCATCATACTCACAATTAGAGAAGAAAGAGAGTCTTGATTTGCTTTAGAGTTGAGTAGAATTAGGGTTTTGATTAGCTTCTTCCTTCATAGTTGGCGGCGGCTACACTGAGTTCCATGGCGGTGGTATGACGGTGGCTATTCTATTTTTCATGTGAATTAGAGTGAGAGACTACCTAGGTATTTATAGAGTTTAGGATTTATTTAGACCGTCAGATCAACTTAGAACTAACCTGAACCGTTTAATTTGCCAACTCAGCCCTAAAGACACATCAGCAGCTCAAGATTGGGCTCAGTCAAACCCTAGCCGCCTGGACCAGGTCGACACCCAGGTCGACTGCCCAGTCGACTCCCCAGTCGACCTGGGGGGGTGTCGACTGCCCAGTCGACCTGGGGTGCTGGGCGGGAAATTTCCCGCCTAGCTTGTTTGACTTCGAATTTTGAATTTTAAATTTTCTGAAATCTATTTTGAATTTTCTGAAACTTCCGATGGCCATAACTTCTTCATACGAAGTCCAAATCACGCAAACTCGGACTCTATTTCAACCAGAATTCCGAGACGAACACAATGGCGCAACCCGTTTCCCACAATTCTCACGTCTGAGATTAGTTATTCTTTAATTTGTGAATATTAATATTAACAGAATTACGGGGTGTTACAATAATAATCATTTCAACTTTCAGAAGTAAACATTTGTAGCAGCTCAAGTCCAAAATAACCGTAGTAAGCTTCAATTACTTAAGCAACAACAAGTTACAACCAAAATACAAAAGTAAAAACTTATGAAGTACAAAGACGTGACATTTGATATGCTACCATCTTTTTTCGTATGTGTCTTCTCCCATACTTGACGATGGTTAATATTTGTAGATGGACTTGCAACAATCAGCAAGATATTTCATTTCATGTATATTTTCTCCCTTAATTGTGATTTTTTACTATTTTTGAAAGAAAATGAATATAAATTACCAATTTGTGTTCTATTCTAGTGTGACTTTTACGTCTAGCATGATAAGCATTACTAAGACTAGATCTTTTTTTTTTGCCTTCCTCCATTCTTCCGCTCGCTTCAGGCGTTGCTTCATTCTTTGTGAACTTGTTCCAATCTTCTTGAGCAATCGTAGATGAACAATTTTTCAACCATTCTTCATCATTGTGGAAGTGTCATAAAAACTTGCTCTTAAGTTTTTCTTGTGTCTCCTTAAAGCCTCAGCCGTTCTTTTTAAAAGGATTTCCTTTGAAAGCGGCTCTTGCGCACACATGTTCTGCAAAAATTAAGAGTCAACCTGTAAAAATAGATAATATAATTTATATGCTATTTTTCATAAATTTAAATGCTAGTCTGAGATTTTTTTTCCTGATTCTTTGGTTGGAAACGATTTCTTATGGTTTTGCACTATACATGCATGCAAATATCTGTGGCAATTCAAGAATCATAAGCAATAGTCATGGCAAGTTAGAATTGAACACACAAAAGATCGAAGTATGAAGCATTGGTTTCAAGAATTATTCATAGGTCATGAATACTCACTTGCATGAAAACTTACCACCAACTTGTTCCAAATGTCATCCTTATATTCTTTGCATACTTTATCCCAACCTGTGTAAGATATGGAACATGAGCTCATTCTAGTTTACCAAGCGTAGTAGCGATTTTTGGAGTGTTTTCTGAGACTGGAATAACAACTAGGCTTTGGTCAACTTTCCGCCCTTTTGAACATGATGCATGTGATGATGTCGGATTTTGTGACATAGTTTCCTGCAACATATAATACTACTAACTATTTTGTAATATTAGAATATTAATCACATTTGTTACGCGACTTCTTTTAAAGCAACACCAAGATCAGGACAAATACAATTAGATATTACTAATATTTTTTCTGTTACATTGTTCTCTACAATTCATAAGTGTTACTGAAGTTGAATTTGGTAAAATAAATTTCAAAGTAGAATGGAATGCGATCAGAAAGCGTTAGTCATGACATTCCAAAAGCATGCGATTCCTTTGTAAAAAAAAGCATTCAACAATTCATAAGTTAAGATCCTCAAATTTTTTATTGTCTTCAAAAGTTGATTGATAAACGGTAGGAAACTCAATGTCATCCACATTTGTAATCAACCGTTTTGGTGTATGCAAAACCACAAACCATTCGTTATTTTTTAAATCCTTTGAATATAACACTTGACTCGTTTTTGATGCAAGAATAAATGGCTCATCATTCACGCTGTCTTTGTTCTATGATGTTCCCAAATTAACCATGATCAAGTTTGAAGCGGGATATATTTTGCAACCATTAATCTTATCCTCGACCTTTACCCAATCACAATAAAAAACTGTTTGTTTGAAGTCAGTGTAATCCAACTCAAGTATACGCTGAGTGACTCCGCAATACATTGTTTCTGCTTCCTTATAATTTTTATCTTTACCACTTGCTCTAAATTTTGTAATTGCTCTCATGGATACACCACTATCATGTGTTATCATATGGTCTTCGTACATTTTTATGGAAAATAAAAACCTATTCACTTAGTACTTCATATAACTAAGTGCCATGAACTTCGACCCATGTACTAGCCACCAGAGAGTTGGGTCAACATCGCTGCACTTCAACAACTACATAAAACACAATAAATAGCTAAAGCATGGTCATGAAGGTGTATTGCAAACTTATAAACATGTGAAATACTTAAGATGAAGTAATACCTCATTACGTAACCATAGAGTAAAATGTTGAACGACTTCGACAATTGTACCTCTGCCTCATGGTTGAAATCTAGTGCTTTTCGCATAGGAGTTATACCTTCTATACAAAACACATATCGAAATGAATATATAAATTGAATTAAAAAAAGGAAATTTGAAACCTACTTCATGAACTTACTTCTTCCATGGATCCAATCCATCATACTTATTATGGACCCATCTACGCACTTGTTCAAATTGCACTTGGGTTAATGTTATATCTTTACCATTATCTAAAGGTATCTCACCGACAAACTTGTCATCCTCGTTTAAAAATGCTTCGTGGGTATGTTTATGATTTCCGTAACCTTCGTTTGGGATATGTTCTATGCAATAAAGGCTAGATTCTTGTACGATATATCCTTCTGCAATACACCCTTCAATGTATCTTTTGTTGCGCACATATTCTTTATATATTTTCATCAACCTAAGAATGTGATCAATTATATATTGTACGCAACAACTATTTATACCTAATAGTAATGTACATAACTGAAATTAGTTATTTAGAGTTCAAAAGGATACATCCATCTATATCCGACAGGGCCACAAATCAATTCTTGATTGGCTAAATGAACCATAACATGGGTACTGCTATCCAAAAATGCAGGTGAAAAATGTTTTTCAAAAACACACATTGCTTCGACCAATATAGACTTGGCTTTAATAAGGTGTTCCCTATTGATCACCTTTGAGCATAAAACGTTTGATAACAGACAAATACGATGAATAGTATTTCGTACATCCTTAAAGTATGTTGAAGCAATACCGAAAGCAAATGTTGCATTATGATGTGGTAATCATGTGACTACATATTTCTTAGTTCGGGAGAATTGATGCTCACATTGTTGCGGAAGTTAGAGGAGAATTTGTTAGGTACTTTCAAAATTTTCAACACGGTGCAAAACCGGATCTTTTCTTCTTTGCCTAAACTGAAAGTTGCCTTTGGTATGATTATTTTATTTGTTTCAGAATCTTCCATCACCCACAGCTTTTGTTTTATAGCTATGGTTTTCAAATCTTTGCGTACATTGATGCCATCTTTTGACTTACTTTATGGTTCATAATGGTGCTGATGAGATGCTTTGTGACATTCTCCGTATGCATAACATCAATATTATGTTGAATCACATTTGCTTTCCAATATGGTAAATCAAAAAATATAGACCTCCTATACCATGCAGAAATAATGTCAATTTCTTCAATGGATGATTTTTTTTTGTTTTCGACCAATTTCTTATTTGTGTTTACCGACTTTCATTTTGATATCTGATACTTTCTTTTCAAGTTCAAATCCAGTCAATGTCCTTTTAGGATGGAAAAGTTCTTGTTCGTTGTTGAAATTTTTCTTGTCGTATTGAAACCGTGTACTTTAGGAAGATGCATTCGACGGACCATAAAACACATCTTCTTACTTTCAGGAAGATGATAAAAATAAGTGTTTTCCCCACAAATGCAACGACCCAGAAAATCTGAACCAATTTAAATTTTTTTAAATTGGCTAAAATAATGGATTTTAAATATTTAAAATAAATATTTTAAATAATGGCGAAGAAAACTGAGTTTGAATCGACAATTGAAAACGAATATAATTAATTATAATTATAAACAAGGCCTGAAAGGGCGGTGCAGTTTCAAAAATTGAATTCAAACTTTGTCGGACTATACCGGGTGCAAAACAAAACGAATTTTAGTGAAACCAAAAATATTTAAATCTGTTAGTGAATACCTTTCTAACGAATCTGAAAAAAATCGAATTTTCATAACGGAAAGCAAAAGTTATGGCCGAATGAATTTTCAGAACGGTCGCTATGGAATTTATATAGCCGTGAAATTGGCCATTTTGCATACGACCTCGGAATTCGACGAAACCACTTTTGTTGGATCCGGGATGTGAAGTTATTGCTAGGTTTCAAATTTCATAATTTTTGAAGCTAGTATGTGAGCGTGGCAAAAGAAAATGTGTTTTGGTCAATTACAGTTAAATTGGATCGACCAAAAATGGGCCTTTTTGCAAACAGTCTCAGAATTCGACGAAACTAGTTTTGTTGGGACCGTATCGTCCCAACATAGCCAGATTTATTTTTGGGGAATTTTTAGAATCAGTATGTGACCCCGGTAAATTGAAATGTCCGTTTAAATTGAATATATAAAGAATTATACTTCAAATTCAACGGAAATTGATTCAAACAGTCGAATTGGCCTATGATACATATCCCATTGTGTTCGGAATGGGGGTAAAACGCTAGGGACGACAGTCGTTGGGTTTGATTTCGAGTTCGTCCAAGAAATCCCCAATTTTAGAATTTAATATAGCATCGGCAAATAGGATTTTTTATTTCATTAATTTAAAAATATAAAAAAAACAAAAAAAACCCGTAACCCTCGCGACGAACGGCGGCCAACGTTCGAAACTTCTCGTCCATTTTCCGGCGAAACCACGCCTCGATAGACCTCCCTCCAGTTGAACTTTTTAGAGTACTCTCCTCCCTCTTCCCATCCATACCTGGTTTGGCCTCCACCATGCCCTGTAGAGCGAGATCGAGCACCTCAAAGGCGGCGACTTCATCTCACCGCCGCCACTGATTCTGGCGATCGAACGGAGCGCCGCCCCTGGCGTTTGAAGCCCATTCCAAGCTCGACAGTGTGGTATAACCTGATCGGGACGAAGTGCAACGGGTGGAGGTAAAAATCGAAACCTAGTTTCGAAGATTTCAAACAGGTTTACGGCTTTGAATATCTGAATTGATTTCGACACCTTTAAAGTGTTGCAAACTTTGAAAAATCATATCTTGCTCGTTTCTTAACGAAATTCGATGAAACAGGAAACAGTGGACTCGTGTGGACGCCTTCTACAGTTTAGAAGAGACCGCGTATTTTTCTGAGCCTTCTGCTATTTTTGGTGGAGTGGAACCCAATGTGAGATTTCTGATTTAAAAACAATATGGAAAACGACGATGTATAAATTATATAGTCGATGTATGAGTTATATAAACGTTGTACACCTCATGTATAAGCGTTGTATAAGTTGTATGTTCGATGTATAAGTTATATATGCGTTGTAAAAATTATATATGTGTTGAGATAAAAGTGAATTGCTATATATAAATATATATATATATACGCCCCTCGTCCACAAACCATGGACGATATTTATTGATTGTGATTGGTGTGAAAATTGATTGATAGCGAATGATTGTTTGGGATTGTTTGTGGTTGATATTGATTGATTGAGGTTGAAAAATACCCGTGTGTGGTTGAGAAATATTTGGTTGAAACCACATAGGATTAGTTTGTGGAAATGAAATAAATATATACATGCCGCCTGCGTGCGAATTAGATGCATGATCCCCATTGTCAAAAACCACGAGGTTTTAAGGTAGAGCGAGGAGCCGTACTAGGGATGGTCCCGGTTTTAACTACCCTGCCGTTATGCTTCCGAAATTTTGAATAATATTCATGTGTTTGAATTATTTTCATTTGCTAAAACTATATTTATTCATTGAATAGAAAACCTTCATGTGTTGAATCGATATTCATTCGTTGATTAGAAATTCATGTGTTGAATGGTATTCGCGTTTTAAATATAAAAATCACATTTTTATCTATATATAGAAACTATAGAAAACCTTCATGTGTTGAATCGATATTCATTCGTTGATTTGAAATTCATGTGTTGAATGGTATTCATATTTTGAAATAAATTGTTTGATAATAAAAATCACCTTTTATCGACTATATGAACTGTGTAAAATAAACTCGTTTTGAAAGAAATTGTTTTATAAGAAAAATCCTATTTTTATCACCAATATGAAATATATAAAATAATAGTGTTTTGAAATGAGTTGTTTTACAATAAAAATCACATTTTTATTATATGCGTGAATCGTTGAAATGTGAAGTGTCAAAAATAGCCACTTGTTCAAATAAATATATATGAGTTGAAATATTCATTAATTAGCTAATGATATGATTTGTACCTATGTATGTAACATTAGAATGAATGGTGTTTTTAAACCAAATAGAAATCAAATATGAAGTTGAATAGAAAAGGATAAATGATAAGAACTATATATATGTACATGCATATTCATTGAACAGGTTATAGCAAAGGGGCAAGAGAAGAGGAATAAAATTTTGTGCCCGACAAATAGGTACGCATTTACTGTTTTGTTTGGGTGATGATTTTATGAGCCTGTTGGCTAGCCGCTTGGCTTTTTCTTTTTCTTTTTGAGATTAGAAGGACCGGGGAAGCTATTTGAGATTTCTCGATGCTCCCGGTGCAGGGGAGGTTATGGCGAAATTTTCCAAAATTTTAAGGCGTTAGTGAAATATTTGAAGTGAAAACGATATTGAAATCATTGAATGAACTATATTTATATAAATATATAAATATAAATAAAATTAAAACGAAACGAGGCCGTGCAGTTCGTATTTTGAAACCGTGATTTCAAACAACTAGTGCGGGAAATCCGACCATTGGATTTTCCCGAAACCGCAACCGTCGGGTTCGCCTTGGAAAAATCTTTCCAACGGCACCAACTTTGTAAAGATCCAACGGTTGGATTGTCTGGAATGTTTAATTCAAATCTGAAGAAAAACAGCGCCAGAAACGATTATATTTATATATATATATAAATATAATTATATTTAATCGAATAACGATGCTGCATTTCGTAATTTGAAATCGAAACTTCAAACGATTGTACCGGGAGATCCGACCGTCGGATTTTCCCGAAACTGGAACCGTTGGATTCGTTTTGAAAAGACCATTCTAATGATGTAAATTTTTGTGAAGATCCAATGGTTAGATTTTCATATATGTGTAAATCAAATCTGAAGAAAAACAGCGCCACGGCCCCGTTATGACCCGAAGCGTCGTTTTGAATAAATTGGCTATTTTAAAATAAATTAAAATAGCGATAAATCATTATAAAGTACCATAAACGATAAGGAATGAAAATAAACTAAATTTGCTCGATTTGTGTGGTATTTGATGGTTGAATGTGTTTGGTGTGAAAATTACATTAAAGAACAAGATTGGTGTTGTCGAATAATTTAACCATTGAAATAAATGGATTTGAAATTCTAAATATACGTGAATTATTTGAAAAGGCCGAGTTAATTCTCATTTCAAATAATTGACCGACGATTGAAAGTCGAAGATGAAGACGGTGGTCGAAGACCGGAGATCTTCACCTCATTTGGATGGTAACCGAGGTCCTGATTGGGAGGCATCCCGAAATATGGATAATGAGTGGTGATCGTCCAGACGTACGTGGTGATCGATGGGTTTGCGAGGTATTTAGTGCCTCCGGTTTCGTTCAGACCCAGAACGGACTTGTAAATGGACAGTGTGTCTGACATGGGATTTTGTTCTGTGTTGATTGATCTCTAATTAAATATACATCTGTTTGGCGGTGGAGAATTTATTCTTTTGCTTAACGCCCTTCTCTGAAACGCACGAGCTCAGAGGTTGTATATCGATGGACATCAGTCGCACAGCATGAATTGCCTGTGTGGCATGCTAAGATGCAGTGATCAGGGCTTCTGTTGAAAAGCAAAGTCTTGTGGTGATGATCAAAGCACCGCCTGTGTGGCATAGCTTTGTGTACAACGTAAAATCGCGAGCCTCACACCCCGGTATGAACCAAAAACGGGAGAGGACATCAGGGAGGGCCTGCGTTTCCTCCTAGCTAGGGTGGTGTTAGTGACCTACCAGCCCTGACATTTATATATTTTTCACCTATGTGGTTGTTGCTGTTGCGAGGCGCCTCGGTTAGATCGGACGATCCGGGTCCGATGGAGTCACTTGTTGGCTCGCTTACGCCCCAAAGGGCGGCGAAACGTAGTGCTCAGGCATTTTAATCCACTCCGTGTGGACCGGCCCTGACGATCCAAGGGTCGATGCGTTCTGATCCTGAGACTCGGGCTAGGCAGTCTCGAATTCGGTAAGGACTATCTTTTGCCTTGGTTCATGACGGAAATCCAATTTCCAAATACGACATCGTGCGGTTTTGATTGTATATATATATATAGCGACATGATATATGGTACCCATGCCGTCTATGATTGATAGTTATGATTTGAAATTGTTTTCAAAACATATAGACACTAGCAATAATATCAAATGCCTTTGTTTATTTGTATCAAGCATATTTTGGCCGTTATAAGGTAAAAACTCTATCCTCCGGTTTGTGTTGCATTGTGTGATGGGAACTGAGTCTTATAACAGCTTCATTTCTATAAAAAGCATAGCGATGTTTAAAAGAAAGATTTATTTTAAAGCACTGGCAATCGAATGGAGTAAACCTGTTCCACGAAAGTGGCGTGGTCCTGTGATTAGCCATATTATATATGTGTTGAATAGATTTCTCATACCAGTCCCATGACTGACTCGTAGTTTGTTTCACTTTCAAACTCGGGTGCCCCTTTTTCTACACGGGCAGCCTTGTATTCAGGTTTAGCTGGTTCTTTCTGGATAGCTGGAGCTGAAGATGGATTCTATCATTTATTTCTTTTTATGTTGTTCAACTCCTATTGTACATATTATGTTTGTTTTCCGCTGTAGACATTTATGTATAGCTGAACTATATTTGTACTAAGTAAGATCCTGTATACTGTGTAACTCTGATGATTACTTTTATCCAGTATATTCTATTGTTCATTATCTGGTGTATTTACTTAATTCTGTTCTGCTATTATCTGTTTCTGTGTTATATTCCAAAGATAACCCTTGCCGCCGTCAGTACGGGGTTTGGGGTCGTCTCAACAAATGGGGCATCCAAAGTAACCGTGAGTTGTACATCCTGATAAAGTCCTAAGAGCAGGATGATCATGGATTTCCCACAATACCTTAGCTCTCATTGTAAACTCGGATTTATTTAACGAATCACATGTAACGACTCCTTATCATAACTGCTTTAACTCATCTATTAACGGTTGTTAATAAACATCATTACCATCCCCGGTTGTTTTGGCCAAGAAATCAACGGGGTTAACATTGAAAATTCTCGTTTCATGCACATAGACGAAGGAAAATTATATGGTTGTACAATTACTGGCCAACAACTATAAGAGTTAGATAAAGAAGCTTTGGACATAAACCATCTGTTGCTATTCCAAGTGTGACATTTTGTGGCCCGACAGCGAACGTTTTATCAAAAGAATCCACGGCTTTCCACTGAGAAGTGTCACATGGATGACCCATTACGTTTAGATGAGACTTGGCGCGACCATGCCAGGCCATTGCATCTACTATCCATGTACAAGATATAGTCTCTTCAATCTAGAAATTAAAGGAAAATGTCTTAATGTCTTTTGAGGTACTTTGGTGCCTTTTATTTCTTCGTTGAAAGATGTCATATATCATGGTTCATTGCAATTTGTATAAGAAACTCTATTCGCATCATCTTTTCAGTGAAAAGCCGTATTGGACCTTCAAGCTGTTCTGTTTCACAATGGCATATAGCTTCGTTATCCCTTTTGAACATGAAGGATACATCGGCTTTTTTGCCCTATCAAAAAGTAGTTTATACTTCTTACTTCCATTGGGCTGCCAATTTCCATCATTTGTAGACTGCTCTCCAACATTAGCATGATCAGACGACATATTTTCAGGTTGAAAATCATGAAAACTATCAGCATCATGGGCTAGATCTTCCATCCTAATATATTTAGGCTCGTTAGTACTTATGGCATTACTAATTGGTTGTTTTCTCCCATTTCCACCATTTTCCCCCATGTAAATACCACACACTATATGATTGGATAAAACCCCATCTAAGTAAATGAAAATGAATGTCATGTAATTTGAACGTCTTCATATTTTGGCATTGAGTGCAAGGGAATAAATACACTCCTTTCTTAACACCGTTTTCTTCAACAAAATAAACTTCTTCACCCCATCTATATAGTATGTAGAACTTTGATCGGATTCATTAATCCACTTTTTGTCTATACTGAATGGCATGTTGCCTTGCTACTCAAAAATTGCTATAATTTATAAAATGCTGATACAATTCAAAATTTGCTACTATCTATATAATAAAATTAATATTTATATAATCACCTCAAACCAATGGGCCTACCCCCTTCACACATGCCTGTATCATTCTGTAACTGTATTTTTTTCATTGGCAAGTTAGTTTTTATTTCTCCATCTACCAATGGATCTCAAATGAGCCCACCCCTTTCATACATGACTGGATTGCAAATGGCATGTTGCCCTCCTATTCAAAAATTGCTATAATTTATAAAATGCTGATACAATTCAAAATTTGCTACTATCTATATAATCGCATCAAATAAATGGGCCCACACCTTCACACATGCCCATATCTTTCTTTAACCGTATGTTTTCATTGACAAGTTAGTTTTTGTTTCTCCATCCGCCACTAGATCACAAAAGGGCCCGTATCTTTCTCCGTTAAAACATCAAAGGAATTTTCAGGCCTTAGCGAGTTCATTTCCTCCAGGCATTATAGTTTATAAATTGTCACCGGTATTATTTCATTATATGAATCATTTATTGAAATCAATAAATAAAATTAGTTTCAGTACATTTATTTAGGTTCGGTACATGAAAAGTAAATAAAACAAGCTAATTCTTATGTATGCTTCAGCACATGAATTAACTAGTTAACTTAAAACTAGTTTAGTGGAATAGGTATGAAAGTTTAACAAACAAAATTTAGGTTCATATTCTACATATCCAGCATGACTAAGACAAGAAAATAGATCAAATAACGTGTACACTAACCATGTTGAAATATGACCAAATATGAAAACCTTGCTTTGTTCAACGTTCAACCTTGCTTTGTAACCACCCTTGGGTAAAAACCAGTAAATAGCTGCCGACCTAGAGCGTGTGGAGAATGTTGAAACAATTAAGAAAGCATAAATGATTAAAAGAAATCGAATCAAATCAAAATTTTACCGGAGATTGAGACTCATGATTTGCAGACGATGATGAATCCGATTATAGCAGAGAATTTTCAGATTTGTATGCTATTTTGGGAGCGATTTCAGAAATGGAAATAGGGCTTGGGATAAAAGATTCGCCGAGGAAAATAAAAGAAAGGGAGAGAGTGTTAGGGAACTAAAATTAAGGAGGGAAAGGTGTGCGTTTTCGGAGAAAAGCTTTACACTAAGAGAGGCACGATTTTGAAATAGTCTATGAACGTATCAAATTTAAATTAGGTTCATAGGCTTATCTAAATATTTAGATAAGGCTAAGAACCAAATCAAATTTGATACGGAAATACTCTGTATCAACTTTGGCGGATATAGGGGTCAAATTTGCTTTTATGGTGTAGTATTGCAGATGCAGTATAGTAACTTGTCTACTTGGTGTGAAGTAGTATTTCTTTTCTAGTCAAAGTGATAAGACTTTCCTTTTCGTTGATTAAAGTTTGAGACCTCCTATTTGAGCGCCGCAAGTGAATGACCTGCTCTTTAGTAATTGGGAGAGCGAGATACCAACTAAGGAAATGAAGCACTTCATTAATGAGATATCATCTTGGCGAGGCACAACCTTTCCTTATTCCGACGGGGAAACAATTATGGTGTAACACTACTCCCTTTCGTGTAAGAAAAATTCTTCCTCTTTATGGTAAGAGCATACGACTTCTTGTTGAATAAATTAACCATTTGATCAAAGCAGATTATCATTGGTGTTAACATGGAGAATTGGCGATTTATTCAGCACACACCAACCTCGATGTGTATGTGTGGTACGAACACAATAATCCAAAGATGTAATAAAGTAAATGAAGGAGACATGACTCTTTATAGTGGTTCGACACTAACGCCTATGTCCATTTCATAGTAACTAATCATCATTTGTTTGTCGATTACAATGATGTACAAGTTCGGGAAATGCTTAAGTACAAAGCGTTACATTAGAATAAAAAAATGTAGGTTGATTCTAAGCTTTGAGTAAAATGTCCTTCTCCCTCTTCGTTAAGTAGAAAATGAGTTGACTTGGTCAACTATGTCCAAGTTTAGCTTAATGTCCAAGAAGTCCAAAACTGTCCAAAAGAGGTAAAGAGTGATGGAAAACATGTATGCAACGTTTTAACAGGCCAAGCTATGTCCAATAGCCTTGGAGAAGAAGACGGAAGCCATTAATGGGGGTATTTGGAGCTCTAGAAGTCCAAAAATCCAAGGAAAAATGGATCTAAATGAAGGCCAAGCCTCGGGGTATTTTTAGGTGAGAGGCTAGGTAGGAGTAGCTGAGTTCTGGGGACCACTCACCTAAAATTCGTATCCCTAGAAGCCCAAGTCAAAAATTTTGGATCCCCTTGTAGCACTTAGAAAAATCGTAACCCCATAAGGGATACAAAATTTGTATCCCCCTGAGGGATATGTAATTCGTATTCCTCGAGATACGGAGCAGCGTATCCCCAAGAGGATACGGTAGTTTCGTATCCCTTTGTGATACAAGATTTTCATATCCCCTGAGGGATACGAATCTTGTATCCCTAGGAATACCTTTTTTGTATCCTTGGGCGATACGAGTATTTCGTTTCCCCTGAGAGATACGAATATGTATCTCCTGAGGGACACGAACTCGTATCACTGGGAATACACTGGATGTTTTGTGCGACGAAGTGGAAGGCGTGCGTCGGAGGGACTCGAAATTTTCAGTGTTGGACCAGAGGGAGTTGAAATCATGGAGTTAAGGGATTCAAAGTGAGGGAGGCGAAGCTCCTGGGAGTGGAATTCGGAGGGATCTAAAATACGGGGGGCAAGGGACTCGAAATCATGGAGATGGTTGTTTTGAGAAGTTGCAAGGGTATAGCGTGAGCAGTTTGGTGCGATCGACGTATGTTCATAGAAACAGGCACAACTTTCAAACCGTAAGGTCGTTGGGGCCAAACGAAAGTTGTACCTGAAGTTAATTCAGAGGGTTACAAGAGTTATCATGCACAACACTATAATTGATGTTTTCGGGTCCTAAAAGAGATCATCTAAAGGGATTTTGGGCCTTTTTTGTGTTCATGACGTAATATCGACTAAATTGCTTGGTGTTTCTGACGATGTTATTGGCACTTGTGCGCGTTACAAACCAGAAACTTGACGTGTGACAGCTTTAACCAAAAAGTGTGTCAACATTTGCCCCCCAAAACCTATCTTACTTGATTGAAGGAAGATGTATTTTACGAGAAGCCAGAAATCTTGAAAACCAAAGCTAGGAGAAGTCTGATGTTAACTTCTGTAACCATAAAACCAAAGATCCATGATCGCGCCGGATCGTATTAAATAGAAATCAATGATCGCTTGAGGTTGTATTTGAATGTAAAACCGACGATTCTCTTGATTGTATTTAGACTAGACTGCCGGGATGCTTGAGATCTAGAAAATAAGATGCAACGGGCTTGTTCGGCCTTGCCGGAGCGAGTATGTACTTGCAAAAGAGGACGTAATGTTGGATCTAGATTAACCCTAGCGGGGGATGAATAGGGTTTACTGATTTAATTTGAGATATTAATTAATATCACTGAACAGATTGCAGCAGATAAAATAAATGCAGAAAATAAATAACATAGATTTTACCTAGCTTCGGCAAACCCTATCTACTACTGCATTACCCAAGGTTTTTACTTGGTATTAAAATATATCCCACTTACAAAACCCTGTAAACTCGCAAACCCTGCTCCTATTCCAATCCTACACTCAAAACTCTGAACTGATTTCTGTCCCCGAAACCCGATTTTCTCCTAGCTACAAACCCGTAGCTATTGAACCCTAGTTATTACAAACACTATAAAACCGCTAGTTAAAACCCTTATAACTAGATGACCTAGTTTTACTATCATTTTTTAAAACAAATTTAAAACAAAAACAATATAAACTAAAGCAACAAAACCCAAAGCCTTTAAATAAAAAAACAGGTCGGCCCTTTGTTTTATTCTTTTGCTAGTCCTCTTCAAAAAAATGTCGGCCGTTGGAACACTAAAACTAGGGATTTTTCACTTGGCTCCAAATCATTACTGACAAATTTGATTTGTCTTCAAGCAATCTTTGAATTGATGGACTCTGATATTCTTTGCAATCTCAAACCCCAGTCTGCTCAATTTATCACAGTAAGGTCTTTGGTTTATGTTTGAATACTTGAATTGTTTTCTGTGAATTTTGGGGAATAATTGCCCCTGAGGAAAACGGGTGATTGTATAGAATTATTAAACCCTATAGCTCTGATTTTACTAAATGATAGATCTGATTTCTTGCGTGGGTTTGGCTTGGGTTGCCTTGTTTGAATTTGGCTCGGCTTTGCTGATTTGTGAGAATTTTGGAAACTTATTTATTGTGCCCCCTTGAATTATCCCTTGCATGCTAAAAAGATTTTCAGGAAAGAATTTATTTCTGGAAAATAAGTGATTTGTTTTTATGGCCTGTGTTTCTCTTGATTTAGAAAAAATGTGAATCCCGCAAGTGATTTTCTAGAATGTATTTCTTGCAAAATTGAACAGCTTCTAGATACGATTTCTTGCCAAAAAACAGTTTAATTTTCTATAGATTTTTGCCCATTCTAAAATCTGGAAAAACTTTTACTTTTAAGTCTAAAGGTTTCGACCGAATATGACCATCAAGATTTTATCGTTTGCCAAATATGTTTGATGTTTTATTTCTGGAAAAAATATATGAATGGTTTATTCTTTTCTGTAACCATTTGAACAGAGTAAAATATTCTTCCAGTTTCAAGAAACCATTTAATTGGTGTCATTCGTCCACGCTTCAATTTCAGGAGAAAACATGGAATGATATTTTGATCAAAAACTTATTTACTAATTTTTCTGCCCATAGTTGATTCTTCGACTTGTTGCATGTACCATGTGGCATTGACTGTTACCTGCTGTTTTTTTGCATCTCCTTGTATTTTCTATGCATTTGTAAAGTTGGTATTTTCCTGTGCACATGAGTGAACATGTACATGCATTATCTTGGTTTGTGCCATTGCTGTGTTGATTTTGCTGTAGCTTGAAACAAACTGCCATTTGTGTGTGCATTTGTATACATGCAGTACCATGCACTCACAAACGAACCACTGCACACATACATGTGCTATTCTTTGCAAACTTGGATTGAACTTCATTTTCCTTTTGACTGGAATGCTGCACTCCATTGATATTCCACATATTTTGATCCCTCGGCCATGAAAGTTTATCATTTGCTGTAACTGTGCTCTTGCCTTGGTGTCTATTGAATCTGAACTTGTTTTGTGTATGGCTCGAACTGTTTTGTGTATTCACATGATTCACTGTTGCATGTTTGTATATGTGTGTACATACACAATTGCTTGCACTTGCTTTGCTTGCGTTGTACGTGTTCATGTGTACATTCATATTGGGTTTGTTAAACTCAAATGATCACTGCTACATATATTATCTTTGTTTGTCATACTTGCTTTGGACTGTTGAGAGCATGTCGAACCATTTGTATTGTATTCATTTTCGCTTGCACTAGGTCGAGCTTGGTCTTTATGGCCTCTCCTCAGTTGCTCACACTGCCCCATATACATTTTCGGGATGTTGTGTAAATGTACACGTGTACTAGTACACACGTATATATGCATGCTACTTGACTGTGTGTTCATGGTACTTGACCCATGCACTATGCATGCGTGTCGAGCTTTACCTGAACACAACCTGTTTGATATATTTGTCCAAAGATGACCATATTGCACTTACATATAAATATGTGTATATACATACACATGTATGTGTATACATGTATAGTGCACGTCCAAAGAATATATGTGTGTGTGTGAGCACTACAGATGATGTCTACCATGTGGTATTTACAGTGTATCACTGTGAATATCACAAGCTGTCTAGACACAAATGGATATATATATACACATATCAGATCAAGTCATGAAAAAAGATGAGAAACACACCAAAATTCTAAGGCAAATAAATTTTTAAAATAAAAACTGTATTAGCTAGAATATAAAATTATTTTTGTTCTAGTTTACCATGTGTTTCTTCTATTACAGGTAAATAGAAGACTGGACTGACTGTGATGCTGGCAGAAGACAGAAGACAGAAGACAGAAGACAAGAATGATAGTGTCAGTGTATGGGAGAGAGAATCTGAATGTAAATGTATATGAGTGACAGAGTTTTGTAGTGAGGAACTGATTTGTATATGAAATTGAATATGAAATGTATTGTATTTCAGTGAAATGTACAAATAGTAAAGTTATAAATTTGTACAGTTGAAATAAAATATTAAATTTGAATCAAATACTGTTTGAATTTTGAAAGTATTGTGCAGTAGTATTCTATTTAAATATAAATATTGTATTCTGTTTGTGATGTTGTATAACAGTACAATTACAAACATATTTATAATAATAAATATATGTTTGTTATCATCAAACAAAAATCATAGAATTGTTAGATACAACACGTAGCACTTGGCAGTCCAAGTTATGTTGTGTTGTTTATATGGAGGTCAGGTCGTTAAGGCTTCTGTGATAAGAGGGTTGCGATAAGGAACTCATATGCTTGGCGGACCATGTCAGGTTGTTCTTATGTTTGGCAAACTTATCCAAGAGATCTTAACACCCAATAGGCCCAACTTTTAGGGAAAGTCGCGGACCGGAGTCCGTAACCAAGAACTGGAGTTCAAAATTCATTCCCGGCTAATCAGGAAGGGGGAGACCAGATTTTTTTATTTATTCTAGATGGATCCAGTGTAGGATTGTGTCTATACTGGACTGATCCAGTGTGAAGCTATATTTATACTGGACTTGTCTAGTGTGGAATCATATTTATGCTGGACAGGTTCAGTATGGAATCATATCTATATTGGACTGCTCCAACATGGAATCATATTTATATGGGATTGGTCCAGTGTGGAATCATATTTACACTGGATTGGTCCAATGTGGAATCATATTTACACTGGACTAGTCCAGTGTGGTACCTTGTTTATACTGGACTGGTCCAGTGTGGAATCATATTTATATTGGACTGGTCCAATATGGAATCATATTTATACTGGAATGGTCCATTGTGGAATCATATTTAAACTGGAATGGTCCAGTGTGGAATCATATTTATGCTGGACTAGTCCAGTGCGGAATCATGTTTATGCTGGACTGGTCCAGTGTGAGTCGAAACTCGAAAGTAGCATTTTATTACTTCCATACGAGTACAACGATCGTTAGTCCAACCCCGAACATGACTGGAGACCATAAGCCAGTTCCATACGTGTGGGCCGATGTTGCTGCTTTAATTACATAGATAATGAAAAAAAACAAAAAGGGCGAGAAGCCACCCACAACAAAAACAACAAAAGACGTCGGACAAAAGTCCGAGAAAGCCATGGAGGTTTGCTGAGAAGAATTAGCTGATCATCATGCAGTGGGTGCGACCAATCCTACTATCCTGAGATGTTGTAAGAGGTAGCACCGGCAGTGCAGCCGTGGTAGATGGATTAAAGACATACTGTTGTAGCTCGCCACGCATGATGCGGATTTCAATGTGATCGTGGAACACCCTTCATCGATCAGTGTCACGACTCGACGTCTCATGGAAGAGGCAGTATTTGTCAAAGGCTCCTTGCTGCGAAGTCGAGTATCTCCTGGTAGGCTTCGGGAAAGGCTTGGTCTCTTTCGTGCCGAGGTAGATACTTTCTGGGCTTTAGTTGAGCGCGGTGTAAGCTGGGAACTTTGGCTCGAAGCGAGGCCGTGAGTTTTGGTTGCCCTGAGAGTTACCCTTGCCTTTGTTGAGGGCGAATGGCTCTGAGTCTGTTGTGAAGTTGGTTCGTTGCATAGGCTTCTCGTCGTGAGAGTCCTCCTCCCTCGGGAATATTTCAGTTTCAAAGTAGAATACAGTAAGATCCCTCGGTGGGTCTCGTCGTAATGAAGTCCGAAAGTCTGTTTTTTCGAGAACGCCAAAGACGATGGCCATTAGGACCATAAATAGGATTTGGTCTATTAACAGAGGCCACCACTGCTTGAATCTTCGAGGAATTTACGCAAAGTCTTGCCTATTTTTTGCTTGACATACGTCGAAGTCATGATGTTCCTTGGTTGATCGATACGAACTCTGAGTTGCTCGATGAATCTCGTGACCTAGGCATTCCACCTGCTGATGGATTCTGGTTTCAACTGTCTAAACCATAGAGCAGTAATGTTGATAAGATAAAGCGGGCATCACTTTGTAATGAAGCCTTCTGAGACTGAATGTACTTCCATATGTCACATGTAGCGCACGAGATGAACAAAAGGGTTTTTCCTACTGTCAAACGGTTCCCGACAGCTTGAAGTATGTGGAATCATAGAATTTCTGATGAGTAACAAGTCCAAGCTGGCGTGAGGAGCCCCACCATAGGAGTAGCGTCGGATGACATCAGCTACTTGGCTTTCACTGCCCAAGTCAAGAAATGGTTCGCATTATGTAAATTGGCGCTGATGCCTCCAGCATCAAGTCCAATGTTAGCGAAAGGTCGAGCGTCAAGTGGAATATCCATCTCGATCCTTGGTTGAGTGCATAAGTGGGCCCAAATCCAAGATTAGGAACTATAGGAGTTCCTGTGTCCAAAGTAGCGCGCACTAGCGCTTGTGTGACATTCCAGTGCCTCATCCTGAAGTTTGATTGGCTGCAGTCTGAGCTAAATTCTGAATGGGATTGGGGGTGTTACCCCGATCCTAGCCGATCCAGTAGCTATTTGTGGATTGGTGTTGATGCAGGGTTATTCTTTTGGAATTTCCCCAAGTCCCGAGATAAGCCTTACAGAACACTAGCACTGGTTCCAACATGATTTCCTTGGCCGGACTGCCTTGTAAACCCTTTGAGTTGGGCGAGAAGAGTGGCCATGGAGGCCTCCTGGCGACGGAAGTGTTCTTCCTACTATTCTAATGGGAGGTGAGATCTTTGGTTTGATCTTTTATGGCTCCGTCGACGTCATCTCATGTGACGTAGTTAGATGCGTATCCGGTCGAGGAAAGTTCTTGTTCTTCCTTAACACTCACTCCTTCCGAGCGAATTACTTGTTTTCTTTAAACCATGTTGGGAAGCGAGTGAAGTTAGTTTCCAAAAGAAAGTTGAAGTTGAATTCCAAAATCCAAGGACCAAAGTCGAGAATTAAAGCTGAAGCAGAGGTCAAAGTTGTGTGCCCCCGTACCTGGCACGCCAAAATGTTGACGTGGGGAATTGTCGCTTTACTCAGCACGCGCCAACCTTGATGTGTATGTGTGGTATGACCACAATAATCCAAAGATGTAATAAAGTAAATGCGGGAGACAAAGCTTTTTATAGTGGTTTGGCACTAACGCCTATGTTCACTTAATAATAACT
The DNA here is from genome assembly GCA_030737875.1 of Allium sativum. NCBI lineage: Eukaryota > Viridiplantae > Streptophyta > Magnoliopsida > Asparagales > Amaryllidaceae > Allium > Allium sativum. The sequence continues at coordinate 837,264,778 of CM060916.1, forward strand.
ATCATCATTTGTTTGTCGATTACAATGACGTACAAGTTTGTACAATGCCTAAGTACAAAGCGTTATAGTAGAATAACAAAATGCGTGTTGATTCTAAGCTTTGACTAAAATGTCCTTCTACCTCTTCGTTAACTAGAAAATGAGTTCACTTGGTCAACAATGTCCGAGTTTCGCTTCAATGTGCAAAAAGTCCAAAGCAGTCCCAAAGCAGTGTAATTATGCTTGTTAATGTCCAAAGAGTGATGGAAAACGTGTGTGCGACATTTTACTGGTCTAAGCTATGTCCAATAGCCTTGGAGAAGATGACGGAAGCCATTAATGGTTCTTTTGGACTCTAGAAGTCCAACAATCCAAGGGAAAAGGATCCAAATAAAGGCTAGTCTTGGGGTATTTATTGGTGAGAGGTTAGGTATGAGTAAGTGAGTTTTGGTGATCACTCATCTGAAATTGTATCCCTGGAAGCTAAAGTCAAAATTTTCGGATCCCCTTGTAGCGCTCAAAAAATTGTATCCCCCTAAGGGAAATGAAATTTGTATCTCTTGCGATACGAAACAGCGTAACCAATGGGATACGGTAGATTCATATCACCTGGGGATACGAATTTTTAGTTTCCCCTAAGGGATACGAATCTCGTATCCCTAGGAATACGTTTTTTCATATCTCTGGGGATACGAGTATTTAGCATCTCTGTGGATATGAGTATTGGGGATATGAACTCATATCCCTTGGGATACGTTGGATGTTTTGTGTGGCAAAGTGGAAGGCGCGCGCTGGAGGGACTCAAAGTTTTTAGTGTTGGACCGGAGCGAGTCGAAATCCCGGAGGTGTGGGATTCGAAGTAGAGGGAGGCGAAGCTCCTAGGAGTCGAATTCAGAGGGATCCGCAATATTGAAGGTGAGGGATTCAAAATCCTTGAGGCAAGGGATTCGAAATCCTAAAGATGGTTGTTTTGAGAAGTTGTGAGGCTATAGCGCGAGCAGTTTGGATCGATCGATGCGTGTTCATGGAAATGGGAGTAACTTTCAAACCGTAAGGCTGTTTGGGACAAACGACAGTTTTACCTAAAGCTAATCGGAGGGCTACAAGAGTTATCGCGCAAAGCATCATAATTGATGTTTTCAGACCCAAAAGAGGTCATCTAAAGAGGTTTTGGGACATTTTTACGTTCATGACATGACTTCGACCAAACTACTTTATGTTTGCTGATGATGTTATTGACTCTTCAGCGCGTTCCTAATCAGAAACTTGACGTGTGACAGCTTTGACCAAAAAGCATATTAACATTTAGCATACTAAAACATAAAATTCTAAAGACGGGTTACTGTTAACGACAATAGCAATTCTCTGTGATAATTGATATTATGATTAATTACTTATTTAAAGTTTGGATAAAATTATTAGAGATCATATGGAAGTAACATAAACTATAAAAGCTGGCAAATTTCCAGTATACCCTTTCTTGCAATAATATAAGAAAATAAATGCATTATAAAAAGATGACCAAGAATATTAATAAATATTTAGGTATTTCAATTTGATAATAATTGATAACCAGAATATTGGAAGGCCATAATCTCTATCCAGTAATATTAATTGACATTCATATTAATAATTGAAGGCTAAAAATACTTGTATCATAATAGATACTACGCTATAAACGGCCTATTGCAACAGATTTGCAAGGTGTTGTCAACTAAAATGTCCCGATAGCTATAATATTTTTGTCCTACTGCAATGTTCTATTTTTGGTGTTACCTTAGTCATAAAAATATGTTACCCTAGCAATACAAGTGTAAAACGATGCAACATTTTGATATAGTTTTACCTTAGCCATAAACATGTATTGCCACGTCATCAATCTGAACTATTTAAACATGTATATATATTCATCAATTTACCTTTTAAAAGCAGCATTTATAGTTGGCACCTCACTAATCTGTTAAAATCCCACACCACCAATAAGAACTTAACTTCCTTAAGCCATTCTATTCCTCTTTTCTCAACTTCTCAAATTTGTTCGTTCTCAACTTCTCATCGTCCTTAACTTCTCAAATTGGCTCATCCCAAAGTCTCTCCTAAAAAAGGAATCGGATCTACAAAATACAAAATCTTGGATATTTAGGCTAAAATTTGTCTAGTTTATGCCTTCTGATCATCTTTACAGTGTTTGAATACTGTTAGGTTGCTACAGACATTGATGAATGGGCTCGGAAGTGGAGTTGCATGGTTGATTTTTGGTGATTACCATAGAGGAAGGCGTGGTAGTGCTGTCGTGGGTTCTTATAGTAAGGCCTATGCCGGTAAGGCGCTGGATGGGACTGATGCGATGGAGTTTGGGTAATGTATATGTCAAATGCATCTTTACATTCTTTTGTATTTTTATTTTTTTAGTTTTCATCCATCTATTTATGTTTTAGGATTGAAAAATTTTGATTGTGAAACATGCCCCCAAGTGTTTACATTAATGCTGCTTCAAAACCTCAAGCCTTCCAAGTGTTCAATTGCAGGCTTTCGGTGCTACTTCCTTTCCTGCTACATTGAAACTGCATCCATCTGGTGCAGCTACATCTCTGGCTTTGTCAAATCTGCTTTCAGATGATATTCAAAACGTTGCCACTTCAGTTGCAGCTTCGCTTTCCTGAATTGTAAAAATTTCCAAAAATGTTTGTTTTGTAACTGAGTTAAACGTGGGGTCTTCACCTGCTAATTCTTTGCTAATTCAGGCTGTGAATGTTAATATCCCAAATTTTTATTTGTTGTCGAAGATTAGCTTGGATATTCCACTGCAAGTGATGTTGGTTTGGTGATTATGTCCGTACAGAAACTGAGTGTATGCCACTAAATTTGCCAAGTGACTTGGGTTAGGTAGTCAAACGCTTACATGCCGTTTGCAAAAATGTCAAAGAGGTTACTCATGTAACTGTTAATGCCCATTCGTTTACATGCGTTGAAAAGCCTATGTGGACTCCAATCTAGCTTACCTTATTGTTAAAGAGCATTGTTGTTCAGTATGGTAAACCAATGGCAGTCTTCATGTTCGTTTCAACTATAATGCATTCTTATTCAAATTTGCGAAAAGTTATAACATACAACATATTCTTGAAGCAGAACCTACTGTCACTAAAGGAAAACGATTTCTCATTACAATTTGGGTGATGATGGACTTGATGTGCAGTGTTTCAAAGAAGGCTTGGTCTTCCGAAATCATATGAATTGGGCGGTGCCCACTTGTTCGACCTAACCGGGACTGCGGTGCCCTTGACCCCCGTCGGGACTGCGGTGCCCAAGACCCACTCCGGGACTGCGGTGTCCCGGACCCCCGCCGGCGCTGCCCTCGAACCCACTACTCGGCTCGTCTTCGGCTCGGCACTCGGCTTGTCATATATTAGTCAGTGTCTGTATAAATTGAAATTGCATATGCAATGAGTGAACTGAGTAACGTAGTGAGGAATATCTATACATGTGAATAATCAGTGTTGTAGTAAATCATTGAGTTGTAAATAGTTTTGAGTCAGAAATTTGTACTATTTCAATTGTTGAAATAAAATATTTTCAATACAACACTGTATGATTTTAAATATGTGCAGTAGTATTATATTAAATAAATGTATAATCCTGTTAGAGATGAAATACCTATAATAAAAAATTTGGAATGTTGCTACCAACACCTAAGGATGTTGCTACAAACTCAAACAGGGTTCCATTGCAACAATATTTGTTATTTTGCGTTAGATATTTAAAATATTGCCTTTGAGGTCTGTAGCTACGGTGAAAACTACATCACAGTAGAAGTATTGCCAAAGACCTATGCCATCATTTTCTGGGCTTGTGCCAACATTTTTTGTGTGCTGCATTTGGCCGTTTATGACGTAGTGAGAAGTCAACCAAAATTTATTTTTGGTGATAATAGATGAAGATTAAAATCTAAAAAACCAGATTCTTATATATGGCTAAAATAACAGTAGACCAGAAAACCAAAGTTCCATGCAGTATAACTGTTGAATGCTAAAAGTCCATAAATCTGTAATCCATATCTAGGATTAATTATTGAAGATTCTGAATCCATAAATCGGTACAAGACCAAAAGTCAATAATAGAAGTCGATAAAACCAACAATTGAAATTCAAAAATCCAATAATAGAAGTTGATAAATCGAATAATAAAATAGCGGAATCGAAATCTAAATAATAGAAGATCGGATCCTAGTGATGGATGAATCGAATCACAATAATAGAAGAACCAAAATCCAAAATTCTCTTTGGTGAACTAATAGCCTACGAGAAATCGATTTATAGTAATAATTCTTTGACCACTAGAACTCTGTTCAATTGGTGACCAAAAACCCTTGTCTAATGGTAATCGGTGGTTGAAAGTCTCCTTCTGGGAGGCACATCATGAGGATGTCCTAAGGGTATTGCACCTTGGATGTGCTATGGAGTACCCCCCAAGAGATACCCATATGCGCAGGAAATTTGTCTTAAGGCAAGGACTTCCTCCCTCTAAGAAGTTCTTTAGCGATGCCATATGGATGACACGAAAGGTGTTGTGCCTTGGATTTGCTAGGGATTCCCTCCCTCTCGGAGATGCATGAATGCGTAAGGACTTCTCCTTGAGAAAGATCAAGGGCTTCCCTCTAGGATTTGTTTTAATGTGGCCATATGGATGTTACTAAATACATAGCTCCTTGGATGTACTAAAGAATGCCCTGGAAGAGCCGAGTACTTGGTGCTTTGGATGTGACAAATACTTTCTGAATTGCGCCTCGGAAGTGCCAAGGATTTAACCCGCATAATTCCATCTTGTTTTTTCATTTCCGACTTTTACTCGTTTCATTGTCACAAAATATGATCATAGATGTTCATCGTTCCACACTCTTGTTGCATGTGCCATAAGGTTGATACAGTTTACACTTTTGATAGAATTACTTTATGGATAACTAGCGTCCTTAGAATGGGTCCTAATGATCCATATGCTAGGTCTTTGTTTAGCATGACCTTATGGAGCACCAGTTAACCTTTTTATAATGATCTTTCTCTTACTCTAGAGTTGTAACACTTGGGTATTCATTATTGATACTTGACCGCTCGTATGGCTGCTTCATGTTACAATTCGATGATAAGGTCTAGCGATTCTTTTTTTACTTCGGGTTTGGATCAAATGCATATGTAATTCTTCTATGAGAAGGCACTTATACTTTGCTTGGAAGCAAGACCTCACATTCATATGTTAAGGAGTAAGGAATTTTAGTTGTTAGATTCCAGTAGAAGTTCGATATACCTATAATACTAAGGGTAATTCTTTTACCTAATTCCATTTGCTTTGGCCAATCATTTCCTAAGGGTATCCTTGATAGTTTTGTTGGTTGCATTAATGGCACTATTTTCCTTTGGATGAGCTATGGATGAGAATAATAGAGTACTAAGTAATTCTCAAACCTAGTCTTTAAGTCATTCCAAGTAATTTGATCTTACGGGGTGATAAGAATAATAAAGTTCCACCAATTCATGACTCTACCATGAGCTGCCGAGAAGTAAGCTTCCTCTTCATCTCATCTACAATAACCAAGTCTCCAAAAATGCAAGCATAAGTGTATATACTCTTGGGCCACTAAAGCAGACTCGGACCCATTGAATAGTTTGCCTCCCGAAGTAGAAAAACCCTTGCGCGTTTGGCAAAACCCGTTCTTGGTACCCGCACAATAGCACCACCTCCTTCGACATCTACTCCACGGGAAGTTCGGCACTACCCCGCGAACAATGCCATCATGGAATGAAACATAGCATGGAATTAAAGAGTTCCCATCCTCGATCCACCTTCACCAGCTACCCGTGATGTAGAATTGTTCCTAACTTTGTTTCTTGTGGTTTAACTCATGTTGAATCTGTAATAAGGATAGCTAGTCCAAACCCGAAAAAAGCAGTAATGGTGCAAAAGTGTAGACTGATATATATACTATAGGTTCAACAATCTGCAACAACTCTCTTAAGAATATACATCATAATTCTTTGGTTAAATCGTATAGCCAAAGATTTGACACCAAATGTAACAACCCCCCATACCACTTGCAATAAAATAGGTAAAATAGAGCGTTGTGGCATGCTAAGCTAATATGGGTCGGCCATTATTAGTGACAATGAAAACCAGATTTGTCGTATATCTTACAACACATGGGTAATATGTAATAAGAAATATAGATAATAATGTAGCGAGAGATGATAAAACACAAAGAAGATAACATATCATCAAAATCACAGAGTCATGTACATGAAATCCAATAATATCTAAACATATGTCATCCTCACTACAACCCTCAGAGTACGCTCATAATAGTGGAAAGCAAATATACACAAGTAAGTATACATTGTATCTCCTCCAAGGTCGTCTTCGGCTCGACATCCCGTATAACTCGATGCAATATCTAGTCTACTCATTAGCATCATCGATGAGTACCCAAAATAATAAGAGGAAACATAAAACCTTATATCATACAATAGTCCAGTGTGAGCGATAAAATCTACCTAAAGTTGTACTAGAAGATATGTAAATAGACGGGTTAAGTCTCATACATGACATGTACCTACAACGAAAGAGTCAGAACATAATAACATGATAATATATGCCACCAAAAGAAATAGTGCTACACAAGGCAATGACATTTGAAGTGGGTGAATCCATAAGATAAGAGTATATGTCTAGCCTTCCCGGCTCTCGTTCCATATCTTTTCTAAGACCTATCCATGATAGCCTACCCAAGAAGTGAAGGTGTAAGTGACAAAACAGCCATAGAAACCATCATACAAATCCTAATTATCACATTCCAAAATTGTGAATTTGTTGATACTTGTATGAAAACCTTGTTCAGCAAGGGATTAACACAAACCTCGATTCTAGTTGACTCGTGTTTTACCAACAGATGTCGTACCACCCTAGGCTACATCCCGTCCATGGTACATGATTCTTCTGATCCTAATGGGAGCCCCCATAATCCTTTCTCACATCTTCGTTCGCTACGAGCTATGTACATAATCTGGTCAACTATGAGTCAATTCTGCAGTGTCGGTCGCTATGAACTGCCTTACTATCATGCAGTTGTGTTCTCTAAGTACTACTAGAGTTTCCTTTGAACCGCTCCACATCCTAGTCTTCAACGAAGAGTTTATTACTTGATTACACCGTAACTCTTAAACCAGAGCATTAGATGTTAAACCAAGACCACATGCATGATCCCTAAGACATCTACATCCTTCACAATGGACTGCGCGCCATAATTCATTAGTATGACAGATCGATACCGGTCCATAGGCTATCGACCGGTACCAGTCCATGTACTTAGCCAATTTTTGCTATGTACTTCATATCCTCGAAGTATGCCTCCATTAGGTTCCAATTTCCTACCGGTCCATCATAACTCCCTACCAAGCCATGACGAAAAGGATTCTTCATGTTGCATGCCGAACTCATTTGACACCAAACTTTGCAAACGACCTACAAATCCCCCTAGGAGCCCACATAAAAAGTTTGGAAGTGAAATAATGCTTTCCCCTTAGCGAGTTCCAACCCTAACTAGGCGTCTTCTCGCCGCCTTTTAGAGCTCAACCCAAAATTTTCATATGATTCCAGCGAACTTTGATCAGGTAGTGCTTCAATATTCATTTTAAGACCTAATTTCCTTGATACTGACACTCAAAATCAATCATATAATCAAAACAACTATTTCAACAAATCAACTAGCGAACAAATGAATCGACATGCATATTCGAACACTCAAATTCCCATAAAACGTGAAATAATCAGTCGTACTTATAGATTAAGTGTATATTTATGTGTAAATGAATCTAAACTTATCACTTTAATTATTATTTTTCACTAGTTACCTAATGATTAAAAATTAGAAATGATGTATATGATCATGAATCGATGCGATCTACCAGGCAAAGGTGATTAAAACAAATAATTTAAGAATACAATGTAACATAACATAGTGAGTAACTGAATCTCTCACCTAATCAATGGATCTAATGCAGATTTTGGGAGGAAGAACTAGAGAATCTTAGTTCTTGTGGCTGCTAGGAAAATGAGGAGAAGAATTTGACCTAATATCTTCAGTCCCTATTTATACTACAGGTCACTAGCCCTAACAGGCTAACCTAATCAGCCCATTAGCTGCTAATTAATTCTTCTCAGTAGTCTTGAAAACTTTAAACTGCAGTATCTCCCTAACCCCTTAACTAAATCATTAATGTGACCACTCTATGAATTTACAACCATAAAATCTTTCCAGTGGCACAATTTTGAGCATCTAATTCTGCAAAATCAAAATATATGGCCAGAAACTTAAAGGTAAAATGGTCACAAATTGATTTGGTAAAAATTATAGATGTGCAAAACATCCTAACTAATCATATATAAAGATATCAGATTGATACGACCTCGTGTGATTTAAATAGAATTATTTTATGATAATTCGATACGTAAAATATTAGTTGTTACTAAATTGTCACTATTTTGTTAGCGTCGGGATAAATAGTGATGATTATTAGTCGTCACTATTAGTAGCCTTTCTTGCAATGTTATTTAATGAATAATTATTGGATGGTATGTGATATATATGCGCAAAAGTTTTGATAGTTTAGAACACTTTTATTTCAAGTATATATGTTGGTGGTATTGGCTGCTATTGATGGCAGTCAAAAAATGGATGATGGTCGAAGTTGGAAATAGACGGTGAAGATTCTATTGCTACGCATATAATATTGTTTGAATTACAAAATAATATGATGGAAATCTTATTTATTCGATCACTTTATTATTAGATGATAAGATACACATAAACTTAAGGCTATAATGGTAATGGCAATTTTTGTTATCCTGCCATTTGTTAGCCAAATTTATGATCAACACCCCAAAAGTTAGATCTTCCCATAGAACTTCTGATTTGTGGAAAGGATGGGTTCAAACTTTAGATTTGCAAATATTTTCGTGTTATAATCTTAATATGTTCCTATAGAGTTATGTTAGTAAACTCTCTATTGGGAACAAAACCAGTTGCGACTCTTATTTATGATTGCTCGAATAGGAGGTCTCACTATCTGTGAGATGCTTTTTTGATACTACCTATAGGTATTAGAACCACTTCTCTGGATACTCTACAGTTACGGATTTGGGCCTTGGGAAGTCGCTTTATCCAAATCAAGCCTTGAAGGTTAGTTTATATAAAATTTCCTTAGATTCCTATGGAGTTAGAGGGATATCATGAGCACTTTCCCTAATCTTAATTGCTTAAGCCTAATAAATCCTGAACTGGGGTATCTTAACTAAATCCTAAATAGCGGTCATGATTATTAAGTTAATAAAGGTTTTTATCCTTAAATCACGGGTTCTTAGGGCCAGTCATGGGCTAAGGTACGAACTAGATCTAAGTTATGCATATGATCTGCATATTGCACCTGTAATATTAGCAGATACTAATAATAATGCATATTATTAAACAAGATTACATAGAATTACCTTGATTATCACATGTCTCTATTTATTGAGTATATTCCATATTACAATCCTTATTCTTGATTGATCTCGAAATTGTGGTTTTCTCTCTGTATTAAGAGATTACAAAAGTGGAGAAAAATGAATTAGGAAACAGAAAAGAAGTTCCACGCTCTAAGTTGTGTGGCTCTATTTACAGATATGAGCTGCCACTCCCTTCAGCATAAGTGCTTCACATTGATCACCTGAAAGGAGTTGATTGCGAAGGTTTTACAAGTGCTTCAGTGGCTTTTCATCTAGTCGAGGTACTGATAGTAGCTTCAGAAGGGTTTGACGAAAGGAGCATTTAACTGAACACAAGAGGGATGGTATCATTAAAAGGTCTCAACCCTCTTTTATGCTTTTGTCTCGTGCTTCGTTTTTAGTGCTTTAGGGTTCCAAATCGGGGTTTTCTCCTATTGCCGAATGTGATTTACCTTTCCTGGACTTCAGAGGCATGTGATAGAAGCCTCGCCTTACTGCTTTCGAAGGACCCTTCCAGCAACTGTATCAGGTTTCGCTTTGGAAAAAAGATTTATGGATGCATGTGCCTTATGATGTTGTCGGCAAATTTTAGGGTGTTTTTCCTTTCCATTCTCTTCTTTAGATGCTTTGGGAGATCCTCTCCCTCTTTTCTTTCCTTGCCTCCTTTCATTTGAACAATCTTCAAGTTTCATTTGACTATTGCTATAGGAATCCTTCCATAGGTTATACGAAAGCCCATCTATTGGTCACGCTCTCATTGGCATAGTCCCTTTTGGCTTTGGCTTGAATAATTGTGAGAGATATAGGCATATGCATACTCCTGACTTATGACGGCAGCTATCCTCTTTGACAAGGCTGGCCGTTACCTAGGATCAAGGTTATAAATCTCGGATATCGGTTGCATTTCGTCTTGGGGGGTTCTATAGACTCGGTCTCATATTGGGGGAGATCTCGGACGAGATGAGTCTAACTCGGGAGTTCGTCTTGGATTTTCATCTCTGGTCCGATAGTTCATATCGGAACAATCTCGGGGTACATGATATGTTAAAAATGATATTTTTACAAAATGATTTTTATGAATGCTATTAAAAACATAGTAACCTAAACTTAAAATGCAAAATAACTATTATTTTTTATTTTGTGAAAGATAATTCATACTCTAAATCGTAATATGCTTAAAACAGAAATATTGTTTGACAGGAAATATTAAAAGGTTCCAAAACATTAAAAAAAATTGGCATGAATAGACCATAAAATACATAATTTCATTAGTAACATGTATGTAGAAAGACGAATATGAAAATTATAAGCATTGTAAAACATATACGAACATACAATATAATCATTTAACATGCAAAATGTAAAATAACAAAAGATTGTTATGGCTAGATTTGAGTTTTTTAATTATAGTTATAGTTCAGGCACAAATATAAATTTTAACCAAAAAAACTAAGATCACAGACGATATTCCAGTATTTCATTTCGGTCAATATAACGTTCGATATTGCAATATATAGGGCGATATATTCGGAAAGAGATTTAAAGTGATATTTGCTGTTTCTTTTTGGAAGGAGCCCAAAACGAGATCTCGGGTGATATTTATGAGATTTGAATCAATTCCAAGGATTTACTTCCTCTGGTGAGTTTTCTTCCGGTTTTTTCTTTTCCTTTTTGATTCTATTCGGGATGTGTCCTCCACTCTTTCCCTTGAGAGATAAGTTTGTTTCATCTGTGCCTTCTATTCATGGAGGTGGAGCCTTTCAGAACTTGGTTGAGGGCTTTCGTCTTTTGCAACTCTGTCGGGTTACGGCTCTGGGATTCTTTCTTTTTTCCTTCTGATGCTTTGCCCTGGGCTTTCCCTTCTTGTCTTCTTTTTATTAAATCAACCAATCCAGAACTGATGCACTGTCAGTTAAGATCGAAAGAGGATTCTTTATCTACTATCAAAACCAATGCCCTTTCGGTTAAGACCGAAAGGGGATTCTTTATCTGATGTGAGTGCCATTTCGTTTAAATTCAAAAAGGTTTTCGTTTCTTTTTATACTTTCCTATTCGCATACCAAAGGCCTATAACTGCTCCTTTCGTGCTGCTGCCTCCTTTCACACTCCTTCGTCTTGTCTTCAACTCCTAATCTACCTTGATTATTTATTGTGCTAACATTTCCCTGCCCTCTAGCATAGGAGTATTCTTGACTTCAAATCAACTTGCTTGGAGATCTGTGATGTCCTTTTATCATATCTATTTCATAGCATTTTCCTCTCGGTAGTTCAGATTTGGTCAACAAGACTTGATTTATTTCCTTTGTCTCTTGTTCTGTGCATGTTGTATATTTCTCTTTCTTTGTCTTTTTTCCTGCAAGCGTCTTTTCAGATAGCGATAACTAATTACTCTAGCTGGAACCTACGCCTCTTTATTTTTTGTGTCTCTTCCAACACCATCCTACCGTTCGGGCTTGATCTGATATTTTTATGTTGTTGGCCGCTTCATTATAAATTATAACCCCACCATTCATCCTACTTCCACGCCTTATTTCCATAGGGACTTTATACTTTCTCCTTGATGTTTACATCTTTTGCAAATTCCATAAAGCATCTAGTCCCCTAGCATGATAGTTCTGTTTGAGCTTCTATGAGGAGGCTAGGTGGTTTACTCGAATTTGCATCAAGCGATTACACTAAGCTGCCTAGAAATCTGATTTTTGCTTCTGGTGGGGAACAATTCCCACCACCTAGGGAATTCCCATTTATGTCGGGGTGTCGTTGTTCCCTGCCAATCGGGGAAGGAACTGACTCTAGGGAGGATTCCTTGCGTTTATCTTTTAAAGTTAACCAGGATTCCTTTTTAAATTTGGTAGGAAGGAGAATTACCGTGGTTTAAGATATGAACTTCTCCCCTAATTTTTTTTGCTTGCTTGACTTATAAACGCACAACTGCCCAGTTTTTTACTTTCAAAAAACAATGAGTAACATGATGGTTCTCTCTCTCTCTCTATATATATATATATATGTGTGTGTGTGTGTGTGTGTGTGTGTGTGTATGCACTCATAAATATGTATATAGATATATGTATATCTTTATTTTGGTAATATATTCGTGGAATATTGGTTCAGGTTTTCTTGTAAGCTCATTCAGAAGGTACCCCATTAAACGTTTTGGAGTTTTGAGAGTTGTGGCCCTAAAGTATGTTATTTGATTTGGGACAAGGACAATAGTTGGACAACTTGTTTCTCTTAGGATGCCGCCTGAGAACCCGTCTGAGTCCTGAAGGAAAAGTGAATTCTAAATGTTGTGTTTATATTGTAGCTTATACAATCTTCTTCCAGTAATGTTGAGAAAGTGAATTATGATGATTTAGTTGCGCATACCTTGATTTTAATATGTTGTACAATTTTGGTTTACTTAAAATTCATTGAGAAGGAAATCATTAAGAATATTGTTTGCCTGTTGTGCCTTCAGGCCTCATCTTATGAGGATATTTTTAATGAAGGCTTAAACGAGTCTTCGGTTTATTCTGGCCTTTTGATATTTGTTAAGGTAAGAAACTATGATTTTCTCAAGTCTACTTGCAAAAAAATATCCCATTTGCTTCATCATTATTTCATAAGCTATTTTTTTTGTAAAATAATATTCTTCTATTCAAAGTCTTTTTTATCATTACTAGTATGTTATTAAAGTAAGATATTGGTTTAACTCTTAGCTTATGCAAACTTTTTGGTAAATCGATGTCTTTAAGAATCTATTTGACTTTAGTTTTCGTCTTACTTACGGAACACTCGATGTAAGGGACTCCAACTTTCGGCCAAACCACTAAAAGAGGAAAAATACATTCCTTTTGGTATGAGTAAGGTTTATTAAACTAATGCGGGAATGTACCCTTCGGATGGTAGTGTTGATACCTTAAATTTTTTTAAAGAAAATAGTAAATATTCTTGCAAGTCTTTTTATTTTTCAGATGGAAGTATTTTAGGTTTCATATTTCGGCCTCCTTCCGATTCATTTCGTCTTTTAATGGGGATTTGATATCTGCAAATCCCTTGCCGTAAATATGAATGATGGGTTTATAAAAAATAGGCTGGGATTACAAAGTTTGAGATAGTGAATTATTCTAAGGTTTTTCGAGGGGGTGGTTATTCACCATGTCAAAAACTGATTGTTAAGAAAATTTAAATATGGAGGTTCTCCTTTATGTGAGATGAAAGGTGAAAGGGGTCACTGAACTTCCTTCGGGAATTAATAGGATATAAGAGGATTTTCTCTTGTTTACTAATTCTTCTTGTGTGTTTTCTAGGAATTTAATTTGCTTATCAAGGGACTTTACTTTCGTAATGGCGCCCTCTTATCAGTCATGGTAGTTTGAAATTATGATTACTTAAAAAAATCTCACATTTTAGGCATAGACACGTAATCTTTGCATATATAATGGGAGTTGATTCTGCTTTCCGGAGTGTGTTTGCATGGCAATAGTTGGAATCACTTTTTCTGAAATCGTGATGAGATTTGAAACCCTTATTTGGTTGTTACAATGCCTTGATATTCATCGGAATTCCTGAAACAAGAACATCGGTGCTGGTGGACAGATTGATGTCCCTTTGAGTTATGCTTAAGCAACCCCTTTTGGCACTAGTACACCATTGGGGGAATTGCTGCTTAGACGGACCGACTTTTTGGATAATTGAAATGTAGGGCCTTTTTGGTTCTATAGGCTTTACCTCGCAAGTTGACGATGAAGTTACGATAGCCTTTGAATATTTGAAATTTTGTATAATTCTATCCAGTGCCCCTTAATGTGGGGGGAAATTCTCGGATTAGGAAACCCTAGCGTGGGTAGTAATGAAAAAGGATACCATAAGTCACTTTCCTTGGAAGAGCGGAGCCTCTTTTGTTTTGATAGATTCATATTCGGGTGATAACAAAAATGTTGAGGTTTCTTTGGCTTAATGAGCTTAGATTCAGGAATTAGGCATACGAAGTCCCCTTGATTTAAAAGACCAAGGTTCAAGTGTCGGAACATGAAACCTGCTTATTTGCCTTTAGAAACCCAAATTTAGGTATTAGAGAAATGAAGCTTTACTTGGCTTTAAGAGACCTAGATTCGGGTATTAGAAATACGTAGCCTCACTTTGCTTTAAGAAAAATTAGATTCGGGTACTAGAAATATGTAGCCTCACGTGGATTTAAGAAACCCATATTTGGGTATTCGAAAACGAAGCCTTCCTTGGCTTAAGAAACCCAGATTCAGGTTTTAGAAATACGATGCCTTACTTGGCTTAAGAAACCCAAATTCAGGTATTTAAGGAAGTGCAAAGCTTTTTGTGGCTTAATAATACCTGAAATGTCCTCTTTTGGCTTTGATGATGCCGTTTTTGGAATATTAAGGAGAATTCTGAATGTCCTCTTTTAGTTTGGTTATGAAAGCACTTTATGCTTTAAGTTACTTTTGGCCATTATAGGAATTTTAGAAAGTAGAGGCCTTAGCGTGCTTCTTTTGACCTTTTGATCCCTTCATCGGGATAGCATACAAGTAGAGGCAGTGCGTACTTATGCCAGAAGCAAATGCATGGCTTGATCATGTAACGATCAGATGTATAATATGCTCCCATCTGGAGCCAGATGCATGTCTCGGGCGTACATGTCCTACTCTAGACAGTGCCTTAACATGGTCCTTGGACATGGTTAAGGGCTTCGGTGTATCACCCAGGCCCTTGGGCGTGGATGACAGCTTACCCTCTTCCACTTAGGAGGTACCAGGGATATACCCTAGGCTTGGAGCCAAGGGTGAGATATCCTGGTCTTACTCCTTTCCCTTTTTAGGGAAGGACCCAGGACATACCCAGGAATTTGCAATTTAACTCATTTCAAGGAAGGCACTTCTCTCTCAATCATGTAGAAATTTTTATTATTTTTTATATTGATTCGAAGTAATCCTTGGTTCCCAGCGTGGGTCCTTGCTTACAAATTAAATTTCAGTTTCAATTCATAAGATATCTTGACAACTTTCCTTGCGTACAAAAGTGGCATATTATCTTTTCAAGTGTTTTACACTGATTAGTTTTATGACCACTCATTAGGTAGCAATGGCAATAACTTCATTCTTTATTCCATTAATACTTTATTCCTTTCTTTCTTTTTGGCCAGTAATTAAGTTCCTCTTTAGTCAAGAAGAAGACATTTTCCTTTAAAGTCATTAATTTGAATTCCTTGACTGGATTGAGTCTTTCTCTTTTTCTTAGGGGTTTAAACTCCGGATCTCATTTGCATAGTTGCAATTACTT
Source organism: Allium sativum (assembly GCA_030737875.1). NCBI lineage: Eukaryota > Viridiplantae > Streptophyta > Magnoliopsida > Asparagales > Amaryllidaceae > Allium > Allium sativum. The sequence continues at coordinate 837,280,558 of CM060916.1, forward strand.
AGTTCCACAGAACATTTTCCCTTTGGATTTTAGTGCGGAGGGAAGTTGAGAAGAGATCTTGCTAGTAACACATCTACATTTTTCTGGGTGATATAGGTGCGGATTTATCCAAAGTCTAGCCATGGAATCTTGCCATTTTTGGGCAAAGGCCTCATTATATTTCAGTATTTCTTCCTCGAAGCTTGACCCTCATGCAAGGACTTGCACAACCATCTTTATCTGGTGGAGTGACATGTTACTTTGATTAGTAACAGACGAGGTTAATTCTTCTCGGGATGGGTTCAACCCTACTTTATTGGACTCATAATCCTTTTTTTTCTTTTTGGTTGATCATATTCAGGGCATGCATTTGCAGTATTTGCTCCTTATGAACTCTTAAATCCACATAAGATATTTCTGGTTGGAATGGCGCAAAAGATCCTTGTTCCACATAAGTAGTTTTCTGGTCATCCATATTGAGTGACTGTTGTTCCGGGCATGTCATCTTTTCCTCTTCTGAAGGCAGGTTTAGTTTTCTTGTAATTTTTCCCATTTATCCTTATACTGACCATAAAAGGGAGTCGCAACATATTTTCCTTTACTAGACTGTGGTGGTGTCTGTTTGTCCCTATTGAAATGGTACTTTATTCTACTGTGATGTCTTTCTACTTCGCCAAAATCCTTATTCTATCCATAACCTTTGTTTATTGGTTAGCGCAAAGCTCTGCTCGAGGTTTTTGTAATCCTTTGTAATCCATTAAGATTCCTCTCATACTTATTTCTCATCGATCTCCTAAGGATGAACTATCGACAACACACGGAGAAAGGAACAGGGATGGAGGTTCAAGCCCTCCTTCCAGCGTCAAAATGTTAACCAAATTTATAGTTAACACCCCAAAAGTTAGATATGGCCACATAACTTTCGATTTGGGGTGAGGAAGGGTTCAAACTTGAGATCAACAAATACTTCCATGTTATAATCTGAAGATACTTTTTGTAGAATTCTGTTAGTAAACTCTCTATTAAGAACAAAACAAAACGTGACTCTTATTTCTAATTTCTCAAATGGGAGATCTCATTGTCTATGAGATGCTTTCTTGATAATTCTTTTAGGTATTAAAACAACTTCTCTGAGTACTCTACGGTTACGGATCTAGGTGTTGGGAAGTCACTTTATCCAAATCATGCCTTAAAGGTAAGGTTTATATAAATTTTCTTTCGATTCTCATTGATTTAGCGGGTATCATGAGTACTTCCCTAATCTCAATTGCTTAAGCCTAATAAGCCACTGAACCAGGATTTTTTAACTTAATTCTAGATCCAGTCTTAGCATAATCCTAAATCTCGGTCATGATTATGCATATGATCTGCATCTTGTCTATTAAATGTTTTTATCCTTAAATCAAGGGTTCTTAGGATCAGTCATGGGTTAAGGTATTAAATAGAACTCAATTATGCATATGATCCGCATATTGCAACTGTAATGTTACAAAATAATAATAATAATAATAATGCATATTATTGAACAAGATCACACAAAATTACCTTGATTGCCACAAATCTCCATTTTATTAAGTATGTTCTATATTACAATCCTTTTTCTTAATTGTTCTCAAAACTATAGTTTTTTATCTATATTAAGAGATTATAAAAGTGTGGGAAAATGAATTTGGAAAAGAAAAGAAGTCCCGTGCTCTAAGTTGCAGGGACCTATTTATAGGTATGAGCTGATACTCCCTTCGGCATAAGTGCTTCGTATCAATCACCCGAAAGGAATTGATTACGAAGGCTTTACAGATACTTCGGTGGATTTTCATCAAGGCGAGGTAACGAAAGTTGCTTTCGAAGGGTTTGACTAAAGGAGCATTTAACTAAATATAAGAGGGATGGTAGTGTATGAGCTTTTGGCCCTTTTTTATGCTTTCGTTCTGTGCTCCGTGCTTAGTGATTTAGGGCTTCAAATCGAGGTTTATCTCCCTTTTTGTGTTGCTGAATGTGATTTATCTTTCCTAGACTTCGAAGGCGCATGATAGAAGTCTCGCCTAACTGCTTTCAAAAGACCCTTCCGGCAACTGTATCGCGTTTTTCTTCGGAAAACAAGTTCATGGATTTATGTGCGCCTAATGATGCTACCGGTAGGTTCTGAGGTGCTTTTCCTTTCCATTCTCTTCTTTAACTGCTTTCGAAGATCCTCTCTCTTTTTTTCTTGCCTCATTTCATTTGAACAATCTTCAAGTTTCATTTGACTATTGCTCCAGCAATAGTTTTGCTTTTTCGCCAATTCCTTCGATTAGTCCGTTTCGGCTTTGGTTTGAATAGTTACGAGAGGCATAGGCATATGTGTCCTCTGGGCTTTTGACAGTGGCTATCCTCTCCGACAAGGCTGGGCCTTTCCCTGGAATTTACTTCCTATGATGAGTTTGTTTCTAGTTTTTAACTTTTCCTTTTTGATTTTGTTTCGGGATGAGTCCTCCTCTCTTACTCTTAAGAGATTAGTTTGTTTTACTAGTCTTCTGTTCACGAGATTGAGCCTTCTGGAATTTGGTCGAGGGCTTTTGTCTTTTGCAACTCTGTCGGCATACGACTCTTGGCTTCTTTCTCAGTTCCTACGGGCGCTTCGCCCTTGACTTTCACCCTTTTGTTCTTTTTATTAGATTAACCAATCCAAAACCAATGCCCTCTCAGTTAAGACCGAAAGGGACTTCTTTATCTACTGTCAGAACCGATGCCCTTTCAGTTAAGACCGAAAGGGCTTTCTTATTTGATGTGAGTACCCTTTCGTTTGAAGTCGAAAGGGGCTTTTTGGTTTGGATGAAATTCCTTTTTATACTTTACCCTTCACATTCTTAAGGCCTAGTGCTGCCTCCTTTCACACTTCTCGGCCTTGACTTTAACTCCTAATATGCCTTAATTATTTTTTGTGCTAACACCATTTAATGATTCATTGGTTATCCTTGTTTACACCAAAAAATGGTCTAAACACCCAAGGTACTAAACTGCACTTCACCAATTTGATAAGAAATAAAGGGAACCGTGTTTAATCAGCAATAAAAAGTGAAAAAATGCGAGAAAAGTAAAGTAGAGACGAGATTTAGAGTGGTTCAGCCGTTAACGAGGCCTACGTCCACTATGAAGGTGATTTCCTACCTTATAATGAGAATTACAAAGTACATCCACTCTCTCTTTTCATACATTTCTATATCCACTCAATATACCCTCGTTTATACATTTCAATCTAAGGAATTATACAAGAGAGTAGTAGAATTTGAGGAGAAGAAGGATGGATGAATGATTAAGAAGAAGGATGTCTTCATTTTCCTTCACCGCAAGATTGTCCTTGACACCATGGCTGATTCTGTGGTTGAGGACGAAATTCAGCAGCACTTTGTGTTTTTTTCCCGAAAATCCCCCCTTTATGTTGGTAACCATGGTGTATTTATAGGTGAACTTCCCTTGGTAAATGATCTGGAATCCGTTTATCCAGGCTGTGGATCGTTCATTCTGTTAATTACAACTATGCCACCGGCTAGCTGTAGCCAGCTGTCCGTAGCTGTATCCAGTTATCATGTGCGGATGGCTCGTTGGAATGAGTATCTTGAATAGATGAGCGGGTAAGATGTAAGCGAACGTCCTGTGAGTGTTTTGGGAGATTTTGTGAGAGCGGAATGCGGGTATGGAGTTGATTCTCTTTTGTTCCTTGCGCGACCGTCCTTCTTAGTCCAAGGGCACTCGTCTTCTTGCTGCCTTTATATGGCGCTGTTTGGGCTTTACGGCTATGTTATGTGGTCGCTCCCGTTTATGTTGAATGGGCGACTTGCTTTACCTCGGTGTGTGAGCGGTTCTCAGGATATGCGACCTTTATCTTTATCGGGTTGTACTTCTCATAATATGTTATGCTGTTATCTTGGGTTGCATCATTTGACTTGACCTGCCCTGGGTCTGATATTTGGGTCTTGCTCTGTGCGGTTGCATCGTGTACGGACGACCTAGGTGATATCCGCCTTATACCCTTTACCCAATGTGTGTATGGATTTTTAGGGATTAACACTTGCCCCTCAAAGTTCGTGATTTCTTTTGTATGGAATCACGAACTTCGACATATTTGATCTCACATTGGTTGGTGGGTTTGTCCTGACTTACAAAGGGCCCGGTCGTGCCCAAGATTAAGATTACTTCATTGTTATTGATTCGTATTGTCTCTTCCTATGAGCAAGAGGCCCGATGTATCTTTTTGATTATTGTGTGAATAGCTGAATTTCGGGATGCCAGCTGGGATTTGATGAGACACTTTTGTGTAGTCAGGAACTAAGCAGACGTGGCAAGAATTCTCTGGATGAATGCCTTTTAGTCTTCCTTATTTACCTTTAACTTGCTTCATTTCATTTTTATATATTTCGAAAAATTCTCCGGTCACAACAACGCTCCCTCGAGAGTTTAATCAAGTAATTTATGTTTGGCATTTTCGCCTTGATTTTCCTTCGAAAGGTTTTGGCTTTCTCATTCCATCACTTTGCCTTTTATTTGTAGTAGCATCTGTCTATCTTGAGCAATCTTCTCTGAGGTGCCATGATTTTCCTAGGTAAGATTTTTGTACAGCACGGATATCGTTTCTGTACTTATCTTTGAAGAACATGAACCATCAGTTGGTTTTTCTTTGGAACATCGATGTTTGGTATTTGTTCATAAATTGCTTGGTGAAATGCCCCAGGCTTCTTCGGTTGAAATATTTTTTGTCTATGCTTGAACCTGACTAGGTTGTTCCCCTTTTCCATGGTTGTTGTTTGTGTTCATACTGATCTTTTGAAGCAGGTTGCCCGAGGATGGAATTCCTCATGTCTAAGAAGCTTAGGAAGAAGTCGGCGAGGAGGGCTGGTAGCAAAAAGACGCCCCGAGGTAAGGAGATCTCGAGTGCGAATGGTACTCACAGTCTTTATTTGATTAATGGACTCTTTGACTCAGATATTCAGACCATTGTTAGTCGTACGGTCTCTTCATCCATCATGTTAGATCCTACAGCCGTACCGGAGCCTCTTCCTGTTCCCAACCCTTACCGTCCTGAACTCACTGGGGACTTTGTGGCTCAGTGTCCAGCTAGCTCGCGTTCTGTTGTGTACACAGACCCATTTGACAGATGGATTATTGCAGGAAAGATGGATGCCATGAAGGACAACATACTGGACGAATTCAATCAGTTGGAATCACATCCGCATCTGGTTGAAGGTCTCATTACAACAGTCAGAGACTATATTGTGGAGCAAATGGGCGGTTGGCACTCCTTGGTCGAAGATCTTCATCAGTCAAATAGAGAGAATCTTGAGCGACTTCATGCTTTGGAAGAAGATATGCACAAACTTGTCGAGGCCCTGGAGTCTAGGGAGAGGATCATTTCTTACCTCATCTAAGTATTGTGGCCTGCCCATGCTTCAACTATTCAGTTACTTTGGTTTTGATTTTAAATAGTATTTTAAGTCTGGCTTGTATATGTGGGAGCCAGCCTCGCCTATTCTCGTACACTTTAATTTGTGACTTCTTAAGGTTTGTTTACGCGCGGGTGTGTCGCACGCTGCACCTTTGTTTTCTGATTTACACATTCGTCCGGATGCTTTGTTAATCGTTCGGTTGTGCCCGGTTTTCTATTGTTACTATTATGGTTAGGATTTAGTTGTCCTTTTAGGTTTCTCTCTTATCAAAGGTTGTTGCGCAGTTGTATTATTATAAGCGCATTTGGTATCTTTTATTTATTAGTATTCAACCCCGCGCCTGGATGACTGGTAATCCGAGCCCTTCGGAGGCTGGTTTTGAATACGTGCCCCCGGGGAGGTCTTGGGTTAAAGATTTTCGATCTATTTTAGACCCTATTTGATTGTTTTAGTTATTCAAATAGGTTCCAGAATGGATATCCCCTTACGGCTAGGATTTATGATACCCCCTTTCGGCTAGGATTTCTGTTATTGTAATCCATCGTTGGCTTTGTTTGACTTGATTAACAATAGAGAACAAGAATGGCCACTTCCTTTCGGTCGGGTTTCTGTTTTTGTGCTGGTCTTTCCAGTATGTTTAATCCTTCCCCATTTTATGCTTCATCCCGAGGAGCGGACACTAATTTATCTCATCGAGGCTTTACTCAAAGAGATAAACTTCGTGCCCTTCACCTAACAAGGCGCCCCCCGCGATGGGCAATTTTTTCTGTTTCGGGACATGTCGGTTTTTCCAACTTTTTGCCTTACCTTAGGACACAGACATTGGTTTACCTCATTGAGTTTTTTTTCTCAAGTTGGAAAACTTGTGTCCAGCACCTAGGAAGGTCACCTAAGAAGGTGCTTCTTCGGTGGGCTTAGCAATTTTAATCGTGGGACTTTTTCCGTGGGACCCTTTTTTTTGCTTCCTCTTCAGTATTGGCTCCTAAGAGATGAGCATCAATCCTTGCTACCGAATTTAACTCCAATTTTATGGAATTCATGTCCTGTACCTGAGAGAATACTTCTTTGGGATTAGCAATTTTATCCGAGGGACAAATTTGGTGATATTTCTGTATTTTCAATGAGGTCTGGTGGCAGTCCTTTGAATGAGTGTTTGCCAAGCATTCAGCATACTCCATAATGAGAGGTGCATTCCTTCGTCTTGTTGTGTGTCTCAGAGCAGCTTGTTCCTTCTGAGGCGATGAGTCTATTTCTCTTGTTTGATCTTGCTTGATGTTTGTGATTCCCAAACTGCTTCGTTTAGTGTGTGCCCTGAGATTTTTCGTTGCAGCCCCGCCATGTATGGCGGATTGCTTTTGCTATACCTACATTCCAAGAGATTATTCTCCTTTTAGCATGGACCAATAAGTATGTTATTCAAGTAGGCACATAATTAATTTCTGATGCACAAAGTTTTTTTTTTGTATGTAAACCCCTGCTTGATATGGACATGGTGAATAATAAAGCAAGTTAAAAAAAGTTTTAACAATAAGATAAAATCTGGGGAACAAGGTAAAGTAATGAGTGCTTTGGTTTAATGCTCCATTATTGAGACATTGGTAGTTGGTCCCTGCGATGAGCGTCCTCCTTGGATTGGTTTGAGCCCTTTCCTTTTTAAGGTGTATTGCCCCTTATTTAAGAAGAGTCGGGATTATTCTTATGATTTTATACATACTGTTGCAACCGATCCTTCCTGATCAACCCCTCGATTACTAACTTCAAGTGCCAGCATTCATCGATATCATGTCCTGGCTGTTTGTGGAACTAAAAGAATTTTCCTGACTTTATGGCAGCACTTTTGACGTGTCTTTGTTTCAAAACCGGATATCTCTCGGTGCCTTTAGTTGCCATGAAGATGTTTCCCACGGAATCGTTAAGGGGAGTGAATTCGGAGTTCTTGAAAAAGCGTAGCTTCTTTCTTGCTCGACCGTCTTCTTCTTCATTGCTCCTTTTTTGGTTATCCGAGTTGCTTTGCACCTTTTCATTCTTTTCTGCCTATGCATTTTTTCCTTCGGTACTTGCATATTTTTCAGCTTTGCTAAGTAACCGTTCGAGTGTACTTGGTTTCTTCTTCTTGATCCATCATCTTAACTTGGTTTTCTTACATAAGCTCCCTTTAAGAGCCATTAAGATCAGGCCGGGTTCGAGATTCTTGACTTTAGCCAATGCCATATCAAAGCGAGTAAGAAAAGCTTTGATGAGCTCTCCTGGTCTTTGACGTAGTCCGCTTAGCTCCGTAGCATCCCGAGTTTCGAACGCTTAGGATCTGAACTGCTCATTGAATAGCCTAGCCAAGGTCACGAAATCATCCATAGACTGCGATGGTAGTTTTGTGAACCAAAGATAAGCCACTCCTTTTAGATAAGTTGGGAAATATAAGCATTTGATTTTATCAGTAGCGCATGCTCCATTCATGTACTGGTCATATTTACACGGAAATACATTAAGGTCGCTTGTCCCATCGTAGGTCTGCAATGATGGAGGCTCGAATCTTTGTTTGTATACAGTTTTCTTAATCCTCTCGGTAAGTGGGGTCTTAGCAGGGAAAGATTCCCTTTCTCTCTGGTCATCCTTCCTCTTTAGGCTTTCCTCCACAATTGCTTGCGTCATTCCCAAGATGTACTTTCGTTTGTTGGTTGGATCCATGGGTTGACCACCTTTTTTACTATCAACCCTCGATCCAGATGTGTCTTCATGGACCGGGGATAAGGAATTTGGGCATCCTTTCGGCAGAGACGTCCTGATGACAGTAGGACTGTCTTTCCGCTCCGTGATTGTATCACCAGAGTGATCGCGTACAGGTGCTTTGCCCCTTTCATAGTTTGGATTGGTGCGACGTGCAACTCTCGGGGTGGAATCCTGCTGTCTTGAGTTTGAAGCGGGGAGCTCTGCTTCTGACTCGCGATTCATTCGAGTCAGCGAGGAACAAGTGGCGCTTAGAGCAGCTTTTGTGGTAGCGGCTTAAATGGCGAGTATCGATTCGAGCTTCTTCATCATCGCGTTGCTTGCAATAGTTATTTGACTCGTTAATCCTATCATCGCCTCCTCCAATTTTTCCCTGGTTACAGTTTCTTCGATTTTTGGCAGCTCCCCTTCCTCGGAGTCGCTATCTAGCGGGGTGACGATGTTGATGCCGTTGTTGGGGTTGTTGACTTCATCGGTGATTCTCCTCAGCGTGCTCATGATTGTAAGCACAGTGCCTCTCAGAAAATCTTGTCAGATCTGAAATGAAAAAAGCAAAACACGGCTCCACGGCGGGCGCCAAAATGTTTACACCAAAAATGGTCTAAACACCCAAGGTACTAAACTGTACTTCACCAATTTGGTAAGAAATAAATGGAACCGTGTTTAATCAGCAATAAAAAGTGAAAAAATGTGAGAAAAGTAAAGTAGAGATGAGATTTAGAATGGTTCAGCCGTTAACGAGGCCTACGTCCACTATGAAGGTGATTTCCTGCCTTATAATGAGAATTACAAAGTACATCCACTCTCTCTTTTCATACATTTCTATATCTACTCAATATACTCTCGTTTATATATTTCAATCTAAGGAATTATACAAGAGAGTAGTAGAATTTGAGTAGAAGAAGGATGGATGAATGATTAAGAAGAAGGATGTCTTCGTTTTCCTTCACCGTAAGATTGTCCTTGACGCCATGGCTGAATCTGTGGTTGAGGATAAAATTCAGCAGCACCTCGTGGTTTTTTCCCCAAAAATCCCCCCTTTATGTTGGTAGCCATGGTGTATTTATAGGTGAACTTCCCTGGGTAAATGATCTGGAATCCGTTTATCCAGGCTGTGGATCGTTCATTCTGTTAATTACAGCTATGCCAATGGCTAGCTGTAGCCAGCTGTCCGTAGTTGTATCCAGTTATCATGTGCGGATGTCTCGTTGGAACGATTATCTTGAATAGCTGAGCGGGTAAGATGTAAGCGAACGTCCTGTGAGTGTTTTGGGAGATTTTGTGAGAGCGGAATGCGGGTCTGGAGTTGATTCTCCTTTGTTCCTTGCGCGACCGTCCTTCTTGGTCCAGGGGTGCTAGTCTTCTTGCTGCCTTTATATGGCGTTGTTTAGGCTTTACGGCTATGTTATGAGGTCGCTCCCGCTTATGTTGAATGGGCGACTTACTTTACTTCAGTGTTTGAGTGATTCTCAGGATATGCGACCTTTATCTTTATCGGGTTGTACTTCTCATAATATGTTATGTCGTTATCTTGGGTTGCATCGGTTGACTTGACCTGCCCTGGGTTCGATATTTGGATCTTGCTCTGTGCGGTTGCATCATGTACGGACGACCCAGGTATATCCGGCTTGTCCCCTTTACCCAATATGTGTATGGATTTTTAGGGATTAACAATCCTTTTTGAATGAAATTGGTGTAACAGTTTAATTGGCATGTTAACGACAAATTTATCTCTTTTTATGGAAAATCATTGATGTATTTCTTAAAATCCAGCGGTAACGGTAATTACATCAATCAATTTATGATACGTGTCCATTCACGTAATATGCTTTGTTATGGGTATTTAGAATCAAACAATGATTAAGTTTATTTTAGTAATTAGGTGAAAATTTTCTTAATATGCTTTTTTTCTTTCTTGTTTTTGTTATTTATTAGGTAACACTATAACCTGTATTATAAGCAACGTTATAATGTAAAAACATATTAGATCACCGAATTATTATGCCAACCGTAATGTACCATCGTCAGTACAACGTTCATCAGTATATCAGTTTTTGGTATATTTGTATGTAGGTAACAATAAGTAGTTTTAGCTTACCATAAAAACTGTATGGTAACGGTATTTCTTAAATGGTAACGAATAACGATAACTCACAAGAACTACTACATAAAATGCCTCCGTCACATTTCTAAAATAAGAATCATTGATTCACAAAACTACCCCATTAACGATGGTTTCATCATTATAATCAACAATAACATTGTAGGAACTTTGTTAAAGGGCTTGCTAGTGCTAAGATTCAATCGAAGGTGATTTCTTTTGTTTGAAAAATATAACAATAAGGATTTTTTTTTTTTTTTTATTTGGCCACTTTTAGAAAACTAATCACTAGATTAGCCTAGTTTTAAAACTTATTACGGTCATAGCTTGGTTTTGGCCTCGGTGGCAAAAACAGTTATTTTTACTTGTTCCATTTGAGATGGCGCACAAAATAAAAAATTCGTGCGTTATTTCAGACAGCGCAGCCGAGCGTTATTTCAAATAACGCAAAGTTGTATTGCGCCATCTTAAATGACTCCAGCAAAAAATAACTGTTTTTGCCTTCGAGGTCAAAACCAGGCTATGACCACAGTGAGTTTTAAAACCGGGTTAATTCAGTGATTAGTTTTCTAAAGGTGGTCAAATCGAAAAAAGAATCCAACAATAAAAGAACCATAATACGAACTTTACAGTTGTATATGTAGGTCCTGTGTTCATATCTATAACATATTAACTGCGTGAAGATCTGAAAGGATAATTTAAAAAGGTGAAGGAATGGAGGGTGTACAAGATGAATGCAGTGCATATGGATTATCTTGACATCCACAAAATGATGTAAAATAATAAACAAATACTGCAAATTCCAATATACTTGGGTCAAACCGTGAAAGAGAAGGAATTTCGAAATGTCTAACACTCATTCCAGTAATAAAATAATGTAGCATTGGGTTACATGTTGTCTCTTGGCGTGCATAATATGCTCATAACAATATGTATGAGGGTAGTTAAATACTTGCACCTATACCTATATATTTTATATATTTGCACAGATTATTCAAGGAACAAACATTACATTAATTAGACCACACCACACACAGTACAAGTTAGATGAAACCAAGACAGAAGGGTTATTTATATATTTATGTCATACCGAAATGCATGACAAGGGAACTAACTGGACACATATAGTTCAAGGAGAATAATGCATGAGCAATTAGTGATGGGCTACATTGAATAAAGAGAAAGGGAATAATGTACACTGAGGTCGGAGGTTGTGAAGACAAATAGTATCTTTTGTATTAGCAACAAGAAGGTGCTACTAGAACAAACATATACACAGCAAAGTAAAGCATATATATGTATTTGTAGTATGTTTTTGCATGTGTTCATATGACAGAATATAATCACAAAATAGTTATGCCTAGAATAATCTGTGCATTATTAATGTAGTATGTCCACAAAAACATCTCTGATTGTTGAATTTATTTCCAGTATATTAGTATTTTAGCTAGCTAATCATTTGCTGGTGTATTTGGTTAATCAAAGTGTTATGTTTATGATCACCAACTGAATGTAAAACTTGTTTCGGCTAAAATAAACAGAGCCTAAAAGTTCTTGATTATGAATAGTAATTCAGTTTATCAAGTAATAAAGATATCATAATATAGTAGACAAACTTTAAATCTTAAGCATGAGAGAGTATCGATGTCGATAAATAATGCACTAAATATATAAAAGCAAAAGCGATATATTATTTGACAATCAAAAGCTTGATCAGGACTTTATTACGTATGTTTCTTAGAAGTTTTTTTTTTTTCATTGGAAGTCAGAAAGTTCTCTTTGCGTGTGTTAGAAAAAGTGTAACCAAACAAATGCTGTTACTAGTTTCCTAGTATCCAATAGCATAAAAATATTTCTAAAGCAAAGCAGCTTTCTAATCCATTCTGATTTCTAAAGCCATGTAAACGCACAAAAGGAAAAAGTAAGATAGCTAAATAAAAAGAGTCAAGAAGAAGAGTTAAAGCATGATTTTGGAGTTTAAAGAATTAACAAATCATTGTGTCTATATGACTCATGGAAGTAAGCTTCAATTAGTGCTTGTTCCCTCGTTCTTGGGAATGCCAACCGCATTAAGGACATACGAGTATCCTTTTAAATGGTGAGAGGGAAACTAACGTCCTGATTATATCACATTTTAAGAAAATGCCGGACATTCAAAAAGAAAATGTGCTTTGATTTTTGAAATTCAAGGCAATAACTTATATAAGTTCATACAAACAGACTGATAAATTCAACAAAGAACAAAGGTAACTTAGTCATATATTGTCTTAGTAAATTGGCAGAGAGAGGCAGTGTACATTAAGTAATATTTTTGATATGAATACTTTTTATTTTTATTTTTGAATCATGCACATATGTATTTACTCTCATATCATATGTTTTTGTTAATTTTCGAACACGGATAAAGAACAATCTTCTGAATTTAGTATTTTTTCGCCTGCTAGCGTTGATTTTATTTTAACAAACATTAAATGAATCATAATATTCATTGTTGTTTGTTGTTTGCTGTTGTTATTACTACTACTAGGAATATGCTAAAATTACAGTTGCTAAATCACAGATATAAAAACATCAAATTCCACATTTTTAATAGTGTCTTTATGATTATTATCATCTTCATTTTCATTTGTTTGAGCTGGTGATGGCACTGTACAGATATATTAAAGCAAAATTGCTTAACAGTTAAGCTGTAAGTTAGCGGTTAAATCAAGATCTTTGCTCCTGGTGCACTGGTAATTTGAAATTAAATAGAGAGTTGAAAGAAGAGAAGAAAAAAACAGAATAATAATGCAGGGCTGTTTCCACATTCTGGGAAAAGACACCAGCTAAAAAACTAGGGCAGTTAAACAATAATGGTAACTAGGCATGGCAAAATGGCATGTGGAATACATGAGTAGAAAACAAAACCGAAACGTGAGATGGGATGCAGCGAATTGAATAATACATTATGGAAATGTGATAGCAATTGGAAGGGAGCGGCGTGCTTGGCTGGATGAGTTTTAAAATATAATTAAGGGAAGCACACATAACATAGGGGAATGGGGAGAGGCTTATCGCTTATCAGGCGTGTGACTGTGAGGGATAACAATATGCTTTGTTTCCTTCGAATGTGCCAATCTCCTCCTCTATTTCCACGTTTTCTATGTATATGGTCCTTCTTATTTAATGTAGGGTTCTTTGGTATATGAAGATAGTAAACAATTAATTATGTATTTCATTAGATATAATTAATAATTCTAATTGTTGTTCACTATAACATTGATCGAAATCGACCAACATTTTAAGGAGAGTTGATTTAATCAGCACAGTCCAATTAAATAAAACCGTTTCCTAATTTTGACCAATTAAAAACCATTGAGATACCGCTGTTATGATCTTCTTTTCTCGTATATTTGTTTCTTTGTTGTTTGACTTTTTTTCATTGCAGATGGTAAATTATAAAGTAGTTATTGTTTTCATGGATAAACGAAAAATAGTAAAAGGAAGTAAAAAGAAAAAGAAAAGAACACAGGTAATGAAAGACCTAGGGCAGTTTAGGAATATACGAGATGAAAAAAGAAAAAACTGGAATGAACATTGCTTTTTAAAATTACCAGGGTGAGAAGAGCAAATTAAGGGATGCGAATAGATGGAGTCTTCCATCTTTTTGCAACTAATTTTTTTTTTTTATGACTTAATTACGAACAGGTAAAAATAAGGAATATTGATTGGTTCGAGACATAAAAACAAAGGATTTTAGGTATAGAAGATTTGCTGTTGGCTCATCCTGCTTTGTTTACGCCTTGTTTGAAGAGATATTTGGATGAGTGATCACGTTTTGCTAGGCTATTACCGAGGCAACTGGGGTGTCGGCTAATTGGATCATTTGGTTAACTTTTGTGGACAATGGGTGGTACGTTTTTCTTCTACCATCATCAGGCTACAACCTGGTAAATGCGTGTGGTCCTCCTGTTGCAGTGGACAGCGCTATGCAAGTATTAGAATGTATGGTTATTTAGTTATATATTTTTTTAAGTTGAAAGCATATGTAGTTAGTTTGCATTTTACTTTCAAGTTGTAATAGCTAATTTTTGCTTGTGTTGTTAATTAATAAATAACGATAACGTAAATAAAACCAGTTTGTTGGACCATATTTTTAAGCAATATTAACATTTATCAATACGTTTAGCAAGACAATTTGAATTTATAAAATGATTTAATTATTAAATCATATTTTAAATGAATTTATAAAAAATTATTTTTATATTTTAAGAGTGGTTCTCGCAAAAAAAAAGACAATCATATCATTTGATATTCCATAATTCAATATATATATATATATATATATATATATATATATATATATATATATATATAGACACACACACATTCACACATGTATATGTAAAAAAGTATTAAAACTAGGACTGAAATTTTTTACCATATTACCACTTACCAGCCATTACCAACCGCTACCAACGAAAGTGGTACCGAACAATCGGTAACCAATTTGATTGGTACAGTATGCCAAACCACATGAAAATATGCGGTACGAAAATGGTAATTGAGCATTGAAAATGGTAATTGAGCATTGAAAATGGTAATTACCATACCTACCACATATAAGTTTATTACATAACGAAGAATTTTTAATATGTAATGATTTAATAAAATACCTAGAAAACCACTATTATGATACAACATTGAATGCAATATTTATTATATACCTTAGAAACGCTATAATTTGAATGGTATTTTTGTTCGTCCATAAAGTTTTCATGCATGTTTGACTACGTAAAATAAGATATATAAATAATAATATAATAACAAAAAAAAGTATTTAATATTTTAATGTGAAATATTGTAAACAAAAAGATCTCACACTAGCAAATGGTAAAAATTCATTACCGACCTCTACCAACCATAAACCGAACTATTGATAACCGATTTTTTTGGCTGGTAATGGTATGATTTTTCTATTACCATATAAAGTCGGTACGGTAATGGTTTTGAGTACAAAGTTACGGTACCGAACTGATTCCACCCCTAATTAAAACTAAACCAATGAAAATAAGCAAAAACATGACAACAATTTAATTCAAAATAGGTAAGAAAAAAATAAAGACAAACAAAACAACAATCATAAAACAAACATAGAATCAAAAGTAACCAAACCAAAATTATCGGCTACAGTTAATACTTTACTATTAACTGTATTGCACTACTAAAAGCACCTGAACCCGTGCTTTTGGCACCCGAGACAATTTTAATTAATATCGATTCTTTTATGTGCTACTTAGTACGAGGCCCAACTTTTTTATTCGGCATGTCTTTAGTGTCTAATAGTCAATTATTGTCGTACGACGATAAAGAGTCATGCAAATTTTGATTTATGATGGTTGTTGACAACACTACAGTCATTGACAACAAAATATATTTG
Organism: Allium sativum; assembly: GCA_030737875.1. Taxonomy (NCBI): domain Eukaryota; kingdom Viridiplantae; phylum Streptophyta; class Magnoliopsida; order Asparagales; family Amaryllidaceae; genus Allium; species Allium sativum. Next base: position 837,296,201 of record CM060916.1, read on the forward strand.
ATAAAATAAAATAAACTTTGTACGCATATTTGATAAAATAAAATAACACATATAAGTAGGCAATTAAATAAATTTTGTGCAGTTGCCAAGAGTGTTTTTTGGGTGTTTTTATTAATATACTAACTTTATTATTAAGATTTACTTTATATTTTAAAGACTCAATATAGACTCCAGTATTTTTAAGTAACTCTTTTGAAATCGAATTTTAATTAAATTTATAACTAGGATTTGAAATTCAGTTAAACCAAATAGGGAAATTAAGTATATCAATATCACTCAGTTTTTTGATCCGGCTACCAAAATATATTTGAATTAACATAACTTAACGATTACCAAGGCTAACGGCTCAAAAAATAGCACCCGAAGATCCATAGATCAAGCCAAATAGCACCTCATGACAATAATCGCTTTAGGTATCAAAAACATTGTCTGAGAACTTTTCCAATAAGGGATCGACAAAACCAGTACTGAGAGAATGGTACAACTACAAGAGAAACAAATAGGATAACTATTCTTCAACAATCAGTTTACCATTACTCACCAACTATAAGTTCAAATAACACAAAGCTTCATTGGACAACTTAGGAAGCGTAGTCGGACCCACATGAGAAGTCGCTCCATCACAACCCTTAAGATGGGAGGTCGGTACCGATCCCTATGGATGGAACTGTCCAAAATGGGCTTGGGCCTTATTAGACTTTACTCTAAGGATCGTCCGATTCTGCTGGCCTACCTACATCTATAAATACTCACAGCATAGACAAAAAATGAATCTATTTTGGATTTGTTTACTTTGCACTATATAATTCGAAGTCTTACCATCCAAGCTCTTACAGCCCTGTAATTCAATAATAAAGTGAACAAATCTTCAAATTGGACATAGACTAATCAATGTCGAACCATTATAAATCCCCTTGACATTTTCTATTGCATTTCTATAACTGGATACCTCATTTTTCGTTTATTTTAGTTTAGTTATTCGTTGAAATCATTGGTAGTTATATCAAATTTTGGTGTCAACATTCTAATGCTTTCATTGAGAGATAAAAAAACTCATTTTTTCTACATCCTTCCATTCAAATTTATGAATCTTTTCAGACCCCAGTTGATATACCTAAGGATCTTGAAGCCGTGGGGAAGAACTCCCAAACTGCTGAACCTTCTAATTTTGATTATGAAGAGGCACCGGTCCAGCAGCAACTTTCTGATAATGTTAATGCTAATGTTCTTCCCACGACCGACATGGCTACCTCATCTAATCCTAATGCTCCAGTTACTTAAGCCCAAATGAAATGTCTAATGAAGAAACTGAGGATACTCGGAGTCATTAAAACCAACAAATTGAATTGTTGAATCAGCTGCAGTGATCTACTCGAAGGGATGTGAATCGCATTGAGGGAAATAAGAGCACTCAAGATCTTAACAACTATGTCCTCAAAGGTTCTTCATTCTATTCCTAATGTAGCATCCTGAGCCAAACGAGAAGGATATCTCATGATGGTGCAAAGGTCGCCACTATTGAGAGAGAAAATCAAATAGATCGCTCTTGACTTGAAACTAATCTCACTTGTAGGACTAGGACTGAACCTCCTAACAGGCCGCCTCATGCTGCCACTATCTAAAACTTAGGTTCTGGATTTCCAACAGCTAACAAGAACCAAGTAGCCCTTTCTCTCTCAATGGAATTATCCTATAGAGTTGTTCAACTTGATGATGATCTTCCTCCAAGAAGACGAAACAGGGAATATACTCAAGAGGTTGATCACGATCGTCGGAATCCGATGGAGATCCATACTCATGACCTCACCACCATGATCCATAGGATCATAAAAGAGTCGCGAGGGTTCGTTGATGACTAAGAAGTCATTACGAGGCCCAGCTCTTTCACTATTATTATTTTGAAGTCATTACGAGGCCCAGCTCTTTCACTGTTATTATTTTGAATGTTCAATGGACTCGATAATTTAACATGCCATAGTCCACGACATACCTGGAAAAACCAATCCTCGGCAATTCCTTAACTGATGCGAACAACACAGGATTTAGCTTGCGTCACTAATGCGGTGAAGTTCGAGTGACATCCTGTATTCCTCGAATGCGTGGGTCTCTTATGTTTCTCTCGACTTCCACCGGGAACCATATCTTCATTTAATCAAATTGCTAGAAAATTGATGGAGCAATTTAGGATGCATACCACTAGAGATATCCTGATTGTATCCAACATATTCCAAAGAATGGGAGAATCATTGAAAAGATTGCCGGAAAGTTTAACAATGCTCTCGTGGAAGTTGATGATTCACAACTGAGCATTGTTCTTTTGTTGCATGTACAAGGTATTCACCATGAAATTGACTAGTTCAAGCCTCGAAAAAGTTTGGAGAAATTATATGAGAAAGGCAACAAATACCTATGCTAAAAAGAGCACGTAGGTATCGAGCTACACACAGGGCTATCCCCGTAAACTTCACCAAGATATTGTGCAAAGCAATGTCTCCATCAAACAAACTGGAGAGAGCTACAGAAAGTTCAATGTGAATGTTCAAAACAAGCCTAAACAAGGCGGCCTTAATTTTGAAGGCCACGATAAGAAGAAAGAATCAAAGAAGAGATCGGACTTACTTCATGCAATAATACATTCCTCTGAACTCTTAGTTGGAGACCATTTATTTGAAAATATACAACACTATATAGTTAAAGAAGTATAATCCGTGAGAGTCCACGGAAAGGGAGAAGTAGTCAGGTAAAAACTATAGGTTCCACGAGTTGTATGGCAATAATATTAATGATTGTGGCATCTCAGAGATGCTATAGAAAAGCTCATACATGAAAAGCGTCTTGAGCAATATGTTCATGCCTGGTGTAACACCCAACCTCCGCTAGGGTCACTCGCAAAGGAATGCACTAGCTTTAGAGGGGTATTATTGGTAAACATGTACAGAAATATTACAAGACAGAACATATAAAATAGCGGAAGTAAAACCAACTTTCATATCATTAATAAATAAGGTCTAAAGCCTTTTACATCAGAGATTTTCTTACATGAAAACCTGTCTTGCAATAGTAAAGAAGCATAAAAACCTTTTCATAAATTATTCCCCAAGTGAAACAGTAAAGTAGCCATAGCCAAGAAAAGTCCAAGCCATACATGATGACCTTCAAACAGAAGAAGTCCGAACTAACAATAGCATTTCCTCCCTGTAACCTGGGGGGGAAACGGAAGACAAAGAGGCAAAACAAAACGGGGTCAGTCATAAAGACTGGTAAGCCCTATCTACTATCAGTATATAAACTAGTAAAGTTAACTGGCATGAGGAACTGAGATGAACATAAGTATGATGACAAGATAGATAAGCTAAACCAAAATAACAGGATGAACTACTGTACCAAGATAAACAAGTGTGTCATGATAAACTACGGTGTCAAGATAAGTCAAGGTATCACATCGTCGGGTTTCTATCAAGTACAATATCTCGCAAGGTATCTATCATGTATATTCGCTCTGCACCTCCCGTACTAGTATCCCGGCCCGCGTCATGTGTTAACTATGAATGTCTCTTGCCCAATGTCATGTAATGGTCCATGTCATCTTAATATATCGTATATGTAGGTTTCCTGATTCGTATGATTCTTTCCATGCATAAGTTCAGTCCTTTGCCGTAGGCCGTACGGGCTTTCTTATGTAAATCTATACCACTTCAACGTAGTACCGTTTTATCCTTGAGGTTATTTTGGACTGCTACCCTTGATCTGGTTATGTTTTCTTACCATGAACTATCGCGTGTTCACTTAGGATTTATGCCACCTAGGGTCACTAGGGATTATGCTACCTAATGAACGTTTCCGTGTTTTGGGTTCAAGCCACCTAGGGCCACTAGGGATTATGCGACCCGTCAACCGCGCCCTTTATCCCACGTATGTATCGTGAATCGTTTCCATGTCTAGACGCACATGTATCTCAATGTGCCACCTGAGTTCCGTGCCAGGGCAAATCAAGAAATACGGAACTCGGTCGGGAGCTTTAAGTCGTCTGCTGATGCAGATACCAAGGTCTGTTTTTGTATCCGTGGCTATGGTCCCACGTGACCCCTCCCTCAACTACTGAAAGGCAATCCAAGAGAAATCATGTATGAGAACTACATCCCGGCCCCACTATAGCCCCACTTTCCTATGGGCCAACCTCACCCATGACTCGATAGCAAGAACATGGTCTGTTGGGAGTTCTCTGCCTTTCCGTTCGTACACGATTGACTAAAGATGGTAGGTAGTCGGCGACGTTCTATCCAGGGCAAAAAAAAGTATCGTCGACTCCACGCTAATCCATCCCAGTCTTTAGGTCGCTCGCATAGCAACCAAGGCATACTCTTGGCTCTTCTACCGCAGACCTTAACCTCTGTGAGGTCGGGTTTCATGGACCACCTGCCACCTCACAGAGGGATACCAAGAGTACCCTCACGTCCCCCGAAGCTACCGCTTCGTCACCCAGTTCGCTGGAGCTTTTTATCCAAGTCAGATAAGTTGCTCCTCTTCGTATACTAAGCGATGACTTACCGTATCTATTTATGAACTAGTCCCATGTCCTTGGCTAAGAATTATTACTTAGTTATCCTTAACTAAGGTTTACCACTTAGCTTCTCTTCCCACTATCCTTGTTAACTACGATTTTCAACCTAGTCCCCTGAGCTAGGGTTTTGTCTAATGGGTTAAGTGTTGTCATTCAAGTTCATGACCTAACCCGCCCACGAATCATGTCAAGATTGGCTAAGTACTCAAGTTCAAGGCTTAGCCCTACAAGTTGGTTAAGTGTACCAAGAAGCTCATGACTTATCCCTATCAAGTCAAATTGGTTAAGTATTTATTTGTCTTAACCCTATCAGATTATCATGTTAGATTGATTAAGCATAGATTATCTTAATCCCATCAGATTATCGAGTCGGATTGGTTAAGTATGGGTTAGCTTAACCCCATCCACTAATCGTATTACAATGGTTAAGCCTAAGTTAAAAGGTCTTGTGACTTAACCCTATCAGGTCCGCATATTAGATTGGTTAAGTATAGGTTACTTAACCTCATCAAATCATCATGTATAATTGGTTAAGTATAAGTTACTTAACCCCATTAATTATCATGTTAAGTTGGTTAAGTATTGGTTACTTAACCTCATTAAATTACCAAGTTTAGATTGGTTAAGTGTTTAACTTAAACCCATCGAATTACCGTGCTTAGATTAGTTAAGTGAAGGTTACTTAGCCCCATCTAATTACCGTGTTTAGATTAGTTAAGTCTAAGTTACTTAACCCCATCTAATTACCAAGTCGGATTAGTTAAGTGTAAATTACTTAACCCCATCAAATTTACCGTGTTAGATTAGTTAAGTATGGATTACTTAACCCCATCTAATTACCGTGTTTAGATTAGTTAAGTGTAGGTTACTTAACCCCATCTAATTACCAAGTCGGATTAGTTAAGTGTAAATTACTTAACCCCATCCCCTAATTGTCTTATATGGTTAAGTGTCATTAAGGAACCAAGTCCGGTTTAACTTAACCTACCCATTCGTGTCATATCGGTTAAGTGTCATTAATCAAAATTACTTAACCTTTTCATGTGGCATTAATTAGATTAATGCACCCCAACCTCTCACATTAGACTTTGTTGTGGTTACCAGTTAAGCCGGGCGGGTCCGGGTATATTTACACCACAATCTAGTCTAACCTCGGGTTTTAAGTGCTATATGACCAACTACCCACATTGGGTCCTATTGTTTGTAGCCACTAGTTAAGCCGGGCGGGTCCGGGTAGATTTATGCTACAAACTCAACCCAACCTCGAGTTGGCCACTTTCATGTTTGATCTAGTGTCTTGTTACACTTACAACCCATACGTGTCAAGTTTTCAAGTCCCATGTTCATAGCCAAAATTACATGTTGTCATGTTTATACCAATTTACCCAAATCATGTTTCATGTCATTAAAGTTTACCCATAACGTAACCCCAACGCTTTTAAACTCGCATATACATTCGCAACAACGCATAATGGATTAAAAGAAGGAACTTGGCAAAGGTATGACAAAAGGGGTATAAGGCCGCAAGTTAAACATGGTGGCATATGAGACATAATGTGTTCACAAACTTGCATGTTACATTATTAAGCCCCAAAAACATGCATAACCCCAAAACTTAGCATATAGGTGAATCATGGTGATAGATGACATAGAAAAATGGCTAGAAGTTCGCATCTAGCATTCTATGCAAGTTAACTTAAGGGATAAGAGAGTTCTTATGTTGCATAATGCAACATTTCAAAATAAAGCTTATAGCTTTTAGCCCACAAAATCAAGGTGATGACTTTACGAATATGCATAGGATAAATCTACACATAACATGATAGTTTCTAAGCATGTAACCTACTCAAGTTCAAACCCAAAACTTGCAACATGAACATTTAACTTCATAGTTAATATCTAAGAGTAGGAGGGGGCTTACAATGCTATGAAGGCACAAATCAATATATAAAAAGATTGAGACGAAGCCACACTAGCAAAAACCCCAAATCAATAAGCTCCAATAAAACCCTTGAGAAAATAATAAGAAAGATCCTTGCTTTGATGAAGATTTGCCTTGAAATCAAGTTTAGAAGCTCTCATATGAACATAGAAACTCTCATACACTCATATGATCATGTAATCTCTCATGTGAATGAAGATAGAATTTATGACAAGAGGATGGAGGCTTGAGTGGAGGCCATGATCATTAGAAATTTTGGCATAGTTTAGTTGTAGGATCAATTTATGAGGGTTTAAGGTAGGGTTAGGGGTCTTTTTATAGAAGACTAGGATAGTTTAGGCCGTAGGATAAACCCTAGTTTAGATCCTAGCCATCTAAATCCATCACAAGCCAACAAACTAGACCCAAAGCATGTCTTGGGGAAGAAGTCAAGTGTAGGAACCATTTAGGGCCTTTAGATCAACCCTAGAGTCAATCCGGACCATCAAAACTCATCCCGGGCCTCAAAAATGGGTTCTGGGCCACCCCAGGCCGACCAGGTTGACCTGTACAGGGGGGAAGTCGACACTACAGTCGACACAAGGGGGGGGGGGCAGGTCGACTTGGGTGTCGAACCTACAGTCGACACGGGTCAGTCTGCCAGAAAGTCTGCTGAAATCTTGTTTTGGCCATATCTTGGTCATACGGACTCCGATTTTCGAAAACTTGGACTCTATTTCGCATATTTTTCTGAGACGAACGCAATGGTGATGTCCATTTTACCTAATTCTAATTTTAAAATTTAATTCTGCCTTGATTTCTTGTTTTAACGTGTTGTTAAAATTCGGGTTGTTACATTCTCCCCTCCTTAAAGGATTTCGTCCCCGAAATCTCCAAGTTAGGAAGAACGTATCCTACCATCCATCATCCATCTACTCAAAACATCATCCACAGGCAACCATTGTCCTTAGATGATTTCTAATGCCATATGAACATATGCAAAGCGTGTGTGTATATGCTCCTTAGCTAATGCTAATGATCAGGCCTGAATGATCTTTCTAATGCAAAGTATGTTTAGTGCCATGAATCCAACATGTATGCAAATAATCCTAGTCATATAAGTACTACAAGCGTGCATAAACATTCATTCATATGCAACATCCGCATGACAACACATTAACATTCAAACAGGTATAAATACTCGTGCATATGCAATGCAAAATGTGAGTGCGTCGATCTAGTATCTAACGTGTATTCGCGCATCCACGAGCAACCACTTGCAACCATTTGCAACCATATCAATCATAACATGTTTCAAATACATGTTTACATCCATAGATTTCTATCTAAGATCGAGGACAAGACAAACTCCTTACGGGGTTTGCAACAGAAACAGGACCGAGAGGATATCCACCAAGCGATAGCATGCAAGCAAGCTCTACAGGAGAACCAGGGATCAACGATATACTCTTACAAAGAGACACGATGCGCGCGTCTAAGCCGCATTTCCTTGAGCTTAATTCCAGTGTGCCTTGACTGCCTTTGACTTCATGATTTCGTAGCTCCTTAATTCCTATTTCCAAGGTATGAGTCGGAACTCTTTTCACTGTCGCCTCTCGTTTCACTTTCATTTATTCTTTCCCTAGTATACTTGGCTCAACCATATCTACGTACTCATGCAAGCTCTCCAAAATTCACTAGTGAACTCTGGATCTCATTTACCAATGCCAATCCATGTTACCACGTGCACTTACTAGGGTGATTCCTATAACCCATGCTTAAGCGGAATGGACCATCCGCCTTAGTGGCGAACGTTACTCGATCGGATCAGAGATTTCCGATAAATGCATCAAGAGATTCTAGCTAACTAACCATGACAGAACCCAAAAGGTTACACGAGACTTCGAGGGTATTACCAAGGCAAGCTAAGAGTTTAACTACCCTCCTTTCAAAACCGAGAATGGCATCCCTTACTGGATAACCACTTCATCCCTAGAATCCATCCGTAACTCAACAATAGAAGTATTGCTTCTAATCTCAACACTTGACATTTACACTCTCAATTCCAAACAAGTCATGAATAAATGGACCGACTCTCCAACCAGATTTTTGGGCCAAAAGTGGGATCTTCTACCATGCTAGTACTAAGGTGCAGAGACTTAACTATCGAGGCAGACTTAAATGATGCGATGATCAATACAAAGTCTGGACGGGATGATAGAAAAGAAAGGCTAAGCCTTTAATAGAAACGGTACCATTTCTCTTAGGTACGCTAGAAATGAGGGCATACAATTGCCCTCTCGCTGATCTTGTCCTTATTTTCCTTTGTGGATCAAGCCATACCAACAAGTTGCTTATTCTTAAGCTCGTGTCCTTTATCCTTGCTCTTATTATCCCTTCTTATAACTTCGGTAACAGGTCTCTCGAGAACTTTCTCCATCACACGGGGAAAACACTCACGTAGTTAGACAAGGATTAGTCGCAGTTAAAACTACTGTGACTAAAGATGGAGGAAAGAAAGGAAAAGAGATTCAATCAAGGAAACAAAGGATAGTGCTAATGGCTTTTGGGGAATAGCCTTTAAAAACTTTTCTTGAAAAATGCTTCTTTGTAAACGGTTTTTCAAATAGTTTTCATAAGGTTTTAAAAACTTTTGCCCAGTCTGGTAACCTTCTGCTCTGATACCAAATGTAACACCCAACCTCCGCTAGGGTCAATCGCAAAGGAATGCACTAGCTTTAGAGGGGTATTATTGGTAAACATGTACAGAAATATTACAAGACAAAACATATAAAATAGCGGAAGTAAAACCAACTTTCATATCATTAATAAATAAGGTCTAAAGCCTTTTACATCAGAGAATTTCTTACATGAAAACCTGTCTTGCAATAGTAAAGAAGCATAAAAACCTTTTCATAAATTATTCCCCAAGTGAAACAGTAAAGTAGTCATAGCCAAGAAAAGTCCAAGCCATACATGATGACCTTCAAACAGAAGAAGTCCGAACTAACAATAGCATTTCCTCCCTGTAACCTGGGGGGAAACGGAAGACAAAGAGGCGAAACAAAACGGGGTCAGTCATAAAGACTGGTAAGACCTATCTACTATCAGTATATAAACTAGTAAAGTTAACTGGCATGAGGAACTGAGATGAACATAAGTATGATGACAAGATAGATAAGCTAAACCAAAATAACAGGATGAACTACTGTACCAAGATAAACAAGTGTGTCATGATAAACTACGGTGTCAAGATAAGTCAAGGTATCACATCGTCAGGTTTCTATCAAGTACAATATCGCAAGGTATCTATCATGTATATTCGCTCTGCACCTCCCGTACTAGTATCCCGACCCGCGTCATGTGTTAACTATGAATGTCTCTTGCCCAATGTCATGTAATGGTCCATGTCATCCTAATATATCGTATATATAGGTTTCCTGATTCGTATGATTCTTTCCATGCATAAGTTCAGTCCTTTGCCGTAGACCGTACGGGCTTTCTTATGTAAATCTATACCACTTAAACGTAGTACCGTTTTATCCTTGAGGTTATTTTGGACTGCTACCCTTGATCTGGTTATGTTTTCTTACCATGAACTATCGCGTGTTCACTTAGGATTTATGCCACCTAGGGTCACTAGGGATTATGCTACCTAATGAACGTTTCCGTATTTTGGGTTCAAGCCACCTAGGGCCACTAGGGATTATGCCACCCGTCAACCGCGCCCTTTATCCCACGTATGTATCGTGAATCGTTTCCATGTCTAGACGCACATGTATCTCAATGTGCCACCCGAGTTCCGTGCCAGGGCAAATCAAGAAATACGGAACTCGGTCGGGAGCTTTAAGTCGTCTGCTGATGCAGATACCAAGGTCTGTTTTTGTATCCGTGGCTATGGTCCCACGTGACCCCTCCCTTAACTACTGAAAGGCAATCCAAGAGAAATCATGTATGAGAACTACATCCCGGCCCCACTATAGCCCCACTTTCCTATGGGCCAACCTCACCCATGACTCGATAGCAAGAACATGGTCTGTTGGGAGTTCTCTGCCTTTCCGTTCGTACATGATTGACTAAAGATGGTAGGTAGTCGGCGACGTGCTATCCAGGGCAAAAACAAGTATCGTCGACTCCACGCTAATCCATCCCAGTCTTTAGGTCGCTCGCATAGCAACCAAGGCATACTCTTGGCTCTTCTACCGCAGACCTTTACCTCTGTGAGGCCGGGTTTCATGGACCACCTGCCACCTGACAGAGGAATACCAAGAGTACCCTCACGTCCCCCGAAGCTACCGCTTCGTCACCCAGTTCGCTGGAACTTTTTATCCAAGTCAGATAAGTTGCTCCTCCTCGTATACTAAGCGATGACTTACCGTATCTATTTATGAACTAGTCCCATGTCCTTGGCTAAGAATTATTACTTAGTTATCCTTAACTAAGGTTTACCACTTAGCTTCTCTTCCCACTATCCTTGTTAACTATGATTTTCAACCTAGTCCCCTGAGCTAGGGTTTTGTCTAATGGGTTAAGTGTTGTCATTCAAGTTCATGACCTAACCCGCCCACGAATCATGTCAAGATTGGCTAAGTACTCAAGTTCAAGGCTTAGCCCTACAAGTTGGTTAAGTGTACCAAGAAGCTCATGACTTATCCCTATCAAGTCAAATTGGTTAAGTATTTATTTGTCTTAACCCTATCAGATTATCATGTTAGATTGATTAAGCATAGATTATCTTAATCCCATCAGATTATCGAGTCGGATTGGTTAAGTATGGGTTAGCTTAACCCCATCCACTAATCGTATTACAATAGTTAAGCCTAAGTTAAAAGGTCTTGTGACTTAACCCTATCAGGTCCGCATATTAGATTGGTTAAGTATAGGTTACTTAACCTCATCAAATCATCATGTATAATTGGTTAAGTATAAGTTACTTAACCCCATTAAATTATCATGTTAAGTTGGTTAAGTATTGGTTACTTAACCTCATTAAATTACCAAGTTTAGATTGGTTAAGTGTTTAACTTAACCCCATCGAATTACCGTGCTTAGATTAGTTAAGTGAAGGTTACTTAGCCCCATCTAATTACCGTGTTTAGATTAGTTAAGTCTAAGTTACTTAACCCATCTAATTACCAAGTCGGATTAGTTAAGTGTAAATTACTTAACCCCATCGAATTTACCGTGTTAGATTAGTTAAGTATGGATTACTTAACCCCATCTAATTACCGTGTTTAGATTAGTTAAGTGTAGGTTACTTAACCCAATCTAATTACCAAGTCGGATTAGTTAAGTGTAAATTACTTAACCCCATCCCCTAATTGTCTTATATGGTTAAGTGTCATTAAGGAACCAAGTCCGGTTTAACTTAACCTACCCATTCGTGTCATATCGGTTAAGTGTCATTAATCAAAATTACTTAACCTTTTCATGTGGCATTAATTAGATTAATGCACCCCAACCTCTCACATTAGACTTTGTTGTGGTTACTAGTTAAGCCGGGCGGGTCCGGGTAGATTTACACCACAACCTAGTCTAACCTCGGGTTTTAAGTGCTATATGACCAACTACCCACATTGGGTCCTATTGTTTGTAGCCACTAGTTAAGCCGGGCGGGTCCGGGTAGATTTATGCTACAAACTCAACCCAACCTCGAGTTGGCCACTTTCATGTTTGGTCTAGTGTCTTATTACACTTACAACCCATACGTGTCAAGTTTTCAAGTCCCATGTTCATAGCCAAAATTACATGTTGTCATGTTTATACCAATTTACCCAAATCATGTTTCATGTCATTAAAGTTTACCCATAACGTAACCCCAACGCTTTTAAACTCACATATACATTCGCAACAACGCATAATGGATTAAAAGAAGGAACTTGGCAAAGGTATGACAAAAGGGGTATAAGGCCGCAAGTTAAACATGGTGGCATATGAGACATAATGTGTTCACAAACTTGCATGTTACATTATTAAGCCCCAAAAACCTGCATAACCCCAAAACTTAGCATATAGGTGAATCATGGTGATAGATGACATAGAAAAATGGCTAGAAGTTCGCATCTAGCATTCTATGCAAGTTAACTTAAGGGATAAGAGAGTTCTTATGTTGCATAATGCAACATTTCAACATAAAGCTTATAGCTTTTAGCCCACAAAATCAAGGTGATGACTTTACGAATATGCATAGGATAAATCTACACATAACATGATAGTTTCTAAGCATGTAACCTACTCAAGTTCAAACCCAAAACTTGCAACATGAACATTTAACTTCATAGTTAATATCTAAGAGTAGGAGGGGGCTTACAATGCTATGAAGGCACAAATCAATATATAAAAAGATTGAGATGAAGCCACACTAGCAAAAACCCCAAATCAATAAGCTCCAATAAAACCCTTGAGAAAATAATAAGAAAGATCCTTGCTTTGATGAAGATTTGCCTTGAAATCAAGTTTAGAAGCTCTCATATGAACATAGAAACTCTCATACACTCATATGATCATGTAATCTCTCATGTGAATGAAGATAGAATTTATGACAAGAGGATGGAGGCTTGAGTGGAGGCCATGATCATTAGAAATTTTGGCATAGTTTAGTTGTAGGATCAATTTATGAGGGTTTAAGGTAGGGTTAGGGGTCTTTTTATAGAAGACTAGGATAGTTTAGGCCGTAGGATAAACCCTAGTTTAGATCCTAGCCATCTAAATCCATCACAAGCCAACAAACTAGACCCAAAGCATGTCTTGGGGAAGAAGTCAAGTGTAGGAACCATTTAGGGCCTTTAGATCAACCCTAGAGTCAATCCGGACCATCAAAACTCATCCCGGGCCTCAAAAATGGGTTCTGGGCCACCCCAGGCCGACCAGGTTGACCTGTACAGGGGGGAAGTCGACACTACAGTTGACACAAGGGGGGGGGGCAGGTCGACTTGGGTGTCGACACTACAGTCGACACGGGTCAGTCTGCTAGAAAGTCTGCTGAAATCTTGTTTTGGCCATATCTTGGTCATACGGACTCCGATTTTCGAAAACTCGGACTCTATTTTGCGTATTTTTCCGAGACGAACGCAATGGTGATGTCCATTTTACCTAATTCTAATTTTAAAATTTAATTCTGCCTTGATTTCTTGTTTTAACGTGTTGTTAAAATTCGGATTGTTACACCTGGGCTTCAAAAGATGGAATATTAGGTCCATCAGCATCCATTCAACCTTGTTCCGAACCTCCTCAGTGTGGACTTGTCATTTACTCCATTTGCATTAAGCCTCATCTATTGATAAGAGCTTCAGACATGTAGAGTAGTATGTCAGTTCTATAAAGCACGTGAATATGCAGAGTGCTTTGCAGCGAACAAGTGTGTCCTAGCTAAATTATAGAAGACAACCAGTGCCGACATTATATTTCTCGAAAGGGAGTTTGTAGGGGTGGAACTCTAACTATTAAACCTTTCATCATCTTAACCTACAGTGGTCTTGCTTATGTTTGAAAAGTCCACATTGACTCGGGAGCTCCATTAACATAATCTTCAAAAAAGTCTATGATGTAATTAAACTCGAAGCAAAAGGCCTAAAGCTGAGTACAGCCAGGGTCTATGGTTTCTCAGTAGCAAGCTAATGAACCAATTAGAATTATTAATCTGTGATGCAACATGGCGAAGGAGATCGTAGCAAAGTTTGAATTCTCTCCTTCATCGTTGTTGACATATATTCTCCTTATAACTACGGCGTCCTACTTTATTCGAAGTGAGTATTAGGCTCAGGTTCCTAATATGTTTCAAAATACAGAAAACTCCCTGTTTTTATAAATTAGGTCTCTGTTTTTTAAAATTATCAAAAAAAAAAATTCAAAAATTCAAAATTAAATTCAACACATAATCATCATCATATTCATGCATTAAAACTATAAAAAATATGATTAAAATTTTTTTACATGCTCTAGTATATTGCAGCAATTAATGAACCTATTTGCGATTGTTGCTGATATTTCGGCAATCTTTCCATCAAGTACAAAACAATTACTGATATAACAGCAATTTATAGTAATAATTACAGATTGTGCTGCAATTTTTCATTCCTCATTTTATTAGTTTGGTTTTTCATTGAGTACAAAATAGTCGCTGATATATTAGGAAATATATACAATAATTGCTGATATATCAGCAATTATTTATACGCCATCCATCACCTTTAAAATACTTGCTAATATATCAACAATTACATCCAATAATTACTAATATATCAGCAATAATTAATCATCCTTGCATCAATTTTATATATAGTTGTTGATATATCAACAATTATATATGAATAATTATTGATATATAAGCAATTATTCATCCGCCTTTCAACTAAAATCTAGGTGAATAATTGCTGATATATCAGTAGTTATTCACTATAGTGGCTGATTTTTCAGTAGTTTCAGAATATTTCTTGAATATTTGCTATTTTTTCAAATTTTTTTATACAATAGCTTGAAAAATGTTGAAAACCACGTTGCTTACAAAAAACAGGGACCTGTTTTATATCAAACTTTAGGGAGGGAGCCGCTTTACATCAAACCTTCAAATAAGGACCCATGCCCAATTGTCCCTTATTCGAATTCTAAATCAGCATGGCACCACAGTGTATTCAATTAACATTACCTACTTACAATGGGGCTTGGAGTTCTCCGCGGAGATCAAATTATAGGGAGAGCATGTTATTTGGCAGAATGGAGAGATGCCACTTGCCGTGAGAAGGGGATGGATGTAAAGAATTCATTCTTCACCAAGAACCTTTATGCGTAACAACCAATTTCCAAGGCCTAGCTTGGGAAAAACAGTCGTCTTTACCAAGAACTTGACTTAAGGAAAGATGAAAAACAAGAATATGGAAGTGAAATTCTGTAACACGCGAATTTTAATAAACAATATTTAAATGTAAAAGAGTAATAAACTAAATATTGTTCAAAGTAGTATTCAGAATCATACAACAGGACCAGCTACATTGGGTCCGCTGTAATTTTCTGATCAAAATGGACACTTGGTTTACTAAATTCGAAGTTGAAATGAATTGGTTATGAATTAAAGAAGAATTCATAAAATTAGACTAAATAAACATATGGAATAAACGGTCACTGGGAGACCCAACTCACTAGGGTCGACACGTGTGTCGACCCATTGGTCGACCCCTATGTTGACCCAGGTAAGCGGCTGGGTCGACCCAGGTCGAGAAAACTGCATGCCTTGGCTTGCATGCCAGTCAGCGAACATTTATTATTTTTCTAATGTTATATTGCTGAGTTGGCAGTTTTATTGGTTTATTTTAAGTCATAGGCTGACGTGGCACTTTCTTATTGGTCCGATGACATGGCTGAACCAAATCTAATCTTAGATTTGAATGTCTGAGGGAATCTAGTAAACCTATAAATAAACTAGCAGAGCCTCTCTCATTTCTTCACATCCATTCTCTCTTCTTCCCCAGGCCCATCCTCAAAATTAGGAAGGGAAAATAATTAAATTTTTAAGGGGTGAAGATATTGTTAAGTTTTAATATTTATTTTTATAAACACTTTCAGAGTGGAGATTCTGCTAGATTTAAGAAGAAGGCCACAAGGGAAGCTTTGTTCATCAGACCTATGAGTTTTTATGTAATTTTAGATTAGTTATTTGCATAGGAAAGTTTAGACAATTAGATAAATTTAACTTGCAAGTTTTGTGTTTATAGTATGTACAATATTTATATGTTTAGTTTTTCTGTAAGTTACTATAGTTTATTTACTGTCTGTTCCTATTTCTTTCTTACTATTTATCGTAAGTAATTGTCCTTCTTCTTATCCCCTTCTTTGTTATAGTTTATTTACAATTACGCTTATGCCTTTTTTATTTGCTCTCATTTATTTTGAGTCTAGGCCTTGCAAGTAGCCTATACCTTTTCCCTTTTTCTAATGTCGACCTGAAAAGAGCTTAGGCCTTTACTGTTATTTTGCGTTAAATTGGAATAATGTTAAAATTGAATTAAAAAGGGTTTTTTGAGCATATTGAAACTGATTAGGTATTATAATCATATTGGATTGTGTAAATCTTAAAATGTAACTAGAGAATATGTAAACATGTAAACTGGAATAGACTGAACTTAATTGAATATTAAGTAGCATAAGGATGGGTTATATAAAAAATTACATTAATTAGAAATGTTAATACAACCTAGGTATATAACACGAGGTATTATTGGGCTTATTAATAAACCTAAATTGTGTTAAGTTAAAATTGATAAAATTAATAATATGAGATAGAGGGAGTCCGTTCCGGCAATGTAGGGCTGATTGGGGAAGGTGAGTGGCTCATAGATTAGGTCTGTTCCAGCAGTGTGGGACTGATTGGGGAAGATAATGAAACACCCCACCTCCGTTAGGGTCACTCTCAAAGGGAATGCCCTAATTTTGGTGGAGGTTTATAAGTATAAGTCACAGATACACAAGACAGATATAAATACACATATTTTTGAATAGCGGAAAACAACAACAATTTTTATTTCAGCAAAATACGTGTTACACAAACCATGTCATAATTGTCTTATAAAACTTCCAAAAACCATTACATTTTCATAACTGTCTTGATTTCATAACTTAAAGAAGCATAAAAACAAAAGTAAACTGCATAAGTCCCCATAGTTGCAATCCAAAGCCATAGTCCAAAACGAAAGAGATCCAAGAAATACATTCTTTCACTTCAAGCTGGATGTGAAAACTGGTCAAGCTGCGGTATTCCCTCCCTGTGGACCTGGGGGGGGGGAACGAAAGAAAAGAAGACGAAAGAAAAGTAGAGTCAGACATAAAGCCTGAGTAAGTCTAGGACTATTCAGTCTATGAATAAAGAACTGGGCATGATAAGTATAAACTGGAAATGGGAAAGCACCATAAACTAAGTTAAGTTGTCTAGGGTCGAATATACTTATCGTACCCCATATTAATCTCTGTACCCATATAAACTAGTTCCCAACAAGCACCCCGAAATCAGGGTGAAGTGATCCATTTCTGACGATCGGCTCCTACTCGCATAGTTACATGTGTCTTACGGCCCCCGATGTTGTAGTTACCTATGCTGGTTCCACCATGGGGTGTATCAAGTCCCATGGTGGCGGCCCGACACAATTCTAGAATGCACAGGTATACTACTGGTGCCCAGTGCCTTATTTTTCTGCGCCGGAGTGTGTGCACGCCTGCACCCCGTTAGAACCTACACTGCTGCACCACCGCCGTCGATTTGACCTCTTACAGTCAGCCCAGTAATCGTGCCTCACCCTGCCTAGTTCAGGGTATCCTGATACACCTTGTAGGGTTACTGCTGAAAAGGGTCCCCTGCTACTAGGTTTTCTATTTCTAGCCAACATGCTAAGTTGGTTAAGTGTTTTGTAAACCTAACCCCCAATCAGTCTGTATAGTTTAGCATGTTCCATTTTTGATTAAGTATTAATTCAATTTACTTAATCCTACCAATCCTGACTCAGCCTTAATTGTCTTATTAAAGCCTTGACCTCTCACATTAGACAGATATTGTTGTGGTTGCCTGTTGCCGGTTGGGTCCGGTCAGTCTTACGCCACAACTCAGTCTAACCTCGGGTCCTTATGGGGCTCCGTGTTTGACCACCCACATTGGATAGGTATTGTTGTGACTACTGGACAGCCGGGCGGTTCCGGGCAGGTTTACATCACAACTCAATCCAACCTCGGGTTAAACACATCGTATTTTCTAAATTTACATATTTTGTCTCTTTTCTTTTTATATGTAAATATTTGCGGCCCATTATTCAAATTCATCTTTATTGGGTAAAATTAATTTACACCACTTAATTGTTTTTCAAGGTCGTTGGCATGCGTCAAACATGCCAACACATATGTTCTATATTTTAACCCAAACGTCATTACCCCCGTTTTATACGTTCGCTACAATATAACATATGTTGGGTTTAACAATTAAACCCAACTTAGCCACATGAAAAGGGGAGGCTTAGAACATGGTGTTTATATATTCTAAGTAACATAAAAAGGGGAGTGTGAACGCATGAACTTGCAACATAGCAAACTAATTAACATAAATTTGGCACTTGTGAACTTGCATTGTAATAGCATATAATCATGGCATAAACATACCTAAACATGAAATCATGGTTTTTGATCTATTCATATAATCATGGCATAAACATACCTAAACATGAAATCATGGTTTTTGATCTATTCATATAATCATGGCATAAATGTACCTAAACATGAAATCATGGTTTTTAATCTATTCATGCAAACTTGCAATTGGAATGTAAATCTAACTTAGCTGTGTGTCACATATATTATCATATGATTTTGATAACAATATAGGCCTAAAACATGTTTTTCAATTAGGCATAACACCAAACATAGTCTAGTCATGTTCATAGAGTCAACACAAGTTCACAAAGATGCTTACTTTTGTCTCTAATACAAAAGTACGGTTTTACACTTGAATCATGATGCCAATTCCAACATAAATTCACATAAGTCATAATACCCAAATGGATCCAACTACACTAAAAGTGATTATAATATATATTATGTTGGCGTAATAGTGAATCATATACTTGCATGAATCTCAAATAAACTACCACGGACATGTAGTTGTTAACTTTCAACATGAATCACATACTTGCAAATATCCAATCGTTATACCACAACATCCCAAACCGTTTATAATCAAAGCAACATACAAATATGAATTATTATCACCACAAATCAAATACAATTCTATTTCTCATTTTACACAAATCAAAACACAATTATTTATTCACATCGGAATAGCACTCTACTTACAACGTATGACGAATCTTCAATTCAGGAATCTGAATTCTG
Source organism: Allium sativum (assembly GCA_030737875.1). NCBI lineage: Eukaryota > Viridiplantae > Streptophyta > Magnoliopsida > Asparagales > Amaryllidaceae > Allium > Allium sativum. Next base: position 837,315,544 of record CM060916.1, read on the forward strand.
AATTTGGAGATGCTATCCTTTGTTGTAGGCGTTGTTTTGATTTAGTTGTCGTTGCTTTAAGCTTTTGAATTGTCTCCTAATCGTCTCTCTATTTTGACGGCTATTCCTAGTCTTTCCTCAGCAGCATGACGGTCTCATTCTCATTTTTATTTGTATGAATTAGGTGTAGTCTTAGGTCCTTTTTATAGGGTTTGTGAATTGATTAGGACCGTCGATGGAGCTTGGATTAATATTAGCCATTCATTTGAAGGAGAGACCAATCAGGAGCTGACACCTAGCCCTAGTGACAAGGCAAGGCTCAGGAATTCGGCTAAGCACAGACCAGGCCAGCCAGGGGGGGCTGGGTTCGACCTGGCTCAGGGGCCAGGTCGACTCCCCAGTCGACCCCCAGGTCGACTCCCCAGTCGACCTGGCCTGGGGCAGGTCGACCCCCAGTGTGACAGCCCCAAACTTCCACGGGTGAAAGCAGGAGAAATCATTTTTGGAATACAACATAAATACAATAAAACAGAACACAGATACAATATAGCAAAGGAGATTCATAGAGTAATAACATTATAGCAGCGGAAAAATATAATGTCATCAATCACAGAAAATCCACGGTCACAGAATCTAAGCTATTACAACAAGTTTGCAGAAAAGAAATAAATTTGATGTCTAAAAAGAAAAGAATAGATGCCAATAGAAACAAAAAGTCTTCAAGCTCCAAGTCATCACCTCTTCTCCCAAGCAGAATCCAAGAGAGAGAAAATAAGCAGCTTCAAAGAAAAGCTCCAAGCAAAGAATGAACCTGTCTACTTGGCTGCCCGTGTAGAAGAGAGGGCACCCAAGTTTGCAAAAAGGTGAAACAAACTATGGGTCAGTCGTGGGACTGGTGTGATAATTCTTAACTACAGTAACTATTAAAAATAAGGCAAATCCAAAAGACCACGCCGCTAACGCGGAACGGGTTTACTCTAAGGGACTGCCGTGCATAATTTAAAGTGTCATAATAAATGATTAAATAAGTCGTCAACAACGCAATGTCTTTTGAAAAATGGAACCACCATAAGACTCAGGTCCCATCACACAATGCAACGCACACCAAGAGGATAGAGTTTTACCTTATGGTGGTTAAACATGCTAAATACGCCAAATACGAAACTAATACTATTATTAGTGTATATGAAAACATTTCAAAATAAATGTATTAATCCTAGGAAGCATAGGTACCATATATTATGCCTCCAATACTAGTAATACAATCAAATCCGTCGGGGTCGTATTGGAAATTTGGGTTTCCATCATGAGTCCAGGCTAGGGAGGATTCCTTACCGATTCGAGACGCTCTAGTTAACGTCTCAGGATTACCCGCAGTTAACCCTTGGATCCTGCAGGGCCGGTCCTCACATACAGCTTAGAGGATTGGCAATTCCTAAGCACACGTTCCCCGGTCCTATAGGACCTATCCGAGGCGCCTCATTTCATCATCCTCCAAAAGTAAAATGACTACTAACTAGAAAGAAACGTGCTACTTTCCCTGCGTTCCCTTCCCCCTTTTTAGACTCTACCGGTTTGTGAGGCTCGTGAAGTCATGTTCTTCATACCACCAGGTTCTGCTTTTCAACAAGAAACCCTGATCATTGCATCTTAGTATGCCACACCGTCACTCCATACCGTACTATTGATCTTCCGTCACTATATAAACGGGTGTTAAGTAGAGAATAAATTCTCTACCACCAATCGTTTATATATTAACTGAATATCAACAACATAATATTTTGTGGGGTACGATGTCAGACACACCATCCACTTATACCCATGCTCTAGGTCTGAACTAGGGTCAAACCCGTGAAATCAACACGTACGTTTGGGCAATTACCCCGACCCTTGAATTGGGAGCAAACCAATTCAGAGTCTTGATCGTTGTCCATTCGAGGGGAGATTTACGGTCTTCATGCGCCGTCTTCATACTTGAATTCTTGGAATCGTACGATCATTTGGAATGGGATTAACCCGGACTTTCCAAATAATCTCGCATTCATATATTTTGAGAAAAACATATTTCATATCGTTATTTTATTTTATAATGATTAATTCTTGCCTTAATTATTTAATATAATTAATTCCTTTATATATTCTTTTATTCAACATTATAAATAATGTTAATCTTACATACCGTATCATTTCTTTTATTTAACATTATAAATAATGTTAAACCTTACATACAGTTTCTTTTCTTTTATTTAACATTATAAATAATGTTAAACCTTACATACAGTTTCTTTTCTTTTATTTAACATTATAAATAATGTTAAACCTTCCTACGGGGTGAAATCTCTTTTTATATACATTATGAATAATGTATATTCTTCCTACGGTCCAGTTCTTTAAATCTTAACATTATAAAATAGTGTAACTGTCATACGGTGAAATTTTCTTTTTATTAAACATTGTAAATGATGTTAAATTTATATACATTTCATTTTCTTTTTTAATAACATTGAAAATAACGCTAATATTACCTACGGTGTTTTTTCTATTTATTAACATTGAAAATAATGTTAATATTACATGCGGTGCCTTTTCTATTTATATTTTACATACGATGCATTATTTCCATATTTTACATACAATGCATTATTTCCTAATCTTGACAAAATAATATGCATACATACAATGCATTATTTTACATACAATGCATTATTTTCTAACTTGACAAAATAATATGCATACATACAATGCATTATTTTCTAACTTTGACAAAATAATATGCATACATACAATGCATTATTTTACATACAATGCATTATTTTCTAACTTTGACAAAATAATATGCATACATACAATGCATTATTTTCTAACTTTGACAAAATAATATGCATACATACAATGCATTATTTTACATACAATGCATTATTTTCTAACTTTGACAAAATAATATGCATACATACAATGCATTATTTTCTAACTTTGACAAAATAATATGCATACATACAATGCATTATTTTCTAACTTTGACAAAATAATATGCATACATACAATGCATTATTTTCATACAATGCATTATTTACTTATTTTACATATAATGCATTTTATGCTTTTTAACTTGACAAAAACGATGATATACATACAATGCATTTTCTATTTTTTCTAACATGACAAAATACTATTTTATGCAAAGCAAATTTCTATTTTTCTATCATGACAAAATACTATTTTATGCAATGCAAATTTCTTCTTTTCTAACATGACAAAATACTATTTTATGCAAAGCAAATTTCTATTTTTCTATCATGACAAAATACTATTTTATGCAATGCAAATTTCTATTTTTCTAACATGACAAAATACTATTTTGTGCAATGCAAATTTCTATTTTTCTAACATGACAAAATACTATTTTATGCAATGCAAATTTCTATTTTTCTATCATGACAAAATACTATTTTATGCAATGCAAATTTCTATTTTTCTAACATGACAAAATACTATTTTATGCAATGCAAATTTCTATTTTTCTAACATGACAAAATACTATTTTATGCAATGCAAATTTCTATTTTTCTAACATGACAAAATACTATTTTATGCAATGCAAATTTTATAATAACACAAATTTGTTCATTCAACATACGGTGCTCTTTATTTTCTAATAACACAAATTTGTTCATTCAACATACGGTGCTCTTTATTTTAAAATAACACAAATTTGTTCATTCAACATACGGTGCTCTTTATTTTAAAATAACACAAATTTGTTCATTCAACATACGGTGCTCTTTATTTTCTAATAACACAAATTTGTTCACTTACATACGATGTTTTCTTATTTTGATAATGAACAAAATATTAGTTCATTACATATAGCGGCCAATTCTATTTTGTAAATGAACAAAAATATACTTATCTCAAATGGCGACAAATTCTATTTTAAAATATTGACAAAAATGTCAATCAACATACGGTGTTTATTTTCTTATTTTAACTTTACAAATAAAATGAAAGTTTTATTTGCTAAACATTTCTACTTAACAAAAATAGTATTCTTGTTACCTCTATTCTATGTCAACGAAAGTGATTCCCATTACAATAATAATGAAATCCTTATTTTCTACCCCTTTTTTTTTCCTAATGGTTCATATTTCAATAAATATATCCTTTTTACTTACACTCTTTCCTATTGGTTCATATTAACATAAAAATATGATTTTTATGTTGCTTCCTTTCTAACGTTTCACATTAACATATAAGGATACTTTATGTTAAAACATTTCTAATACCTAATCAAAACAAATAAAAAGAATAACTTTGTTTATGTCGACAGTTTTATTTCAACAAGGACATATAAAATGATATATGTGTTTTCAACAATCCTACCTTAACAATCATGATGTGATTATTCTTAACAAATATTATATCATTATTATCAACACGACGATTATCAAACAAATAGATCTACGTATCAATGACAATTCAGGATCAATCACATACGATAATCAATTAGCGTTCAGCAACGGATCAAAGGAAAATCACAATCACAGTTAATTATTTTTATTTAAATAAATAAATAAATAAATAGAACTCTCACATTGAATTTTTGGCCAAAATTTTACTGTCTCCTTTTCAGCTGCGGTCTGCGCCATCGAGAAGCTCTTAATTTTGTGATTCCAACGCAATTTACGGTTCGTCAAACGGACCTCGTATGAAAGAGTTATGAATTTTTAAAGATCGGGTAATTAAATAATTAATTAATATTCGTGAAAATACCTAAAAATTTCACCGTCTCAGAATTGGACAAAATTAGTGTCCACGCGTCCATCTCGTCGCCACGATCCCAACGCACCTGAAATCGTCGATTTTCGACTTCGTATGAGTGAGTTATGCAATTTTAAAGTTCTGAAAATTAATTAAATAATTTAAAAATAAAATAGAAAATACCCTCAGCCCGTTGACCGAAAAACACTGTTCACCGCCGAACTTTGACCGCGCTTTGCCGCTGCCTCGGGCCACCTGACGCCACGGGACCACCGCCAATGTCTTCGTCTTGGCGAGACGCACCACCACCAGAAAGAGCCGCCCCTAAAGCTTCTCCGATCATCGGGAAATCGCCTAGAAAGGATTTCGCCTCGCGGGTCCCACAGGCCGCCTCACACCTCCAAACGACCTGAAATTTTCTGAGCATCTTCGTCTTGCGTAGACGAAGAACTTCCGTGTTCGTGACTTCGTCCAATTCTTCCTCGATTCACGGGAATTTCTTAATTTACGTTTTGAGCTGCTGAATTTCGAAAACAGCGAGCTTTAAGACGAGATTCCGGCGAATCCGAGCGCTGTTTGACAAAACCGACTACACCATTAGCTTCGTATCGTCGAGACCTTCGAGAAAACATATAATTTGCTATGGTTTGAAGAGATTTTATTTTTGACAAATTTTAGAGGAAGAGAGAGCCGCCATGGAAATTGAGAAAAACGATGGAAGAGAGAATGACTGCTGTACATTTCGAAATTCAGCCCTAATTCTCAGAAAAAATATAATATATACCATGGGTTTAATTTTGGTTTGGGCCCAAATACCATTACGTGCCCAATTACTCAATTTTCAACTGTTTTCTTCAATTCAGAAATTCTTATAAATACATGCTGATTTTAAAATTAATAAAATTTTAAACATAATTATTTCAGGTCATTACGAACCCAACGAACCTGATTTCGTAATTTTCCGATTCCGTATGAATTTATTATAAATTTCCGAAGTCTGAAAATAGGCTGTATTTCCACTGTAAAAATTATACAGGCCACAAAATAATTCCAAAAATTATAAATTTTATAATTTAACCTTAATTTAATATTCCGAATCCATAGAAACTGGTTTCGTCGAATTCGGAGTTCGTTTGCAAAAATTCTATTTTTCAGGTGTATATTTTAATATTTAAAAATACCAAAAATAGTGTAATTTTTCCGAAACTCAAAAATATAAGTTCTTATAGTCATTTTTATATGTAAACAACATTCTAAAACCAATGGAGATGGTTTCGGGTCCTAATTCCTTATTCTGCAAAATGTAGCATTTTGGCCCTTATAAATTTCATAGCGACCTTTCTAAATATTGAATTGGCCATAACTTTTGATTTCCGCTATGAAATTTCGATTTTTCGGATTCGTTGGAAAGATATTTTTAAATAGATTCTAATATTTTTGGTTTTACTAAAATCCGTTAAATTTTGCATCCTGTATGGTTAGTCAAAGTTCAAGTTTGACTTTTCAAACTACCACGCTATTTCTAGCTCTTTTTATAATTAAAATTAAATTTATTCATTCTAACTTCGATTAAAATAAATAAATCATTAAAAATACTTTAAATTCATTAAAATAAAAAATTTAAATTGCTCTAAAATTCCGGGTCGTTACAATCTCCCCCACTTAAGAACTTTTCGTCCCCGAAAAGGAAAAAGAAAAAATAGAAGAGGAGAAGAGGAAGAATAAACACAGGGAATGTTTTTAACAGAGATGGTACCGTCTATAACATCAGGCTTTCCTCCTCCTTCAGTAAAAGCTGCTACTGAAGAAGTTGGTCCTTTCGCTCCTTTATACACATGGGCCACTTGAGCATCGCTACTTCTCTTAGTCTTCTTCGAACGTATGATCAAGGAAAGAGTCAAAACAATGGTAAAGGTGATTCTAAGGGATAGAGAAGATCGAAGGATAAAGGAAAGGATGATGATAAAGTGACTGGCTATTATGTATCTCATGAACTGTTCGCCATAGAATATAGTGATTCTATGTAAACGAATTATTATAAATATGTTGTACTCCGCTTTGTAAACCAAAGCTCCGATACCAACTGTGACAGCCCCAAACTTCCACGGGTGAAAGCAGGAGAAATCATTTTTGGAATACAACATAAATACAATAAAACAGAACACAGATACAATATAGCAAAGGAGATTCATAGAGTAATAACATTATAGCAGCGGAAAAATATAATGTCATCAATCACAGAAAATCCACGGTCACAGAATCTAAGCTATTACAACAAGTTTGCAGAAAAGAAATAAATTTGATGTCTAAAAAGAAAAGAATAGATGCCAATAGAAACAAAAAGTCTTCAAGCTCCAAGTCATCACCTCTTCTCCCAAGCAGAATCCAAGAGAGAGAAAATAAGCAGCTTCAAAGAAAAGCTCCAAGCAAAGAATGAACCTGTCTACTTGGCTGCCCGTGTAGAAGAGAGGGCACCCAAGTTTGCAAAAAGGTGAAACAAACTATGGGTCAGTCGTGGGACTGGTGTGATAATTCTTAACTACAGTAACTATTAAAAATAAGGCAAATCCAAAAGACCACGCCGCTAACGCGGAACGGGTTTACTCTAAGGGACTGCCGTGCATAATTTAAAGTGTCATAATAAATGATTAAATAAGTCGTCAACAACGCAATGTCTTTTGAAAAATGGAACCACCATAAGACTCAGGTCCCATCACACAATGCAACGCACACCAAGAGGATAGAGTTTTACCTTATGGTGGTTAAACATGCTAAATACGCCAAATACGAAACTAATACTATTATTAGTGTATATGAAAACATTTCAAAATAAATGTATTAATCCTAGGAAGCATAGGTACCATATATTATGCCTCCAATACTAGTAATACAATCAAATCCGTCGGGGTCGTATTGGAAATTTGGGTTTCCATCATGAGTCCAGGCTAGGGAGGATTCCTTACCGATTCGAGACGCTCTAGTTAACGTCTCAGGATTACCCGCAGTTAACCCTTGGATCCTGCAGGGCCGGTCCTCACATACAGCTTAGAGGATTGGCAATTCCTAAGCACACGTTCCCCGGTCCTATAGGACCTATCCGAGGCGCCTCATTTCATCATCCTCCAAAAGTAAAATGACTACTAACTAGAAAGAAACGTGCTACTTTCCCTGCGTTCCCTTCCCCCTTTTTAGACTCTACCGGTTTGTGAGGCTCGTGAAGTCATGTTCTTCATACCACCAGGTTCTGCTTTTCAACAAGAAACCCTGATCATTGCATCTTAGTATGCCACACCGTCACTCCATACCGTACTATTGATCTTCCGTCACTATATAAACGGGTGTTAAGTAGAGAATAAATTCTCTACCACCAATCGTTTATATATTAACTGAATATCAACAACATAATATTTTGTGGGGTACGATGTCAGACACACCATCCACTTATACCCATGCTCTAGGTCTGAACTAGGGTCAAACCCGTGAAATCAACACGTACGTTTGGGCAATTACCCCGACCCTTGAATTGGGAGCAAACCAATTCAGAGTCTTGATCGTTGTCCATTCGAGGGGAGATTTACGGTCTTCATGCGCCGTCTTCATACTTGAATTCTTGGAATCGTACGATCATTTGGAATGGGATTAACCCGGACTTTCCAAATAATCTCGCATTCATATATTTTGAGAAAAACATATTTCATATCGTTATTTTATTTTATAACGATTAATTCTTGCCTTAATTATTTAATATAATTAATTCCTTTATATATTCTTTTATTCAACATTATAAATAATGTTAATCTTACATACCGTATCATTTCTTTTATTTAACATTATAAATAATGTTAAACCTTACATACAGTTTCTTTTCTTTTATTTAACATTATAAATAATGTTAAACCTTACATACAGTTTCTTTTCTTTTATTTAACATTATAAATAATGTTAAACCTTCCTACGGGGTGAAATCTCTTTTTATATACATTATGAATAATGTATATTCTTCCTACGGTCCAGTTCTTTAAATCTTAACATTATAAAATAGTGTAACTGTCATACGGTGAAATTTTCTTTTTATTAAACATTGTAAATGATGTTAAATTTATATACATTTCATTTTCTTTTTTAATAACATTGAAAATAACGCTAATATTACCTACGGTGTTTTTTCTATTTATTAACATTGAAAATAATGTTAATATTACATGCGGTGCCTTTTCTATTTATATTTTACATACGATGCATTATTTCCATATTTTACATACAATGCATTATTTCCTAATCTTGACAAAATAATATGCATACATACAATGCATTATTTTACATACAATGCATTATTTTCTAACTTGACAAAATAATATGCATACATACAATGCATTATTTTCTAACTTTGACAAAATAATATGCATACATACAATGCATTATTTTACATACAATGCATTATTTTCTAACTTTGACAAAATAATATGCATACATACAATGCATTATTTTCTAACTTTGACAAAATAATATGCATACATACAATGCATTATTTTACATACAATGCATTATTTTCTAACTTTGACAAAATAATATGCATACATACAATGCATTATTTTCTAACTTTGACAAAATAATATGCATACATACAATGCATTATTTTCTAACTTTGACAAAATAATATGCATACATACAATGCATTATTTTCATACAATGCATTATTTACTTATTTTACATATAATGCATTTTATGCTTTTTAACTTGACAAAAACGATGATATACATACAATGCATTTTCTATTTTTTCTAACATGACAAAATACTATTTTATGCAAAGCAAATTTCTATTTTTCTATCATGACAAAATACTATTTTATGCAATGCAAATTTCTTCTTTTCTAACATGACAAAATACTATTTTATGCAAAGCAAATTTCTATTTTTCTATCATGACAAAATACTATTTTATGCAATGCAAATTTCTATTTTTCTAACATGACAAAATACTATTTTATGCAATGCAAATTTCTATTTTTCTAACATGACAAAATACTATTTTATGCAATGCAAATTTCTATTTTTCTATCATGACAAAATACTATTTTATGCAATGCAAATTTCTATTTTTCTAACATGACAAAATACTATTTTATGCAATGCAAATTTCTATTTTTCTAACATGACAAAATACTATTTTATGCAATGCAAATTTCTATTTTTCTAACATGACAAAATACTATTTTATGCAATGCAAATTTTATAATAACACAAATTTGTTCATTCAACATACGGTGCTCTTTATTTTCTAATAACACAAATTTGTTCATTCAACATACGGTGCTCTTTATTTTAAAATAACACAAATTTGTTCATTCAACATACGGTGCTCTTTATTTTAAAATAACACAAATTTGTTCATTCAACATACGGTGCTCTTTATTTTCTAATAACACAAATTTGTTCACTTACATACGATGTTTTCTTATTTTGATAATGAACAAAATATTAGTTCATTACATATAGCGGCCAATTCTATTTTGTAAATGAACAAAAATATACTTATCTCAAATGGCGACAAATTCTATTTTAAAATATTGACAAAAATGTCAATCAACATACGGTGTTTATTTTCTTATTTTAACTTTACAAATAAAATGAAAGTTTTATTTGCTAAACATTTCTACTTAACAAAAATAGTATTCTTGTTACCTCTATTCTATGTCAACGAAAGTGATTCCCATTACAATAATAATGAAATCCTTATTTTCTACCCCTTTTTTTTTTCCTAATGGTTCATATTTCAATAAATATATCCTTTTTACTTACACTCTTTCCTATTGGTTCATATTAACATAAAAATATGATTTTTATGTTGCTTCCTTTCTAACGTTTCACATTAACATATAAGGATACTTTATGTTAAAACATTTCTAATACCTAATCAAAACAAATAAAAAGAATAACTTTGTTTATGTCGACAGTTTTATTTCAACAAGGACATATAAAATGATATATGTGTTTTCAACAATCCTACCTTAACAATCATGATGTGATTATTCTTAACAAATATTATATCATTATTATCAACACGACGATTATCAAACAAATAGATCTACGTATCAATGACAATTCAGGATCAATCACATACGATAATCAATTAGCGTTCAGCAACGGATCAAAGGAAAATCACAATCACAGTTAATTATTTTTATTTAAATAAATAAATAAATAAATAGAACTCTCACATTGAATTTTTGGCCAAAATTTTACTGTCTCCTTTTCAGCTGCGGTCTTCGCCATCGCGAAGCTCTTAATTTTGTGATTCCAACGCAATTTACGGTTCGTCAAACGGACCTCGTATGAAAGAGTTATGAATTTTTAAAGATCGGGTAATTAAATAATTAATTAATATTCGTGAAAATACCTAAAAATTTCACCGTCTCAGAATTGGACAAAATTAGTGTCCACGCGTCCATCTCGTCGCCACGATCCCAACGCACCTGAAATCGTCGATTTTCGACTTCGTATGAGTGAGTTATGCAATTTTAAAGTTCTGGAAATTAATTAAATAATTTAAAAATAAAATAGAAAATACCCTCAGCCCGTTGACCGAAAAACACTGTTCACCGCCGAACTTTGACCGCGCTTTGCCGCTGCCTCGGGCCACCTGACGCCACGGGACCACCGCCAATGTCTTCGTCTTGGCGAGACGTACCACCACCAGAAAGAGCCGCCCCTAAAGCTTCTCCGATCATCGGGAAATCGCCTAGAAAGGATTTCGCCTCGCGGGTCCCACAGGCCGCCTCACACCTCCAAACGACCTGAAATTTTCTGAGCATCTTCGTCTTGCGTAGACGAAGAACTTCCGTGTTCGTGACTTCGTCCAATTCTTCCTCGATTCACGGGAATTTCTTAATTTACGTTTTGAGCTGCTGAATTTCGAAAACAGCGAGCTTTAAGACGAGATTCCGGCGAATCCGAGCGCTGTTTGACAAAACCGACTACACCATTAGCTTCGTATCGTCGAGACCTTCGAGAAAACATATAATTTGCTATGGTTTGAAGAGATTTTATTTTTGACAAATTTTAGAGGAAGAGAGAGCCGCCATGGAAATTGAGAAAAACGATGGAAGAGAGAATGACTGCTGTACATTTCGAAATTCAGCCCTAATTCTCAGAAAAAATATAATATATACCATGGGTTTAATTTTGGTTTGGGCCCAAATACCATTACGTGCCCAATTACTCAATTTTCAACTGTTTTCTTCAATTCAGAAATTCTTATAAATACATGCTGATTTTAAAATTAATAAAATTTTAAACATAATTATTTCAGGTCATTACGAACCCAACGAACCTGATTTCGTAATTTTCCGATTCCGTATGAATTTATTATAAATTTCCGAAGTCTGAAAATAGGCTGTATTTCCACTGTAAAAATTATACAGGCCACAAAATAATTCCAAAAATTATAAATTTTATAATTTAACCTTAATTTAATATTCCGAATCCATAGAAACTGGTTTCGTCGAATTCGGAGTTCGTTTGCAAAAATTCTATTTTTCAGGTGTATATTTTAATATTTAAAAATACCAAAAATAGTGTAATTTTTCCGAAACTCAAAAATATAAGTTCTTATAGTCATTTTTATATGTAAACAACATTCTAAAACCAATGGAGATGGTTTCGGGTCCTAATTCCTTATTCTGCAAAATGTAGCATTTTGGCCCTTATAAATTTCATAGCGACCTTTCTAAATATTGAATTGGCCATAACTTTTGATTTCCGCTATGAAATTTCGATTTTTCGGATTCGTTGGAAATATATTTTTAAATAGATTCTAATATTTTTGGTTTTACTAAAATCCGTTAAATTTTGCATCCTGTATGGTTAGTCAAAGTTCAAGTTTGACTTTTCAAACTACCACGCTATTTCTAGCTCTTTTTATAATTAAAATTAAATTTATTCATTCTAACTTCGATTAAAATAAATAAATCATTAAAAATACTTTAAATTCATTAAAATAAAAAATTTAAATTGCTCTAAAATTCCGGGTCGTTACACCCAGGTCGACTCCCAGGTCGACCTGGCCTGGCAGGTCGACCCTAGGGTCGACCCCCAGGTCGACCTGGTGGGTTGGGCGGGAACTTTTCCTGCCTACTCTGATTGGGCTGAAATTCAAATCTGTTTTCGAAATTTGAATTTTCTGAAACTTCATCGGGCCATAATTTAGTCATACGGGCTCCGTTTTTCGAAAACTCGGACTCTATTTCGCGTATTTTTCTGAGACGAACGCAATGGCACAGCCCGTTTACCTTGATTCATATTTTAAAATTTAATTCTGCCTTGATTTACGTTATAACATGTTATTCAAAAATACGGGTTGTTACATTCTCCCCACCTTAAAGGATTTCGTCCCCGAAATCTTCAAGTTAGGAAGAACGTATCCTACCATCCATCATCTATCTACTCAAAACATCATCCACGAGCAGTCATTGTCCTTAAAAGATTCTAAATGCTGTATGAACATATGCAAAGGTGTGTGTATATGTACTTATCTAATGCGAAAATCAGGCGGTTACTGATTCAGTAAACCTCCTTAATGCAAAGTATGTTAGTGAAATGAGTCCATATGTATGCAAATTCCTAACATAATTCATAATCTCTACATGAGTGCACATAACATTCATCCATATGCAACATCCACGTGATAGCATAACAAGTTTCAGCCATGAATAAGTATAAGCACTCATGCATATGCAATATGAAAGTGTGTGAGCCGATCTTAGTGCCTAAGGTGTATCATGCATCCACGAGTAGCCACTTGCAACCACTTGCAGCCATCAAGCATAACATGTTTCAAATACATGTTTCATCCAAAGGGTTTCTTCCTAAAAGATAAGGTCGAGGAGATATACCTAAAAAGATAGATAAAAGCGCAACTTAAGGAAAAAGAAAGATCAAAGATGTACCCTCGAAAAGAAAAGGGTAGGCTGCGCGTATTCTAGCTTCAGTTTCCCAAGTTGCGTCTCCCTCGGCGTCGCTCCACTGAACTTTGATGAGCTTGACTTCGCGGTTGCGTAGCTTCTTCACTTCCATTCCTAATATGCGGGTTGGAACTTTCCTCACGGTTGCTTCGCGTTCCACCTCAGCTTCTTCTAGGATATTTCGCTCTACCATTTCAGTAGATTCATGTAGACATTTTCGGAGGTGCGAAACATGGAAAACGTTGTGAACTCCGGCCAGCTTTTCGGGTAGCTCTAATCTATAGGCCATTTTCCCAATTTTCTCGATGATAGGAAACGGCCCTACGAACCTTGGTGCTAGCTTTCCTGTGGTTCCAAAACGAACAACGTTCCTTAGCGGAGATACCTTAAGAAAAACACTGTCCCCAACCTCAAATTCAAGGTCGGTCCTCCTCTTGTCGGCGTAGGATTTCTGTCTGTCTTGGGTTGTCTTCATCCTTCTTCGTATCAAGTCTACTTTCTCTAAAGTCTCTCGGATCATATCTGGCCCAAGTATGAGTTTATCAGTAGACTCCCACCAACAAGTGGGCGATCGGCACGGTCTTCCATATAAAGCTTCGAAGGGCGCCATTCCGATGGTGGCTTGGTAGCTGTTGTTGTAGGCAAATTCCACCAAAGGAAGATGGTCTTCCCACGTCCCTCCGAAGTCAAGGACGCACAGTCTTAAAAGGTCCTCCAAATCTCTGTTCACTCTTTCTGTCTGGCCGTCGGTCTGGGGATGATAGGCTGTGCTCAAGCATAACTGTGTGCCTACCGCTTCTTGCAGACTCCGCCAAAACTCACTTGTGAAGATAGGGTCTCGGTCACTAACAATGCTGGATGGTATTCCATGGAGTCGAACAATTTCCTTGAGATAAAGAGATGCTAGGGATGAGGCAGTTCTTTTACTCTTGACAGGTAAGAAGTGGGCGGTTTTAGTAAGCCTATCCACTATTACCCAAATGCTAGTGTTGCCTCTTCTAGACCTAGGCAGCCCATCAATGAAGTCCATTGAGACGCTATCTCACTTCCACTGCGGGACCTCTAGAGGATGGAGCAGACAGCCAGGCTTTTTCTGTTCCGCTTTAACCTGTTGGCACACCATACACTTAGAAACGAAGTCTGCCACGTCCTTCTTCATGCCGTTCCAGAATAAAGTTCTCTTTATGTACTTGTACATTTTATCTCCGCCTGGGTGTATCGTCATCTTGGAGTGATGTGTGTAACACCTCACGTCCATTAATGTCACTCACAAAGGGAATGCATTAACTTCCATGGAGGTTATAAGTGAATATAGAACAGAAAAATTACAACAAGACAGATAATAAATAGTACTTGGAAATCTAAAACTTCATTTTATTGCAGCGGAAATTAAACATGTTTGTTTCATCATAAAACCAATTACAATATCCATCTTCATAAAAACAAAATACATAATCCCATTACATAAATAGCCATTAAAAAGATAACAAGCTGGACTTTACTTCAACGGTCCAAGCTTTCCAAAGAGAGATGAAGCAATTTAATCAAACTTCACTAGAGCTGGGCCCAACCTGAGGACCTGGAGGGGGAAAAAGGATAGAAATAGAGGGGGTCAGACATAAAGTCTGGCGAGTATGATAATTCTAACAATACTATTATCAAAATAACTAGACTAAGGCATAAGCTGGAAGACAAGTAAATGTCTATGAACTCTTAGGAAGATAAAGATAGCGTTTAAGATAACGTTACAGATAACGGTAAGGGCACACCTAATTACTAACGAATGATTACTACACTGCACCGCACATTACTACACTACACCACACCAGTCACCCTATTGTTTGATCCCACTTGCTTCACACAGAAACTTTATAAATAGCCTTACGTACCCCTAGCTGACTACATAGGTGCCGTCTGCCCCTATCTCCACTAGGTGTACCCCACTACCCACTTTCGATCGGCTCCCTACTCGTAGATACCCGTGCTGGCCCCACAGTGGGGTGTATCACTCCCCTAAAGTGGCAACCCGATACAACTTGAGAATGCACGGCTTATACCTACACGATGCAACGTCTTATCTACCAGCCCGGGTCCACACACGCATATGAAACCCGTTGGACTTGCGTTGCCACCGCTCCCCGTTTTGGCCTCTTACAGTCAAACCCAGCATGCGTGTCCCGTCCTCGACTTGGGTCGAGCCCACAAAGATACGTTTGGGATACTGGTCGAAATGGGCCCCCACAAGTTACCCACCTAAGCTTGTCACTAGTATATCCCACTTAACCCTCTTAGTCATGTTCATTTACATGTGTGTTTGGTTAAGTCTTACTAATCGTATTTCACATGCCACTAAGGGCACCCCCTAGATTCCTCATGCCACCCAAGGCACCTACTTAACCCCCATGTCCCACCTTACATGTTTATCTGGTTAAGTATTTCTTAATTCATTCTGGCCATAACCTCATAAAGACCTCTCACATTAGACTGGCATTTATGGCAGCTGGATTTGTCGGGCGGGTCCGGGCAGTCTTACACCATAAAAGAGTCTAACCTCGTGTCTTTACAACCGTTATGCTTTAGTTTAGGCCTAGGACCCCTCACATTGGGCTGACATTTGTGACCACTGGATTTGCCGGGTGGGTCCGGGCAGGTTTACGTCATAAACGAGTCCAACCTCGTGTCCTAAGCATTGATTAACACTTAAAATCTTTTACCCCAGTTTTAATAATTCCCTATTCAAATTATTAATTAAGTCAACTTTTAATGATGTCCATAATTGTCTCAATTATGGCCATCCACTTATGGCATGCAAAATCATATCAATTGCACCCCAACTTTTTAATATTAAATCCTTAATATTACCCCTACCCCACGTTTATACGTTCGCTTATTCAACGCATAATATATGCTAGACTTGTATAGTCTAACACCTAGCACAAAGATAAATTATCACAACATATAGACAATTAAAATAAATCTAATCATAATAGGGGTGAAACTTGCATAAACTACACATGTTAAGGATCAAAAGGTGTCAACTTGTTAAATGTCTCAATTTACATGATATGATCATAGCCCAAATCTATACATAAACTTGCATATGGGGTTTTTAGGCAACATAATGATGGTGTGAACTAGCATAGGATATCACATATGTCATAGCACAATTCTAGATGTCATAATAGATGTCTTGGCATATGTTCATAACTTTTCTAATCAATCTAACTTGCATATGTGACTTGTCATATAGATCAACATAACCCAAACATGATGATTTAATTAATATGAACTAACTAGCATAGATGGTAACATCATGGCCTTTTTAACATGTATGATTCATCACAACTTAGCATAGAAACTTTCAACATACATAACATCATCATAGCATGATTTACAACATATAAGATATCATCATCACATAACATTGGATTTACAATATACATGATAGCAAAAGGGGTTTACAACAACATACATGATAATTCACATCATCTACTCATAATCCATTCATAACTCAACCTAATTAAAATGATAATAATCTTGTTAAGATCATCATACTCACAATTTAGAGAAGAAAAGAGAGAGTTTTGCTTTGCTTTAGGGTTGAGAGAATTAGAATTGAATTTGCTTTTCTTCTTTCTTAATTGGCGGCGACTCCATTGATTTCCATGGCGACGGTAACTATTCTATTTTAATTAGGTTTAGGGTTAGCATTAGGATGTATTTATAGGTGTAGGAAGTTATTTAGGGCCATTAGATTAACCCTGAACCATGAGAACCAATCAAATACAAAATCTGCATTTGAGCGAATCGGCCCACGGGTTGACAGCCAAACACCCTGGATTAACCCCTAGTCGACCCAGCAAGGCTCGGGTCGACCTCAAAAATGGGTCGGTTCGGTTATTTCCCCTCCCAATTCGTTGTTTTGAACTTTTTCGCATATTTATTTATTTAATTTTTAATTTTTATATATATATCAATATATATATATTTCTCTGCGCAACCCATTTCACTTAATTCTTTTCTAAAAATTAAGTATACTTTAATTTGTGAATTTTAATGTTATAAAATTACGGGGTGTTACAATGTGCTTCCTCGAGAACCTTCTTTACTAAATCCCTTGTCTGTGGGACGCATAGTCTTCCGTCTCGCCTTAGCCAACCCTTATCGTCGATGGAGTATCTGCTGAGGTGACTTGAAGTCTCACCCCTAATTAGCCTATCAATCGTCTCCACAAGCTGAGGGTCTTCGCGTTGTGTTGTCCCTATTGAGTCCACTAAAGTCGGGCGTACTTCGAGAGATGCTAGCAAGCCCGGTACAAAATCGGAGGAGGGCCTAAAGTCAAAGCTGGCTATAAACTCTAGGCTTTGTCTTTCAACAAACAACGGGCTTAGGGTTAGTTTCTTTCGGCTCAATGCGTCTGCCACTACGTTACCTTTGCCCGGGGTGTAGGAGTTCTCGAAATCGTACGAGGCAAGAAACTCCATCCATCTCTGTTGCCTCAAGTTAAGGTTCTTCTATGAGAAAAGATATTTCAACGATTTATGGTCATTGTAAAGTTCGAACTTCTCACCTAGGAGATAATGTCGCCAAGACTTGAGTGCAAAGACGATGGCAGCTAACTCAAGATCGTGGGTCGGGTAGTTCTTTTCATGTGCTTTCAACTGCCTTCCACCATAAGCTACTACCCTTCCTTCTTGCATTAAGACAGCGCCTAGCCCTGTCCTACATGCATCTGTATAAACTGTGAACATCTTGCTTCCATCTGGCAACGTCAAAACTGGGGCTGTTGTAAGAGCCCTTTTTAGTCATTGGAAAGCAAACTCGCAATCCAAGTCCCAATTGAACACTAGATTCTTCTTTGTCAGCCTGGTGAGTGGAGCTGATATTTTTGTAAAGTCTCTGATGAATTTCCGATAGAAGCCTGCTAGCCCGAGAAAGCTTCAGACTTCTGTTGCGTTCTTTGGTGTCTTCCAATCCTGTACCGCTACTACCTTAGCAGGGTCCACAGCTAGCCCTTCTTTGGATACTATATGCCCAAGAAACCTCACTTCCTCTCTCCAAAAGTGGCACTTGGAGAATTTGGCTTTTAGATGATGGACTCGCAGAGTTTCCATGATTGCCCTTAGGTGCTGAGCATGCTCTTCCTCATTCTTTGAGAAGATCAAGATATCGTCTACGAAGACCACCACGAACTTGTTGAGGAATTCTCTGAACACCCTACTCATCAGGTCCACGAAGTAAGCGGGTGCGTTTGTCAAGCCAAAAGGCATGACAAGCCATTCAAAGAAGCCGTCTGGGGTTCTGAATGCCGTTTTATCGATGCTATCTTCAGCCACCCTTAGCTGATGAAAACCGGTCGCCAAATCGAGTTGGGAGAAAACAAACGCTCCTACAAGCCGATCAAACAGATCGTCAATTCTGGGGAGAGGGTGCCTATTCTTTTTCGTTAGCTTGTTGAGCTCCCTATAGTCAACACACAGATGGAGTGAACCATTCGCCTTTGTAGCGAACACCACTGGAGCGCCCCATTCTGAAATGCTCCTTCTAATGAACCCCTTCTCTAGAAGCTCTTTAATCTGTTTACTGAGCTCCTTCCTTTCCCGTGGAGCCATGTGTCTAACGGGCAACGTAACGGGCTTTGCATTATCTACAAGATATATGCGGAAGTCTATCTCCCGCTTCGGAGGTAAGCCCTTCACCTCTTCGAAGACATCCGGATATTCCCGGACCACTCTAACCGATTGCAAACTTTCAACAGAGGCATCTAGTGATTCAAGATAACTAAGCATAACCGCATACGAGGGATTACAAGTAATTTCCAGAGTGTTACCGAGTTGGGTCAGAAGCCTAACCACCCTTTTCTCACAATCCAGGATGGCACCATTACTGGATAGCCAATCCATGCCCAAAATCAAACCATTTCCCGAGAAGCCCAAAACAAAGGCACTACATCTAAATTCTACGCTTAGAATAGAAATTTTCAATCCCACACAGATCATAGACAAATGAGCTGGGCCCCCAATTGGGTTTGAAACAATTAAGGGGTCCTCTACCATACTAGTTTCTAGGTGCAGAGATTCTACTAATGCAGATGAGATAAAGGAGTGTGATGCGCCAGAATCAAATAAAGTGCGAACTGGGTGATCATAAAGATAAACTACACTTTCTACAGAAGTATTTATACCTCGCTGTTGCAGAGGTGGCGCTTCTAGCACATGAACCTGTGCCCCTAAGGTGGATCCATCCCTCTGCCCCTGCCCTCGTTTCTTTGGGCAATCCTTAGCCATGTGGCCTGTCTCACCGCAAGAAAAGCACCCACCATTCATCTTGGCCTTCTTTTTCCGGCAATCTTTCACTAAGTGCCCCACTTTGCCACAGAAATTACACTTCCTCTTCTCTTTGTTGTCTTTCCCGCCCTTCTTAAAGTCTGTCTTCTTAGGCTGTAAACCCTCTTTCTTCCCTTGAGAGCTTTCTGCCTTTGTCTCCTTCTTGCCCTTATCCTCTTCGTTCAGCAATGCCATCTGCACCAACCTTTCATACGTAGCTCCCATGGGTATATGGGTCATGGCCAAACTGTGTAATGGCTCATTCAATCCTTTGACAAAGCGGAGAGCCTTCTTGTGCGGAGTGTTGACTAGGTCTAGTCCGAACCTAGCCAGCTGATCGAACTGATTAACATACTCTTTGACTGTCATATTCCCTTTCTTAAGAAATAAGAATTTTTCCAACTGAAGACTCCTTTCAGCTTCTGAGAGAAATTTATCCTCAAACCTTGCCCTAAAGTCCTCCCATGTTTCCACTAGTCTTTCTGCATTGGTAACTTCCCACCAGTAGGAAGCCTCGCCTTTAAGTTGCCATACTGCCAGTTGTACCTTCTGCCTATCTTCTACCTCAAAGATGATGAATAAGTCCTCGGTTTCCTTTAGCCAATTCCTGGCTGCCACGAAGGATTCGGTTCCATGAAAGTCCTTTCCTCCCATAGCTTTAAATCTTTGCATATCTTAGCAAAAGTATTACCCCGCGGAGGAGGTGCTGCTGCAGCTGGATGATTTCCCGCAGCTGGGGGAGGAGGAACGGTAGGACCTGGCTGAGTGGCCCTCGCTTCTAAGAATCGTCTGAACCAACCAGGTATTGGTACACCCTCTGGCAAGTTAAGTTCTTCGGACATGCTGAAACAAAAAGGATAGATTCAAAACGAAGGATAAAAGATGGTACCAATGGCTTTGGGGGACTTTGCCTTTTTAAAATAAAATAACATTTTATCTTTAAAAATGCTTCTTTAAATTTTTCTTTTTTGGAAATGAATTTTTCAAAACTTTTTTTTTTCTTATCTGGTAAACCTATGCTTTGATACCAAGTGAAACACCCCACCTCCGTTAGGGTCACTCTCAAAGGGAATGCCCTAATTTTGGTGGAGGTTTATAAGTATAAGTCACAGATACACAAGACATATATAAATACACATATTTTTGAATAGCGGAAAATAACATCAATTTTTATTTCAGCAAAATACGTGTTACACAAACCATGTCATAATTGTCTTACAATACTTCCAAAAACCATTACATTTTCATAACTGTCTTGATTTCATAACTTAAAGAAGCATAAAAACAAAAGTAAACTGCATAAGTCCCCATAGTTGCAATCCAAAGCCATAGTCCAAAACGAAAGAGATCCAAGCAATACAATCTTTCTCTTCAAGCTGGATGTGAAAACTGGTCAAGCTGCGGTATTCCCTCCCTGTGAACCTGGGGGGGGGGGGGGGGGGGGGAACGAAAGAAAAGTAGAGTCAGACATAAAGCCTGAGTAAGTCTAGGACTATTCAGTCTATGAATAAAGAACTGGGCATGATAAGTATAAACTGGAAATGGGAAAGCACCATAAACTAAGTTAAGTTGTCTAGGGTCGAATATACTTATCGTACCCCATATTAATCTCTGTACCCATATAAACTAGTTTCCAACAGGCACCCCGAAATCAGGGTGAAGTGATCCATTTCTGACGATCGGCTCCTACTCGCATAGTTACATGTGTCTTACGGCCCCCGATGTTGTAGTTACCTATGCTGGTCCCACCATGGGGTGTATCAAGTCCCATGGTGGCGGCCCGACACAATTCTAGAATGCACAGGTATACTACTGGTGCCCAGTGCCTTATTTTTCTGCGCCGGAGTGTGTGCACGCCCGCACCCCGTTAGAACCTACACTGCTGCACCACCGCCGTCGATTTGATCTCTTACAGTCAGCCCAGTAATCGTGCCCCACCCTGCCTAGTTCAGGGTATCCTGATACACCTTGTAGGGTTACTGCTGAAAAGGGTCCCCCGCTACTAGGTTTTCTATTTCTAGCCAACATGCTAAGTTGGTTAAGTGTTTTGTAAACCTAACCCCCAATCAGTCTGTATAGTTTAGCATGTTCCATTTTTGATTAAGTATTAATTCAATTTACTTAATCCTACCAATCTTGACTCAGCCTTAATTGTCTTATTAAAGCCTCGACCTCTCACATTAGACAGATATTGTTGTGGCTGCCTGTTGCCGGTTGGGTCTGGGAAGTCTTACGCCACAACTCAGTCTAACCTCGGGTCCTTATGGGGCTCCATGTTTAACCACCCACATTGGATAGGTATTGTTGTGACTACTGTACAGCCGGGCGGTTCCGGGCAGGTTTACATCACAACTCAATCCAACCTCGGGTTAAACACATCGTATTTTCTAAATTTACATTTTTAGTCTCTTTTCTTTTTATATGTAAATATTTGTGGCCCATTATTCAAATTCATCTTTATTGGGTAAAATTAATTTTCACCACTTAATTGTTTTTCAAGGTCGTTGGCATGCGTCAAACATGCCAACACATATGTTCTATATTTTAACCCAAACGTTATTACCCCCGTTTTATACGTTCGCTACAATATAACATATGTTGGGTTTAACAATTAAACCCAACTTAGCCACATGAAAAGGGGAGGCTTAGAACATGGTGTTTATATATTCTAAGTAACATAAAAAGGGGAGTGTGAACGCATGAACTTGCAACATAGCGAACTAATTAACATAAATTTGGCACTTGTGAACTTGCATTGTAATAGCATATAATCATGGCATAAACATACCTAAACATGAAATCATGGTTTTTGATCTATTCATATAATCATGGCATAAACATACCTAAACATGAAATCATGGTTTTTGATCTATTCATATAATCATGGCATAAACATACCTAAACATGAAATCATGGTTTTTGATCTATTCATATAATCATGGCATAAATATACCTAAACATGAAATCATAGTTTTTAATCTATTCATGCAAACTTGCAATTGGAATGTAAATCTAACTTAGCTATGTGTCACATATATTATCATATGATTTTGATAACAATATAGGCCTAAAACATGTTTTTCAATTAGGCATAACACCAAACATAGTCTAGTCATGTTCATAGAGTCAACACAAGTTCACAAAGATGCTTACTTTTGTCTCTAATACAAAAGTATGGTTTTACACTTGAATCATGATGCCAATTCCAACATAAATTCACATAAGTCATAATACCCAAATGGATCCAACTACACTAAAAGTGATTATAATATATATTATGTTGGCATAATAGTGAATCATATACTTGCACGAATCTCAAATAAACTACCACGAACATGTAGTTGTTAACTTTCAACATGAATCACATACTTGCAAATATCCAATCGTTATACCACAACGTCCCAAATCGTTTAGAATCAAAGCAACATACAAATATGAATTATTATCACCACAAATCAAATACAATTCTATTTCTCATTTTACACAAATCAAAACACAATTATTTATTCACATCGGAATAGCACTCTACTTACAACGTATGACGAATCTTCAATTCAGGAATCTGAATTCTGAATTTGGAGATGTTATCCTTTGTTGTAGGCGTTGTTTTGATTTAGTTGTCGTTGCTTTAAGCTTTTGAATTGTCTCCTAATCGTCTCTCTATTTCGACGACTATTCCTAGTCTTTCCTCAGCAGCATGACAGTCTCATTCTCATTTTTATTTGTATGAATTAGGTGGAGTCTTAGGTCCTTTTTATAGAGTTTGTGAATTGATTAGGACCGTCGATGGAGCTTGGATTAATATTAGCCATTCATTTGAAGGAGAGACCAATCAGGAGATGACACCTAGCCCTAGTGACAAGGCAAGGCTTAGGAATTCGGCTAAGCACAGACCAGGCCAGCCAGGGGGGCTGGGTTCGACCTGGCTCAGGGGCCAGGTCGACTCCCCAGTCGACCCCCAGGTCGACTCTAGAGTCGACCTGGCCTGGGGCAGGTCGACCCCCATGTCGACTCCCAGGTTGACCTGGCCTGGCAGGTCGACCTGGTGCGTTGGGCGGGAACTTTTACTGCCTACTCTGATTGGGCTGAAATTCAAATCTGTTTTCGAAATTTGAATTTTCTGAAACTTCATCGGGCCATAATTGGGTCATACGGGCTCCGCTTTTTGAAAACTCGGACTCTATTTCGTGTAACACCCCGAATTTCAATTAACACTAATGGTTAGTAATTAAAGTATAATTAATCTCAGATGTGAGAATCAGGGGAAACGGGCTGCGTCATTGCGTTCGTCTCGGAAAAATACGCGAAATAGAGTCCGAGTTTGCGTAAAACGGGTACCGTATGAAAGAGATATGGACGAACGAATTTAGGCAGAAAAACCGAAAACAAGCAAGAATGCACTGGCGCACTTGTGAAGTGCGCCAACACAAAAATGCACTGGCGCACTTGTGAAGTGCGCCAACACATTTTTACACTGGCGCACTTGGGAAGTGCGCCCATGTCGGGACAGGAAACCTGCACAGTTTCTAGAGAGTTCTGTGGTTGGGTGCACCAGTTTGGGGTTTGGGCTTGGTCTTAGGGCTGGTTTCTGGAAGGTTCCGAAATCTAAGGGTCCTAATCTAATTTAGGGTTAATCTAATGGCCTAAAACACTTGCCTAATCCTATAAATAAGATCCTAAGCTAGCCCTAAATGGTCATAATCCTATCTCCTAACTAAACTATGCCAAAATTTTCTATGATCATGGCCTCCACTCAAAACCCTAGCCTCCATCCTATATCTAAACTATTTCTATGAAGGCTTTCATGTGCATACAAGCATCTTTGAGTTGTATGAGTGATCATTGGCTTGCATTCATCATCAAGTTGCAAGCTTTATGTTCAAGGCTAGAGTTTTTGGGTGATTTGTGGCAAGGGTTTGCTTATTGGAGTTTAGTGGTGAGTTTCTATAGACTTAACAATCAATTGTTAAATTGATTATGATAGGATATGATAAGATATGGCTATGTTTGTGGAATCAATGTGTTTATGCAAGTTTAGTATAGTGTATGTTGTGTGCTATATGCAAGTTTAATGCTATGTTTTATGATGCAAAACACTATGTTGAACATTGATTCATATGTAACATGTTATGCAAGCTATATGGGAGATTATATGCAAGTCTATATGTAACATGTTATGCAAGTTATGTATTTGGTTTTATGCATGCTAAGTATTTGGTTTTATGCATGCTATGTATGTGGTTTTATGCATGCTAAGTATTTGGTTTTATGCATGCTAAGTGTTTGGTTTTATGCAAGTTTGTCTCTTTTTATGATATGCATAATATATGCAAGTTTGTCTCTAAGTATGGCATGTTATGCAAGTTCATATGCAAGTTATGATACATATTCATATGCAAGTTATGATGCAAGTTCATATGCAAGTTATGATACATGTTCATATCCAAGTTATGATGCAAGTTCATATGCAAGTTATGATGCAAGTTCATATGCAAGTTTATGTGCAAGTTCATATGCAAGTTGTCTCTTTTATGATATGCATAATGCAAGTTTGGGTTAAATATTAGTTGGGTTTAATGTATGTTCATATATGCAAGTTGACACCTTTTGAACCCATGATAAAGTTACATGCTATGTTGGCTAAACCCATGACCTTTGTGATGAATCTTCCCTTTATTATGTCATGTTATGAGAACGAACTACGTGGGGAACGATGGGGTTAATATGCATGTTAATAAAATGATGTGAAATGGGTATGATTAATCATACCACAAATTAAATGGACGTAATTGGGAATTTACCTATTAAGTTAGGTCTACCCATATTATGGAGTTGGGAATTTACCTATTAAGTTAGGTCTACCCATACTATGGAATTGGGAATTTACCTATTGAGTTAGGTCTACCCATATTCTTAAAAATGTGTAATTAATTAGGCATAATTAATTCAAATTATGGGGGTGATTAATTAGGTGTAATTAATTAACTAAGACACGAGGTTGGACCCTTTTGTAGCGGAAGTCTGCCCGGAACCGACCGGCCATCCAGCAGCTACAAATGATTGGCCCAATGTGAGAGGTCTTAGTCATAAATTAAATACGTGATTAAAGTAAAGACACGAGGTTAGACCTTTTTAAGACAGAAGTCTGCCCGGAACCAACCGGCATATCCAGCAGTCATAAAAGATGGTCTAATGTGAGAGGTCTTTATGAGGTCATGATCTTAATTAATTAAGAAACACTTAACCATATTAGCATGTAGAGGGACATGAGGGGTTAAGTGGGTGCCTTGGGTGGCATGTGGAAATCTAGTGGGTTGCCTTGGGTGGCAATAGAAAATACGATTAGAATACTTAACCAAAGAGGAACATGTAATTAAACATGGGTAAAGGGTTAAGTAAGTGCTTTGGGTGGCATGTGGAAATCTAGTGGGTGCCTTAAGTGGCAATTGATATATGATTAGATGACTTAACCAAACCTTAACATGTAGGTGGGCATGATTATAAAAGGGGTTAAGTGGGATACACTAGATAAAATAACAAGCTTAGGTGGTAGCTTGTGGGGGCCCATTTCAACCAATATCCCAAACGTATCTTAGTGGGCTCGACTCTAGTCGAGTGACGGGACACGCATATTGGGCTTGACTATAAGAGGCCAAAATGGGTTAGCGGTGGCAACGCATGACCAACGGGTTTCATATGCGTGTGTGGACCCGGGCTGGTAAATAAGACGTTGTTGCATCGTGTAGGTATAAAGCCGTGCACCGTTGATATTATCAGGTTGCCACTTTGGGGAATGATACACCCCATTGTGGGACCAGCACGGGTATCTACGTTAGGGAGCCGATCGAATGGGGAGTAGTGTGTACACCTAGTGGATTGTAGGGCCCCGTGGCGTCTACTTAGTCACCTAGGGGTACGCGAGAACTATTAAGTTAATTTTATAAGTCCATGGGTGGGATCAACCATTAAGTTAGGAATGACTGGTGTGGTGCAGTGTAGGAATTACCCTTGGGTGGGTAGATCTGGGGTGGTGTAATCCAGTAATTATCCTTGGGTGGATAAATGCGTCTTTTCGGTTATCTTAGTACATCCTGTGTTTAGTTGGCTACTTAGTGTAGTCATTATCCCCAGAGGTACCGTACCTTGTTTATATCATACCCTAATTACTTTAATGATTGTATTGTTAGGGTTATAGGACTCACTCAGACTTATGTCTGACCCCGTTGTTTCTTTATCTTTTTCCCAACCCTCAGGTTTGCAGAGTGGGCCTAGCACTAGTGGGCTTTGATCAGACTGCTTTATCTATCTTTTGGAGCTTGGACCGTGGATGTAAAGCTCAGTCTATCTTTTCTATTATGGCTATTAGGTTATGTAGTGGGATTATGTACTTTCGTTTTTATCAGGATGGATATTATGTACTTGACTCTTATTTATGGTTTTGGTGTAACCAAACATGTTTTACTTTCCGCTGAAATGAAATGATGTTTTAAATTCTCAAGTATTACTTATATCTGTCTTGTTGTAATTTTTCTGTTCTATATTCACTTAAAATACTCCACCGATGTTATGGCATTCCCTTAGTGAGTGACCGTAGCGGGTGTGGGGTGTTACACGTGGTATCAGAGCTTAAGGTTACCAGAACAGATAAATTTTTTAGAAAAACTATTTTCTAAGAATATTTTTGAAAGGAGTATTTTCAAAAACATGTCTTTTAAGAGAAAAGTTTTTGAAAGAAAAGCATAATCCCCAATAGCCATATCTATATCTTTCGAATTCTCCGTTTTGAATCTCTTCCTCTCTCGTTTTGAGTTTCCCCTCCGCGTATAGATGACCGTTCTAAGATAGATAAGAACGGAAAACCACTTCAAGGGACTTAGACATTAGTCGGATTAGAAGTTGGTTCAAGAAGGAGGAGGACTGGTAGGTATCTATTGGATAGACGATAGGAGGAAGGCTTAAATAGTTGTTTGGTTAATGAAGGATGAAACCTCATTGGTGGGAGGTTACGAGTGGAGAATGGGAAGAAGAAGACGAGTAGTTATCCTTTTGGAGGAATGGGACACCGTATTAGGATTGTCCAAAGGGGCATGGGCAAGGTATGGAATCTCCTGGAGGGTAGTTGTATTCCCTCGCGGCTAGTGTACCAGATGTGGATAGGACCGTCTAGGTTGGAATTTGGATTTCTTTATTAACCGGTTCGAACTTTATTAGATTCTGACGCATCGAGTTCGTTTATCTCATCATTGTTAGTTGAGTCACTGCACTTAGACACCAATTTGGTAGATGATCCCTTAGTTGTTTCAAACCCAATTGGGGCTCCATGATGTGTTTGGGTTTGAAAGTTTCTATACTTAGCGTTGAGTTTAGATGTGATGCTTTTTGGGCTTCACGGGCTATGGGTTAGTTTGGGCATGGACTGGTTATCCAGTAGGGGTGCCGTTCTTGATTTTGAAGGGAGAGTTGTTAGGCTTATGACCCGCTTGGGTAACACTCTCGAGATCTCTTGTAATCCCATGGAATCTGTTATGCTAAGTTATCTAGAATCGCTTGACACGTCGGTCGAGAGTTTGCGATCTGTTAGAGTGGTCCGGGAATACTCGGATGTGTTTGAGGAGGTGAAGGGCTTACCTCCGGAGCGGGAGATTGACTTCCGAATATATCTGGTAGACAATGCTAAACCTGTATCTTTACCAATGCGCCACATGGCTCCTCGCGAGAGGAGGGAACTCCATAAGCAAGTAGGGGAGTTGCTTGAGAAGGGGTCCATAAGACAAAGTATATCGGAGTGGGGTGCTCCAGTAGTTTTTGCTACGAAGGCGGATGGGTCCCTCAGACTTTGTGTAGGCTAAAGAGAGCTAAATAAACTCACAAAGAAGAATAGACACCCATTGCCGAGGATTGATGATCTCTTTGATCAGTTGGTTGGTGCCTCAGTATTTTCGCAAGTTGGACTCAGCCACGGGGTTTCGTCAGTTGAGAGTGGCTGAGGATAGTATAGAGAAGATTGCCTTTAGGACTCCGGATGGTTTTATGAGTGGCTGGTGATGCCATTTGGTTAGACGAACGCCTCTACATACTTTGTTGATTTGATGAGAAGGGTGTTCAGGGAGTACCTAAATAAGTTCGTGATGATCTTGGTGGATGACATCTTGGTCTTTTCTAGGGGCGAAATAATTTTTCGTATGTGCTCAATAGGTTGAGCAAATCCAGTTATGGGATAAACGGTGGTTTTGGAGCGAGACTGGCAAGGACATCCAGAATTTGACAAGGGCTTAATTATTTAGCCATTTTTACTAGTATCATCTCACGTAGGTCGTCTGAATTCGAAGGAGGTATCCCTTGGGTGTTTGTCTGATATTGGTTTAGGCCTTTGGGGCTTGCATTTGGGGGATGTCGAGTTCGACTAGGGTGGTCTGCGTGAGAGATGGATAGTTGTGACGATTTTGCATGGGAGAATATCCTGATTTTCTCTAGAAGTAGAGAAAAGCATGCCCTACATCTTAGGGAAGTGTTGGAGACTCTTTGAGCGCATTGTCTTAAGACAACAAAGGAGGATGGAATTCTTAGCATCCTATGAGTTTGAGATAGCGTATACCCCTGGCAAGGGTAACGTGGTGGCAGACGCCTTAAGCAGAAAAAAGGCTGTCTTTGAGTCCATTGTTCGTGGAATGGCGAAGCTTGGAGTTTAATTCTATGTTTGACTTTAGACCTTCCGTTGAGTTTGTACCCGGTTTGCTAGCCTCCTTGGAGGTTAGGCCTACTCTTTTGGGGCGGATTGGCGAGGCACAGCGAGACGACCCACAGTTGGTTGAGTTAGTAGAAAAGCTCATAAGGGGGGGAGTCGTCCAGCCATTTGGGTAGGTACACCCTAGATGGTAAGGGGTGGTTGCGTAGAGACGGTAGACTTTGTGTACCGCAAGACGAGGGTTGAGGAAGGCTATACTTGATGATGCACATCGTTCGAATATGACCATTCATCCTGGTAGGGACAAGATGTACCAAGACATGAAGAGAGTTTTCTTCTAGGCCGGTATGAAGAAAGATGTGGCCGAGTATGTGGCTAGATGCTTAGTGTGCCAACAAGTTAAAGCGGAGCAAAGGAAACCCGGTGGGTTGCTACACCCATTGGAAGTTCCGCAATGGAAGTGGGATAGTGTCTCGATGGATTTCATCGATGGGTTACCGAGATCGAGGAAGGACAATACAGGAATTTGGGTTGTGGTAGACAGACTTACCAAGAGTGCCCATTTTATACCCGTGAAGAGTAAGAGGACCGCTCCATGGCTTGCTTCAGTCTATGTTAGAGAGATTGTTAGATTGCATGGTGTATCATCCAGCATTGTGAGTGATCGAGATCCTATCTTCACTAGTGAGTTTTGGAGAAGTTTGCAAGAGGCGGTAGGGACTCAGTTGTGTTTGAGCACCGCATATCATCCTCAGACGGACGGCCAGACTGAGAGGGTGAATCGTGTCCTAGAAGACCTTTTGAGGCTTTGTATCTTAGATTTTGGTGGTACATGGGAAGAGCATCTTCCATTGGTGGAGTTCGCATATAATAACAGCTTTCAGTCCAGTATTGGTATGGCTCCTTTTGAAGCTCTTTATGGAAGGCCTTGTCGATCACCTACATGTTGGTGGGAATCTACGGATAAGATCTTGCTTGGGCCTGATATGGTTAGGGAGACTTCTGAGAAGATTGACTTGATTCGAAGAAGGATGAAAGCAGCGCAGGATAGGCAAAAATCTTATGCGGACAAGAGGAGGACGGACCTTGAGTTTGAAGTAGGGGACATGGTCTTTGTCAAAGTGTCTCCGTTACGAAATGTGGTTCGCTTTGGATCTGTTGGGAAGTTAGCACCAAGGTTCGTAGGGCCGTTTCCTATTAAGGAAAGGATTGGACGGATGGCATATAGGGTGGAGTTGCCCGACAGACTTAGTGGTGTTCATGATGTATTCCATGTATCACATTTGAGGAAGTGCTTACATGAGACCGCAGAGGTGGTAGAGCCGAGCTTGCTTAGAGAAGAGGAAGTAGAGCGTGATACGACTATTAGACGAGCTCCTACTCGCATCCTTGGGTCAGAAACTAGGAAGTTGAGGAACAGAGAAGTTCAGCTAGTTAAAGTGCAATGGGTAGATGACGAAAGCAATGCTACTTGGGAGACGGAAGCGAAGATGCGTTCTTTGTACCCATTTCTTTTTGAGGGTATGTCCTTTGAACGTCTCCTTTATCGTTTGTCTAGTGCTTATCTTATCTTTAGTATGTCCTCTCATTAATACCTTTGACCTTTAGATAGGGTAAATCTATGGTTGAAACATGTGTTTGAGACATGTTATGTTTGATGGATGCGTGTGGATGCAAGTGGTTGCTAGTGGTTGCTCGTGGATGCATATACACACACTCTAGACACTAGATCGGCTCAATCACTTCATATGGCATATTGCATAAAATTGTGTGTAGGAAGCTATATTTATGGATGTATAATGATTGTGTTATCATATGGATGATGCATTTTGGTGAATGATTGTGCACTCATGTAGATATTGTATGTGTCGATAGGGTTCTCTCGCATACATAATGGATGCATGGCACTATCATGGTTTGCATATGTTCATACATTAGATAGGGAACATATACACACACTTTTTGCATATGCTCATACATCATTAGAAACTGTTTTAAGGACAATGGATGCCCGTGTTTGATGGATTGAGTAGATGGTTGTTTGGATGGTAGGATATGCATTCTCCTTAGCTTAGAGATTTCGGGGACGAAATCCTTTAAGTAGGGGAGAATGTAACACCCCGAATTTCAATTAACACTAATGGTTAGTAATTAAAGTATAATTAATCTCAGATGTGAGAATCAGGGGAAACGGGCTGCGTCATTGCGTTCGTCTCGGAAAAATACGCGAAATAGAGTCCGAGTTTGCGTAAAACGGGTACCGTATGAAAGAGATATGGACGAACGAAGTTAGGCAGAAAAACCGAAAACAAGCAAGAATGCACTGGCGCACTTGTGAAGTGCGCCAACACAAAAATGCACTGGCGCACTTGTGAAGTGCGCCAACACATTTTTACACTGGCGCACTTGGGAAGTGCGCCCATGTCGGGACAGGAAACCTGCACAGTTTCTAGAGAGTTCTGTGGTTGGGTGCACCAGTTTGGGGTTTGGGCTTGGTCTTAGGGCTGGTTTCTGGAAGGTTCCGAAATCTAAGGGTCCTAATCTAATTTAGGGTTAATCTAATGGCCTAAAACACTTGCCTAATCCTATAAATAAGACCCTAAGCTAGCCCTAAATGGTCATAATCCTATCTCCTAACTAAACTATGCCAAAATTTTCTATGATCATGGCCTCCACTCAAAACCCTAGCCTCCATCCTATTTCTAAACTATTTCTATGAAGGCTTTCATGTGCATACAAGCATCTTTGAGTTGTATGAGTGATCATTGGCTTGCATTCATCATCAAGTTGCAAGCTTTATGTTCAAGGCTAGAGTTTTTGGGTGATTTGTGGCAAGGGTTTGCTTATTGGAGTTTAGTGGTGAGTTTCTATAGACTTAACAATCAATTGTTAAATTGATTATGATAGGATATGATAAGATATGGCTATGTTTGTGGAATCAATGTGTTTATGCAAGTTTAGTATAGTGTATGTTGTGTGCTATATGCAAGTTTAATGCTATGTTTTATGATGCAAAACACTATGTTGAACATTGATTCATATGTAACATGTTATGCAAGCTATATGGGAGATTATATGCAAGTCTATATGTAACATGTTATGCAAGTTATGTATTTGGTTTTATGCATGCTAAGTATTTGGTTTTATGCATGCTATGTATGTGGTTTTATGCATGCTAAGTATTTGGTTTTATGCATGCTAAGTGTTTGGTTTTATGCAAGTTTGTCTCTTTTTATGATATGCATAATATATGCAAGTTTGTCTCTAAGTATGGCATGTTCTGCAAGTTCATATGCAAGTTATGATACATATTCATATGCAAGTTATGATGCAAGTTCATATGCAAGTTATGATACATGTTCATATGCAAGTTATGATGCAAGTTCATATGCAAGTTTATGTGCAAGTTCATATGCAAGTTGTCTCTTTTATGATATGCATAATGCAAGTTTGGGTTAAATATTAGTTGGGTTTAATGTATGTTCATATATGCAAGTTGACACCTTTCGAACCCATGATAAAGTTACATGCTATGTTGGCTAAACCCATGACCTTTGTGATGAATCTTCCCTTTATTATGTCGTGTTATGAGAACGAACTACATGGGGAACGATGGGGTTAATATGCATGTTAATAAAATGATGTGAAATGGGTATGATTAATCATACCACAAATTAAATGGACGTAATTGGGAATTTACCTATTAAGTTAGGTCTACCCATATTATGGAGTTGGGAATTTACCTATTAAGTTAGGTCTACCCATACTATGGAATTGGGAATTTACCTATTGAGTTAGGTCTACCCATATTCTTAAAAATGTGTAATTAATTAGGCATAATTAATTCAAATTATGGGGGTGATTAATTAGGTGTAATTAATTAACTAAGACACGAGGTTGGACCCTTTTGTAGCGGAAGTCTGCCCGGAACCGACCGACCATCCAGCAGCTACAAATGATTGGCCCAATGTGAGAGGTCTTAGTCATAAATTAAATACGTGATTAAAGTAAAGACACGAGGTTAGACCTTTTTATGACAGAAGTCTGCCCGGAACCAACCGGCATATCCAGCAGTCATAAAAGATGGTCTAATGTGAGAGGTCTTTATGAGGTCATGATCTTAATTAATTAAGAAACACTTAACCATATTAGCATGTAGAGGGACATGAGGGGTTAAGTGGGTGCCTTGGGTGGCATGTGGAAATCTAGTGGGTTGCCTTGGGTGGCAATAGAAAATACGATTAGAATACTTAACCAAAGAGGAACATGTAATTAAACATGGGTAAAGGGTTAAGTAAGTGCTTTGGGTGGCATGTGGAAATCTAGTGGGTGCCTTAAGTGGCAATTGATATATGATTAGATGACTTAACCAAACCTTAACATGTAGGTGGGCATGATTATAAAAGGGGTTAAGTGGGATACACTAGATAAAATAACAAGCTTAGGTGGTAGCTTGTGGGGGCCCATTTCAACCAATATCCCAAACGTATCTTAGTGGGCTCGACTCTAGTCGAGTGACGGGACACGCATATTGGGCTTGACTATAAGAGGCCAAAATGGGTTAGCGGTGGCAACGCATGACCAACGGGTTTCATATGCGTGTGTGGACCCGGGCTGGTAAATAAGACGTTGTTGCATCGTGTAGGTATAAAGCCGTGCACCGTTGATATTATCAGGTTGCCACTTTGGGGAATGATACACCCCATTGTGGGACCAGCACGGGTATCTACGTTAGGGAGCCGATCGAATGGGGAGTAGTGTACACACCTAGTGGATTGTAGGGCCCCGTGGCGTCTACTTAGTCACCTAGGGGTACGCGAGAACTATTAAGTTAATTTTATAAGTCCATGGGTGGGATCAACCATTAAGTTAGGAATGACTGGTGTGGTGCAGTGTAGGAATTACCCTTGGGTGGGTAGATCTGGGGTGGTGTAATCCAGTAATTATCCTTGGGTGGATAAATGCGTCTTTTCGGTTATCTTAGTACATCCTGTGTTTAGTTGGCTACTTAGTGTAGTCATTATCCCCAGAGGTACCGTACCTTGTTTATATCATACCCTAATTACTTTAATGATTGTATTGTTAGGGTTATAGGACTCACTCAGACTTATGTCTGACCCCGTTGTTTCTTTATCTTTTTCCCAACCCTCAGATTTGCAGAGTGGGCCTAGCACTAGTGGGCTTTGATCAGACTGCTTTATCTATCTTTTGGAGCTTGGACCGTGGATGTAAAGCTCAGTTTATCTTTTCTATTATGGCTATTAGGTTATGTAGTGGGATTATGTACTTTCGTTTTTATCAGGATGGATATTATGTACTTGACTCTTATTTATGGTTTTGGTGTAACCAAACATGTTTTACTTTCCGCTGAAATGAAATGATGTTTTAAATTCTCAAGTATTACTTATATCTGTCTTGTTGTAATTTTTTTGTTCTATATTCACTTAAAATACTCCACCGATGTTATGGCATTCCCTTAGTGAGTGACCGTAGCGGGTGTGGGGTGTTACATTTCGCGTATTTTTCCGAGACGAACGCAATGGCACAGCCCGTTTCCCTTGATTCATATTTTGAAATTTAATTCTGCCTTGATTTACGTTATAACATGTTATTTAAAAATACGGGTTGTTACAGATAAGAGGACTATTAACATATTGAAATCCTAGTTTAGGTTCGTTCTGGCAGCATGGGACTGATTGGGGAAGATAAGGGGCCTAATAACATATTGAAATCCTAGTTTAGGTTCGTTTCGGCAGCGTGGGGCTGATTGAGGAAGACAAGAGACATAATAAAATAATGAATGGGGACGTAATTACTCGAATAAAGGAATGCACTTAACATCTTCGCTAAATAGGCAAAAGGATAACAGATCAAGATTATGACAACGTAATTACTCGAATAAAGGAATCGAAAAAGGGACATCACCTAGCATTTCTCATCGGAAGGAAGTTCTTAACCAGCCTCGAGTTGGAGTATGACAAAACAAGCATAACGATGGGATCCCGGGGCAACAATAGCAATGCCACTCCTTTTGAAAGTCCAAGCGAGGCAAAGGATCACGAGAACAAAAAGAGACATTAAGTTGAGGAAACACATCAGCTATATTAGGAAGGGCTTTATGAGCACAAACATTCAAATAATAACACTCCAACTCTTTGAATCATCATAGAGAGATAAGGCATCCGTTCGAGGCCTTTAACTCAAGCAAGCAACTACTTTGGAATACACAAAAGAACCACAGTAATTCTCCATCAAAAGACACTCAATAACTCATTATAGTTTTGGGTAGCTCATCCTACCCTAGAGCTATAACTGACGTGAGAGCCATGTGATTCCCTTATTAATCCTTCGATTATGCATCTATGAGGTTCCTGAGACGACGAGGTGATCACTCACATTTATAAATACGACCTCAAGGGTCTAGAATCAAGACCGGCTTTTCTTATTCTAAAATTTTGTATTCGAATTCTGGAGTGTAAACCCTTGTTTCAAAGTCAATTCGGGGGTTTCTCAATTGTAACTCATAAATACTTGTACATGAATGAACTAAACAATAAAAGGAAAATCCGAAATACTTAGGAAAATATTGATTTCATCTATGTCTGGTGTACTACTTTTTCTATTGACCTTAACCCGAAAGGCATACATACCTGTAACAACCCACATTTTTATGCGTTTCAGTGCGTAAAAATGAGATATTATTTTCATACAAGGTCCTATCATTCTATGATTTTGTGAGATGACTATTAAAGACATTTCTCATTTTGAGATTTTTCTGTAACAATTTCACCCAGATAAAATCTTATTACGTCCATAACTTTTGAATCGAGAAGAATTTTCATTTGAAACTACTCCATTGGATCAGAATGACGTTTCTCTTTCCGTACAGTGGTCATATGTCAAAAATAGATTAACCATTTAGGAGATAAGGCTATTTGAATCATTTTTAGGACACAAATGGCTCATTTCTATCCATCTGGGCCCATTCTCAGGTAGCCTAGTGTGTATTTCAAGATTAGGGAGATACAAGGTTGAAATGAGTTACCATAACTTATTTTTATCATTTCATTTCCATTTCCTTCTTCCTCAAAGCTTCTACCTCCATTACAACAAATTTTTCTTCGCCTAAAACCTAAAATAAATTAAATCTAAATATAGAGGTTTGTAGATCTTGACTAGAGAAACACATTTGTGACTGCTAGGAGGGGAGATCTATTATGATTCATTAGTTTCTTTCGGATTTGAGATTTCATAGACACAAGTGAGTGATGTAATCTTATTTACAAAATTCTAATTTTCCTAATCTTAATGCAGTTCTGGAAAAGTTAAATATGTTAGGAATTTACAACTTTAGATTGCAACCATGAATTCAAAAGGTTAGGAGTTAGATTACTGTTTTTTCTTCAAAACCACTTGCAGATCTAAGAAAATCTATAAATTTTATGTTAGATTTAGATTTTATAATTCTATTGGAGCGATTGATTAGTTTGTATGTTATTTTAGATGATTTTATGTTTCGTTTATTGTGGATTGAATGTTTGGAAAATGCCTATAAATGGCGATTTAGAACTTGGATTTTGTGAAAAAGGCCATAAATTAAAGTTTCTAAGAATCATACCAAATTTGGAGGAAACGAGCTGGAAGCTCTTTAGGGGTTATATGGTAAATTTGGGGTTGTTTCGAGTTCGTGCAGCGAAGTTATGGTCGAAAAGGTCCAGTTCGACCAAAATTCAAAATTATCCAGAATTGGTTGAATTTTTTTAGGAGCTGGAAAATGTCTAGGGCAACCCACATTATAAATTTCAAGTCAATCGGATCTAAAATGAAGGACATATGGAGAAAAGAAATCTAGTCCAACATAGTCCGAATTGGCATTCGTTAAATCTGTTTCACCCTTCCTTAAAATTTAGAAATTCAAAATTGCTTAGAATTGGATGAATTTTTTTATGGGAGCTATAGCATGTTCTAAGGAGCCTACATTTCAATTTCAAGTCGATTGGATCAAAACTGAAGGAAATACGGCAAAAAAAAGCTCAGTTTGGCATTCCTTAAATCTAGGTCGGCCTTCCTTAAATCCAGGTCGACCTTCCTTAAATTTCGGATTGGCCTTCCCTAAAATCTGGTTCGGCCTTCCTTAAAATATGGATCGGCCTTCCCTAATATCCAGGTCGGCCTTCCTTAAAATCTTGGTCGGTGTTCCATAAATCCGAGTCGGTGTACTATCTTCAAGTGAACTTCAAATGGACATAATTTTTGCATACGAAGTTTGTTTTTGATGCTGATTTTTGCCTTGGAATCGTAGTGGTGAGCTCTACATTTTAGATAAGAGTAAAGAGGATAAACCTTAGATTTGAGCATTTTGGAATGCCAAGCATTTTGGAATGGCATACGCGGGATGGGTCATACCAACGGTTCTTTCTTCTCGAATAACGACTCCAATAACGACAAGTCGAACTCCTAGGGTGGAGCAATAAACTATGAGTTAATATGGAAAAAAAATTCAATGGAAGTTTGGGAGTAGGGTTGGACAACAGATGTAGTTGTTTAGGTAGTTC
Source organism: Allium sativum (assembly GCA_030737875.1). Taxonomy (NCBI): domain Eukaryota; kingdom Viridiplantae; phylum Streptophyta; class Magnoliopsida; order Asparagales; family Amaryllidaceae; genus Allium; species Allium sativum. The sequence continues at coordinate 837,353,809 of CM060916.1, forward strand.
TCGATTTGAGAACTTCAGAAGGAGTAGGAAAACGATCCCAAAGTAGCTCTTCAGTGGAGATACATATACAAAGGGATCATTAGCACATAGGTTTTGGCGGGTACTTGAAGAGCTAAGGCTTTTGCGTCTACCGAGTCTTCGACCTGCTGTAGATTGTAAGCCAGTCCGGAGGTTGCTCGTTGGATATAGGGGGTTAATCCAAGAGGACTCGTGAATAACACTTATTCTCATTCTCAACCAGACGGAGGTTTTTAGAAAGATGTTAACTGTTTCAACTTAGATAGGGTACATCTACCACCAAAGTAAACATCCAATATATCCAACGCATTGAGTGAGTCAATGTGAGAATGGATGATGTTTTCTATGCTTGTTTAAATCATTTATCACCTAGGGATGTCACTAGATGTAGGAGGCATTAACACAAAAATAGGTAATGCCAACGCAGAAATTTAGACACCCCAATCCTCAGACTTAGAGTACACCCATATTACTGATTTTATAAAGTAGTATATACATCTATGTACTAACTCTTTGGATGCAATAGGTCATGTATGGTTTACCATATTTTGTGTTTCATTTATTTTCTGTACTCCGAATTTTATCGCCCACATCAGATTTTGTCTGACCTAGACTTTTCTTCTTTGCTTCTTATTACGTTGGGTGCTCTCATATGAGAAGACCAAAGGCAGGTTAGGAGTGAGCACAAGTAGCTGATCGAGGGAAAAGAATGAGTTCATCCACATATTATTATATCTACTCTATCTCATTTCGTTGTTCACTATTGTAGGGCTCGGCAATTTCTTTATTGTTCTGCTTGGAGACAATTTCTATTGGAGTTATTTCTTTTGTATAACCCTGATTATGGTTTGTTGTTTTGAATCTGTTACTCTAATTTCTGGGATTCATTTCAGTTATTTACCGCCTCGCCGGTTTTATATTAGTATGTATTACTATTATATTTTATTCATGCGCTGAGTTATATGACAGGTTCTGTGTAATTTTAGTTCTTTTTTTGCTAAATGGTCACCTTACATTTCCCTTGATATCAAAAGTGTAGGGTGGTCGTTTCTTTTGGTATCAGAGCCTAGGTTATGATGTTTAACCTAGGGGATGAATAGAAGTATATATATACGTGATCATGTACTTATAAAGATATTTTGGTTTTCAAAACTGTATAATATATATAATATAGTATAATTCGGAGGTTAAGGTCATAGATTGGATCGATACTTGCAAGCAAATCTTTGTTGATTTTAATCTGGAAGATGCTATGAAGATAAAGATAGCATCACGTCAACTCCAAGAGCAAGCGATGAACTAATAGAGTGGGGCGAAGGTTGCTACACTAGAAGATGAGCTCATTTGGGATCATTTAAAGACACATTTTACGGTGAAGTTTTTTTTCGGTTGTCCATAAGTCGGCTTTGTTTAGGAAATTTTTCGAGTTAAGGCAGGGGGACGTGACTGTCTTCGATTATGTAGCTGAGTTTAGTACTTTGTCTAAGTACAAGATGTCTCTTATCAACACCGTACTAAAGAAGTATGAGAAGCTTATTCTTGGCTTGGATGATCATTTGGGGGAGAAGCTCTCGAATCATGTTAAGTAGACTTTTGAGTCTGTAGTTGGCAAGGCACTAAGGCATTGGTGTTGATCCTAAGGGAGAGCCAAAACTGCATGCAAGCAGTGGAGGTAAGAGGACCAATAAGAGAAATCCACCTTAGATTAAGGAAGGATAGAAGAAGAAGACAAAGTCCGGAGTAACTTGCTTTAACTGAGGAAAGGAAAGCCATTATAAGAATCAATGTCCTGGTGGCGAGCGGAGGTGCTATCTCTGTCCTAAGACTGGACATCTAAAGAAGGATTGTCTCCTCTATTTCAACAAGAAAAAAGGTCTACTTCATCCGACTAGTTCCGGGTTCGAGCAGGTTGTGAAATCATATGCTATCAATATTATTCCTAGTTCGTCGAATGCCTCTTTAACGAAGGAAAACGGAAAGAGCATTGCCATTCAAGCTGTGCTTTCCATTTTCAATATTCCAATTCATGTTTTATTTGGTAATGGTGCTTCCCATTTCTTTATATCTAGAGACTTAGTAGATAGATTAGGATTAGAACCCTAGAACGTTGAAAGATCTTTAGTAGTAACGAGACCATAGGTGTCCTCACCAGTCTCATTATGGTTTGTTATAATCTTGTTTTATTGATCATGGATGCTCTTTTGTATGTAGTTACTTTGTTTTGGTGTTTGCGGGTTTTGATACATACTTGGGATGGACTGGATGAGTAAGTTTGGAGTAGTAGTAGATTGTGAAAGGATGTTGATGATGATAGGGATATATGAAGAGTGGAGGGTAGTGGTAGGCCACTTACCAGTTGAGGAGGTAATGGCCAGTTATCTATAGTCGCTCCAGGTTCCAGACGATGAGTTGTCGACAATACCAATCGCTAAGGAGTATCTAGGTTTTCAAAGAAGTGATCGTACTCGCACGTAACAGAGAGATAGAATTCTATATTGACATGACAAAGGGCATCAGATTGATAGTGATGTCTTTGAGGAGGATGGCCCATAGAGATAAGAGAGAGATAGAGGTGAAGTGAATAATCTTTTAGATAAAGGTTTCATTTGGAGGAGTATATCTGAATGAGGTGCACCAGCCGTATTCACAACAAAGGCAGATGGTTCCCTTAGATTATATGTCGACTACCGTAAGCTAAATAAAGCGACGAGGAAGAATGAGTATCCTCTACAACATATAAATGAATTGTTTGATCAGCTTCATTGTGCGAGGGTGTTTTCAAAGTTAGATCTCGCTACTAGATTTCACTAGCTTAGAGTGGCCAAAGAGTGCGTACAAATAATGACATTTCGAACAACTATTGGGTTTTTTGAGTGGTTGGTAATGACATTCAGGCTAACCAATGCATCTTCCTACTTTGTGGATCTTATGAACCATGTCTTCATAGATGAGTTGAATAAGTTTGAGCTTGTGTTCGTGGATGACATCTTAGTCTATTCTCAGTTGGAGGAGGAATGGAAGACGCATTCGAGAATTATCCTTGGGTTGTTTAAGGAACACGAATTAAAGGCAAATTTTTCTAAATGCGACTTTTGGAGAAGAGATATGAGATTCTTGTGTCATGTTGTTTCAGAACAAGGAATCGCGGTAAATTCCATGATGGTTGCAATGATTCAGGTTTGGACTACACCCAAGAATGTAATAGATGTGAGGAATTTCTTAGGATTGGCAGGATATTGTCATAAGTTCATCCAAGATTTCTATAAGATAGCAGCACCATTAACCAACTTGACTAAGAAGAATCAAGCCTTTACTTGGAATGCTATATGTGAGCACACGTTTGTTAGTCTGATGGAAAAATTGACAAGTGCATCGGTGTTGGTTATTCTAAGTTGGAACGAGGATATAACAGTATACGCAAACGCTTGTGGTACCACATTAAGAGTGGTACAGATGCATAAAAGTAAGGTAGTAGTCTAGCTAGCAGACAGTTAAAACCGCATGAGAAGATCTATCCTACCAATGACTTGGAATGAGAAACGATTGTATTTGCACTTAATATACAGAGGCACTATCTTATTGGAGAGGTGTCTGAATTGTTTATCACTCACAAGTCGTTAAAGTACCTCTTTTCAAAAAAGGATCTTAATCTTCTCCAACATAGGTGTTTAGAGTTTTCAGCTTCTTATGACTTTGGAATAGCCTATACACTATGGAAAGATAATGAAGTCATTGATGCTTTGAGCAGATGACATGCCAGTTTAGGGGACATGTTCATTAAGTGGAAGCAGTTGGAATATATTGCAAGTTGTGATTTCCGAATGAGATATGAGTTGGATCCAGAGATGTTGGCAAGCTTGACTACCAGACTTACTTTGATCGAGAGAACTGGAGATAGTCGAAGGCATGATCCCAAGCTAAATGAGATCATCGCTAGATCCATGTCTGGGATTAAGTCAGAGGATATAAAGAAGTGTGAATTTGACCATAGTGGTTGACTCCATAAGAAGGGAAGGCTTATCGTCCCAGATATAGATGGTTCAAGAGAGAAAGTCAGTCGAGAGTGTCATTAATCAAGATTGACTATAATTCCCGATGGTAATAAGATGTACCGAAATATGAAGCAGACATATTATTAGGAAGGGATGAAGAAGGATGTTGGATTATTCATCTCTAAGTACATGAACTTCCAGTTGGTTAAGGTTGAACAAAAGAATCCTAGTGGTTTGATGAAACCACTAGAAGTTCCATAGTGGAAGTGGGAACAAGTATCGATGGACTACCGACACTCGGCTAGGGTATGATAGTATTTAAGTCACAGTTGATTGGTTGACCAAAAGAACTTGATTTACAACTGTTAAGTCCAAAAGGGTGGCAACTAAGCTGGACGATTTGTATGTGAAATGAATAGTACGATTCCATGATATATCGAAGATCAATGTGAGTAACCGAGATCTATTATGGATTTTGGAGAAGCTTACAAGAGGCACTAGGGACTGAGCTGCACTTTAGTACAACTTATCACCCTCAAACTGATGGTCAGACCGAGAAAGTGAATAGTATCTTAGAAGATCTTCTCATGCTTTCATAAAAGACTTAGGAGACTCATCAAACTATCATTTGCATCTTGTGAAATTCACATACAATAATAATTATCAGTAAAACATTGGTATAACACCATTTAATGCATTATATGGACAACCGTGTAATGCTCCCTTATGTTGGTTGGAGGTGGGTGAGAAACTGATACTTTGGCCAGAGATGGTGAAGGAGACCTCTGAGAAGATTGAGCTTATTCAGCAGCGGATGAAGGTTTCCTATGACAAACAAAAAAGCTATGTCGATAAGTGGTGTAAAGATTTGGAGTTCTCTTTCGATGATGTATTGCTTGTCAAGATTTCTCCTTTGAGAAGTGTTGTTCGATCCGGTAAGAAAGAATTTAGCATCAAGGTTTGTGGGTCCTTTTCCAATCTTAGAGAGGTCTGGGAACCTTGCCTATAGAATAGACTTACCTCAGAAGATGACAGGTGTAACGTCCTACCTCTATACTCGTGTTAGCCAAGGATATTGCAAGCAATGTTGTCAACTAAACTGAAGAATAGGGTTGTTGAGGAGCTACATTTGTACAATAACATGAACGAGTGTTAAACATGCCTTACTTTCCAATCTCATGAGGAAATCCGACACATCTAATTCAAGTTAAATTTCACTACACAATGGTTATATATACTTCAGAATTAATATAAAATACATAACAGTATAATCAAAGACAGACACATGTATTCACATCACTAAGGCGGAAACATATATGAGTATAACACATAAAAGTACACACAAAAATTGTGGTCATACACAATCCATTATACAAAAAAAGAATAGGTGCAAGTTCTAGATAAAAGAATATGTATACATAGACGTATCATATACATATAACCCAAAATTACTATAATAATAATGTAGTATAAAAAGTCAAGAGGTGGTCCCTCCTAGAAGCACAAAATGAGATCATCACCATAGTTTTCAATTGAACGAGTCCAAGAATTAAACATTGAAGCAAACATAGGAGTTCATAGTCCTTGTTTTTAATAAGGCGTTTAATTGTATTTCGCATACGAATAAGGAAAAGGTTTATACAAATATATACTAGTAGATTAGAAGATAATTTGTGAAACAACATTATAAGATCAAAGTAGTGTTAGAAGTCGTTTCGTAAAAGATTTCGTATCTACAAATAAAAAAACTGTTGAGTCAATATTTTCATAGAGTTTTGATTTCTGACATAGAGATGCGCCGTGATCGACAAAAAGAAGAAAATGAAGATATTCATTGGTATTATACATTAGAGGTTGATTATTTGGTATGTTAGTAGTGTGATTTATGTTAAAATATACCCTCAAATAATCTCACACCTCCAATCTTTGAATATATATATTAGAAAACATGAGTGTACATTAACTGTGCAATCTGGGCTAAACCGGTCGGCTGGTTGGAAACTAGGCGGTCGACCGTTTCTGCCCAGAATGCACAGATAACATGCACAAGGATACATAACGTATATATATATATTCAAATTCTTGTCTACTGGTCCTTTTTAACCTTTCGACTGTACTATTCTAGAAAGCAACCTTTCGTATAGATACTTACATTTCTTCAATGGTTGCTTCTCTTTCTCCTCTCCAATAAACATGACTGTTGATTGTAACTCTTCATGAATGGTTACAACTGTTTATTCCTTATATAAACATCATTTAATCATCATTTCAAATCACCAATTCTTTCAATCTAATATATATTCTCTTGATTCCATTCTTGAACTCTCAAGCGCTCAAATTGCTCATATTCTATCATATATCGTTTGAATCCTAGAATCTATTTAACATTCTTTTGATTCAATAAGATATCCACTTCCAAATCTTCATATATACAAATATATTATTTGAGGATAAGATTATAGGAAGTTTGTACTACAAGTGACAAAATCGTGTTATCAAGGACACATATTGTCAACAACAAAATATATTCGTCTTACTTGAAGTCCTCGGTGTTGTAAGAGGCACGTGTTGAAGTCCTCAGTATTGTAAGAGGCACGAAATCCCGTTCGTCTGCTCGGGTGTTGTATACATGTTCCTTTGGGTGAAGTGAAGTGGTTATTAGTGAAAATCCAGATAGAAGTATGGGAGTGGACATAGGACGGTGCTCCGAACCAGTATAAAATTTTCTGGTGTGATTTTTCTAGTTTACTACATCTACTCTTTTATATATATCTGTGATTAGCTATTATTTCTTACTTGTGTATTATAGACCATATTACACGATCCATGTGTATTATATTAGCACACACACGCATTTTCATTTGGTATCAGAGCAATGTTATCTTATAATCGTAACACAGTTATTTGATATATTCTAGTAATATGGAAAATAACGCAAGCACCAGCACTACCACTTACACAGACGGTCAATCGACACAAAGACCTCCATTCTTCAATGGACTCAACTATAGCTATTGGGAAACACGTATGTCATTCTTCATGCAGTCAAATAGCTATGATGCCTGGAATGCTACACAAAAAGAAATAGTGAATCCAACAACTGATTATTCAGAATGAACACCGGCTGAGAAAACGGCAGCAGCCGTAAATGCAAAAGCAATAAACATGTTGTTTTGTGTATTAGACCAAAATGAATGTAACCGTGTTAGTATCTGTACCACTGCATATCAAATTTGGCAAACACTGAAAACCACTCATGAAGGTACTAACAAGGTTAAACAAGCCAAAATAGCCATTCTGAAGAGTTAGTTTCAAAATTTCAAAATGAAGCCGAATGAGACAATCAATGATATGTATTCACGATTTCAAACTATTCACCATGCACTTATTGGTTTAGGACAAAAATATTCAGATTTTGATGTTGCTCGACAATCCTACATTCTCTGACTAGTGAATGGAAAGGAAAAGTATTAGCAATTGAAGAAGCTAATGACCTTTCCGTCATAAAGCCAAATGAATTGATAGGAAATCTAATGTCCTATGAAGCTGATTTGCAGGCTAGAAAGGAACAAAAAGAAGAAAAGAAAAATGTAGCATTCCATGCTGAAAAAGATGAAGATCTGGCATTCATTGCTAAAGGTTTTAAAAAATTCCTAAAGCAACGGAAAGCTAGTCGTTATAACAAAATGAAAACTGGATCAAATAGACCATCTTCATCCGCTATAGAATGTTTCAACTGCCACAAAAAGGGGCACATGCCAAGGATTGTTCGGAGCACAAGAAGAAGTCAGAAAATGACAAATTCAGGTACAAGAAGTACAAATCAAAGAAACGAGCATTCTCAGTTACATGGGATGATTCAGCCTCGTCTTCATTAGAAAGTGAAAGTGATACAGAAAATGAACAAGCAAACGTTTGTTTCATGGCAGCAGAAGATAAGGTACAAATTCCTACATTTGATGAAGTACTTGATATTAATGTTGAATTGATAGTTAAATATAAAGTCATAAAACGTCAGTTAAAAGAAGCCAAAGAAGATTTGAGTAGAGCAGAGTTTGAACGAGATACGTTAAAAGACGAGAAGAAAATATTAGAAGAAGAACTTGAAAATTTTCAAGAATCATCATCTAATACCTAGTCTTGATTATCTCATTTGAGTCAAAAAATTGAAACTCAAAAAGAGAAAAATGATGCTCTTACAACTGAAAATCATGAGCTTAAGGCAAAAGTCAAGATTCTGGACTTAGAAAAGGCTAATTTATAAACTAAGTTAGATGATATTACTCAAAATGTTTCTAACTTCAACAAAGGTCGAGAAAATTTGACAAAAATCATTGAAAGTTCACAACTTGCTTCAAACAAACAAGGTTTGGGATATAAGAAACAAGAAATCAAGAAACATCTCAAGAAGAAGAAAGATGATGCTAAGAAAAATCCCAGTTTATTATATTCTAAACCAAAACTAGTTGTGAAGTTTCAAAAGAAAAATGTCAAGACTATCAAGATATGGGTTCTTAAAACAAATAACAATTTGATTAGGAACAAATATATTCGATATTTCATGAATACTGTGCATCTTAATTCTAATTATATATATAAAGGGGATACAGGACCCATATGGGTTTGGACTCATAAGACCTAACTCTTAGGACCCCATAAAAAGTGTGTACCATGGACTTAATTTTATTTTAAGCACATGACTGGAGACAAGAGCTTATTGACAAATATTACATACTCAGATGGTGGCTCAGTCACTTTTGGAGATAATTCAAAAGGCTATATCATCAGCAAAGGCGATATGAGCAATTGCAGTACATCTAACTTACCTCTTATTACAAATGTCATGCTAGTTAGAAATTTGAAACACAATTTACTTAGTATTAGTCAGTTATGTGACAAGGGTTTTACAATCTCATTTTCAGATAATAAGTGTAGTATCTTAGATAAAGACCAAAATTTAGTTTTTGAAGGATATAGAGACAGAAATATATATATTCTGAATATGAATATTAATCATAGTTCAGATATGTGTCTTGTGGCTAATGATAATGATCCATGGCTATGGCACTAACGCTTCTGTCATATAAACTTCAGAACTATTGACAAGCTAGCCAAAAACGATCTAGTTAGAGGACTACCCAAAATGAGCTTTAAGGTTGACAAGATTTGTGACGCATGTCAATTAGGAAAATTAACTAAACCATCTTTTAAATCCAAGAAAGTCGTATCAACATTACAACCACTTGAGCTACTGCATACGGATTTATTCAGACTAACTCAGGTTCAGTCAATAAACCATAGTCGATATGTGTTTGTAATTGTTGATGATTACTCTCGTTACACTTGGACAATTTTCCTGAAAAACAAAAGTGATACTTTCTATCATTTCAAATATTTCGTCAAGAGAATTCAGAAATCGAAAAGGCTTAAAGTTAAAAATATAAGAAGTGATCATGGCGGAGAGTTCGAAAATAATAAATGTGAACATTTTTGTACAAAGAAAGATAAATATCATAATTTTTTGTTTTCTAGAACTCACACAACAAAACGGAGTTGTAGAATGGCAAAATCGAACCTTACAGAATGTGCAAGAACATTATTAAATGGAACCACTTTACCAAAACGTTTCCGGGCAGAAGCCGTTGCAACTGCCTGTTTTGTTTTGAATCGTGTATCCATTCGACCTCTCACCAAGAATACTTCTTATGAATTATTTAACGAAAGAAAGCCTAATATCTCTTACTTCAAAGTATTTGGTTCTAAGTGCTTTATCTTAAATACGAAAGACCATCTCGGTAAATTCTATCCAAAGGCCGATGAAGGTATATTTGTCGGTTATTGGGAACGAAGCAAGGCCTATCATATATTTAATAAACGAACCAAAACTATTGAAGAATCATTTCATGTCTCTTTTGATGAATTCTATAAGCATCCTCAAAATATATCAGATGATGAAGAAACTATAGTCACTGATAATTCAATCTTTACAAATGTTGATTCTGACTCTGAAATAGTTTTTGAAAATATTCCTCAACCATTTGAGTTACGATCTCCACCAAGGATACAATCTCCACCAAGAATATTAAGAGATCATCCTACTCAAAATATAATCGGAGAAGTAACATCACAAGTCAAAACAAGGAGTCAGCTCCATCAAATTGGTCACGTCGCGTTTCTTTCAAACATCGAACCAAAGAATCTAAAAGAGGCTGCTACTGATGATTACTGGATCATTGCCATGCAGCAAGAACAAAGTCAGTTTGGGCGCAATGTTGTCTGGTAACTTGTTCCAAGACCAACTGATCAATCAGTTATTGCTACTAAGTGGGTCTTTAAAAATAAGGCTAATGAACAAGGTAATATTACCGGAAATAAAGCAAGGTTAGTAGCACAAGGGTATAATCAGGAAGAAGGTATCGATTATGAAGAAACATTTGCACCAGTTGCTCGACTGGAAGCTATTAGAATCCTATTATCTTTTGCTTGTCACCATAATTTCAAACTTTATTGGATGGATGTTAAGAGTGCTTTTCTAAATGGATTTATCAAAGAGATGTAGAGATGTATATTTCAAACAACCTCCTTTGTTCGTACATGAAAAATATCCTGACTATGTTTACAAACTTAAGAAGTCTTTGTATGGTTTAAAACAAGCACCTCGTGCTTGGTATGAACGACTACGTAGCTATCTTATTAACTCAGGATTTCAAATTGGCAAAGTCGATTAAACTTTGTTTATCAAACATTCTCGAAACGATATTCTAGTTATCCAGATATATGTAGACGACATCATCTTTGGTTCAATAAACGATAAACTCTGCAAAGAGTTTGCAAATATTATGACCAAAGAATTTGAAATTTCCCATACGGGAGAACTATCATATTTTCTTGGACTTCAAATCAAACAACTTTCGAACGGTATTTTTATTAATCAAGAAAAATACTCTGGAAATCTTATCAAACGCTTCGGATTAGAAAATACATCTGGTAAACCTACTCCCATGAGTACAACTACACATCTTGAAAAAGATGAAAATGGTAAGAATGTTGACCAGAAATTATATCAAAGCATGATTGGTTCTCTTCTGTATCTTACAGTTAGTCGTCCAAATATAATGATGAGTGTTTGTTTATGTGCACGGTTTAAGCAGATCCAAAAGAATCATACCTACGAGCAGTGAAACAAATAATTTATTATCTTAATAATACCAAAGATTTCGGTCTTTTCTACCCAAAAGAATGTCCATTCGAATTAGTATCATATAGCGATGCTGATTTTGGAGACTCTCGAACAGATAGAAAGAGTACAAGTGGAACATGCCATTTTATTGGAAAATCACTTGTCTCTTGGTTTGGTAAGAAACAGAATTGTGTTTCACTATCAATGTGTGAAGCTGAATATATATCAGCAGCTCTCGCTTGACTTAAGTAATATACTTGCAACAAACACTTCAAGATTTTGATATTCATTTATCAAATTCTATTATATACTGTGATAACACAAGTGCTATAAATTTTTCTAAGAATCCAGTGAATCATTCTCGAACCAAACACATTGATATCCGTCATCATTTCCTTAGAGACAATATCGAAAAAGGAAATATATGTCTTGAATGTGTCCAAACTGATAATCAACTAGCGGACATCTTCACTAAGCCTCTACTTGAATCCAGTTTCATTAAGTTACGTAGAGAGCTTGGTCTCATTTCTAGAAAAGAACATGACAAGTAATGTTATCACTAATATTATATTTTGTTAGTTCTTTTCACACCCGGTTATGTTTACTCAAAATCTTAGCTATTTTTAGCAAATTGCTATCTTTAAAATTTTTAATATGAGCTTCTTATTTTTTCTACGGCCAAGTTTTCCTAGTAATTCTCCTCCACAAGTTTATATATAGGAACTCCTATATAAGCTTGACAAAATTTCTCTATTTCATCTCTCCCTTTCTGAGCCTAAAGTTTATATAGTTCATTATGGCACATATTTGTGATGAGTGTGCTCAAAAATCCCATATTTCTATCACAAGTTCTGAGTCGGAAGAATATTACTCTCCCGAAACTCCAAAACACAAATCAATGTGTCACCACATATGCAAACATACTCCTTGTAATACGCCAACTTCGAAACGGGAAAAGAAAGCATTGTTTTGTTCACCCCACACCAGAGAGAAGATCGACAATGTAACACCCCACGTCCATTAATGTCACTCACAAAGGGAATGCATTAACTTCCATGGAGGTTATAAGTGAATATAGAACAGAAAAATTACAACAAGACAGATAATAAATAGTACTTGGAAATCTAAAACTTCATTTTATTGCAGCGGAAATTAAACATGTTTGTTACATCATAAAACCATAGATCTTAACCAAGTACAATATCCATCTTCATAAAAACAAAATACATAATCCCATTACATAAATAGCCATTAAAAAGATAACAAGCTGGACTTTACTTCAACGGTCCAAGCTTTCCAAAGAAAGATGAAGCAATTCAATCAAACTCCACTAGAGCTGGGCCCAACCTGAGGAACTGGAGGGGGAAAAAGGATAGAAATAAAGGGGGTCAGACATAAAGTCTAGCGAGTATGATAATTCTAACAATACTATTATCAAAATAACTAGACTAAGGCATAAGCTGGAAGACAAGTAAATGTCTATGAACACTTAGGAAGATAAAGATAGCGTTTAAGATAACGTTAAAGATAACGGTAAAGGCACACCTAATTACTAACGAATGATTACTACACTGCACCGCACATTACTACACTGCACCACACCAGTCACCCTATTGTTTGATCCCACTTGCTTCACACAGAAACTTTATAAATAGCCTTACGTACCCCTAGCTGACTACATAGGTGCCGTCTGTCCCTATCTCCACTAGGTGTACCCCACTACCCACTTTCGATCGGCTCTCTACTCGTAGATACCCGTGCTGGCCCCACAGTGGGGTGTATCACTCCCCTAAAGTGGCAACCCGATACAACTTGAGAATGCACGGCTTATACCTACACGATGCAACAACGTCTTACCTACCAGCCCGGGTCCACACACGCATACGAAACCCGTTGGACTTGCGTTGCCACCGCTCCCCGTTTTGGCCTCTTACAGTCGAACCCAACATGTGTGTCCCGTCCTCGACTTGGGTCGAGCCCACAAAGATACGTTTGGGATACTGGTCGAAATGGGCCCCCACAAGCTACCCACCTAAGCTTGTCACTAGTATATCCCACTTAACCCTCTTAGTCATGTTCATTTACATGTGTGTTTGGTTAAGTCTTACTAATCGTATTTCACATGCCACTAAGGGCACCCCCTAGATTCCTCATGCCACCCAAGGCACCTACTTAACCCCCATGTTCCACCTTACATGTTTATCTGGTTAAGTATTTCTTAATTCATTCAGGCCATAACCTCATAAAGACCTCTCACATTAGACTGGCATTTATGGCAGCTGGATTTGCCGGGCGGGTCCGGGCAGTCTTACACCATAAAAGAGTCTAACCTCGTGTCTTTACAACCGTTATTATTTAGTTTAGGCCTAGGACCTCACACATTGGGCTGACATTTGTGACCACTGGATTTGCCGGGCGGGTCCGGGCAGGTTTACGTCACAAACGAGTCCAACCTCGTGTCCTAAGCATTGATTAACACTTAAAATCTTTTACCCCAATTTTAATAATTCCCTATTCAAATTATTAATTAAGTCAACTTTTAATGATGTCCATAATTGACTCAATTATGGCCATCCACTTATGGCATGCAAAATCATATCAATTGCACCCCAACTTTTTAATATTAAATCCTTAATATTACCCCTACCCTACGTTTATACGTTCGCTTATTCAACGCATAATATAGGCTAGACTTGTATAGTCTAACACCTAGCACAAAGATAAATTATCACAACATATAGACAATTAAAATAAATCTAATCATAATAGGGGTGAAACTTGCATAAACTACACATGTTAAGGATCAAAAGGTGTCAACTTGTTAAATGTCTCAATTTACATGATATGATCATAGCCCAAATCTATACATAAACTTGCATATGAGGTTTTTAGGCAACATAATGACGGTGTGAACTAGCATAGGATATCACATATGTCATAGCATAATTCTAGATGTCATAATAGATGTCTTGGCATATGTTCATAACTTTTCTAATCAATCTAACTTGCATATGTGACTTGTCATATAGATCAACATAACCCAAACATGATGATTTAATTAATATGAACTAACTAGCATAGATGGTAACATCATGGCCTTTTTAACATGTATGATTCATCACAACTTAGCATAGAAACTTTCAACATACATAACATCATCATAGCATGATTTACAACATATAAGATATCATCATCACATAACATTGGATTTACAATATACATGATAGCAAAAGGGGTTTACAACAACATATACGATAATTCACATCATCTACTCATAATCCATTCATAACTCAACCTAATTAAAATGATAATAATCTTGTTAAGATCATCATACTCACAATTTAGAGAAGAAAAGAGAGAGTTTTGCTTTGCTTTAGGGTTGAGAGAATTAGAATTGAAATTGCTTTTCTTCTTTCTTAGTTGGCGGGGGCTCCATTGATTTCCATGGCGACGGTAACTATTCTATTTTAATTAGGTTTAGGGTTAGCATTAGGATGTATTTATAGGTGTAGGAAGTTATTTAGGACCATTAGATTAACCCTGAACCATGAGAACCAATCAAATGCAGAATCTGCATTTGAGCGAATCGGCCCACGGGCTGACAGCCAAACACCCTGGATTAACCCCTAGTCGACCCAGCGGGGCTCAGGTCGACCTCAAAAATGGGCCGGTTCGGTTATTTCCCCTCCCAATTCGCTGTTTTGAACTTTTTCGCATATTTATTTATTTAATTTTTAATTTATATATATATATATATATATATCAATATATATATATTTCTCTGCGCAACCCATTTCACTTAATTCTTTTCTAAAAATTAAGTATACTTTAATTTGTGAATTTTAATGTTATAAAATTACGGGGTGTTACATTCTCCCCTCCTTAAAGGATTTCGTCCCCGAAATCTCCAAGTCAAGAACAATGTATATCCTACCATCTAATCGTCAAAGATTATCCTAACTAAAGGTCAAAGATACTAGCGAGAGGATATACTAAAGATAAGATAAGTACAAGCTAAGCGATAAAGGAGAAATTAAAGGACATACCCTCAAAAAGAAAAGGGTATCGTGAACGTATCTTCTCTTCCGTCTCCCAAGTAGCGTTGCTCTCATCATCTCCCCATTGCACTTTGACTAGTCTGACCTCTCGATTCCTCAACCTCTTGATCTCCGACCCAAGAATGCGCGTAGGAGCTTGTCGAATTGTCGCATCACGCTCTATCTCCACCTCTCTAAGCAAGCTCGGCTCTACCACTTCCACGGTCTCGTGCAAGCACTTCCTCAAATGTGACACATGGAATACGTCATGTACACCACTAAGTCTCTCGGGCAACTCCACTCTATACGCCATCCGTCCAATTTTCTCCTTAATAGGAAACGGCCCTACAAACCTTGGTGCTAATTTCCCAACGGACCCAAAGCGAACAACGTTCTGTAATGGAGACACTTTGACAAAGACCATGTCCCCAACTTCAAACTCGAGATCTGTCCTCCTCTTATCCGCATAGGGATTCTGCCTATCCTGTGTTGCTTTCATCCTCCTTCGAATCAAGTCGATCTTCTCCGAAGTCTCCCTAATCATATCGGGCCCAAGTAAGAACTTATCCGTAGATTCCCACCAACATGTAGGTGAACGACAAGGTCGTCCATATAGAGCTTCGAATGGTGCCATACCAATGATGGACTGAAAGCTATTATTATATGCGAACTCAACCAATGGAAGATGCTCTTCCCATGTACCCCCAAAGTCTAGGATACATAGCCTCTAAAGATCCTCTAGAATGCGATTCACCCTCTCAGTCTGGCCGTCCGTCTGAGGATGATATGCGGTGCTCAAACACAACTGAGTCCCTACCGCCTCTTGTAAGCTTCTCCAAAATTCGCTAGTGAAAATAGGATCGCGGTCGCTCACTATGCTAGAAGGAACACCGTGCAAACGAACTATCTCTCGAACGTATATAGAAGCTAACCATGGAGCAGTCCTCTTACTCTTCACGGGAATAAAATGGGCGCTCTTAGTAAGTCTATCTACTATAACCCAAATTACCGTATTACCCTTCCTCGATCGCGGTAATCCATCCACAAAATCCACCGAGATGCTTTCCCATTTCCATAGTGGAACCTCCAATGGGTGAAGCAACCCACCGGGTTTCTTTTGCTCCTCTTTTACTTGTTGGCACACCAAGCATCTAGCGACATACTCGGCCACGTCTTTCTTCATGCCGGCCCAAAAGTAAACTCTCTTCATGTCTTTGTACATCTTGTCCCCGCCGGGATGAATGGTCATCTTCGAACGATGTGCTTCGTCAAGAATAGTCTTCCTTAGGTCATCGTCTTTTGGTACAAAAAGTCTACCGTCCCTACGTAACCAACCCTTATCGTCTAGGGTATACCTACGGAGATGGCTTGATGACTCCCCTCCTTTGAGTTTTTCTACTAACTCAACCAACTGCGGGTCGTCTCGCTGTGCCTCGCCAATCCGTCCCAAAAGCGTAGGTCTGACCTCCAAGGATGCTAGCAAACCAGGTACGAAGTCAACGGAAGGTCTAAAGTCAAACATCGAAATGAATTCTAAACTTCGCCGCTCAACAAACAAAGGACTTAAGGATAATCTTTTTCTACTTAAGGCGTCTGCCACCACGTTACCCTTGCCAGGGGTATAGGCTATTTCGAAGTCGTAGGATGCTAAGAACTCCATCCACCTTTGCTGCCTTAAGTTCAAGTCCTTTTGAGAGAATAGGTATTTTAAAGACTTGTGGTCAGTGAATAATTCGAATTTCTCGCCAAGAAGATAATGACGCCAAGACTTAAGCGCGAAAACGATAGCGGCCAACTCTAGGTCATGTGTGGGGTAATTCTTCTCATGCGCTCTCAACTGCCTTCCACCATAGGCTATTACCCTGCCCTCTTGCATTAAGACTGCGCCTAGTCCTGTCCCACAAGCGTCGGTATAAAAGGTAAACGGCTTACTCCCGTCTGGCAATACTAAGACTGGGGCTGAAGTCAAAGCTCTCTTCAAACGTTGGAACGCATCATCACAATCTACGTCCCATGTGAAAACTAGGTTCTTCTTCGTCAAGCGTGTCAATGGAGCTGATATCTTTGCGAAGTCTTTGATAAACTTCCTATAGTAGCCAGCCAACCCCAAGAAACTTCTCACTTCGGTAGCATTTTTAGGAACCTTCCAATCTTGGATGGCCACCACCTTCGCGGGATCTACAGCTATTCCTTCTTTGGAAACCACGTGTCTTAAGAACCGTACTTCCTTCCTCCAAAAGTGACACTTAGAAAATTTAGCTTTAAGCTTATGCGCTCGAAGAGTCTCCAACACTTCCCTAAGATGTAGGGCATTCTCTTCTTCATCCTTAGAAAAGATCAAGATGTCATCTACAAAGACTACCACAAATTTGTTAAGGTACTCCCTAAACACCCTACTCATCAAATCAACAAAGTATGCGGGGGCGTTTGTCAAACCGAAGGGCATCGCTAGCCATTCATAGAAACCGTCCGGAGTCCTAAAGGCAGTCTTGTCAATGCTATCCTCAGCCACTCTCAACTGATGGAAACCAGTGGCTAAGTCCAACTGCGAAAACACTGAGGCGCCAACTAACTGATCGAAGAGATCGTCAATCCTCGGCAGTGGGTGTCTGTTCTTCTTAGTAAGTTTATTAAGTTCTCTATAGTCCACACACAGTCTAAGGGACCCATCCGCCTTCGTGGCAAATACTACTGGAGCACCCCACTCCGATATACTTCGTCTTATGAACCCCTTCTCAAGCAACTCCTTCACTTGCATACCGAGTTCCCTCCTTTCACGTGGAGCCATGTGGCGTACTGGCAAAGATGCTGGTTTCGCATTATCCACAAGATATATTCGAAAATCTATCTCCCGCTTCGGAGGCAAGCCCTTCACCTCCTCAAACACATCCGAATATTCTCGGAGCACTCTAACAGATCGTAGATTTTCCTCAGACGCGTCAAGCGATTCTAGATAACTTAGCATAACCGAATTTATGGGATTACAAAAGATTTCGAGAGTGTTGCCAAGGCGAGTCATGAGCCTAACTACTCTCCTTTCACAATCAAGAACAACCCCATTTCTGGATAACCAATCCATTCCTAAAATTAGCCCATAGCCCGTGAAGCCCAACACATAAGCATCACATCTAAATTCAACGCTAAGTATGGAAATTTTCAAATCCAAACACATCATAGACAAATAAGCTGAGCCCCCAATTGGATTCGAAACAACTAAGGGATCCTCTACTAAACTGGTGTTTAAGTGCAGTGATTCAACTAATGATGTAGAGATAAACGAATGTGATGCGCCCGAATCGAATAAGGTACAGACAGGATGATCAAATAAAAAAACTAAGCTTTCAACAGAAATGGTTCTACCTCGTTCTTGCAGCGGTGGGACCGCGAGAGCCTGAACTTGTCCCCTTGCCTGCCCTGGTGCCATAAGAGCCTGCATCTGTCCTCCCGAGGTAGCTCCTGCCCTCTGCCCCTTCTTTGGGCAGTCCTTCACTAAATGTCCCGCATCGCCACAATGAAAACAACCTGTCTTCTTTTTCTTTCGGTAATCCTTGCTGAGATGGCCTGGTGTCCCACAGTTAAAACATTTCTTCTTTCCCTTGCCGTTATTGTCTTTACCACCCTTCTTGTTTTGCTGTTGTGGTTTCTTCTGATCCCCCTTCTTCTCAGGTGCCTTATCAGCTTTAGCGCTTTTCTCCTCATGCATGAACGCCATTTCTACTAACTTCTCAAAGGTGGCCCCCATCGGGATGTGGGTCATAGCCAACCCTTGCAATGGATCATTCAAGCCATTCACAAACCTTAGAGCCTTCTTCTCCGGCGTGTTTACTAAGTCCAAGCCAAACCTTGCTAACTGATTAAATTTATTGACATATTCTTTCACTGATGAGCTTCCTTGCTTCAATGTCAATAACCTTTCCATATATAGATTTTCTTCCGCCCTTGAGAGAAACTTCGCCTCGAACCTACGTTTGAAGTCCGCCCAAGAGTCAACAGGACGCTCCCCATTAGTGACCTCCCACCAAAACGAGGCCTCTCCCTTCATCAACCAAGCTGCTAATCGAACTCTCCTCCCTTCTTCTACTTCAAATATTTCTATCAATTCTTCCACCTCCTTAAGCCAATCTCTAGCTTCCACAAACGTTTCTGGCCCTTGAAGTGGTTTTCCACCCATAGCCTGGAATTCCTTGCACGTCTTTTCAAAAGTATCTACACGAGGAGGAGGAGGAGGAACGGGTGCAACTGGTGGTGGAGGAACATTGGCTGGACCTGCAGCGGCCCTAGCCTCCAATAGCCTCCTATACCATCCTGGTATCGTTACACCGTCGGGTAGATTAAGATCTTCAGCCATGCTGAAACGAAAAAGGAAAGATTCAAAATGGAGATTTCGAAAGATAAAGATATATGGCTATTGGGGATTATGTTTTTCTTAAAAACTTTTCTCTTTAAATTTCTCATTAAAACATGTTTTTGAAAACACTTCTTCCAAAAATAATTATTTTTCTAAAGTATTTTTATCTGTTCTGGTAACCTTAAGCTCTGATACCACGTGTAACACCCCACGTCCATTAATGTCACTCACAAAGGGAATGCATTAACTTCCATGGAGGTTATAAGTGAATATAGAACAGAAAAATTACAACAAGACAGATAATAAATAGTACTTGGAAATCTAAAACTTCATTTTATTGCAGCGGAAATTAAACATGTTTGTTACATCATAAAACCATAGATCTTAACCAAGTACAATATCCATCTTCATAAAAACAAAATACATAATCCCATTACATAAATAGCCATTAAAAAGATAACAAGCTGGACTTTACTTCAACGGTCCAAGCTTTCCAAAGAAAGATGAAGCAATTCAATCAAACTCCACTAGAGCTGGGCCCAACCTGAGGAACTGGAGGGGGAAAAAGGATAGAAATAAAGGGGGTCAGACATAAAGTCTAGCGAGTATGATAATTCTAACAATACTATTATCAAAATAACTAGACTAAGGCATAAGCTGGAAGACAAGTAAATGTCTATGAACACTTAGGAAGATAAAGATAGCGTTTAAGATAACGGTAAAGGAACACCTAATTACTAACGAATGATTACTACATTGCACCGCACATTACTACACTGCACCACACCAGTCACCCTATTGTTTGATCCCACTTGCTTCACACAGAAACTTTATAAATAGCCGTACGTACCCCTAGCTGACTACATAGGTGCCGTCTGCCCCTATCTCCACTAGGTGTACCCCACTACCCACTTTCGATCGGCTCCCTACTCGTAGATACTAGTGCTGGCCCCACAGTGGGGTGTATCACTCCCCTAAAGTGGCAACCCGATACAACTTGAGAATGCACGGCTTATACCTACACGATGCAACAACGTCTTACCTACCAGCCCGGGTCCACACACGCATACGAAACCCGTTGGACTTGCGTTGCCACCGCTCCCCGTTTTGGCCTCTTACAGTCGAACCCAGCATGCGTGTCCCGTCCTCGACTTGGGTCGAGCCCACAAAGATACGTTTGGGATACTGGTCGAAATGGTCCCCCACAAGCTACCCACCTAAGCTTGTCCCTAGTATATCCCACTTAACCCTCTTAGTCATGTTCATTTACATGTGTGTTTGGTTAAGTCTTACTAATCGTATTTTACATGCCACTAAGGGCACCCCCTAGATTCCTCATGCCACCCAAGGCACCTACTTAACCCCTATGTCCCACCTTACATGTTTATCTGGTTAAGTATTTCTTAATTCATTCAGGCCATAACCTCATAAAGACCTCTCACATTAGACTGGCATTTATGGCAGCTGGATTTGCCGGGCGGGTCCGGGCAGTCTTACACCATAAAAGAGTCTAACCTCGTGTCTTTACAACCGTTATGCTTTAGTTTAGGCCTAGGACCTCTCACATTGGGCCGACATTTGTGACCACTGGATTTGCCGGGCGGGTCCGGGCAGGTTTACATCACAAACGAGTCCAACCTCGTGTCTTAAGCATTGATTAACACTTAAAATCTTTTACCCCAGTTTTAATAATTCCCTATTCAAATTATTAATTAAGTCAACTTTTAATGATGTCCATAATTGACTCAATTATGGCCATCCACTTATGGCATGCAAAATCATATCAATTGCACCCCAACTTTTTAATATTAAATCCTTAATATTACCCCTACCCCACGTTTATACGTTCGCTTATTCAACGCATAATATAGGCTAGACTTGTATAGTCTAACACCTAGCACAAAGATAAATTATCACAACATATAGACAATTAAAATAAATCTAATCATAATAGGGGTGAAACTTGCATAAACTACACATGTTAAGGATCAAAAGGTGTCAACTTGTTAAATGTCTCAATTTACATGAAATGATCATAGCCCAAATCTATACATAAACTTGCATATGGGGTTTTTAGGAAACATAATGACGGTGTGAACTAGCATAGGATATCACATATGTCATAGCATAATTCTAGATGTCATAATAGATGTCTTGGCATATGTTCATAACTTTTCTAATCAATCTAACTTGCATATGTGACTTGTCATATAGATCAACATAACCCAAACATGATGATTTAATTAATATGAACTAACTAGCATAGATGGTAACATCATGGCCTTTTTAATTTGTATGATTCATCACAACTTAGCATAGAAACTTTCAACATACATAACATCATCATAGCATGATTTACAACATATAAGATATCATCATTATATAACATTGGATTTACAGTATACATGATAGCAAAAGGGGTTTACAACAACATATATGATAATTCACATCATCTACTCATAATCCATTCATAATTCAACCTAATTAAAATGATAATAATCTTGTTAAGATCATCATACTCACAATTTAGAGAAGAATAGAGAGAGTTTTGCTTTGCTTTAGGGTTGAGAGAATTAGAATTGAATTTGCTTTTCTTCTTTCTTAGTTGGCGGCGGCTCCATTGATTTCCAAGGCGACGGTAACTATTCTATTTTAATTAGGTTTAGGGTTAGCATTAGGATGTATTTATAGGTGTAGGAATTTATTTAGGACCATTAGATTAACCCTGAACCATGAGAACCAATCAAATGCAAAATCTGCATTTGAGCGAATCGGCCCACGGGTTGACAGCCAAACACCCTGGATTAACCCCTAGTCGACCCAGCGGGGCTCAGGTCGACCTCAAAAATGGGCCGGTTCGGTTATTTCCCTCCCAATTCGCTGTTTTGAACTTTTTCGCATATTTATTTATTTAATTTTTAATTTATATATATATATATATCAATATATATTTCTCTGCGCAACCCATTTCACTTAATTCTTTTCTAAAAATTAAGTATACTTTAATTTGTGAATTTTAATGTTATAAAATTACGGGGTGTTACATACAAGATTCATCATTATCAAAAACGTCAGATCAATCTTCAAAGACAGCTACATTATGAGCAACAACTGACCTCAGAACGTCTATCTCTTTTAGAAAGAATGGCATCGTTCTTTTGTGGTTCAAACAAACATGGCGTATACGAGCCAATGCCACACGTACCTTCATCGTCTAGGAGCCCAAATTCTTGGGAACGAAACTGTAATCGAAACGAAGGTGCAAAAGAAAAGTGGTCGCCATGGACACCACGCATTAACGATGTCAAAGAAGAGTCTACTGATCATAATTTCTCTAGCTCTCATTAGATTTTTTAATTAATATTGTGATTGTATTTTCGTATATTTTTCATGTACTAATAAATTATGTATCTCTTTTTTGAATAAATTCAATTTTATCTGGACCATTAAAATAGAACAAAAATCAGAAAAAAAACAGCTCCCAACAAAACCATTTGACCGGCCGAAATCCACCAGTCGACCGTTTTGTCTTCTGGTTAAAAACGGTCGACCGGTGAATTCATGGTCGTCGACTGGTTACGGGCTTTTCTGTTTTTAAAATACATGTACAATCAAATTTTTTATTCCATCCTCTCACTTTTTCTTCAAACATTTTCTACTCTAAAACGCTCATAACCCTAGAACTCAATTCTTCTTACAATTTCACCCAAATGGCTCCTCCACAAAAGAAATTAAAGCAAGCTTCATCATCCGAAACACAACCAGTCGATCTCTCTGTCAACAAGTGGCCTGTAGATCCAATTGCAGTCAAAAGGTGGAATGAGACGAAAGATTTTAAAATCCATCCGAGTTCGTACATTAAATTCGTTGATTTATCTAATTATCATGTTCTTGGCTTAGCAAAGAGTGCTGATACTGAAAACCTACTTGACTTTGATCAAAATAATGTGGAAATTAACCATGTTATGATAAAGTTATTCTATGCTAACATAAATTTTGAGAAATACAAGCCTAAAAATACCTCTCAATGCCTTTGGTCTGTAGTTTGTGGCAAATAAGTATTTATCTTGTGTGAAAGAATGGCAGACGTTCTTGGTTCCTCCTTTTTAGGTCAAAAATTCTCTAGTAACTTTTGTAATATCCATGTACGTGATCGTGTTAGTCATCTATTCATTGAAGATGGAAAGGATAGTACAAAATCTATTGGATTACAACCTACCGCAAGAGTTATTCATCACACCCTTATGCACTCCCTTTTTCCGAGAATAGGAAATTTTGATGTCGTCTACAAAGAAAATTTCAAAGCATTATATGCAGTCTACGGGGATATTCGTATCAAATGGATTGGTATGATTTTTGATGAAATATTGCAAGTTAATGAAAGTTCTACGCCGCATTTATTTTATAATGAATATATCATGCATCTGCTGCTTTATTGTGGCATCCAACCTCTTGATTCGACTGTTTCAAAGCCAAAATGCATAAACAAAGCATCGATTTCACGGATGAAGCTTCCCGCTCCATACTTCAATATTATGCCCTTTGAACAATGGAAAGAAAAAGGACATTAAGGACCTTCTTCACAATCGTTCCGCCCAAAACTTGAAAGTTAAACTTCTATGGTATTCTTCCTCTACAAAGGAATCACTTAAAACTATTACTCGCAATCAATTCCTCTTTGAAGCACGACTTAAGCATATGGATACAAAATTGGATAAACGCTTTAACAAACTTAAGCCTTTCTTCGGATCTTTGTGGGAAGCAATATAATGTGGTGCATCATCCTCAACTATGCAAGCTCAAGACCCCGACACACATCTAGCTCCTCCTTTTAATTGGACATCTTCAGAAGAAGGTGCAAGCTCGGGAACTAGTCATGGGCGAGGACATGGAAAAAGTCAGCTTGTTGAAGAAGAAGAAGAAGAAGAAGAGGAAGATGAGACGGAGTCGAAATGAGATTTCTTAGTTTAACTCTTTAACTCTTTCTACGTGCTTACGACTTTATTTTTCTTTAAGACATGATCCGGCACTTGTATTTGAATAGTGCCATAGTTTATTTCGTATAGTATGTGTATGATCGTATTTTGTGACTCTTGATAACTCTTGTTTTATGGTAGTGGTTTGTGTTGCTTATAATCTAGCTCATATCATTTATGTTCTCAATTATTCATCAACTCTTTTTTGTCGATGAAAAAGGGGGAGAAAATTGTGCTAACAGTGTATATGCAGGAAAATATAGGTTTACAGTATATGCAGGAAAATATAGATTTGCAGTATATGCAGGAAAATTTAGACTTACAGGCACAATCTCAGGGGGAGATCATATACAGGGGGAGATTCAGAAGTATATTATCATCAATCAAAAAGGGGGAGAATGTTGAGTCAAGATTTTCATAGAGTTTTGATTTCTGACACAGAGATATGTCGTGATCGACAAAATGTAGAAAATGAAGATATTCATTGGTATTATGCATTAGAGGTTGATTATTTGGTATGTTAGTAGTGTTATTTATGTTAAAATCTATCCTCAAATAATCTCACATCTCTAATCTTTGAATATATATATATATATATATATATATATATTAGAATATATGAGTGTACATTAACTGTGCAATCTAGGCTAAACCGATCGACCGGTTGAAAACAAGGCGGTCGACCGTTTCTGCCCAGAATGCACAGATAACGTGCACAAGGATATATAACGTGTATATATATATATATATTCAAATTCCTGTCTACTGGTCCTTTTCAACCTGTCAACCGTTTTATTCCCGAAAGCAACCTTTCTATATACACTTCCATTTCTTCAATGGTTGCTTCTCTTTCTCTTCTCCAATAAACATGACCGTTGATTGTAACTCTTCATGAATGGTTACAACTGTTTATTCCTTATAAAAACATCATGTAATCATCATTTCAAATCACCAGTTCTTTCAATCTAATCTCTATTCTCTTGATTTCATTCTTGAACTCTC
This sequence comes from Allium sativum, assembly GCA_030737875.1. NCBI lineage: Eukaryota > Viridiplantae > Streptophyta > Magnoliopsida > Asparagales > Amaryllidaceae > Allium > Allium sativum. The sequence goes on from CM060916.1 coordinate 837,379,362, forward strand.
AAGCACTCAAATTGCTTATATTCTATCATATATCGTTTGAATCCTAGAATCTATTTAACATTCTTTTGATTCAATATGATATCCACTTCCAAATCTTCATATATACAAACATATTATTTGAGGATAAGATTATAGGAAGTTTGTACTACAAGTGACAAAATTGTGTTATCAAGAACACATATTGTCAACAATGAAATATATTCATCTTACTTGAAGTCCTCGGTGTTGTAAGAGTCACGTGTTGAAGTCCTCAGTATTGTAAGAGGCGTAAAATCCCGTTCATCTGCTCAGGTGTTGTATATCTATTCCTCCGGGTGAAGTGAGGTGGATATTAGTGAAAATCCAGATAGGGATGGACATTGGATGGTGCTCCGAACCAGTGTAAAAATCCCTGGTGTGAATTTTCTAGTTTACTGCATCTACTCTTTTATATATATCCGTGATTAGCTATTATTTCGTACTTGTGTATTATACAAAATATTACACGATCCATGTGTATTATATTAGCACGTACACGCATTTTAAAAAACATTTATAATTTGAAGTGGCAAATATTGTATAATATCGATCGTAATAACGATCGATCTCAAAATTCACATTTTAATACCGTAAATCAAACCTCATAAATCAAAAAGTTCACACAAAAATAATCCAACTCATGCAATTCATATGTAACATACGTGTGCCAAGGGCACACAAGCCAAGACTATAGGCTTGAGTCATAGATGTGAGTCTGCAGATCAGACGTCTGAAATAGGGTCCAGACGTCTGGAAATGCGTATTGTCCAATTTTTTGTTACTATCGGCCAATGGAGACCATGGTCGACAGTTTAAGTACATTCTGGCTTTTTCCCTACCGAGTTTCGGCTTGTTTGCTTTTTCCTATGTTTTCTTAGTTGCTTTAATTCATGAATTTATGTAGCTTGATTTTATTGATTTATTATGATAAATTGATTTATTTGAGGTGAACGAATTTTCTAATTGATATTTACGAGATTTAAAAATTAAGACCACATTACCCGGCATGTTTAACATTCGTTCAAAGCTATTGTTCAAATGGTCGCTCCTCAACAGCCTTATTCTTCGGGTTAATTAACAACATTGCTTGCAATGTCCTTGGCTAATGCGAGTATAGAGGTGGGGAATTACAACAGGAGTACACAATGTATTCCATGTTTCTCAATTGCGGAAATTATTGCATAAACTTAATATAACCAATGCATCAGATCAATTGGATGCCATCGAAATTGAGCATAAAGCTTCAAGAAATCATAGACCAATCTGTATTGTTGGACATGATATGAAATAGTTAAGAAGGAAAGTGAAGGTAGTGAAGGTTCGGTGGGGTGAAAGTGAGAACGATTGCACTTGCGAGACTGAACGGAGAATGAGGAAGTTGTACCCAAAGCTCTTTACTTAGCAAGATTTCCTGTTATTGTTTTTACCTTTATAAGAGAAGTCATTAATGTGCATTAGTACAGAATCCTACATGCTAGGATAGGATTTTTTTGGCCTTTTTGGCTGCAATGGATGCATATTTGACTTTGATTATCGTAGGATATTAGCCATGTGGGATGACCCTTGTTGACTCGTTCATGGAATTTCGAGGACGAAATTCTCAAGAGGAAGAATGTAACGACCCGCAGTTTTACGCTTTTTTAACGCGTAAATATATAATTTCTATACAAGGTCGTATCATGGTATAATTTTGAGAGATAGCTACTAAAGACATGTCTCATATTTTGGAATTTTCTCGGATTTTTCTGTGACCATTTTACACCTGATGAAATTTTATTCTGTCCATAACTATTGACCAAAGTGGAATTTCATCTAAAACTACTTTTGTTGGACTGGGATGATGGTTACCCTTTCTATAGAGTTGTCATATGTAAAAAACGGATAAACCATTTGGGAGATATGTTCGGTTGAATGTTTGTCAGGGCATAAACAATTCATTTCCAGCCATTTGGGCCCATTCTTAGGTATGCCCAGTGTGTATTACAGGATTAGGGAGATAATGGCTGGAATGAGTTACTATAACTTGTTTATGTCATTTCATTTTTCTTTCCGCTTACCCCACAGCTTCTACCTCCATCACAACAAATTTTTCTTCCCTAAAAATTAAAATCTCCACAAAACTTAAATCTAAATAAAGAGATTGATAGATCCAGACTAGATAAAAGCATTGTGATTGCTAGGAAGGAAGATCTATTCAGATTTAAAAGTTTCTTTAAGATTTGAGATTTGACAGATACAGTTGAGTAATTTAATCTTATTTACAGAAGTCTAAACTTCATAATTTTAAATTAATTCTAGAAATGTTAAACATGTTAGGAATTTATAACTTTAGATTAAAACTATGAGCTTAAAAGGTTAAGATAGATTATTTCTTTTCCTACAAAACCGCATGTAGATCTTTACAAATCTATAAGTTTTATTTTAGATCTGGATTTTATAATTCTATTAGAGTGATTGACTGTTTTTGTATGTTATTTAGGATGATTTTTTGTTTGCTTTGCTATGGTTCGAATATTTGGAAAACTTCTATGAATGGAGACATAGACCTAGAATTTTGTGAAAAAGTTCATAAATTTAAATTTCTTAGAATCATAACAAATTTGGAGGAAACGAGCTTGAAGGTCTTCAAGGGTTGTGTGAGAAATTTGGTGTTGTTTGGAGTTCGTGCTGCGGAGTTATGGTCAAAAACGCTTGGTTCGACCAAAATTCAAAATTTCCATAAATGGATGATATTTTTATGAGAGCTAGAAAATGTCCAGAGGAGCTCACATTTCAAAATTTCAAGTCAACTGAATAAAAATTGAAGAATATATAGAGAAAAGAAAACCGACTCTTCATAGTCCAAACTAGCATCCTATAAATCCAGCTCGACCTTCCTTAAAATCTATAAATTCAAATTTTCCCAGAATTGGATGAAAATTTAATGGGGGCTAGAGCATGCTTAAAGAGACTACGTTTCAAAATTCAAGTCAATTGGATCAAAAACAAAGGAGACATGGTGAAAACAAGTTTGGTTCAGCATTCCTTACATCTGGGAAGGTCTTCCATAAACTCCAGATGGGCCTTCCCCAAATTCGGTTCGTCCTTCTACAAAATCTGGGTCGACCTTCCATAAAATCTGGGTCAGCCTTCGTAAATATCCGGATTGGCATTCCTTAAATCCAGATCGGTGTACCTTCTTCAAATCAACTTCAAATGGACATAACTTTTGCATACAAAGTCCATTTTGGGAGCAGGTCTTTTGCATTGGAATCATGGCAATGAGGTCTACATTTTGGATGAGAGTAGAGTTGAATAAGAGCAACTTCATATTTGAGCATTTTGGAATGACATACACGGGTTGGTTCAGATCAGCGATTTTTTCGATTTGAAGAATGACTCTAATAACGACTTATCGAACTCCTAGGGCAGAGCAGTAGACCATGAGTCATGGTAAAAAAGTTATCAAGGAGGTTTTGGGAATACGGTTAGACAATAGATATAGTTGTCTAGGTATATCCCGACTAGAGAACTTCATACAAAGTAGGAAAACGATCCCTGAGTAGCCAGAGTAGCTCTGCAGTGGAGATACATATGCAAAGGGATCATTAGCACGTACGTTTAGGAGGGTACTTGAAGTGCCAAGGCATGAGAGTCTTTGACCTGATGTATGTTATAAGTCTAGTCCAGAGGTTTCCCATTGGATATAATTGGTCAATCCAGGGGGAACCGTAATTACCAATTATGCTCTTTCTAAACCAAGCGGAGGTTGTCAACCTACAAAGACGTTCAGCTTAGATATGGTATACCTACCAAAAAACTAAATGTACTATATATCTAATGTATTGAGTGAGTGAATGTAATAATGAGTGATGTTTTCTATGTTTTTTTAAAATCATTTATCACCCCAGGGGTGTCACTAGATTTAAGGGGCATTAAAATAGAATTAGTAATTGATGATGTAGTCATCAAAACATCCCAGCTCTCAGTCATAGATTGCACCCGTATTACTGATTTTATAAAGTAGTATATACTTCTATGTGCTAACTCTTTCGATGCAGGAATAGGTCAGGTATGGTTCACCATATTGTATGTTCCGATTATTTTCTATACTTCAAACGTAATCACTCACACCGGACTTTGACCTATAATTTTATGCTTTGCTTCTTATTACTCTGGGTGCTCTCACATGAGTAAACTAGAGGCAGGTTAGGAGCGAGCATGACTAGATGATTGGGGAACGAATAGAAGGTTATCCACATATTATTATATGAACTCTATATCATTTCATTGTTCACCAATGTGGGGCTCAGTAGTATCTTTATCATTCTTCATAGAGACAGTTTCTACTGAAGTTACTTCTTTTGTATAACCCTCTAACATTGTGGTTTTCTGTTTTTAATTTGTTATTTTGATTTTTGGGATTCATTTAAGTTATTTACTGCCTCGCCTATCTTACATCAATATGTTTTACTATTATATTTTATTCCATGTGCTATAAAATATACGATAGGTTTTGTGTTGTTTTAGTTCTTTTCTTCCTAAATGGTCACCTTATATTGCCCGAGAGTTGGAAGTGTAGGGTGCACTTTTCAATACCTCTGGTAAATAATCATTTTATCCCTTAAAGACTGCGATACCATGTTGACCGAAGGGTAATCAACTCTTCAACCAACTCGAAAGGTCTTTCTTTCGGAATTTAACTAGAACATTTTTTTTTTGATATGTCAACCATTTCTATGGTTAACATTTTGGCATTAGAAGGAGGGTTGGAACCTCTGACATCATACTCCTCCATTATCGCATTTCATCATCGTCATGATTAGTCACAAAAGAATTAAATACAACAATGTGGATAGGCCGTTATAGGATATTAGCTCATAAGCTGCTCAACCTAGAACTTTAGAGAATGATATTATCTTTAATTTCAAGTGGGAAAATATGGAAGCAGGACAATCCTCATCTTTATCCAAGGAACTTACAAACGAGGAAGTATTATAAATTTAGTTTAACAAATCGATGCCACAAGGAAACTCAATAAGAAGTACCTAGTTCAAGGACCCTTTGAAATGAGACTACTCGAAGTAGAATCAAAGACATTAACACCACGAAGTTAGGATAGTCGGGTAGGGCCTATTTTAGGATGATCAAATTATTCGGCCACAAGCGAATGCCAACAAGCATGAAAGATAAGCCCACTTTGGAAGATGTATTGGAGTCAAAATAAAAAGAAAGCTTAAAAATAAAAATGGGAAATACACCGAAAGGAATCCTTCTCTCAAGAGATATAATATCTCTTAGAATCCCAATTGATATAAAGGTTCCACCACTTCATTATAACAAAACCACTGACTCAAAAAAACATATATCACTCTTAAAAGTCATATTATTCTACATGGTTCTTCAGGGGTGATCCATTGCAAAACGTTCCCGACTACTCTTTATGAAGTAGAAAATAAATGGTATATGCATTATCGGCGCCAATTATTGAAAATTGGTAAATAATTATCTACCATATTCAGTACACATCGCATATGAGAAATAATCCAAGCATCAGACCTTTTGAATTAACCAAAATCAAGGAAGAACCAAAAGAATCGTTAAGCAATTACCTTAAGAGATATCATGATGATTCAATGAAAATACAGGAGCTACCGATGAACAAAAGCTAATGATCATGCATTCAGGATGAATTGAGTCATCATATTTGTAGAAAGACCTCTATTTGGAAGAACCTAATGGACTCTCCGATTTTTATTCTCAAGCTGATAAATTTATTCGAATGGCTGAAAGTTCTAACGTAGAGAAGAGATACTCAAAAGGACAAGAACAAATAATCTTTTACTTTAATCAGTCCAGCAAAAGGTCTAAGAAGGAGAAAGTACGGTAAAAGGGAAAGAAAAGGTATTCAAATATAGTTATTCAGATATGAATAAATCCATCTCGCATAACTTTATGATGGAAAAAAGAAACAAATCCTTCTTCAATAAACGAAAGGAACGTGGGAAGCCTAAACCCAACCTAGGGAGAGAATACTGCGAAATTTGATGATTTTGATTAATTTTTAAAAATAAGTCTACGAAATTGATTAATTATTAAAGATAAGTCAATGAAATTGTCCGAAATTTGACTACAAAGATTACATCACTAGTCCATGGCAATTTTCTTGATGATTTCCTTATATAATTTATTAAAATTGGATCCATAACTAATAATTTATATGTGGATTAATAAACAAGAAATAAAGTTGAGAAATTAACAAGAAAAAGGCCACTAAGGGTCAACCTGCCAGTGGGTTAGGTCCATTGGGCGATCGATCCCCATAAGGCAAGGGTCGACTTGCAAAACATCCTAAATAAAAAAGTCCCCATGTACATGTCGAAGTTTTTAAAATAAAATTTTCATGAATCAGGGATGTTGATTTATGAATCTGAAGGTTAGATTTGGGCCTGTGTTGTGTCCAGCCAAGATCAAATCAAGCCAATCCTACGGTCTAAGATTCTTAAACATGCCTGTAAATACGATCCTGGTCTAGCCATTCTCTTCACTTAATTCTTCTTCCTCCTAGGTTGCTTCTTAGTTGAGGTAGGACGTAAAAAATTAAATATTTTCTAAAGGAAGATCAGAAACTTAAAAATATTAGAAGGCATAGGACACAAAATCAATGAAGGCCTATGGGATTCATCTTTGGATGATAGATGAGTGGTAGTTATTATTTTACATTTTGAACAATTAAAATAATAAGGATGTAAATAGTTGTAGTTTACAGTTTTCTTCAATTTTCTAGTTTTTTTCAGTATAGCATATTTTCAGTCATTTTCTTTACAATATTCTTACTTCTCCAGTTTATTACAGTTTTCAACAATTCTTTTATACATGTTAACATATTTGACTATTATGTAAATATTTGACACACGTGAGAAACAATAAAGAGAGAGAAACTTTCACAAAATATAGATTAAATAAGAAAATTTTAAATTTACATAAAAAACTATAAAATCATGTATATTTGCAATTAAAGGTGTAACGATTCATATTTTAATGATTGATATTTAAATATATTATTTGAATATTGATCATTAACTGATAGAGTGACGGTTCCAAAGGTGAATTTTTAGAAACGATCGAATTAGTATTCGAGCCTAGTTCCAATGAGTTCAAATTGTTTGTTAAGCGGAGAAAAATTATACGGGTCACTATATTTCAAGATTGAGCGATTTGAAGTCAAAATACGTGTAAAATTATCATTTCGGGGAACAATCTCGGATTTCGATGAAACTTCTACCACTGGAACTATATCGTTAAGGTGATATATACCATCAAGTTTCGCTAGTCATTTGACCGTACGAAGTAGAAACATGCACCGATCTCATTTGAAATCAAAATGAGAGAAATAACTAAATTAATATTAAAATGAATGAAGCCCAATCCCTTATTTCAAACTTGACCCATTATCTTTTTCTTCCCAAAACATTTTTGTGGGTTGCTATTTTTACCCAAAACATAGTCGTTCTATCATATTTCTCTAAATCCCAATTTGATCAATTTTTCAACGTAAATTCATGAAACCTAGTTTTGTGAACTCGTGCTTCGATTCTCTTCGCATCCATGTAAAAATAGTTGGGCTCGATCATACTTTTTGGTTATCAACATTATCAAGCTACGGCTAGGATATAGGGGCGCACCTTCTATGATCAGAGCTAAGGGGTTTGGTGATAGGATTTGGACTTTTGGATGAATGGATTATCAGTCGATGAATTTTTGAGTGTTATGAGACTCTTTTGTGTTTGCATCATTTGGCTAGCCATATACTCCTCAATGTAATGATTTAGTGGAAGGCATCAGGCAATGTGTGGTTGGCATGAGCAAACCTAGATGAGCGATGAAATAGCGCGATCAGAATTGAAAATCATTTAGGTTTATGGCATACCAATGGAAGTAATGCAAATGGTTGTTGGATTTGAAGATGAGATATTCACGACTACAGAAATGTGAGATTAGAGAAGATGAATTTAGGATAAAATTCTAATTAACTAATTAGTTAATTTGGATTATATTGCTTTTGGTTTATATGACTTATATGTTTCATACCTTGTGCGCACAAGGTCTGGTTTGGACGTTGTTTCTTCCATTGGACTCGTATTGACAAACTCTATGTTGAAACTTTAGGCTGATTTGATTGGGGTGAGTGATATAGTCTATTAGTTTACTATAGTTGTTCGTATAGTATAAAACTGTGTTTTAAACATAAATGGATTTTAAATGGGATTTCTAACATAATAAAACCAAATAATAATTTTATAGACCATTAAAAAGTGTTTAGAGATAATTTAAGAAAAAATATCATATTTTCTTCCACTTGTACCGTATTAATCGATATTGCTAGATCTAGGACATATTGATACATATCCTACTTTGATTGCAACAGATATATTTCGTTTATCAAATTGTTGATATTATGGATGTTTGTACGTTATTTAGTCATTTATAGGAATATTGATTGCAGGGTTGCATGTTAGTGTAATTTAGTCGTAAACTCCATTCATTAGCGAACTAGGATTAAGAAAGATTCACGAAAAAGCTTCAGGACCAATGCATACCGATCAGAAGCAGTGGGTGGACTTGACGACAAGTAGGATTTTGAGATGGAGGTAGCAGATGGAATCGACGACGAGCAAGATTTCAAGATAAGTGCTGAACATTTCCATTGAATGTGTATTTTACCAATTTTGTTTAAATATACAGTTGGAGTGGTCATTAGCGATTATTAATGAGTGATCGATATCAGTAACTATTAGTGTTGGTTGTTTTGACCAACTTGGATGGATGTCGACAAAATTTTGAGGAGTTGGACATGATATCCCGTTCGATGGTAGATTCGACATGGTGGCTCTTTGATTGGATATACTGGTACGAGACTGATTGGGTACATAAGGAAAGCGTAATTCATAGATTGAGGTAGTGCGATATTAAGGGTGACCTTGGGATTGTGACTCTTTTGTTGGGACTTGGGTGATTACAAGATGGATCAATAGATATACCAGAATGTTTATCATTTTCTACTGCGAAGAGGCTACATGATGAAATAATGGATAAACTAGTATGTTAGGCTCTTTGTGGTGTGACGAGGCTGCAGGATTGATTATAGTTATGCAATTCGTGGTGTAGCGAGGTTACGGGATCATGGATCATGTTATATGTACTTCATAGCGTAATGAAGTTACAAGATACTGGAGTATGCAGTGTTTGTGGCATAACGAAACCGCGAAATTGTAGACAAGCCCTGGTCGTGTACGCAGAGCTAGTGATAAAACTTCATGGTGTAATAAAGTGGAATGATGATAGACCAGCTTAAGTGTACACTTGAACCAAAGATGGAGCAGGAAGCTCATGTGATTTACGAGTGCCAAGGGTTCATTGAAAGCTTGAAGTGTTCTAGTAGACTCATAACAGGAGTATAGATGGGTATGTACCCATATACCATTATCGACGGACAAGTACCCTGGGTGACAAAGCCCATGCTGGCGAGGTACGTATTGGTGAGACACATTCTACTAGAGTCAGGGTTTTATCATCCCTTGATCGATGGCATAGCCAATGATAACGGGTTATCAAAGTAGGCACATATTTAGGAGGTTACAGATAGGAATTTTTGATGGATTTTATGGTTGCTCCGATCTCGTTTCTTTTAGTAGATCATCACCTCTAAGATTCTGAAAAGAGGATGGGAAGTAGGGCTATAGTAGGCTATTGAGATTATTTTACCCTATTACTGTTTCTACTTTTTATTATTTTAATAAGCACATATTATTATAATTATATTTGTTAACTCCGTGTGTGCAAGGACATGACATGTATGATTTTTCATTCTTATGTTTTCATACTATTATGACTTTTATGGTTTTTTAGGTTTGTTTATCACTCAAATTAGACTATTATTTGACTTAAGGTTTTATGTTGCTCCTATTACCTTAGGTGATCAACGACGATGCTGGCGACAACGAGGTAATAGGTATTAGGTCTGCTTAGAGCTATAGAGGTAGATTTCCAGGAGGCGACACTTTTTTGTGTTATAATTGTGTTATTGTTGTTTCATTCTGTTACATTGTAGAGCCTTGATGGTTTTGTTTATTATTTGAAATAGTTTACTAGTGAGTTTATTTATCTCTTGTACGTACTCTATTATTGTTATGTATAAATGTATGAGTCTCTTATTATGCGTTTATATACTTATCACTGTCTCTTGCCTTTTATATCTATGATTATTATTATTATTATATATTTTCTTATGCGCTATGAGATATTCGATAGGTTCTATGATTGTATTCGGTGTTTTGTTTTCCTCTCTTCTCTTCTTTTCTCTTCTCTTATCCTTTATTTCCTTCATTTTCTCTTATTTCTTTCTCGTAGCAATTTTTCTGCACTGATGATATAGGGCAGTCGTCACAAAAGGAAATTGGACTAAAAAAGGAAAGCCTTGGACACGTGCAAGTAAATTATAACGCTCATTATAATTAAAAAGAAAGATAAAGATTTATTATGATACTGGAAACTATCTTGGGAAGTTATAAAATCATAATAAAATAAAATAAATAAGAAGAAAAGGGAAAAACCTATTATGATTTAAGAGACTTTTCTCGAGGAAAGTAGAATATCATAGGAAAGAATTAGGTTTTGTGTTAACGATATTTTTCGTTAACATCGGAGATAGGTCTACGGAAGTGGACCTAAGGGGAAAACGGGATTATTTAGTTTCCACGAGCTTGAACTTGTTCACTATTTCCTAGATGTCAAGGTCTAAAATCCAAAATATTAGTTACTCTTCCCTCAAAGGGGTGAGCATCACACTTAAGAGACTTATGAACCAACAATTATCTTGGGACAAGGGTTCCTTAAGCACAACACTTATCTACCAAATGGCTTGTAGGAAGGTTTTTGTAATAACTTTGTGGAAGGGTTCAAACTTGAGTAGGAGATCGTGACCATGTAGGGAGTTTAAGGTATGTTGTGCAGAAAATAACTAAGAAAATTCATAAGTAGCTCACAAGAAATATGCTAAGTGCTGATCCACTCTTTATTGATCTTTGATTTGAAGTACATAAGTAATTACAATAGAAATCCCCAAATCGATTTAGAAATTAGGGTTTACTCTAGAAGAAAAGAGTACAAGAATGAGAAATGAGAATTCCTCCTTGTAAATGAGACCCCTTGGGTCTTATTTGTAGACAAATTTGTACCCCTTTTGCTATTGGTCCAACAGAAGCCACTGCCGTCCGCTTTTCCTTCCGGTTTCAATCACTTTGGCTCTTGGCCGCTCTTTTGTCTTTTCTTATTGCTTTTTATGGTATCGGAAGAATGGTCTCGGTCTTTGGAGTGTTTCTCCAACGTTACTTCATTCCCTTTGTATCAACACCAAGCCTGTTGGTATGGATAGCTTTAGGAAATGCTTTTAGCTTTCGGCTATGGGCTTTCGGTCATGAGCTTTCCTTCTTGTTGCTAATTCTTCGTGGTGTTTGCCTTCATGCTTCAAATGTATGGTTATAGGATAACCCCTTTCGGTATCGACACTAATTGAATTAGTATGGATAATTGTCTCTTTGAGAAAGTTGAGTTTTCTTTCAAAAGTCTTCCGGGTTGGGTTTCGGTCTTCCGGTAGGAATGCTTGCGGAGTGTAATTAGATGCCTACTAAAACTGTTTTTCGATGATTATCAATTCTTTTTAGTCCTGTCCGAAAGGCTCCCCTTTCCTTCGACACTTCCGTTCCTCCTTGTATCAGCATTAATCAAGTTATTTCTGATACTCCGTCTGCTTCCCTTAGCTTTTGGTTGCGTGTTCTTTTCGGATTTGAGTTTCTATTGACTACCTTCTGTGTCGGGGCTACCCTATCGGTATTCTCCCCTTTTCACTAGCTTCAAACTTCCTTTATTACTGATGGTGACAGTTGTCTTGCTTTCAGATTGTTTTCTTATGCAAGTGACGGTTCACTACCCCTTCACCGATAGCCTGTTTCGATGTTAATTTTGTTAGTAACATTTGCCTCCCCCTAGTAAAGGGGTAATTTCGACTTTTCAAGTCAAACTTTGACGTTCTTTCGACGTTTTGACTCGCTGTCACTTGATCTCCCTCGATCAGACCCATTGATCATTTCTTGCCTGTACGGCTTGGATTTAAGAGGTGATTTGGCATAAGTATTACTCTTTTTCTCCTTCATCTTTTTACCTGCAAAATTCATTACTTAAACCAAATTACTGTTCTTCAAAAACTACCCCATCTTTTCAAGAATTTCAAATTCAATCTTCTATAAGTATCCTTATTTCAATTATGCATAGAAATTAAAGTCATACATTTTAATCGATTAGGAATCCGATCAGGATCTTTATGTGTTTAATACGAGTTATTCAATCATAGGCAATTTAGATAAGAATTTAAGGCAAATCAAACAAATGTTCTATCCCCTGAATGTAATTTCCTGAGGGTTCGAAATGCAAAATTTATATAAAGAAGGTTATTTTCTATTACAAAGTAAAATTCCATGCTTCTGCTGCCGGTGAATCCATCGCCACTTTTTTGGTTCGTTTGTTCTGATTTTACCGACACCAATTCCTGTATTTATTTAGTATGTAAGTGTCAGATTAGTCCGAAAACATCGATTCGTTCGAAAGGGCTAGAAGAAAGGTTGGTCCCTTTTTGGTTTTGGTGTCGGTAAAGTCTAAGAATTTCATTGCCATAACATTTTTTGACTTTGATTTCACATGTATCAGACCTAAAGATCAATCAGGTTCTTTGTGATGACTTAGGATCACTTGGTCTCGGCTTAACCGTTACCAGTTTCTTTCGAGAGTTTATTCTTTCTGACAACCTTCCTTTGGTCTTTTCACCGGAGTGCCGGGGCGACCAACTTTATCATCACTAAGAGCTTAATTTTAACTAAGTGAACGTAAACCATACATGAAATTCACCAAGATTAACATTTATAACAAACTTGACATGTGATAGTTTAAATTCCTAGAACTAGTAAGTTTTCATGTTGTTTACCCATTTCATGTAAAAGGGTGTGATGTTAACGAATGTGTTATGAAATTATATCACCTGGCATCATTATGTATGATAAAAAGAGCTCTAGCCAATCGAAGTCTGGTGATCCCAACACCTCATAAGAAGAAGCCATTTACTTTGAAGGAGTCTATTATTACTTCTCAAGACAAAGTAAACACCATGCTTGACAGCTTTGGGATATCTGATGTGGATGTCGTTCCTTCCACCATTCTGGATAAAACCAGAAATCCTCCAGAAGATTACTTTGCATATTCTGCCATCCATATTTGGCATGGGGGCTTCTTTCCCTTCCCGGCTTTTATTTCTCGACCGTTACAAGACCTAAGAGTTGCACCTATCCAACTTTTTCCGAACACCGACACTTTACTTTTATGTCTCGAAGTTTTAGTACTTGAATCGGGCCTGGTTTCTCTTACTTCCAATCTTATCCAACATTTGATACAATTTTCAAAGGAAAAAAATTCGCCTATTTTGCGTGCCAATCCTTTGGAGAAAATTATTAGTGATAGTATTAGTTAGACTAAACCCTTGGAGAATCTGTTCTTTTACATTAAATGCCCTGCCGGCATTTCAGGTGATTTTTCAGATTTTGGTGAGTCTCCCTGCTTTCCTTTGAGTAACGATACTTTTCCTAGGCTTTGTTTGACCGTACTTTCTTCCCAGATCCTGCTTCCAAGTGGGGTGCTTTAACGGAGCGTGAATCTCGCGCTCTTGAAGTTATTTTCAAAGCGTTTGAAGAGCCACAAAGTCGATCATCTTTGCTGACTTTGGACAAATTCCGTCAATATAACCTTCTCCCTAATGGACAAAAGATCCTAGGGCGTCCACCTATCCATTTCTTAGGCTTCCAGCATTCGACTTTGGGTTCAAGCGCGTTCACTACTTCGTCTCCTTTATTTCCAGGTATCTTGATTGGGATTTCTTCTTTCTTCTCAAACCAGCTTTAATTTGTAAGATTTTCACCCTTGAGTTTACCTTCGTATTTGCATTTGACCCGGGCCTTGGCTTCTGAAGTTATAACTCCTATCGACACTCTACATCAATCTAATGTCGTTGCAATCAAGAGGCTGGCCGAATCGACCACTGAGCTGCCAGCTAAAAGATTGAATATGATGTTTCTGTTTCTCTCCTTTAGGAGGCTTATGTTAAATTGCTGACCAAGGAATTTCCGGTCCCACAACCTCTGCTTTTGATTCTAATTTTGTCACTACTACTGCCTCTCCCAAGGGTATATTTGATCGTGAGAGTGAGGGTCGCGTTTTACCATCAACCTTCCGAGTACATTAGGATAGGACAAACATGTAATGTACCTCTCAACATGTCAATCCTCCAAGGTCTCATGTGCCAACCATGAGCTTTGATGAACTTGTAAAACTCTCTCTTTCTTCCCTTAAAGTTACTGACATTTCATTACCTTTCACTTCTACAGACTGGGAGGGTCTTTATCAACACCCAGTCGAACAATAGCTCTCGGTACATATTATTTTTTCTCTATCTCCTCCCCTTGTCTTTAAATTTTCATGTAGGATGATCGGATTTTATTCCCATCTTTGGTTACTAAAATATGGCTCTAGTCTAAAGCAATGCCTTTCTCATCTTCTTCCGAGGTTACTAGGATTTGGGAAGAGAACACAACTTTAAGTGATGAGTGTGAGAGGTTAAAGGCTTCTCTTAAGAATGTTGATGCAACTCTCGAAAAAGAGAGGCAGGCGATGTAACACCCTAAACTATAATACACTATAACCGTAATAAATATTTAGAATTAACTGAAACCGGCATTACTGTTGCATTCATCTTGGAATTCTGGTTCAGATAGACCCCAAATTTGCATTAAACGAATAACATATGAAGAAGTTATAGGCTCTAGAAGTTTGTATACATATAAGAGGCTTATGTATGTATAAATTAAATATAAAATTTCTAGAATTTTGAATGAAACAAGCGGGAAACAATAGGGGATGACCCACTCCAGCCTGGGTCGACACGAGGGTGGTTGGGTCGACCTATAGGTTGACCCAGGGGCAGGTGGGTCGACCCATCCCTGATTCATCTGGATTCCTTCTGCTGAATCTGGCCTGTTTTGTGTCTGTATTCATGCTGACTCAACATAACATGTACGGTTTAGATTCAAAACCAAGATCTAAGGATTGATGTTGGCTTTGTAACTCTATAAATAGATGACTTCCTCATTCTGAAATTCACACAAATTCCTAATATCTTACTCTGCCTCAAAATTATTTTGAAAAATATAAACACATAATAGGGGAATGTTACAAAAATTTGGATCAAACAGAAGCAACATCAATCAAGACTTGCATATATACAACTTGGATTGGACTTTCTGTGGCCTAGTGTTATACATATTTATCTTCACCAAGACTCACTATGAGTTGCAATTATTAACAGATCTGATTTCCTTGGCCTTGAACACGATAGTTAAATAAAACTGGCTAGGATGTAAAGTAAAATAAATATACCTGAATCATTGTTATCACCAATGTCATTATAATATATTATATGTCGGTGATATTGTTGGTTAAACAAACTATACATATGCCTGTGATGTTATTACACTTATGCCTGTAATGATGTTTGAATTAGTGAGAAGATAGATAGGATTAGACGTAACTTCCTTTGGAATGGGGATTCTAGTTGTAGTGGTTATAAATGCCTAGTTAATTGGGACATGTGTTGTAAATCTAAATTGGAGGGGGGTCTAGGGATCATAAATCTACATAATTTTAACTCTGCTTTACTCGCCAAATGGTTATGGAAATATAGATGTCCGGAAGTGAAGACTTCGTGGAAGTCTATCGTTTTCAAATCTTATTATTCTAGAGGAGAGTTTATTATAGAAAATAGTGGTAGATGGGATAATAGATTATCCCACTTTTGGAAGTCTGTATTGGGTTGTTTTGACTTTTTTAATGTAGGATGCAAAATGTTAGTTCATTCAGGAAACCTTGCATATTTTTGGCATGATGCTTGGATATCTATAGTGCCGTTAAAAATTGAGTTTAGTGAACTTTTTAACATTAGTAGATTTAAGAATGCTTTAATTAAGGATATTTACAAAGCAGAATTAGATCCTCCGTGGGAGTTTTCCTTTGATAATATTTTAGACGAAGATTTATTAAGACAGTTGGCCTTACTTAAAGCAAAGTTAGCATTATAGCACTTGGACGAAAATGGTGATTCTATTAACTGGGGTATGGACAAGGGTTTAGTTTACACTGTTCATTCTATGTATAGTTTTATTAATTTTTCTGGTATTTCCTTATATCCCTTTAAATATCTATGGAAATCGAACTCTACTCCTAAAGCTAAGTTCCTAATGTGGTTGATCATCCACAAGAAGCTTAATACTATTGAGTTATTAAAAAGAAAAAATGTTATTTTTGATGTAAAATGTTGTTTTTGTAACATTGGAGAGGAGGATGTAGATCATTTATTTTACTCTTGTTATTTCACTTTTTCGGTTTTTAATATGATTATTAGGTTGTTTACTTTTGATGGTTTTAATACCTTTAGTAGTTGTAGCAATTATTGGAATTGTTATAGGTTACGATTCAATTCAAGACAGAAATATATTTTGGATTCCTTAGTAATATTCATAAGTTGGTTCATTTGGGTGGAGAGGAACCACAGAATCTTTCATTCTACCTCTTTACCTAAGGATAAATTAATCATTAATATAGTAAATTTCTGTTTGTTTTGGATGTCTAATTCACACAATAAATTATTTGGAGAAATGCAATTTGGGCGTTTACTATCTAAGGTTAGGTTAAACTTGAGTTTATTCATTCGTATTAATAGCTATTTTAGATGTAATAGTCATCGTCTGGGTTGTAGATTACTTTAACTTGGGTTGACACTATCCTATTGTTTGTTTGTTTTTATGTTTTTATCTCTAAACATATATATATGAATATAAGTCTGTATATATATATGTACATATACATATATATATATATATTGTCATATATTCATATATATGTGTGAGTTACTGATAATTTTGTTTCAGTTCTTGCAGATTACAGGTTGTAGAAATAATTGTGAAGATATTGGAGTTGCTGTTTGATTGGATTATTCTGGATTTGGATTGGATATATATATTTGAGGAGTGGACTTGTTTGTATTTTTGGTGTTTTGTTACGCCACTAGTATTTGCACATAGTTTATTATATGTATGGGTATAGATATATACTTCTTATCGGGTGGTGGCCTTGCCGGAATTCGATAATGAAGTATGATGGGTGGTGGCCTTGCCGGAACTCATCTATCTATTACCCCGTACATTGCTTTGTGAGTCTTCTGATTTGGATCTGTACTTAGATCGTTGTATTACTTTATATTTTTTTATATATATATGTGTGCTCTCTTCCTTTTGGAAGATCACACATCTTTTGCTCAAAAAAAAAACTTCCTTTTGCCACTTTATATGTATATTTCCAGTCTTGCCTATATATATACATGATTTGATTCTATTCCTCTCCCTCCGTTTTCCTTTTTAACTTTACGCCATTATTAGGCCCTTGAAAGCCTAAGCTATACCCGATTAAAATGAGCATACCTATGGGGCAATAATGAACAATATGAAAGAGGAATTTAGGCTCGTTATTTATTGGACTCATAATGACATTAAGTAAATGACATGTTAAGAATAGGGTTATATACACATAATGACATTACAATCATGCTTATTAATAAACCTGAACCTGCTAATATTTGACTTAAATGGACATTAAGTAAATGACATGTTAAGAATAGGGTTATATACACATAATGACATTACAATCATGCTTATTAATAAACCTGAACCTGCTAGGCTAAACATAAATATTACTAGGCTAAACATAATGACATTACAATCATGCTAAATAATGGACATTAAGTAAATCATAACTTTGACTTAAATGGACATTAAGTAAATGACATGTTAAGAATAGGCTTATATACACATAATGACATTACAATCATGCTTATTAATAAACCTGAACCTGCTAGGCTAAACATAAATATTACTAGGCAAAGAGGTCCCCCCATCTGCTATTGTATCGGGTTTTGGGGACTCTTAAATCCTAGTAACTTAGGAGCATAAGCTTAGGGGGTTTGGCTTGTGTCAATCTGCTGTTTGGAACCCATATCAGTCAGTATCCCTGTAGGTATCTTATCTGGGGGTCCCGCACTAGGTAGGTGCCAGGGAACGCTTTATTGAACTTGATAGTAAGAGGTTCACATGAGGGTGGTTATGGGCGCGTTCCGGCAGAGACATGAGCGTGCATGGGTTTGATTAGGGAAGATAAGATGTTATAACACCAGTAATTAGTTCTGTGTAATATAGTTGTTGGGTTAGGAAGTTATACACCCTGCTAGCGGGGATGACACATGGTATTTACATAGTAGGGAGCCAATCGCTTGGGTAGTAATTAGGGTACACCTAATCCTGTTGTTTTGTAATTAGGTTAATACCTAATCTTGTTATGTAATTAGGGCACATCTAATCCTGCTGTTATTTTCTGTTATTAATCCTGGTGTTAATCCTACTGATATGCAACTAGGCAAAGAACCTACTCCAATCTAACCTGTTATACTAGTACTAGTGCATAAATATATGTGCAGACATTACCTGTCTTTAGGATATAAATGTGAAGCATTACCCGATCATAAGTTTATCCCTATTATTCTGTCCATCCTGCTTTTTCTGTTTAGTTTATCTGTTATGAAACTGTACCTTTCCTATCTAGTCTTGTTTACCTTTCTTGGCATTCCTATTTTATGCATATTTGTAAGCCAATGGAACTCACCAGACTTTATATCTGACCCTTTTTCTTTCACCTCTTTCTTCCTCCCCTAGGTCCTCACATTGGCAGCACTCAATAGTAACTAGGATATCTCTTCAGGTTGGACTTGACTTGGACTTCTTGTGAAATATTGTTTTGACTTGCTTTCTACTTTAGTTTGGCTTATGGAAAGGGATATGACTTTATGTACTTTGATATTTTATTTTCTGAGATGGCTTGAAGACAGATTTAAGACAATTAGTTAGTTGTAACTGTTTTTGATGTATTTCTATGAGACTGGGACTATGCTTTATTTCTTTTATAATAAAGTCTAAAAAAAATCCGCTGCTTATTTTACCTCTTGTATAGTCTCTGTAATGATTGCCTGTTGTGCTTCACGAAACTTAATGCATTCTCTTATGAGTGACATTAACGGACGTGGAGTGTCACATTTGGTATCAGAGCTGAAGGTTACAATATCAGAGAAAAAGTTATGAAAACCATTTTCAAAAAGCAAAGTATTTTCAAGTAAAAATTTGTTTTTGAAAAACTTATCCCCACAAGTCAGTCAAAATTCTCTCGATCTCTTGTTGAATTCTTTTCTTTCTTTTCAGCATGTCTAGTGAACCCAACCTTCCTGAGGACATTCAGATACTGGCATCGTTCCATAGATATCTCGGAGTAACGGCACCTGTCGAAGGTCAAGGAAATGCCCTTGCCCCGGCTACATTTGTTGTTCCTCCACCCCCTCAAGTGGATAACTTCTCTAAGATATGCAAATACTTTCTGTGCTATGAAGGGGAAAACATTCCTGGAACCGAAAGCTTTGTTAAAGCACGAAATTGGCTACGAGAGACAGAGAACTCGTTTGAACTTTTTGAGGTCGACGACCAAAGGAAAATACAACTGGCTGCATGACAACTTAAAGATGATGCTTTCTACTAGTGGGAAGTAACACAAGCTGGACAACTGGTCGAAACATGGGATGACTTTAGGCAAAGATCTGAGACCAGGCAGAGGAGGGACAACAATTGGAAATGTTCTTGGCTTTAAAACAAGGAAAGGTGTCGATTAAGGAATATGTGAATAAGTTTAATCAGCTAGTAAAGTTTGGACTAGAGTTGGTGAATACTCCCCACAAAAAGGAGCTTAGATTTGCGAGAGTATTGAATCAACCTCTACATGGACTTGCTTAGTCTCACATACCGATGGGGGAAACTTTTGAAAGGCTAGTTGATATGGCGCTTATGCATGAAGATGGTAAGGAGGAAAAAAAGAAAATAAAAATGAGGAGACCCACAAAGGGTGAAAAGAAAAAATGGTGGCCCAAGTAACGAAAGCAACAAAAGAAAGGTGGAAAGCTTGACAAAGTTCAAATCAAAAAGGACGTAAAGTGTCATGGATGTGATGTTATGGGTCATTTTGTAAAAGACTACAGAAAGAACAAGGGAACTTGCTTTAATTGTGGACTGATAGTGTAACAATTGAAAATTTCGCTCGATCTGAATCGATCGCTAAACTGACCAAGACTGTTTGAAACCCCGAACTGCTTTGTGGACAAGACGAATCAGAACGCAAACAGAAGAACATTTCTTTGTTTATTGCAACAATTTAATCAGAATACAAGAATATACAGAGTATGAATAAATATTACACATTTGACAAATATCAGAGATTTAAATTACATTTAAATACATAGCAGCGGAAAAATAATACAACACACAACTAAAAGAAATACGCGGATATAGAGCTTTTTGAATATCACTTCAGCTATAAACCAGGATCCTGTGAATATAAATCTGCAAAACCCAACTACTAGCTGCCCGTGCAGAAAATAAGGACACCCAGAGTTTAGGTTAAAACAGTAAACTCTAGGTCAGTCATGTGACTGGTGTGAGAACTAAAAACAGTTATAATCTTTATTTTTAAAGTTAGGTAAATCAAGGGACCACGCTGTATAACACGGAATAGGTTTCCTCCCAAGAATAACAGTGCATAAAACAAACAGCGCAATGCTAAATGAAGAAAAATGAAGCTGTTATAAGACCCAGGTTCCATCACACAATGCAACACAAGCCGAAAGATAGGTTTTTTTAGGAAGACGGGTGTGTAGCGTGGAGCTACACAGCCGATTACTAGTAGATATACCAGATAATAAAATAAGCTGGTTGACAGGCCCAACCAGTGGCAATAAAGTCTAGACCCAGCAGGTCAATAAAAAAGTACAACCATAGCGTAAAATATGTACATCAAAAAGGGATAAATACATCATAGATAATAGCATAGACTAGATAAAGCATAAGTAGAATAAGCCAGCCTTAGATGATTCAGCGAGGTGGGAGCGTGCTGCTTTCATGCGATCCAGGAGAATCTGGCCTAGGAAGGGCAAGCCTGAAGCGAGCATGTCTCGCTAATCCTGTCCACAAGTCGAAGAGATGTAGGATATGATAACAGGTACCCAAAAGAAGTTTCGGTGATCTGCCAAAGATGATCGCATTATGTTCTAACCAAATACTCCATGAGAAGAAAGTCACAAGAGAATCCAGAAGAGGGTCAGGGGGGTTATGCTGCCAATAATCGAAAAAGGAATTAATGGAGGGAATGAAGCCGAGGATGAAGGAGCTGATTGTAGCCCACACCGCGTATGAGAAATCACATTCGAAGAAAAGGTGAGAAAGGCATTCGTTTTTAAGGTTACAGAGAACACTAATTGGATCGATGTTGTTGTTAAAGCGATGGAGTCTGATTCTGGTGTTGATGCGATTATGGATAAGGAGACATTGAAAGAAAATTAATCGAGGAGGAAGGTTGCATTTCCAAATGCGGGAGAAAGAGAAGCTTCTGCCAGGATGAATTAGAAACTGATAACAGGATGCAACCGTGAAAGAGTTGGATGGGTTTAAAGCATAGAAAAATGAGTCTGAATCAGGTGAGAAGTGAGTTGAGTTGAGTATGTGGCCAATAGAATTAAGTTCAAATAATGATTCAAGGCCCAACCAAGAAGGAGGGAAAAGGCCCATTGGGCCAAGCTCATGGGCCGATGCCACAGTAAGTGGGCTAAGATGGTTGACTGATGCAAGATTGGGAAAACGGGTGGAGATACCTTATAATAGCCAAAGAATGCTTGATATGCTAAATTTCATCTTTTATTATTACTATAAGTGTATAGTGTCAAAACAATTTCAATCATAAGTATCAATCATAGACGACATAAGTGCCCCATACCACTATGTCGCCATACTAGTTCTACAATTAAAACCGCAAAGGTTGTATTGGAAATTGGATTTCCGTCATGAGTTGAGGCAAGGGGCAAGCTCCTCTCCATTCAAGACACTCTAGCAAATGTCTCAGGACCATACACTGCAATCCTTGGAACCTCCAAGGCCGGCCCTCTCTTACTTTTGAGGATTAGTATTCCTGAACACACGTTTCCCGGTCCTATAGGACCTATATCCGAGGCACCTCACATCCAACAACCACACAGGTAAAAATAATATAAATGTCAGGGCTGGTAGGTCACTGACATCACCCATAGCTAGAAAAAAACTTCTTGCACTCCTTGGGTCCTTATCCCGTTTTTGACTCATACCGAGGTGTGAGGCTCGCGAATTAGCATTATACACAAAGCTGTGCCACATATGCCGTGCTTTGATCATCCACCACAAGACTTTGCTTTTCAACAGAAGCCTTGATCATCTGCCACATATTAATGCCACACAGGCAATTCACTCCATGCGACTGATTCCTATCGATATATAACCTCTGAGCTCGTACGTCTCAGAGAAGGGCGTTAAGCAAGAGAATAAATTCTCTGCTGCCAAATAGATATATATTTAATAGAGATCAATCAGCACAGAACAAAATCCAATGTCAGACACACAGTCCATTTACAAGTTCGTTCTGGGTCTGAATGAAATCGGATGAACCTTATTCCTCGCATATCCATCGATCTCCAAGTACGTCTGAACGATCACCAACTGATTCCCTCCTCTTGGGTGTACAGCCCAATCAAGATCATCAATAATCATCCAAACGACGTGAAGACCTATGGTCTTCAACCACCGTCTTAATCTTCGATTTATCGTCGAATCGGTTATTCAGAATGGGTATAAACCCGACCTTTCCGAATAACCCATGTATATAATAAACAAGTGTTACACAAACACAACATACGCCTCATTCCAATTCAGAATATTCTTTTATTCAAATATTCACATTCTTAGAGAAAGGTTCCCATTAATTTTATTAAAGATAAATTCTTCTAAATTTATTCTTTAATCTTCCTTTGGATATCATTTCAAACCATGTTAAGGTTTTCCAAACTAGTCGGGATTAGCGAACCACACCGAAGTAATCATTTATTTTATTTCCCAATTCATCCCAAGGAGCAGAACTGGTAATACTCCATATCTAACACCATGGTGTTATCGGTAAATATTAATTACCATTTCACGTCCAAATCTAATTAAAGATTTAACTATCACTTTGGAGCAAAACTGGTGATACTCCATTCTCAATCACTTTAATCTAATTAAAAATTCACTAAAACTCCACTTAGTTTTAATTTTCCAAAAAATCCATATCCTGTCTTTAATTGGGTTAAAGAACCAATGTCATCTAAAACACGATTCACGATAAACCCAAAATCACATTCCATTGTTAATCGGGTTAAAAAACAGGTGTTATTCAAAACACCGCTCACGATAAACCCCAAAACCAATTTAAATTCAATTTCAATTAAATACTAATTAACTGGACAATTTCACTAAATCTTAATTGAAAGATTTATTCTTTTCTAAACTGGGTTAAAGATAAGTGTTATTTAAGACACCATTCACGACGAACCCAAAATCCTATTTGATATTAAATACAAGGCTCTGAATAGAAAATATATCGACTTATATTCAATATCAAATTCTGAAACCAACAAATATCGTATTGGAAATAACGATATAAATATATCTTTCAAATTTCCACAACCATATCTGTATAATCATGAAATCCAACATTGAACTATTCCGAAGATAACTTCGATTCAAATCCATTCCAATTCGTATATTGGAAATTCTGATTATTTTTAAAAACACTTCAAATCCAATTTATTTATTCAAAAACATTGGATTATAATTCTAGTTCATAACTAGTTCATTTCGATAAAAATATATTTTTATCCTTTTTAAATATGGGATTTTCACCTTAATTCTTTCTAAATCATTTATTATGGTTTTACACAAATTATTGATATTTTTAATAATTTTATCAAGGCCCATACAGTCGATTTCCAATAGCTTTCGTCGAACTGCACTAACAACGACCTTTTCCAAAATTTGATTTGGGCATAATTCCAAATCCAACTGTTAGATTTCAAATTTCTAATATTCATTGGAAAGCTCTTTTCGATACGAACCCAATGGTTCCGGTTTCAGAAGAATCCGACGGTCGGATCTCCCGCAACGTCAATTCGAAGTCAATGGTCGAAATTCGCGAACTGTCGCGGCGCGGCGCGTTCTACTCAGGCCATTTAATATATATATTATATATATTTCATTGATTTCAATTCTAAACGTATTTTATAAATCATTTTAAATTCGTTTAAAACAATTTCAACTTCATATTCAATTTAAAATCAAAACTGAATATTCCATATCATTAATATATAAATGATAATATTTTCGAAACGTTATATTTTGAAATCACTTCCTTTTCTATATTCATTATAAAAATGAATATAATCGATATGAATATCGTTCGCGTAAAAATGGAGCAAATCTAATCAATACGGTTTTATATATTTCAATAACTTCGTTTTTCTATTCAACAAATGAATATTTTTTTCAATACATGAATATATATTTTATTCAACACGTGAATATTTATTCATCCTTACTTACAATAAAAATGTGAAATTTATTGTATAAATATTTTATTCAACACGTGAATATTTTCAACACATGAGTATCGTCAACACATGACTATTTTTGTTATTTAATATATTTTATAAAATTATGATTTCTATTGTTTAATTCTTAATCAGACTCCAACCGTAAATTAGTAAGAGAACAATTCCCTAAGTATTAACCCCGAAAGGCCGGAACCAACATCAGATCAATACCCAGGATACCACTCATCTTAACTAGTTTCAAGTTAGTTTCTAATTTTATATATGATAAAGATGTGAATTTTATTGTTAAAATATTTCGTTCAACACATGATAACTTTCAACACATGAATATTCTCAACACATGAGTATCGTCAACACATGACTATTTATTCTATTCAACACATGAATCTTTATTTTATAATATTCTTTATTTTCCAAATTGGAATGATGCCCAATCAATTACCATATAATGTTAATTATATGGATTCCATACAACACATGTATATAATAGCAATGATAAATAATCAACCATCATCCAAAGTGCACTACACAACTGTCTGTCAACCAATCGATTGACATACAACTAAATAATTGGGATTAGTGTACATCAAATATCATCCCAATACCCGTGTGGGGTTTCAGTCAACAAACACAGATTTTTATTTGTGCAGTTGGGCGATGTGTAAAATTTACCGTCCCAATCAATATCCTTTAAATGGGTGTACATAAAAAAATCGTTCGATTTGTAAATGAATATTTATTTATTCACATTCACGTTAAATTTATTTTTTTAACGATAAATAATTTATTTCAACACATGAATATATTTCCATTCATTCCACATCACAATCAATTTTCACCACACAACAAAATCAAACAAGTTGTCCATGGTCTGTGGACAACGGGTGTCGGGTGCTGCTTAGCACCGACTGCATCCTAGTATATATTTTTACTAGAAAACAAGAATTAAAGTGAGAAGTTCTCACATTGGGGTTCCACTCCACCATTTCATTTCTGAATTTCTGAACCGTTTGAAATCCTTTTTGATTTCAATATGTTCCATCGCCCTCTGTTTCACGCATTTGATATTAAAAATCACATTTTTAATAATGCTTTCCATAGATAAAAATTATATTTTTATGTTCTCTACATACATAAAAAGATCGGATTTTTATCTTCACTTCATATATATAAAAATCGAATTTTTATCTTCACTTCATATATATAAAAATTGAATTTTTATCTTCACTTCATATAAAAATCTCTCCTTTCTCTAATAAAAAATAAATCTTCCTCATGTTAAAAATCTTAACTTTATGTTAATCAAAATCATATCTTTCATATATTTAAAATCATTCCCTTTCTCTAATTAAAAACCAAACCTTTTCTTCGCTTGAAGACCATATTTTTAATTAAATAAAAATCTAAACTTTCTTAAAAATAAAAATCAAACTTTTTCTACTTTAAAAATCCTACCTTTTATAACTTAAAGATCATATATTTAAGTGGAAAATCCTTTTGACTATAATAATTTAAAATCTGAAAATAAAAATCAAATTAAAATACTTACATACAATCGAGCGAGGGGGCGTCGCATTTGGGCTGGGGGTGACGACGTGAGGCGCTGCATGAGTCACGGCGGAGTGTGGTCGGAGGTGGAGGGGGTGCTGCTTCCGGTGGTGGGTGAGGCGGCGGCGGTTTTCAGAAAGGGGGGTCTCGATGTGGGGCTCGCGTGAGAAGGAGGACCGGTGGATAGAGGGGGGGATGGGGCGGAGGTCAGGCGTCACGGCGGAAGGAGGGGAGGGGTCATCGTCGCTAGCGGTTTAAGGCTTCGAGCGAGTTTTTTCTTTTTTGATTTCCAGCGTGGAATGAGAGAGAGAAAGGAGGGTTGAGTTATATTATATATATTTAATTATTTATTACTTCTATAAAGGTTGACTTTTTATTCTAACTCGAAATCCAACCCAACGACTGTCGCCACTAGCTAATTACCCCCATTTCGAATACAATGGGATATGTTTCGCAAGCCAACTCAACTGTTTCGACCAGTTTTGTTTAAATCAAAATTTAAATCAATATATATTGAATTTGAACGCACATTTCAATTTACCGGGGCTACATACTAACCCTAAAAATTCTAGAAAAATTATTTCTAGCTTCGTATTGACGATACGGTCCTAACAGAGCTAATTTCGTCAAATTTGAAGACCATTTGAAAAATGGTCATTTTCCAGTCGATTGAATTCAACTAAAATTGTTAAAACACGTTTAACTTCGCCACGCTCACATATTGATTCGAAAAATTACGAATTTTGGAATCTAGCAATAACTTGACATCCCGGATCGAACAAAAGTGTTTTCATCGAAAACCTAGGTCGTTTGCAAAATTGTTATTTTTAAGGGCCAGAATTCCATAGCGACTATTCTGAATTTTCAACTGGACATAAACTTTGATTCCCGCTATGAAATTATGATTTTTCGAATTCGTTGGAAAGATATTTTCAAACAGATTCAAATATTTTTTGTTTCACCAAAATCTGGTTTATTTTGAATCCTGTGCATTCATTTGAAATTTGAAATCGAATTTTCGAAGTACCACGCCATTTTCAATTCCTTTTATAATTTAAAATAAATAATTATGTTCTAACGTCGATCTATATAAATATATACATTCTAATTTTATTCAAAATAAATTTCTCGTCATTATTATTTAAAATAAATCATTTTAAATATTCAAAATTCAATAAAATTGCCAAAATAAAATTTTTAAATTGGCTCGGATTTTCCGGGTTGTTACAATCTCCCCCACTTAAAACTTTTCGTCCCCGAAAAGGAACAAAGCTGAAAGTTGTTCAAATAATCAACTCAACTTCCATTGTTTTCTTTACGGCTTAAGTTCTTCAACTTTTCAGTTTCTAAGAACTTTTCAAATTTTTCAAAAATTTGGCTAACACCCTAATTTTTGAAAAATTTCGCTATAACCTCCCCTGCACCGGGAGCATCGGGATATTTCAAATAGTCTCCCATGGCCCCCATCAATCCAAAAGAAAAAGAAAAAGCCAAGCGGCTAGCCAATCGGCTCATAAAATCAGCCAAACCTAATTAATTTGTAAACATGTACCTATTTGTCGGGCAAACAAATTTATTCTTCTGATCTAGCCTCCTTGCTATGACCTGTTCAATGTATATATGTACCCGCATGCATTTTCAAACAATTTTCAATACAGTTCAATATTTGATTCAATTTGGCCCAAATTTACCGTACTTTCACATAATGGTTTAAATAAATAATCACACAACACAATCATCAATCAATTAGTTGATTAGCTTTTCAAATACATAATTTTGATACATAGTCCAAAAATCAGATTTTTGATGCCAAATCACAACAATAAGCCCTATCTAGTTTTGGTTCTCACACCAGTCTGATGGAAATATATAGATATCCCACTTTCGATACTCGAAAATAAATACTGGTAACGCTGCAGCATTATCAGAATCATCCCCGGGCAACTAGAGTGTGATTCTATATCTATCAATTATATTTAAAACTTCGAATATACGTTCATGACGCGTATATGCAAAATCTCTATATACTTGATTGTCCAACTCAATACAAATAAAACATTCAAAAACGTATACTTGAATTTAACTTTCAAAACAAAATTTGTTTTCAATTCTTATTTTAAAAATAACACTCTTTCGACTCGCTCTAAGATACTACTGATCCCATCTCTAACAAGCCATTCTTATTGGACATTACTAGTCCAATCTCTGATGAATTCTTTCGTTTGGTTCTAATGTGTCTTGTTCTCGAGCTCTGTAAACCAAAGCTCTGATACCAAATGTAACAATTGAAAATATTGCTCGATCCGAATCGATCGCTAAACCGACCAAGACCATTTGAAACCCCGAATTGCTTTGAGGACAAGACGAATCAGAACGCAAACAGAAGAAAATTTCATTGTTTATTGCAACAATTCCATCAGAATACAAGAATATACAGAGTATGAATAAATATTACACATTTGACAAATATCAGAGATTTAAATTACATTTAAATACATAGCAGCCGAAAAATAATACAACACCCAACTGAAAGAAATACGCGGATACAGAGCTTTTCGAATATCACTTCAGCTATAAACCAGGATCCTGTGAATATAAATCTGCAAAACCCAACTACTAGCTGCCCATGTGGAAAATAAGGGCACCTAGAGTTTAGGTTAAAACAATAAACTCCAAGTCAGTCATGTGACTGGTGTGAGAACTAAAAATAGTTAATAATCTTTATTTTTAAAGTTAAGTAAATCAAGGGACTACGCCGCATAACACGGAACGAGATTCCTACCAAGAATACCAGTGCATAAAACAAACAACGCAATGCTAAATAAAGAAAAATGAAGCTATTATAAGACCCAGGTCCCATCACACAATACAACGCAAGCCGGAGGATAAGGTTTTACCTTGCAATAGCCAAAGAATGCTTAATACGCTAAATTTCATCTTTTATTATTACTGTAAGTGTATAGTGTCAAAACAATTTCAATCATAAGTATCAATCATAGACGGCATAAGTGCCCCATACCACTATGTCGCCATACTAGTTCTACAATTAAAACCGCAAAGGTCGTATTGGAAATTGGATTTCCGTCATGAGTCATGGCGAGGGGCAAGCTCCTCTCTGTTCGAGACACTCTAGCAAATGTCTCAGGACCACACACAGCTATCCTTGGAACCTCCAAGGTTGGTCCTCTCTTACTTTTGAGGATTATTATTCCTGAACACACGTTTCCCAGTCCTATAGGACCTATATCCGAGGCGCCTCGCATCCAACAACCACATAGGTAAAAATAATATAAATGTCAGGGTTGGTAGGTCACTTACATCACCCATAGCTAAAAATAAACGTCGTGCACTCCTTGGGTCCTTATCCCGTTTTTGACTCATACCGAGGTGTGAGGCTCGCGAATTAACACTATACACAAAGCTGTGCCACATAGGCCGTGCTTTGATCATCCACCACAAGACTTTGCTTTTCAATAGAAGCCTTGATCATCCGCCACATAGGCATGCCACACAGGCAATTCACTCCATGCGACTGATTTCTATCGATATATAACCTCTGAGCTAGTACGTCTCAGAGAAGGGCGTAAGCAAGAGAATAAATTCTCCGCCGCCAAACAGATATATATTTAATAGAGATTAATCAGCATAGAACAAAATCCAATGTCAGACACACTGTCTATTTACAAGTTCGTTATGGGTCTGAACGAAACCGGAGCAACCTTATTCCTCGCATATCCATCGATCTCCAAGTACGTCTGGATGATCACCAACTGATTCCCTCCTCTTGGGTGTACAGCCTAATCAAGATCATCAATAATCGTCCAAACGACGTGAAGACCTACGGTCTTCAACCACCATCTTCATCTTCGACTTATCGTCGAATCGGTTATTCAGAATGGGTATAAACCCGGCCTTTCCAAATAACCCGCATATATAATAAACAAGTGTTACACAAACCCAACATACGCCTCATTCCAATTCAGATTATTCTTTTATTCAAATATTCACATTCTTAGGGAAAGGTTCCTATTAATTTTATCAAAGATAAATTCTTCTAAATTTATTCTTTAATCTTCCTTTAGATATCATTTCAAACCATGTTAAGGTTTTCCAAACTAGTCGGGATTAGCAAACCACACTGAAGTAATCAATTATTTTATTTCCCAACCCCAAGCTTTTCATCCCATGGAGCAGAACTGGTAATACTCCATATCTAACATCACGGTGTTATCGGTAAATATTAATTACCATTTCACGTTCAAATATAATTAAAGATATAACTATCGCTTTGGAGCAAAACTGGTGATACTCCATTCTCGATCACTTTAATCTAATTAAAGATTCATTAAAACTCCACTTAGTTTTAATCTTCCCAAAAATCCATATCCTATCTTTAACTGGGTCAAAGAACCAATGTCATCTAAAACACGGTTCACAATAAACCCAAAATCACATTCCATTGTTAATCGGGTTAAAGAATAGGTGTTATTCAAAACACCGCTCACGATAAACCCCAAAACTAATTTAAATTCAATTCGAATTAAATACTAATTAATTGAACAATTTCACTAAATCTTAATTAAAAGATTTATTCTTTTCTAAACTGGGTTCAAGAACAGTGTTATTTAAGACACCATTAACGACAAACCCAAAATCCCATTTGATATTAAATACAAGGCTCTGAATAGAAAATATGTTGGCTTATATTCAATATCAAATTCTGAAACCAACAAATATCTTATTGGAACTAACGATATAAATATATCTTTCAAATTTCCACAACCATATCCTAATAATCACGAAATCCAACATCGAACTATTCCGAAGATAACTTCGATTCAAATCCATTCCAATTCGTATATTGGAAATTATGATTATTTTTAAAATCACTTTAAATCAAATTTATTTATTCAAAAACATTGGATTATAATTCTAGTTCATAACTAGTTCATTTCGATAAAAATATATTTTTATCCTTTTTAAATATGGGATTTTCACCCCAATTCTTTCTAAATCATTTACTTTGATTTTACACAAATTATTGATATTCTTAATAATTTTATCAAGGCCCGTACAGTCGATTTCCAATAACGGTCGTCGAACTGCACTCACAGAGACCTTTTCCAAATTTGATTTGGACATAATTCCAAATCCAACCGTTAGATTTCAAATTTCTAGTATTCATGGAAAGCTCTTTTCGATACAAACCCAATGGTTCTGGTTTCAGGAGAATCCGACGGTCGGATCTCCCGCAACGTCAATTCGAAGTCAATGGTCGAAATCCGCGAACTGCCACGGCGCGACGCGTTCTATTCAGGCCATTTAATATATATAATATATATATTATATATATTTTGTCGATTTCAATTCTAAACTTATTTTATAAATCGTTTTAAATTCGTTTTCAAAACAATTTCAACTTCATATTCAATTATGAATCAAAATTGAATATTCCATATCATTAATATATAAATGATAATATTTTCGAAACGTTATATTTTGAAATCACTTCCTTTTCTATATTCATTATGAAAATTGTGACGACCCCAAACCCCGTACTGACGGCGGCAAGGGTAATCTTTGGAATATAACACAGAAACAGATAATAGCAGAACAAAATTAAATAAATACACCAGATAATGAACAATAGAATATACTGGATAAAAGTAATCATCAGAGTTACACAGTATACAGGATCTTACTTAGTACAATTACAGTCCAACTATACATATATGTCTACAGCGGAAAACAAACATAATGTACAATAGGAGCTGAACAGCATAAAAAGAGATAAATGATAGAATCCATCTTCAGCTCCAGCTATCCAGAAAGAACCAGCTAAACCTGAATACAAGGCCGCCCGTGTAGAAAAAGGGGCACCCGAGTTTGAAAGTGAAACAAACTACGAGTCAGTCATGGGACTGGTATGAGAAATCTACTCAACACATTTAACATATGGCTAATCACAGGACCACGCCCCTTTCGTGGAACGGGTTTACTCCATTGGATTGTCAGTGCTTTAAAACAAATCTTCCTTTTAAATAACGCAATGCTTTTTCAAAAATGAAGCCATTATAAGACTCAGTTCCCATCACACAATGCAACGCAAACCGGAGGATAGAGTTTTTCCTTATAATGGCCAAGATATGCTTGATACGAATAAAACAAGAGAATTTGATACTGTTACTAGTGTCTACATGTTTCAAAAGCAATTTCGAATCATAACTATCAATCATAGACGACATGAGCATCCCATGCCACTATGTCGCCAAATATATATATATATATAGTCGAAACCGCACAATCACGTATTTGGAAATTGGTTGTCCATCATGAACCAAGGAAAAAGATAGTCCTTACCGAATTCGAGACGCTCTAGCCCGTGTCTCAGGCAAGTACTCAGTCAAGCCTTTGGATCGTCAGGGCCGGTCCACCGATGTGGATTAAAATTCCTGAACGATGCGTTTCCCCGCCCTATGGGGCGTAAGTGAGCCAACGAATGACTCCATCGGACCCAGATCGTCCGATCAAACCGAGGCGCCTCGCAACAGCAACAACCACATAAGTCAAACTCGTCAGGGCGTGTAAAACCACTGATGCCACTTCTTGCTAGAAGGAAACGCATGCCCTCCCTGAGGTCCTTCCTCCCGTTTCTGGTTCATACCGGGGGTGAGGCTCGCGATTTCACGCTATACACAAAGCTACGCCACACAGGCGGTGCTTTGATCATCACCACAAGACTTTGCTTTTCAACAGAAGCCCTGATCATTTGCCACTCAGGCATGCCACACTAGCAATTCATGCCATGCGACTGATGTCCATCGATATACAACCTCTGAGCTCGTGCGTTTCAGAGAAGGGCGTTAAGCAAAAGAATAAATTCTCCGCCGCCAAACAGATGTATATTTAACAGAGATCAATCAACACAGAATAAAATCCAATGTCAGACACACAGTCCATTTACAAGTCCGTTCTAGGTCTGAACGAAACCGGAGGCACTATATACCTCGCAAACCCATCGATCACCACGTACGTCTGGACGATCACCACTCATTATCCATATTTCGGGATGCCTCCCAATCAGGACCTCGGTTACCATCCAAACGAGGTGAAGATCTCCGGTCTTCGACCACCGTCTTCATCTTCGACTTTCAATCGTCGGTCAATTATTTGAAATGAGAATTAACTCGGCCTTTTCAAATAATTCACTTATATTTAGAATTTCAAATCAATTTATTTCAATGGTTAAATCATTCGACAACACCAATTTTGTTCTTTAATGTACTTTTCACACCAAACACATTCAACCATCAAATACCACATAAATCGAGCAAATTCAGTTTATTTCCATTCCATATCGTTTATGATATTTTATAACGATTTATCGCTATTTTTATTTATTTTAAAATAGCCAATTTATTCAAAACGACGCTTCGGGCCATAACGCGGCCGTGGCGCTGTTTTTCTTCAGATTTGATTTACACATATCTGAAAATCTAACCGTTGGATCTCCACAAAATTTACATCATTAGAAAGATCTTTTCAAAATGAATCCAACGGTTCCAGTTTCGGGAAAATCCGACGGTCGGATCTCCCGCTATCATCGTTTGAAGTTTCAATTTCAAAATACGAACTGCAGCGTCGTTATTCGAATAAATATAATTATATTTTTATATATATATATAAATATAATCGATTCTGGCGCTGTTTTTATTCAGATTTGAATTAGACATTCCAGACAATCCAACCGTTGGATTTTTATAAAGTTGGTGCCGTTGGAAAGATATTTCCAAAGCGAACCCAACGGTTGCGTGTAACAACCCGTAAAATCTGGGCCAGTTTAAAAATTTTATTTTGGCCATTTTAGCGAATTTTGATTATTTAAAATGAATTATTTTAAATAATATCGACGAGAAATTTATTTTGAATATAATTCGAACGTATATATTATATACGTCGTCGTTAGAATATATAATAATTATATATAATTATAAAAGGAATAGAAAATGGCGCGGTAGTTCGAAAATTCGATTTCTAATTTCAAATGAATATACAGAATTCAATATAAGTCAGAATTGAACGAAACAAGAAATATTTGAATCTGTATAACTATATCTTTGTAACGAAGTTAACAAACTGAGATTTCATCTTAGAAATGATAAGATATGTCCAGTTTAAAATTAGAAATAGTCGCTGTGGAATTTATATATATTTTTATATATATAAGGCCCTTAAAAATAGCAATTTTGCAAACGACCTCGGATTTCGACGAAACCAGTTTTGTTGGGTCCGTGGCGTCAAGTTATTGCTAGATTCCAAATTTCATAATTTTTCGAATCAATATGTGAGCGTGGCAAAGGAAAACGCGTTTGACCAGTTTCAGTTGATTTTAATCGACTGGAAATTGGCCATTTTTCAAACGGTCTCAGAATTCGACGAAACTAGTTTTGTTAGGACCGTATCGTCAATACGAAGCTAGAAAATATTTTTCGGGAATTTTTCTAGTTAGTATGTGGCCCCGGTAATTTGAAAAGTACGTTTAAAATTCAATATAATGATTTAAATGTAAATTAAACGGAAACTGATTCAAGCAGTCGAATCAGCTTGCGATATATATCCCATTGTGTTCAGAATGGGGGTAATACGCTATGGACGACAGGCGGTGGGCCTCGTTTCGAGGTCATATGTAAAAGTCAATATTTTGGTAATTAAAATAATTAAATAATAATAAAAAAAAAAAAAATATCCCCTCCTCCTTTTATCTCTCTGCCCCCCCCCCCCCCACGTTCAAACAGAACTAAAAAGAAAAGAAAAAAAAAAAACATCGCAGATCGAAATCGAGAAACCCCCTCCCCCTCTTCATCGCTCCGCCGCCGATCAGGCGAGCTCCGCCCACCTCGCCCCCTCTCCGCCTGGCCGCCCTCCTTCCTACTCCTCCTTTCCCTTCGGACTCTCAAGCCCGACCCCCCCTCCAGGCGCCAGGCGCCGCGAAACCCACAACCGCCCCGTTTCCCCCTCTCCTCTTCAATCGACAGCCACCGTCCCCCCCCCCCCCCAGCGACTGCCTCCGGCCACCCTTATCCCCCAAGCGCCCCTCAGGTAATTTTTAATTTATTTATTTTATTTTTATTTTATTTTGTTTAAGAAAAATGAAAAAAAATAAAACTGAAAAACTGATTTTTGTTGAAACTGATTACTGATTTTTGTTGAAACTGATTTCTGATTTTTGTTAAAACTGATTTTTTTATATATGTTAAAACTGATTTTTTTATATATGTTAAAACTGATTTTTTTATATATGTTAAAACTGATTTATTAACAAAGTAAAACTGTTTTTATTTACAAAGTAAAACTGTTTTTATTTACAAAGTAAAACTGATTTTTTTTAACAAAGGAAAAACTGATTTTTATGTGGTAGGAAAATTAAAAATGTGATTTTTAATTAGGGGAAAATACGATTTTTATTTATGAAGAGGAACGATTTTTACCGTGTATAAAGATTGGATTTTTATCGTATAGGAAAGGATTATATTTTTGAAGTTAAAGATTAGATCTTTATATACATATATAAAAACGTGGAGTGTAAAAATATGATTTTTATATATCATAGGGATAATAAAAATAGAATTTTTATATATTGAACTTCGATAGAAAAATAGAATTTTTATATATTGAACTTCGATAGAAAAATAGAATTCTTATATATTGAACTTCGATAGAAAAATAGAATTTTTATATATTGGACTTCGATAGAAAAATAGAATTTTTATATATTGAACTTCGATAGAAAAATAGAATTTTTATATATTGAACTTCGATAGAAAAATAGAATTTTTATATATTGGACTTCGATAGAAAAATAGAATTTTTATATATTGAACTTCGATAGAAAAATAGAATTTTTATATATTGAGAAGTGAAATAAAAATTCGATTTTTATATATTGAATAACGAAGTCAAAATTCGATTTTTATATATGTAGTGGCTACGAGCAACGAAGATGACGAAGAAGGAATGACGATGAAGATTTCTATCAATGAAGTGCCGTGGAGCTAGGATAGCTATATGTGAGAATTTCTCACCTTTCAATTTCTTTTCTAGTTATATATATACTAGGATGCAGACGGTGCTTAGTAGCACCCGACACAATCGTCCACAGACCATGGACTTGTTTGTTTGACTGTTTGGTGATTGATTGCGATATTGGTTTGAATGTGGTTTGTGGTGTGAAAAATCGAATCGATAAATTGGTTAGGATTAGACGTGCGCCGTTATAAGGCGAAGGAGTAAGGCTAGGTTAGACTCTTACTCCAAATTTTGTGGTTTGCATAATGAATTGATTTGATTGATGTGTGAATGGCGTGGGCCTTCACTAGACCGGGGATAAGGCTAGGCCTTGTCCCGTTTCTAGTATCGTGCCGTTATGCCGCCGAAATTTTCTAAAATATGTTAGAAAAATAAAAATATCATTTTATTTAAAGAATGAACTAAATAGAAATTCATATGTTGGAATAAAATGTTTTATCGTTAAAAATATAATTTTTTAACGTGAAAGTGAATAAAATAAAATATTCATTTATAAACCGGACGGTTTGTTTATGTACACCTATTTGAATGACATTGATTGGGACGATAAATTTTACACATCGCCCAACAGCACAAATAAAATAGGTGTTTGATTGTTTGAAACCCCACACGGGTGTTGGGATGAAATTTGAAGTTCACTCATCCTGATTGATTAAATATGTCGATCGATTGATTGACAGGCTGTTATAAGCGTTGAATATCTATACTTGATGCTTATACAGTGTAGTGCACTTTGGTTGATGGTTGATTATTTTCAATGCTATTATATACATGTGTTGTATGAAAATCCATATAATTAACTTTGTATGGTAATTGATTGGGCCTCATTCCAATTTGAAAAATAAAGAATATTATAAAATAAAAGTTCATGTGTTGACAGTACTCATCCATTGAGATTGGTCATGTGTTGAATGGAATATTTTGATAATAACAACTATTTTGAAAAAGAAATATTTGAAATAGAATATTCGAAGATAGAAATTTATGAAGCCGTGTTGATTAGATTGACGCCATTTTGACGTGAACGATATTCATATCGATTGAGAACGATTTCGAAATGAATTGAATTGAAAACGATTTCGAAATGAATTGAATTGAAAACGATTTCGAAATGAATTGAATTGAAAACGATTTCGAAATGAATTGAATTGAAAACGATTTCGAAATGAATTGAATTGAGAACGATTTCGAAATGAATTGAATTGAAAACGATTTCGAAATGAATTGAATTGAAAACGATTTCGAAATGAATTGAATTGAAAACGATTTCGAAATGAATTGAAAACGAATTCAAATTGAATTGAAATGAATTCAAATTGAATTGAAATTTGAATTGAATAGAAATGAATTTTGAAACGAATTTATAAAGAGGAATTCAATTTTGATTTGAATTGAAAAGGAAGTTGAAATTGCTTTTGAAACGAATTCAAAACTATTTATATAATTCGTTTTAAATAGAAATCGACGAAATATATATTATATATATTATATATATAATATAATGGCCTGAATAGAACGTGCCGCGCCGCGGCAGTTCGCGAATTTCGACCATTTATTTCAAACGGACATTACGGGAGATCCGACCGTCGGATTCTCCTAAAACCGGAACCGTTGGGTTCGTATCGAAAAGAGCTTTCTAACGAATATTAGAAATTTGAAATCTAACGGTTGGATTTGGAATTATGTCCAAATCAAATTCGAAAAAGGTCGCTGTAAGTGCAGTTCGATGGCCATTGATGGAAATCGACTGTACGGGCCTTGATAAAATTATTAAAAATAGTAATAATTTGTGTAAAATCATAAGAAATGATTTAGAAAGAATTGGGATGAAAAACTCCCTATTTGAAAAGATAAAAATAGATTTTTATCGAAATGAACTAGTTTTGAATTAGAAAAGGGTTTTAAAAATAATCAGAATATCCAATGATTGCATTGGAGTGGATTTGAATCGAAATTGTCTTCGGAATATTTCGATGTTGGAATTCGTGATTATACAGGTGTGGTTATGGAAATTTGAAAGATATATTAGTATCGTTATTTCCAATACGACATTTGTTAATCGTAGAATTTGATATTGAATATAAGCCGATATATTTTCTATTCAGAGCCTTATATTGAATATCAAATGTGATTTGGGTTGGTCGTGAATGGTGTCTTCACTAACACTGTTCTTGAACCCAGTTGAGAAATGATTAAATCTTTTTGTTTAGATTTAATGAAGTGTACCAATTAAATAACATTTAATTGGAATTGAATCGATATTGATTTTTGGGTTTATCGTGGACAGTGTTTTAAATAACACTCGTTCTTTAACCCGATCATTGATGAAATGTGATTTTGGGTTGTCGTGAACGGTATCTTCAATAATACAGTTCTTAGACCTAAAGGAGTTAAGAAAATCAGGAACTAACTGGAGATTAGTTAAGTTGAATAGCTTCCGAGGTATTGATCTGATGTTGGTTTCGGCCTTCGGGATTCATACTTAGGGAATTGCTCACTTGCTAATTTACAATTAGGGACTGATTGAAATGTGATGTGATTTTGGGTTTATCGTGAACCGTGTTTTAAATGACACTGATTCTTTAACCCAGTCACAGATTAAAACTAAGTGGAGTTTTAATGAATCTTTAATTAGATTGAAAAGATCGAGAATGGAGTATCACCAGTTTTGCTCCAGGCGATAGTTAAATCTTTAATTAGATTTGAACGTGAAATTTAGAAACTAACTGTCGGTTAGCTAAGTAGAATAGTTTTCTGGATATTGATCTGATGTTGGTTTCGGCCTTCGGGGTTAATATTTGGGGAATTATTCTCTTGATTAATTTACGGTTAATGACTAATGAGTTGGAATGAGGCGTATGTTGTGTTGTGTAACACTTTTATAATATATACGCGAGTTATTCGGAAAGACCGGGTTTATCCCATTCTGAATAACTGATACGACGATAAGTCGAAGATGAAGACGATGGTCGAAGACCGGAGGTCTTCACGTCGTTTGGGTGATAACTGATGATCTTGATTGGGCTGTACACCCAAGAAGATGGAAACAGTTAGTGATCGTCCAGACGTACTTGGAGATCGATGGATATGCGGGGTACTAGGTGCCTCCGGTTTCGTTCAGACCCAGAACGGACTTGTAAATGGACTGTGTGTCTGACATCGGATTTCATTCTGTGTGACTGATATCGGTTGCATAGGATGGTTTGCCTGTGTGGCATGCTAAGATGCAAATGATCAAGGCTTCTGTTGAAAAGCAAAGTCTTGTGGTGATGATCAAAGCAAGGCCTTTGTGGCATAGCTTTGTGTAACGTTGATTCGCGAGTTTCACACCCGGTATGAACCAAAAACGGGAGAGGACGTCAGGGAGGGCATGCGTTTCTTCCTAGCTAGAAGTGGCGTCAGTGGTTTTACACGCCCTGACGAGTTTGACTTATGTGGTTGTTGCTGTTGCGAGGCGCCTCGGATTGATCGGTCGTTCTCGAACCGATGGAGTCATTTAGTGGCTCATTTACGCCCCAAAGGGCGGGGGAACGCATGTTCAGGCATTTTAATCCACTCCGTGTGGACCGGCCCTGACGATCCAAGGGTCGATGCGCTCTGACCCTGTGGCTCGGGCTAGGCAGTCACGAAAACGGTTGAGGACTATCTTTTGCCTCGGTTCATAGACGGAAATCCAATTTCCAAATACGTGACATTTGCGGTTTTATTTGTAAACCTATATATGGCGACATGATATATGGTACCCATGCCGCCTATGATTGATACTTATGATTTGAAGTGTTTTATACACTATGCACTTATAATAATACCAAGTGATTTGTTTTAAAACGTATCAAGCATTCTTTGGCTGTTATAAGGGAAAACCCTATCCTCGACTGCGTTGCATTGTGTGATGGGACCTGGGTCTTATAACAGCTTCATCTTTCTTTATTTAGCATTGCGCTGTTTGTTTTATGCACTGGTATTCTTGGGAGGAAACCCGTTCCGTGTTATACGGCGTGGTCCCTTGATTTACCTAACTTTGAAAATAAAGATTAATAACTGTTTTTAGTTCTCACACCAGTCCCATGACTGACCTGGAGTTTATTGTTTCAACCTAAACTCTGGGTGCCCTTATTTTGACATGGGCAGCTAGTAGTTTTGGTTTTGCAGATTTATATTCACAGGATCCTGGTTTACAGCTGGAACGATATCCGGAAAGCTTTGTATCCGTATATCTCATTCTAGTTGTGTATTGTATTATTTTCCGCTGCTATGTATTTAAATGTAATTTAAATCCCTGATATTTCTGTGTAATATTTATTCATTAATACTCTGTATATTCTTGTAATCTGATGCATTGTTGTAATATACAATGAAATGTTCTTCTGTATGCGTTCTGTTTTGTCCTGTTCTCAAACGATAGGGCGTTTCGAACGGCCTGGATCGGTTTAGCGACTGGTTCGGACCGAGCGAAATTCCTTGCCGTCACAGTTGGTATCAGAGCTTTGGTTTGCAAAGCTAGAGAACAAGACACATTAGAACCGTATGAAAGAATTCATCAGATATTGGATTAGTAATATCCAATTAGAATGACTCGTTATAGATGGGATCAGCAGTATCCTAGAACGAGTGTGAAGAGTATATTTTTGAAAATGAAAACAATTTTTGTTTGAAAATTTAAATCAATTATTCGTATTTGATTATTTATTTATATTGATGTGGACAATCCAGTATATATAGCTTTTGCGTATACGTCTGATCCGCGTGTATTCGAAGTTTTAATATATTGGATAGATGTAGAGTCGCACTCTAGTCGCCCGGACATGGTCCTGATGATGAAGTATACCATCACCAGCATTTATTTTCGAGTAACGAAAGTGTGATATCTATATATTTCCATTAGGCTGGTGTGAGAACCAAAACATATATATAGTTAGAACACATTGTTGTGAATTGGCATCAAAAACATGATTTTTCTATATATATCAAAGTTATGAATTTGAAACTCTAATTCACTAATTGATTGATGTTTGTGTTGTTTGTCATTTGTTTGCTAATTTTGAACCATTTAGCCTAATTAAAACAAATATTGAATTGTATTGAAAATTGGTCGCATTTGCTTGCATATACATATACTTACATTGAACAGGTCATAGCAAGGAGGCTAGAGCAGAGAATAAAATTTGTTTGCCCGACAAATAGGTACATGTTTACTACATAATTTCCTGTTTTGTTTGGGTGATGATGATTTTGTGAGCCTATTGGCTAGCCGCTTGGCTTTTTCTTTTTCTTTTTGAGATCTGAAGGACCGGGGAAGCTATTTGAAATTCCCCGATGCTCCCGGTGCAGGGGAGGTTATGGCGAAATTTTTCAAAAATTTAGGGTGTTAGCCAAATTTTTGAAATTTTGAAAATTCTCAGAAACTGAAAAGTTGGAGAATGGAAGCCAGACCGAGCGTAGAGCTGAATAATCAATCCACTTTCGACTTTGTTCCTTTTCGGGGACGAAAAGTTTTAAGTGGGGGAGATTGTAACAACCCGTAAAATCTGGGCCAGTTTAAAATTTTTATTTTGGCCATTTTAGCGAATTTTGATTATTTAAAATGAATTATTTTAAATAATATCGACGAGAAATTTATTTTGAATATAATTCGAACGTATATATTATATACGTCGTCGTTAGAATATATAATAATTATATATAATTATAAAAGGAATAGAAAATGGCGCGGTAGTTCGAAAATTCGATTTCTAATTTCAAATGAATATACAGAATTCAATATAAGTCAGAATTGAACGAAACAAGAAATATTTGAATCTGTATAACTATATCTTTGTAACGAAGTTAACAAACTGAGATTTCATCTTAGAAATGATAAGATATGTCCAGTTTAAAATTAGAAATAGTCGCTGTGGAATTTATATATATTTTTATATATATAAGGCCCTTAAAAATAGCAATTTTGCAAACGACCTCGGATTTCGACGAAACCAGTTTTGTTGGGTCCGTGGCGTCAAGTTATTGCTAGATTCCAAATTTCATAATTTTTCGAATCAATATGTGAGCGTGGCAAAGGAAAACGCGTTTGACCAGTTTCAGTTGATTTTAATCGACTGGAAATTGGCCATTTTTCAAACGGTCTCAGAATTCGACGAAACTAGTTTTGTTAGGACCGTATCGTCAATACGAAGCTAGAAAATATTTTTCGGGAATTTTTCTAGTTAGTATGTGGCCCCGGTAATTTGAAAAGTACGTTTAAAATTCAATATAATGATTTAAATGTAAATTAAACGGAAACTGATTCAAGCAGTCGAATCAGCTTGCGATATATATCCCATTGTGTTCAGAATGGGGGTAATACGCTATGGACGACAGGCGGTGGGCCTCGTTTCGAGGTCATATGTAAAAGTCAATATTTTGGTAATTAAAATAATTAAATAATAATAATAAAAAAAATATCCCCTCCTCCCTTTATCTCTCTGGCCCCCCCCCCACGTTCAAACAGAACTAAAAAGAAAAGAAAAAAAAAAAAAACATCGCAGATCGAAATCGAGAAACCCCCTCCCCCTCTTCATCGCTCCGCCGCCGATCAGGCGAGCTCCGCCCACCTCGCCCCCTCTCCGCCTGGCCGCCCTCCTTCCTACTCCTCCTTTCCCTTCGGACTCTCAAGCCCGACCCCCCCTCCAGGCGCCAGGCGCCGCGAAAC
Organism: Allium sativum; assembly: GCA_030737875.1. Classification (NCBI taxonomy): domain Eukaryota; kingdom Viridiplantae; phylum Streptophyta; class Magnoliopsida; order Asparagales; family Amaryllidaceae; genus Allium; species Allium sativum. Next base: position 837,422,423 of record CM060916.1, read on the forward strand.
CCACAACCGCCCCGTTTCCCCCTCTCCTCTTCAATCGACAGCCACCGTCCCCCCCCCCAGCGACTGCCTCCGGCCACCCCTATCCCCCAAGCGCCCCTCAGGTAATTTTTAATTTATTTATTTTATTTTTATTTTATTTTGTTTAAGAAAAATGAAAAAAAAATAAAACTGAAAAACTGATTTTTGTTGAAACTGATTACTGATTTTTGTTGAAACTGATTTCTGATTTTTGTTAAAACTGATTTTTTTATATATGTTAAAACTGATTTTTTTATATATGTTAAAACTGATTTTTTTATATATGTTAAAACTGATTTATTAACAAAGTAAAACTGTTTTTATTTACAAAGTAAAACTGTTTTTATTTACAAAGTAAAACTGATTTTTTTTAACAAAGGAAAAACTGATTTTTATGTGGTAGGAAAATTAAAAATGTGATTTTTAATTAGGGGAAAATACGATTTTTATTTATGAAGAGGAACGATTTTTACCGTGTATAAAGATTGGATTTTTATCGTATAGGAAAGGATTATATTTTTGAAGTTAAAGATTAGATCTTTATATACATATATAAAAACGTGGAGTGTAAAAATATGATTTTTATATATCATAGGGATAATAAAAATAGAATTTTTATATATTGAACTTCGATAGAAAAATAGAATTTTTATATATTGAACTTCGATAGAAAAATAGAATTCTTATATATTGAACTTCGATAGAAAAATAGAATTTTTATATATTGGACTTCGATAGAAAAATAGAATTTTTATATATTGAACTTCGATAGAAAAATAGAATTTTTATATATTGAACTTCGATAGAAAAATAGAATTTTTATATATTGGACTTCGATAGAAAAATAGAATTTTTATATATTGAACTTCGATAGAAAAATAGAATTTTTATATATTGAGAAGTGAAATAAAAATTCGATTTTTATATATTGAATAACGAAGTCAAAATTCGATTTTTATATATGTAGTGGCTATGAGCAACGAAGATGACGAAGAAGGAATGACGATGAAGATTTCTATCAATGAAGTGCCGTGGAGCTAGGATAGCTATATGTGAGAATTTCTCACCTTTCAATTTCTTTTCTAGTTATATATATACTAGGATGTAGACGGTGCTTAGTAGCACCCGACACAATCGTCCACAGACCATGGACTTGTTTGTTTGACTGTTTGGTGATTGATTGCGATATTGGTTTGAATGTGGTTTGTGGTGTGAAAAATCGAATCGATAAATTGGTTAGGATTAGACGTGCGCCGTTATAAGGCGAAGGAGTAAGGCTAGGTTAGACTCTTACTCCAAATTTTGTGGTTTGCATAATGAATTGATTTGATTGATGTGTGAATGGCGTGGGCCTTCACTAGACCGGGGATAAGGCTAGGCCTTGTCCCGTTTCTAGTATCGTGCCGTTATGCCGCCGAAATTTTCTAAAATATGTTAGAAAAATAAAAATATCATTTTATTTAAAGAATGAACTAAATAGAAATTCATATGTTGGAATAAAATGTTTTATCGTTAAAAATATAATTTTTTAACGTGAAAGTGAATAAAATAAAATATTCATTTATAAACCGGACGGTTTGTTTATGTACACCTATTTGAATGACATTGATTGGGACGATAAATTTTACACATCGCCCAACAGCACAAATAAAATAGGTGTTTGATTGTTTGAAACCCCACACGGGTGTTGGGATGAAATTTGAAGTTCACTCATCCTGATTGATTAAATATGTCGATCGATTGATTGACAGGCTGTTATAAGCGTTGAATATCTATACTTGATGCTTATACAGTGTAGTGCACTTTGGTTGATGGTTGATTATTTTCAATGCTATTATATACATGTGTTGTATGAAAATCCATGTAATTAACTTTGTATGGTAATTGATTGGGCCTCATTCCAATTTGAAAAATAAAGAATATTATAAAATAAAAGTTCATGTGTTGACAGTACTCATCCATTGAGATTGGTCATGTGTTGAACGGAATATTTTGATAATAACAACTATTTTGAAAAAGAAATATTTGAAATAGAATATTCGAAGATAGAAATTTATGAAGCCGTGTTGATTAGATTGACGCCATTTTGACGTGAACGATATTCATATCGATTGAGAACGATTTCGAAATGAATTGAATTGAAAACGATTTCGAAATGAATTGAATTGAAAACGATTTCGAAATGAATTGAATTGAAAACGATTTCGAAATGAATTGAATTGAAAACGATTTCGAAATGAATTGAATTGAGAACGATTTCGAAATGAATTGAATTGAAAACGATTTCGAAATGAATTGAATTGAAAACGATTTCGAAATGAATTGAATTGAAAACGATTTCGAAATGAATTGAAAACGAATTCAAATTGAATTGAAATGAATTCAAATTGAATTGAAATTTGAATTGAATAGAAATGAATTTTGAAACGAATTTATAAAGAGGAATTCAATTTTGATTTGAATTGAAAAGGAAGTTGAAATTGCTTTTGAAACGAATTCAAAACTATTTATATAATTCGTTTTAAATAGAAATCGACGAAATATATATTATATATATTATATATATAATATAATGGCCTGAATAGAACGCGCCGCGCCGCGGCAGTTCGCGAATTTCGACCATTTATTTCAAACGGACATTACGGGAGATCCGACCGTCGGATTCTCCTAAAACCGGAACCGTTGGGTTCGTATCGAAAAGAGCTTTCTAACGAATATTAGAAATTTGAAATCTAACGGTTGGATTTGGAATTATGTCCAAATCAAATTCGAAAAAGGTCGTTGTAAGTGCAGCTCGATGGCCATTGATGGAAATCGACTGTACGGGCCTTGATAAAATTATTAAAAATAGTAATAATTTGTGTAAAATCATAATAAATGATTTAGAAAGAATTGGGATGAAAAACTCCCTATTTGAAAAGATAAAAATAGATTTTTATCGAAATGAACTAGTTTTGAATTAGAAAAGGGTTTTAAAAATAATCAGAATATCCAATGATTGCATTGGAGTGGATTTGAATCGAAATTGTCTTCGGAATATTTCGATGTTGGAATTCGTGATTATACAGGTGTGGTTATGGAAATTTGAAAGATATATTAGTATCGTTATTTCCAATACGACATTTGTTAATCGTAGAATTTGATATTGAATATAAGCCGATATATTTTCTATTCAGAGCCTTATATTGAATATCAAATGTGATTTGGGTTGGTCGTGAATGGTGTCTTCACTAACACTGTTCTTGAACCCAGTTGAGAAATGATTAAATCTTTTTGTTTAGATTTAATGAAGTGTACCAATTAAATAACATTTAATTGGAATTGAATCGATATTGATTTTTGGGTTTATCGTGGACAGTGTTTTAAATAACACTCGTTCTTTAACCCGATCATTGATGAAATGTGATTTTGGGTTGTCGTGAACGGTATCTTCAATAATACAGTTCTTAGACCTAAAGGAGTTAAGAAAATCAGGAACTAACTGGAGATTAGTTAAGTTGAATAGCTTCCGAGGTATTGATCTGATGTTGGTTTCGGCCTTCGGGATTCATACTTAGGGAATTGCTCACTTGCTAATTTACAATTAGGGACTGATTGAAATGTGATGTGATTTTGGGTTTATCGTGAACCGTGTTTTAAATGACACTGATTCTTTAACCCAGTCACAGATTAAAACTAAGTGGAGTTTTAATGAATCTTTAATTAGATTGAAAAGATCGAGAATGGAGTATCACCAGTTTTGCTCCAGGCGATAGTTAAATCTTTAATTAGATTTGAACGTGAAATTTAGAAACTAACTGTCGGTTAGCTAAGTAGAATAGTTTTCTGGATATTGATCTGATGTTGGTTTCGGCCTTCGGGGTTAATATTTGGGGAATTATTCTCTTGATTAATTTACGGTTAATGACTAATGAGTTGGAATGAGGCGTATGTTGTGTTGTGTAACACTTTTATAATATATACGCGAGTTATTCGGAAAGACCGGGTTTATCCCATTCTGAATAACTGATACGACGATAAGTCGAAGATGAAGACGATGGTCGAAGACCGGAGGTCTTCACGTCGTTTGGGTGATAACTGATGATCTTGATTAGGCTGTACACCCAAGAAGATGGAAACAGTTAGTGATCGTCCAGACGTACTTGGAGATCGATGGATATGCGGGGTACTAGGTGCCTCCGGTTTCGTTCAGACCCAGAACGGACTTGTAAATGGACTGTGTGTCTGACATCGGATTTCATTCTGTGTGACTGATATCGGTTGCATAGGATGGTTTGCCTGTGTGGCATGCTAAGATGCAAATGATCAAGGCTTCTGTTGAAAAGCAAAGTCTTGTGGTGATGATCAAAGCAAGGCCTTTGTGGCATAGCTTTGTGTAACGTTGATTCGCGAGTTTCACACCCGGTATGAACCAAAAACGGGAGAGGACGTCAGGGAGGGCATGCGTTTCTTCCTAGCTAGAAGTGGCGTCAGTGGTTTTACACGCCCTGACGAGTTTGACTTATGTGGTTGTTGCTGTTGCGAGGCGCCTCGGATTGATCGGTCGTTCTCGAACCGATGGAGTCATTTAGTGGCTCATTTACGCCCCAAAGGGCGGGGGAACGCATGTTCAGGCATTTTAATCCACTCCGTGTGGACCGGCCCTGACGATCCAAGGGTCGATGCGCTCTGACCCTGTGGCTCGGGCTAGGCAGTCACGAAAACGGTTGAGGACTATCTTTTGCCTCGGTTCATAGACGGAAATCCAATTTCCAAATACGTGACATTTGCGGTTTTATTTGTAAACCTATATATGGCGACATGATATATGGTACCCATGCCGCCTATGATTGATACTTATGATTTGAAGTGTTTTATACACTATGCACTTATAATAATACCAAGTGATTTGTTTTAAAACGTATCAAGCATTCTTTGGCTGTTATAAGGGAAAACCTTATCCTCGACTGCGTTGCATTGTGTGATGGGACCTGGGTCTTATAACAGCTTCATCTTTCTTTATTTAGCATTGCGCTGTTTGTTTTATGCACTGGTATTCTTGGGAGGAAACCCGTTCCGTGTTATACGGCGTGGTCCCTTGATTTACCTAACTTTGAAAATAAAGATTAATAACTGTTTTTAGTTCTCACACCAGTCCCATGACTGACCTGGAGTTTATTGTTTCAACCTAAACTCTGGGTGCCCTTATTTTGACATGGGCAGCTAGTAGTTTTGGTTTTGCAGATTTATATTCACAGGATCCTGGTTTACAGCTGGAACGATATCCGGAAAGCTTTGTATCCGTATATCTCATTCTAGTTGTGTATTGTATTATTTTCCGCTGCTATGTATTTAAATGTAATTTAAATCCCTAATATTTCTGTGTAATATTTATTCATTAATACTCTGTATATTCTTGTAATCTGATGCATTGTTGTAATATACAATGAAATGTTCTTCTGTATGCGTTCTGTTTTGTCCTGTTCTCAAACGATAGGGCGTTTCGAACGGCCTGGATCGGTTTAGCGACTGGTTCGGACCGAGCGAAATTCCTTGCCGTCACATTGCGATTTCAGGAAAATCCGATGGTCGGATCTCCCGTACTAATCGTTTGAAATCACGGTTTCAAAATACGAACTGCAGCATCGTTTTTCAATATATTTCAATTCTATTTAAATATATATATCGATTCTTCGATTTCAAAACCATATGAATTTCATACTTTTGATAAAAATGATATTTTTATCAAACTGTCTTCTATTTCAACACTTCACTATATTTGACACTCATGTATATAATAAAAATGTGATTTTTATTGTAAAACAATTTATTTCAAAACCAGATTATTTTATATAGTTCATATTGGTGATAAAAATGGGATTTTTATTATAAAACAATTTATTTCAAAACTTGACTATTTTATATAGTTCATATAGATGATAAAAATGGGATTTTTATGTTTAAAACACGAACACCATTCAACACATGAATTTCAAATCAACGAATAAATATAGTTTCAACGAATGAAAATAATTCAAACACATGAATATTATTCAAAATTTCGGCAGCATAACGGCAGGGTAGTTAAAACCGGGACCGTCCCTAGTACGGCTCCTCGCTCTACCTTAAAACCTCGCGGTTTTTGACAATGGGGAATCATGCATCTAGTTCGCACGCAGGCGGCATGTATATTTATTTCATTTCCACAAACTAATCCTATGTGGTTTCAACCAAATATTTCTCACCCACAAATGGGTATTTTTCAACCAATATCAACCACAAACAATCACAATCAACCATTCGCTATCAATCAATTTTCACACCAATCACAACCAATAAATATCGTCCATGATTTGTGGGCGAGGGGCATATATATATATATATATATATATATTTATTTATATATAGCAATTCACTTCTATTTCAACACATATATATATAATTTTTACAATGCATATATAACTTATACATCGAACGTACAACTTATACAACGCTTATACATGAGGTGTACAACGCTTATATAACTCATACATCGACTATATAATTTATACATCGTCGTTTTCCATATCGTTAATAAATTAGAAATCTCACATTGGGTTCCACTCCACCAAAAATAGCAGAAGGCTTAGAAAAATATGCGGTCTCTTCTAGAAGGTAGAAGACGTCCACACGGTCACGATGTTTCCTGTTTCATCGAATTTCGTCAAGAAACGAAAAAGATATGATTTTTCAAAGTTTGCAACACTTTAAAACTGTTGAAATCAGTTTAAATAATATAAACCGTATACCTCACTATTTCGTTCAAAACTAGGTCGCCCGATTTCTTCCAATCCGTGAAGTTGCAACTCGATCGGAGGATACAGCGTCGAAGAGCTACGAGAGACCTTCGCGCGCGTGGTGGTGGGTGCAGTTCGGTGGGGCCCAGCTGGCGTGGCGGAGCTCGAAACGGCGAAAGTTGAAGGAGGTGGATCTCGGTGGATACACGATGGTGGGGGTCGAGGGTGGTATGGATTTGAAGGTGGAAGGGAGATCTTCAAAAAGTTCCAAAGGATCGGGGGTCAACGAGGTGTGTGGTGGACGGAAAATGCTCGGGAACTGGCGAATAGGTTTCCGCCTTCGATCGGGGAGAGAGGAAAAGGATTTTTTTTTAAAAACATTATGATTGGCCGATGGGTTTTAAAGGAGTTTTCTGACACGACCACCAATCTAAACCCAACGACTGTCGTCCCTAGCGTTTTACCCCCATTCCGAACACAATGGGATATGTTTCGTAGGCCCATTCGACTGTTTCAGTCAGTTTTCATTCAAATTAAAATATAAAACATTCAATATTTAATTTGAATGTGCATTTGAATTTTCCAGGGCCACAAACTGATTCGAAAAATTCCAGAAAAATAAATCTGGCTATGTTTTGACGATACAGTCCCAACAAAACTAGTTTCGTCGAATTCTGAGACCGTTTGCAAAAAGGCCCATTTCTGGTCGATCCAATTTAACTGTAATTGACCAAAACACGTTTTCCTTTGCCACGCTCACATATTAGCTTCAAAAATTATGAAATTTGAAACCAAGCAATAACTTCACATCCCGGATCCAAAAAAGTGGTTTTGTCGAATTCCGAGGTCGTATGCAAAATGGCCAATTTCACGGGCTATATAAATTCCATAGCGACCTTTCTGAAAATTCATTTGGCCATAACTTTTGCTTTACGCTATGAAAATTCTATTTTTCAGATTCGTTAGAAAGGTATTCACTAACATATTTAAATATTTTTGGTTTCACTCAAATCCGTTTTGTTTTGCACGCGGTACAGTCCGACAATGTTTGAATTCAATTTTTGAAACTGCAGCGCCATTTCAGGCCTTGTTTATAATTAGAATTAATTATATTCGTTTTCAATTGTTGATTCAAACTCAGTTTTCATCGCTATTATTCAAAATATTTATTTTAAATATTTAAAATCCATTATTTTAGCCAATTAAATTTTTTTAAATTGGTTCAGATTTTCTGGGTCGTTACAAAAATGAATATAATCGATATGAATATCGTTCGCGTCAAAATGGCGCAAATTCAATCAACACGGCTTTATATATCTCAATAACTTCGTTATTCTATTCAACAAACGAATATTTTTTTCAACACACGAATATATATTTTATTCAACACATGAATATTTATTCATCCTTACTTACAATAAAAATGTGAAATTTATTGTATAAATATTTTATTCAACACATGAATATTTTCAACAAATAAGTATCGTCAACATATGACTATTTTTTCTATTTTATATATTTTATAAAATTACGATTTCTATCGTTTAGTTCTTAATCAGACTCCAACTGTAAATTAGTAAGAGAACAATTCCCTAAGTATTAACCCCAAAGGCCGAAACCAACATCAGATCAATACCCAAGAAACCACTCATCTTAACTAGTTTCCAGTTAGTTTCTAATTTTATATATGATAAAGATGTAAATTTTATTGTTAAAATATTTCGTTCAACACATGAATATTCTCAACACATGAGTATCATCAACACAAGACTATTTATTCTATTCAACGCATGAATCTTTATTTTCCAAATTGGAATGAGGCCCAATCAATTACCATATAATGTCAATTATATGGATTCCATACAACACATGTATATAATAGAAATGACAAATAATCAACCATCATCCAAAGTGCCCTAAACGATTGTCCGTCAACCTATCGATTGACATACAACTATATAATTGGGATTAATGTACATCAAATATCATCCCAATACCCGTGCGGGGTTTCAGTTAACAAATACAGATTTTTATTTGTGCAGTTGGGCGATGTGTAAAATTTAATGTCCCAATCAATATCCTTCAAATGGGTGTACATAAACAATTCGTTTGATTTGTAAATGAATATTTATTTATTCACATTCACGTAAAATTTATATTTTTAAAGATAAATAATTTATTTCAACACATGAATATATTTCCATTCATTCCACATTGCAATCAATTTTCACCACACAACAAAATCAAACAAGTTGTCCACGGTCTGTGGACAACGGGTGTTGGGTGCTGCTAAGCACCATCTGCATCTAGTATATATTTTTACTAGAAAACAAGAATTAAAGTGAGAAGTTCTAACCTTGGGGTTCCACTCCGCCATTTCATTTCTGAATTTCTGAACGGTTTGAATTCCTTTTTGATTTCAATCCGTTCCAACGCCCTCTGTTTCATGCAGTTGATATTAAAAATCACATTTTAATAATGCTTTCCATATATAAAAATTATATTTTTATGGTCTCTACATATATAAAAAGATCGGATTTTTATCTTCACTTCATATATATCAAAATCGAATTTTTATCTTCACTTCATATATAGATAAAAATCGAATTTTTATCTTCACTTCATATAAAAATCTCTCCTTTCTCTAATTAAAAATCAAATCTTCCTCATGTTAAAAATCATAACTTTATGTTAATCAAAATCATATCTTTCATATATTTAAAATCATTCCCTTTCTCTAATTAAAAGCCGAACCTTTTCTTCGCTTGAAGACCATATTTTTAATTAAATAAAAATCTAAACTTTCTTAAAAATAAAAATCAAACTTTTTTGACTTTAAAAATCCTACCGTTTATAACTTAAAGATCATATATTTAAGTGGAAAATCCTTTTGACTATAATAATTTAAAATCTGAAAATAAAAATCAAATTAAAATACTCACATACAATCGAGCGAGGGGGAGTCGGATTTGGGCTGGGGGTGGTGGCGTGAGGCGCTGCAGGAGTCGGAGCGGGGTGTGGTCGGAGGTGGAGGGGGTGCTGCTTCCAGCGGTGGGTGTTTAAGGCGGCGGCGGTTTTCAGAAAGGGGGGTCTCGATGTGGGGCTCACTTGAGAAGGAGAAGGAGGACCCGAGGATAGAGAAGGGGTGAGAGGGCGGAGGTCATACATCGCGGAGGAAGGAGGGGAGAGGTCGTCGTTGCTGGTGGCTTAGGGCTTCGAGCGGGTTTTTTCTTTTTTTGATTTCCAGCGTGGAATGAGAGAGAGAAAGGAGGGTTGAGTTATATTATATATATATTTAATTATTTATTATTTCTATAAAGGTTGACTTTTTATTCTAACTCGAAATCCAACCCAGCGACTGTCACCCCTAGCTAATTACCCTCATTCCGAACACAATGGGATATGTTTCGCAAGCCAATTCGACTGTTTCGATCAGTTTTGTTTAAATCAATATATATTGAATTTGAACGCACATTTCAATTTACCGGGGCTACATACTAACCCTAAAAATTATAGAAAAATTATTTCTAGCTTCATATTGATGATACGGTCCTAACAAAACTAATTTCGTCAAATTTGAAGACCGTTTGAAAAATGGCCATTTTCTAGTTGATTGAATTCAACTAAAATTGTTAAAACACGTTTAACTTCGCCACGCTCACATATTAATTCGAAAAATTATGAATTTTGGAATCTAGCAATAACTTGACATCCCGGATCCAACAAAAGTGGTTTCATCGAAAAACTAGGTCGTTTGCAAAATTGCTATTTTTAAGGGCCAGAATTCCATAGCGACTATTCTGAATTTTCAACTGGACATAACCTTTGATTCCCGCTATGAAATTATGATTTTTCGAATCCGTTGGAAAGATATTTTCAAATGGATTCAAATATTTTGGGTTTCACTAAAATCCGGTTTATTTTGGATCCTGTACATTCATTTGAAATTTGAAATCGAATTTTCGAACTACCGCGCCATTTTCAATTCCTTTTATAATTTAAAATAGAAAATAATATTATAACGTCGATCTATATAAATATATACGTTCTAATTTTGTTCAAAATAAATTTCTCGTCGTTATTATTTAAAATAAATCATTTTAAATATTCAAAATTCAATAAAATTGCCAAAATAAAAATTTTAAATTGGCTCGGATTTTCCGGGTTGTTACAATCTCCCCCACTTAAAACTTTTCGTCCCCGAAAAGGAACGAAGTTGAAAGTTGTTCAACTAATCAACTCAACTTCCATTGTTTTCTTTACGGCTTAAGTTCTTCAACTTTTCAGTTTCTAAGAACTTTTCAAATTTTTCAAAAATTTGGTTAACACCCTAAATTTTTGAAAAATTTCGCCATAACTTCCCCTGCACCGGGAGCATCAGGGTATTTCAAATAGCCTCCCATGGCCCTCATCAATCCAAAAGAAAAAGAAGAAGCCAAGCGGCTAGCCAATCGACTCATAAAATCATCCAAACCCAATAAATTTGTAAACATGTACCTATTTGTCGGGCAAACAATTTTATTCTTCGGCTCTAGCCTCCTTGCTGTGACCTGTTCAATGTATATATGTACATGCATGCATTTTCAAACAATTTTCAATACAGTTCAATATTTGATTCAATTTGGCCCAAATTTACCGTACTTTCACATAATGGTTTAAATAAATAATCACACAACACAAACATCAATCAATTAGTTGATTAGCTTTTCAAATACATAATTTTGATACATAGTCCAAAAATCAGATTTTTGATGCCAAATCACAACAATTAGCCCTATCTAGTTTTGGTTCTCACACCAGTCTGATGGAAATATATAGATATCCCACTTACGATACTCGAAAATAAATACTGGTAATGCTGCAGCATTATCAGAATCATCCCCGGGCAACTAGAGTGAGATTCTATATCTATCAATTATATTTAAAACTTCGAGTATACGTTCATGACGCGTATATGCAAAATCTCTATATACTTGATTGTCTAACTCAATACAAATAAAACATTCAAATACGTATACTTGAATTTAACTTTCAAAACAAAATTTGTTTTCAATTCTTATTTTAAAAATAACACTCTTTCGACTCGCTCTAGGATACTACTGATCCCATCTCTAACGAGCCATTCTTATTGGACATTACTAGTCCAATCTCTGATGAATTCTTTCGTTTGGTTCTAATGTGTCTTGTTCTCGAGCTCTGTAAACCAAATCTCTGATACCAAATGTAACAAATGAAAATATTGCTCGATCCGAATCGATCTCTAAACCGACCAAGACCGTTCAAAACCCCAAATTGCTTTAAGGACAAGACGAATCAGACCGCAAACAGAAGAAAATTTAATTGTTTATTGCAACAATTCAATCAGAATACAAGAATATACAGAGTATGAATAAATATTACACATTTGACAAATATCAGAGATTTAAATTACATTTAAATACAAAGTAGCGGAAAAATAATACAACATACAACTGAAAGAAATACACGGATACACAGCTTTCCGAATATCATTTCAGCTATAAACAAGGATCCTGTGAATATAAATCGGCAAAACCCAAGTACTAGCCGCCCGTGCAAAAAATAAGGGCACCTAGAGTTTAGGTTAAAACAATAAACTCCAAGTCAGTCATGTCACTGGTGTGAGAACTAAAAACAGTTATTAATCTTTATTTTTAAAGTTAGGTAAATCAAGGGACCACGCCGTATAACATGGAACGGGATTCCTCCCAAGAATACCAGTGCATAAAACAAACAGAGCAATGCTAAATAAAGAAAAATGAAGCTATTATAAGACCCAGGTCCCATCACACAATGCAACGCAAGACGGAGGATAGGGTTTTACCTTATAATAGCCAAAGAATGCTTAATACGCTAAATTTCATCATTTATTATTACTATAAGTGTATAGTGTCAAAACAATTTCAATCATAAGTATCAATCATAGACGGCATAAGTGCCCCATACCACTATGTCGCCATACTAGATCTACAATTAAGACCGCAAAGGTCGTATTGGAAATTGGATTTCCGTCATGAGTCAAGGCAAGGGGCAAGCTCCTCTCCATTCGAGACACTCTAGCAAATGTCTCGGGACCACACACATCGATCCTTGGAACCTCCAAGGCTGGTCCTCTCTTACTTTTGAGGATTAGTATTTCTGAACACACGCTTCCCGGTCCTATAGGATCTATATCCGAGGCGCCTCGCATCCAACAACCACACAGGTAAAAATAATATAAATGTCAGGGCTGGTAGGTCACTGACATCACCCATAACTAGAAAGAAACGTCATGCACTCCATGGGTCCTTATCCCGTTTTTGACTCATACCGAGGTGTGAGGCTCGCGAATTAACATTATACACAAAGTTGTGCCACATAGGCCGTGCTTTGATCATCCACTACAAGACTTTGCTTTTCAACAGAAGCCTTGATCATCTGCCACATAGGCATGCCACACAAGCAATTCACTCCATGCGACTGATTTTTATCAATATATAACCTTTGAGCTCGTACGTCTCAGAGAAGGGCGTAGGCAAGAGAATAAATTCTTCGCCGCCAAACAGATATATATTTAATAGAGATCAATCAGCATAGAACAAAATCCAATGTCAGACACACAGTCCATTTACAAGTTCGTTCTGGGTCTGAACGAAACCGGAGGAACCTTATTCCTCGCATATCCATCGATCTCCAAGTACGTCTGGACGATCACCAACTGATTCCCTCCTCTTGGGTGTACAACCCAATCAAGATCATCAATAATCATCCAAACGACGTGAAGACCTACGGTCTTCTACCACCGTCTTCATCTTCGACTTATCATCGAATCGGTTATTCAGAATGGGTATAAACCCGGCCTTTCCGAATAACCCGCATATATAATAAACAAGTGTTACACAAACACAACATACGCCTCATTCCAATTCAGAATATTCTTTTACTCAAATATTCACATTCTTAGGGAAAGGTTCCCATTAATTTTATCAAAGATAAATTCTTCTAAATTTACTCTTTAATCTTCCTTTGGATATCATTTCAAACCATGTTAAGATTTTCCAAACTAGTCGGGATTAGCGAACCACACCGAAGTAATCATTTATTTTATTTCCCAACCCCAACCTATTCATCCCATGGAGCAGAACTGGTAATACTCCATATCTAACACGACGGTGTTATCGGTAAATATTAATTACCATTTCACGTTCAAATATAATTAAAGATTTAACTATCGCTTTGGAGAAAAACTAGTGATACTCCATTCTCGATTACTTTAATCTAATTAAAGATTCATTAAAACTCCACTTAATTTTAATCTTCCCAAAAATCCATATCTTATCTTTAATTGGGTTAAAGAACAAATGTCATCTAAAACACGGTTCACGATAAACCCAAAATCACATTCCATTGTTAATCGGGTTAAAGAACAGGTGTTATTCAAAACACCGCTCACGATAAACCCCAAAACCAATTTCAATTCCAATTAAGTACTAATTAACTGGACAATTTCACTAAATCTTAATTAAAAGATTTATTCTTTTCTAAATTGGGTTCAAGAACAGTGTTTTTTAAGACACCATTCATGACGAACACAAAATCCCATTTGATATTAAATACAAGGCCTTGAGTAGAAAATATGTTGGCTTATATTCAATATCAAATTCCGAAACCAACAAATATCGTATTGGAAATAACGATATAAATATATCTTTCAAATTTCCACAACCATATCTGTATAATCACGAAATCCAACATTGAACTATTCCGTAGATAACATCGATTCAAATCCATTCCAATTTGTATATTGGAAATTCTGATTATTTTTAAAACCACTTCAAATCTAATTTATTTATTCAAAAACATTGGATTATAATTCTAGTTCATAACTAGTTCATTTCGATAAAAATATATTTTTATCCTTTTTAAATATGGGATTTTCACCCCAATTCTTTCTAAATCATTTATTATGATTTTCACAAATTATTGATATTTTTAATAATTTTATCAGGGCCCGTACAGTCGATTTCCAATAACGGTCGTCGAACTACACCTACAACGAACTTTTCCAAATTTGATTTGGACATAATTCCAAATCCAACCGTTAGATTTTAAATTTATAATATTCATTGGAAAGCTCTTTTTGATACGAACCCAACGGTTCTGGTTTCAGGAGAATCCGACAGTCGGATCTCCCGCAACGTCAATTCGAAGTCAATGGTCGAAATTCGCAAACTGCCGCGGGGCGGCGCGTTCTTTTCAGGCCATTTAATATATATAATATATATATATATATATATATTATAGATATTTCGTCGATTTCAATTCTAAACATATTTTTTAAATCGTTTTAAATTCGTTTTCAAAACAATTTCAACTTCATATTCAATTTTAAATCAAAATTGAATATTCCATATCATTAATATATAAATGATAACATTTTCGAAACGTTATATTTTGACATCACTTCTTTTTCTATATTAAAAATGAATATAATCGATATGAATATCGTTCGCATCAAAATGGCGCAAATCTAATCAACACGGCTTTATATATTTCAATAACTTCGTTATTCTATTCAATATATGAATATATTTTTCAACGCACATTCAACACATGAATATTTATTCATCCTTACTTACAATAAAAATGTGAAATTTATTGTATAAATATTTTATTCAACACATGAATATTTTCAACACATAAGTATCGTCAACACATGACTATTTTTTCTATTTAATATATTTTATAAAATTATGATTTCTATTGTTTAATTCTTAATCAGACTCCAATTGTAAATTAGTAAGAGAACAATTCCCTAAGTATTAACCCCGAAGGCCAAAACCAACATCAGATCAATCCCCAGGAAACCACTCATCTTAACAAGTTTCCAGTTAGTTTCTAACTTTATATATGATAAAGATGTGAATTTTATTGTTAAAATATTTCGTTCAACACATGATAAGTTTCAACACATGAATATTCTCAACACATGAGTATCGTCAACACATGACTATTTATTCTATTCAACACATGAATCTTTATTTTATAATATTCTTTATTTTCAAAATAGGAATGAGGCCCAATCAATTACCATATAATGTTAATTATATTGATTCCATACAACACATGTATATAATAGCAATGATAAATAATCAACCATCATCCAAACTGCACTACACAACTGTCTGTCAACCTATCGATTGACATACAACTAAATAATTGGGATTAGTGTACATCAAATATCATCCCAATACCCGTGTGTGGTTTCAGCCAACAAACACAGATTTTTATTTGTGCAGTTGGGCGATGTGTAAAATTTACCGTCCCAATCAATATCCTTCAAATGGGCGTACATAAAAAAATCGTTTGATTTGTAAATGAATATTTATTTATTCACATTCACGTTAAATTTATATTTTTAACGATAAATAATTTATTTCAACACATGAATATATTTCCATTCATTCCACATCACAATCAATTTTCACCACACAACAAAATCAAACAAGTTGTCCATGGTCTGTGGACAACGAGTGTCGGGTGCTGCTAAGCATCGTCTGCATCCTAGTATATATTTTAACTAGAAAACAAGAATTAAAGTGAGAAGTTCTCACCTTGGGGTTCCACTCCGCCATTTCATTTCTGAATTTCTAAACCGTTTGAATTCCTTTTTGATTTCAATCCATTCCATCGCCCTCTGTTTCATGCAGTTGACATTAAAAATCACATTTTTAGTAACGCTTTCCATAGATAAAAATTATATTTTTATGTTCTCTACATATATAAAAAGATCGGATTTTAATCTTCACTTCATATATATATAAATCGAATTTTTATCTTCACTTCATATATATATAAATCGAATTTTTGTCTTCACTTCATATAAAAATCCCACCTTTCTCTAATTAAAAATCAAATCTTCCTCATGTTAAAAATCATAACTTCATGTTAATCAAAATCATATCTTTCATATATTTAAAATCATTCCCTTTCTCTAATTAAAAACCGAACCTTTTCTTCGCTTAAAGACCAAATTTTTAATTAAATAAAAATCTAAACTTTCTTGAAAATAAAAATCAAACTTTTTCTACTATAAAAATCCTACCTTTTATAACTTAAAGATCATATATTTAAGTGGAAAATCCTTTTGACTATAATAATTTAAAATCTGAAAATAAAAATCAAATTAAAATACTTACATTGAATCGAGTGAGGGGGCATCGGATTTGGGCTGGTGGTATGTGAGGCGCTACAGGTGTCGCGGCGGGGTGTGGTCGAAGGTGGAGGGGGTGCTGCTTCCGGCGGTGGGTGTTTAAGGCGGCGGCGGTTTTCATAAAGGGGGGGTCTCGATGTGGGGCTCGCGTGAGAAGGAGAAGGAGGACCGGAGGATAGAAAAGGGGGGAGGGGGCCGGAGGTCAGGCGTCACGGCGGAAGGAGGGGAGAGGTCGTCGTCGCTGGCGGCTTAGGGCTTCGAGCGGTTTTTTTTTTATTTCCAGCGTGGAATGAGAGAGAGAAAGGACGGTTGAGTTATATTATATATATATATATATTTAATTATTTATTATTTCTATAAAGGTTGACTTTTTATTCTAACTCGAAATCCAACCCAACGACTGTCGCCCCTAGCTAATTACCCCCATTCCGAACACAATGGGATATGTTTCGCAAGCCAATTCGACTGTTTCGATCAGTTTTGTTTAAATCAATATATATTGAATTTGAACGCACATTTCAATTTACCGGGGCTACATACTAACCCTAAAAATTCTAGAAAAATTATTTCTAGCTTTGTATTGACGATACGATCCTAACAAAACTAATTTCGTCAAATTTGTAGACCGTTTGAAAAATGGCCATTTTCCAGTCGATTGAATTCAACTATAATTGTTAAAACACGTTTAACTTCGCCACGCTCACATATTGATTCGAACAATTATGAATTTTGGAATCTAGCAATAACTTGACATCCCAGGTCCAACAAAAGTGGTTTCATCGAAAACCAAGGTCGTTTGCAAAATTACTATTTCTAAGGGCCAGAATTCCATAGCGACTATTCTGAATTTGAAACTGGACGTAACTTTTGATTCCCGCTATGAAATTATGATTTTTCGAATTCGTTGGAATGATATGTTCAAATAGATTCAAATATTTTTGGTTTCGCCAAAATCTGGTTTATTTTGAATCCTGTACATTCATTTGAAATTTGAAGTCGAATTTTACCGCGCCATTTTTAATTCCTTTTATAATTTAAAATAAATAATTATATTCTAACGTCGATCTATATAAATATATACGTCCTAATTTTATTCAAAATAAATTTCTCATTATTATTATTTAAAATAAATCATTTTAAATATTCAAATTTCAATAAAATTTCCAAAATAAATTTTTTAAATTGGCTCGGATTTTCCGGGTTGTTGCAGATAGGACACTTCACCAAGAAATGCCTAAGAAATCAAGGGCAAGGAGTAGGAACTTTTGGACAAGTGCATGCTTTGGAAGCAAGTAGATCTGATCGAGGTTGGAAAGTCAAGGTTGAAGGTTTGATTTCCCTTTTTGACTATCCTGTTCGAACCTTGTTTGATTTTGGTGCTTCACCCTCACTTATACCCAATTCTTTAGTAGATAGTCTGCACCTAAATACTAGTATAGTCTCTGAACCTGTAATAGTCTCAAACCCCATAGGATGATCGACTCATTTTTCCATGATATGTAGGGGTTTGAGAATTTCTATCTTGGGCTTCAAATTTGAATGAGACACATATGTACTGAACTTTATCGGCTATGGTTTGATTCTAGGCATGGATTGGCTAGCCATGTATGGTGCCATCCTTGATTGCGAAAAGAGAGTGGTTAGACTTCTTTCTTACTATGGTAGGACTCCCAAAATTTCTGCAACCCACGGGGGTCAGTGATGCTCAGTTTTCTAGAATCACTTGATACTTCTGGTGATGACTTGCGATCTATGCCCATAATTAGAGATTACATGTATGTGTTTGAGGAGGTTAAGGGACTACCTCCAAAGCGTGAGATAGAGTTCAATATTTACTTGGTAAAGAACGCGAAGCCAGTTGCTCGACCACTGCTTCACATGGCTCCAAGGGAAAGGAGGGAGCTCAGTATGCAAGTAAGGGAGCTATTCGATATTGGTTTTATTAGGTGAAGCTTTTCAGAATGGGGAGATCCAATCGTATTCGTAACTAAGGCAGATGACTCACTTCGTCTATATGTGGAATATAAGGAGCTGAATAAGCTCACTAAGAAGAATAGGCACCTGCTACCGTGAATGGATGACTTGTTTGATCTATTGGTTGGCATGTCATTTTTCTCATAGATGGATCTGGCCACAGGGTTAGTTAAGAGTGGTAGATGATAGCATTGATATGACTTCATTCAAAATTCTAGATGACTTCTTTGATTGGTTGGTTATGCCTTTTAGGCTAACTAATGAACCCGCTTATTTTGTAGACTTAATAAGTAGGGTGTTTAGAGAGTTTCTCAACAAGTTTGTGATGGTCTTTATAGATGACATTCTAATCTTCTCAAAGAATGAGGAGGAGCACGCCCAACACGTAGGAAAAGTTCTATGCACCTCAGGTCGCATCAACTCAAGGCGAACTTTTCTAAGTGTCACTTTTGGAGAAAGGAAGTAAGATTCCTAGGGCATGTGGTCTCTAAGGACGGGATAGTTGTGGATCCTGCGAAAGACGCTATAATTCAAGATTACAGAGCTCCAAAGAATGCAACAGAGGTGAAAATTTTCCTAGGGTTGGCGGGCTACTATAGAAAGTTTGTCAAAGATTTGCAAGAGTGTCATCCCCGCTTACCTGACTAATGAAAAAGAACTTGACGTTTCTTGGAGCGTTGATTGTGAGGATGCCTTCCAGAGATTGAAGAGGGCTCTGACAACAACCCAAGTTCTAACTCTCCCAGACGGAAGCAAAATGTTTACGATTTACACTGATGCTTGTGGCATAGGGCTTGGTGCCGTTTTGATGCAAGAGCGAAGGGTAGTGTGCTATGGAATAGTTCATGAGAAGAACTACCCAACCCATGATCTTGAGTTAGCTGCTATTGTGTTCGCGTTGAAGTCTTGGTGGCACTATTTGCTTGGAGAAAAATTTGTGCTATATACGAATCATAAATCGCTCAAGTATTTGTTCTCACAAAAGGTTCTCAACCTAAGGAAGCAACGATGGATGGAGTTCCTAGCGTCCTATGACTTCGAGATAGCTTATGCCCCTGGCAAGGGTAATGTAGTAGCGAATGCGCTGAGTAGGAAGAGGATGACTTTGAGTCCTCTATTCATAGAAAGGAGGATCTTGGAGTACATCTAGACTTTTGCTTTTAATCCATTTATGGATTTCACAGTTGGATTGTTAGCCTCTTTAGAGGTGCAGCCTACTCTATTGGAGCAAGTTGGATCTAGGCAACGAGAGGACCCACATATTTCAGACATCTTGGAAAAGCTTAATAGAGGTGAGACTTCAAGTCACCTTGCTAGATATACCGTGGATGATAAAGGTGGATAAGACGAGATGGAAGGCTATGTGTCTGTAAACTGGGGAATTGCTAAAGGCGGTGCTTGAGGAGGCTCGTCATTCTCGGATGACTATCGATCAGGGCGGCGACAAAATGTATCGAGACAGGAAGAGGGTTTTCTTTTGGACAAGCATGAAGAAGGATGTGGAAGAATTTGTAGCTTGATGCATGACTTGCCAAAGTGTAAATGCTGAACAAAAGAAACTAGGCGGATTACTTTAGCCCTTGGATATCCCGCAATAGAAGTGGGAGCGTGTCTCTATGGATTTCATGAATGGATTGCCAAAATCAAGGATGGGCAATACGAGCATTTGGGTGATAGTGGCCAGACTTACAAAGAGCGATCATTTTATTCCTGATAAGATCAAGAGGACGACGTCAAGACTGGCATCAGTTTATCTTCGAGAGATGGTTCGATTACATGGGTTACCTTCCAGTATAGTGAGTGACCACGACCCCATCTTTACTAACGGGTTCTGAAAGATCTTGCAAGAAGCATTAGGTACACAACTACGTTTCAGCACAACATACCACCCTCAGACAGATAGACAGACTGAGAGGGTGAATAGGATTCTTGAGGATCTTCAAAGATCGTGTATCCTAGACTTTTGAGGGACTTGGGAAGAGCATCTTCCTTTGGTAGAGTTCGCCTACAACAACAATTATCAATCAAGTAAAGGCATGGCACCCTTTGAAGCATTATATGGATGACCTTGTAGATCGCTGACTTGTTGGTGGGAGTCTATCGACAGAATTCTGCTTGGGCCAGACATGATTCGAAATACTTCAGAGAAGATCAATCTTATCCGCCGAAGTATGAAGGCCACTCAGGATAGATAGAAATCTTATGCTGATAAGAAGAGGACCGACTTGGAATTTGAAGTAGGAGATATGGTCTTCCTTAAAGTATCACCTCTAAGGAATGTAGTTTGCTTTTGTTAAGTAGGGAAGTTGGCGCCAAGATTTGTAGGACCATTCCCAATAGTAGAGAGGATATGACATATGGATTATAAGGTTAAGCTACCAGATAGACAGGCAGGCATACACGATGTATTTCATGTTTTCCATATGGGGAAATGTCTCCATGACTCAGTAGAGATAGTAGAGCCGAGCACTCTTGAGGGCATAGAAGTTGAGAAGGAAATATTAGTAAGACGAGTCCTTACTAATATCCTTGGATCAGAAATCAAGAAGCTTCTTAATAAGGAGATCAAATTGGTTAAAGTGCAATAGGGAGAAGACCGCGAAGAAGTGACATGGGAACCTGAAGATAGGATTCACGCTTCTTATCATTTTCTTTTTGAGAGTACTTCTTGACCTCTTTTCCAAGCTTTTTCTTTTCATTTGCTTCTACTGTTCAAGTTTATTTATCCGATCGTTTGAACCTTAGTTAAAATCCAATGGTTGGAAACATGTGTTTGAAACATGTTATTATTGATGGTTGCAAGTGGATGCAAGTGTTTGCTAGTGGTTGCTCGTGGATACACATACACACACTAGGCACTAGTCGGCTCAAATCACTTACATGTTGCTTATGGATGTTTGTGCATTTTAGATTTTATATGGATGGAAATGGATGTATTATCATATGAATGTTGCATTTGGATAGATGATTGTGCACATATATAGAGTTTACATGATATAATAGGATTTTTAGCATACATTTTGGATTCATGGAACAAACATATACCGCATTAAGAAGGTCAATTAAATCAGTAGATCGCCTTAATTTCGCATTAGGGTAAGGACAAATACACACAACACTTTGCATAAGTTCATACAAGCGTTAGAAATCTCTTAAGGACAACGGATTCCAACGAATGATGGATAAGTAGATGGTTGTAGGTGGATGTTAGGATAGTAATATTCTCCTAGACTAAGAGATTTCAAGGATGAAATCCTTCAAGTAGGGGAGAATGTAACACCCCAAGCTGTAATACACTATAACCACAACAAATATTCAGAATTAACTGAAATCTACATTACCATTGTGTTCGTCTCAGAATTTCGATTCAGATAGACCTAAGTTTGCATAAAACGGATAACGTATGAAGAAGTTATAGGCTCTAGAAGTTTGTATACATATAAGAGGATTATGTATATACAAATTAAATATAAAATTTCCATAATTTCGAAGGAAACAAGCAGGAACATAAGCGGGAAATTGTCCCATTAGGGGACGACCCACTCCATTCTGGGTCGACCCAGGGGGTAGGTGGGCCGACCCACCCCATATCCATCTGGATTCCTTCCTATGAACCTGGCCTGTTTTGTGTCTGTATTCATGCTTACTCAGCATGATGTGTACGATTAAGATTCAAAACCTAGATCTAAGGGTTAATGTTGGCTCTATAACTCTATAAATAAAAGGCTTCCCTCATTTTGAAATTCCCACAAATTCTTCACATCTTACTCTGCCTCTAAATTATTCTGAAAAATATAAACACATAATGGAGGAATGCTATTAAAGACTGGATCATACAGAAGCATCATCGATTAAGACTTACATACATACAACTTGGATTAGACTTGGACTTTTTGTGGCCTAATGTTATACATATTTATCTTCACCAAGACTCATTATGAGTTACGATTATTTACAAATCTGATTTCTTAGGCCTTGAACACGACAGTTAATAAAATTGGATAAGACCTAAAGTAAAATAAATATACCTGATTCATTGTTATCATCTATGTCATTATGATCTATTATATGCCTATGATATTGTTAGTTAAATAAGCTATACATATGCCTATGATGTTATTATACCAATGCGTGTAATGATGTTAATTGGACAAGTTATACCTATGCATGAGATGATGTTAATTAGACAAACTACACATATGCATGTGATGTTGTTAATTAACAAGTTATACATATGTCTATAATGTTGGAAATATTAACAAGTTATATGTATCTATATTCCTTTTCCCATTTTCTATGTTAATTTCTAGTCTTGCCTATATATGTGTGATTTGATTCTATACCTCTCCCTTTGTTTTTTTTTAAATTTTGCGCCATGCCTACGCCCTTGGAAGCCTAGGCTATACCCGATTAAAATGAGCATACCTTCGGGCCAATAGTGAACAATTTGAAAGAGGAATTTAGGCTTGTTATTTACTTAGACTAAATTGATTGTAATTGGGAAAAAGGATAGTTATAACTGTTTAGACTTGTTATAGACACTTGCTGTATACAAACATTATGCATAAACCTGTAACTTGGGAATGTAGTGGATGAATAATACGCATATGGACTATACATGTTAACTTTGACATATGGACATTAAGTAAATGACATGTTAATAATAGGGTTGTATACACATAATGACATTACAACCATGCTTATTAACGAACCTGAACCTGCTAGGCTAAACATAAATATTAATAGGCAAAGAGGTCCCCCGTCTGCTGTTGTATCGGGTTTTGGGGACTCTTAAATCCTAGTTACTTGGGGGCACAAGCTTAGGGGTTCGGCTTGTGTCAATCTGCTACTTGGAACCTATATCAGTCATAATCCCTGTAGGTATCTTATTTGGGGTCCCGCACAAGGTAGGGGACAGGGCACGCTTTATAAACTTGATAGTAAGAGGTTCACATGGGGGTGGTTACGGGAGCGTTCCGGCAGAGCCATGAGCGTGCATGGGTCCGACTAGGGAAGATAAGATGCTATAACACCAGTAAATAGGTCTGTGTCATATAGTTTCTAGGTTAGGGAGTGATACACCCTACTGGTGGGGATGACACAGGTTATTTACATAGTAGGGAGCTGATCGCTTGGGTAGCAATTAGGGCACACCTAATCTTGTGGTTTTGTAATTAGGTTAATACCTAATCCTATTATGTAATTAGGTTACACTTAATCCTGCTGTATAACCCTGTTGTTATTTTCTGTTATTAATCCTACTGTTATGTAATTAGGCAAAGAACCTTATCTTGTTAAACCAGTTATACTAGTACTAGTGCAGACATATATGTTCAGACATTACCTGTTTTTAGGATATAATTGTGAAGCATTACCCGATCATAAGTTTATCCTTATTATTCTTTCCATCTTGCTATTCTGTTTAGTTTGTCTATTATATAAACTGTACCTTCTCTATCCAGTCTTATTTACCCATCTTGGCATTCCTATTTTATGCATATTTATGAGTCATTGGAACTTGCCAGACTTTATGTCTGACCCTTTTTCTTTCGCCTCTTTCTTCCTTTCCTCCCTCGGGTCTCAGAGTGGCAGCACTCAATTATAACTAGGATGTCTCTTTAACTTGGACTTCACTTAGACCTCTTGTGATGTATCGTTCTAACTTGCTCTCTACTTTAGTTTGGCTTATGGAAATGGATATGACTTTATGTACCTTGGTATTTTATTTTCTGAGATGGCTTGAAAGACAAATTTAAGACAGTTTGTTAGTTGTAATTGGTTTTGATGTATTTCTAGGACTATGGTTTATTTCTTTTATACTAAAGTCTAAAAAATTTCCGTTTCTTATTTTGTCTATTTTATATATTTCCTATAATGATTGTCTATTGTGCTTCACGGAACCTAATGCATTCTCTTATGAGTGACATTAACGAACGTGGGGTATCGCAGGCGAAGAGTCTTTTATTTGACCAAGTTTCAGCCTTCGAGCACCAAATAGCAGAAAATGTGGTTTGTTATGCTGATGAACTCAAGAAGGAGGATAAGAAGATCTCTTATGTGGTGCGGATAATTTATGTGGTCAAGGGCAGAATATCTGTTTTTTTGCATGATCATCTTCCCCATATTAGTACCGAATACTATGAGGATGCTCTGTTTCATGCCTTTTCAGATAACTTTCGGAGCCTTCCCGAGATGCAATTTACCTCCGTTCCTCCTTCCGTTAGGGATAGGGTCATGGAAAGGACCAGTATGGCATAACAAAGAGTTGAGATGCTAAAGAAGGACAAACTCAAAGCTGGAGATTTCCTATACATCGAGGACCTTTCTGAAAACTCTGGTGATGAACGGGAAGATTTAGCTTTTGTTGGTGAGGATGGAGGTGACGATAGTGATGGTCCTGACAGCAATGACCGCCGAGATAATAAGGACGGGAGTGATCCTTCTGCAGTTTCTCGTGTTTCACCTGATTCCACAAGAACCAGTCTTGATGTAGTTGGTGCTCGTGCCTCTCGAGACTCTGATTCTTCTCCAGCTAAGAAAGGTGGTACTTACGAGTCTTCAGGAAAAGAACAGCTTACCAAACTTGAGGTTCCTCTTTCCTAGGTATAGCTTTTGCCTTTTCCTTTTTTTGAATATATGGTGGTAACTAGTTTCTTATCATTACATTGCATAGACTAAAGGAAATATCGTCTCACGACTTAAAGCAAAATTAGATAATAAATAGAGGGAAATAATTCGATCCTATGTAGAGCAAGAAAGGTCGTTGAAAGACTATAATGCTTTATCTCGAAAATATTATGATCTAGAGAAGAACACATCTAAACTTATGTTTTACAAGAAGCACGAAGCTGCACCCAGGCTAAAGAAATCCTGCAGGCACAGGGAAGCCATTCGGAAGGAAAACAAGGAGTTGATGACCTTATTTTGGATATTGATTGAGGACAGGGATATTTTGTTTAATTTCTTGTATGAAGTTTATAAATGGTACACAAAAATACACTTTTCTTTTTTAGGGGAGCATAGTGGGGGTTTAATACGTCGCCCTCAGAGGCATTATCTAGATAAGTTTGGGACTAACCCACATCATGGGGCTTGCTGGAACCTTGAAAGGGTTCTCTCAATTCCTAGGGAACCTCCCCCAGAAAAGCTTAAGTACAACAAGGATAGATTTGTCACTGAATTGTTTAAGAGGTCAGTCTTGTATGAACAGGAGGAGTATTTGTAAATTTGATGTTATGAATGTGGAAATGTGTTAATAATTCTACTCGTTATTTATGGTTGCTGATTTTTCTATTCGCAATATGGCAGAACCTTATTTACCTTGAAGATATGTTTCATTTGACTTCTAGATTGAGAAAGGATCTCTCGACAACATCATCCCAAGTTCTCGGGAGAAAACGTTTTCTGAAAGATCTCAAGAGTGTTTATATGAAATTCCCTCAACACTCCTTTAAATTTTTGGGTGAAGATCGTGAGGTTGTCTTAAAAAGACTTAGGATTGAACTTGCCGAGCTGATATGTAAACAATAAATGTATCGGTAAGTGAGTTTGAACCCTTGTAACTATTTTTGGTTCATATGTTTATTAAAGCGATTAAAAGTTGGTTTTCAATAAAGTTCATGAAACACTTTGATCTACAAACATAATACTACTCCGACAGGCAAGAAGACTTGCGCATAACTGCTTCTTACTTTTGTGAGTAGGGGGATCAGCATGAAACCTTCCCGTTCCAAGATGGAGTACGACTAGCTACTAAGAAAAGGGGTAGGCCAAGCGAGGGACCCTCTGTATCTTGAGAGAGAACGATCTTATTTCAAGATTTATCTATCAAGCCCTTGATGAAAGAATAGATGCCTTGAAAGGCCAACTAGAGGGTAGGGATAGAATTATTCTTGGATCAAAGAAGTATATAAGGACCAAACCATCTATTGATTTTGAAGATGAATTAAGGGGTTCATGTTAGCACGTAACTCACTTGGAAACTGAGTTAGATAATGTTAATTCAAAATGTAAGACATGGAAACATTCCTTTAAGAAAATTCCCATCATAATGGTGTCTCAGCTTTCTGGCACCACGACTGAGCCTAGAGCCTCAGCCCCTTAAAGTACCTTTATTTGAAAAAAGAAACCTCAGGGGTTAGGAGAATCAGTCATTTCTGAATGGTGTAAGAGGGTGATAGCCATGATGAAAAGTATTTACGACACCAAATTAATTGAGACGTCTAGTTGCATTAACCAGTATGTTGATCAAAGCAGACATTTGCAAGAGGAAAAGCATGATCTACGTATGAACATCTTTGAGTTAGAGAAAGACAATAAGTCTCTAAGGGATATGTGTAGAGCTTTTGATAGAGCTTTGAAACTTCTAATCAAACCTCTTACAATCTTAGCGAGACTAGTAGAAAGGTGCGCAAACTTTACAAGCTTCTAAGTACTGCAATTTGCTATGCTATCAATCAACCTTTACTCGAGGATGAAAGGGAGAAGGATACTAGATTGTGTTTTTAATTGTTACATATACATACCCACATTTGAATAGTCCATGATGCAACACTTGTAAATAAACTTGTAAATTGTGTGTGTATCACTTGTCGTGTGATTTTTTCTCGTATTGAATAGAAATAATAACTATTTATACATAATAGATTTAAGAAATCTCCCTGAGCAAGATCAACGATTACTATCTTCGTTCGAAGGCTTTTAAATAATAGGCTTTGGATTTCCCTCTAAGTCTTGTTTTGCAACTCCTTCTCTAGGAGTGAAAACATAAGTCTTCGTAACCCAAATTAGGGTATTAATAAGAGATGGTTGGAACCCCTCGTATGGCAATAATTAAAAGATTTGATCCATATTCCAGGTTTTGAATGAATTCCAGGAATTTTAATTTAGTGGAAGCAAATATTGAGGAAAATAATGTAGTTCTTAAAACACAATTGAAAAGTTCGCCAAAAACAGAGGAATGAATAATCTTTATGCACTGGATCGACGATGGCCAATAAAATTTGAAGCGCAGTAACCACAGCAGCAGTAGAATATTTATAATAACAGCGGAAAATATAAATCACATAGTCAATTTATACTGGTTCGGACTTCCTGTCCTACGTCCAGTCCCGAAGCTCCTCTTCGGCTTTTTAACTATCAAAACAACCCTCACTTCACCTGGAGGAACAGGTTTACAAACACCTCTTGATTTTACGGGCCATAGGCTTACCCACTTGATTTTATGGGCCATAAGCTTACCCACTTGATTTAACGGGCTACAAGCTTATCCACCTGATTTTAACGGGCTATAAGCTCACCGAAGCTTTAATACAAAGTAAGTAGATTACTGACTATATGTTGTGTCTTCAATACACGATGTAGCTGCGATGTAATACAACTTCTACAGCCTTCAATAATAATAATGTAAATTGAGTGTGCAAAGGCTAGGAAGTGAAATTAGACCAGATTTGAATATTTGTGAGTGGGAGTAGCACTGGTCTAATATTTTCTTTGAAGAAAATATGGAATTTTGAGCGTATGGAAGCAATATGAGAATAGTTAAGAGAATATAGTTGTGTATTTGATTTGGGAATGATGCGAGGCTTGTATATGAGTGATGAGATGCCACAAATATTTGCTTCCTTTCAGTAATTTCCACAAGAGAAGATGCATCCATTACTAGTATGTAAATGGTTGAATTGATGCTTAAATGATCTATGGATATTCATTTTGAATCATTGATGTGAAACGATGTCTCATGTTGAACCAATAAAGTGAAGTAGGCTGGTTGGTAAGACATGCCCCTCTGTACCATGAGGTGTTGAGTTTGATCCTTGGCGGTGGCATTCTTTTTGAAACATAGTTCCCGCCTTTTCTATGTTTATGTAAAATAGCCGCTGAACATTTGAACAAATAGATGCATTGGGCATTTGGTAAAGGTGCATGTCGCACTTGCAACAGACCAGGGATCAAATCTCGCAGGGCACATCTCTTTTTGAATTTGTTTTGAATTCCATTAGACCAAACGTTGCAAGCGTGTTCAAATGCTAGCATCCATCCATTTCCATAACAAAGACTTGGATAGGCGAGTTGGTTGAGGCATCTCTTTCTTAAGTATGATGTGCCGGGTTCGAATCTTGGCTGTATCTTTTTTTGCTGTAATGCAAGTTCGCCCTTTTCAAAATATAAATGCGCTCCAGCCCTTTTTTTTTTGAATATGCATGCATGGTGTATGTAGTAAGTGCAGTTGCCTCTCTCTCGTCAAACAAGGGATCAAATTCTAGCATTGTCCACATTTTGTAATTTTGACTTTTAGTTCAAAGCCTGTTCCATGCCATTGTCCAGCGTTTATTTAACCACTTCATGTCATTATTCCCTTTACCTTCAGCTTGCTATTGCATCATATGTGTGCAAGTTTGATTCATTGTATTTGAATGAACCTCCTCTCTCTCTCTCTCTCTCTCTCTTTTTTTAAAAATCCCCCACTATAACTTGTTTAAAATTTAATGCTCACTGTATAGTTGTTGCATGCTGCATCTGTAATCACTTAATAAACACATTAGTAATAACGTCGTATAGTTGTTATCATCAAAACACAAAAATCGTGTTTTCAACATTCTCCCCCTTTTTAATGATGACAACTATACGAATTTATAAATAAATTATATGATGTTACTCCCCTTAATATTTGATATTTCTAAATTTATATACTCCCCCTGTCAGTATGCTTAATTTTCTCCCCCTTTGTCATCAACAAAAAGGGTGAAAATAATAACTGAATTTGAGTTTTATAGTAATTTAGACTGCTTCAGAACATCACCTTTTTTTTTAAATAATGTTGTGATATTCTAAAAATCTAAAATATAAATCCCTAAAATAAATAAAATGAATTTGATATACTGAATTTATTGCAGTTCCATTATTCATTAATGCTCGTTCCCCATCGTATTTAGAAATGTTCATTCTCACAAACCATCTCATCGTTTATTGAGTACCTGCAAAAAAATAGATTATATTTTGGTACCCACTTTCTCTATTAGGGCCCACGGGGTTAGATGGAAGGTAACCATACCCAAGTGGGTTTAATGGAACCTTTGTAAATAAAATTTTCATTATTAATAACCATATCAAAATAATAATCAATATATTTCTCTCTATTTTTTCAATTAACAGGAACCCAAATATTAGATGATTTCTATTCATATTTCCTGTTAATTTTGTACTTCTAGAGATACTACAACCGTTACTCATAGAAGCACTTGAGTTACCATAAAAATTGGTTCTAGAACTTGTTTAAAATTTAGTACTAGCACTAATATTTTTACTATACATGAAAGCGTATCTAGTACTAATTTTATGATTGGTTTTAATATATCCTAAACCACTTTGTCATATAAAGGTTTAGAATTAGATAAAATCTTATTTAAATCATCTTGACCTTTATTAAATTTCGCGAACTCATTTGTACGTTTTTCAAATTTGAATCCAAAGTCGCGATTGACATTGTTAAAAGAAATTTTGCTATTTTTCAAATCATCAGTCTTCTTATTTAATTCAGAATTCTCCTTCTTCAATGTGCTATTCTCATTTTCAAGATGACTAATTCGAGATTCTGAATTATCTAAGGATGATTGTAATAAATTATTTTGTTTTTCAACACACAAATTTCTTTTGAAAAAATTCTTTTTCTTTTTCGAATATGGTATATTGTTCGTCTTTAAAATCTTTAAGATTCATAAAATTATTTTTCAAAATAACGTTTTTATTTTCTAAATTAGTTTTTTCTTGTCTTAATTTTTCATTTTCAAGTTCAACAGATTTCATTTTCTTTAGAATAATAAAATTATGTTTTTCTAAAACATCATTGTTTTTCTTTAAAATTTGTAAATCAGAAAGTACCTTTTTGTAGTCCTCATTTGTTGTAGCTTTACTTATATCAGACTTGTTGCTTGCTGTATTTCGACTATATATCTTTCTGGCCATTATTCTATGATGTTGTGACAATTAATAGAATCCCTTGCTCTGATACCAAATGAAAAGTCGATGTGTACGACTTAATGGATCTTTATGGATATAGCGGAAATATATGTGACATTATAATTATGTAATATGCAATGCAAATAAAATCTGAGTTACCGAGATATATCACAAACGAAGTAAATCCGGAAAATAAAGTAAAGTGATACCAGGAATTTTTATACTGGTTCGGACTTCCTTCCCTACGTCCAGTCCCGAAGCTCCTCTTCGGAATTCACTAACAACGCCCTCTCTTAACCTAGAGGAATAGGTCAGTATACCCGAGTCCCAACAAGGATGCCTCTCGCCTGAGAAACTACACAGGACTTCAACAATTACAAGTGTTTTGACTTATGTTGTGTTCTTTGATCAACACAGATAGTCAACGGTTTAAGTACACCCTTCCTATAATCTAATCCTCAAGCATATGATTTGAATGCAGATATTTAAGGAAGAAGATTGCTTGTTGAATCAAATGATATTAAATTGATTCAAGGATTCAACAAGTACTTGAATTGGAGAGCTTTTAATTGCAAAGAATATAAATGATGAGAATAGAATGATGATCAGAAAAATCAGTATAATTCGGTTAAAATCGGTGATTGTAAAACATGATTAAACTTGTTTATATAGTAGTATAAGAATAGCATTCCTCCAAGAATAGTTTCTATAAAAAGTTATGTCCATTTCCTTTGATTAATGAAGACGAATCTCTTCACGAAGGATGGTGACTCTTCACAAAATAGTTTCTGGGTCGAATCAGTCAACTGGTTAAAAATCATCAGTTGACTGTATAATAATTTTTTATCAAAACTAGCCATTATATGCAGAAACAGCTTGACCATTTGACTGGTCCATTTCCTACCAGTCGACTTGTATGCCAGTTTCTGCACATATCTGGCTTTGGAAGGTTTAAAAACATATATATAACTTTGATTAGCAAATTCATGTATACTTGAGGATAGATTTTAACATAATTCTAACATGACTCAATGTGTGTGTGTGTGTGTATATATATATGTATAAACCTTATCTTTATGATTCGATTCTCATAGTAGCTTCATTCGTTGGCATCGATAAAAATCTTGTTATTCAACATTCTCCCCCTTTTTGATTAATGACAACGCTTTGGATTTTCTTACCCTGAATGTATAGCCCCCCTGAATTTCTGCACTAATTTGTTAGTTCATAATCTTATATCCTTACCATTTGATTCCTGCATTCACAAATGTTAGCACAATTTTCCAATAGTATGGAAAATATAAGAGTATAATAACATGGAAACATAAAAATGGTATCATCATGAGAGATATTTCTCCCCCTTTGTCATCAATTAAAAGGAGATTAAGACATTATAAGCACACGATAATCGAAGAACTTTTTAGAGATCTTTGAATGATACAATTCCTAACTCTCGTCAGTTTAATAAAAGAATTCTCTAAAAGGGGCTTTGTAAAGATATCAGCAATTTTATTTTCTGAGTTAACAAATTCTAAATTAATTGTTTGTTTTTCAATATTATCTCTCAAGAGGTGATGTCTGATATCAATGTGTTTAGTTCCGGAATGGTTTACCGGATTCTTAGATAAATTTATTGCGCTTGTATTGTCACAGTAGATTATGGAATTTGACAAATTTACATTGAAATCTTTTAGTGTTTGCTGAATATATAATACCTGAGCACAAGCTAGTGCAGTAGATATGTATTCAGCTTCGCATGTTGACAATGAAACACAATTTTGTTTATTGCTAACCAAGATATAAGAGATTTACCAATAAAGTGACATGTTCCACTTGTACTCTTACAATCCGCTCGTGATCCTCCAAAATCAGCATCGCTATATGAAACTAATTCAATGGAACAGTCTTTCGAATAGAAGATTCCAAAATATTTGGTAATAATTAAATATCGTAATACTCGTTTAACCGCTCTTAAATGTGACTCTTTTGGATTAGCTTGAAATCGAGCACATAAGCAAACACTCATCATAATATCCAGTCTACTTGCAGTTAAATACAAAAGTGAACCTATCATGCTTCGATATAACTTTTGATTGACATTTTTACCATTTTCATCTTTATCTAAATGTGTTGATGTACTCATTGGCATAGGTTTACTTGATGTGTTTTCCATTCCAAAACATTTTATTAAATTTGTACAATATTTTTCTTGATTAATGAAAA
This sequence comes from Allium sativum, assembly GCA_030737875.1. NCBI lineage: Eukaryota > Viridiplantae > Streptophyta > Magnoliopsida > Asparagales > Amaryllidaceae > Allium > Allium sativum. The sequence goes on from CM060916.1 coordinate 837,455,561, forward strand.
TTCCATTTGGCAATTGCTTAATTTGTAATCCCATAAAGTAATAAAGTTCTCCCATATGTGGTATTTCAAATTCATTGATCGTTTTTTTTTGAAAATTCTTGACATAATTGATTCTTTGTTGATCCAAAGATAATGTCATTTACATATATTTGAACTATTACAATATCTTTATGGTCTTTCTTGATAAATAGTGTTTGATCAACCTTCCCAGTTTGAAATCCTGAATCTAATAGGTAAGTTTTGAGATGTTCATACCAAGCACGAGGTGCTTGTTTCAAACCATATAATGCCTTTTCCAGTTTATAAATATGATCAGGATATTTTTCATGAGCGAATAGTGGAGGTTGTTCAACATATACTAGATCTTTAATGTAGCCATTTAAGGAAGCACTTTTAGCATCCATCTTATATAGTTTAAAGTTATGATGACAAGCGTATGCTAATAATATTCGAATTGATTCTAGTCGTGCAACTGAAGCAAAGGTTTCTTCATAATCTATGCCTTCTTCTTGATTGTAACCTTGTGCAACAAGTCTAGCTTTATTTCTAATGATATTTTCCAAGTCATCTGCTTTATTTTTGTAAACCCATTTTGTTCCAATAATAGTTTGACCGCTTGGTCTTAGAATTAATTCCCAGACTTCATTACGTTCAAACTGGTTTAATTCTTCTTGCATGGCAATTATCCAATTTTCATCTGTAGATGCTTCTTTAGGATTTTTAGGTTCGATATTTGACAAGAAGGCTAATTACTTACCAAATTAAGTTGACTTCTTGTTCTAACGTTTGAAGTTATTTCTCCAATAATATTTTGCGTTGGATGATCTCGTAATATTCGTGGCGGAGATCTGACTTCATTTATAGGAATATTTTGATTATTGATGTAATGTCCCAGATTTTTGAACATTAATTATGAATATTTAAATTTAGTTTTAAATATTGATTTGGTGATGTTAACGGATCTTATATTGATTTTATTATATTAAACGAAGTTCGAATATATATATATATATAAATTATAATATAATTAAAACGAGCTCAAAACGATGCGGCAGTTCGTAATATTGAGATTCGAACTTTAATTGAGTATAAAGGATCCGATATAAATCGGATTTTGATGAAACAAGAATCACTTGAATCTATATGATTATATTTCTCTAGTGAAAGAGAAAAATCGAGATTTCATCGTATAGATCGTAAGTTATGTCCAAATCAAATTTTAAAATAATAGATATGGATTCGTTAACAAATTATAGTGTTTATTTAATTTATTAAATAGGAATTTGGATAGAATTTAGATATCATTTAAATTCGAAAATACTAGTGTTGAGCTATAAATTTCATATTCGTGTGTAATTGAAGTGATATACTAATTTATTTAGATATATATGATAATAATAATTTATCTATTATTAAATTGGACTGTTTTAGAATTTTATAATATTTTATTTAAATTATTTAAGTGTTAAAATATTTATTTTCCAAACGACCTCCGTTGTCGACGAAACGAGTTTTATTGGAATACGTATGGTTAGTTATTGCTGGATTACCAGTTTGGAGCCAATTGGAGTTGTTTTACGGTACGTTAAATTTAAAGGTGAACCAATAAATATACTGGAATTTAAAATAACATATTTGTGAAAACGGAGTCCATTTTCGATGGAATTGATTTCATTGAAACCGAAGCGTGAAGACGTAGCAGTGCATTTATTTTGGTTGAGTTTGGAAGTTGTTGTTTGGCAGTATGTATATTTTACGGTCAGCGGTTAATGGTTAGGAGTAATACAAACTATCCATAATAAAATAATCTTAAGCGCCAAGAAAATGCCAACGCCTACTCCTTGCTACCCTATATTCTCTGCGCACATTTTCAAATAGCCGCTCTATCCTTTCATTTCAAATCTAATGTGTTGGTGAAAATACACTGCCATTTCTAACGAAAATAGAGACTACCCCTAATACTGAAAATAGAAGCTACAGAACCTACCCTATCATTTTGTTTCAGCTGATCTACTCTACCCTGTGCCTCCACCCCTAACTCTTAAGTAATATAGATACAAAATACAAAAGGGTACAGCTAAGTATTTAATAAAAACTGACATATGGAAAAGAAAGAATGTACAAACATGCATGGCTACACCATTTTTCATTTTCCAAAGCCTAAAAGTAAACAAAGCATGACTATATACCTACGCGCTCTTAAAATATATTTTTTATATTTTTCTTTACAACCGAGTTTTGTACTGCCAAAAGATTTACCACATGCTATGTTTATTTACACATGCCATCTACACTTCTATACAGCTATATATATATATGTATGTATGTATATATATATATATATAGCTAGATCACACATGCTACTATTACTTAGGATTTTCCAACATGTGCATATGCTTCCCCTACTATTTCTTTCTACAGGCCTAAGTATCCAATGCCCATCGATGCACATGCAAGAAAACAGTCCCTTGAACATGAAAATACATGGCGCTAAAACCTACTAAGTCGAAACGAGTGAAACAACTCTGGCACAGCTACCATTTTCTGCACGTTACAGTTATTCCTTCCTCCAAATGTCAAAAGATAATGCTGTCCATTTATTTTGCAAGCTAGTTATCACCTATACTGTGAAAAGGAGACTGAAAGCTCCCATCAGAGAATTAAAATACACTGAAAATCCTAGTACCTAACATAGAGGTTAAGAAACTATAGGATACTACGTTGTTCTTTTCTCTTGTTCGTGTGTGTATATATACGGCTCTCCACTCCCTCATTGTTTCCAGGGAAGACAAATAAAATACAAACTACCATTAAAATTCCAACATGAGTATAAAATGAAAACTAATCCCCATAAACATTTATAAATCAAATACACATATGTATGGAAGATCAAATGAAGACACTTTTCAACTTCATGACAATTCCGAAGGGATCGACAAGTTTTTCTATCATGGTTCATTTTGCTGCAGTGGAGACTAAGTGGGGTTAGCGGTTGGTGAGGAGAAGAGGCAATATTTGCCTAGGTTTGAATGTATTGCAAAGGAGAGGAGAGGGAGTTGTGGTTATCTACATGGGTTTTGGCCATAATAAAGTGGTTAGGAGCTTGTTGAAATCTAGAAAAAGAAAGGTGAACGCTGGAGTCACTGTAGGATGTGTTGGTTATCGGCCATGGGGACCAGCCTCTGTCCTTTCAGTTCGTTAAGGAGGGAAGGGTCAGATGGGTCTTCAGTACAAGCTACAGGCCAGGGGATGAGGTCCAGTCAGCCGCGGTCCAGCATGTCAGGGTAGTTGCGTATGAAATATAGTGAAGCGAGGCGCAACATGTACTAGTGGGTTCTTGTGGACAGGAAGTAATATTGGAAGGAATTGATGACGTAGAAACGTTATGAACACTTGGGTTATTCAGAGAAAGAAGACGGGTAGGCTGCGAATGAAGTAATGGGCTTGGGCCAAATTATTTGAGGAAAAAGAAAAATTTATATACTATGGATGAAGCTTTGCTAGTTGGGAAAGATTATGATGGCTACCAGATGTGAACCACATGAGAAAATAATGGGTTTGCAAAGAAAATATGTGGCATTGGGTTTTCTATATTAAAGGAGGAATCAGGTTTGTGGATATTAGGAGAAGGAAAGCGCGTTAATAAGGTGGCTGACGTGGATTATATTGGTAAGTGATTAGTGGTGTTAAATTTAATCAATATTATATTAAATATTATTAAACTTTAAACGATCATAACACGTTGCTGCGTTATCATAATAACGCAGAATTTTCCTCCATGGAATCGCGTTGAAGGGTACTACGTTGCTGGGCAAGTTCGGAAGAAACTGGAAGCTATCGGGTTTTTATTTAATTTTAAGCGACAGTTTAAAATTAAATAAAACAACGCGGGAACCGTGAACCGAAAATATTAAGGTGAGTTAACACTCACACTTTTCTGAAATACTATGATGTGTTAAATTCACATAAAAATAACTTATTGTTGATTGGATGATTGCACGCCTTGGTTAATTGGTTGTTTATTGATTGTTGACAAATTATATTTGTCATATTAGATTATTTTGATTTAAATATTGTTTATATATTATTATCAAATATTAATATCTGCAATACAGGGACGAACAGGTTGGAGGGATCTGAACCGGATTCCTCAAATACACTATATGTTGTTTACATTATAATATGAACTGCTTAACCCCAAACAATGTTATATCCTGTTTGAATGTTGATGGATGACTATATACTGAACGTTGAATTGAAATTCAATATTGGTATGATGTTTTTAATCAATAAACGACATTGATTAAGTTATTGGCAGCAAAAGATCTAAAACATTGTTTTTCAGATGTTAGTTCGCCGTCAGTTGGATTAACGTAATGGCAATTATAAAATTTATTTTATAATTGAAGTATAGTTTTAAAAGTGATTTTCTTTCTAAAATAAAAGTTTAAAAATTAAGACGATATTTATAAATGGTTTTATAAAAATATTTATATAATATTTAACAGCGATTTTATAAGTATAGAAGCCAGAATTTAACGTACGGGCTATTGTTTTAAAACAACTGTTTATGTAAAACAGTTAAGCAATATAATTATATTAATCTAATGAGAGACGTAATTGGAATCAATTAATAAGTAACTGATATTTTAAGTTGATGAAGTCAACTCTTTAATTTAAAGTTGATAATTAGAATTGATCGTTTTTTGATTAATCTAATTGGAAGTGTTTAATAAACCATTGGTATAATTTAACAATATTTCTCAAATATTAATTATCTTATAACGATATTTAAAAATGCTTATGATTGATAAATCATGAGTGAAGTAGTTATTGTTTAGTAATATCGTTAAATGATTAGCTGATCTATTTTAATGAAGTAAACTAGTTCACTTTAGATAATAATGAAATTAATTATTATTAATAATAATTAAAGAAACTCGTTTCTTAAATGGACGAACATTTAAAAGTAATCGACACTAAGAATGACTCGTGTTAAAAGCAATGTGTGCCATAGTTATGGAATAAGTTGTGAAGCTAATATGGCGTTTTAAGTAAGTGTACCTAATAAATGAATTAAGTGCAAGCAAAGACATGGGAAGTAATTTTCAATTTATAAAGGATGTGTCATAAAATATTAAATAAAGATTTTTGTTTACTTAATTACTAAAACTAGTAAACAAAAAGGTAAATCTAAAATGCGATATTTAAGGGAGGAAGATTAATGTATTAGTGAAAAGGGCAAGCACTTAGTTGAAATTTTGTGTAAAGGATTTTGGTGAATGGATTTTAAAATAAAACCAAAAGAAAAATGAGTTATAGAGGATTAAAGCAAAAGAGTCTGCATTAGTTAACTTCATTCGAATAAAAAGTAAAAGAGATTAATTTTGAAAATAAATATGCCAATTGGAAAATTGGTTATTAAATACCATATTTGTAAGAAAATAGAAAATGGAAACGATAGGTTAGGTGTTTCAAACTTTTATCTATTCTGAAATAAGAACGTTGTCTAACAAGGTCTGAGAGGTAGTTTAAGTACCCCAACTTGAATGGCTTCACTATTATAAAGGGATGATATTTGCTTGTAACGGTAAGGGTGTTGAAAATTAGTCTATTATAAGATAATATTGCAACGTTATTTGCAGGATTCAGAATGTAATTAAAATATTAAGTTTCAAAGTAAACAATGAATAATTTAACAGGGTCTAACTCAAGTTTGAATCATGAATTTGTTATTATCTTGAGTTAAGAATATATGGCGATCTTCGCAAGATAAAAGTAAGTATGGGATTTGGAGAATATATAGGGATGTTTTGAAATAAATCAACGAAAGGGAGATTAGTAAATAAAGATATATTATCGTTTTCAGTGTAACGAATAAATGATATGTTAGTAATATAAAAAATGAAATCGAAATGGAAATGGAAACCTAAGTCGATTAGAATTGGTTGGGTGGATTAAGTTTTGGATCCAATCTTAAATCGCGTATTTTAAAACAAGAAATGGAGTTACATTAAGTTAATCAGAAAAGGTTTAAAGTAAGTTTTTAATTAAGTTTTTATATAATATTTGATTTATATTTGAATCAATGGCTTATTTAAAATGTTAAAAAGATACACTAAATACGATAAGGGAATGTGATGTATTTTTAAAGAAATTAGAACTTATTGTACATTGGTTGAGTAACTTTCGAGGTGTCAAGCTGATATTGTTTCGGCGATTTATTCACTTAGTAATTTACAATAGTAGCTAATGAAATAAAAGTGAGGTGATAATTAAATGTTCTTATATTAAATAAGAAAAGGGAAACGTTTTTCCTAATATTGAAGATACAGGGTTTAAATTAACCGGACGTTAATTATTAAAGAGGCCAGGTAATGCTGAATATGGAACCAGTACATATATTTTATTTTTACGAATAAATGTTTGTTTATTTGATAGTTAAATAACCGACTATCAAATCTGGCCAATTATAGATTGTTGGTACGGAAAGACCGGGATCAAATTTATATTCAAAAACCATTCCGACCAGCAAATACGTAATCGTGGAAGAAATCAGACGATGATCGAGATAGAGCATTTGTAGACCATAGATCTTCATAAAACGGAAGTATTTCTTATAATCTCTAGTTAGCTCCTAGAGATAAACTGTGATTCTGTCGTGGTTGGAGTCTATGAATTGCAAGGACTACTCGCTACTGATCCTTAGGGTGATTCCAATATAAGGATGCGGTAGGAGGGTGCCTTCAGTTCATCCTGTTCCTGGATGACGTGTATGGACGATGTGGAATTCAAAAATAAATGGTGGCCAAGTGTGAAATTACCACTGAAAGTATTCCAAACCGATCCGGTGAATTTTGCTTTGCTTCAAATATGCTCGGGTCAAACCGAGTATATTTACAGGTTATGTTCCACTTGGAGTTCAGGAGTTGGAAGCAGGAGGCTTAACCGTTATTTATTTAGAGTTTATTTCCACTGTGTCTGATATATGATGTACTCTGATGACTGGTATGCATATAAAGTTTCTTTTTGTATAAAGAGATTTGAGATTATATTTTATTCATTCCGCTGTGAGATTCTAATATGTTCTTCGTCTTATTCTTCTATTCTAAATTTCTTTTTTTTTCTTATCTCACCCTCTAACTTCTTTCTCATAACGTTCAGGTATTTTCGGTGCTTGAATGTCGACATGGTGTTTTTGTGTCAGTTTTCGGAGTCGAAAATCCCTGGACGTTACAGTAGTATCATAGCTATTGGTTTAGTAATAACCTTGGCTCTGTCGCGTAACTCAATAAAGATGGGATTAATAATATCCTAGATTGAGTGCGAGTATATATATGAGTGTGCATATCTGTAATTCGTTACAAAATTATTTTAAAATTATTTTTGGGCAAATATATTTTACAAAGCAATAAAGAGTGTAATTTTCTTAAATTATTATAATATTAATCGACTAATGTTGATTAGAATTCATAATGGATTATGAAATTTGAAGTATACAAACTTTAATATAAAGTTTAATATGGAATCAAAGTGAATATTAAAGTTAAATATGAAACAAAATGATTTGATTTGTTGATTGTGCCTTGTTTTATTGAATGATTGAGTGCATGAATATAAATTTATACATTCATTGAAACCAATTTGGAAGTCTAAGTGCCCTGAATGAATGAATTAAAATGGAATCGAGCTGGTTAGAGTCTAATTGATTGAGTGGACATGGAGGTAAGACTTAACTTGGTTAAGTTAAATTGAATACAATAAATTGGGATTTGGAAATCGAATGGATAATAATGGAAATCGATTAGATATTAATCGATTGATGTTGGTATATGTTAAACCCAAGTGAATACAGACTAGTAAATATCAATACTGGGTATTAATTGGATTTAACCAAACCTATTGAAGATAATAAGAAGTCAAATGAAATGAAACTGAATTATTTATCCCTATATTTGTTATTTGCATTATAAGTGGAGTTAAATGCAGAATCCTGAAGGCTATGGAGATGTTTTGGTTATACAGATTGTAAAACGAAGATCAGATAGTTGATTTGCTTCGCAATTGGAATTGAGTGCCTGACAAATAGCTAAACCTACATATATTGAATGGAATGATTAATATTATACCCCTAAGATGGGTTAGTCGTTTAGCTTTTGTTTTTCGTTTTATCGATATGAGGCCCGTAGTGGCGTTTGCAGTTGGTCAGATCAAGCTGTGTAGTTGAAGTGCTGGCGAACTTTTCGAAAATTTTAAAGAATTTGAATTTATTTTGAGGATAATTCAAAGATAATTACTTAAAATAATTAGGTTTGGAGAATTCTTCTTATCTTGTAATTTCGGGGACGATATTCTTTTAGGGGTGGAAGAATGTAACGTCCCAGATTTTTGAACATTAATTGTGAATATTTAAAATTGGTTTTAAATATTGATTTGATGAAATTAATGGATCTTATATTGATTTTATTATATAAAATGAAATTCGAATATATATATATATATTATAATATAATTAAAACGAGCTCAAAACGACGTGGCAGTTCGTAATATTAAGGTTCGAACTTTAATTGAGTATACAGGATCCGCTATAAATTAGATTTCGATGAAACAAGAACCGCTTGAAGCAGTATGATTATATTTCTCTAATGAAAGAGAAAAATTGAGATTTCATCCTATAGATCGTAATTTATGTCCAAATCAAATTTTAAAATAATCGCTATGGATTTAATTTATTAAATTATAACATTTATTTAATTTATTAAATAGGAATTTAAATAGAATTTATATATCGTTTAGAATTCGAAAATACTAGTGTTGAGCTATAGATTTCATATTCATTTGTATTTGAAGTGATATACTATTTTATTTAGATATATATTATAATAATAATTTATTTATTATTAAATTGGACTGTTTTTGAATTATATAATATTTTATTGATATTATTTAAGTGTTAAAATATTTATTTTTCCAAACGACCTCCGTTTTCGACGAAACGAGTTTCATTGAAATACGTATGGTTAGTTATTGCTGGATTACCAGTTTGGAGCCAATTGGAGTTGTTTTGCAGTACGTTAAATTTAAAGGTGAATTGATAAATATATAGGAATTTAAAATAACATATTTGTGCGAACAGAGTCCGTTTTCGACGAAATTAATTTCATTGGATCTGGAGCGTGAAGCCATAGCAGTGCATTTATTTCGGTTGAGTTTGGATGTCGGTGTTTGGCAGTATGTATATTTTACGGTCAGCGGTTAATGGTTAGCAGTAATATAAACTATCCGTAATAAAATAAACTTAAGCGCCAAGAAAATGCAAAAGCCGACTCCTTCCTACCTTATATTCTCTGCGCACATTTTCAAATAGCCGCTCTGTCCTTTCATCTTAATTCCAATGTGTTAGTGAAAATACACTTCCATTTCTAATGAAAATAGAGCCTTCCACTAATACTGAAAATAGAAGCTACAGAACCTACCCTATCGTTTTGTTTCAACTGGTCTACTCTACCCTGTGCCTCCACCCTTAACTCTTAAGTAATACGGATACAAATTACAAAAGGGTACAGCTAAGCATTTAATAAAAACCGGCACATGGAAAAGAAAGAATCTACAAACGTGCATGGTTACACCATCTTTTCATTTGCCAAAGCCTAAAAGTAAACAAAGCATGACTATATACCTGTGCGCACTTAAAATATATTTTTATTTTTTTCTTTACAACCATGTTTCGTACTGCTAGAAGATTTACCACATGCTCTGTTTATTTACACATGCCATCTACACTTCCATTCAGCTATATATATAAATATATATATATACATATATATATATATATGTATATGTATATTGTTAGACCAAAAAATGGTCCTAACACCCAAATCGTCGTATTTTGAGCATAGGATATGAAGAAATAATCGAAAAAATAGAGAAAAAAGCAAGACAACGAGATTTTTATAGTGGTTCGGCGTTAACGAGCCTACGTACACTTCATATTTTCTCATTTCACTCATAGATTACAATTACAATGAATATTGTCTTTCAATCACTTGAATTCAATGAATAATTCTCTCCGAATCCATTGAATTTATTGAGGAAGATGGTGGTTATTCATGGAGAAGTGTTGGCCATGGCAGCCATGGATGAGGAGATGCCAAAAAGTCCCTTGAAAATGCCCTCTGAAGGTGTATTTATAGCTGTAGGAAAGCTCCTGGGAGGACTGGTTCGTGATGGGGTACGTGGCAGGCGATCCAGAAAAATAGGAGAGCCAGTAGCCTTGAGAATAGGTCAAAACAAGCGGCGTGTGAACAGGTCCGAAGGTCGGATCGCGGTCATGGGTCGGATCGCGGTCATGGGTCCGATCGCGGTCATAGGTCGGATCGGATCGCGTATGCAAGGGCGGATCAGATCGCGTAGGCAAGGGCGGATCGGATCGCGGTTATAGGTCGGATCGGATCGCGTAGGCAAGGGCGGATCGGATCGCGGTCATATGCCAGCTTACACCCATTCACGGAAATGGGCGTAACTTTCAAACCGTAAGTCCGATTGAGCCAAACCAAAGCTCAAACTGAAGCTAATTCAAAGGGCTACGAGTATATGAGGTGAATAGATCCAAATGAAGTCATTTGATAGGGGTTTCGGGCCAGTTTATACTGATGTTGTGATTTTGACCAAACTGCCTTGTGTCTTCTGACGATGCTTCCAATGCCAGAGAGCGATGTTATCCAGAGATTCCATATGAGACAGCATTTACCCAGAGGTGTGTCAACATGATCTTTGCTTTGGGTAGCCTGGTCACAAAGCAGGCTAACATTTTGCCCCCCAAAGTACATCTTATCGAGGATGAGATGTGCTTTGAATATGTTGAGCTAAATCTTTCTAGAATATCATTTGTCCTTGAGAAGGCTTTATCCAATTGTTGCATTGCTTCCATTGGAGCTAATCAGGCTAAGTTCTATGAGAGGAGTATTCGAGACGATCAAGAAATTGTTTAAACCTGGTCAAATCAAAAGATCTAATTCATCCGTCAGAAGTCATGCTAAATTGTCGGCTCCCGAGCGTGATCCTACACGCATAGGTCGTCGCTAAACAACATCATCACTCTATGCAAGCCAAGCGCGTGGTAGGGTTGGACTTTCTTTTACATATGAGTCAATAAATGAAGTAGCCACCCAAATCATGGGGCGATGTAAGAATCTTTGGGCTCTGAGCTAACAACTGGACTATTGGGACAAAGCATATCAGAATCAACGTATGAATTTGTCATTTGTACTCAAGTTTGGATTATCTTGATATCTTGGTATTGATCCAGGATCTTAGAATCGCATTGAATCGTAACAGTATGGAATCTGAAGGCCATGATCACTCTGGATCGTAGTCGAGAGAATCCACAATTGTTACGGATCATTTCTTAATCCAATATTCACATATGAAGTAGTCAGTAAGGGACGTTATTAAAATTATGTGGACCAGTGCCTATAGGATTGTCACCATCGCAAGGTAGTAGATAGGTTTGTCACACCTTCCATTTGGTGTAGTTTGAGTCTTTAAGTTCACATTTGATCCATAAGCTAGCTCGCTTGGTCGGCAAAGATGAGTAAGGTTGTACTCCGGAGGCATGATGTACATGTTTTGAATCCCATTTCATGCCAGGATTGTCTTCAAAGTTAGTCTATGAACCGATGCTTGTGCTCTCAGTGCCATCGGAGGACAAGCGAGGTCAGTACTTATGCCCCTAGTATCGATGGGGGTTGAGTTGAGTCAATAAGGCATTTAATCTTGAAGGTTTTATACTTCCTGTCGTTGCATCTGGTAAGAGTTGCAGGTTCAGCAATCTTAGCCGACCCAGATCATTCTGTACTGTTTCTCAATTTAGCAAAAATCGGAATTGAATATGCAAATGGTTGAACCACGTTTGCTTTGATATCATCTCTTCTCTTTTGAGGATTGCCTCATCGGGCATCAGCGACTTCGGTTACTCTCATCAGATCAGTTGCAGAGTCAAGTAAGGTTGTTGAATGCGAGTGAATAAATGTCATTATGAAGTTAGTTGGGCCCCACCGTTTATGCTTCAGCATAGTCCGAAATGGTTATCACAGTCTTATTGAGTCTCTTTCTCATGCTCGGTTCAATTGTGCTTGACAAACAAGATCATGGGCTCGATAAGTGGTATAGATTCTCTTTGGAATTGCACATTCTTGTCATTGTTTTCCAGGGCTTTTCCTTTGTCCTTATCATTTCAGGAATTAGAAGGTACCCCATTCTTTAGTCAGGAAGGCATCTAGGTCATTCGTCTTGACGCTAACACCTTTTTGTCATGAAAGTCTATCGACTTCAGGGTTGAATTCATCAAAATCTCTGAGAAAGTCTTGTTATAGAGAAAATTTAAAGTCCAGGGGAATAACAGGGGATCCTGACGTCCCATGTGTGAGGGCTGTAATTGTTGTTATCCATTTATCTCGAGAAGTGCCGCCTCTCGAGAGGCGCCGAATCAAACTAGCGAGCAGGTTGCCATCAAAGAATTGATGCACATTATCAAGATCCTGGCTGGTGCCCCCAGCATCGAATCTGAGATTACAAATGGGGTCTTTGCTGATTTCTTGTTTCCACGTCGATATTGCCCCCGGGTCATGGTTCGAGTCATTCGACCTGACCGGGTTCCTGTTTTTCGAATTGTTGCGTTCTTTCTTGGAGCTGAGTATGAAATGTCGCTCGAGTATTCATTCAAGTTGGAGTTAAAACTGGTCGTGCATGATCTGAGTTTGTCACAATTCTTGCATTCTCATCTAGGATGTTGCAGGTAGCTGTTCCATTGCCCGTGTTTCCATCCATGACGTAGGGAATCGAAACCGCATGCTGCGCGTCTGCTGATTGGTTTGTGTTCAACCCAAGCTGACGGTTGATATCTGACTGTGCCAAGTTCGTCACTACCTGAATTTCAATTTTATCATTTCCAGCGAATTAATGATTGTTGCTCGGCCTTCCAGTTCATTCCTGAAATAAGTGAAGGTCGGCCTCGGGCTTCTTGATTCTACATGAGCATTAGCCGTCAATCAGGCTTTTGTCATTCGGCTGGGAACGGAGGCATCGAGTAATTGAACTATGCTGCTCAAGGCTCGTATCATGTGCCCCCTATCTATAGGGGGTTTTGTTGAGCAGTACACTTTGAATTCATGTCTTCTCTGGATTCATGTTCACTTCTCGCATCAAGAGCCGAAGTTGAGTGCAAAAATGAATTGTTGGTATTCAGCCCATGCTAAGCCCTAGTCTCCCGTCCAAGCTCCGAGGACAGAAATCAAGCGGTGAAGGGTCAGATTGTAGTCGCTTCGAGTGCTCCCGTTTGCTCTTTGCATCAAGGGAAAGGTCGGGGACGAAATGGTTTCATCATGTTCAATTATTACGTGGGACATATCCAGCCTTATCTGAGCTTCCCATTCTGGAAGTAAGTTGGGATCAGCAGATGGACGTTCTCTTTGCATCTGCTTTCTGGTCTTCAAGGGGCCTGCATCATCCTTCTGGACGCGACCCTTTGTTCGTTTTCCATTAGCATGTTGCCATCATTGCGAGTGAGGCCCTCGCGTTCTTGACTAGTTATCTTTTGTAAACCTGCGTTTACTAATAAAAATTCTGTTCCTTTCGCATTGTCTTGTACCTGCGAATGGGAAAATAAGTCATGAAGCGTTATAAGTAGTCAATGCAATTATAAATGAAAATGCACTAAAGTAGTATGTGTGTATAGGTATGCTCCCAATCAATCATTAACTTAGTGCCTGGCCAGGGCTTTGTTGAGGATTGATTAGGACCTTAATTGTTTTGCCCCCATGTCCGGACATGGAGGATTCGGGCTCGGAGTTCAGTCAGTCCCCCGACACTCTGGTGGGGTAGGAGCCCTAGCTTGTTTCATGATATGCTCAACGATCCTTTAGCGGAGCAGAAATTATGGGGGGTGCTGAGTCTCCAGCACCTTTCTCAGCGCTTAATCATAGACGCTTTTATACTCTCTTGGCGGTCGCCAAGGTTAGAGTTCGAACTCAGCTGTTCTGTCGCTCCCCGATCCTTCAGCGGGGTAAGAGTTCTTTCTCAGCGCTCACTCAGAGACGCTTTTATACTCTCCTGGTTGTCGCCAAGGTTAGAGTTCGAACTCAGCTGTTCTGTCGCTCCCCGATCCTTCAACGGGGTAAGAGTTCTTTCTCAGCGCTCAATCGGAGACGCTTTTATACTCTCCTAGCTTTCGCCGAGGTTAGAGTGTTGTCGAGGCGGTTCCTATCATGGTACACCTTCGCGCCTTATGGACGTCATCTTCGCGTCCTTTATACTCTCTCCCGGCTCTTGAGAGTTAGAGTCATGGATCGAGCGGTCTTCAATCATGCACGCCCATCAAACTCATCCTAGGTTTATATATTTTAATCCAAGCTCTGAGGATTAACGTCAGTCAGACAAACAGTTGGAAAACGTTTGCCAAGGCTTTGCGTTCCTCCGAACAGTCTTTGGGAGGATTGGTTGGCACCAAACTTCGGGTACCTGCGTCATTCATATCACACGAGTTAGTCATGTCAATAACTCGGAAAGCATATGAAAGTAAATTGCATGATTGAAAAGTGAGCACATCGAGGGGCAGTATTGCCTCCTTTATTTGAATTCATGTAATCCGGTGGCGTCGAGCATAGGATCGAGCCATGTAGGCAGTCACACCGCGTTCATCTAGAGTTGGACTACGACTTTGCGATTCAAAGATTTATGTACAATTGTCTTGCGGTCTGCCACGTGTAAGCCAAGGATTGGATGATCATTCCGAATCCACCTTGAGCTATATGACTTTCTTTAGACGGGGGGCATGACTTTGCTAGCGAGCAGTTCAGTCGGGCCCGTTATGGCAGTGCTCCATAATTCTGCATGCGGGAGTTAAAAGTCTAATCGATACCAGATCCAAGGTACCTACACCATCCACATATTATTTCATCTGAGTTAATTACATCAATAACTTATAAAGGATGCAAATATAAGATTCATCGTTATAGAATAATCCTGTTAAAGGAATGAGTACCATTCTGAGTGAAAAATGGCGTTGCATATTCATTGCAGGTCCATTTTGCTTCGCCCTTTCTCTGCCAATGAAGGGCTGCCAAAGTCTTTTAGTTGATGAGGAATCCTTTTTCAAATTATCATGGGGGCGGCAGTCCCAAAAAATGAATAGACCTTGATCAGGGTCTTGAGATGGTAAAGGCGGCTAAGTAGGTACTATAAGCGAGTGATGAGGTCGCATCTCTTTTTGAATCGCCTCTTTTCCCACTATGCTAAGGGTAAGGATAGAGTGTCAGAAAGTCATGACTGTATCGCTAATGGTAGCACATCGTCGCATTGGTGCTAAGAAATAGGATAATGCTGCTGGTGAGATAATCATATCTCACCAATTTGCTGATATGCCTTCGATTCCATATTGGGGGCAAGAATTAAATACTCAATTTGCTACTCTTCGGGCAAGAAAAAGGCAGTTGGCCGTGCAAACTCCTGATGTGTCAGCTTTGAATTGGATGATTTATTCTCGAGCGATTCATGCTCAAATCTCTAGTTGCCCACAGCGTCCGGGGAATGAGTTTGCTTGACATATAATCGATGAAAGGAGTGGAAGTGTGAATCTTCACTTTCTAGCTTCAAAATGCCGTTCATCAGAAGTTTCACTCATGTACATCTCCCATTTAACGGGAAGTTGACTAGTGATTTCGATGAATCATTCAGGGCAGCGGATTTAGCAATGAGGCTCATTGATGTCTATCTCGAAGCAACCTTCCAAGGAAAATAAGCCATGTCGCCTTGCACGCCTTTCACTTCACCTTGTTAGATGCATTCTGTGCTGTAAGAAGTTTATCATGGAGTTAACCATGACTCTCTTCCGGGTTTGGTCTCCAACGTTGGATCAACTTCCATTTTATCAATGGTTGTATTTCATAGTGTCTTGATGGGGATCATCTCTATCTTTTCTAGATTGTTGGACCCTTCTAACTTGGTCAGATTATCTGCCTTCTGATCTTCTGCTCGCAGGACATGAGATATGTTGTAACGTTCTAATACATCGAACAACCCTTCTTCCGGTTCTAGGTAAGCTGCGAGTGGTGGTTCCTTCGTCTGGAATTCCTTTCGAGCCTGGCGAACAACAATGTGAAAGTCAGAAAATATGTTCAATGCCATTATTCCCAACTCCTTAGCGAGTTTCAATTCGATAATCAGGGTGTCGTCTTCAGAGCCGTTCTCAGTAGCGGAGAATTTCAACCGCAAGGCATAGTAAATTGACCGCCCTTTAGGGGTTATTAATAAGGCACCGGCATCGGACAGTCAATCATTCTTTTCATTGTCCGATTACATCTTCCAGGTGCATCTTCTACATCTGCCACATCCTCTTCGGGAGTGGTACATTCCGCGATGTAGTTGGTTAATTCTTGCCCTCATATGGACTTCTTTAAGAGGGAGTTGAGATCAAACTGATTTAGCTCTATGTCTCGATCAAGCAATTCTCCAGATGCCTCAGGTCGTTGCAGGACCTGTCGTAGCAGTTAGTGAGGGTACATACCATCGGATGAACTTGGAAGTAATGGGGGAGCTTTCTTACAGCAATCAGCAAGTTGTAGACGAGTTTTTCAATCTTTGGGTATACCATGACTACTTTCTTGCTCACATTATTGACTAGTTTCCAGACCTTATCCTCCTTACACACAAGTGGTGCCAACTTTCATGCCAAGCTTCAGACGCCTTTAATTCTTTGTTGTTCATGGCTAACTATGAGGCCTTTAGATTCATTCCAGATGTTGAACATCTCTGTTAGATTCGAAACGTGGTAGGTTGACCGCTCGGACTCCATAAGACTATCACCTACATGGACTTCCATGGGCCTTGCACTTTGGTTGTGGACCATACAATTCAGTAAGCGCTGGTAAGTTGCCTCGGCATCCTTCAGTCCGAATGTCAATTCCATATAACAGTACAGTTCGAGGTCAATGATAAAACATGTTTATTCATGATCAGGCACATGCATAAGAATTTGGTTGTAAGCTGCGCACACGTCCATGAGAGGGATACATTCACGTCTAGTCATTGAATCCACAAGCTGGTCAATTCTGATTGACGGGAAGCTTCCTTTTGGGCGAACTTTGTTCAAATCTAAGTAATCAATGCGTGTGCGCCATTTTCCATTAGCGTTCTTGACAAGGACGGGATTTGATATCCAAGCGGGATGGTTTGCAGTGATTCAACTGGTATCTGACTCTGGGCACCAAAGCGTGTTGATCCAAACCTTATTCGATGGCAATCAATCTTTGTTGTTGGGTATCCCATTATTGAGAATCATGATCATTGGGATCTTCTGAGTCATCATCAGAATAATGTCCGGATTGTTCTATGTCAATGTCATCTGGTATCCCGACTGTTGGATAGGTTTAAGTCACGTAAACTAGGTGATCACTACTTGTTCAGGAACATCATCGGTTGCATTGGGGAGATCTTTACACCATCGGAGCTCTGGAAGAGGAGGCTGTTATGAGACCATCATTATTTTGTATACTGCCATAGTCAGCGTGTCGAATCTTTTCAACAACTCCTCACATTCAATAACATCGGTAAATAGAGGTCATGGCTTCTGGAGGAATTCTAATTGTTGCCATTCCGTTGTCAAATTCTTTGAAAATCCGTTTATTCTTCATTGATAAGCTTTGATGAATGCTGTTGGCCAACATATATGTTGAGCTGAAGATGAGCCATGCTCCGAGCCGAAGGCGAGGCCGTGCTCCGAGCCGAAGGCGAGGCCGTCAGCGGGTCCGGGCGAGCCGAAGGTTTAGAATTCGAAAATACTAGTGTTGAGCTATAGATTTCATATTCATTTGTATTTGAAGTGATATACTATTTTATTTAGATATATATTATAATAATAATTTATTTATTATTAAATTGGACTGTTTTTGAATTATATAATATTTTATTGATATTATTTAAGTGTTAAAATATTTATTTTTCCAAACGACCTCCGTTTTCGACGAAACGAGTTTCATTGAAATACGTATGGTTAGTTATTGCTGGATTACCAGTTTGGAGCCAATTGGAGTTGTTTTGCAGTATGTTAAATTTAAAGGTGAATTGATAAATATATAGGAATTTAAAATAACATATTTGTGCGAACAGAGTCCGTTTTCGATGAAATTAATTTCATTGGATCTGGAGCGTGAAGCCATAGCAGTGCACTTATTTCGGTTGAGTTTGGATGTCGGTGTTTGGCAGTATGTATATTTTACGGTCAGCGGTTAATGGTTAGCAGTAATATAAACTATCTGTAATAAAATAAACTTAAGCGCCAAGAAAATGCCAACGCCGACTCCTTCCTACCTTATATTCTCTGCGCACATTTTCAAATAGTCGCTCTGTCCTTTCATCTTAATTCCAATGTGTTAGTGAAAATACACTGCCATTTCTAATGAAAATAGAGCCTTCCACTAATACTGAAAATAGAAGCTACAGAACCTACCCTATCGTTTTGTTTCAACTGGTCTACTCTACCCTGTGCCTCCACCCTTAACTCTTAAGTAATACGGATACAAATTACAAAAGGGTACAGCTAAGCATTTAATAAAAACCGGCACATGGAAAAGAAAGAATCTACA
The DNA here is from genome assembly GCA_030737875.1 of Allium sativum. Lineage (NCBI taxonomy): Eukaryota > Viridiplantae > Streptophyta > Magnoliopsida > Asparagales > Amaryllidaceae > Allium > Allium sativum. The sequence continues at coordinate 837,474,199 of CM060916.1, forward strand.
AACGTGCATGGTTACACCATCTTTTCATTTGCCAAAGCCTAAAAGTAAACAAAGCATGACTATATACCTGTGCGCACTTAAAATATATTTTTATTTTTTTCTTTACAACCATGTTTCGTACTGCTAGAAGATTTACCACATGCTCTGTTTATTTACACATGCCATCTACACTTCCATTCAGCTATATATATAAATATATATATATATATATATACATATATATATATATATATGTATGTATATGTATATTGTTAGACCAAAAAATGGTCCTAACACCCAAATCGTCGTATTTTGAGCATAGGATATGATGAAATAATCGAAAAATAGAGAAAAAAGCAAGACAATGAGATTTTTATAGTGGTTCGGCGTTAACGAGCCTACGTCCACTTCATATTTTCTCATTTCACTCATAGATTACAATTACAATGAATATTGTCTTTCAATCACTTGAATTCAATGAATAATTCTCTCTGAATCCATTGAATTTATTGAGGAAGATGGTGGTTATTCATGGAGAAGTGTTGGCCATGGCAGCCATGGATAAGGAGATGCCAAAAAGTCCCTTGAAAATGCCCTCTGAAGGTGTATTTATAGCTGTAGGAAAGCTCCTGGGAGGACTGGTTCGTGATGGGGTACGTGGCAGGCGATCCAGAAAAATAGGAGAGCCAGTAGCCTTGAGAATAGGTCAAAACAAGCTGCGTGTGAACAGGTCCGAAGGTCGGATCGCGGTCATGGGTCGGATCGCGGTCATAGGTCAGATCGGTTCGCGTAGGCAAGGGCGGATCGGATCGCGTAGGCAAGGGCGGATCGGATCGCGGTCATAGGTCGGATCGGATCGCGTAGGCAAGGGCGGATCGGATCGCGGTCATATGCCAGCTTACACCCGTTCACGGAAATGGGCGTAACTTTCAAACCGTAAGTCCGATTGAGCCAAACCAAAGCTCAAACTGAAGCTAATTCAAAGGGCTACGAGTATATGAGGTGAATAGATCCAAATGAAGTCATTTGATAGGGGTTACGGGCCAGTTTATACTGATGTTGTGATTTTGACCAAACTGCCTTGTGTCTTCTGACGATGCTTCCAATGCCAGAGAGCGATGTTATCCAGAGATTCCATATGAGACAGCATTTACCCAGAGGTGTGTCAACATGATCTTTGCTTTGGGTAGCCTGGTCACAAAGCAGGCTAACATATATATATATATAGCTAGATCGCACATGCTACTATTACTTGAGATTCGCCAACATGTGCATATGCTTCCCCTACTGTTTCTTTCTACAGGGCTAAGTATCTAATGCCCATCTATGCACATGTAAGAAAACAGTCCCATGAACATGAAAATACATGGCGCTAAAACCTACTCAGTTGAAATGAATTAAACAACTCTGGCACAGCTACGATTTTCTGCACGTTGCAGCTATTCCTTCCTCCAAACATCAAAAGATTACGCTGTCCATTTCTTTTGCCAGCTAGCTATCACCTATACTGTGAAAAGGAGACTGAAAGCTCCCATTAGAGAATTAAAATACACTGAAAATCCCAGTACCTAACACAGAGGTTAAGAAACCATAGGATACTAAGTTGTTCTTATCTCTTGTTCGTGTGTGTATATATACGGCTCGCCACTCCCTCATTGTTTCCAAGGAAGCCAAATAAAATACAAATTGCCATTAAAATTCCAATGTGAATATAAAATGAAAACTAATCCCCAAAAACATGTATAAATCAAAATACCCGTATGTATGGAAGATCATACGAAGACACTTTTCAACTTCATGCCAGTTCCGGAGGGATCGACAAGTTTTTCTGTCATGGTTCATTTTGCTGCAGTGAAGACTAAGTGGTGTTAGAACGTTGGTGAGGAGAAGAGGCAATATTTGCCTGGGTTCGAATGCATTGCAAAGGAAAGGAGAGGATGTTGTGGTTATATGCATGGGTTTCGGCCATAATAAAGTGGTCAGGAGCTTGTTGAAATCTAGAAGAAGAAAGGGGAAAACTGGAGTCACTGTAGGCTATGTTGGTTATCGGCCATAGGGACCAGCCTCTGTCCTTTCATTTCGTTAAGGAGGGGAGTATAACGACCCGAACTTTCCCATGAGGAAAGCCCGGATTGAGTTGAGAACACGACAAATCAGAACACAAGCAGAAGAACATTTCATATCGTATTACAACAATTTACATCAGAATACAAGAATATATAGAGTATGAATTAACATTACACATCTACTAAATATCAGAGATTTACAAGTTACAATGCAGTGGAAAATAATACAAAATACAACTGAAAAGAATATACAGAAACAGAGCTTTCCGAATATCATTCCAGCTGTAAACCAGGATCCTGTGAATATAAATCTTTAAAACCAAAACTACTACCTGCCCGTGTGGAAAATAGGGGCATCCAGAGTTTAGGTTAAAGTAATAAACTCCAGGTCAGTCATGTGACTAGTGTGAGAACTAAAACAGTTATTATCTTGGTTTTAAAGTAAGGTAAATCAATGGACCATGCCGTATAACACAGAACGGGTTTCCTCCCAAGAATACCAGTGCATAAAAACAACAGCGCAATGCTAAATAAAGAACAATGAAGCTATTATAAGACTCAGGTCCCATCACACAATGCAACACAAGACGGAGGGTAGAGTTTTTACCTTACAATAGCCAAAAATGCTTGGTACGTGAAATTTCATCTTTTACTATTACTATAAGTGTATAGTGTCAAAACAATTTCAAATATAAATGTATCAATCATAGACGACATGAGTGCCCCATCCCACTATGTCGCCATACTAGGATCTACATTTAAAATTGCAAAGTCACGTATTGGAAGTTGGATTTCCATCTGTGAAATAAGGCAAGGGATCGTCCTTACCGCTTCAAGACTCTCTAGCCCGAGCCTCAGGCAAGTACTCAATCAAGCCTTGGATCGTCAGGGCCGGTCCACACGGAGTGGATCAAAATGCCTGAACACTGCGTTTGCCCGCCCTATGGGGCGTAAACTGGTCATATCCCGACCAAACCATCGGCCCTTGAATGACCGATATAACTGAGGCGCCTCGCTATCCATCATCCACATAAGTAAAACGTCAGGGCTTGCAAAACGTTGACACCACTCCTAGCTAGAAGGAAACACATGCCCTTCCTGAGGTCCTCTCCCGTTTCTGGTTCACATCGGGGTGTGAGGCTCGCGAATTAACGCTACACAAAGCTATGCTATATTAAAGCTGTGCTTTCGCCATCAACCACAAGACTCTGCTTTTCAGCAGAAGCCTTGATCATTTGCATCTCATCATGCCACGCAGGCAATTCACGCAATGCAACCGATGTATATCAATCACAAGAATGAAATCCAATGTCAGACACACATCCATTTACAAAAGTTCGTTCTAGGTCTAAACAAAACCGGAGGCACCTTATTCCTCGTCCCGTATGTCCAATACAGGAGAGAGGTCCTTGCATATCCGTTGATCTCCAAGTACGTCTAGACGATCACCACTTATTACCTTGTCTTGGGTGCACAGCCCAATCAAGACATCAGTAATCATCCAAACGATGTGAAGACCTCCGGTCTTCAACCACCGTCTTCAACCACCGTCTTCATCCTCGACACAACGTCGAATCAGTTATTCAGAATGGGATAAACCCGGTCTTTCTGAATAACTCGCGTATATAATAAACAAGTGCTATAAAAACACAACATACGCCTCATTCCAATCCAGAATATTCCTTTATTCAAATATTCATATACTTTGGGAAAGGTTCCCATTAATTTTATCAAAGATAAATTCTTTAAATTTATTCTTTAATCTTCCTTTTGATCTCAATTCAAACCAAATTATGGTTATCCAAACTAGTTGGGATTAGCGAACCGTACCGAAGTAATCATTTGTTTAATTTCCTAATCCCAACCTATTCATACCATGAAGAAAAATGGTAATACTTCATATCTAACACCACGGCGCTATCGGTAAATTCAATTACCATTTGACGTCCAAATCTAATTAAAGATTTAACTATCAACTGGAGTAAAACTGGTGGTACTCCATTTTCGACCATTTCTCGAATTTGATAATTTAAATTATCACATACCCATTTCAATCTAATTAAAGATTCATTAAAACTCCAATTCAGTTTATCTTGAAAATCATTACTTAATGATTATTCCAAGTTAAGAAATTAATCTTATCTTTAACTGGGTTAAAGAACTAATGTCATTTAAAACACAACTCATGATAAACCCAAAATAACATTCCATTAACAATGGAATCTTCACGGAAAACAAATCAATATATATAATCGATATGAACTTCCATATTCGACCAATAATATAAATGGAATAACGGCTACGTCTTTTAAATTCAATACATACTAACAGTCTTCCTCTACAGAAGCTCGCTTCGATTATTGCCAAATCGAATTCCATTCAATTCCAATTTAATATGTTAATTTGGAAAACTTTACTTTGGAAAATCTCCTTTAAATCTTGGAAAAAGATTTATAAATTCCAAATCACATTTCACTGAAAATCGTGTTAAAGAACGAATGACGTTAAAATCACATTTCACCATAAACCTAATTCGCATTTCATTTTATTCCAATTATTAAATATAATTGGAAACTCTAAAAATCTTAATTAAAAGATTTATTCTCCTCACATGGGGTTCAAGAACAGTGTTACTGAAGAAACCGTTCACGACAAACCCAAAATCCCATTTGATATTAAATACAAGGCTCTGAATAGAAAATAAATCGGTTATATTCAATATCAAATACTATAACCAACAAATATCGTATTGGAAATAACGATACAAATATATCTTCCAAATTTCCATAACAATATCTGTATAATCATGAAATCCAACATCGAAATATTCCGAAGACAATTTCGATTCAAATCCATTTCCAATTTATATATAGGAAATTCTGGTTATTTTTAAAACCATTTCAAATCCAATTTATTTATTTTAAAAATAATTGGATCATAATTCTAGTTCAAAACTAGTTCATTTCGATAAAAATCTATTTTTATCTTTTCAAATATGGAATTTTTTCATCCTAATTCTTTCTAAATCATTTCTTATGATTTTACAGTAATTATTGGTATTTTTAATAATTTTATCAAGGCCCGTACAGTCGATTACCATAAATGGCCATCGAACTGCACTTACAACGACCTTTTCCAAATTTGATTTGAATATAATTCCAAATCCACCGTTAGATTTCAAATCTCTAATATTCATTAGAAAGCTCTTTTCGATATGAACCCAACGGTTCCGGTTTTAGGAGAATCCGATGGTCGGATCTCCCATAACGTCCATTCGAAGTCTATGGTCGAAATTTGTGAACTGCCGCAGCGCGGCGCATTCTATTCAGGCCATTATATTATATATAATATATATTTCATCGATTTCCATTTAAAACGTATTTTATGAATCATTTTAAATTCGTTTTCAAAACGATTTCAACTTCATATTCAATTTGGAATCAAAATTGAATACTCCATATCATTAATATATAAATGATAATATTTTCAAAAACATTAGATTTTGAAATCAATTCATTTTCAATATTCATTACAAAAATGAATAAAAGCGATATAAATATCGTTCGCATCAAAATAGCGCATATCTAATCGACACGGCTATATATATTTAAATATATTCGTGTCCATCCCAAATCGGACATCAAAATCAAATTTTGATCTTTGACTGAATATTACTTTAAAATATTCGTTATTTTAAAATGTTCGTTATTTTAAAAATATTCTTTTCTTCTGAATTGGAATCAAACATAGTCAATTACCATATAATGTTATTTATATGGATTTCACACAAGAAATGTGTATAACAACAATAATAACCAATCAACGCTTACACAGCTTGTCAACCAATCGATTGACATACAACTAAATATTGGGATTAGTGTGTGTCCAATATCACCTAATACCCATGAGGGGTTTCAATCAATAAATTATGAATTTTATTTGTGCATGGTCGATGAGTAAAATTTATCGTCCAAATCCATATTAGTCAAATGGGTGTACATAAACAAATCATCTGATTTGCAAATGAATATTTATTTTATTCATACAGACATTAAAAATTATATTTTTAACAATAAAATATTTATTCAATTCATTTACACAATAAAAATAATATTTTTATTGTTCTAACATATTTAAGAAAATTTTGGCGGCATAACGACGCGATATCAAAATCGGGTAATGTCTAGCATTGCCCCTCTCCTGATATTGGCTCGCGCCATACACACATAACAATTCCAATCAATTCATTTCACTCAAATTCCACCAAATAATCTAATCAACCAAACCAAACAATCAAACAAGCGTCCATGGTCTGTGGACAACAGGGAACAGTTCATATATGCAGTTATAAAATAAATAACCGTATAGGAAAATTATAGTGAGGAGTTCTCACCTTAGGTTTCCACTCCGCCATCCTTTATTGTCGCTCAGTTTCGCTGTTCTGATTCTAACGCAATCTGTTTCAATGTAATTTACATTAAAATCAGATTTTCATCATCGCTATACATATATTAAAATATAATCTTTTCAAATAAAAGTCAAATCTTTCCGTTTATAAAAATCTAATCTTTGCATTTCTAAGAATTGAATCTTTTCATATTTAAAAAACATAATCCTTTCATATTTAAAAATCTTGTCTTTTCTATTCTAAAAATCAAGCCTTTCTATCGTTAAAACTCTCGACTTTCTTGATTTAAAAATATAATCTTTTCATGATAAAAATATATATTATTTTCACGATTAAAAATATAATGTTTATCAACATTGTTCATATAAATAAAAATCTAATTTTTCTATTTTTTTTTTTAAATCTTATCTTTATATTCTAAAAGGTCAAGTCTTTATTACGATGTTATACATGTAAAAATCACATCTTTACCTAAATAAAAATCACTTCCTTTTATATTAAATATATAAATAAAAATCGAATCTTTATCAAGGTTTTATATATAGAAAAATCGAAATTTTATCAAAGTTTCATATATAGGAAAAATCCATTTTTTACCAAAGTTTCACTAATACTAAAAATCGAATTTTACTGAATAACTAAATTAAATAAACCCTTAAGGAAAACTCACCGTTCATTGCTCTGGTGGTTGGAGAAGGCTCGGTGGAGGTAGTCTGAGGTGCGGCGCCAGGGCTGCAGGCGTCGAGGGTCCCCTACTGGTCGGCGGCAAGCCAATTAGGGCGTTGCTGGCGGAACTCGTGTGTGCTAGGGTTCGGGGAAGAAGGACGGGGGCTTAAGATAAGGAGGAGGGGCAATCGGAGGGAAGGGCGGACTGGGGCGTTGGCCGGTGGGGTGGTGGGCCTAGGGGCGACAACGATCGGCATGGGGGGAGGGGCAATCGGCGTGGGTTTTTTTCTATTTATTTTCTTTCTGAATTGTTTTGAGTGAGGGAGATAAAAAGGGGGTGTTGACTTTATTTAATTTATTATTATATTTTTTTTTCAAAAAGTAACTTTTTATTTTGAACTCAAAATCGAACTCACTGACTGTCGTCCCTAACTAATTACCCCTATTCCGAACACAATAATATGTCCCACAAGCTGGTTCGACTGTTTCAATTAGTTTCCGTTTAAATTAGAATATAAATCAATATATATTCAATTTAACGTACATTTCAATTTACTGGGGTCACATACGGACCCCAAAAATTTCAGAAAAAATATTTATAGCTTCGTATTGATGATACGGTACTAACAAAACTAATTTTGTCAAATTTGAAGACCGTTTGAAAATTGGTCATTTTCTGGTCGATCTAAATCAACTGAAACTGTTAAAACACGTTTTCTTGTGCCATGCTCACATATTGATTCCAAAAATTATGAAAATTGGAATCAAGCAATAAATTGACATCCCAGATCTAACAAAAGTGGCTTCGTCGAAAACGGAGGTCGGTTGCAAAATGGCTATTTTTAAGGGCTATATTTCCATAGCGACTATTCTGAATTTTCAACTGGGCATAACTTTTTATCCCGCTATGAAATTTCAATTTTTCGGATTCGCTGGAAAGATATTTTCAAATAGATTCTAATATTTTTGGTTTCACTAAAATCCGGTTTATTTTGAATCCTGTACGTTCATTTGAAATTTGAAATCGATTTTTCAAACTACCACGTCATTTCCAATTCCCGTTATAACTAAAATAAATATTTTATATTCTAATGTCGATTCAAATAAATATGTACGTTCTAATTCTATTCAAAATAAATTTCTCGTTGTTATTATTTAAAATAAATCAATTTAAATATTCAAAATTCACTAAAATGGCCAAAATAAAAATTTTAAATTGGTTCTATTTTCCGGGTTATTACAATCTCTCCTAATTAAAATATTTCCGTCCTCGAAAAGGAACAGAGCTGAAAGTTGTTTAACTAATCAACTCAACTTTCAGTTTGGCTTTCATTCTTCAACTTTTCAGTTCCTAAGAATTTCAAATTTTTCAAAAATTTGGCTAACACCCTAAATTTTCGAATTTTTTTGCCATAACCTCCTTCGTACGGGAGCACCGGGAAAATCCCCAAACCACCACACAGGCCTCTCCAATCAAAAAGAAAAAGAAACAGCCAAGCGGCTAGCCAATTGGCTCATAAAATCATCAAAAACCCCAAGAAATACAATAAACATGTACCTATTTGTCGAGCAAACAATTTTATTCCTTTCTTAGCTTCCCTACTATGACCTGTTCAACGTATATACATGTACATATATGCAAATGCAATAAATTTCAATTCAGTTCAAATTTGACTTGATTTGGCTAAATTTACCTTTCATCTACATATTAGTTTCAACAATCTCATTAGTTAAACTAATAATCAAACAACATAACCATCAATCAATTAGTTGATTAACGTTTCAAATTTATAGCTTTTATGCATCCAAAAATCATGTTTTTGATGCCAAGTCATAACAATAAGCCATATCTAGTTTTGGTTCTTACACCAGTCAATGGAAATATATAGCTATTTCACTTTCAAAGCTCGAACATAATTATTGATGATGGAGCTCCATCATCAAAATCATCGTCGGGCGACTAGAGTGTGATTCCATATCTATCCAGTATATTTGAGGATTCAATAAACGTGGATCAGACGTATATTAAAATCTCTATATACTTGATTGTCCAAATTCAATACAAAATAAATATTCAAATACGAATAATAAAGTTTAAATTTTCAAAACAAAATTTGTTTTCATTTTTATTTCAAAAATAACACTCTTCCGACTCATTCTAGGATACTACTGATCCCATCTCTAATGAATCATTCCTATTGGATACTACTAATCCGATCTTTGATGAACTCTTTCATTTGATTCTAACATGTCTTTTTCTCCGAGCTCTGTAAACCAAAGCTCTGATACCACCCATAGCGACCTGAACTTCCCCGTGAAGGAAAGCCCGGATTGAGTTGAGAACACAACAAATCAGAACAAAAACAAAAGAACATTTCATTACTTATTACAATAATTTACATCAGAATACAATAATACACAGAGTAAGAATAAACATTACACATTTACTAAATATCAGAGATTTACAAGTTACAATGCAGCGGAAAATAATACAAAATACAAATGAAAAGAGTATACAGATACAGAGCTTTCCGAATATCATTCCAGCTATAAAGTAGGATCCTGTGAATATAAATCTGCAAAACCAAAACTACTAGCTGCCCGTGTGGAAAATAGGGGCACTCAGAGTTTAAGTTAAAACAATAAAATCTAGGTCAGTCATGTGACTGGTGTGAGAACTAAAACAGTTATTATCATGGTTTTAAAGTAAGGTAAATCAAGGGGCCACGTCGTATAACACGGAACGGGTTTCCTCCCAAGAATACTAGTGCATAAAAACAAAGCGCAATGCTAAAAAAAGAACGATGAAGGTATTATAAGACTCAGGTCCCATCACACAATGCAACGCAAGCCGAAGGATAGAGTTTTTACCTTATAATAGCCAAAAATGCTTGGTATGTGAAATTTCATCTTTTACTACTACTATAAGTGTATAGTGTCAAACAATTTCAAATATAAATGTATCAATTATAGACGGCATGAGTGCCCCATCCCACTATGTCGCCATACTAGGCTCTACATTCAAAACCGCAAAGTCACGTATTGGAAGTTGGATTTCCATTTGTGACCCAAGGCAAGGGATCTTCCTTGCCGCTTCGAGACTCTCTAGCCCAAGCCTCAGGCAAGTACTCATCCAAGCCTTGGATCGTCAGGGCCGGTCCACACGGAGTGGATTAAAATGCCCGAACACTGCGTTTCCCCGCCCTATGTGGCGTAAACTGGTCATATCCCGACCAAACCATCGGCCCTGGAACGACCGATATAACCGAGGCGCCTCGCTATCCATCATCCACATAAGTAAAACGTTAAGGCTTGAAAAACGTTGACACCACTCCTAGCTAGAAGGAAACGCATGCCCTCTCTGAGGACCTCTCCCGTTTTTGGTTCACACCGGGGGTGTGAGGCTCGCGAATTAACGCTGCACAAAGCTATGCTATATTAAAGCCGTGCTTTGATCATCAACCACAAGACTTTGCTTTTCAACAGAAGCCTTAATCAATTGCATCTCAGCATGCCACATAGGCAATTCACGCTATGCAACCGATGTATATCAATCACACAGAATGAAATCCAATGTCAGACATACATCCATTTACAAGTTCGTTCTGGGTCTGAACGAAACCGGAGGCACCTTATTCCTCGTCCCGTATGCCCAATACAGGAGAGAGGTCCTCCCATATCCGTTGATCTCCAAGTACGTCTGGAGATCACCACTTATTACCTTATCTTGGGTGTACAACCCAATCAATACATTAGTAATCATCCAAATGATGTGAAGACCTCTGGTCTTCAACCACCGTCTTCATCCTCGACACAACGTCGAATCAGTTATTCAGAATGGGATAAACCTAGTCTTTCTGAATAACTCGCGTATATAATAAACAAGTGCTATAAAAACACAACATACGCTTCATTCCAATCCAGAATATTCCTTTATTCAAATATTCATATACTTTGGGAAAGGTTCCCATTAATTTTATCAAAGATAAATTCTTTAAATTTATTCTTTAATCTTCCTTTGGATTTCAATTCAAACCAAATTGTGTTTATCCAAACTAGTCGGGATTAGCGAACCTTATCGAAGTAATCATTTGTTTAATTTCCCAATCCCAACCTATTCATCCCATGAAGCAAAACTGGTAATACTTCATATCTAACACCACGGTGTTATTAGTAAATTCAATTACCATTTCACGTTAAAATCTAATTAAAGATTTAACTATCGCCTAGAGTAAAACTGGTGGTACTCCATTTTCGATCATTTCTCGAATTTGATAATTTAAATTATCACATTCCCATTTCAATCTAATTAAAGATTCATTAAAACTCCAATTCAGTTTTAATCTCGAAAATCATTACTTAATGATTATTCAAAGTTAAGAAATTAATCTTATATTTAACTGGGTTAAAGAACTAATGTCATTTAAAACATAGCTCACGATAAACCCAAAATCACATTCCATTCACAATGGAATCTTCATGGAAAATAGATCAATATATATAATTGATATGAACTACCGTATTCAACCGATAATATAAATGGAATAACGGCTACGTCTTTTAAATTCAATACATATTAACAGTCTTCCTCTACAGAAGCTCACTTCGATTATTACCAAATCGAATTCCATTCAATTCCAATTTAATATGTTAAATTGGAAAACTTTACTTTGGAAAATCTCCTTTAAATCTTGGCAAAAGATTTATAAATTCCAAATCACATTTCACAGAAAATCGGGTTAAAGAGCGAATGTCGTTAAAAACATAATTCACGATAAACCCAATTCGTATTTCATTTTATTCCAATAATTAAATATAATGGGAAACTCTAATAATCTTAATTAAAAGATTTATTCTCCTTATATGGGGTTCAAGAATAGTGTTACTGAAGACACCGTTCACGACAAACCCAAAATCCCATTTGATATTAAATACAAGGCTCTGAATAGAAAATATATCGGTTTATATTCAATATCAAATACTACAACCAACAAATATCGCATTGGAAATAACGATATAAATATATCTTCCAAATTTCCATAACAATATCTGTATAATCACGAAATCCAACATAGAAATATTACGAAGACAATTTCGATTCAAATCCATTTCCAATTTATATATTGGATATTCTGGTTATTTTTAAAACCATTTCATATCCAATTTATTTATTTTAAAAATAATTGGATTATAATTCTAGTTCAAAACTAGTTCATTTCGGTAAAAATCTATTTTTATCTTTTCAAATATGGAATTTTTTCATCCCAATTCTTTCCAAATCATTTTTAATGATTTTACACTAATTATTGGCATTTTTAATAATTTTATCAAGGCCCGTACAGTCGATTTCAATAAACGGCCATCGAACTACACTTACAACGACCTTTTCCAAATTTGATTTGGATATATTTCCAAATCCAACCATTAGATTTCAAATCTCTAATATTCGTTTGAAAGCCCTTTTCGATAGGAGCCCAAAGGTTCTGGGTTTAGGAGAATCCGACATTCGGATCTCCCTAACATCCATTCGAAGTCTATGGTTGAAATTCGTGAACTGCCGCTGTGCGGCGCATTCTATTCAGGCCATTATATATATATAATATATTTCGTCGATTTCCATTTAAAACGTATTTTATAAATCGTTTTAAATTCGTTTTCAAAACGATTTCAACTTCATAGTCAATTTCGAATCAAAATTGAATATTCCATATCATTAATATATAAATGATAATATTTTCAAAAACATTAGATTTTGAAATCAATTCCTTTTCAATATTTATTATGAAAATGAATAAAATCAATCTAAATATTGTTCGCGTAAAAAAAGCGCTTATCTAATCAACACAGCTATATATATTTAAATATATTTGTGTCCATCCCAAATCGGACATCAAAATCAAATTTTGATCTTTGACTAAATATTATTTTAAAATATTTGTTATTTTATATTTTAAAATTATTCTTTTCTTTTGAATTGGAGTCAGACACAGTCAATTACCATATAATATTATTTATATGGATTTCACACAACAAATATGTATAACAACAATAATAACCAATCAACCATCATCTAGAGTGCATTCTACACCGTATAAGCATTAAATATAAATATTCAACGCTTACACAGCTTGTCAACTAATCGATTAACACACAACTAAACAATGGGATTAGTGTATGTCCAATATCATCCCAATACCCGTGTGGGGTTTCAATCAACAAATAATGAATTTTATTTGTGCAGTTGGGCGATGTGTAAAATTTATCGTCCAAATCCATATCAGTCAAATGGGTGTACATAAACAAATCATCTAATTTGCGAATGAATATTTATTTTATTCATACGCATGTTAAAAATTATATTTTTAACAATAAAATATTTCTTCAATTCATTTACACAATAAAAATAATATTTTTATTGTTCTAACATATTTTATAAAAAATTGGCGGCATAACGGTGCGATATGAAAATCAGGTAATGTCTAGTATTACCCTTCTCCTGATATTGGCTCGTGCCATACACACCTAACAATTCCAATCAATTCATTTCACCCAAATTCAACCAAATAGTCTAATCAACCAAACAAGTCGTCCTTGGTCTGTGGATGACGGGGAACAATTCATATATGCAGTTATAAAATAAATAACTATATAAGAAAATTATAGTGAGGAGTTCTCACCTTAGGTTTCCACTCCGCCGTCCTTTATTGTTGCTCATATTCGCAGTTCTGATTCTAACGCAATCTGTTTCAATGTAATTTACATTAAAATCAAATTTTTAACATCGCTATACATATATTAAAATCTCATCTTTTCAAATAAAAGTCAAATTTTTCCATTTATAAAAATCTAATATTTTCAATTCTAAAAATTGAGTCTTTTCATATTTAAAAATATAATCCTTTCATATTTAAAATTTTCGTCTTTTCTATTCTAAAAATCAAACCTTTTTATCGTTAAAACTCTCGACTTTCTTGATTTAAAAATATAATCTTTTCATGATTAAAAAAATATATTCTTTTCACGATTAAAAATATAGTCTTTATCTACATTGCACATATAAATAAAAATCTAATTTTTCTATTTTTTTTAAAATCTTATCCTTATATTCTAGAAGTCAAGTCTTTATTACGATGTTATACATGTAAAAATCACATCTTTATCTAAATAAAAATCAATTCCTTTTCTGCTAAATATATAAATAAAAATCGAATCTTTATCAAAGTTTTATATATAGAAATATCGAATTTTTATCATATTTTCATATATAGGAAAAATTCAATATTTACCAAAGTTTCACTAATACTAAAAATCGAATTTTACTGAATAACTAAATTAAATAAACCCTTAAGGAAAACTCACCATTCATCGCTCTGGTGGTTGGAGAAGGCTCGGGGGAGGGAGTCTGAGGTGCGGCGCCAGAGCTGTAGGCGGTGGGGGTCCCCGGCTGGTCGGCGGCAGGCCAATTAGGGCATTGCTGGCGAAACTCGTGGGTGCTAGGGCTTGGGGAAGAAGGACAGAGGCTTAAGAGGAGGAGGAGGGGGAATCGGAGGGAAGGGCGGACTGGGGCACTGGCCGGTGGGGTGGTGGGCATAGGGGCGACGACGATCGACGTGGGGGGAAGGGCAATCGGCGTGGTTTTTTTTTCTATTTATTGTCTTTCTGAATTGTTTTGAGTGAGGGAGATAAAAAGGGGGTGTTGACTTTATTTAATTTATTATTATATTTTTTTTCAAAAGGTAATTTTTTATTTTGAACTCAAAATCAAACTCACCGACTGTCGTCCCTAACTAATTACCCTCATTCCGAACACAATAGGACATGTCCAGCAAGCTGATTCGACTGCTTCGATCAGTTTCCATTTAAATTCAAATATAAATCAATATATATTCAATTTAACATACATTTCAATATACTGCGGTCACATACGAACCCGAAAAATTCCAAAAAATTATTCCTACCTTCGTATTGACGATACGGACTAAATAAAACTAATTTCGTCAAATTTGAAGACCGTTTGAAAAATGGTCATTCTCTGGTCGATCTAAATCAAACGAAACTATTAAAACACATTTTCTTGTGCCACGCTCACATATTGATTCCAAAAATTATTAAAATTGGAATCAAGCAATAACTTGACATCTCTGATCCAACAAAAGTGGTTTCGTCGAAAACGGAGGTCGGCTGCAAAATGGCTATTTTTAAGGGCTATATTTCCACAGCGAATATTCTTAATTTTCAACTAGGCATAACTTTTTAATCCCGCTATGAAATTTCAATTTTTCGGATTCTCTGGAAAGATATTTTCAAATAGATTCTAATATTTTTTGGTTTCACTAAAATCCTGTTTATTTTGAATCCTGTACATTCATTTAAAATTGAACTTTCAAACTACCGCGCCATTTCCAATTCCTTTTATAATTAGAATAAATATTTTATATTCTAACGTTGATTCAAATAAATATATACGTTCTAATTCTATTCAAAGTAAATTTCTCGTCATTATTATTTAAAATAAATCATTTTAAATATTCAAAATTCACTAAAATGGCTGAATCAAAATTTTTAAATTGGTTCTGATTTTCCGGGTTGTTACAGGGAGGGTCAGATGGGTCTTCAGTACAAGCTGCAGGTGAGGGAATGAGGTCCAGTCAGCAGCGGTCCGGCATGTCAGGGTGGTTGTGTATGAAATATAGTGAAGCGAGGCTCAAAATGTACTAGTGTGATTTTGTGGAGAGGAATTAATATTGGAAGGAACTGATGACGTGGAAACGTATGAACACTTGGGTTATTCAGAGAAAGAAGATGGGTAGGCTGCGAATGAAGTAATGGGCTTGGGCCAAATTATTTGAGGAAAAAGAAAAATTTATATAATATGAATGAAGCTTTACTGGTTGGGAAAGATTGTGATGGCTACCAGATGTGAACCGCATGAGAAAAGAACGGGTTTGCAAAGAAAATATAGGGCATTGGGTTTTCTATATTAAAAGAGCAATCGGTTTTGTGGATATCAAAAGAAGGAAAGCATGTTAATAAGGTGGCTGACGTGGATTATATTAGTAAGTGATTAGTGTGTTAAATTTAATCAATATTATATTAAATTTTATTAAACCTTAAACGATCATAACGCGTTGCTGCGTTATCAGAATAACGCAAAATTTGTCTCCTTGGAATCGCGTTGAAGGGTACCATGTTGCTGGGCAAGTTCAGAAAAATTGGAAGCTGTCGGTTTTTTATTTAATTTTAACGATAGTTTAAAATTAAACAAAAAAATGCGGGAACTGTGAACCGAAAATATTAAGGTGAGTTAACCCTCACACTTTTCTGAAATACTATGATGTGTTAAATTCATATAAAAATAACTTATTGTTGATTGGATGATTGCATGCCTTGGTTAATTGGTTGTTTATTGATTGTTGACAAATTATATTTGTCGTATTAGATTATTTTGATTTGAATATTGTTTATATATTATTATCAAATATTAATATATGTGATACAGGGATAAACAGGTTGGAGGGATCCGACCGGATTCCTCAAATACACTGTATGTTGTTTATATTATAATATGAACTGTTTACCCCTAAACAACGTTATATCCCATTTGAATGTTGATGGATGATTATATACTGAACGTTGAATTGAAATTCAACATTGGTATGATGTTTTTAATCAATAAACGACATTGTTTAAGTTATCTGCAGCAAATGATCTGAAACATTGTTTTTCAGATGTTAGTTCGCCGTCAGGTGGATTAACGTAATGGCAATTATAAATTTATTTTATAATTGAAGTATAGTTTTAAAAGTGATTTTCTTTTTAAAATAAAAGTTTAAAATTTAAGGCGATATTTATAAATGGTTTTATAAAAATATTTATATAATATTTAGCAGCGATTTTTATAAGTGTAGAAGCCAGAAATTAAAGTACAGGATACTGTTTGAAAACAACTGTTTAAGTTAAAAAGTTAAGCAATATAATTAGATTAATTATATTAATCTAATGAGAGACATAATCGGAATCAGTTAATAAATAACTGATATTTTATGTTGACGAAGTCAACTATTTAATTTAAAGTTGATAATTAGAATTGATCGTTTTTTGATTAATCTAATGTAAAGGGTTTAACGAACCATTAGTTTAGTTTAATGATATTTCTCAAATATTAATTATCTTCTAATGATATTTAAAAATGCTTATGATTGATATATCATGAGTAAAGTAGTTATTGTTTAACAATATCGTTAAATGATTAACTGATCTATTTTAATGAAGTAAACTAATTCACTTTAGATAACAATGAAATTAATTATTATTAATAATAATTAAAGAAACTCGTTTCTTAAATGGATGAACATTTAAAAGTAATTGACACTAAGAATGAATTTTGTTAAAAGCAATGTGTGCCAAAGTTATGGAATAAGTTGTGAAGCTAATATGGCATTTTAAGTAAGTGTACTTAATAAATAAATTAATTGCAAGCAAAGACATGGGAAGTAGTTTTCAGTTTATAAAGGATATATCATAAAAGATTTAAATAAAGATTTTTGCTTACTTAATTACTAAGACTAGTAAACAAAAAGGTAAATATAAAATGCGATATTTAAGGGAGGAAGATTAATGTATTAATGACAAGGGTAAGCACTTAGTTGAAATTTTGTGTAAAGGACTTGGTAAATGGATTTTAAAATAAAACCAAAAGAAAGTGGGTTATGGAGGATTAAAGCAAAATAGTTTGCGTTAGTTAACTTCAGTTGAATAGAAACTAAAAGAGATTTATTTTGAAAATAAATATGCCAATTGGAAAAATGGTTATTAAAAAACAAATCTGTAAGAAAATAGAAAATGGAAATGATAGGTTAGGCGTTTCAAACTTTTATCTATTCTAAAATAAGAACGTTGTCGTTCAAGGTCTGAAAGGTAGTTAAAATTCCCCAACTTGAACGGCTTCACTATTATCAAGGGATGATATTACTTGTAATGGTAATGGTGTTGAAAGTTAGTCTATTATAAGAATATTGCAACATTATTTGCGGGATTCAGAATGTAACTGAAATATTAAGTTTCAAAGTAAATAATGAATAATTTAATAGGGTTTAACTCAAGTTTGAATCATGAATTTGTTATTATCTTGAGTTAAGAATATATGGCGATCTTCACAAGATAAAGTTAATGTATGAGATTTGGCGAATATATAGGGATTTTTGAAATAAAGGAATGAAAGGGAGATTAGTAAATAAAGATATATAATCGTTTTCAGTGTAACGAATAATGAGATGTTAGTAATATAAAATATGAAATTGAAATGGAAATGAAAACCAAAGTGGATTAAAATTGGTTGGGTGGATTAAGTTTTGGATCTAATCTTAAATCGCATATTTTAAAACAAGAAATGGAGTTGGATTAAGTTAATCGGAAAAGGTTTAAAGTAAGTTTTTGATTTAGTTTTTATATAATCTTTGATTTATATTTGAATTAATGGCTTATTTAAAATATTAAAAAGATACACTAAATACGATAAGGGAATGTGAAGTAGTTTTAAAGAAACTAGAATTTATTGTATGTTGGTTGAAACACCCCACCTCCGTTAAGGTCACTCACAAAGGGAATGCCTTAACTTCGATGGAGCAATATAGGTAAAAGACACAGAAAGTTTGCAAGACAGAAATATAAGCAGCGGAAAACAAACTTTTATTTCATACGTGGTTCAATACAAAAACCATTACAGTAAATTGTCTCAAAATAACTTCCAAAACATTTCATTATAATCTTTGTCTTGATTAAAACATAAAGAAGCATATAACATAAATAAAACTGCATAAATCCCCAAGTCTAGTATGTCCAAAGCCATAGCCAAAGATAACAGATTCCAAGCCGTACATCACAGAGTCTTCAAGCTTGGAAAGATGAACGCTCCAAATTAAGCTGAGCTATTCCCTCCCAGGCTACCTGAGGGTGGGGGAACGAAAGAAAAGAAGACGAAAGAAAAATGGGTCAGACATAAGTCTGAGTAAGTCTAGTAACTTTTCAGTGTGTGAATAAGGAAAAGGTCATGATAGGAATAAACTGAAAATAGGACAGTACCAGAACAGTAAACTAACATAAAACTATATAAGGCAGGATAAACCGAATATATATCGCACCCATGTTTAATTCTCTGCACCTACTTATATTTGTCCAACTAGCACCATGTGTTCTTGGTGAAATGATCCCCGTATCAATCGGCTCCTACTCGCATGCATTTATCACATGTGTCATTCGGCCCCCGCTTGACTGTAGATACCTGTGCTGGTCCCACCACGGGGATGTATCAAATCCTATGGTGGCAACCCGACACGATTCAAGATGCACAGTGTATGACTACTGATGCCCAGTGCCTGCTTTTTCCACTCCGGAGTACGTGCATGCCCATACTCCGCCGGAACCTACACTGATGCATCACCTGCTGCTGTTTTGACTACTTACAATTCAGCCCAGTAATCGTGCCCTACCCTGCCTAGTTCAAGGTCCCATGATACATCTATGTGGATTACTGCTGAAATAGGTCCCCGTTACTAGGGTTTTCCAGCCAACATGTTAATTGGTTAAGTGTCCAAATTTTCCTAGCCCCACCCATCAGTTTAGCTAACATGTTGAATTGGTTAAGTGTTTCTTTAATTGACTTAACCCTACTACTCTTGACTTAGCTTTATTAGAGCACCAATCACTCACATTAGACAGGTATTGCACTGGATATGCCGGTCGGTTCCGGGCAGTTTTACACCACCACTCAGTCTAACCTCGGGCCCTTTTTGGGCTCAATGGACAAACCACCCACATTAGACAAGTATTGTTGTGGTCACTGGATGTGCCGGTCGGTTCCGGGAAGTTTTACACCACAACTCAGTCTAACCTCGGGTTAGGCATATTCATCTTTTCTAAATTTACAAATTTACCCTTTTATGCTTATATGTAAATTTGTCAACAATTTATTGTCATGGCCCACTTTCCTTCTAAATCAAATTCATAATTTTTGATATGTAAATTATATCATTTCAATGCCATACCATTTACATGGTTATGAGCCAAATATGTTAATTACGTATAGTTTCATGTTTTCCCCAACGTTACCCCCGTTGTACATTTGCAAAATTACATAGGATGTTAGGCTCAACATTTTAGCCTAACTAATAAACTAAAAAGTGGAAAAAGAGGAACTTGAAACATTCCAACATCATACAAAAATATGGATCTAACTACAGATGTGTCACATGAACTTGGCATAATATGCTTTTAATTATGAACTTGCAAACTAGATCTATGCAACATGAGTCATAAAATAATAGTTTTACAAAGTACTACCAAAATCTAATTAGACATGTAGTGGTGAACTTGCATAGGGGTTGAATCATGCTAACTAACATAAAGGCATATGGATCTAACATATAAAGTGTAGATCTAAACATATAGGTTTACATAATCATGTTTCAAACCTATAAACTTGCATAAACATGGCATAATTTCTAAATTCTTATACAACATATAGATGTCATCACCAAATTATACAAGGTCGTAGATCTAAACATGTATGCATCAATTAGGCATAAACAACGTGACTTAGCCTAAAACTTGTATGTATCATAATATCACGAAACGTATATATGATAATTTCATAACATCATAGGTTTATTCACCAATTTCCACATAACATGATAGGTTCGGTAGATCACAATAATTCATATGCATATACGATAGAATAGACATGAATAAACATAAATCAGCATCATATACAACTTGATACAATTTTATTTTACAATTCATTACAAACCATGTCTTTAATTCGTTCAAATCTGAAAGATAACTGCACTTACAACCAAAAGGGAATTCTTGAGTTCTGCAATCTGTATTCTGAA
Organism: Allium sativum; assembly: GCA_030737875.1. Lineage (NCBI taxonomy): Eukaryota > Viridiplantae > Streptophyta > Magnoliopsida > Asparagales > Amaryllidaceae > Allium > Allium sativum. Next base: position 837,495,207 of record CM060916.1, read on the forward strand.
ATTGAATTGCTTGCCTTTGATGTAGATCGTTGAATTTTCTTAGTTGAATTAGATTAGACTTACTTTTGACGTAGCTTCAATCTTGCCTTTGAGTTGAAAAAGATGACTGTTATTCTAGGTTCACCGTTGACGGCATGGCGGCTCTTGGTATGAATATTTGTGATTTAGGGTTGAGAGTTAGGTTGCTTTTATAGAGGTTTAATTAATTTAGTGCCGTTAGATTAACCCTAGAAGTAATCAAGACCATCCAGTCAAGATAGGATAACACCTCAACCCTAATGACTTAGCAGGGAGTCAGAAATCGTCATCTTTTCAGATCTGCCCGGGAGGGGGTAGGTCGACCTGTAGGGTAGGTCGACACTAGGGTCGACCTCCTGGTCGGCCTGGCCTGGGCGGGAATTTTCCTGCCTTGCCATCTTCAGTGTTTAAATTTGAATTTTGAATTTTTGAAACTTCCGAAGGCCGTAACTTCTTCATACGAAGTCCAATTCACGCAAACTCGGACTCTATCTCAACTGGAATTACGAGACGAACGCAATGGCGTAACTCGTTTCCCTTAATTCTCATATTTAAAAATAATTATTATTTAATTCGTTACTTTAAGGTTTATCGAAAACACGAGGTGTTACATTCTCGCCTCCTTAAAGGATTTCGCCCCCGAAATTTTCAAGTCAAGAAGAACGTATATCCTACCATCCAATTGTCCATCTACTCAAGCATCAAACACTGGGGTCCATTGTCCTTAAAAGACTTCTAATGCTTCATGATCATATGCACAGTATGTGTATGTGTCCCTATCTAATGCAAAATCAGGCGGTCTACTGATTCAGTTGACCTCCTTAATGCAAGTCGTGTCGGTGTCATACGTCCATAATGTATGCAATCTTCCCTAATCATACTTTCTACATGAGCGCACTATCATTCATACAAATGCAACATCCACATGATAACACATCAAGTTTCAATCATATATAAGTACATATATGCATATGCAATATGAAATTGACTAAGCTGATCTAATACCTAAATGTGTGTATATGCATCCACGAGCAACCACTAGCAATCACTTGCAACCACTTGTAACCATCAATCATAACATGTTCTACCTAAGGATCGAGAAAAGCACTAAGGAAAATACTAAAAAGATAGATACGAGTATGAACAAACTTAAAGAAAAAGAGATCAAAGATGTACCCTAAAAAAGAAAAGGGTAGGCTGCGCGTATTTTGGCCTCAGTCTCCTAAGTCGCGTCTTCCTCAGCGTCACTCCATTGAACTTTTACAAGTTTGACTTCGCGGTTGCGAAGCTTTTTGACGTCTGTACCCAAGACACGAGTTGGAACTCTTCTCACAGTCGCCTCTCGTTCTACTTCTATGTCCGCTAATATGCTTGGTTCCACCACTTCCGTAGAATCATGTAAGCATTTTCGTAAGTGAAAAATGTGAAAGACATTATGAACTCCAGCCAATCTCTCGGGCATCTCTACTCTGTAAGCCATCTTCCCAATCCTCTCAATGATAGGAAATGGCCCTACAAATCTTGGTTCCAACTTTCCTGCGGATCCGAAGCGAACGACGTTCCTCAAAGGAGATACTTTAAGGAAAACCCTGTCCCCAATCTCAAACTCAAGGTCGATCCTTCTCTTATCTGCGTAGGACTTTTGTCTATCTTGGGCAGTCTTCATTCTTTTTCGTATCAAGTCCACTTTCTCTGAAGTTTCTCTAATCATATCTGGTCCAAGTCTGAGCTTATCTGTAGACTCCCACCAACAAGTCGGTGATCGGCACGGTCTTCCATATAAAGCTTCGAAGGGTGTCGTACCTTTGGTGGCTTGGTAGCTATTGTTGTAGGAAAACTCCATCAAAGGAAGATGATCCTCCCATGTTCCTCCGAAGTCAAGAATGCATAATCTCAAGAGGTCTTCTAACACTCTGTTCACTCTTTCCGTCTGACCTTCGGTTTGGGGGTGATAAACCATGCTTAAGCATAACTATGTGCCTACAACTTCTTGCAAGCCCTTCCAAAACTCGCTCGTAAAGATAGGATCTCGGTCACTAACATTGCTAGGGTATCCCATGGAGTCGGACTATCTCTTTAAGATATATGGATGTTATAGATGAGGCAGTCCTTCTACTCTTAATGGGTATGAAGTGAGTGCTTTTGTGAGCCTGTCCACTATTACCCAAATACTGGTATTGCCTCTTCTTGACCTAGGCAGTCCATCAATAAAGTCCATCGAGATGCTATCCCATTTCCACTGTGGGACCTCTAGAGGATGAAGCAAACCACCAGGCTTCTTTTGTTCCGCCTTGACTTGCTGGCATACTAAGCACTTCGAGACGAATTCAGCTACATCCCTCTTCATGCCATCCCAAAAGAAAACCCTTTTTACGTCTTTATACATCTTGTCTCCACCGGGGTGTATGGTCAACTTGGAATGGTGTGCTTCTTCAAGAACTTTCTTCACCAAATCCCTTACTTGTGGGACGCATATCCTTCCATCCCGCCTCAACCAACCCTTATCATCGATGGAGTATTTATTGAGGTGACTAGAAGTCTCACCCTTACTTAACTTATCTATCACATCAACTAGCTGTGGGTCTTCACATTGTGCAGTCCCTATTGAGTTCAAAAGAGTAGGCCACACCTCTAGCGATGCTAACAAACCTGTCACATGATCGACAGAGGGTCTAAAATCAAAGTTGGCAATATACTCCAAGCTCTGCCTTTCAACAAAGAGAGGGCTTACGGTCAGATTCTTTCTACTCATGGCGTCTGCTACTACATTGCCCTTGCCAGGGGTACATGAAATATCGAAATCGTAGGTTGCCAAGAATTCCATCCACCTTTGTTGCCTCAAGTTAAGATCTTTCTGCGAGAAAAGGTACTTCAACGATTTATGGTCAGTATATAATTCAAACTTCTCACCTAGGAGATAATGGCGCTAAGACTTAAGCGCAAAGACGATGGCAACCAACTCTAGGTCGTGGGTTGGGTAGTTTTTCTCATGTATTTTCAACTGCCTGCCTCCATAAGCTGCTACCTTCCCTTCTTGCATCAAGACAGCTCCTAATCTCGTACCACATGCATCTGTGTATACGGTAAATATCTTGCTCCCATCTGGCAATGTTAGAACTGGGGCTGTCGTTAGAGCTCTTTTTAAGCGTTGGAAAGCAATATCACAATCCAAATCTCAAGTAAAAGTTAAGTTCTTCTTCGTCAACTTTGTAAGCGGAGCTGATATTTTCGCAAAATCGTTGTTCCGGTAAAAGCCCGCTAGCCCGAGGAAGCTTCGGACTTCGGTTGCATTCCGTGGGACCTTCCAACCTTGCACCACAACTACTTTTGCGGGGTCCACAGCTAATCCCTCTTTAGACACCACGCGTCCAAGAAAACTTACTTCTTCCCTCCAGAAGTGGCATTTGGAGAATTTGGCTTTTAACTGGTGTGCACGAAGAGTGTCCATGAATTCCTTTAGATGCTGAGCATGCTCTTCCTCACTCTTCGAGAAAGTCAAAATGTCATCTACGAAGACCACCACAAACTTATTGAGGAAATCCCTGAACACCCTGCTCGTCAAATCGACGAAGTAAGAGGGTGCGTTTGTCAGGCCAAAAGGCATGACAAGCCACTCCAAGAAACCATCCGGAGTTCTGAACGCGGTCTTGTCAATGCTGTCTTTAGCCACTCTTAGCTGATGAAACCCGGTAGCTAATTCTAGTTGGGAGAAAACTGATGCACCTACAAGCTGATCGAACAAGTCGTCTGTTCTTGGAAGTGGGTGCCTATTCTTCTTGGTCAGCTTGTTTAGCTCCCAATAATCAACGCATAGGCGAAGCGAACCGTCCTCTTTAGTTGCGAACACTACTGGAGCAGCCCATTCAGAAATACTCCACCTTATAAACCCCTTCTCAAGCATCTCTTTAACTTGCTTGCTGAATTTTTTCCTCTCCCTTGGAGCCATGTGTCTAACGGGTAGAACGACGGGTTTTGCATTATCAACGAGGTATATGCGGACGTCTATCTCCCGCTTCGGAGGTAACCCTTTAACCTCTTCAAAGACATTCGAGTATTCATGGACTACTATAACAGACTACAAATTCTCAACAGACGCATCAAGAGATTCTAGATAGCTAAGCATTACAGAGTTCATGGGATTACAAGAAATTTCGAGAGTGATACCAAGGCGAGTCATGAGTCTAACCACTCTCTTTTCGCAGTCGAGGATGGCACCATTACTGGATAGCCAATCCATGCCTAGAATCAACCCATAGCCCGTGAAGCCCAAAACGTAGGCATTGCATCTAAACCCCACACTTAATATAGAAATTTCCAAATCCAAACAGATCATTGACAAATAAGTTGAGCCCCCAATTGGATTTGAAACAACCAAGGGATCCTCTACTAAACTGGCGTCTAGGTGCAGAGATTCAACTAAAGCAGTACATATAAAAGAGTGCGATGTGCCAGAATCAAAGAGTGTACGAACAGGATGATCAAAAAGATAAACTAAACTCTCAACAGAAAAATTTCTACCTTGTTCTTGCGGCGGTGCCATGAGAGCGTGAACCTGCCCTCCAGAAGTAGATCCAACTCTCTGCCCTTGCCCTTGCTTTCTTGGGCAGTCCTAGCCATATGTCCTGCCTCGCCGCAATGGAAACAGCCACCTATCTTTCTTATCTTCTTCCTGCAGTCCTTAACTAGATGTCCAGGAATGCCACAAAAATTACACTTCCTCTTGTCATGGGTTTTGTTGTTTTTCCTTCTCTTCTTGGAGTCTGTCTTCTTGCTCTGTGATCCTTCCCCTTTCTTATCTTGAAATGCTTCCACTTTTGTCTCCTTCTTGCCAACCTTATCTTCTTCTTGTAACAGTGCCATGTCCACCAGTCTTTCATAAGTCGCACCCATAGGTATATGAGACATAGCTACGCTGTGCAGTGGCTCATTCAATCCTTTAACAAAGCGAAGAGCCTTCTTATGTAGAGTGTTCACTAACTCCAATCCGAACCTAGCAAGGTGATTGAACTGGTTAACGTATTCCTTGACCGACATACTTCCCTGTTTGAGAGCTAAGAACTTCTCCATCTGTAGGATTCGTTCAGCTTATGAGAGGAATTTCATTTCAAACCTCATCCTAAAATCCATCCAAGTTTCAATTAGTCTTTCAGCATTAGTGACTTTCCACCAATAGGAAGCTTCGTCTTTGAGCAACCATACCGCCAACAATATCTTCTTCTTATCGTCCACTTCGAAGATATCGAACAAATCCTTAGTTTCTGTGAGCCAGTTTCTTGCTTCCACGAAGGATTCATTTCCATTGAAGTTCTTTCCACCCATGGCTCGAAAGTCCCTGCATATTTTTGAGAAAGCATTTGCACGAGGAGGAGGAACCGCTGCAGCTGGGGGAGGAGGAATGTCTGCTGGGCCTACGTCATTGGCCCTAGCCTCTAGGTACCTCCTGAACCAGTCAGGTATCGGTACACCCTCTGGAAGGTTAAGATTCCCAGACATGATGAAACGAAAAAGGAAAGATTCAAGACAAAGGATAGAAAGACAGTGCATATGGCTTTGGGGGATTATGCCTTTTAAAGCAAAATAACACTTTTTCTTGAAAAATGCGCCTTTTTGAAAATAGTTTTCAAAAACTTTTATCTGATCTAGTAAACCTTTGCTCTGATACCAAGTGAAACACCCTACTTCCGTTAATTCACTCACAAAGGGAATGCCTTAACTTCGATGGAGCATTATAGGAAAAAGACACAGAAAGTTTACAAGACAGAAATATAAGTAGCGGAAAACAAACATTTATTTCATACGTGGTTCAATACAAAAACCATTACAGTAAATTGTCTCAAAATAACTTCCAAAACATTTCATCATAATCACTGTCTTGATTAAAACATAAAGAAGCATATAACATAAATAAAACTGCATAAATCCCCAAGTCTAGTGTGTCCAAAGCCATAGCCAAAGATAAGAGATTCCAAGTCGTACATCACAGAGTCTTCAAGCTTGGAAAGATGAACGCTCCAAATTAAGCTGAGCTATTCCCTCCCAGGCTACCTGAGGGGGAGGAGGAATGGAAGAAAAGAAGACGAAAGAAAAATGGGTCAGACATAAGTCTGAGTAAGTCTAGTGACTTTTCAGTGTGTGAATAAGGAAAAGGTCACGACAGTAATAAACTGAAAATAGGACAGTACCAGAACAACAAACTAACATAAAACTATATAAGGCAGGATAAACCGAATATACGTCGCATCCATGTTTAATTCTCTGCACCTACTTATATTTGTCCAACTAGCACCACGTGTTCTTGGTGAAATGATCCCCTTATATCGATCGACTCCTACTCGCATGCATTTATCACGTGTGTCATTAGGCCCCCACTTGACTGTAGATACCTATGCTGGTCCCACCATGGGGGTGTATCAAATCCTATGGTGGCAACTTGACACGATTCAAGATGCACAGTGTATGACTACTGATGCCCAGTGCCTGCTTTTTCCGCTCTGGAGTACGTACACGCCGGTACTCCACCGGAACCTACACTGATGCACCACCCGCTGCTGTTTTGACTGCTTATAGTTCAGCCCAGTAATCGTGCCCCACCCTGCCAAGTTCAGGGTCCCATGATACATCTATGTGGGTTACTGCTGAAATGGGTCCCCGTTACTAGGGTTTTCCAGCCAACATGTTAATTGATTAAGTGTCCAAATTTTCCTAGCCCCACCAATCAGTTTAGCTAACATGTTGAATTAGTTAAGTGTTTCCTTAATTGACTTAACCCTACTACTCTTGACTTAGCTTTATTAGAGCACCAACCACTCACATTAGACAGGTATTGCACTGGATATGCCGGTCGGGTCCGGGCAGTTTTACACCACCACTCAGTCTAACTCGGGCCCTTTTTGGGCTCAATGGACAAACAACCCACATTAGACAGGTATTGTTGTGGTCACTTGATGTGTCGGTCGGTTCCGGGCAGTTTTACACCACAACTCAGTCTAACCTCGGTTTAGCCATATTCATCTTTTCTAAATTTACAAATTTATCCTTTTATGCTTATATGTAAATTTGTCAACAATTTATTGTCATGGCCCACTTTCCTTCTAAATCAAATTCATAATTTTTGATATATAAATTATATCATTTCAATGTCATACCATTTACATGGTTATGAGCCAAATATGTTAATTACGTATAGTTTCATGTTTTCCCCAACGTTACCCCCATTGTACATTCGCAAAATTACATAGGATGTTAGGCTCGACGTTTTAGCCTTACTAATAAACTAAAAAGGGGAAAAATAGGAACTTGAAACATTCCAACATCATACAAAAATATGGATCTAACTACAGATGTGTCACATGAACTTGGCATAATATACTTTTAATTATGAACTTGCAAACTAGATCTATGCAACATGAGTCATAAAATAATAGTTTTACAAAGAACTACCAAAATCTAATTAGACATGTAGTGGTGAACTTGCATAGGGGTTGAATCATGCTAACTAACATAGAGGCATATGGATCTAACATATAAAATGTAGATCTAAACATATAGGTTTACATAATCATGTTTTTAACCTATAAACTTGCATAAACATGGCATAATGTCTAAATTTATATACAACATATAGATGTCATCACAAAATTATACAAGGTCGTAGATCTAAACACGTATGCATAATGGATCTAAACAATTAGGCATAAACGACGTGACTTAGCCTAAAACTTGTATGTATCATAATATCACGAAATGTAAATATGATAATTTCATAACATCATAGGTTTATTCACCAATTTCCACATAACATGATAGGTTCGGTAGACCACAATAATTCATAGACATATATGATAGAATGGACATGAATAAACATAAATCAGCATCACATACAACTTGATACAATTTTATTTTACAATTCATTACAAACCTTGTCTTTAATTCATTCACATCTGAAAGATAACTACACTTACAAACAAAAAGGAATTCTTGAGTTCTGCGATCTGTATTCTGAAATTGAATTGCTCGCCTTTGATGTAGATCGTTGAATTTTCTTAGTTGAATTAGATTAGACTTAATTTTGAAGTAGCTTCAATCTTGCCTTTGAGTTGAAAAAGATGACTGCTATTCTAGGTTCACCGTTGACGGCATGACGGCTCTTGGTATGAATATTTGTGATTTAGGGTTGAGAGTTAGGTTGCTTTTATAGAGGTTTAATTAATTTAGAGCCATCAGATTAACCATAGAAGTAATCAAGACCATCCAGTCAAGATAGGATAACACCTCAACCCTAATGACTCAGCAGGGAGTCAGAAATCGTCATCTTTTCAGATCTGCCCAGGAGGGGGGGTAGGTCGACCCCCAGGTCGACCTGTAGGGTAGGTCGACACTAGGGTCGACCTCCTGGTCGACCTGGCCTGGGCGGGAATTTTCCTGTGCTGCCCTCTTCTGTGTTTAAATTTGAATTTTGAATTTTTGAAACTTCCGAAGGCCATAACTTCTTCATACAAAGTCCAATTCATGGAAACTCGGACTCTATCTACACCAGAATTCCGAGATGAACGTAATGGCGTAACCTGTTTCCTTAATTCTCACATTTAAAATTAATTATTCCTTAATTCATTACCTTAAGGTTTATCGAAATCACGGGGTGTTACATTGGTTGAGTTGAGTAATTTTCGAGGTGTCAATCTGATGTTGTTTCGGCGATTTATTCACTTACTAATTTACAATAGGAGCTAATGAAATAAAAGTGAGGTGATAATTAAATGTTCTTATATTAAATAAGAAAAGGGAAACGTTTTTCCTAATATTGAAGATACAGGGTTGAAATTAACCAGACGTTAATTATTAAAGAGGCCGAGTAATGCCGAATACGGAACCAGTACATATATTTTATTTTTATGGATGAATGTTTGTTTATTTGATAGTTAAATAACCGACTATCAAATTTGGCCAATTATCGATTGTTGTTACGGAAAGACCGGGATCGAATTTATATTCGAAAACCATTCTGACCAGCAAATACGTAATTGTGGAAGAAATCAGATGATGATCGAGATGGGGCATTTGAAGACCATACATCTTCATAAAATGGAAGTATTTCTTATAATCTCTGGTTAGCTCCCAGAGATAAACTGTGATTCTATCATAGTTGGAGCCTATGGGTTGCTAGGACTACTCGCTACTGATCCTTAGGGTGATTCCAATATAAGGATGCAGTAGGAGGGTGCCTTCAATTCATCATATTCATGGATGACGTGTATGGACGATGTGGAATTCAAAAATAAATGGTGGCTAGATGTTCAAAAGATTATAACCTCAAGCCTCACAACCGGGAAATGACAAAAATTAGGCAGGCAGCATGGCTATGTGGATCGCACCCATTAGGGTCACCATCTAGAGAATATTCATATTTGTTACTTCTTTTCAATTCTGTATCTCCCGAGAACGGTTATGTTGCTAGCAACCATATGTGACAATATATTCGATACACTCAAGAGAAATGATTGGTCGGTCATGTGTGGTCGGGTTGCAATACGTTCTTGTTGAACCCAGTGTATTCGTCTTTAGAGATACACTATCGGCAAGTGGATCCATACCTTTTCATAGTCGGAATCAAATCTCCAATAAGCGCCAACGGTTTTGATTGTATACTATATATGTGGAGCGTGAGATGCAAGCGTTCTGCTAGATTCTATTTATTTGTATTTAGACATTATTATAATATCAGATAAGATATGATTTCAATATATTTTAGGTTATAGTATGGTAAAAACCGTCCGTGTTTATGTGCGGGCTGGTCTTACTATTATCCTTTCTTCCAAAAAGGATTTTCAAAGTTAAGCAAGTTGTTTGTTGTAAATTTACCACTAGAAGTATTCCAGACTGATCCGGATGAATTTTACTTTACTTCGAATGTGATCGGGTCAGACCGAGTATATTTATAGGTTAGGTTCCGCTTGGAGTTCAGGAGTCGGAAGCAGGAGGCTTCACCGTTAGATATTTAGAGTATATTTCCCCTGTGTCTGATATATGATGTACTCCGATGATTGGTATGTATATAAAGTTTCATTAAAGAGATCTGATATTATATTTTATCCGTTCTACTGTGAGATTCTGATGTGTTCTTCTTCTTATTCTTCTATTCAAATATTTTTTTCTTATATCACCCTCTAACTTCTTTCTCATAACGTTCAGGTATTTTCGATGCTTGAATGTCGATATGGTGTTTTTGTTTCGATTTTCAAAGTCAAAAATCCCTGGTCGTTACAATTAATATTATCTTTAGTTTCTATAATATTATTCGCTATGTTGTTATGAACAATGTTTTCATCTTCTCTATATATTATTATATCATCATCGTGAGAAGAGTCATTTGTTATAATTTCTGTTTTTAAGGAATTTTGAATAAATTTTTTATCAAATGAAACATGAAGTGATTCTTCTATTTTACTAGTTCCTTTATTGAAAATACAATAAGCTTTGCTACGCTCAGAATATCCTAAGAATATTCCTTCGTCGGATTTTGAATCAAAATTTCCTAGTTAATCTTTTGTATTTAAAATAAAACATTTTGATCCAAAAACTTTAAAATAAGATATATTTGGTTTTCTACCAGTAAAAAGCTCGTTTGGAGTATTTTTAGTAAGAGGTCGAATGGAAACTCAATTCAAAACATAACGAGCCGTTGCGACTGCTTTAGCCCAAAAATGTTTTGGTAGTGTACTTCCATTTAATAGTGTTCTCGCACATTCTTGTAAAGTTCTATTCTCACGTTCTACAACTCCATTTTGTTGTGGAGTTCTACGAAATGAAAATTTATGAAAGATTCCTTTCTTTTGACAAAACAAATCAAATATTTCATTTTCGAATTCTCCTCCATGATCACTTCATAAATTCTTTATTTTTAAATCAGTTAAATTTTAAATTTGTTTGATGTAATTCTTAAAAATATAAAAAGTATCACTTTTATTCTTTGAAAAAAAAAGTCCAAGTGTATCTTGAAAAATCATCAACAATTACAAACACGTATCTACTATGATTTATGGACTGAACTTGAGTTGGTCCGAATAAATCCATGTGAAGTAACTCAAGTGGTTATAATGTTGATATGACTTTTTTAGATTTAAAAGAGGATTTGGTTAACTTTCCGAGTTGACAAGCATCATATAAATTTTCAGTTTTGAATTTTATTTTGGGTAATCCTTTTGCAAGATCATTTTTAGATAATTTATTTATTGTTTTAAAGTTAATATGGCAAAATCGTTTATGCAATAACCAAGGATTATTTTCTTTGGCTAATAAGCACATGCCTGGATTATTATTAATTGCCATATTTAAAATATAAATATTTTTGTCTTGATTCCCTTCAAAAATAAGATTTTGATTTGAATCAAAAATACTACATTTATTTTCAGAAAAAGTTATTTTAAAACCTTTATCACACAATTGACTTATACTTAATAAGTTAGTTCTTAACTAATAAAACATCTGAAATAAGACGTGAATTAGATATACCGTAATTGCTTACATCGCCTTTGCCGATGATGTATCCTTTGGAATTATCACCAAATTTGACAGTTCCTCCTTTTGAGTAAGTAATATTTGATAGCATTTCCTTGTCACCTATCATATGTTTTGAGCAACCACTGTCTAGTATCCATTTTCCTTTGTTTTTGTTGAGTGGGACTTGCAAAAAATAAATCAAATATTTCATTGGTACCCACTTGAAAAATTCAACAAAAACAAAAGAAAATGAATACTAGACAGTTCTTAAAACACAATTGTTAAGTGTGATGTGCAGGGTTCGAATCTTGGTTGTATCCCTTTTTGCTGCAATGCAAGTTTGCCCTTTTCAAAATGTAAATGCGCTCCAGCCCTTTTTTTTCAAAATGCATGCATGGTGTAGGTGGTAAGTGCAGTCTTCTCTCTCTTGTCAGACCAGGGATTGAATCCTAGCATTTTCCACGTTTTGTAATTTTGACTTTTAGTTCAAAGCCTATTCCATGCCATTGTCCAACGTTTATTTAACCACTTCATATCATTCTTCCTTTTGCCTTCTGCTTGCTATTGCATCGTATATGTACAAGTTTGATTCATTGTATGAATAAACCTCCTTCTCTCTCTTTTTTTTTTAAATCATCCATTATCACTTGTTTAAAATTTAACGTTCACCGTATAGTTGTTGCATGCTGCATCTGTAATCACTTAACATACACATTAGTAACAACGTCATGTAGTTGTTATCATCAAAACACAAAAATTGCGTTTTCAACATTTTCCCCCTTTTTGATGATGACAACTAAACGAATTTATAAATAAATTATATTATATTACACCCCCGTAATATTTGATATTTCTAAATTTATATACTTCCCCTATCATTATGCTCAATTTTTTCCCCTTTTTTCATCAACAAAAAGGGTGAAAATAATAACTGAATTTGAGTTGTATATTAATTTAGACTTCTTCAGAACATCACTTTTTTTTAAATAATGTTGTGATATTCTAAAAATCTAAAATATCAATCCCCAAAATAAATAAAATGAATTGATATACTAAATATGCTGTAGTTCCATTATTCATTAATGCTCGTTCCCCGTCGTATTTAGAAACATTCATTCTCGCAAACCATCTCATCGTTTATTAAGTACCTGTAAAAAAATAGATTATATTTTGGTACATGTAACAACCTGGAAAATCAGAACCAATTTCAAATTTTTATTTTGGCAATCTTGACGAATTTTGAATATTTAAAATGAATTATTCTAAATAATAATGACGAGAGATTAATTTTGAATAGAATCAAAACGGAAATATTTATTTTGAATCGAAGCTAGAATATAAATATTTATTTTAATTATAAAAGGAATTGGAAATGGCGCGGTAGTTTAAAAATTCGATTTCAAATTTCAAATAAATGTACATGATTCAAAATAAACTGGATTTTAGCGAAACCAAAAATATTAGAATCTATTTGAAGATATCTTTCCAACGAACCTGAAAAATCAAAATTTCATAGCGGGAATAAAAAGTTATACCCAGTTGAAAATTCAGAATATCGCAAAGGAAAATATAGCCCTTAAAAATGGAAATTTTGCAAACAACCTCCGTTTTCGATGAAACCACTCTTGTTGGATCTCGGATGTCAAATTATTGCTAGATTCCAAAATTCATAATTTTTGAAATTAATATGTGAGCGTGGCAAAGGAAAACGTGTTTTGACAGTTTTAGTCAATTTGGATCGATCAGAAAATGGCCATTTTTCAAACGGTCCTCAAATTTGACGAAATTAGTATTGTTAGGACCGTACTGTCAAAACATAGCTAGATTTATTTTTTTGGAATTTTTAGAGTCCGTATGTGACCCTGGTAAATTAAAATGTATGTTCAAATTCAATATATACTGATTTATATTTTGAATTTGAGAAAAACTGATGGAAACAGCTGAACCGGCTTATAAGACATATCCCATTGTGTTCATAATGGGGGTAGTTAGCTAGGGGTGGCAGTCGTTGTGTTGGATTTAGAAGTCGAATATGGAATCCACTTTTTGGAATTTAATTTAAATAAATAATATAATAATTTATGTTTATAACCATCCCTTCATAACCCTAACCCCCCAAATTCATTTCCTCGTTCAGAACCCGTTCATCCCCTTCCTCAAATCACACCGCCGCTTCCTCAATGGCCACTGCGTCGTTCCGCGATCCCCCCTATCACCTCCGAAGATGGCGCACCCTCCCCCTAGCTCCCCTCTCCTCTCGTGCCCTTTCTCCTCTAAACCCCTCCCCCTCCAAAAATGAACAGAAACCGCCATGGCCACCGCCTCCGCCCGCAGTCAACCGCCGACACCTCTAGGACCCCACCGCGCCACATCCTGCCTTCCAGACCCCGGCGCTTCTTCCCCAATCCCCAAAATCCCAAAAAAAAATGAGTTTTTACTTATTTTTATTTAAAATAATTAGTTTTAAAAATTAGTTTTGATATATAGGATGAGGTTAAAAATAGGATCTTTATGTAGACAACATGGAATAAATATATGATTTTTATTTATATAAACACAATATAAAGATGTGATTTTTATTTATATGAACGACGTATAAAGGTGTGATATTTTATATGAATGACATTACATAAAGGTGTGATTTTTAATCATAGGAAGATTATATTTTAATCATAGGAAGATTATATTTTTAATCATAGAAAGATTGGATTTTTAATTATAAAAGATTTGACTTTTGATTATAAAAAGATATAAATTTTAATTATATAAAATTATGGTTTTATATATATAGAAGTAATATAAAAATATGATTTTTATTTATATGAAGTGGCGAGAAAAATATGATTTTTCATAATATAAAGATTCGATTTTTATATATGTTATAGCGAAAAAAATTGATTTTTATAAATATAACGAAGTGATAAAAATGTGATTTTTATCCATGTAGCGATGAAATAAAAATGTGATTTTTATTTATGAACAGCGTGGAAAGATGGCATTGGAAAGTCGGGTAAGTCCAAACCATCATCCGCTAAAGAATGACGGAGTGGATCCCAAAGGTGAGAACTTCTCACTTTAATTTTATTTTCTAGTTAAAATATATAGTAGGATGTAGAATGTGCTTAGCAGCACCCGACACCCGTCGTCCATAGACCTTGGATGACTTGTTTGTTTGATTGTGTTGTGAAAATTGTTTGTGATGTGAAATGGACTGTATAAAATATTCATGTGTTGAAATAAAATATTTTGTAGTTAAAAATATAATTTTTAACGTGTATATGAATAAAATAAATATTCATAAACAAATCGGACGATTTGTTTATGTACACACATTTGACTGATATTGATTAGGACGATAAATTTTACACATCGCCCAACTGCACAAATAAAATTATTTATTTGTTGATTGAAACCCCACACGGGTATTGGGATGATATTGGACATAAACTAATCCCAATATTTAGTTGTATGTTAATCGATTGGTTGACAAGCTGTGTAAGCGTTGAATATTTATATTTGATGCTTATGTAGTGTAGAATGCACTCTGGATGATGGTTGACTGTGTTTGATTGTTGTTGTATACATGTGTGTATGTAATCCATATAAATAACATTATATGGTAGTTGACTGTGTCTGATTCCAGTTCAGAAAGATTAAATAGTTTAAAATAATGAATATTTTAAAATAATATTCAAAAAGATCAAAATCTGATTTTGATGTCCGATTTGGGATGGACACGGATATATTTAAATATATAAAGCCATGTTGATTTGATTAACGCTATTTGGACGGGAACGATATTTATATCGATTTTATTCATTTTTATAATGAATATCGAAAAGGAAATGATTTCGAAATCTAATGTTTTGAAAATACAATGATTTATATATCAATGATATGGAATATTCAATTTTGATTTGAAATTGAATATAAAGTTGAAATCGTTTTGAAAATGAATTTAAAACGATTTATAAAATACGTTTTAAATGGAAATCGACGAAATATATAATATATATATATAAATATATAATGGCCTGAATAGAACGCGCTGCGCCACGGCAGTTCATGAATTTCGACCATTAACTTCGAATGGACATTACGGGAGATCCAACCGTCGGATTCTCCTAAAACTAGAACCGTTGGGTTCGTATCGAAAAGAGATTTCCAAATAATATTAGAGATTTGAAATCTAACGGTTGGATTTGGAATTATGTCCAAATCAAATTTGGAAAAGACTGCTGTAAGTGCAATTCGATGGCCGTTTATGAAAATCAATTGTACGGGCCTTAATAAAATTATTAAAAATATCAGTAATAAGTGTAAAATCATAAGAAATGATTTGTAAAGAATTGGGATGAAAAATTCCATATTTGAATAGATAAAAATATATTTTTATTGAAATGAACTAGTTATGAACTAGAATTATAAATCCGATATTTTTAAATAAATGAATTGGATTTGGAATGGTTTTAAAAATAACCAGATTTACCAATATATGAATTGGAATGGATTTGAATTGAAATTATCTTTGGAATATTTCGATATTGAATTCCATGATTATACAAATGTTGTGGAGGAATTTGGAAGATATATATATATATATATATATATATATATCGTTATTCCAATACGATATTTGTTGATTTCAGAATTTGATATTGAATATAAGCCGATATATTTTCTATTCAGAGCCTTGTATTTAATATCAAATGGGAATTGGGTTTGTCATGAATGGCGTCTTCAATAACACTGTTCTTAAACCCAGTTGAGAAAAGATTAAATCTTTTTATTTAGATTTAATGAAGTATACCAATTAATTAATATTTATTTGGAATTGAATTGGAATTGATTTTTGGGTTTATTGTGAATGGTGTTTTAAATAACACTTGTTCTTTAACCCGATTAAAAATGGAATGTGAATTAGGTTTATTGTGAACGGTGTTTTTAACGACATTCGTTCTTTAACCCAATTTACAGTGAAATGTGATTTGGAATTTATAAATTTATTAAGATTTAATGGGAATTTTCCAAAGTAAAGTTTTCCAATTTAACATATTAAATTGGAATTGAATGGAATTCGATTGATAATAATAGAAGTGAACTTCTGTGGAGGAAGACTGTTAGTACATAGTGAATGTAAAAGGCTTTGTCGTTATTCCATTTATATTATTGGTCGGATACTGAAATTGATATCAATTATATATTGATTTGTTTTTCCATAAATATTCCATAATTAATGGAAGGGATTTTGGTTTATCGTGAACTGTGTTTTAAATGACATTAGTTCTTTAATACAGTTAAAGGCAGGATTATATGGCTGTCATTGTATTTCGAACTGTATGGTTGATCTCTGCTAAATATATATCTGTTTGGTGGCGGAGAATTTATTCTCTTGCTCAACACCCTTCTTTGAGACATACGAGCTCAGATGTTATATATCGGCAGAAATCAATAGTACGGTGTAGATTGTCGATGCGACATGTTTGTGTTTCCAAAGTTAAATAATCATTAACATTGATTTTTCGGAAGATTAAAACTAAGTGGATTATTAATGAATCTTTAATTAGGTTGAAATGTGAATTGATAATTCAAATTATCAAATTTGAGAAATGATCGAGAGTGGAGTTTCACCAGTTTTGCTTCGAGCGATAGTTAAATCTTTAACTTGATTTGAACGTGAAATAGTAATTAATATTTACCAATAACACCGTGGTGTTAGATATGCAGTAGTACCAGTTTTGCGCCATGGGATGTATAGGTTGGGATTAGGAAATAAAATAAATGATTACTTCGGTGTGGTTCGCTAATCCTGACTAGTATGGATAAACCATAATATGATTTGAATTGATATTCAAAGGAAGATTAAAGAATAAATTTTAAAGAATTTATCTTTGATAAAATTAATGGGAACAAATATCTAACAATGTGAATATTTAAATAAAAGAATATTCAGAATTGGAATGAGGCGTATGTTGTGTTTTTATAACACTTGTTTAATATATACGCGAGTCATTCAGAAAGGCCGGGTTTATACCGATTCTGAATAACTGATTCGACGATAAGTCGACAATGAAGACGGTGGTTGAAGAACGGAGGTCTTCACATCGTTTGGATGATTACTGATGTCTTGATTGGGCTGTACACCCAAGACGAGGTAATAAGTGGTGATCGTCCAGACGTACTTAAAAATCAACGGATATGCGAGGACGTCTCTCCTGTATTGGACATACGGGACGAGCAATAAGGTGCCTCCGGTTTCGTTCAGACCCAGAACGGACTTGTAAATGGATTATGTGTCTGACATTGGATTTTATTCTGTGTTGATTGATTTCTATTAAATATATAACTGTTTGGCGGCGGAGAATTTAACCTCTTGCTTAACGCTCTTCTCTGAGACGTACGAGCTTAGAGGTTATATATCGATAGATATCAGTCGCATGGCATGAATTGCCTGTGTGGCATGATGAGATGAAGTGATCAAGGCTTTTGTTGAAAAGCAAAGTCTTGTGGTTGATGATCAAAGCATGGCTTTAATAAAGCATAGCTTTGTGTATTGCGTTAATTTGCGAGCCTCACACCTCGGTATGAGTTGAAAACGGGATAAGGACCGTTGGGAGAACACGACGTTTCTTTCTTGCTATGAGTGGTGTCAGCGTTTTACTAGCCCTGACATTGTTGATTATTATACCTTTATGGATGTTGGAATGCAAGGCGCCTCGGATATATCGATCTCTTCGGGGCCGACGAATAGATCTCATAGGACCGGGAAATGTGTGTTCAGGAATAACTAATCCTCAAACGTAAGGGAGGGCCGGCCCAGCCAATTCCAAGGGTTCTCTACGGGGAATCCTGAGGCATTTGCTAGAGTGTCTCAAAGCCGGCGAGGAGTATATCCCTTGCCTCGACTCATGACGGAAATCCAATTTCCAATACGTGACATTTCAGTTTTGATTGTAGAGCCTAGTATGGCGACATAGTGGTATGGGGCACTATGCCGTCTATGATTGATACATTTATATTTGAAGTTGATTTCTTCACTTACAATAATAATAAAAGATTAAATTTCACGTATCAAGCATTATTTGGCTATTATAAGGTAAAACCCTATCCTCCGGCTTGCGTTGCATTGTGTGATGGGACCTGGGTCTTATAATAGCTTCATTGTTCTTTATTTAGCATTGCGCTATTTGTTTTATGCATGGGTGTTCTTGGGAGGAAACCCCTTCCGTGTTATACGGCGTGGTCCCTTGATTTACCGAACTTTAAAATAAAGATTAATAACTGTTTTAGTGCTCACACCAGTCACATGACTGACCTGGAGTTTATTGTTTTAACCTAAACTCTACGTGCCCCTATTTCCACACGGGCAGCTAGTAGTTTTGATTTTGCAGATTTATATTCACAGATCCTGGTTTACAGCTGGAATGATATTCAGAAAGCTCTGTATCCGTGTATCTCTTTCAGTTGTGTTATGTATTATTTTCCGCTGCTATGTAATGTATCTAAATCGCTGATATTTTTCTGATGTATAATATTTATTCATACTCTATATATTCTTGTACTCTGATGTAAATTGTTGTAATATGCAATGAAATGTTCTTCTGTTTGTATCCCAATGTGGCTTGTTCTTAACTCAACCCTGGCTTTCCTTTACGGGTAAGTTCGGGTCATTTACATTTGGTATCAGAGCTTTGGTTTACAGAGATCGAGAACAAGACACATTAGAACCAAACGAAAGAATTCATCAGAGATTGGATTAGTAATATCCAATGAGAATGACTCGTTAAAGATAGGATCAGTAGTATCTAGAACGAGTGTGAAGAGTAGTGTTTTTAAAATAAAAATGAAAACAATTTTTGTTTTGAAAATTTAAACCATATACGTATTTTAATATTTTATTTGTATTGAATTTGGACAATCCAATATATTAAGATTTTGCATATATGCCTTGCAAACATGTATTCGAAGTTATAATATACTGGATAGATATAGAACCACACTCTATTCGCCCGGAGATGATTCTGATGATGTCGCAGCGTCATCAGCATTTGTGTTCGAGTTTCGAAAATGGGATATCTATATGATTCCAATTGACTGGTGTGAGAACCAAAACTAGATAGGGTCTATTGTTGTGAATTTGAATCAAAAACATGATTTTTTGTATATATATATATATATCAAAGTTATGCATTTGAAAAAGTTAATCCATTAATTGATTCATGATTGTGTTGTATGATTATTCATTTAAACCAACATATAGATGTGTGGTAAATTTGGGCCAAATTAAACCAAATATTGAACTGCATTGAAAATTGTTTGGAAATGCATGCATGTACATGTATGTATATACATTGAACAAGTCATGGAAAGGAGCCTAGAGAAGAGGAATAAAATTGTATTCCCGACAAATAGGTACATGTTTACTAATTTCTTGGGTTTGGATGATTATATGATCCGATTGGCTAGCCGCTTGGCTTTTTCTTTTTCTTTTTGAGATGAGAGGGCCTGTGTGGCGGTTTGGGGATTTTCCCGGTGCTCTCGTACAAAGGAGGTTATGGTGAAATTTTTCGAAAATTTAGGATGTTAGCCAAATTTTTGAAGAATTGGAAAGTTATTAGAAACTGAAAAGTTAAAGAACTTAAGCCATAATAAAAACTGAAAGTTGAGTTGATTAGTTAAACAACTTTCAGCTCCGTTCCTTTTCGAGGACGAAAAGATTTTAAGTGGGGGAGATTGTAACAACCCAGAAAATCAGAACCAATTTAAAAATTTTATTTTGGCAATTTTGATGAATTTTGAATATTTAAAATGAATTATTTTAGATAATAACGACGAGAAATTTATTTTGAATAGAATTAAAATGGAAATATTTATTTTGAATCGCAGTTAGAATATAAATATTTATTTTAATTATAAAAGGAAATGGAAATGGTTCGGTAGTTTGAAAATTAGATTTCAAATTTCAAATGAATGTACATGATTCAACATAAACCGGATTTTAGCGAAATCAAAAATATTAGAATCTATTTGAAGATATCTTTCCAACGAACCCGAAAAATCAAAATTTCATAGCGGGAATAAAAAGTTATACCCAGTTGAAAATCAGAATAGTCGCTATGGAAAATATAGCCCTTAAAAATGAAATTTTGCAAATGACCTCCGTTTTGACGAAACCACTTACGTTGTATTCGGGATGTCAAATTATTGCTAGATTCCAAGATTCATAATTTTTGGAACTAATATGTGAGCGTGGCGAAGGAAAACATGTTTTGACTGTTTTAGGCAATTTGGATCGACCAGAAAATGGTCATTTTTCAAACGGTCTTCAAATTTGACGCAATAAGTTTTTTTAGGACCGTATCGTCAAAACATAGCCAGATTTATTTTTTTGGAATTTTTAGACTCCATTTGTGACCCTGGTAAATTTAAATGTACGTTCAAATTCAATATATCCTGATTTATATTTTGAATTTGAGAAAAATTGATCGAAACAGGCGAACCGGCTTACGAAACATATCCCGTTATATTTGTAATGGGGGTAACTGGGGGCGGCAGTCGTTGGGTTGGATTTAGAGGTCGAATATGGAATCCACTTTTTGGAATTTAATTGAAATAAATAATGTAATAATTTAGATTTATAACCTTCCCTTCATAACCCTAACTCCCAAATTCATTTCCTCATTCAAAACCCATTCATCCCCTTCCTAAAATCATGTCGCCGCTTCCTTAGTGGCCACCACGCCTGGCCGTGATCCCCCCATCACCTCCGAAGATGGCGCACCCTACCCCTAGCTCCCCTTTCCTCTCGCGCCCTTTCTCCTCTAAACCCCTCCCCCCTACAAAAACGAATGGAAACCGCCATGGCCGCCGCCTCCACCTGCAGTCAACTGGCGACACCTCTGGGACCCCGCCGTGCCACCTTCTACCTTGCAGACCCCGGCGCTTCTTCCCCAATCCCCAAAATTCAAAAAAAAGTGAGTTTTTACTTATTTTTGTTTGAAATAATTAGTTTTAAAAATCAGTTTTTATACATAGGATGAGGTAAAAATAGGATTTTTATGTAGACAACATGGGAATAAATATATGATTTTTATTTGTATGAACACAATATAAAGATGTGATTTTTATTTATATGAACGACGTATAAAGGTGTGATAATTTATATGATTGACATTACCTAAAGGTACGATTTTTAATCATAGGAAGATTATATTTTTAATCATAGGAAGATTATATTTTTAATCATAGAAAGATTGGATTATTAATTATAATAGATTTGACTTTTGATTATAAAAAGATATAAATATTAATTATACAAAAATTATGGTTTTATATATATAGAAGTAATATAAAAATATGGTTTTTATTTATATGAAGTGGCAAGAAAAATATCATTTTTCATAATATAAAGATTCAATTTTTATATATGTTGTAGCGAAAAAATTTGATTTTTATAAATATAACGAAGTGATAAAAATGTGATCGATGAAATAAAAATGTGATTTTTATTTATGAACAGCGTGGAAAGATGGCATTGGAAAATCAGGTAAGTCCAAACCATCGTCCGCTAAAGAATGACAGAGTGGATTCCAAAGGTGAGAACTTCTCACTTTAATTTTATTTTCTGGTTAAAATATATACTAGGATGCAGACGGTGCTTAGCAGCACTCGACACCTATCGTCCATAGACCATGGACGACTTGTTTGTTTGATTATGTTGTGAAAATTGTTTGTGATGTGAAATGGACTGTATAAAATATTCATGTGTTGAAATAAAATATTTTGTAGTTAAGAATATAATTTTTAACGTGTACATGAATAAAATAAATATTCATAAACAAATCGGACATTTTGTTTATGTACACACATTTGAATAATATTGAATGGGACGATAAATTTTACACATCGCCAAACTGCACAAATAAAATTAATTATTTGTTGATTGAAACCCCACACGGGTACTGGGATGATATTGGACAAACACTAATCCCAATATTTTGTTGTATGTCAATCGATTGGTTGACTAGCTGTGTAAGTGTTTAATATTTATATTTAATGCTTATGCAGTGTAGAATGCACTCCGGATAATGGTTGACTATGTTTGATTGTTGTTGTATACATGTGTGTATGAAATCCATATAAATAACATTATACGGTAATTGACTATGTCTGATTCCAGCTAAAAATATTTCGATATTGGATTCCATGATTATACTGATGTTGTGGAGGAATTTGGAAGATATATATATATATATATATATCATTATTCCAATACGATATTTGCTGATTTCAGAATTTGATATTGAATATAAGCCGATATATTTTCTATTCAGAGCCTTGTATTTATTATCAAATGGGATTTGGGTTTGTCGTGAATGGTGTCTTCATTAACACTGTTCTTAAACCCAGTTGAGAAAAGATTAAATCTTTTTATTTAGATTTAATGAAGTATACCAATTAATTAATATTTAATTGGAATTGAATTGGAATTGATTTTTGGGTTTATTGTGAACGGTGTTTTAAATAACACTTGTTCTTTAACCCGATTAAAAATGGAATGTGAATTGGGTTTATTGTGAATGGTGTTTTTAACGACATTCGTACTTTAACCCGATTTACAGTGAAATGTGATTTGGAATTTAAAAATCTTTTTATTAAGATTTAATGTGAATTTTCCAAAGTAAAGTTTTCCTATTTAATATGTTAAACTAAAATTGAATGGAATTCGATTGATAATAATCGAAGTGAACTTCTGTGGAGGAAGACTGTTAATACATATGGAATGTAAAAGGCTTTGCTGTTATTTCATTTATATTATTGGTCGGATACAGAATTTGATGTTGATTATATATTGATTTGTTTTTCCGTGAAGATTCCAAAATTAATGGAAGGGAATTGGGTTTATCGTGAACTGTGTTTTAAATGACATTAGTTCTTTAACCCAGTTAAAGGTAGGATTATATGTCTGTCATTGTATTTTGAACTGTATGGTTGATCTCTGCTAAATATATATCAATTTGGTGACGGAGAATTTATTCTCTTGCTTAACACCCTTCTCTGAGACGTACGAGCTAAGAGGTTATATATCGGTAGAAATCAATAGTACAATGTAGATTGCTGATGCGACATGTTTGTGTTTCCAAAGTTAAATAATCATTAACATTGATTTTGGGGAAGATTAAAACTAAGTGGAGTTTTAATGAATCTTTTATTAGGTTGAAATGTGAATTGATAATTTAAATTATCAAATTTGGGAAATGATCAAGAGTGGAGTATCATCAGTTTTGCTCCGAGTGATAGTTAAATCTTTAACTAGATTTGAACATGAAATGGTAATTAATATTTACCGATAACACCGTGGTGTTAGATATGGAGTATTACCAGTTTTTCTCCATGGGATGAATAGGTTGGGATTGGGAAATAAAACAAATGATTACTTCGGTGTGGTTCGCTAATCCCGACTAGTTTGGATAAACCATAATATGGTTTGAATTGATATTCAAAGGAAGATTAATGAATAAATTTTAAAGAATTTATCTTTGATAAAATTAATGGAACAAATCCCTAAAGATGTGAATATTTAAATAAAAGAATATTCAAAATTGGATTGAGGCATATGTTTGTGTTTTTATAACACTTTTTTAATATATACGCGAGTTATTCAGAAAGGCCGGGTTTATACCCATTTTGAATAACTGATTCGACAATAAGTCGACGATGAAGACGGTGGTTGAAGACCAGAGGTCTTCACATCAATTGGATGATTACTGATGTCTTGATTGGGCTATACACCCAAGACGAGGTAATAAGTGGACGAGGAATATGGTGCCTCCGGTTTTGTTTAGACCCAGAACGGACTTGTAAATGGATTGTGTGTCTGACATTGGATTTTATTCTGTGTTGATTGATTTCTATTAAATATATATTTGTTTAGCGGCGGAGAATTTATTCTCTTGCTTAACGCTCTTCTCTGAGATGTACGAGCTTAGAGGTTATATATCGATAGATATCAGTCGCATGGCATAAATTGCCTATGTGGCATGCTGAGATGAAGCGATCAAGGCTTTTGTTGAAAAGCAAAGTCTTGTGGTTGATGATCAAAGCACGAATTTAATAAAGCATAACTTTGTGTATTGCGTTAATTTGCGAGCCTCATACCTCGGTATGAGTTAAAAATGGGATAAGGACCGTTGGGAGAACACGATGCTTCTTTCTAGCTATGGGTGGTGTCAGCGTTTTATTAGCCCTGACATTGTTGATTATTATACCTTTGTGGATGTTGGAATGCGAGGCACCTCGAATATATCAGTCTCTTCAGAGTCGATGGATAGGTCTGATAGGACCCGGAAATGTGTGTTTAGGAATAACTAATCCTCAAATGTAAGGGAGGACCTGCCCAACCGATTCCAAGGGTTCTCTACGGGGAATCCTGAGGCATTTTCTCGAGTGTCCCAATGTGGCTTGTTCTCAACTCAATCCGGGCTTTCCTTTATGGGGAAGTTCGGGTCGTTTACATTTGGTATCAAAGCTTTGGTTTACAGAGCTCGAGAACAAGACACATTAGAACCAAATGAAAGAATTCATCAGAGATTGGATTAGTAATATCCAATGTGAATGACTCGTTAGAGATAGGATCAGTAGTATCTAGAACGAGTGTGAAGAGTAGTGTTTTTAAAATAAAAATGAAAACAATATTTGTTTTGAAAATTTAAACCATATACGTATTTGAATATTTTATTTGTATTGAATTTGGACAATCCAATATATAAAGATTTTGCATATACGCCTTGCAAACATGTATTCAAAGTTTTAATATACTGGATAGATACAGAATCACACTCTAGTCGCCCAGAGATGATTCTGATGATGTCGCGGCATCATCACCATTTGTGTTCGAGTTTCGAAAGTGGGATATCTATATGATTCTGATTGACTGGTGTGAGAACCAAAACTAGATATAAATTTAGTGGAAGAAAATATTGTGGGGGAGCAATATATTGAGGGGGAGCAATATAATATTATACATTTATATAATCGTATAGTTGTCATCATCAAAACGGGAAAGAAAGTAGAAAACATAGTTTCAATTTTTTGTTGATAGCAACAATACGACATTTGCTACTAACGTATTTGTTGAGTTATTTCTGATGCAGCAGAAATTCGATGGAATATAAATTTTACGTGTACTGCTGCAGTGTCTGAGAAAGGAGAAAAAAGAAAAAGAAAAGGTTCAAAAGAATAAAACATGTGGAACATGGAACGTGAAGGGAATCGAGACAAAAATATTTATATTTTAAATATGGCAATTAATAATAATCCAAGCATGTGCTTATTAGCCAAAGATAATGATCCTTGGTTATGGCATAAACGATTTTGCCATATTAACTTTAAAACAATAAACAAATTACTAAAAATGATCTTGTAAAAGGATTACCCAAAATAAAATTCAAAACTGAAAATTTATGTGATGCTTTTCAACTTGGAAAGTTAACCAAATCCTCTTTTAAATCTAAAAAGGTCATATCAACATTACAACCATTTGAGTTACTTCACATGGATTTATTCGGACCAACTCAAGTTCAGTCCATCAATCATAGTAGATACATGTTTGTAATTATTGATGATTTTTCAAGTTACACTTGGACTTTTTTTTAAAGAATAAAAGTGATACTTTTGATATTTTTAAGAATTTCGTTAAACAAATTCAAAATTTATTGGATTTAAAAATAAAGAATATACGAAGTGATCATGAAGGAGAATTTGAAAATGAAAATTTTGATTTATTTTGTCAAAAGAAAGGAATCTTTCATAATTTTTCATTTCCTAGAACTCCACAAAAAAATGGAGTTGTGGAACATAAGAACAGAACTTTACAAGAATGTGCGAGAACACTATTAAATGGAAGTACACTACCAAAACATTTTTGGACTAAAGCAGTCGCAATGGCTCGTTATGTTTTGAATCGAGTTTCCATTCGACCTCTTACTAAAAATACTCCATACGAGCTTTTTACTGGTAGAAAACCAAATACATCTTATTTTAAAGTTTTTGGATCAGAATGTTTTATTTTAAATACAAAAGACCGACTTGGAAATTTTGATTCAAAATCCGACGAAGGAATATTCTTGGGATATTCTGAGCGTAGCAAAGCTTATCGTATTTTCAGTAAAAGAAGTAGTAAAATAGAAGAATCACTTCATATTTCATTTGACGAAAATTTTATTCAAAATTCCTTAAAACAAAAATTATAACAAATAACTCTTCTCACAACGATGATCTAAAAATATATAGAGAAGATGAAAACATTGTTCATAACAACATAGAGAATAATACTACTGCAACTCAAGATAATATCAATAATCAAAATACTCCTGTAAACAAAGTCAGATCTCCACCACGAATATTACGAGATCATCCAACGCAAAATATTATTCGAGCAATAACTTCAAACATTACAACAAGAAGTCAACTTAATTTGGTAAGTAATGTAGCCTTCTTATTAAATATCGAACCCAAAAATCCTGAAGAAGCATCTACAGATGAAAATTGGATAATTTCCATGCAAGAAGAATTAAACCAGTTTGAATGTAATGAAGTCTGGGAATTAGTTCCAAGACCAAGTGATCAAACTATTATTGGAACAAGATGGGTTTACAAAAATAATGCAGATGTATTGAGATATATCACTAGAAATAAAGCTAGACTTGTTGCACAAGGTTACAATCAAGAAGAAGGTATAGATTATGAAGAAACATTTGCTCCGGTTGCACGACTAGAAGAAATTCGAATATTATTAGCATACGCTTGTCATCATAACTTTAAACTAAATTAGATGGATGTTAAAAGTGCTTTCTTAAATGGCTACATTAAAGAACGAGTATATGTTGAACAACCTCCACTATTCGCTCATGAAAAATATATTGATCGTGTTTATAAACTGAAAAAGGCATTATATGGTTTGAAACAAGCACCTCGTGCTTGGTATGAATGTCCCAAAACTTACCTATTAGATTCAGGATTTCAAACTGGAAAGGTTGATCAAACACTATTTATCAAGAAAGACCATAAAGATATTGTAATAGTTCAAATATATGTAGATGACATTATCGTTGGATCAATAAACGATCAAGTATGTCAAGAATGTTCAAAAATAATGACCAATGAATTTGAAATGTCACATATGGGAGAACTTTCTTACTTTTTGGGATTACAAGTTAATCAATTTCCAGATGGAATTTTCATTAATCAAGAAAAATATTGTACTAATTTAATAAAACGTTTTGGAATGGAAAACATGTCAAGTAAACCTACGCCATGAGTACATCGACACATTTAGATAAAGATGAAAGTGGTAAAATGTCGATCAAAAGTTATATCGAAGCATGATAGGTTCACTTTTGCATTAAACTGCAAGTAGATCGAATAATATGATGAGTGTTTGCTTATGTTCTCGATGTCAAGATAATCCAAAAGAGTCACATTTAAGAGCAGTTAAACGAATATTATGATACTTAAATAGTACCAAAGATTTTGGACTCTTCTATCCAAAAGACTATTCCTTTGAATTAGTTTCATATAGCGATGCTGCTTTTGGAGGATCACGAACAGATCATAAGAGTACAAGTGGAACATGTCACTTTATTGGTAAATCTCTTATATCTTGGTTTAGAAAGAAACAAAATTGTGTTTCATTATCAACATGCAAAGATAAGTACATATTTGTTACACTAGCTTGTGCTCAGGTATTACATATGCAGCAAACACTAAAAGACTTCAATGTAAATTTGTCAAATTCCATAATCTACTGTGACAATACAAGAGCAATAAATTTATCTAAGAATCCGGTAAACTATTCCAGAACTAAACACATTGATATTAGACATCACTTCTTGAGAGATAATATTGAAAAACAAACAATTAATTTAGAATTTGTTAACTCAGAAAATCAAATTGTTGATATCTTTACAATACGCCTTTTAGAGAATTCTTTTATTAAACTCCGACGAGAGTTAGGAATTGTATCATTCAAAGATCTCTAAAAAGTTCTTCGATTATCATGTGCTTATAATATCTTAATCTCTTTTTGATCGATGACAAAGGGGGAGAAATATCTCTCATGATGATACCATTTTTATGTTTCCATGTTATTATACTCTTATATTTTTCACACTATTGGAAAATTGTGCTAACATTTGTGAATGTTGGAATCAAATGGTAAGGAAATAAGATTATGAACTAACAAATTTGTGCAGAAATTCGGGGGCAGCTATACATTCAGGAGAAGAAAATCCAAAGTGTTGTCATCAATCAAAAAGGGGGAGAATGTTGAATAACAAGATTTTGATCGATGACAACGAATGAAGCTACTATGAGAATCGAATCATAAAGATATGGTTTATATATACATATATACATTGAGTCATGTTAGAATTATGTTAAAATCTATCCTCATGTATACACTAATGTGCTAATCAAAGTTATATATATATATATATGTTTTTAAACCTTCAAAAGCCAGATATGTGTAGAAACTGGCGTACCAGTCGACTGGTAGGATATGGACCAATCGACTGGTCAAGTTGTTTCTGCATATAACGGCTAGTTTTGATAAAAATTTATTATACAATTTAATTTTACTAGTCAACTGATGATTTTTAACCAGTCGACTGATTCGACCCCGAAACTATTTTGTGAAGAGTCACCATCCTTCATGAAGAGATTCCTCTTCATTAATCAAAGGAAATGGACATAACTTTTTATAGAAATTATTCATGAAGGAATGCTACTCTTATACTACTATATAAACAAGTTCAGTCATGTTTTACAATCACCGATTTATACTGATTTTTCTAATCATCATTCTATTCTCTCCATTTATATTCTTTGAAATTAAAAGCTCTCCAATTCAAATACTTGTTGAATCCTTGAATTAATTTAATATCATTTGATTCGACAAGCAATCTTCTTCCTTAAATATCCGCATTCAAATCATATGCTCGAGGACTAGATTATAGGAAGG
The DNA here is from genome assembly GCA_030737875.1 of Allium sativum. NCBI lineage: Eukaryota > Viridiplantae > Streptophyta > Magnoliopsida > Asparagales > Amaryllidaceae > Allium > Allium sativum. Next base: position 837,524,740 of record CM060916.1, read on the forward strand.
GTGTACTTAAACCGTTGACTATCGTGTTGATCAAAGAACGCAAAGCAGAAGTCAAAACAATTGTAATTGTTGAAGTCTTATGTAGTTGCTCAGGAGAGAGGCATCTTTGTTGGGGCTCGGGTGTGCTGACCTATTCCTCCGGGTTCAGAGAGGGCGTTGTTAGTGAATTCCGAAGAGGAGCTTCAGGACTGGACGTAGGGCGGGAAGTCCGAATCAGTATAAAAATTCCTGGTATCACTTTACTTTATTTTCCGGATTCACTTTGTTTGTGACATATCTCGGTAACTTAGATTTTATTTGCATTGCATATTACTTAGTTAGCATATCATATAGATTTCCACTATATGCATATAGATCCTTTAAGTCGCACACATCGACTTTTCAATAACAGATGTCCGGAGCCAACTCAGATTCAGGGTATTTAACAGAGAAGACCAGAAACCCATTTCTGGCAATTATTTTTGTTTCTCTCTTTGGGTTTGATTTAGGAAGAAGAGGGTGTACATGCTTTTTGAGCCGCTCCCTGGGCTTTTGGCTGTCAAAAAAGAGGATATACGTACTTTGTTGGCCATTCTCTGGGCCTGTCCGTCCGGTGCGCTTGGCTAGCTTATCCACAAGCAGGGCCCAAGGAATTACCCAACCTCCCTCCAGGAGGCGCCTTACTCCAGCCATTGCAGGCGATGATAAGGGATTAGATGATTAAACCAGGCCATCGTAGACGAAGAACTAAGCCTTACTCTTTTGATGCTCTACCATGGCCATCGTAGGCGGTGATAGAGGCTTATACTCCACCCCTCTCAAAGGGATGCCTTATCTCGGCCATCATAGGCGATGATAAGGGTTTGCTCTCCCTTCTGTGGGTAACGCAGAACATAAGCAGTGGTAGGATGCGCTCTTATGCGAGCAGAGTTAGGGCATGCTTAGTTCATATAAGGGACAGGGTGTACTCTTCTACGAGAAGAGGCACGACGTGCTAATTAGATAGAAAGACCAAGATTTTTGGATGATTTATTTTAAATGTTTAATATGGTTTAAATATTGAGTTGATAACATAAATCGATTTTTATGTTATCATTTTAATAATCGAAATATGATTTATTTCGAATATATATCATTTTCGTAATACAAGAATCTGAAATAATTAAATTTGAAATTAAAATGGAGTAAAAATGATTCAAATGATTAATATAAATTCTATTTGAATAGGAACGATAACGATAATAGTTTATTACTGAGGAATTTATTTTTTATGAATTTAAATTATATTATATTGATTTAATATTATTATTATATATATATATATATTCAAATTAATTTTAGAATCTATTTTGTTGAGTTCAGAGTAGCGTTATAACATTGAAATATCGATACTCACGTTAAAATAGTGGTTCGTGAGTTCAAGTTGTGAACCCCGAGATATTTTTAGTGGATAAGCTTAAAATAAAATCGATATCGTTTTAAATAAACTAAAAATCTCTTTATCTCAAATCATATAAAATTATAAATCAAATCGCATTTAAAACCATGTACTTATCCTACCCTAACCTATCTCCTAGAATGTTCTAACACAAATTTCCTTAATGGTTAAGTACTCATCTTCTATAAATCATGACAGCCCCCCCCCCACTGATTCTTTTCATTTCATTCCTCAGAAAATTCAGTGCTGAATTCTTCCTTTCTTCCTTTAAATTCATTCTCTAGACAACGTTCTAAAATGTCGCTCCTCATATTTTTGCAGATCGACCATTTATAATTTTCCCTTTAAACCATTTTAGAAATCGCACCCTCTCTTTTCATTTCATCTTCAGTGAAATCGAACCTGTATCTAAAAATATAAAAATAAAAAAAAAGTCGAAATCGAAATCGATTCTGAATCTGGGCATGGAGGACGCGAGCAAGGAGGACGCAAGTAGTGCAAAGACGTCGCGATTTTGGTTGGAGGGGGAAGCTCAGATGTCTAGGGTTATCGTTCATTGTTTATGCAGGAGGGTTTGGGTAAAATAGGTGCGAGCGTTGAATGGTTTAAGATGGGCGGTGATTGGTGTTTTTGTGAAGTCGCGATGGGGTTTTGGTGCTTATGATCGAACTAGGTGAATTAGGGGATCGACAGTGGAGATTCGGGGAGTTTGTTCAATGTTGTGAGGATGGTGGTGATTGATGGAGCACACCGCTTTTCAGAAGAAGATCATTACTGGTAACTGAAGTTGCGATGGGTTTTGGAGTTTTGAATTTGAAGTTTATTTTTCAGAGATACTCACGGCTTAGGAGTTGGCTAAAGTGGTAGGGGTTCTGGTGCGAGGTCAACAGGTAAGAGATGGAATTGAAACAATGCGCAGTTGGAGATGGAATTGAAATAGTGCACAACTTTAGAGATGGAGAGCAGGGATGGGTTCGAAGTAGATACTGGGCGTGTGGATTGGATGGGTCGGGAGGAAGTGTAGTAGTGTTTGTCGATGGATTTATTTGGGGTAGCTTTCACTGCAAAGGAAAAGGAGAAGTCGGCATGTACAGAGTATGTGCAACAGTTGTTTATAAGAATGGTACAATGGTGCTTGATGTCGCAGTTAGAAGGAGGCGTGTGAACTGGATAAAAGCAAGGTTAGAGTGTTTAAATGGTAACTAATTTGATTTAGTAATTAAATTCATAATTTCATTTAAATTGTTCTATAGCTTAAATAATGAATGTCATTTTAAATTATACAAGATATTATCAAATGGAATCAATCGTGAAATTCATAGCCGGGAATTACATAAGCTGGAATTAAATTTGGAATCAGAATGGGTCGAATAAAAATCACGGTGAGTAATTCTCACTCGGAAATTTATTAAAATTATTTTTTTTTCTTTAAAAATAATTCGTTGGCTGCTTGGATGCATTTATAAATTTTATATCAGTTGCGGCTATTTTATGTGTGTGTGTGTGCGCGCGTGCGTGTGTATATATATATTAGTTATTTAGGATTGGTAGTTATGGTTATTATAAATATTGGTGGTTGGATATTTCCCGCAGTATCATTTGCGGATGCCCACAGTATCATTAGTGGATGACCTTATGCGCCCCACCATATATTATAGTGGATGACTTCTATACCGCGACATCCTGCCTCGAAGCAGGATGCGTATTATTTTTGTTGGATAACGTCTGTGGATGCAGGGAAACAGGTTGGAGGGATCCAACAGGATTACTCAAAAATTTATTATTGTTTGTTTTCATATATATATATATATATAATCATATATAACGTGTTAGAAACCCTTTGATTGATAATTAGGTGTTTTGGGTTCTTTATTATCACAGGGCCAAAATGTTGATTTATAAAAATATCGCGAAAAGGGATTTTGAGATTTAAAAGGGAAAAACTATTTTTTTTCTAAAATAGAATTTGAATTTCAAATGGGATGAGAAATATTAATTTGTTTTGAATAATAAAAACAAGTAAAGAAATTTATAAACGATGTTTATGAATTAAATAATGCGAGGAATTTAAGTGGATTTATAAACGGTGTTTATAACTGAAATGGAAAAATTTTCATTTGGATAATTTGGGAAGTCTAAATTCAGATGTGAATTCGGAAAGGGAAACTAAAATTATTTTCAAAGAGAAACGATAAATCTATTCTGATATTCAGAATGTGAATTGAATTAAAATAAATCCGTATGGATTTATGATCTGAATTTTATTAGATCGAATTTATTTAAATAAATATTTTTAGAAAAAATATTAGGATTGTATTAAATAGAAGTTTAAATTTTAAATATGAAGACTGATTCAATGTATGTATATATAAGTTGTAATCAATAAAATATTCCAGAATAGGAATTGGGCTTCAAATGGATTTGAAATGGAAACTTGTTTTAAATTATAAAACAAGGAAGTTAATGTTGGAGAATGGAGTTTTGATGACAAAAACCTTATTTCAATAATCATTCACTTTTTGTATAGAATATATATATATATATATATATATATATGTAGGAATTATATACAGGAAATATTACTGAAGACTGTATAGTTTTAAAGATGATAGAGATTCGAAGATCAGAGAAATTTCAAGACTCATGAGTAATCAAGATTTCAAGAGTTAGAGATTAATATAGTTATAGAGTCTAGATTTTTAAGACTCTAAATAGCACTCCATGTTCAAATTCAAAATCTAATTTTCAAATTCTGATTTTTAATTCTATCCTCAATCCTCTCTATTTTATTTTTCTATTTGTTTCTATTCTTCTTTGTTTTTCAAACTTAAGTTTCATATATTTTTATACTTTATATTTATACTTTATATAGTTTAAAACCTTATAAATTTATAAATATATTTATATAGTTTAAATTTATGCTTTCATATGTTATTCTATCATATAATATTAATTTACAACACTAGATTTTTACTCAAGAATTTCTAGAATTATTTTCATATCAAAACACTTGAAAAATGTTTTAAAGAACAAAAATATACAAGGGTATGTCAACATACCAAAAACACCATGTCGACATACAACTGTTATTTTTTCCAATTTTGAAAGGAAGTGTCTTTTCACTATTTGAAATGATTCAGAACCGTTGCAACCTTTCATACTCTATAAAAAGGGGTTAAAACCGAATTTTTTATCATCTCTTCTTCTCTAACTTCATCCTCTCTCTCTCTACACCATTATTATTAACCATTTTTATGGTTTTTACACTTATACTCTACCGAATTCAATTCTGTTTTGATCAAATTTCTTCTCTCTACATTCTCTAAATTAAGTTATACTGAAGAGTTATAGGGCTATTTGTAATTGCTTGGGTAGAGTAATCATTGTTTGTGTTGAATCAAAGAGGAATCGGTGTGTCCTTGTAGTCCTGAAATCAAGGAAATAGGAGTCGGTGTGTCCTTGTGAACCGTGAAATCAAGGAAGTAGGGATCGTTGTCTCCTTGTGAGCCGTGAAATCAAGGAGATTGTACTTGACTATTGGAAATAGTAATAAACTCTGCACAATCCAGTGTTGTGCGGGACTGGACGTAGGAGCAATCCGAACCGGTATAAAATCTGGTGTGTTCTTTCGTTTTTCGCGTCTTTATTTCTGTTTATTTTGCATTTTTGTTTAAATCTGTATCTGTGATTGTGTTTGTGGTGTTTGATTCATCCCGTAGTTCACATTAGTTTTAGATTCTGTTTAAATTATGACAAACACTATTCACCCCCCTCTAGTGTTTTCTTTTCCTTAACTACCCATTCTTTATTCCCTAACAATTGGTATCGGAGTAAGGTCTTTCAAAAAGTTCATAATCTGATTTTTGAAAATATTGTTAATGGCAACCAACACTAGTAGCAATAATAGTTCTTTTATAGAGAGTCAATCCACTGTAAGACCACCATTGTTTAATGGTAGTAATTATTCATATTGGGCAGGTAGAATGAAAATTTATTTACAATCAGTAGGATTAGACACATGGAATAGTACTCAAAATGAATATGTTGAACCCACAACTACATTTGCACAATGTACAAATGAACAAAAGGCTGCTGCATAGAGCAATTCTAAAGCCATGAATATGTTATTTTGTTCATTAGATAGGAATGAGTTTAATAGAGTATCAGTATGTAAGACTGCTTATGAAATCTGGAGAACTTTACAAGTTACTCATGAAGGAACTAGTAAAGTTAAACAGATTAAGGCATGTTAGTTAATCAATTTGAATTATTCAAAATGAACGAGAATGAGTCTATTTCAGATATGTATTGCAGATTTCAAGAGACAGTGCATTCACTAACAACACTTGGAAAAACTTATTCAGAAGTAGATCAAGTTAGAAAAATATTGAATTCACTAACTTAATAATGAGATCATAAGTCTTTGGCTATTGAAGAAGTCAATGATGTAAATGAAATGAAGATTGAAGAGTTAATCGGAAATTTGATGTCATATGAAGTCCAATTACAGAAAAGAAAAGAAAACAGGTCAACTGAAAAGAAATCTATCGTGCTGAAAGCAACAACAAATGATTCAGACTTGAGTAGTAAAGATGATAAAAAACAGCATTCATGATAAAACAGGTTAGAAGATTTCTAAAATACAGAAGGAAGGGTTATAATCAAGCAAATTCAGAAACAAGTGATGGATGATGTTTTAACTGCAACAAACGAGGTTATATAAAGAAAATGTGTCCATATCCAGACAAATGTACTCAACAAACGGACAATAATAATTCATCAAGGAAAAGAAAGAAAGTATATGCAGCAACATTAGATTATTTAGATTCGTCATCAAGTGATGAAGAACTAGAAACCGAAAATACAAATATATGCTTTACAGCAATTCAGAGTTCATATAATCATGAAGAAAAGGATCAAAAAACCAGGTACTCATTAATTAAATTTTAATTTTATTTGGTTGAAAGGTTGCTTTATTTGTTTATTTTGGTTTGAATTTAAAACTTAAAAAACAAAATTTGAAATTAGACATTCGAATTTGAAATTTGAAACTCAAAATAATAATATAATATTAAATAATCAATAAATTAATAAAATAAAATTGTTTGAGTGCTTATTAGGATTAGAATTATTTCATGAAATCATTAAACCTGAAATATAGATCGATAATATTTTTCAAAAACTCAAAAATCCAATTCCCTTTTTGAAATAAGCCTAGTATATCGACATAAAGAAAAATACATGTCGACATATCTAACTAGTTTTGAAATTTAAATTTTGAATTTCAAAAGTTTAAACTTTCAAACTTCCCTCCAATCTTTTCACCAACTCCCATGGTCTGAAAAGGTGTTCTTTCAATCTGAAAAGTTGTGCTTATTCAATTCATATCTATTCAATTTCTATGTATATCTATCCTTTCTACCTTTCATTCATAACTCAAATCTATATTCTTTATATCTATTCTCTTCCAAAATTATCATTTTGATGCCTTCCTCAAGTTCATCTCAGAAATTGAGGATAACCATAGTCACTAAAGGTTATCTTTACAATGACAAAGACACCATCAAAACCTATGGTAACTATTTAGCAAATGTTAAAGTTAACACCGGTGCTTTCGCCATCTTTAGCGACTTTCCCTCTTATGATCATGTTTCTCTTTTTGAACACAATGAAGTGTTGAGTCTAATTAACTCTCATGATAATGACAAAGTATGTTATCCCAAACTCGTGAAGATGTTCTATGCAAATCTCAATCGTGGATTTTACGAAGGCAACGAAAATCAAATTTGGAGTAGTGTCAAAGGCACCCAAATTGTTCTTGATGCTAAACTTTTAGGCAAAATTCTAAATTGTAGAGGCGTGGGCTTGGATTTTTCAACTTTTGCTATCAAAGAAACCGATATGGAAACCTTTCACGATATTTTCGAATATGGTGTTCCAACGGATTTCAAAAATCATTTCTTATGTCCAAAAACAAGAATTGTCAACCTTCTCCTTCAACATACCATCACTCCTCGTTCTGGAAATTTCAACAAGCCAACACTTAAAGTCCCAAAGCTCTCTTTGCTATTATGTGTGAAAACTCGTAACTTCCCCGGTGAGGAAAGCGCAGATAGTTCGAGAACAAGCCACAACAGAACGCGGACGGAAGAACATTTCATTGTATATTACAACAATACCATCAGATTACAAGAATATACAGAGTATAAATGAATATTACACAGAAATATCAGAGATTTAAATTACATTTAAATACATAGCAGCGGAAAATAATACAATATACAACTGAAGGAGATATACGGATACAAAGCTTTTCGGATATCGTTCCAGCTGTAAACCAGGATCCTGTGAATATAAATCTGCAAAACCAAAACTACTAGCTGCCCGTGTCGAAAATAAGGGCACCCAGAGTTTAGGTTAAAACAATAAACTCCAGGTCAGTCATGGGACTGGTGTGAGAACTAAAACAGTTATTAATCTTTATTTTTGAAGTTAGGTAAATCAAGGGACCACGCCGTATAACACAGAACAGGTTTCCTTCCAAGAATACCAGTGCGTAAAACAAACAACGCAATGCTAAATAAAGAAAAATGAAGCTATTATAAGACCCAGGTCCTATCACACAATGCAACGCAAGCCGGGGGATAGGGTTTTCCCTTATAATAGCCAAACATGCTTAGTACGTTTAAAACAAATCATTTGATACTATTATAAGTGTATAGTGTATAAAACAACTTCAAATCATAAGTATCAATCATAGACGGCGTGGGTACCATATATCATGTCGTCATACTAGGCTCTACAAATAAAACCGCAAATGTCACGTATTTGGAAATTGGATTTCCATCTATGAACCGAGGCAAATGATAGTCCTTAACCGATTCGAGACGCTCTACCCCGTGTCTCAGGATCATAGCTCGAGTGACCATTGGATCCTCAGGGCCAGTCCACCGATGTGGATTAAACTTAAACACTGAACATGCGTTTCCCCGCCCTATGGGGCGTAAATGAGCCAACGAATGACTCCATTGGACCCGGATCGTCCGATTAAACCGAGGCGCCTCGCAACAGCAACAACCACATAAGTCAAACTCGTCAGGGCATGTAAAACCACTGACGCCACTTCTAGCTAGAAAGAAACGCATGCCCTCCCTGACGTCCTCTCCCGTTTTGGTTCACACCGGGGTGTGAGGCTCGCGAATCAACATTACACAAAGCTTTGCCACATAGGCCGTGCTTTGATCATCAACCACAAGACTTTGCTTTTCAACAGAAGCCTTGATCATTTGCCACTTAGGCATGCCACACAGGCAATTCACTCCATGCGTTTGATATCCATCAATATATAACCCCTGAGCTCGTACGTCTCAGAGGAGGGCGTTAAGCAAAAGAATAAATTCTCCGCCGCCAAACAGATATATATTTAATAGAAATCAATCACACAGACTAAAATCCAATGTCAGACACACAGTCCATTTACAAGTTCGTTCTGGGTCTGAACGAAACCGGAGGCACCTAGTACACCGCATATCCATCGATCTCCAAGTACGTCTGGACGATCACCAACTGTTTCCATCTTCTTGGGTGTACATCCCAATCAAGATCATCAGTAATCACCCAAACGACGTGAAGACCTCCGGTCTTCGACCACCGTCTTCATCTTCGACTTATCGTCGTATCAGTTATTCAGAATGGGATAAACCCGGTCTTCCCGAATAACTCGCGTATGTAATGAACAAGTGTTACACAAGCACAACATACACCTAATTCCAATTCATCAGTCACTAACCGTGAATTAATTAAGAGAATAATCCCCCAAATATTAACCCCGAAGGCCGAAACCAACATCAGATCAATACCCAGGAAATCACTCAGCTTAGCCAACCTACAGTTAGTTTCTAAATTTCACATTCTTAGGGAAAGGTTCCCATTAATTTTATCAAAGATAAATCCTTTAAATTTATTCTTTAATCTACTTTTGAATACCGATTCAACTAGTCTGGATTAATGAACCTTACCGAAGTAATCATTTGTTTTAATTTCCCAATCCCAACCTATTCATCCCATGAAGTAAAACTGGTTATACTTCATATCTAACCCCACGGTGTTATCGGTAAATTCAATTACCATTTCACGTTTAAATCTAATTAAAGATTTAACTATCGCCTGGAGCAAAACTGGTGATACTCCATCCTCGATCTTTTCAATCTAATTAAAGATTCATTAAAACTCCACTTAGTTTTAATCTTTAACTGGGTTAAAGAATCAGTGTCATTTAAAACACGGTTCACTATAAACCCAAAATCACATTACATTTCAATCAGTCCCTAACCGTAAATTAGCAAGTGAGAAATTCCCTAAGTATTAACCCAAAGGCCGAAACCAACATCAGATCAATACCTCTGAAACCATTCAACTTAACTAATCTCCAGTTAGTTTCTGATTTTCTTAACTCCTTTAGGTCTAAGAACAATATTATTGAAGATACCGTTCACGACAACCCAAAATCACATTTCCATTAATTATCGGGTTAAAGAACAAGTGTTATTTAAAACACGGTTCACGATAAACCCAAAATCAATACCAATTCAATTCCAATTAAATATTATTTAATTGGTACACTTTATTAAATCTAAATAAAAAGATTTAATCTTTTCTCAACTGGGTTCAAGAACAGTGTTAATAAAGACACCATTCACGACAAACCCAAATCACATTTGATATTTAAATACAAGGCTCTGAATAGAAAATATATCGGCTTATATTCAATATCAAATTCTACGGCCAACAAATATCGTCTTGGAAATAACGATATATATATATCTTTCAAATTCCCATAACAATATCTGTATCATCACGAAATCCAACATCGAAATATTCCGAAGACAATTTCGATTCAAATCCATTCAAATTCAATTATTGGAAATTTTGGTTACTTTTAAAACCCTTTTCAAATCCAATTTATTTATTTAAAAATAAATAGAATTATAATTCTAGTTCATAACTAGTTCATTTCGATAAATATCTATTTTTATCTTTTCAAATATGGATTTTTTCATCCTAATTCTTCAAAATTCATTTCTTATGATTTTACACAAATTATTACTATTTTTAATAATTTTATCAAGGCCCGTACAGTCGATTTCCATCAACGGCCATCGAACTGCACTTACAGCGACCTTTTCCAAATTTGATTTGGACATAATTCCAAATCCAACCGTTAGATTTCAAATTTCTAATATTCGTTAGAAAGCTCTTTTCGATACGAACCCAACGGTTCTAGTTTTAGGAGAATCCGATGGTCGGATCTCCCGTAATGTCCGTTCGAAGTTAATGGTCGAAATTCGCGAACTACCGCGGCGCGGCGCGTTCTATTCAGGCCATTATATTATATATATAATATATATAATACATACTTCGTCGATTTCCTTTTAAAACGTATTTTATAAATCGTTTTAAATTCGTTTTCGAAACGATTTCAACTTCATTTCAAATTCAAATCAAAATTGAATTTTCCAATATAAATTCGTTTTAAATTCATTTCAAATTGATTTCAATTCAAATCGATTTTTAATTCAATTTCAGTTCGAATTCATTTCTATTCAATTTCAATTCGAATTCATTTATATTCAATTTCAATTCTATTCAATTTCAATTCGAATTCATTTATATTCAATTTCAATTCTTTTCGAAATATCAGATTTTGAAATCACTTTCGATATTCATTATAAATTAATAAAATCGATATAAATATCGTTCACGTCAAAATGGCGTCAATCTAATCTACACGGCTTCATATATTTCTATTTCAAATGTTTTCCTTTTCAAATATTTCTATTTTCCACTATTCTTTTTCAAATATGGAATGAGGCCCAATCGATTACCATATAATGTTAATTATATGGATTTCCTACCACACATATCTAACAACAACGATAAATCATCAACCATCATCCAAAGTGTGTTCTACACTGTATAAGCATCAAATATAAATATTTAACGCTTATAACAGTCTGTCAATCAATCGATCGACATACAGCTAATTATTGGGATTAGTGTACGTCAAATATCATCCCAATACCCGTGTGGGGTTTCAAACAATCAAACACAGATTTTATTTGTGCAGTTGGGCGATGTGTAAAATTTATCGTCCCAATCAATATCAGTCAAATGTGTGTATATAAACGAATCGTTCGATTTGTTTATTTTTATTTCATTTCATATACACGTTAAAATTCTATTTTCAACTATAAAATATTTTTAACTATATAAATATTTTATTTCGTTTCACATCACATCACACAATCAACTACACATCAAAATCAAACAAACAAGCATACAAGCCGTCCATGGTCTGTGGACGACGGGTGTCAGGTGCTACTAAACACCGTCTGCATCCTAGTATATATTTTAACTAGAAAAATAAATTAAAGGTGAGAAATTCTCACCGAATTGCTAAACCAACCCCCACGGCTCTTCTTATGTAGAAATCTTCGTCGTTCGCCTTTTATCAATTTCGTTGTCCGTAGCCACTACATATATAAAAATCACATTTTTAATTCGCTATATATGGATAAAAATAACATTTTTATACCGCTACTAAATAGATAAAAATTCTATCTTTACATCGCTATTCTATATAAAAAGATTATATTTTTACAATGTTATTCTATATAAAAAATTATATTTTTACAATGCTATTCTATATAAAAAGATTATATTTTTACAATGCTATTCTATATAAAAAGATTATATTTTTACAATGCTATTCTATATAAAAAGATTATATTTTTACATTTTCTATATACATATGAACAAATAAAACTGAATTTTCATTTCAAGACCATATATATAAAAACTGAGTTTTCATACTATGTTTTCTATTAAATAAAAAAAAACAGGAAAAACTTACTGCATTTTCCTATGGTTGTGCTGCTCGATTTGGAAGGGGGAATCGTGGTGCTGCACGGTCTGGAGAGAGAGCTCGCAGTCGGAGCCAGGGCGGGGGAGGTCTGGCGACCTGCGGCGGTCATTGGGTGGTCAGGGTGGGCCATGGCGGTGGAGTGACGGTTTGGGCTGTGGAGGGGTTTCGTGTTCGGTTTCCAGAAGAGGGAGAGGGAGCGACGAGGGGGAGGGGGTAGCGGCGGCACGCTGGTGGAGGGTGCGGTGGTGAGGCGTTGGCGATGGGGAGAGAGACAACGGGAATCAAGATCCGATTTTTTTTAAATTCTTTCTTCTAAAGACCGACGGGAGGGAGAGAAATAGAAAAGGGGGCGTTGACCGGGCTTGTTAGAGGAAAGGGCTTGACCCATTTTATTTAAATATTTATATTTAATCCCAAAAAGTGCAGTTTTCGTTCCGACTCAGAATCGAACCCAACGACCGTTGCCCCTAGGGTAATACCCCCATTCCGAACACAATGGGATATGTATCGTAAGCTGATTCGGTCGTTTCGGTCAGTTTTCTCTCAAATTAAAATTTAAATCTATATATTGAATTTGAATGCACATTTCAATTTACCGGGCCCACATACGAACTCTAAAAATTCTCGAAAAATATTTTCTAGCTTCGTATTGACGACACGGTCTTAACAAAACTAATTTCCTCTAATTCCAAGATTGTTTGAAAATGGCCATTTTCCAGTCGATTAAAATCAACTGAAACTGGTCAAACACGTTTTCCTTTGCCACGCTCACATATTGATTCGAAAAATTATGAAATTTGAAACCTAGAAATAACTTGACATCATGGATCCAACAAAAGTGGTTTCGTCGAAATCCGAGGTCGTTTGAAATTTCCTTTTTTAAGGGCCTGAATTCCGTAGCGGCTATTCTGAAATTTCAACTGGGCATATCTTTTGATTCCCGCTATGAAATTTTGATTTTTCGGATTCGTTGGAAAGATATTCTCAATTAGATTCTAATATTTTTTGTTTCACTAAAATACGGTTTATTTTGCATCTGGTACATTCAATTGAATTTTGAAATCGAATTATCGAACTACCGCGCCATTTTCAATTCCTTTTATAATTTAAAATAATTATTTATTTTCTAACGACGATCTATATAATATATACGTTCGAATTCTATTCAAAATAAATTTATCGTCGTTATTATTTAAAATAATTCATTTTAAATAATCAAAATTCGCTAAAATTGCCAAAATAAAAATTTCAAACTGGCTCAGATTTTCCGGGTTATTACAATCTCCCCCACTTAAAACTTTTCGTCCTCGAAAAGGAACGAAGCCGTAAGTTGTTTCACAAATCAACTCAACTTCCATTATTTTGATTACGGCTTAAGTTCTTCAACTTTTCAGTTTCTAAGAACTTTTCAAATTTTTCAAAAATTTGGCTAACACCCTAAATTTTCGAAAAATTTCGCCATAACCTCCCCTACACCGGGAGCACGGGAAAATCCCGAAATTTCCATACAGACCCTCTGATCTCAAAAAGAAAAAGCCAAGCGACTAGCCAATCGGCTCATAAAATCATCATCACCCAAACAAAACAGTAAATTATGGTAAACATGTACCTATTTGTCGGGCAAACAATTTTATTGTTCTGCTCTAGCCTCTTTGCTAAGACTTGTTCAATGTAAGTACATGTATATGCAAGCAAATGCGACTAATTTTCAATACAATTCACTATTTGATTAATTTGGCTATAGGGTACAAATTTTAATTAATCAACCAATAATCAACAACACAACCATCAATCCATTAGTTGATTAGCTTTTCAAATTCATAACTCTGATACATAGTCAAAAATCACATTTTTGATGCCAAATCACAACAATAAGCCCTATCTAGTTTCGGTTCTCACACCAGTCAATTGGAAATGTATAGAAATCTCACTTTCGTCGCTCGAATATAAATACTGGCGATGGTGCCCCGTCACCAGAATTATCCCCGGGCAACTAGAGTGTGATCCTATAACTATCCAGTATATTAAAACTTCGAATACACGTTAGCAAGACGTATATGCAAAATCTTTATATATTGGATTGTCCCAATTCAGTATAAAATAAATAATCAACTACGAATAAGTGATTTATATTTCAAAACAAAAATTGTTTTCATTTTAAAAATATACTCTTCACACTGGTTCTAGGATACTACTGATCCCATTTCTAACGAGTCATCCCCGTTGGATATTACTAATCCAATATCTGATGAATTCTTTCGTATGGCTCTAATGTGTCTTGTACTCCGGGCTTTGTAAACCAAAGCTCTGATACCAACTGTGAAAACCCGTAACTTCCCCGGTGAGGAAAGCGCGGATAGTTCGAGAACAAGCCACAACAGAACGCGGACGGAAGAACATTTCATTGTATATTACAACAATACCATCAGATTACAAGAATATACAGAGTATAAATGGATATTACACAGAAATATCAGAGATTTAAATTACATTTAAATACATAGCAGCAGAAACTAATTCAATACACAACTGAAGGAGATATACGGATACAAAGCTTTCCGGATATCGTTCCAGCTGTAAACTAGGATCCTGTGAATATAAATCTGCAAAACCAAAACTACTAGCTGCCCGTGTCAAAAATAAGGGCACCCAGAGTTTAGGTTAAAACAATAAACTCCAGGTCAGTCATGGGACTGGTGTGAGAACTAAAACAGTTATTAATCTTTATTTTTGAAGTTAGGTAAATCAAGGGACCACGCCGTATAACACAGAACGGGTTTCCTCCCAAGAATACCAGTGCATAAAACAAACAGCGCAATGCTAAATAAAGAAAAATGAAGCTATTATAAGACCCAGGTCCTATCACACAATGCAACGCAAGCCGGGGGATAGGGTTTTCCCTTATAATAGCCAAACATGCTTAGTACGTTTAAAACAAATCATTTGATACTATTATAAGTGTATGGTGTATAAAACAACTTCAAATCATAAGTATCAATCATAGACGGCGTGGGTACCATATATCATGTCGCCATACTAGGCTCTACAAATAAAACCGCAAATGTCACGTATTTGGAAATTGGATTTCCATCTATGAACCGAGGCAAAAGATAGTCCTCAACCGATTCGAGACGCTCTAGCCCGTGTCTCAGGATCAGAGCTCGAGTGACCCTTGGATCCTCAGGGCCAATCCACCGATGTGGATTAAACTTAAACCCTGAACATGCGTTTCCCCGCCCTATGGGGCGTAAATGAGCCAACGAATGACTCCATCGGACCCGGATCATCCGATCAAACCGAGGCGCCTCGCAACAGCAACAACCACATAAGTCAAACTCGTCAGGGCGTGTAAAACCACTGACGCCACTTCTAGCTAGAAAGAAACGCATGCCCTCCCTGACGTCCTCTTCCGTTTTGGTTCACACCGGGGTGTGAGGCTCGCGAATCAACGTTACACAAAGCTTTGCCACACAGGCCGTGCTTTGATCATCAACCACAAGACTTTTCTTTTCAATAGAAGCCTTGATCATTTGCCACTTAGGCGTGCCACACAGGCAATTCACTCCATGCGTTTGATATCCATCAATATATAACCCCTGAGCTCGTACGTCTCAGAGAAGGGCGTTAAGCAAAAGAATAAATTCTCCGCCGCCAAATAGATATATATTTAATAGAAATCAATCACACAGACTAAAATCCAATGTCAGACACACAGTCCATTTACAAGTTCGTTCTGGGTCTGAACGAAACTGGAGGCACCTAGTACCCCGCATATCCATCGATCTCCAAGTACGTCTGGACGATCACCAACTGTTTCCATCTTCTTGGGTGTACATCCCAATCAAGATCATCAGTAATCACCCAAACGACGTGAAGACCTCCGGTCTTCGACCACCGTCTTCATCTTCGACTTATCGTCGTATCAGTTATTCAGAATGGGATAAACCCGGTCTTCCCGAATAACTCGCGTATGTAATAAACAAGTGTTACACAAGCACAACATACGCCTCATTCCAATTCATCAGTCACTAACCGTAAATTATTCAAGAGAATAATCCCCCAAATATTAACCCCGAAGGCCGAAACCAACATCAGATCAATACCCAGGAAATCACTCTATTTAGCCAACCTACAGTTAGTTTCTAAATTTCACATTCTTAGGGAAAGGTTCCCATTAATTTTATCAAAGGTAAATCCTTTAAATTTATTCTTTAATCTACTTTTGAATACCGATTCAACTAGTCGGGATTAACGAACCTTACCGAAGTAATCATTTGTTTTAATTTCCCAATCCCAACCTATTCATCCCATGAAGTAAAACTGGTTATACTTCATATCTAACCCCACGGTGTTATCGATAAATTCAATTACCATTTCACGTTTAAATCTAATTAAAGATTTAACTATCGCCTGGAGCAAAACTGGTGATACTCCATCCTCGATCTTTTCAATCTAATTAAAGATTCATTAAAACTCCACTTAGTTTTAATCTTTAATTGGGTTAAAGAATCAGTGTCATTTAAAACACGGTTCACTATAAACCCAAAATCACATTACATTTCAATCAGTCCCTAACCGTAAATTAGCAAGTGAGCAATTCCCTAAGTATTAACCCCGAAGGCCGAAACGAACATCAGATCAATACCTCTGAAACCATTCAACTTAACTAATCTCCAGTTAGTTTCTGATTTTCTTAACTCCTTTAGGTCTAAGAACAGTATTATTGAAGATACCGTTCACGACAACCCAAAATCACTTTTCCATTAATTATCGGGTTAAAGAACCAGTGTTATTTAAAACACTGTTCACGATAAACCCAAAATCAATACCAATTCAATTCCAATTAAATATTATTTAATTGGTACACTTTATTAAATCTAAATAAAAAGATTTAATCTTTTCTCAACTGGGTTCAAGAACAGTGTTAATAAAGACACCATTCACGACAAACCCAAATCACATTTGATATTTAAATACAAGGCTCTGAATAGAAAATATATCGGCTTATATTCAATATCAAATTCTACGGCCAACAAATATCGTCTTGGAAATAACGATATATATATATATCTTTCAAATTCCTATAACAATATCTTTATCATCACGAAATCCAACATCGAAATATTCCAAAGACAATTTCGATTCAAATCCATTCCAATTCAATTATTGGAAATTTTGGTTACTTTTAAAACCCTTTTCAAATCCAATTTATTTATTTAAAAATAAATAGAATTATAATTCTAGTTCAAAACTAGTTCATTTCGATAAAAATCTATTTTTATCTTTTCAAATACGGAGTTTTTCATCCCAATTCTTCACAAATCATTTCTTATGATTCTACACAAATTATTACTATTTTTAATAATTTTATCAAGGCCCGTACAGTCGATTTCCATCAACGGCCATCGAACTGCACTTACAACGACCTTTTCCAAATTTGATTTGGACATAATTCCAAATCCAACCGTTAGATTTCAAATTTCTAATATTCGTTAGAAAGCTCTTTTCGATACGAACCCAACGGTTCTGGTTTTAGGAGAATCCGACGGTCGGATCTCCCGTAATGTCCGTTCGAAGTTAATGGTCGAAATTCAGGAACTACCGCGGCGCGGCGCGTTCTATTCAAGCCATTATATTATATATATAATATATATAATATATACTTCGTCGATTTCCTTTTAAAACGTATTTTATAAATCGTTTTAAATTCGTTTTCGAAACGATTTCAACTTCATTTCAAATTCAAATCAAAATTGAATTTTCCAATATAAATTCGTTTTTAATTCATTTTAAATTGATTTCAATTCAAATCGATTTTTAATTCAATTTCAGTTCGAATTCATTTCTATTCAATTTCAATTCTATTCAATTTCAATTCGAATTCATTTATATTCAATTTCAATTCTATTCAATTTCAATTCGAATTCATTTATATTCAATTTCAATTCTTTTCGAAATATC
The DNA here is from genome assembly GCA_030737875.1 of Allium sativum. NCBI lineage: Eukaryota > Viridiplantae > Streptophyta > Magnoliopsida > Asparagales > Amaryllidaceae > Allium > Allium sativum. The sequence goes on from CM060916.1 coordinate 837,543,042, forward strand.
AGATTTTGAAATCATTTTCGATATTCATTATAAATGAATAAAATCGATATAAGTATCGTTCACGTCAAAATGGCGTCAATCTAATCTACACGGCTTCATATATTTCTATTTCAAATGTTTTCCTTTTCAAATATTTCTATTTTCCAATATTCTTTTTCAAATATGGAATGAGGCCCAATCGATTACCATATAATGTTAATTATATGGATTTCCTACCACACGTATCTAACTACAACGATAAATCATCAACCATCATCCAAAGTGCGTTCTACACTGTATAAGCATCAAATATAAATATTTAACGCTTATAACAGTCTGTCAATCAATCGATCGACATACAACTAATTATTGGGATTAGTGTACGTCAAATATCATCCCAATACCCGTGTGGGGTTTCAAACAATCAAACACAGATTTTATTTGTGCAGTTGGGCGATGTGTAAAATTTATCGTCCCAATCAATATCAGTCAAATGTGTGTATATAAACAAATCGTCCGATTTGTTTATTTTTATTTCATTTCATATACACGTTAAAATTCTATTTTCAACTATAAAATATTTTTAACTATATAAATATTTTATTTCGTTTCACATCACACAATCAACTACACATCAAAATCAAACAAACAAGCATACAAGCCGTCCATGGTCTGTGGACGACAGGTGTCAGGTGCTACTAAACACCATCTGCATCCTAGTATATATTTTAACTAGAAAAATAAATTAAAGGTGAGAAATTCTCACCGAATTGCTAAACCAACCCCCACGGCTCTTCTTATGTAGAAATCTTCGCCGTTCGCCTTTTATCAATTTCGTCGCCCGTAGCCACTACATATATAAAAAATCACATTTTTAATTCGCTCTATATGGATAAAAATCACATTTTTATACCGCTACTATATAGATAAAAATTCTATTTTTACATCGTTATTCTATATAAAAAGATTATATTTTTACAATGCTATTCTATATAAAAAGATTATATTTTTACAATGCTATTCTATATAAAAAGATTATATTTTTACAATGCTATTCTATATAAAAAGATTATATTTTTACATTTTCTATATACATATGAACAAATAAAACTGAATTTTCATTTCAAGACCATATATATAAAAACTGAGTTTTCATACTATGTTTTCTATTAAATAAAAAAAAACAGGAAAAACTTACTGCATTTTCCTATGGTTGTGCTGCTCGATTTGGAAGGGGGAATCGTGGTGCTGCACGGTCTGGAGGGAGAGCTCGCAGTCGGAGCCAGGGCGGGGGAGGTCTGGCGACCTGCGGCGGTCATTGGGTGGTCAGGGTGGGCCATGGCGGTGGAGCGATGGTTTGGGCTTTGGAGGGGTTTCGGGTTCGGTTTCCAGAAGAGGGAGAGGGAGCGACGAGGGGCAGGGGGTAGCGGAGGCACGCTAGTGGAGGGTGCGGTGGTGAGGCGTTGGCGATGGGGAGAGAGACAACGGGAATCAAGATCCGATTTTTTTTATTATTATTCTTTGTTCTAAAGACCGACGGGAGGGAGAGAAATAGAAAAGGGGGCGTTGACCGGGCTTGTAAGAGGAAAGGGCTTGGCCCATTTTATTTAAATATTTATATTTAATCCCAAAAAGTGCAGTTTTCGTTCCGACTCAGAATCGAACCCAACGACTGTCGCCCCTAGAGTAATACCCCCATTCCGAACACAATGGGATATGTATCGTAAGCTGATTCGGTTGTTTCGGTCAGTTTTCGCTCAAATTAAAATTTAAATCTATATATTGAATTTGAACGCACATTTCAATTTACCGGGCCCACATACGAACTCTAAAAATTCTCGAAAAATATTTTCTAGCTTTGTATTGACGATACGGTCTTAACAAAACTAATTTCGTCTAATTCCGAGATCGTTTGAAAAATGGCCATTTTCCAGTCGATTAAAATCCACTTAAACTGGTCAAACGCGTTTTCCTTTGCCACGCTCACATATTGATTCGAAAAATTATGAAATTTGAAACCTAGCAATAACTTGACATCACGGATCCAACAAAAGTGGTTTCGTCGAAATACGAGGTCGTTTGCAAAATTTCCTTTTTTAAGGGCCTGAATTCCATAGCGACTATTCTGAAATTTCAACTGGACATATCTTTTGATTCTCGCTATGAAATTTTGAATTTTCGGATTCGTTGGAAATATATTCTCAATTAGATTCTAATATTTTTTTGTTTCACTAAAATACGGTTTATTTTGCATCTGGTACATTCAATTGAATTTTGAAATCGAATTATCGAACTACCGCGCCATTTTCAATTCCTTTTATAATTTAAAAAAATTATTTATTTGCTAACGACGATCTATATAATATATACGTTCGAATTCTATTCAAAATACATTTCTCGTCGTTATTATTTAAAATAATTCATTTTAAATAATCAAAATTCGCTAAAATTGCCAAAATAAAAATTTCAAACTGGCTCAGATTTTCCGGGTTATTACATTATGGGTGGATATCTTATCAATTGGGCCGAAATGATTCTAATTGAAATTAAGCCCATAGATTTATCCACAAGAAAAAACACTCTTTATTATGGTGTTTATCTTACTCGTATTTCAAATACTTTAATTTGGATCTTCATGGAGAAGAATTTGTCCCTAGAAAAGTGTTTAATGCATCAAACATTCATCTCATGCAAATTCCTCTCACTTTCAAACCTTATGAGACATTCGAGGCCAAACAAGTTCGATTGCAATAAAAACAAAAGTCAATGGAAGTCGAAGAAGAAGAAGAGGCTTCTATGGAAAGCATTGAGTATCCAACCTTAAAGCGTATCTACATAGACACGATTGTTCAAAATCAAGTGAAAATCGTCAACAATCAAAAGAAGCTTAACAAGAGGCTTTCCAAAATATCCAAGTTCATGATCAAGATAGGAAGAAAACTTGGAATTTCATCTTCCTCGTCATCATCCGAAAACTAGGCCATCTAGTTTAATCTATCTTTATATATTTCCTTGTATTTGCTTTCGAATCTCGTATTTAATGTGTGTCTTGTTTAGTTGGATGTATTTTCTTTCTATTAAGTAATGAATAGAGTTTTATTTCTGATAACATCATCTTTATGTTTCTGGAAAAACTATAAAACAAATTATAATATTACAAGAGTCCAAAAGAATTCAAAAATTCAAAAAATTCAAAATTCACTATAGTATGTCGACATGACAAAAAGATTACGTTGACATATAACTGATATATTTTCAAATTATTTCAAATTTTAATATTAAAATAACTACTTATGTCCATTCAGAATCCAACGAATTCCAGACCCTATTTAAGTATATTTCCTTCAGAAAAATTCATTATTCCATTACTCCTTTTTCCTTAATCATTTCTCATCAAATCCATGGCATATCCTATTAATAATCTTAGCGAAAATCTAGAAGAAACTCTCAATTCTTTAAAAAATATTCTCTTTATCATTCTACAAAATGAGCATCATCTCGAACTAAGTCAAATAAAGATGTTCGAACAACAAGAGAAGAATTTTGATGCAATGCGATGGCTAGTTTCTTCTCTTTTTAGAGATGAAGAGAATAATCTTGCAAAGGCTCCACCAACCAAAGAAGATGTAGATTAGGAAGTAGTTAAAAAGGATCCTATCTTTGGAGAAGATGGTTGGGTTGAAGTTCCAAGAAATGTTTAATTATTCGGTACGATTTGTTTAAGTAAAAACATATGATGTGGTGTGATTTGGATTCTATTGTTTGAAACTTGTATGTATATATATTAAGACATATGGTGTGATTTGATTTGGTTTGATTTGTATATATATCAAACAAACATATGTAATAATAATAATACTTGGATTGGTTTGAATTTAATCATCATAATAGGTATTATTATATGTTTGAATAGATTAAGGGAGTATTCTACTTAGAAATCGTTAATAGATTAAGGGGGGGGAGGGGTATTTCTATTGGGATAGTTATTTATGTCCTATTTAGAGAATTATATAATTTAGGGGGAGTATCTTTAGGATTTCTTTTTGATAATGCCAAAGGGGGATAAATTATAAAATATAGGCGTAGTTTATAGGATTCTTACAGACAGGGGGAGTATAAAAGGAACATCATCAAACAGGTATATACAGGTATGATATTTTATAAACTAAGGCTGTCATCATCAAAAAGGGGGAGATTGTTGGAGAATGGAGTTTTGATGACAACAACCTTATTTCAATTATCATCGATTATAAAATATATACTAACACTTTTTGTATAGAATATATATATATATATATATGTAGGAGTTATTTACAGAAAATATTACTGAAGACTGTACAGTTTTAAAGATGATAGAGATTCAAAGATCAGAGAAATTTCAAGACTCGTGAGTAATCAAGATTTCAAGAGCTCAAGATTAATATAGTTATAGAGTTCAAGATTAATATAGTTATAGAGTCTAGATATTTTAAGACTCTAAATATCACTCCAAGTTCAAATTCTAATTCTAATTTTAAAATTCTGATTTTCAATTCTATCCTCAATCCTCTGTATTTTGTTTTTCTATCTGTTTCCATTCTTCTTTGTTTTTCAGACTTAAGTTTTATATATTTATATACTTTATATTTATACTTTATATAGTTTAAAACCTTATAATTTTATAAATATATTTATATAGTTTAAATTTATGCTTTCATATGTTTTTCTATCATATAATATTAATTTACAACACTAGATTTTTACTCAAGAATTTCTAAAATTATTTTCATATCAAAACACTTGAAAAATGCTTTAAAAATCAAAAATATACAAAGGTATGTCGACATACCAAAAACACCATGTCGACATACAACTGTCATTTTTCCAATTTTGAAAGGAAGTGTCTTTTCACTACTTGAAACGATTCAAAACTGTTGCAACCTTTCATACTCTATAAAAAGGAGTTAAAATCGAATTTTTTATCATCACTTCTTCTCTAGCTTCATCCTCTTTCTCTACACCATTATTCTTAATCATTTTTATAGTTTTTGCAATTATACTCTGTCGAATTCAATTCTGTTTTGATCAGACTTCTTCTCTCTACAATCTCTACTATCTACTCTCTGAATCAAGTGCTATTGAAGAGTTAAAGGGTTGTTTGTAATTGCTTGGGTAGAGTAAAATTGTTTGTGTTGAATCAAAGAGGAATCAATGTGTCCTTGTAGTTGTGAAATAAAGGAAATAGGAGTCGATGTGTCCTTGTGAGCCGTGAAATTAAGGAAGTAGGAATCGGCGTCTCCTTGTGAGCCATGAAATCAAGAAGGTTGTACTTGACTATTGGAAATAGTAATAAAACTCTGCGCAATCCAGCATTGTGCGGGACTGAATAAAGGAACAATCCCAACCAGTATAAAATCCAGTATGTTCTTTTCTTTTCTACGTCTTTATTTCTGTTTATTTGTATTTGTGTTTGAATCTGTATCTATGATTGTGTTTGTGGTGTTTGATTCATCCCGTAGTTCACATTAGTTTTAAATTTTGTTTAAATTCTGACAAACACTATTCACCCCTCTATAATGTTTGCTTTACCTTAACAATCTACTCTGTATTCCCTAACAGTTAAAATTATAAATGACATTTGTAAATTAAGTGAGATAAATTATCATTAGATAATTTAGAAGTTTAAATTCAAGTATGAATTAAAAAATGAATTGGAAATTATTTCAAATAGGGGATGACTGATGTTATTTCAGAATTCGGAATATAAACGGAATTGGGATAAATCTAAGAATTTATAATTAGAATTTGATTATATCGAATTTTATAAATAATTTATTAATAAAGGGAATTGTGATTTAATATAGAAAATTGAGTTATAAATAAATTCATATCTGAGTAAATGAAAAATTGACAATTTGAGATAATAAAAAATATTAAGTTGGATTTGAAAACTGGATTTAACATACATTAAAATATATATTAGAACAAGATTGAAATTTAAATTAAATGAAGTCTAATGTTTATATTTAAATATAATTAAAACGAGCTAACCACAGCGTGGTAGTCCGTAAATTAGCATTTTGAACTTCAATTGATATATAAAACTCAATTTAAGTCGGAATTCTTTGAAACAAGAAACGTTAGGGCTGATTGAATAATAGTTTTCTAATGGAGAAGTAAATTTGGATTTCGTCTTATAGATTTTGAGTTATGTCAAAATCAAGTTTTTAGAAAAATAATCCCATAACCATTATAAAACCATAACTGTTTATTTAATTGAATAAAAGGATTTTAAGTTAGAAAAATCTGAATTTCCATTAGAAAAATCTAAACTTGGGATAAAATAAATATAAACTACATTGGAGTAAATGGACAGATTTTTGAAACAAAAAATCAGATTTTTAATTATTTAATAGGATTAACTAGTTTATAGAATAATTAGTTAATCAAGTTTTGATATGAAATTGGGCTTTGGATAAGTGAATGAGATTTGAGAATTTATATTCGAAATCGAATATGAAACTTGAGTCGAAAAATGGAATTTGATTGGTTAATAAGTAAATTAAAATATATTTGAACGTGGTATGCTCAAAAAAATGCGGAATAGGCAAAAGAGCTACTTAACGAATAAATTAGCGAACTAAGTTAAAAATGATTAGATGGAGTTGGAATAAATAAAAAATGGTTAGACATATGTTAAGCAGGTTTGGAATAAAGTGTATAAAGATTATAATATAAGTTCCCGACAAAAAGGTACACATTTAAATTACATATGAGATTTTATGCCCCGAATCAGCAAGCCACAAGGATTTTTGATTTTCTTTTTGAATGGAAAGGACCTAGAGAGGCGAGTTGAGGTTTGAGCTATTAACCGGTACAAAGGAGATGCTGTCGAATTTTTCCGAAAATTTAAGGAGATAGAAAAATTAACAAAAGTTAGTTAGAAATTGACTTATCAATTATATATGAAATTTAATAAACGAATAAATGTATAATGATATTTTATATGCAAAAAGGGAATTTATAAATTAAATCCTGGGTGATTAGAAGGAGAAACATATATACGTTTTAAAGCGAATGAGGAGTTAAAAGCAAATGATTTGCAGATTAAAATGATTATGTTGATAAGAAGTCGAGAAATGGAGTTGAGGAAATTGGAAACTGACCGGAGACTGGTTGAGTTGAATGGCTTCTTGAGTGTCGATCTGATGTTGGTTTTGGCCTTCGAGCTTGATACTTAGGAAATTGTTCTCTTACTAGTTTACTGTTAGGAACTGATAAATGGGGAAGAATGGTGATATGCAAAAAAGAAATGGAAATGTTTTTCGACGTTAAAAAGCGATATTTTCTGGAATATAGAAAATAAATAGTTATGATAGATGGAAATGTTTTTCCAAGAATCGTGAGAGGCTAAATGAGTTTGGAAAAATATCTGGGTTAAGATATTAGGGAATGATAAATTTAAATTAATAAAATATTAATTAAGGGGCCTAGTGACTGTTTGATGCTTTGAATGGATGTATGTTTACTTCAATAGTTAAATAACTGACTATCGAAGTATTTGCCAATATCTTTGTCAATATGGAGAGACCGGTTGGATTATTATTCAAGAACCACTCTGTATTAACAGTAGCGCTGCGAATCATATTATATGAAGATAATCGAAGACAGAGTAAAGTGCATGGTTTTTTTTGTTAATCCTATGTAGAAATTGCCTAAAATGGGTTAATGGAAATTGTGCCTTCGGTTTCGTTCTGTCCCAGAATGAACATGTATGGATGAGTGTCTGAAAGAGTATTTCTAATGATCGCAAACGTTAGTCTGTATAGATATATATAGTGGCCGAGAATTCATTCTCTTAGCATAATATATTTGTGCAAATCAATTAGTGATTAACGGATCTAACAATGCGGCATTCAAAGTGATTGTGTTATCAATGAATAGTAAGTAATCGTAGCCTCAGGCCTCAACAATCGGGAAATGACAAAAATCGGGTAGGCAACATGGCTAAATGGGTTGCTTTCAATCAGGGTGTATTATCACCTATCTAGAGAAAATTTATTTCCTTATTTATTCTATTCGATGTTGTCCCATTCGAGAAAACGGTTGCCGATCCCAACCATTGGTGATATGCATTCGATACACTCAAGCAAAATGAGTGGTCGGTCATGTGTGGCCGGGTTGCAAGATGTTCTTGTTGAACCCAGTGTAACGACCCGCATTCTACGCATCGAAGGATCGTAGAATATTTATTTCTTTCACATATGAAGTCCTATGGTCATGTAACTTTGGGAAACGACTATTGGGGTCATTTCCCATGTTCATGATTTTTGTCGATTTTTAAATGACCGTTTTGCCCCTAGTTGGTACTGTTTTGGCCATAACTTTTGACTGGAAAGGAATTTTGACCTGAAACCACTTCCATTGGATTCGAATGATGGTTTCTCTTTCCGTAGAGTGGTCACATTAGCCAAACGGACTTACCGTTTGGGAGATATGGCTGAATTAAGGTTTAAAGGGTTATTTTCAGCTAATTGGGCTTAACCGGGTAGTTAGTAATTAGGCCCATCAGGGGATTTCGGGATTAGTGGTATTTAAGGGCTGCTAGGGTTAGGATTTCGGTTTTTACTTCATTTTTCCAGCCGCCACTTATTTTCTTCAACCCTAGTCATGGCCTCCAACATCTAGAATCATTCCAAATCACCTCTAATCACTTTCTAATCAAAGATTAAGCAAAACTACATCAAATCAAGGCGAATTAGCATAGGATTTGAGATAGAGCTGCTGGAACACATAGAGATTGGATCTATATCAGAGGAGTTTCAGTTCTGAAAGTTAAATTGTGGCAAAGGTGAGTGATTTGCATAGTTCCTCACTAATTATGGCTAATTATGGTAATTAGCGAAGAATAGCGAAATTATGGCTCAGAAAAATCTAGAAAAATTCCCAAAATTCTAAAACATCATTTTATGCCTCTGATATGAATTTGGGTTAATTTCGACTAATTCTGCAAATCCCGGAATTTGGGGGATTAAGGGGTGAGTGATAATTAGCGAATTTATGCATGTTAAAAATCTGGAAAAATATTCAGAAATTATGAAATATTGTTTTAGGCCTCTGTTAGAAATTTGGTTCCATTTGGTTAAGTTTTGCTAAACATATCATTAGTTTTGCTTAAAACATGCTTAAAGGAAAATATGGGGTTTTGGTCATGTTTGATCCATTTTGATATGTCATATTGTTGTTTTGGTGTTTGTGGTTGATTCTCTATGTTCCTATGATTGTATGATATGCTTTGTGGTTGATTAGAAGTGTTAGATTGGTCGAAAACGCCGTCGAGAGGCGAAAATAGCTTGCTGGAATGGTGCAGGTTTTAGGACCAGGAAAAACCGACCAGGCCTCTGACCGACCAGGTTCTTGACCGATCAGGTTTCGACCGACCGGGGGAAAAAAAGAACGACCGACCAGGTTCCAGACCGACCAGGAATGAAGGAGGTTTCAGACCGACCAAGTCTGGAACGACCAAGGGAGTTTCGAACGACCGAGTTTGGACCGACCAGAGGAGTTTCGACCGACCATGTTTTGGACCGACCAGAGGAGCTTCGAACGACCAGGATTGAGGCACCGACCAGTATCGAGATGAGGGAAAAACTGACCAGGGTGTTTTGACCGACCAGGCGGAGAAACTCAGCACGACCGATCCGAACCGGAAGCTGAAGGTTGACCGAGCTGAACTGATGACGTTTGACCGATCCGAAGCAAGTGAAGTGAAGAAGACCGATCCGGTGAAGACCAACAACCCGAGATGCAAAGGTAGTCCAAATGGAAGTTAGAGCTCAGGATCCAGATGGGAACCAATGAGTTCACTTCATGATTGGGCTTTGCTGCGGGACGTGTGCAAAGGGGTTATCGGTATTCATAACTTTGGTTCACCATTGAGAGATGGATAGTGGGCTTGTAGTGATAGTTACACGGGATTGGATTCCGTCATGGCCCAAAGGATTAGGGGATCAAGGTAGTGGGTATCGTATGCTTTACGCACTGAGTGCGAGATGTGAGGATGCTTGCTATGTTTGATTGTTTGACATCACTATGATATGCACACCCCCACCCCCGTTATCTTTACACCACTTGAAAGGGCACCTTAGAGTGTTGTAAAGTATGTAGTGCTAACTCTTTGGTTGCAGGTCCAGGTTCAGGTATGATTGGATTATACCTGTTATTATTTTGTTTAGATGCTTATCGCTCATACCAGGCTTTATGTCTGACCCAGAGTTTTATGTCTCTTCTTATTACTCTGGGTGCTCACACGAGCAGACTAGAGACAGGTTGTGGTTAGCTGGTGATGCGCGAGTAGCTGATTCGGAGGCGAGCAGGAGGCTTCCACGTATGATATATAGATATTCTCCCTGTGTCGTTGGTGGTCGCTACTTGGGCATTAGTAGTGTACCTCCTTTATCTTGCTTTTGCTTTGAGACAGTTTGAAAAGTTGTAATAAGCTATATTTTGGATTTCCGCTGCTATGATGCTCAGTTCTGGTTTTTAGCTTATGCACTGTCTCTTCTGTTTTATGTCAAGTATGTTATTATTATATTTTGTTCTATGCGCTGTGAGACATATTACAGGTTCCTTGATTAGCCCGTTCTCTTCTTTCTTTTTCTTCTGGCGACCGTCCCGTGCTAACTGGATATGTGTACAGCGCACTTTTAGAGTAAATGTCGGTTGGTGCGGGGCGGGCCGTCACACTTGGTATCAGAGCTCTAGGTTGCGTAGTTAACCTAGGGAAAGACACTAGGGAGAGATAGTACGTATACGAGAGCGCGTATTTGTGATTACTTTGGTTTTCAAAAGCTATATATATATACTATTAGTAGTATAAGAATGAAGTCGTACTGCACTAGCACCACTATGGGGTCGTTAATCGTTTCCTCTTTTACAGATTAACGATGAGCCGATATGCTAGAGGTGCTGGTAGGGGAGCCAATAATGGGAATGCTGCCGACATGAGGGCGATGTTTACCGACCTCATGAGAGACATGCTTAGAGATGTTCATGGAGAAGTTCCCAATCCCGGAAATGGTGGTGGTCCAGTAGTCCAGGCGCCTAGGGTCGATTTCGCCAAGTTGTGCAAGGATTACACTAACCTTGGTGGGAAGCCGTTCCACGGAACGGAGTCGGCCACAGATGTTCAGGATTGGTTGGATAGCTGTGATCGTATCTTCGACGACTTGGGTCTTGAGGATGCGATGAAGAGAAGGCTAGCGTCTCGTCAGCTGCAAGGGCGAGCGATGAATTGGTGGAATGCCATTAGAACAGCTACTCCAGAAGATCAGGTTACTTGGAATCAGTTTAAGACTCGCTTTTGTGATAAGTTTATTCCAGCTGCTCATAAATCAGAACTGTTCAGGAAGTTCTTGGAGCTTAAGCAGAATGGTAGAGCAGTCTCGGAGTATATCGCTGAATTCGACACTTTATCGAAATATGGATGGTCCCTTATCGATACAGTCGAAAAGAAGAACGAGAAGTTCATAACTGGCTTGGATGGGTACTTGGGGGAAAGACTTATAAACCATATCGATGAGACGTTCGAGTCTATTGTAGGAAAGGCATTAAGGTCAGAGAGCCTTTTTCCTAAGTCGAAGACTGAGGTTGCTACGGCATCTGCAGAGGAGCCAAAGCCGCAAGCAGGCGGTGAAGGCCAGAAGAATTCTCAGAACAAGAGGAACCAGAACCCGACCAAGGATGGTCAGAATAAGAAAAATAAGAAAGATGGCGAATGCTTTAGTTGTGGCAAGAAGGGCCATTACGCCAGAGATTGCCGAGAAAAGCCTGGGGAAAGGAAGTGTTTTAACTGCGGCCAGGCGGGACATCACAAGGATGATTGCCCACAACCTCCTATGGAGAAGCAGATGGTGAAAGCGTATGCTATCAACGCTGTTCCTTCTTCGTCAAATGCCCCAACTGCGGCGCAGAAGGAAAAAGGTGTTGTTATTCGAGGTATGCTTTCTATTTAAGATGTTTTGATCGGGTTTTGTTTGACAAACCTGAGTTAGTCGATAGACCTTTAGTAGTGACGAACCCGATTGGTGGTTCGACTAGTTTTGGCATGATTTGTTAATGTGGTCTTATCGAGTCATGGATGTATGTTTCCTTGTGATTGCTTTGTTTTGGGCTTTACTGGGTTTAGCATTATTTTGGGGAGTCGATCTACTCCAAAGGAATAGGGTGGTATTAGGTACCTACCTAGTAATGGCGATAGTAACTGGAGTTAAGGAAGCTAAGAGGTTATCGTTGTAATAAGTTCTAGCTGTCTCTGGGAGGCAAATGAGTACTCCAGTGCTAGATTGTTTTGCTAGTATCACCTCATGTGGATTGTTTGAACTCGGAGGAGATGTTCCTTGGGTGCTTGTCTGATATTGGTTTAGGCCTTTGGGGCTTGTGCTTGGGGAATGTCGTTTTCGACTAGGATGGTTTGCGTGAGGGGTAAATAGTTGTTGTGATTTTTCATTGGATGATATCTTGGTTTACTCGAGGAGTGATGGGCAGACGGAACATGATGAGACTGTTCAATGGTATAGACTGCCCAGAGTTAGACTCGATAGGGTTATGAGATTGCTCGAGTGAGACTCGAGAAAGATACAAAGTAATGGATTGTTTAGGACCCTATGTTGATGTTCTCTATTGGATAGTAGAACTTTGAAGGAATAGGATGTGTTCGGTGATCATGGATGATACGAAGATTAGAGCGATTCAAGTTGGACTTGAACTCGTAAAAGAAAATAGGTGTTCGATGATCTTGGAGATGCAACGAATGGGGAGACGACTCACGTTGGACTAGAGTTTGTCGGTACTCAAGACTGGGTCTGAGTTATAGATTGACTCGAGTTGGACTCGAGAAGGCTGCAAGGAATTGGATTCAGCTCGAGTTGGACTCGAGAGGGCAGCAAGATAATGGATAGACTTGGGTTGGACTCAAGTATTTTAGGAGGAATAAAAGCAAGGGTATCTGGAGACGCCCGTTACCTTGGATCCGTTGGACGTGATCTAGTTATCCTTGGAGGATAAACGTACGTTGGACGTACGGTAGTCCGATTGGAGGCTGGGCTTCCATTAGTTTAATTATCCTTGGAGGATAAACGTACGTTGGACGTACGGTAGTCCGAAGGGAGGCGGGGCTTCCATTGGCCTGGGATTGGTTGGACCAGTCAAGTAGGCATCGGTGTATGTATGGGGGCTGGGCTTCCATTAGTTAGTGATGTTGGTTGGACCAGACATGCTAGAATCGACATATTGGGATTGGTTAGACCAATCATGTAGGTGTCGATGTGTTTATGACTTTAGCAGGTGATAGATAGGATTTGTTTGATGGATGTTATGGTTGCTATGTTTGTTCCTATCTTTCTTCTCTTGAGTAGACTATCACCTGTAGGGTTCCAGCGATGGGGAACAAAGTGATTGTAGTAGAACTATGAGCCAGTGCAGTAGAGACGTCATGACTCGAGGGGCAAAGTGGACATAGTAAAGGATTAGTAAGGCTATGAGCCAGTGCAATGGAGTTGTTACGACTTCATGGGGCAGAGTGGACATAGCAAAGGACTAGTGACTATGGATCAGTGCAGTGGAGTCGCCATGACTCCATGGGGCAGAGTGATCATAGTAAAGGATTTGGGTGCAGTACTAGTTGCATTGAGTAGGAGACATGCCAGTTTAGGGGTTTTGTTTCTAGGATGGAAGCAACTAGAGTATGTCACAAGATATGATTTCAGACCCAAGACTGAATTGGATTCATAAACGCTAGTAAGCTTGACGATTAGATCGATTTTGATTGAGTGGATTGTTTCCAGTTAGAAGGACGATCCTAATCTATTGGAAACCATCTCTAGGGTAGAGATGGGTATCGATGGAAAGAGAATGATCAAGTAAGGATTTGATCGAGAAGGGTGGCTTCGAAAGAATAAGGGACTAGTTGTACCCAACGTAGATGGACTGAGAGGTGAAGTGCTTAGAGCATATCATCACTCGAAATTGACTATACGTCCCAGTGGTAACAAGATGTATTGAGACATAGAGTAGATATACTACTGGGAAGGGATAAAGATAGGCAGAAGGCTTATCTCGATAAGAGATGAAGAGATTTGGAATTCTTCGTTAGCGACTTGGTGTTCGTCAGGATCTCTCCATTGAGAATGTGATTCGGATTGGTTGGAGAGGTAAGTTAGCACCAAGATTGGTTGGCCCATTCCCAGTCCTCGAGCAAGTTGGGAATTTGGCGTATGAGGTAGAGCTACCTGACAAGATGGCGGGGGTTCACAACGTATTTCATGTTTCCCAGTTAAGGAAGTTGTACAAGACCCTAATGTGGCTATTTCACCGGATCAGTTGGATGATAACGAGGTTGAACCCGAGGCGGTTGAGAACCGCAAGTCTATGCGTATTGTTGGGAACGATACGAAGCAGCTTCGAAGGAAGGCGGTGAAACTAGTCAAAGTCCAGTGGGGTGAGAATGAAAAAGACCGTACTTGGGAAACAGAGGAAGATATAAGGAAGAAGTATCCAGAACTCTTTGCCTAGTAAGGTTTTGGTAGTGATAGTTTCTTCCCTTGTTAGTAAACCGCATGCTAGGATAGACTTGTTTTGCATGTTGATTGTTGTTTATGGTTGATAGGCATGCAGAACCCTTTTTGTGTTTTAGTTAGGGAATTTCGGGGGCGAAATTTCTTAAGGGGGGAAGAGTGTAACGACCCGCATTCTACGCATCGAAGGATCGTAGAATATTTATTTCTTTCACATATGAAGTCGTATGGTCATGTAACTTTGGGAAACGACTATTGGGGTCATTTCCCATGTTCATGATTTTTGTCGATTTTTAAATGACCGTTTTGCCCCTAGTTGGTACTGTTTTGGCCATAACTTTTGACTGGAAAGGAATTTTGACCTGAAACCACTTCCATTGGATTCGATTGATGGTTTCTCTTTCCGTAGAGTGGTCACATTAGCCAAACGGACTTACCGTTTGGGAGATATGGCTGAATTAAGGTTTAAAGGGTTATTTTCAGCTAATTGGGCTTAACCGGGTTGTTAGTAATTAGGCCCATCGGGGGATTTCGGGATTAGTGGTATTTAAGGGCTGCTAGGGTTAGGATTTCGGTTTTTACTTCATTTTTCCTGCCGCCGCTTATTTTCTTCAACCCTAGTCATGGCCTCCAACATCTAGAATCATTCCAAATCACCTCTAATCACTTTCTAATCAAAGATTAAGCAAAACTACATCAAATCAAGGCGAATTAGCATAGGATTTGGGATAGAGCTGCTGGAACACATAGAGATTGGATCTATATCAGAGGAGTTTCAGTTCTGAAAGTTAAATTGTGGCAAAGGTGAGTGATTTGCATAGTTCCTCACTAATTATGGCTAATTATGGTAATTAGCGAAGATTAGCGAAATTATGGCTCAGAAAAATCTAGAAAAATTCCCAAAATTCTAAAACATCATTTTATGCCTCTGATATGAATTTGGGTTAATTTCGACTAATTTTGCAAATCCCGGAATTTGGAGGATTAAGGGGTGATTAGTGATAATTAGCGAATTTATGCATGTTAAAAATCTGGAAAAATATTCAGAAATTATGAAATATTTTTTTAGGCCTCTGTTAGAAATTTGGTTCCATTTGGTTAAGTTTTGCTAAACATATCATTAGTTTTGCTTAAAACATGCTTAAAGGAAAATATGGGGTTTTGGTCATGTTTGATCCATTTTGATATGTCATATTGTTGTTTTGGTGTTTGTGGTTGATTCCCTATGTTCCTATGATTGTATGATATGCTTTGTGGTTGATTAGAAGTGTTAGATTGGTCGAAAACGCCGTCGAGAGGCGAAAATAGCTTGCTGGAATGGTGCAGGTTTTAGGACCAGGAAAAACCGACCAGGCCTCTGACCGACCAGGTTCTTGACCGATCAGGTTTCGACTGACCGAGGGAAAAACAGAACGACCGACCAGGTTCCAGACCGACCAGGAATGAAGGAGGTTTCAGACCGACCAAGTCTGGAACGACCAAGGGAGTTTCGAACGACCGAGTTTGGACCGACCAGAGGAGTTTCGACCGACCATGTTTTGGACCGACCAGAGGAGCTTCGAACGACCAGGATTGAGGCACCGACCAGTATCGAGATGAGGGAAAAACCGACCAGGGTGTTTTGACCGACCAGGCGGAGAAACTCAGCACAACCGATCCGAACCGGAAGCTGAAGGTTGACCGAGCTGAACTGATGACGTTTGACCGATCCGAAGCAAGTGAAGTGAAGAAGACCGATCCGGTGAAGACCAACAACCCGAGATGCAAAGGTAGTCCAAATGGAAGTTAGAGCTCAGGATCCAGATGGGAACCAATGAGTTCACTTCATGATTGGGCTTTGCTGCGGGACGTGTGCAAAGGGGTTATCGGTATTCATAACTTTGGTTCACCATTGAGAGATGGATAGTGGGCTTGTAGTGATAGTTACACGGGATTGGATTCCGTCATGGCCCAAAGGATTAGGGGATCAAGGTAGTGGGTATCGTATGCTTTACGCACTGAGTGCGAGATGTGAGGATGCTTGCTATGTTTGATTGTTTGACATCACTATGACATGCACACTCCCACCCCCGTTATCTTTACACCACTTGAAAGGGCACCTTAGAGTGTTGTACAGTATGTAGTGCTAACTCTTTGGTTGCAGGTCCAGGTTCAGGTATGATTGGATTATACTTATTATTTTGTTTAGATGCTTATCGCTCATACCAGGCTTTATGTCTGACCCAGAGTTTTATGTCTCTTCTTATTACTCTGGGTGCTCACACGAGCAGACTAGAGACAGGTTGTGGTTAGCTGGTGATGCGCGAGTAGCTGATTAGGAGGCGAGCAGGAGGCTTCCACGTATGATATATAGATATTCTCCCTGTGTCGTTGGTGGTCGCTACTTGGGCATTAGTAGTGTACCTCCTTTATCTTGCTTTTGCTTTGAGACAGTTTGAAAAGTTGTAATAAGCTATATTTTGGATTTCCGCTGCTATGATGCTCAGTTCTGGTTTTTAGCTTATGCACTGTCTCTTCTGTTTTATGTCAAGTATGTTATTATTATATTTTGTTCTATGCGCTGTGAGACATATTACAGGTTCCTTGATTAGCCCATTCTCTTCTTTCTTTTTCTTCTGGCGACCGTCCCGTGCTAACTGGATATGTGTACAGCGCACTTTTAGAGTAAATGTCGGTTGGTGCGGGGCGGGCCGTCACACCCAGTATATTCCTCTCTACGGATACACTATCAGAAGAATTTTCCATTTTGATTGTATACTATGTATGTAGAGCGTGAGATGCAAGCGTTCTGCTAGATGATTATTTAGTTGTGGTTAATAGACACTATTATAATATCAAAAGAGTTTTGATATAAATATTATCGTTTCTTTCAAAAGAATTTTGAAAATTAAATCAAGTGTTTTGGATTCTCATAAGGGAATAGTTTACTCACACCAGTCCTATAACTGACCCAGAGTTTATTTTGTTTTGTTTTACCCTAATCTCTTGGGTGCCCAAATTTGTACGAGCAGTTAAGTAGTTCAAGTATTTACAAATACTTGGAGGAACTTGGAGCAGGAGGCTTCAGCTCTATATATTTACCATTTATTTTCCGCTGTGTTGTATTGTACTTTGATGATGGTATGTATATGTATACAGAAAATTTTGTATTCCAAGAGCTGTTATATATATATTATATTTTATTCCCCTGTGATGTGAGATTCAGTGTTTTTATTTATGTTCTTCTTCTAGGTTTTTCTTCTTTATTTCATAATGATTCGTATTTCTGTGCTATTTAGGTTGAACTGCGGTGTATTTAGTCAACTCAGATAGTATGGAATATCGGTTTGTTACGTTAGATGCTCCGTCCTGACCATTTCTCGCACGGATCGGAGGCTTACGCTTTCGATGCTTTAACTTGGCCCTTTCTGATTTAGACGTGGAGAAAGGCTTACACATCACCCATCCGGGGGGTGCCTTGCCCTGGCCAAATTGGTGGTGACAAGGGTTTTTATCCCTTTACGATTTGACCTTCCTTTGGCCGTTTCGAGTTTTGAGAGGGTTTCCATTCCCGTAATTATGTCGACAATGCATTTCTCAAAGAGTTCATTACTGTAGTTGACTATGTATTTTTTACGTATTTGTGTAGCTTTCCCTGGCTCAAGAAGTTGATAATCATCCCCTTCTAGGACTCTGCAATGATTGGTTTCATTTCCATTCATCATATGGTAGTATCAATAATGTCCTCCTAATTTAGCTTTGTTCTTGGGTTTCTTCTTTAATGATGGCTAAAAGTTTAGCTCATGCTTAGTCAAGAAGTAGATACCCTCAACCGATGTAGTAAGCTTACATCCTTTTGGTAATCTTGAATCGAAGGCTTTCTTTTGAAGTTGGAAGTTAACCTTTTTATTACTTGATTCCATTGTCTTTTCTTTGTCCTTGAACATTCTTTTTGCTCTGTCCTGGGACAAGGGAGTAATCTTCTTAAATTCTTTTGTGACAAGGTAATCGAAGCCTTTCTCAATCCTTTGCTCAAATATCGTTTTATAGACTGTATTTGGATGGCCTCCTTGATATTAAAAAAGGAGTTATACTCTTCTGTTGTAGAATTGCATAGGGCAAAGATTGGGGTTGGTCCCAAATGGAAAGGATTAATGCTCCAATGATCAAGATCATAAGGCTCTGCATCTCTTTTCTTATCTTGAATATGCAAGGTTTCTAACTTGACCTTCTCGACCGTCCATGGCTCATTAATACTTGATGTTACCATGGGAAACTTATTATTTACTCGTAGAGGCCTTCTATTCATGATTTATACTTCTTCAAAGCCTAGTCCAACCTGGGACGGAACAACACAGTTAGATATGTGGTTGATAACCACAAGGTCAGAGGTTCAAGCCCTCCTTCTAGCGCCAAAATATTAAAGATATTTTTCGTCAACACCGGAGATAATTCTACGGAAGTGTACCTAAGGGGAAAACGGGGTTATTTAGTTTCCAGGATCTCGAGCTTGTTCACCATTTCCTAGATATCAAGGTCTAAAGTCCAAAAGATTAGTTACCCTTCCCTCAACGGGGTGAGCATCACGCTTAAGCGACTTATGAACCAACAATTATCTTTGGACAAGGGTTTCTTTAGCACAACACTCAGTAGAAGACCAAACGGCTAGTAGGAAGGTGTAACATCCCAGATTTTTTAACGTTAATTATGAATATTTAAATCAGTTTTAAATATTGATTTGGTGATATTAATTAATTATCGTTAAATTGAGCATTTTATGAATTTCATATTATTTTATCGATACTATATAAGCTTTAAAATAATTGTTTGTCCAAACGATCTCCGTTTTCGACGAAACAAGTATTTTGGAATACATATAATTAATTATTGCTAGATTTCCAGTTTGGAGCCAAACGGAGTTGTTTTGTCAGCAGGTGAAATTTAAGGGTGAACCAGGGAATAAATTATGATCTTTATAACATAGTTTTGCAAACAGAGTCCGTTTTTTATGAAACTGGTTTTATTAGGACCGCAATGGTAAGACGTAGCGAAGCGTCCATTTTCGTTGTGTTTGGAGTCCATGTATTTCGATGCGTATATTTAACGGTTTACGTTAAATAGTTTACCATATTAAAACCTACACTAATTTAATTAATTTAACCTACCCTAGGATAAATACCTGAAATCTGCCCTACTTTGATTTGTCATCCTAATATACGAAACTTCATTTCGTTTTTCCTGTGCTGAAAGGGACAAGAATACGCAAAAGAGACTACTCTATTTTTTATTTCAGCTATGCAATGTCCTTTCTTTTCTCTCACATCCTATTATTTTGAAAACCACACATATGTATACATCACACAGTTAAACCCTTCCCTAACCACGTGCCTTCACCTCCAAACCCATACTGATGCACACCTTTTTCATCAAAATCAAAATATATTTCTTCCTTTCGAAGCCTTCCATGCACATGGAAGTACTTCGGCGACATGAAAACTCACTGCAGCTCCATAATGAAATGAAATCGAAATGAGAACTCACTAAAAACCTCAACCCTCTACACCACGGGGGTACTGGAAATAGGAAAAAGACACGATCCTTATCTTCTCCCTTTGCGTCTATATATACATCTTTCCCTCTTTGTTTTGTTCCCAGAAAGCATTCCAAGCGTTCCAGACCACCACTAATATGTTATATAGTAAGCTGAGTGTATGCAAAACACCTACGTTGGTGGAGTAAGCAAGTCTAAATGTTTTAAGATGAGGAGTGGTCTGTGGCATTTTTATCGTGGCTAGGCACAATGAAGCAGGAGGCATGAGATGGTGGAACATGTAGCAGGAGAGGATGGGTGTGTATGCATGGATGGGGAAACAGTACTGACGTAGTCTTGGTGGAGGGTGCGGTTTTATGTTGGCAGCAGGACAGAGATGGGTGAAGTGGCGTACGCCTAGAGGGGTGCAGGAGGTGATGAATACGGTGAAGAAATGATGGTGGGAGAGTAACTGAAAGTAGCGGCAATAGGAGAGAACCTGTAGCAGCGTTTTCAAAATGAACTAAAGAGAAGGGGTGGGGTCGGGTATGCTGAGTGGTGCCGGTTCAAGTGGGGTCTCGAGGTGAGGTTAACGCAGCGGTGAGTGGTGGTGCCGGAGTTGGATTTGATTAGTGTGAACAGTGCAGAAGTGAGAATAAGGATTCGTTGGGGTTCATGATAGGGCCGGGCAATGCAAAAATGAATGGTGATGGTTTACTGATGTAGAAGTGGCGGCTGTAATGGTAGCAAGGGAGGCACGTAAGGGTTGGAGTGTATGGGAGGAAGTGAGCTGACGTTGAAGCTTGGGCCTTGCGGTTTTAACAAGAAAAATAGAAATAAAAAAAAAAGTTGTAGCATTTTTGTAGAGAAGAAGAGTAGCGGGGAGGAGGAGCATACGACATTTTGAAGAAATATACAGGAGCGGTTGAGAAACCATTGGTTAAATAAAACATGAATGGGCCAAAGGAATCCGGGATGGTCTGGTAGGAAAGGGAGAGAACGCGTAGGGTCTAAATGATTGCAGACGTGGATAAAATTTAAGTACGGTAATAAATTAGTTTTATGATTTAAATTATATTATATTTTAAAACCGGTTAAAACTTGAAACTATTGTAATTCGTTCATTTGTAATTAGAATTTAGCGAAATTGGACTCATTGGAATTACGCTGAAAAGTACCACATTGCTGGACAGGTTCAGGAGAATTTAGAAGCCGTCGAGTTTCTGTTTAATATTAAACGCTGTTTAAAATTAAACGGAATAGCGCTGAAATCAAATCAAAACAAAGGTGAGTTAATTATCACACTTTTCCGGAATTCTCTAATGTGTTAAATTCATTTTTAAATATAATTTACTGTCAATGATCATAATTGGATGATTGAATGCCTTAGTTGCTTATTAAATGGTTCTCGACATCTATAATATGTTGTATTGGATGATTATCAAATATTATTACGATATGTGATGCAGGGACGAACGGGTCGGAGGGATCTGACCGGATTCCTCAAATATTTTGTATATTGTTTATTTTTCCATATTATCCAAATATGAACTGTTTACCCCAAACCACATTATTTTCTGACTGAATATTGATGGTTGATTATATATTGAATGTTGAAATGATATTCAACGTTGATGTGAAATCAATAAACGATATTGATTAGGTTATTGGCAGTAAATGATCTGAAACACCGTTTTAAGATGTTAATTTACCGTTAGGCAAATTGATGTGATTGAAGTTATAAATTCGATTTCTTTCTAAAATAAAAATTAAAATAAGACGATATTTATAAACGGTTTTATAAAATAGTTATGTGATATTTTGCAAAAATTTTGACAAGTATAGAAGTTAGAATTAAACCTACGGGTTAGGGTTTTGAAAATAACTGTTTAAGTAAAACAATTAAGCAATATAATTAAATTAATCTAATGAGAGATGTAATCAAAATTAGTTAAGTAAATAACTAAGGTTTACGTTGACAAAGTCAACTGTTTAATTTGAGTTGATAATTAGAATTGATCGTTCTTCGATTAATGTAATGAAAATGGTTTAACGAATAACTATTTTTATTTTAATAATATTTCTTAAATATTATCTTTTATTTATTGATATTTGAAGTTACTTATTGATTAATAAATCACTAATGAAATGTTTATCATTAATAATAACAGTAAGTGATTAGCAGATCTATTTCATTGCAATTAACAACGAAGTTAACCAATTATGATAATTAATATGTAATTTACTCCTTAAATGAAAGTAAATGAAAAAGTGATTGAGTTTAAAATGAATAATGTTAAGAGCAGTGTTATACCAAAAGTATAACTAAGTTGTGAAGCTAAGATGCCATAATTAAGAAGTTCAAAAGGAGATTTCTCATAAGAGATTGGATAAGGAAATTCAATTATAATTTTGAGTTTATGGAGAGACGAGTAATGTGAAGATTTTAATAAGATTTGTTTTTACTTAATTATTTAATCAAATAAATTAAAGTGAAATGATTTCAAAAAGGAAATGATATATGGATTCTATAAGAAGATTTTTAAATAGAACCCAAGGTTCGTAACAAGATTTATAAAGGAATTTAAACGCAGGCGATGAACTTAAGCAAGTTTTTTATTTAAGGAATTGGGTTGAATGAAACAAGTATAAATTGAAGAAGTGTTGTTAAAGCAAAAGAGTTTGTGTTACTTAACTTTACTTGAATAAAAAGTAAAAGAGATTTATTTATAAATAAATATGCCAATTGGAAAAATGGTGATTAAAAACCATATTAGTAAGAAAATAGAAAATGGAAATGATAGGTTGGGTGTTTTAAACTTTTATCTATTCTGAGATAAGAACGTTGATGGTCAAGGTTTGAGAGGTAATTAAAATACCCCAACTTGAACGACTTCAATATTATCAAGGGATGATATTAGCTTGTAATGGTAAGGTTGGTTAAAGTTGGTTTATTACAAGACAATATTGCAACATTGTTTGCAAGATTCGGAATGTAATTGAAAAAGTAAGTTTCAAAGTGAACAATGAATAATTTAACAGGGTTTAACTCAAGTTTGAATCATTAATTTGTTATTTTCTTGAGTTAAGAATATATGGCGATCTTCGCAAGATAAAGGTAATGTATGAGATTTGGTGAATATGTAGGGAAGTTTTGAAATAAAGGAATGAAAGGGAGATTGGTAAATAAAGATATATTATCATTTTCAATGTAACGAATAAATGAGATGTTAGCAATATAAAATATGAAACTGAAATGGAAATAGAAACCATAGTGGACAAAAATTGGTTGGGTGGATTAAGTTTTGGATCCGATCTTAAATCGCATACTTTAAAACAAGAAATGGAGTTGGATTTAGTTATAATCGAAAAGGTTTAAAATAGGTTTATAACTAAGTTTTTATACAATCTTTGATTTATATTTGAATCAATGGCTTATTTAAAATGTTAAAAAGATATACTGAATATGATAAGGGATATGATAGAGTTGTTAAAAGAAATTAGAACCCATTATATGTTGCTTGAGTTGAGTAACTTTCGAAGTGTCAATCAAATGTTGGTTTCGGCCTTCGGGGTTGATACTGAGAGATTTATTCATTTACTAATTTACAATAGGAGCTAATGAAGTAGAAGTGAGATGATAATTAAAGAAAAAGGGGAACGTTTTCCAAGTATTAAAGATATTGAAGTTCAAAGTAACCAGTCGTTAATTATCAAAGAGGCCAAGTGATACTGAACCAGTACATGTATTTTATTTTTATGGATGAATGTTTGTTTATTAGATAGTTAAATAACCAACTATCAAATTTGGCCAATTATCGATTGTTGGTATGGAAAGACCGGGATCAAATGTTTATTCGAAAACCATTCCAACCAGCAAATACGTAATTGTGAAGGTGATCAAACGATGATCAAGATGGAGCATTTGAAGGCTATAGATCTTTATAAAGAGTAAGTATTGCTTATAATCTCTGGTTAGCTCCCAGAGACAAACTGTGATTCTGTCGTGGTTTGAGTCTATGGATTACAAGGACTACTCGCTACTGACCTTGGGGTGATTCCTATAAGGATGCGGTAGGAGGGTGCCTTAGGTTCATCCTGTTCCTAGATGACGTGTATGGACGATGTAGGATTCAAAAGTAAATGGTGGTCAGATGTTCAAAAGATTATAACCTCAAGCCTTGCAAGTGGGAAATGACAAAAATCCGACAGGCAGCATAGCTATGTAGGTCATTCCCATTAGGGTATATTGTCACCATTTAGGGAATATTCGTTTTGTTACTTCTTTTCAATTCTATATCTCTCGGGAACGGTTATGTTACTAGGAACCGTAGGTGACAATATATTCGATACACTAAAGAGAAATGAGTGGTCGGTCATGTGTAGGCCAGGTTGCAAGACGTTCTTATTGAACTCAGTGTATTCCCCTCTAGAGATACACTATCGGCAGGTGGATCCATACCTTGTGATAGTCAGAATCCAATCTCCAATAAGCGCTCGCGGTTTTGATTGTATACTATATATGTGGAGCGTGAGATGCAAGAGTTCTGCTAGATTCTATTTATTTGTATTTAGACAATATTATAATATCAGAAGATATACATGATTTCAAAAATATTTTGGGTTATAGTAAGGTAAAAACCGTCCGTATTTATGTGTGGGCTAGTCTTAGTATTATCCTTTTCTTTCGAAAGGATTTTAAAAGTTAAGCAAGTTGTTTGTTGTGAATTTATCACTGAAAGTATTCCAGACTGATCCGGGTGAATTTTTCTTTGCTTCAAATGTGCTCGGGTCAGACCGAGTATAATTACAGGTTAGATTCCACTTGGAGTTCATGAGCTGGAAGCAGGAGGCTTCACCGTTAGTTATTCAGAGTTTATTTCCGCTATGTCTGATATATGATGTACTCTGATGATTGGTATGTATATATAGTTTCTTTTTGTAAAGAGATTTGATATATTTTATTTTATTCGTTCCGCTGTGAGATTCTGATGTGTTCTTCTTCTTATTCTTCTATTCTAATACTTCTTTCTTTTCTTATCTCACCCTCTAATTTCTTTCTCATAACGTTCTGGAATCTTCGGCGCTTGAATGTCGACATGGTGTTTTTGTGTCAATTTTCGGAGTCGAAAATCCCTGGTTGTTACAGTGGTATCAAAGCTATTGGTTGAGTAATAACCTTGGCTCTGTGGCATAACTTAGTAGAGATAGGGTTAGTAACACCCTAGATTGAGTTGAGTATTTATATATGAGAGTGCGAATTTGTAATTTGAATATAAAATTGTTTTGAATTATTTTCTTAAGCGGGTAAATGAAATAATTTTGTATAAAAAGGAGAAAAAAGGTTTTCTTGTATAGTGTATTTGGTATTTGGTTATCTTACTTGATTTGATTGGAATTCGAATTGAATAAAATTGAACCAATTAGTTAAATGAATCTAGAAAGAAATTTAACCAGGTTAAATGTAATTAAATAATTTAATTTAACCAAATAAATTAAATTAAATTCGAATGATTAAGTTAACGGTTTATTGTGATTGATTGGACGTTATAATTTATTATAAATTGAATGAAATAAATTCCAGTATAATGGATTGGGAATAACATCGGTTATAAAATGAAATCGAGTGAATTAATTCTGTATTGTTACTTGTGTTAAAATTTGAGCTAAGCGCAGATTCCAGACGAACATGTGGATTGATATGGTTATAGATGTTGAAGTACAGATTAGAAGATGAAGAGATGTTAGTTGGTTTGCTTCAGAATTGGAATTAAGTTGCCCGACAAATAGGTGAACCTTAATATTATTAGTTGGTGATTGATTTTATACCCCTGAGTTGGGTAGCCATTTGGCTTTTGGTTTTATTTTGGAGAAGTTGAGCCCAAAGTGACGTTTGTAGTTGTTGTGATCGAGCCGCGCAGAGGAGGTGCTGGCGAAATTTTCAAAAAATTTAAAGATTTGAATTTGTTTTGATGGTAATTCAAAAATAATTCTATTTTTATAATTGGCTTCGAAGCATTCTTCTTATCTTGTAATTCCGGGGACGAAATTCTTTTAAGGAGAGAAGAATGTAACGTCCCAGATTTTTTAACGGTTAATTATGAATATTTAAATCCGTCTTAAATACTGGTTTGGTGATATTAATTGATTATCGTTAAATTAAGCAATTTATGAATTTAATATTATTTTATCAATATTATATAAGCTTTAAAATAATTGTTTGTCCAAACGATCCCCGTTTTCGACGAAACTAGTTTTTTGGAATACATATAATTAATTATTGCTAGATTTCTAATTTGGAGCCAAACAGAGTTGTTTTGTCGGTAGGCGAAATTTAAGGTTGAACTGAGGAATAAATTATGATCTTTATAGCATAGTTTTGCAAACAGAGTCCATTTTTTACGAAACTGGTTTTATTAGGACGGTAATGGTAAGACGTAGCGATGCGTCCATTTTCGTTGTGTTTGGAGTCCATGTATTTCGATGCATATATTTATCGGTTTACGATAAATAGTTGTACAATATTAAAACCTACACTAATTTATTTAATTTAACCTACCCTAGGATAAATAGCTGAAATCTACCGTACTTTGATTTGTCATCCCAATATACTAAACTTTTTTTCGTTTTGCCTGTGCTGAAAGGAACAAGAACATGCAAAAGAGACTACTTGATTTTTAATTTCAGCTATGCAACGTCCTCTCTTTTCTCTCATATCCTATTTTTTTGAAAACCGCACATGCGTATATATCACACAGCTAAACCCTACCCTAACAACGTGCCTTCACCTCCAAACCCATACAAGTGCACACCTTTTTCGTCAAAAATCAAAAAAATATTTCTTCCTTTCGAAGCCTTCACGCACATACTCTGGTGACATGAAAACTCGCTACAGCTCCATACTGAAATGAAATCGAAACGAGAACTCACTACATACCTCAAGCCTCTACACCATGGGGCTACTGGAAATAGGACAAAGACACGATCTTTATCTTCTCCCTCTGCGTCTATATATACAAGTTTTCCCCCTTTGTTTTGTTCCCAGAAAGCATTCCAAGCGTTCCAGACCGCCACTAATATATTATACAGTAAGCTGAGTGTATGTGAAACACCTGTGTTGGTAGAGTAAGAAAGTCTAAATGCTTTGAGATGAGGAGTGGTCTGTGGCATTTCTATCGTGGCTAGGCACAATGAAGCAGGAGGCGTGAGATGGTGGAACGTGTAGCAGGAGAGGATGGGTATGTATGCATGGATGGGGAAGCAGTATTGATGCAGTCTTAGTGGAGGGTGCGGTTTTATGTTGGCAGCAGGATAGAGATGGGTGAATTGGCATCCACCTAGAGGGGTGTAGGCGGTGATGAATACAGTGAAGAAATGATGGTAGTAGAGTCACTGAAAGTTGTGGAAATAGGAGAGAACCTGTAGCAGCATTTTCAAAATGAACTAAAGAAAAGGGAGGGGGCCGGGTATGCTGAGTGGCTCCAGTTCAAGTGGGGTCTCGAGGTGAGGTTGACGTTGCGGTGAGAGGTGGCGCCGGAGTTGGATTAGATCAGTGTCAACAATGCAAAAGTGAGAACAAGGATGCGTTGGGGTTCATGATGAGGCCGACAATGCAAAAATGAATGGTGATGGTTTACTGATGTATGAAGTGCCGGTTGTGATGGTAGCATGTGACGCACATGAGGGTTGGAGTGTATAGGAGGAAGTAGGCTGACGTTAAAGCTTGGGCCTTGCGGTTTTTAAAAGAAAAATAGAAATAAAATAAAAAGAGAAGCTGTAGCATTTTCGTAGAGAAGAAGAGTAGCGGGGAGGAGGAGTGTACGACATTTTGAAGAAATATACAGGAGCGGTTCATACAATTGGAAAGGGGAAGAAGGGTATTAACGTGATGATTTGGTTTAAGGAGGGAATTAATTAATGGTTGAGAAACCATTGGTTAGGCCAAAGGAATCCTGGATGATCTAGTAGGAAAGGGAGAGAACGCGCAAGATCTAAATGAGTGCAGACGTGGATAAAATTTGAGTAAGGTAACAAATTAGTTTTATTATTTAAATTATATTATATTTTAAAACCGGTTAAAACTTGAAACGATTGTAATTCATTCATCCATCATCAGAATTCAGCGAAATTGGACTCATTGGAATTATGCTGAAAAGTACCACATTGTTGGACAGGTTTAGGAGAATTTGGAAGCCGTCGAGTTTTTGTTTAATTTTAAACGCTATTTGAATTCTCTTGTGTGTTAAATTCATTTTAAAATATAATTTACCATTAATGATCATAATTGGATGATTGAATGCCTTGATTGTTTATTAAATGGTTGTCGACATCTATAGTATGTTGTATTGGATGATTATCAAATATTATTATGATCTGTGATGCAGGGACGAACCGGTTGGAGGGATACGATTGGATTCCTCAAATATTTTATATGTTGTTTATTTTTCCATATTATCCAAATATGAACTGTTTACCCCAAACAACATTATTTTCTAAGTGAATATTGATGGTTAATTATATATTGAACATTGAATTGAAATTCAACATTGATGGGAAATCAATAGACGACATTGATTAGGTTATTGGCATTAATGATCTGAAACACCGTTTTAAGATGTTAATTCGCCGTTAGGAAAATTGATGTGATTGAAGTTATAAATTCGATTTCTTTCTAAAATAAAAGTTTAAAATAAGACGATATCTATAAATGGTTTTATAAAATAGTTATGTGACATTTTGCAGAAATTTTGACAAGTATAGAAGTCAGAATTAAACCTAAGGGTTAGGATTTTGAAAATAACTGTTTACGTAAAACAATTAAGCAATATAATTAGATTAATCTAATGAGAGATGTAATCAAAAACAGTTAAGTAAATAACTGAGGTTTACGTTGACAAAGTCAACTATTTAATTAGAGTTGATAATTAGAATTGATCGTTCTTCGATTAATGTAATGAAAATGGTTTAACGAATAATTATTTTTATTTTAATACTATTTCAAAAAATTATCTTTTATTTAATGATATTAGAAGTTACTTATCGATTAATAAATCACTAATGAAATATTTATCGTTAATAATAACAGTAAGTGATTAGCAAATCTATTTCACTGCAATTAACAATGAAGTTGACTAATTATGATAATTAATAAGTAATTTACTTCTTAAATGAAAGTAAATAAAAAAGTGATTGAGTTTAAAATGAATCATGTTAAGAGCAGTGTCATACCAAAAGTATAACCAAGTTGTGAAGCTAAGATGCCATAATCAAGAAGTTCAAAAGGAGATTTATCGTAAGAGAATGGATAAGGAAATTCAATTATAATTGAGAGTTTATGGAGAGACAAGTAATTTGAAGTTTTAATAAGATTTGTTTTTACTTAATTATTTAATCAAGTAAATTAAAGTGAAATATGATTTCAAAAACGAAATGATTTATGGATTCTCTAAGAAGATTTTTAAATAGAACCCAAGGTTCGTAACAAGATTTATAAAGGAATTTAAACGCAGGCGATGAACTTAAATAAGTTTTTAATTTAAGGAATTGGGTTGAATGAAACAAGTATAAATTGAAGAAGGGTTGTTAAAGGAAAAGAGTTTGCGTTAGTTAACTTTACTTGGATAAATAGAAAATGGAAATGATAGATTGGGTGTTTTAAACTTTTATCTATTCTGAGATAAGAATGTTGTTGATCAAGGTCTGAGAGGTAATTAAAATACCCCAACTTGAACGACTCCATTATTATCAAGGGATGATATTAGCTTGTAATGGTAAGGGTGTTGAAAATTGGTTTATTACAAGACAATATTGCAACATTATTTACAAGATTCGAAATGTAATTGAAATAGTAAGTTCCAAAGTGAACAATGAATAATTTAACAGGGTTTAACTCAAGTTTGAATCATGAATTTGTTATTTTCTTGAGTTAAGTATATATGGCGATCTTCGCAAGATAAAGGTAATGTATGAGATTTGGCGAATATGTAGGGATGTTTTGAAATAAAGGAATGAAAGGGAGATTGGTAAATAAAGATACATTATCGTTTTCAATGTAACGAATAAATGAGATGTTAGTAATATAAAATATAAAATATGAAATTGAATGGAAATAGAAACCATAGTGGATAAAAATTGGTTGGGTGGATTAAGTTTTGGATCCAATCTTAAATCGCGTATTTTAAAACAAGAAATGGAGTTAGATTAAGTAATAATTGAAAAGGTTTAAAATAGGTTTTTAATTAAGTTTTTATATAATCTTTATTTATATTTGAATCAATGGCTTTTTTAAAATGTTAAAAAGATATACTGAATATGATAAGGGATATGATGGAGTTGTTAAAAGAAATTATAACCCATTATATGTTGGTTGAGTTGAGAAACTTTCGAAGTGTCAATCTGATGTTGGTTTCGGCCTTCGGGGTTGATACTGAGAGATTTATTCATTACTAGTTTACAATAGGAGCTAATGAAGTAGAAGTGAGATGATAATTAAAGAAAAAGGGGAACGTTTTCCAAGTATTAAAGATATTGAAGTTCAAATTAACTAGTCGTTAATTATCAAAGAGACCAAGTGATATTGAACCAGTACATATATTTTATTTTTATGGATTAATGTTTTTTATTTTATAGTTAAATAACCAACGATCAAATCTGGCCAATTATCGATTGTTGTATGGAAAGAACGGGATTGAATGTATATTCGAAAACCATTCCAAGCAAATACGTAATCGTGAAAGTGATCAGACGATGATCGAGATGGAGCATTTGAAGGCCATATATCTTCATAAAGCGAAAGTATTGCTTATAATCTCTGGTTAGCTCCCAGAGATAAACTGTGATTCCGTCATGGTTGGAGTCTATGGATTACAAGGGCTACTCGCTACTGATTCTTGGGGTGATTCCTATAACGATGCGGTAAGAGGGTGCCTTCGGTTCATCCTGTTCCTGGATGACGTGCATGGACAATGTGTGTAACGACCCGCATTCTACATATCGAAGGATCATAGAATATTTATTTCTTTTTCATATTAAGTCGTATGGTCGTGTAACTTTGGGTAACGACTATTGGGGTCATTTCCCATGTTCACGATTTTTGTCGATTTTTAAATGATCGTTTTACCTCTAGCTGATCTTGTTTCGGCCATAACTTTTGATTAGTAAGGAGATTTGACCTGAAACCACTTCCATTTGATCCGGATAATGGTTTACAATTCCGTAAAATGGTCACATTAGCTAAACGGACTAACCGTTTGGGAGATATGGCTGAAGCAAGGTTTAGAAGGTGAAAAACTGCTTAAGTAGGCTGATTAAGGTGATTAGCAAATGGGCCCATAACCCATTTCGGGATTAGTATTATGGGGAGGATGAAATGAGTTAGGTTTTCATTCTATTTCAATTTTCTAGTCGCCATTTACCTCTTAGAAACCCTATCAATGGCCTCCACCTTCTAATTTCATCCCAAATCGCTCTCTAATCAAGGATTAAGCTAATCAACATCAAATCAAGGCAAATCAACACCAAATCAGAGTTGGAGCTGCTGTGTTGCATAGGAAAACGCCCCAAATCAGAGATAGTTTCAGATCTAAGTTTTATTTGTAGCTAAAATGAGTGATTGACATTGTTTTTCCCTAATTACAGCTAATTAGGGGTGATTAGCGATAATTAGCGAAATTATAACTAAGAAAAATCTGGAAAAATTTGCAAAAATCTAAAATATTATTTTTGGGCTCTGATAGAAATTTAGGCTTATTTGGATAAGTTTTTTTGCTAATTGTATGCTTAAACATGATAAGGGGGATTAAGGGGAAAATATGGGTTTTGGGTATGTTTGATCAATTTTAACATATCATATATTTGTTTTGGTATTTGTGGTTGATTATACATGTTTCTATTACTATATGGTATGCTTTGTGATTGATTAGAAAAGTTAGAATGGTCGAAACGCCATCGTATGGCATAAAATAGTCGTTGGAGGAGTTGCAGGAAATTGTGCAGGAACCGGATTGGATCGCCCCCCCTCGGAACCGTTCGTGATTCACGAAGATGATATGAACCGACCTCCATGAGCTGACAAGCCGATCCACTTACATTTGAAGTACTCCAACCCGCTCGCGTCAGAAGTTCCCCGACCCGAACCGTCTGCCTCCGAACCACTCACAAACCAGAGTACACCCACGAACTGTTTGGGGATCACAACCCGAACCGGAGCACGCGACCAAACCAATGCACCACGAGTGGACTGTCACGACCAACCCGATGCTTAGGGAGGAGTGTCCGAACCGAGCAACTTCAAGGAGTCCGATCTGAAGCAAAGTGAAGAAAAAGGACTGAACCAATCAGGAGAAGACCAAACCCGAGATGCAAAGGTAGTCCAAATGGGAAGTAGAACTCAGGATCCAGATGGGAACAAATGAGTTAACTTCATGATTGGACTTTGTTGCGGGATGTGTGCAAAGGGGTTATCGATGTCTATAGCTTTGATTCACCACTGAGAGACGGATATTGGCTACGGATCAGTGCAGTGAAGTCATCATCATGGCTTCATGGGGCAGAGTGATCGTAGCAAGGCTATGAGCCAGTGTAGTGTAGTTGTTATGACTTCATGGGGGCAGAGTTGACATAGCGAAGGATTAGTGGCTATGGATCAGTGCAGTGGAGTCACTGTGACTCCATGGGGCAGAGTGATCATAGCAAAGGATTTGGGTGGTCAAAGTTGTGGATATCGCATGCTTTACGCACTGAGTGAGAGATGTGAGGATGGTTGCTATGCTTGATTGTTTGACATCACTATGACATGAACACCCCCTCCCCCATATCTTTACAACATATGTTGGTGTCACCTTAGAGTACTTTACATCATGTTGTGCTAACTCTTTGGTTGCAGGTCCAGGTTCAAGTATGGTTATGTATACCTGTTATTGTTCTATTTTGATGCTTATCGCTCATACCAGACTTTTGCCCTACCCAAAGTTTTATGTCTCTTTCTTATTACTCTAGGTGCTCTTAAACGGGCAAACTAGAGACATGTTAGGTGGTATGCATGAGTAGTTGTACCAGAGGCGAGCAGGAGGCTTCCACGTATGATATATATATTCTCCCTGTGCCGCTCCTAGTCACTACTTTGGGCATTAGTAGTGTACCTTTCTTATTTTTCTTTAGAGGCAGTTTTAAAAGTTGTAATAATGATGATGTGGATTTTCCGCTGCTATGTCGGTTTAGTTTTCAGGTTATGCACTGTCTCACCTGTTTTATGTCAAAGTTATGTTATTATTATATTTTATCCCATGCGCTGTGAGACATTCTACAGGTTCTTTGATAGCTCAAAATTCCTTCCTTTGGCAACCGTCCCGTGCTGGTTGGACATCGACATAGCACGTTTCTTTGAAATGTCGACTGGTGCGGGGCGGGCCATCACACTTGGTATCAGAGCTCTAGGTTGCGTAGTTAACCTAGGAAAAGACACCAGGGAGAGATAGTATACATATATGAGGGCACGTATTTGTGTTATTTTCGTTTTCAAAAGTTATATATATATATATATATATACTATTAGCATATCTAAGGATGGAGTCGCACTGCACTAGCATACTGAACAGATTGTTAATCGTTTTCTCCTTACAGATTTAACGATGAGCCGACATACGAGGGGTACTGGTAGGGGAGCTAACAATGGGGATGCTCCTGATATGAGGACGATGCTCATTGACTTCGTGAGAGAGATGCTTAGGGATGTCCAGAGAGAAGCTCCTAATGCTGCTAACGGTGGTGGTGCAGCAGTGCAAGCGCCTAGTGCCGATTTCGCCAATCTATGCAAGGATTACACTAGCCTTGGTGGGGAGCCGTTCCACGGAACGGAATTGGCTACAGAAGTTCAGGATTCGCTCAATAGTTGTGAGCGCATCTTCGAAGATTTGGGAATCGAAGATACAATGAAGAGAAAGCCAGCATCCCGTCAGCTGCAAGGACAGGCAATGAACTGGTGGAATGCTATCAAAGCAACTACTCCAGAGGATCAAGTTACTTGGGATCGGTTCCAGACTCGCTTTACTGATAAGTTTATCCCAACTGCTCAGAAATTAGAGTTGTTTAGGAAATTTCTGGAGCTTAAGCAGAATGGTTGGGCAGTCTCGGAGTATATTGCAGAGTTCGATACTTTATCAAAGTATGGATTATCCCTTATCGACACTCCCGAGAAGAAGAATGAAAAGTTCATAACTGGTTTAGATCAGTATTTGGGGGAAAGGCTTTTGAATCGATTGTTGGGAAAGCATTGAGATCAGAGAGCCTTTATCCTAAACCCAAGATTGAACTCGCTGTTGCATCTGTAGAGGGGCCAAAGCCGCAAGCAAGCGGTGGAGGCAAGAATAATTCTCAGAAAAAAGGGAGCAGAACCAAGCTAAGGATGGTCAGAGAAAGAAAGACAAGAAAAATGTTGAGTGCTTTAGCTGTGGCAAGAAGGGCCATTATGCCAAAGAATGTCGAGCAAAGCCAGCAGACAGGAAGTGTTTCAACTGCGGCCAAGTGGCACATCATAAAGATAAATGTCCGCAACCCTCCTAAAGAGAAGCAGATTGTGAAAGCATATGCTCTTAATGCTGTTCCTTCTTCGTCGAATGCCCCAACTACGGCGGAGAAAGGAAAGAATATCGTTATTCAAGGTATGCTTTCTGTTTATGATGTTCATGTTCGAGTATTATTTGATACTGGGGCTTCCCATTCCTTCACATCTAATGACCTAGTAGATAGGTTGGGATTGGAACCCAAGATAGTCGATAGACCTTTAGCAGTGACGAACCCGATTGGTGGTTCGACTAGCCTTAGTATGATTTGTCGTAATGTGGTCTTATCGATTCATGGATGTATGTTTGCTTTGTTTTGGGCTTTACCGGGTTTGGCATTATTTTGGGAGTCAATTGGCTCCAAAGGTACGGGGTGGTGGTAGACCGTGAGGACTTTTTGGTGACTGTTAGAGCAGGTGATAGGCGGAGGGTAGTGTTTGGTGGTCTACCTAGTGATGGGGTAATGGCTAATTTTCTAAATTCCCTCGACATCCCGCATGATGATTTATCAGATGTACCCGTGGCTGGCTAGTATCCGGACGTCTTCGAGGAAGTGACTGGACTTCCACCTAACCGAGAAATTGAGTTTCATATTGATTTAGTGATGTTAGACCTATAGTGATGCCTCTTCGTCGTATGGCACCAAGGGAGCAACGAGAGCTCAAGGTGTAAGTGAGCGATCTTTTGAAGAAGGGATTTATCAGAAGAAGTGTTTCTGAGCACCAGTTGTGTTTGCTACCAAGGCAAATGGTTCCCTTCGATTGTGTGTGGACTACCGCGAGTTGAATAAGGTGACAAGGAAGAAATAGTATCCTCTACAGCGGATAGATGATTTGTTTAATCAGTTGAGTGGCACGAGAGTGTTCTCCCGGTTGGATCTTGCGATAGGTTTTCATTAGCTTAGGGTGGAAGCTGAGTGTATAGCTAAAATGGCCTTTCGGACGCCATCTAGATTCTATGAGTGGTTGGTCATGCCATTCGGGTTGACCAATGCACCAGCATATTTTGTGGATCTTATGAATAGAGTATTCCGAGATCAATTGAATAAGTTTGTTCTTGTGTTCGTAGACGATATCTTGGTATATTCGAGGACAGAGGAAGAACACAAGGAACATTTGAGGATAGTGATGGAGGTGTTGAGAAAACACCAACTGAAAGAAAAGTTTTCTAAGTGTCACTTCTGGAGGAGGGAAGTGAGATTCTTAGGCCATGTTTTTCAGAGAATGGTATTATCGTGGATCCTGCGAAGGTGGCCACGGTACAAGATTGGTCTACGCCCAATAATGCAACAGACGTAAGAAGTTTCTTGGGATTAGCTGGATATTATCGTAAGTTTATCCAAGACTTCTCCAAGATAGCGACACCGTTAACTCAGTTGACCAAGAAGAATCAAGCTTTCATTTGGGACGAAAGGTGTGAAAATGCATTTAAGAGTCTAAAGGAAAAGTTGACATGTGCGCAAGTGTTAGTCATTCCTGAAGGGAATGAAGAGATGATGGTATACACAGATGCATGTGGTACCAGACTAGGTGCCGTATTGATGCAAGGAGGTAGGGTTGTAGCTTATGCTAGTTGGCAACTGAAACCGCATGAGAAAAGATACCCAACCCACGATTTGGAATTGGCAGCAATCGTGTTCGCGTTGAAGATGTGGAGACATTATCTCTTGGGAGAAAGATTCGAGTTGTTTACCGATCATAAATCGTTGAAGTATCTCTTCTCTCAGAAGGATCTAAATCTCCTACAGCAAAGATGGTTAAAATTCTTAGCTTCCTATGATATCAATATCGCATATACACCAGGAAAGGGCAATGTGGTAGCTGATGCATTGAGTAAAAGACATGCTAGTTTAGGGGCAATGTTTCTTGAGTGGAAGCAACTGGAGTATATCGCTGGGTATGATTTCAGACCAAAGTGCGAATTGGATCCAGAAATGCTAGCAATTTTGACGATCAGACCCACTTTGATTGAGCGGATTGGTTCCAGTCAGAGGGACGATCCTAACCTATTAGAAATCATTTCCAAATTAGAGATGGGTATCGACGGGGAGATGAATAGGTATGGGCTTGATCGAGGTGGATGGCTCAGGAAGAATAGGAGACTGGTTATACTCAATGTCAATGGATTGAGAGATGAAGTGCTTAGAGAATGCCATCACTCAAAACTGACTATACGTCCCGGTGGTAATAAAATGTATCGAGACATGAAGCAGACCAACTACTGCGAAGGGATGAAAAGAGATGTTGGGAAGTTTATATCCAAGTGCATGAATTGCCAGTTAGTTAAAGCTGAGCAAAAGAAACCTAGTGGTTTGTTGCAACCATTAGAAATCCTAGAATGGAAATGGGAACAAGTATCA
Organism: Allium sativum; assembly: GCA_030737875.1. Lineage (NCBI taxonomy): Eukaryota > Viridiplantae > Streptophyta > Magnoliopsida > Asparagales > Amaryllidaceae > Allium > Allium sativum. Next base: position 837,579,999 of record CM060916.1, read on the forward strand.
ATGGATTCATTGATGGGTTACCAAGGACTAGATCAGGCCATGATAGCATTTGGGTTATTGTGGACCGATGACCAAGAGTGCACGGTTTATAACTGTTAAGTCGAATAGAACATCGCTAAGTTAGCAGAACTGTATATGAAGTGGGTAGTGAGATTTCATGGAATACCCAAAGGCAATGTGAGCGACCGAGATCCGTTGTTTACTAGTGGATTTTGGAAGAGCTTACAAGAGGCGTTAGGATCAAAATTACATCTCAGTACCGTGTATCATCCTCAAACCGACAGTCAAATAGAGAGGGTGAATCGAGTGTTTTAATATCTCTTAAGAGCTTGTGTATTGGATTTTGGTGGATCATAGGATGACCATTTGCATCTAGTAGAGTTTGCATATAATAACAGTTATCAGTCCAGTATTGGTATGGCTCCGTTTGAAGCTTTATACAGAAGTCGTGCAACTCACCATTATGTTGGCTGGAAACCGGTGAGAAATTTGTGCTTGGGCCAGATGTAATAAGGGAAACTTCAGACAAGATCAAGGTTATCTAACAGCGAATGAAGGCTGCCCAAGATAGGCAGAAGAGTTATGCTGATAAGAGGCGAAGAGATTTAAAATTCTCTGTTGGTGACTTGGTGTTTGTCAAGATTTCTCTGTTAAAGAGCGTGATTCGATTTGGTAGGAGAGGCAAGCTAACACCAAGATTTGTTGGTCCATTTCTAGTTCTCGAGCAAGTTGGGAATTTGGCATATAAAGTTGAGTTGCCGGACAAGATGGCAGGAGTTCATAATGTATTTCATGTTTCCCAGTTAAGGAAATTCATGCACGACCCCGATGTGGCTATTTCACCTGATCAGTTGGATGATATCGAAGTAGAACCTGAGGAGGTTGGGAACTACAAGCCGATTCGTATTGTCGAGCACGATACGAAGAAACTTCGAAGGAAGGCGGTGAAACTGGTCAAGATTCAGTGGGGCGGGGATGAGAATGACTGTACTTGGGAGACAGAGGAGAGCATTAAGGAGACGTATCCAGAACTCTTTGCCTGGTAAAGTTTTCATTTCGATTTAGTCTTTCCGCATGCTAGGATAGGTTTTTTTTGTTTGCTTTGTATGTTTGATTGCGAGATATGGTTGGTAGGCATGCGGGACCCATTAGTTGTTCCTTAGTTGAGTAATTTCGGGGGCGAAATTTGTTAAGGGGGGAGAGTGTGACGAACTGCATTCTGCGTATCGAAGGATTGTAGAATATTTATTTCATTTTCATATGAAGTCGTTGGTCGTGTAACTTTGGGGAACGACTACTGGGGTCATTTCCCATGTTCACGATTTTTGTCGGTTTTTAAATGACCATTTTGCCCCTATCTGATCTTCTTTCGGCCATAACTTTTGATTGGTAAGGAGCTTTGACCTAAAACCACTTCCATTAGATTCGGATGATGGTTTACAATTCCGTAGAGTGGTCACATTAGCCAAACGGACTCACCGTTTGTGAGATATGGCTGAAACAAGGTTTAGAAGGAGAAAAAATGCTTAAGTGGGCTGATTAGGGTAATTAGCAAATGGGCCCATAACCCATTTCGGGATTAGGGTTATGGGGAGGCTGAAATAAGTTAGGTTTCCATTTTATTTCAGTTTTCTAGCAGCCATTTACCTCTTAGAAACCCTAACAATGGCCTCCACCTTCTAATTTCATCCCAAATCGCTCTCTAATCAAGGACTAAGCTAATCAACATCAAATCAAGGCAAATCAACACCAAATCAGAGTTGGAGCTGCTATGTTGCATAGGAAAGTGCCCCAAATCAGAGATAGTTTCAGATCTAAGTTTTGTTTGTGGCTAAGGTGAGTGATTTGCATTGTTTTTCACTAATTACAGCTAATTAGGGTGATTAGTGATAATTAGCGAAATTATAACTAAGAAAAATCTGGAAAAAATTGTAAAATATTAAAATATTACTTTTGGTCTTTGATAGAAATTAGGGCTTATTTGGATAAGTTTTTTTGCTAATTGTATGCTTAAACATGATTAAGGGGGATTAAGGGGAAAATATAGGTTTTGGGTATGTTTGATCAATTTTAACATATCATATTGTTGTTTTGGTATTTGTGGTTGATTATACATGTTGCTATTACTGCATGGTATGCTTTGTGATTGAGTAGAAAAGTTAGAATGGTCGAAACGCCATCGTATGGCGTAAAATAGTTGTTGGAGGAGTTGCAGGAAATTGTGCAGGAACCGGATCGGATCGCCCCGCCTCCGAACCGAACCGTTCGTGATTCACGAAGATGATATGAACCGACCTCCATGTGCTGACAAGCCGATCCACTTACATTTGAAGTACTCCGACCCGCTCGCGTCAGAAGTTCCTCGACCCGAACCATCTGCCTCCGAACCAATCACAAACCAGAGTACACCCACGAACTGTATGGGGATAACGAACCGGAGCGCACGAACAAACCAATGCACCACGAGTGGACTGTCACGACCAACCCGATGCTTAGGGAGGAGTGTCCGAACCGAGCCACTTCAGGGAGTCCGATCCGAAGCAAAGTGAAGAAAAGGACCGAATCGATCAGGAGAAGACCAAACCCGAGATGCAAAGGCAGTCCAAATGGGAAGTAGAACTCAGGATCCATATGGGAACCAACGAGTTAACTTCATTATTGAACTTTGCTGCGGGACGTGTGCAAAGGGGTTATCGATGTCTATAGCTTTGATTCACCACTGAGAGACGGATATTGGCTACGTATCAGTGCAGTGAAGTCATCATCATGGCTTCATGGGGCAGAGTGATCGTAGCAAGGCTATGAGCCAGTGCAGTGTAGTTGTTATGACTTCATGGGGCAGAGTTGACATAGCGAAGGATTAGTGGCTATGGATCAGTGCAGTGGAGTCACTGTGACTCCATGGGGCAGAGTGATCATAGCAAAGGATTTGGGTGGTCAAAGTTGTGGATATCGTATGCTTTACGCACTGAGTGAGAGATGTGAGGATGGTTGCTATGCTTGATTGTTTGACATCACTATGACATGCACACCCCCTCCCCCATATTTTTACACCATATGTTGGTGTCACCTTAGAGTATTTTACATCTTGTTGTGCTAACTCTTTGGTTGTAGGTACAGATTCGGTTATGGTTATGTATACCTGTTATTGTTCTATTTTGCTCCTTATCGCTCATACCAGACTTTTGTCTGATCCAGAGTTTTATGTCTCTTCTTATTACTCTGGGTGCTCTTAAACGGGCAGACTAGAGACATGTTAGGTGATATGCACGAGTAGCTGTACCGGAGACGAGCAGGAGGCTTCCACATATGATATATATATTCTCCCTGTGTCGCTGTTGGTCACTACTTTGGGCATTAGTAGTGTACCTTTCTTATTTTTCTTTAGAGGCAGTTTTAAAAGTTTTAATAATGATGATGTGGATTTTCCGCTGCTGTGACGGTTTAGTTTTCGGCTTATGCACTACCTTACGTGTTTTATGTCAAAGTTATGTTATTATTATATACTATCCCGTGCGCTGTGAGACATTCTACAGGTTCTTTGATAGCTCAAAATTCCTTCCTTTGGCGACCGTCCCGTGCTAGTTAGACATCGACACAGCGTGTTTCTTTGGAAATGTCGGCTGGTGCAAGGCGGGCCGTCACAATGTGTGATTCAAAAGTAAATGGTGTCCAGATGTTCAAAAGATTATAACCTCAAGCCTCGCAACTAGGAAATGACAAAATTCAAGCAGGCAGCATGGCTATGTGGGTCATTCCCATTAGGGTGTATTGTCACCATATAGAGAATATTCATTTTGTTGCTTCTTTTCAATTTGGTATCTCCCAGGAACGGTTATGTTGCTAGCAACCGTAGGTCACAATATATTCGATTCACTCAAGAGAAATCAGTGGTCGGTTATGTGTGGGCCGGGTTGCAAGACGTTCTTGTTGAACTCAGTGTATTCCTCTCTAGAGATACATTATCGTCAGGTGGATCCATACCTTGTCATAGTCGGAATCCAATCTCCAATTAGCGCCCGCGATTTTGATTGTATGCTATATACATAGAGCGTGAGATGCAAGCGTTCTGCTAGATTCTATTTATTTGTAATTAGACACTATTATAATATCAGAAGATATATATGATTTCAAAAATATTTTAGGTTATAGTAAGGTAAAAACCATCCATATTTATGTGTGGGTTGGTCTTATTATTATCCTTTTCTTTCGAAAGGATTTTCAAAATTAATCAAGTTGTTTGTTGTGAATTTATCACTGGAAGTATTCTAGACTGATCCAGGTGAATTTTACTTTGCTTCAAATGTGCTCGGGGCAGACTAAGTATAATTACAGGACAGATTTTGTTTGGAGTTCAGGAGCTGGAAGCAGGAGGCTTCACCGTTAGTTATTTAGAGTTTATTTCCGCTGTGTCTGATATATGATGTACTCTGTGTTGGATCTAGATTAACCCTAGAGGGGGGGGGGTGAATAGGGTTTATCACAGTTTTTAAACTGAATTGAAAATCTGACAGGATATTAAAATAATAAACAGATCACAGAATGCAGCAGAAGTAAAAATGCAGAAAATAAATCACACACAGATATACCTAGCTTCGGCAAAACCCTGCCTACTGCTGCATTCCTAAGGTTTCTACTAGATGATAGAACAGATCCTGCATACAAGACCTTGTACACTCGCGACTCTCGCTCCTATTCTAACTCTACGCTCAAAACCCAAGACTAATCGATATCCCCTCGATCAGATTTCCCGAATTACAACCCTGTAATCCGTAACCCAGATTTTACAGACTCTGAAACTGACAGTCAACACCCTGACTGATTCACTCTAGTTTATACAGACACTAGAAAACTGTTTCGACAATTTTACAACTCAAAATAAAAACAATACAACAAATAGAAAATTAAAACAAGGAGAAACCCTAATTAAAAAATGAATATAGGAGTTGAATTTAAGGGGGTCATCCCCTTTTCACATGGAGAAACATGGCACCCGTTCTATTTTCTTTTACTCTAAAAAAAATGGCGGCAGGCGATTTAGGAAAAATCTAGGGTTTCAACGATTGCTCCAAAACCAGATCGATGCTTGATTGTTGACGTTGTGATAACTCTGAAGGTTGATTCTTTGATGGCTTTCCTCGTCCGACTTGGAATTTTTCTCTGGCTCGATCGAATCAGTGAGTTTTCTGAGATTTGTTGCTTTGAAATTTTTTACTGATTTTGTGGGTTTTTGGTTTCGATGATTTCCTCTCTGCCAATGATGAATCGGTGATAAATAGGATTATATAATCCGTAACTTGCTCTCTGATTTCAATTAAGTGATTCGATCTGAAATTGCGATGCTTTCCCTTTTTGTTTTCTTCGATTTTCTTGATTGCAATGGATTTGCTTGGCTTAAATGGCTTGCGTGTATTCATGAATTCTGGAAAAGAGTTCTAGCCTTTTCTGAAATTGTCCCATTCGATTTTTGCCTTGATTGTTGAAATTTGAATTTACAGATGGTTGCCAAGATTGATTTTAATCTGCGCCATATATGATTTTCTGCACAATAAAATCTCTTGCCATATATATATATCAGTGTGATTTCCTTGTTTGTCTTGAGTAATATATGCTCTGCCATAATTCTCTGATTGTTTCAAAACTGGAAACAATAGATTTGCCCAAACAAAAAAGTTGTGATTTCTGGAAAACTTAAACAGTTGCCATGTATGATTTTCTGCAAATTAAACTCTTTCCAAAAATCATTTATGCCACTGTATACTTAGAAAAATACTGAATGATTTATGTCCTGATATAATCCATTCTTGTATGATTTCTTGCACCACAATTCTCACTCAGTTGCACCATTATTCATATATAAGAAAACATGAATTTCTTAAAAAAAACTGCTTTATTGTTTGTTTGATGTGCACTTGAGATTTGGTGCACCCATGATGAGTTACTTGTTCTTTCCTGAACTATTTGAACTTGAATGATGTACTCGGACATGAATCATACTTGCACCATTATATATGCAAACTTGTACATATATACATGATCATATGCTAGCTGTAACATGAACTCCCTTCTTACCTGAGTTACCTATTGGCTGTACTTGCTGTCTTTGCACTGTCACTTGATTGCTGCACATTTCAGTTGTCTTGCATGCTCGACTTCTTTGAATTCTGGTATGTTTGTTGGTCTGAATCTCATGTTCATTTACATTTGTTTCTCGACTATTGCTGTACTATACATGATGATCAATCCATGCTGCTTTGATATTACAGTTTGTACACATGCACATCCACCACATTTGTGTTGATTACTTTTTGAAAGAGATTTGAACTTCCTGCTACTTTGATTTAGCATAACTACATTGAGCTCGACCATGATTCACCTCATGTACACGACGGCTGCACCTTACACTTGCACCACTATGCTGCTTGAGATTGACTTGTGCCATGTTTCATTGTTGTGTATAAATGGTCCGAGCCTTGCCAATTGCTGTTGCTCCATCATGAACTTATTTGTTGTCTCGAGCATGCATGAAATATGCTCAAACCTTTTATGATTTGTGTACATACTTGCTGAACTGATTTCTCCCTTCATGCTGCCATTGTGATCCCTTGTTTTCTTTGCTGCATGTCCACATTAGTTTGTGCACCCCTTACGATCTTGACATGCATATACACCAAAGAGTTGCGTTGCTTGCCTTTTGCACATACACAAATAAAAGCTGCACCATATGACTTGCATCATCACCTTGCTGAGTCATTTGTCTTTGACCATTTGAGAAGTGCTCCATGTATATGCCACAGCTGTTTTGCCATGCATTCTTGTATCACCACTGCATTGCTTGTGCATGTCCCACTGTCTTGAGCATGTTTGAAAAAAAAAACTCCTTGCATTTGTGCTACCATGTTTGACCATTCTATGCTGTGTTGACATGCTTGGTTTCACTGTTTTGCACCTGAAATATGAGCATACCATCTCTTGTGCTCGACCATTTTGAATTTTAATGTTTGACATTTTGTTTTTAAGATATATCAGCAGACTAGTCACACTATGTTGAGGCAGATCAAAAATCAGCAAACTAGTGTGATTATGTCGAGGCTGATCAATTCAGATCGAGTCAGAAAAATGATGAGAAACACACCGAAATTCTGAGGCAAATAAAATTTTAAAAATAAAATTTATATTTGCATGAATTCTGTTTTATTTCTATTGCAGTGTACTGTGTGTGTGTTTCTGTGAATGACAGGTAAGCAGACGGTGACTGGACTGACAGTGAAGATGCTGTGAAGACAGAAGACTGAAGACAAGAACAGTGTGAAAAAAAGTTTATATGTATACGAGTCTGTGTAAAAGAATGAATGAGTGAAACTGTGACTGAAAGATAGAGTGTTGTAGTGGAGAACACTGTATATGGAATTGTATTTGATATGTAGTACAGTGATGAATAAATAGTGGAGTTAAAAAAAATTTGTACTATTTGAATATTGAAATAAAATATTATATTTAAATAAAACACTGTGAATATTTGAATTTCTGTGCAGTCGTATTATATTTAAATATAAATATTATATTCCAGTCTGTGATTTACAATAACAGTACAATATCAAACACATTAAAATAATATTTATTTGGTTGTTATCATCAAACAAAAATCATATAATTGTGTATACAACACCGTTATATACAACAATCTCCCCCTTTTGATGATGACAAACAAATAAAAGATTTTGTATACAATAGATGTGTTTGACAGTGAATATTGAACTCCCCCTATTTATTAGCTCCCCCTACAACAGACAGCTCCCCCTATAACTGTGCATGAGTGAAATGTATGAATAATAATAAATTTTCAAAATTAAGAATATTTATAAAATATTCACTCATAAATCAAAATCTCTATCCATTCTCCCCCTTTTGTTATCATCAAAAGGATACTGAGTTTAAAATACAAATGAAAAATGACTAAAGATATAATTTCAGCTTAAGAGGAAGAACGATCATCATAAATCTCAATCAGTCAAACAAAAATCATAATATTCTGAGAACAAGTGGCATATTTCACATTGTAGAGAATGACGAATATACGAAGAATTTTATATAAAATGGAGAGTCTTAAAAAAAAATCATTTTCAATTTTTTTCAAAGGATTTAAAAAAAAAACACAAAAAGCAGTGATGGATTTGGACTATAATTAATAATTCAATTTAAGTGACAAGATCTCAAATCCCAATATCTATTAATCAATAAATCATAAGACGTCATAATATTTCAACACATTTCACAGATAGAAGATGGATTGATAGGTTGGTTTTTATAAACACCAAGGAGAATTTCATATAAATCTTTATTTTATCCAAATTATTTTCTTTTCTTTTTCTTTTTAATTTAAGAGCACACTGACCACGCATAACCAGATCTTGGATTTTTAAATGAGATCAGTTGCAGCTTAAATATAAGTAATCTCGTAACCATGCATAACCAGAGCTTGGATTTTTAAATGAGGTTAGAGAAATACTTATTATATTATTATCTTTTTCTGTTTCAAAAAGAAAAACTCCTCGATATATAAAATCAATATGGATGATAGAAAAGTGGTAGGTACAGAAATGGACTGTGAAATAAATTTCTAAATTAATTATATTATGAAATATGCTCAACTGTACTGGGATTATTGAAAATTTTCAACTATCACTAATTCTGAATAATAATAATAACATATCCACAATAAATATTTTCACTGTTTATTCAAGATAATCTTTTTTTTAAAAAAAAAAAATTAAACTCTCCACATTTATAAAAAAATTTATCATGGATGGCAGAATGATGATAGATAATGAGTATGGTCGTGAAATAATTGCCAGTTCAAAAGATATTATAATAAATATTCAACCATCATGAAAATCTAGATAAAATCTCCTCTTGTTGTGAAATACACTGCAGTCACAATTCATCACAATTTCAAAAACTGATAATAATTTTGATGAGTTATAAACACAGCACAAATTGGATATTGATTTCAATTTCTGAATGAATAAAAAATAAATAATTTTAAAATTGAAAAACAATTACAAGAAGAAATTAAACAGATTTATAAAAAAAAAATGAATCTATACAGGGTGATAATTTAAAACCAGATGAGTAAAAAAAACTGATACCAAATGTTCTCGCTTATCGAGGAATTTAATTACACCCTGATGGACTATCATGGACATCCCAGGCTAAAGAAATTTAAACACAAACCCAGCCAGACAAATTTAGCACATTTATTTGTATAAGGAAAAAAAATGTATGGATCTATACAAGGTGAAAAATTTGAATCTCAGTACAGATGGGTGAAACAAATATAAGGCGCTTCTGATACCACTTGGTGTCTCTATTTACGAGGAATTTTAACATGATACTGAACAAGAATGTCATAGACAAAAAAAATTATTAAGTACCAAGCCCAAACAGACAGATAATAGATTATGCACATGTATCAGAGCAGCAAGCATGTGATTCCAGAACAAACATTTTTCAAAACAGTATCAGAGCAACACATAACATAGTTTCAAATCATACTTGTCAAGATGATGGCCACATATGATGATTCATGATCTAATGATTAAAATACTGTTTACTTGAAATCATTTGAGGAATATGAAAGTATCAGAATTTAATGAATCAATCACACCAGATTATAAATTTTTGATTTGAGATATGTGTGAGATTCAATAAATCAATAATTTCAAATGACTTTAAACAAACAAATAATTAGATCAAAAAATCATGAAATAGGAGTGAATTTCAAGACCAGATTTTCAAAGGAATTTTTCACAGATTTTTTAAGAATGATTTTAGATCACTTACATCAAATAATTAAGAGATATTCATGATCCATAAATAAATAATTTATTTGAAATCACTTGAATCAATGTCAAGTTTGAGATATAATGAATTATTCACACAAGATTGATTATTTCAAACTCAAGAGGTGTGTGATATTCAAAATATCAGGAATCTCAGATGATTTCAAACAGACATATTCTAACCATAATGATCATGAATAAAGATGGAATTCAGGATGTATCACTGATTCAAGCCAATCCGAAAATCAATGAAATTATCACAACTGATAAATAATAGAGTGCTGTAATGAGTATAATATTTTCAGCTTTTCTAAAATGAATTAGAATAAACTCAGAATAGCAAAGGTGTGTGAAATTTCATTAAATATTCAGATCTTCAAAAAATTTAGAATTCAAATTAACAGTGTTCAAGATATGACATGAATGCTTTAGCACTGTTATGAATTCAAGAATAAAATAAACTTCTAAACAATTGCAGATAATTACAAGATTAAATTCAGAATTTGGAAATGATTATAAACAAGAGAGTTTCATTCAAATAAATTGAATTTCCAGAAAATCATGAGAACTGCAATTTGAAGTTTAAGAAGCACAGAATAAACAAAGAGATTTGGCAGTGACAAATCAAATAAAAACAAATAGAAGAAAATAAAATAGAAAGGGGTAGAAGAAGCAGAAATAGACAATGAATTTTTTTTACAAGGATGAGGTTAGAAATCATACCTGATTCACAGAAGACGTTGTGGATCTCTAACTCACCAGACTTGGCTAAGGAACAGTAGTCGATTCAATGATGTGAAGCAGTTTGAATCAGTTTCTCTTTTCAGCACAGTTGTTCCTCAGCCTCCTTTGGTACCTAACGATTGAGATGATCAAGTGGTCGAACAAAATTAGTAAAACCACTCACAGTTGTATTCATTTGTTTTGGTACCCAAACTCGCTTATATAACAAACCATTCGAATCTACCTTTGTACCTTTCGGGACCCAAATCTGTTTGAATTTAGTTGAAGCTGTTTTATTTTTATTTGGGGTCCAAGATTGTTTAAATGATTTGTTATCAATCAAAATCACATCACGTTTTTGATTTAAGAATCCTTTGAGAATGTTAGAGTTCAAATTTTCAAAACAAACATTTCCAAAATGATTTGAAGGATTTTTAAAAACAATTGAATTCCGTTTTTCAAATTCATTTGTTTTTCCAAGAACATCATTTTTTCCGAAGCCAAGACCCGATTTATTTCCAATAGAAACTTGGTTTTGTAACAACATATTCAATGATTTTTCCCCATTAGAAAATTTATCCAAAGTGGATTCTAATCGTTGAATTTTGGATTTTAGATCGCCATTTTCTTTTAATAAATTTGAGCAATTATTTATAGCGATCATCTGTTCAGCATTGGTCTGTTTTAAAACCAGATTCTCATTTTCAAGCAATCTAATTTTGGGTTGAGATTCCGAGATTTCAAATTCAAATCGTTTTTGTTCTTCAGACTCAAAAATCTTGGATTTTTCAATCTCATTTTCAAGTTCTTTCAAAATCAAATCACTTCTCACCAAATTTTCATTTTCAGCAATCTCAAATTTGGAACTTATATCAGTCTTAAAAACTTCAAATTCCTTTTGTAGAAGATTGTTCAAATTTGATAACTCAATCTTGTTTTCTTTTAAGATCAAAATTTCCTTTTCAAACTTTTGAATATTTTTATTGAGATGAACAAGATTGGTTTTCAATTTTAAACAATTTTTGCAATTAGAATTTGAAGAATTCTTAACGTTTTTGAGTTTTGATTCCAAAACATTATTTTTGCAGATCAACTCAAGCTTCTCAGATTTCAGAAGTTTATTTTTAGATTTTAACTTCTCAACAGATTCAGTTAAACCATTTAAACGGTGAATCAAAGAAATATTTCCTGTTGAGTCTCCATCTGGATTTCCATCTGTACAACCTGTCAAGCACAAATCTGAAGCCGAGTTATCTTTCTGGGATTTTGAGCATTTGTCAATTTTTCCGTATAGCGCGTTGAGAGTCTGCCAGATTTCCTGCGCAGTCAAACAATGGGAAATAAGGCTATATTGAATATCATTAATATAAGAATATAAAATATGAGTAGCATGTAAATTAAATTCAATATCAACCCTACTTACAATATCATACCCATTTTTAATACTATTCCAACATTTAATATCAACAGATTTTAAATAAGATTTCATTTCTGATTTCCAATTTAAAAAATCTGTACCATTGAAAATAGATGGAATATGACTGGACTGACTCTCTATGGACTGACAACTAGGATTCACCATTTCTCTAGAGTTAACCGAATACCTGGCTCTGATACCAAATGTTGGATCTAGATTAACCCTAGAGGGGGGGGGGGGTGAATAGGGTTTATCACAGTTTTTAAACTGAATTGAAAATCTGACAGGATATTAAAATAATAAACAGATCACAGAATGCAGCAGAAGTAAAAATGCAGAAAATAAATCACACACAGATATACCCAGCTTCGGCAAAACCCTGCCTACTGCTGCATTCCTAAGGTTTCTACTAGATGATAGAACAGATCCCGCATACAAGACCTTGTACACTCGCGACTCTCGCTCCTATTCTAACTCTACGCTCAAAACCCAAGACTAATCGATATCCCCTCGATCAGATTTCCCGAATTACAACCCTGTAATCCGTAACCCAGATTTTACAGACTCTGAAACTGACAGTCAACACCCTGACTGATTCACTCTAGTTTATACAGACACTAGAAAACTGTTTCGACAATTTTACAACTCAAAATAAAAACAATACAACAAATAGAAAATTAAAACAAGGAGAAACCCTAATTAAAAAATGAATATAGGAGTTGAATTTAAAGGGGTCATCCCCTTTTCACATGGAGAAACATGGCCGGCCCATTTCAATTTGTTGCACCCGTTCTATTTTCTTTTGCTCTAAAAAAATGGCGGCAGGCGATTTAGGAAAAATCTAGGGTTTCAACGATTGCTCCAAAACCAGATCGATGCTTGATTGTTGACGTTGTGATAACTCTGAAGGTTGATTCTTTGATGGCTTTCCTCGTCCGACTTGGAATTTTTCTCTGGCTCGATCGAATCAGTGAGTTTTCTGAGATTTGTTGCTTTGAAATTTTTTACTGATTTTGTGGGTTTTTGGTTTCGATGATTTCCTCTCTGCCAATGATGAATCGGTGATAAATAGGATTATATAATCCGTAACTTGCTCTCTGATTTCAATTAAGTGATTCGATCTGAAATTGCGATGCTTTCCCTTTTTGTTTTCTTCGATTTTCTTGATTGCAATGGATTTGCTTGGCTTAAATGGCTTGCGTGTATTCATGAATTCTGGAAAAGAGTTCTAGCCTTTTCTGAAATTGTCCCATTCGATTTTTGCCTTGATTGTTGAAATTTGAATTTACAGATGGTTGCCAAGATTGATTTTAATCTGCGCCATATATGATTTTCTGCACAATAAAATCTCTTGCCATATATATATCAGTGTGATTTCCTTGTTTGTCTTGAGTAATATATGCTCTACCATAATTCTCTGATTGTTTCAAAACTGGAAACAATAGATTTGCCCAAACAAAAAAGTTGTGATTTCTGGAAAACTTAAACACTTGCCATGTATGATTTTCTGCAAATTAAACTCTTTCCAAAAATCATTTATGCCACTGTATACTTAGAAAAATACTGAATGATTTATGTCCTGATATAATCCATTCTTGTATGATTTCTTGCACCACAATTCTCACTCAGTTGCACCATTATTCATATATAAGAAAACATGAATTTCTTAAAAAAAACTGCTTTATTGTTTGTTTGATGTGCACTTGAGATTTGGTGCACCCATGATGAGTAACTTGTTCTTTCCTGAACTATTTGAACTTGAATGATGTACTCGGACATGAATCATACTTGCACCATTATATATGCAAACTTGTACATATATACATGATCATATGCTAGCTGTAACATGAACTCCCTTCTTACCTGAGTTACCTATTGGCTGTACTTGCTGTCTTTGCACTGACACTTGATTGCTGCACATTTCAGTTGTCTTGCATGCTCGACTTCTTTGAATTCTGGTATGTTTGTTGGTCTGAATCTCATGTTCATTTACATTTGTTTCTCGACTATTGCTGTACTATACATGATGATCAATCCATGCTGCTTTGATATTACAGTTTGTACACATGCACATCCACCACATTTGTGTTGATTACTTTTTGAAAGAGATTTGAACTTCCTGCTACTTTGATTTAGCATAACTACATTGAGCTCGACCATGATTCACCTCATGTACACGACGGCTGCACCTTACACTTGCACCACTATGCTGCTTGAGATTGACTTGTGCCATGTTTCATTGTTGTGTATAAATGGTCCGAGCCTTGCCAATTGCTGTTGCTCCATCATGAACTTATTTGTTGTCTCGAGCATGCATGAAATATGCTCAAACCTTTTATGATTTGTGTACATACTTGCTGAACTGATTTCTCCCTTCATGCTGCCATTGTGATCCCTTGTTTTCTTTGCTGCATGTCCACATTAGTTTGTGCACCCCTTACGATCTTGACATGCATATACACCAAAGAGTTGCGTTGCTTGCCTTTTGCACATACACAAATAAAAGCTGCACCATATGACTTGCATCATCACCTTGCTGAGTCATTTGTCTTTGACCATTTGAGAAGTGCTCCATGTATATGCCACAGCTGTTTTGCCATGCATTCTTGTATCACCACTGCATTGCTTGTGCATGTCCCACTGTCTTGAGCATGTTTGAAAAAAAAAACTCCTTGCATTTGTGCTACCATGTTTGACCATTCTATGCTGTGTTGACATGCTTGGTTTCACTGTTTTGCACCTGAAATATGAGCATACCATCTCTTGTGCTCGACCATTTTGAATTTTAATGTTTGACATTTTGTTTTTAAGATATATCAGCAGACTAGTCACACTATGTTGAGGCTGATCAAAAATCAGCAAACTAGTGTGATTATGTCGAGGCTGATCAATTCAGATCGAGTCAGAAAAATGATGAGAAACACACCGAAATTCTGAGGCAAATAAAATTTTAAAAATAAAATTTATATTTGCATGAATTCTGTTTTATTTCTATTGCAGTGTACTGTGTGTGTGTTTCTGTGAATGACAGGTAAGCAGACGGTGACTGGACTGACAGTGAAGATGCTGTGAAGACAGAAGACTGAAGACAAGAACAGTGTGAAAAAAAGTTTATATGTATACGAGTCTGTGTAAAAGAATGAATGAGTGAAACTGTGACTGAAAGATAGAGTGTTGTAGTGGAGAACACTGTATATGGAATTGTATTTGATATGTAGTACAGTGATGAATAAATAGTGGAGTTAAAAAAAAAATTGTACTGTTTGAATATTGAAATAAAATATTATATTTAAATAAAACACTGTGAATATTTGAATTTCTGTGCAGTCGTATTATATTTAAATATAAATATTATATTCCAGTCTGTGATTTACAATAACAGTACAATATCAAACACATTAAAATTATATTTATTTGGTTGTTATCATCAAACAAAAATCATATAATTGTGTATACAACACCGTTATATACAACACTCTGATGATTGGTATGTATATACAGTTTATTTTTGTAAAGAGATTTGATATATTATATTTTATTCGTTCCGCTGTGAGATTATGATGTGTTCTTCTTCTTATTCTTCTATTCTAATACTTCTTTCTTTTCTTATCCCACCCTCTAATTTCTTTCTCATAACGTTCCAGAATCTTCGGCGCTTGAATGTCGACATGGTGTTTTTGTGTCGATTTTCGGAGTTGAAAATCCCTGGTCGTTACAGAAGGGGTTTTGTAATAGCTTTGCGGAAGGGTTCAAACTTGAGTAGGAGACCGCGACCATGTAGGGATCTTAAGGTATGTTGTGTAGGAAATAACTAAGAAAACTCATTAGTAGCTTATAAGGAATATGCTAAGTGTTGATCCGCTCTTTATTGATCTTCGATTTAAAGTACATAAGTAATTACAATAGAAATCCCCAAATTGATTTAGATATTAGGGTTTACTCAAGAAGAACATAGTTCAAGAATGATAAATGAGAATTCAGCTTCGAAAATGAGACCCCTAGGGTCTTGTTTATAGAAAATTTGGACCCCTTTTGCTATTGGGCCAGCAGAAGCCTCTGTTGGTTGCTTTTCCTTCCTGTTCCAGTCACTTTGGCTCTCGGCCACTCTTTTGTCTATGCTTATTGCTTTTTTGGGTATCGTTGTTGGCTTTCAGAAGAATGGCCTCGGTCTTTGGAGTGTTTCTTCAATGTTACTTTATTCCCTTTTTATCAGTACCAAACCTGTTGGTATGGATAGCTTTAGGAAAGGCTTTTGGCTTCCAGCTATAGACTCCCGATTATGGGCTTTCGGTCATGATCTATCGGCCTTGTTGCTAATTCTTCATCGTGTTTGCCTTCATGCTTCAAATGTATGGTTATACGATCCGCCACTCCTTTCGACATAGACACTAAGTGAATTAGTGTGGATAGCTTGTCTCTTTTAGAAAGTTGGGTTTTCTTTCAATAGTCCTCTGGGTTGGGTTTTGGTCTTAAGGAAGGAATGCTCGCAGAGTGTAATTAGTTGCCTCCTGAAACTGTCTTTCGGTAATTATCCGTCCTTTTTAATCCCGGTAAATATCTTCTGGAAGGCTCCCCTTTCCTTCAACACTTCCGTTCCTCCTTGTATCAGCATTAAGCAAGTTAATGCTGATACCCCTTCTGCTTCCCTTAGCTCTCGGTTGCGTGTTCTTTTCAGATTTGAGTTTCTATTGACCACCTTGTGTGTCGGGGCTACCCTATCGGTATTCTCCTTTTTCACTAGTTTCAAGCTTCCTTTATTGTGATGGTGACAGTTGTCTTGCTTTCGGATTGTTTTCTTATGCAAGCGACAGTTCGCTACCCCTTCACCGATAGTCTATCTCGATGTTAATTTTGGGACTGAGGCATTTGCTTAGACTAAGATCATGGGACTAGGTCAATAAATGAAACTCAGGTTCTGTGATACCTCTCTCATTAGGCTATTTTTTAATTGATATTTGTGCTTTGCCACTTATTGCCTTAGGTATTCGTAAATGAGCGGACTAGAAAATTATGGTGAATAGTGGTAGAGCTCTGAAGCTAGATTAGTATAAGGTGAGGCTGTTCCATATATATTATTTACGCCTGTTGAGACATTTTGGAGCAATGACAGTGTTTGGCTTGTTATTATTAGAGACCATCATCAGTTGAGTTTATTTATCACTTTTATAGAACATAATTTTGTTTTGTGTAAATGTATCAACATTTGTACTCTGATTTTGCTGGTTCATGTTTTTATCACTATCTCACTTGTGGAAAGTTGACTATGCCAAGTTATATATAGGCTACAAGTGTCATAGAGGCAGATCATTTCTTAAAACAGGGTCGAATTCTTCAACAATAAGATTAGATGGTTTCATGCAACAAATTCTTTGATGACCTGAAGTTACATGATGCAACAAGGTAGAAGGTTACCTTTAGAAACATGTAATAGCTTGGACTAGTTAAGACTCCTTATAGATATGATTTTCCAAGGATAGGTTCTCTCAAGATTGGTTCATGGTTTGCATATAAAAGTTAGCATCACTTTAAAGTTCATCAGTTGGATTAAGGCGACATGCAGGTGCCGAAGATTGTGATCAAATAAAATATGCTACTGAAGTATGGTTTATTTTTCAATAAACACTCTATATAAAAATAATAGAATTTTATCACCAGGTTGAATAATCTTCTTGGGAAGTGATTGATTGGTTACACTTGATGAAGACTTTAGGAAGTTGATTAAGAAAGATTGCGGTGTTTGAGCCCTAGTAAAGAGACGATTAGTAACGAATTAGGGAGTCATACACATTGATCATCATTAATTTTTCATTGGGTGCTCCATTGTCGAAAGAGAATGGAAATGACATACACCAATGGCATTTTAATACATATTTCATTTGATACTAAGGTTTCATATTCCATATTATTGAGTGATTTAATAAACAAACTGAGGCTGAGGTTCAATATAATTAGTTGATATGATGAACCTTGTTGGGAACTCAACCCGGTTATGCATGGGTTACATTCCATATTTTTCACTAGAAATAAGTACTATTGATGACCTCAACATCCATAAGGCTTAATTTAAAGCCTCAAAGAAGGAGATGTTACACCATAATTTGTCAATACCTTGGCCTATTGAGTGATGAATATTTGTTTGTTTTCTATTAAATTGTTTGTAGTTAAATTTTGAATTGACACACCGAAGGGGGTGCGACAAAGGTATGCAAGAGGATATTCGCGATGTTGAAAATAATGATGTAGTGTTTGGATACCTAGCAAGAAATTAGGTGATTGTTAGCTTTTTTTTATTTGGTTGATATCCATTATAATGAGTTGTCATCTAGGCCAATTGATTGAGAGTGTCCTAGCATACCCGATGAGCTAACTGAATTACAGCCATATGGTGGTTGAGATTCGTATCGACCTTATTAGGGATCTTGAACCAACAATTATGCCTTTAGGGATTATACTACTCAAAGAGCAGAAGGTGAGGTAGTATCCATTGATTGTTGTTGATAATTGTTTAATTAGTTCTATGGGGGAAGGGGGGTTTTGTTAGCCTGGTTTTCCAATGGAATTTTACCGATAAAGAGAAATTAGGGAATGCGCACTGTTCATTGCATTTCAATGCTGCCTTGGTTATCGTTTGTTTTTTTATGTTGTTTGGGTTAACCAATGGATAGCCATATTTTATTCATTTCTTAGATCGTATTTTGAGATGTAATTTGGGTAAATTGTGCTAATGCTAGTTGATACAATTTTCATTTAATTATAGATGTAATAAGATTACAAGGCAAGACTGATGTTTGGCTATAAGAATTAAGAAAACACCAACCAATGCTGGGATCTTTGAAGTATCACTTCTAGAGGAGGGAAATGAGATGTTAGGGTCATGGTTTTCTAAAGTAGGACATCGATGTCGATCTTGATAAGCTTTTGGAAGTCTAGAATTTAAATTGACCCAAGAATGCAATAGATTAGAAACATTCCTTAAATGGGAAAGATGTTACATAAGTCATATCAAGGACTACCATAAGTAGCTGCATCATTAGACAATTTATTAATATATGTTCAGTCTTCTATTTGAGATGTGATGTGTAGAACCACATGTTAGTGAATCTAACAGAGGTGTTGATAAATGTTTTTATATCACTTATTTCGAGCAAGACTAAAGAGCCGATTGTACATACTTCCATGTTGTACTCAACTAGATGTTGTGGCGATACCAAAGGAAAAGTTGTCGCATACAATATTCGACAATTGAAATCACATGAAAGAAATAATCTAACTCTAGATTTAGGGTTGGTAGTGATGGTTAGAGTTCCTATCCAACTATAATTTTGATATTTCCTATATATCCATAGGATAAATGCAAGTGTTGGTGTTTTAATGGAAGGCATACCCATTGGAAGCGATATCTTTAGAGTGGATGTTGCTTGAATTTATTATTAGTTATGTCATCGAAACTTAACGTAGGCTTGTGCTAAGAATATTAGCTAGCTTGTTTATTAGTTCTACCTGATTTAGCTGATTGATACTAGTCAACGTGACACCCTACACCCCTTAACACCCTAAACGAATCATGTTAAGGAATGTGGAACGTCGAGGGAAAATAAATTATTAAAGAGACAAATATCCACAAGACATGAAAATAAGTATAGCTTAAACATTTTAGAAATAAAACAGCCTTATAATTAAAAATCAAAATTTTTATCTAAAACAAGTCATAATAACACAGATGTCAAATAACTATCATCTCATACTTCAGAATCTGAGTTCAAAACAAATCATTCCTCTCGCAAGTACAAAACCAAACAAACACAGACGAAATGACATGAAATAGAAGAAAGTACATGCACAGAAAAGAAATAAGAACTCCAAAATTGAGTCTCCCTAGCTTCTTGAATCAATCACTGCTCAGTGAGCCTAATGGAGAAGATAAGGAAATGATAGAGAGTGGGTCAGACATAAAGTATGATGAATCAACGTCATTGAAAGAGTGCTATGGATCAAATAGTATCCAATACATGTAATAAACTAAGTGTGAAAGATATAGTAATTAAATAATATATAAATAGTAAATAAAAAATAAATGACACCAGGGATTTTTATACTGGTTCAAACCATCGTCCTATGTCCAGTTCCAACCTCCCTATGGAATTTCAATTAAACAACAACCCTCTCTTAACCTGAAGGAACAGGAATTACAACAGTTGATCAGCAGAATAGGACCTAAGTAGCAGACATTACAAGAAAACGTGTTTTTCACTGCAATAATCGACAACATTTCTATCCAAAATGCTGATTAAAGTGTTTTGTAAAATAAAATTGAAAATCTAAAACCCCTATAAATTAGCCCGCTACATTTTGAGATTATTTTCATTGCACAGTTACCTAGTCGTATTTTCTTTTTTATCTTCACTACCGATTTTCTCCCAAAATTTTTTGAAACTAAATTAAAACCCTAAATATCCAAGAATCTCCAATGAAACTTTGTCCATCCCCTAATTCCGCCAGCAACTATCGATCTTCAATAATCCAATTCTATGTTCAATCAATGAGTAGGAAATGGGAATCATTGCAAGACTCTAATGATGAAGGAGGATGCGAATTAATGTTTACCGCTTGGGTATTGTCAAATTCAGAAATTGATTTTAGAATTCGTGAATTATAATGACATTATAAGCTTGTAACTATAGTTGTTCACTAGTTTGACGATTTCTGGATACTTTGTGTAAATAACTATAATTTTGTGCACTACATTGTGTGAGAGGAAAGAGACGGAGAGAGATTTGTTGGCAATACTTTTAGTGAGATTGCGCAATTCTTAGTTAATTTTCTCGGTCAAGGGTAATTACTGTGTTTTCTTTGTGTTGACCTTTTGTGTATATTTTTATTTTCTCAACGTGAAGTAAAGATACAATCTCTTTGTAGTGTGCAAATACTGTTGAAACTAATGTATTATTCGATTTTCTATTTCAACAATTTGAATTTCTAACTTGAATATGATCTATAACAAATTTACAAAGATAACACAATTTTTACAAAGTCAGATATTCTAGATATTATAAATAGAGATTATCAACTATTCTAATTTCTAAGCTTTAAGAATTGGATGTTATGGCAGTTATAGCCTTAAAGGAAAATTCAACTATTTGCTAGAACTGAAAGGTATGCGATTCAGCAATGCACATTCTTCGCCGTTAGATATGTGCATAGTCGAAAACCCATCTCCCTTTAAAATGTTCATTTTTGGAGCGTTTTAGTAAAATATATCACTAACCATTTCAGGCATAATGTAGTTCAGGCCAGTAACCCACTAAATAATATTGACCAGATTGAGGTGCATTACCAATGAGAATTTAAAATACTGATTTTGTCATTATAAATCACCATAGATATCTTTATGATGATTTATAGAGTAAAAATTGTCTTGATAAAACATGTAATTCTTGCAATATGGGCCGATGCAGATATATGGCACGGAAGATAGCAACAAGATGAGGAGGTGAAGCGGCTATAGGCAGAAAATCAAGCCGCTAAGAAATCGAAGAGCAGTTGCATTGCAAAAACCTTGTAGAGGATAATGAAGTAAATGATCCCATGGCCATAGCTGAAGTGCTAAAACAGATTCATAAATCATTTGGTGTCGATATCGATATTTTTGTTATTGAAGCGAAGGATTTTGCAGACTATGGGTATAGAATAAATATCAACAGAAGAATCTAGGGTGTAAAGAAAACTCAACATGATTGACCCTCGTTGGTGACAAGAAATCTCTTGGGTCTTACTGCTACATGTCATCAAACAAACGACCCTCCTCTCACTGTCAAGTACAACCTTGTACGTGGCTAACCAATCCATCCCTAATATCATACCATACCGCGAAAATCCCAACACATAGGCATCACAATCAAACTCAATGCCTAAAATAGAAATTTTTAAACCCTACAAATCATAGATAAGTGGGCCAAACCACCAATACGATTTGAAACTACTATGGGATCGATAACTAGTGAGATTTCTTTGTGAATTTACTAGAGTAAACAAATGAGAATCTCCCGAATCGAAAAGAGTAGGAATATGAAAATCAGGGATAGTGATCAAACCTTCAACATAGACTTTCCTACCTTTATCCAAGGCACTTCCAGTCTGTGTTGCCTCCAACACATGCACCTGAGTTGCTACTGTACTAATACCCTATTCAGTCCTCTATGAACATGCCTTACTCGGATGTCCTGGCTACCCATGATTATAGCACTTCCCTCTGAGCTTTCTGCAATCTCTAATAAGGTGCCTTGGTGTCCCACACCCATAACTCTTTATATAAGTCTTGATTTTCCCTTTCTTAGGATTTCCAACCTGCTTCTTCTTGTTCTAATTCCAAAAATTCTTCTTAGGACTAAAAAACTTAGGAGCTCCACTTTTATCATCCTTGACTTCTTCCTTCTTATTATCATGCATCAATCTCAACTCAATCAAAACCTCATATGCCACTCCATAGGAATGTGAGTCATCGCCAATTCTGAGAGAGGTTCATTCAACCCTCTAGCAAATCAAACAACCTTCTTTTTAGTTGTATTACCCAACCTGTACCAAATCCCGATAATTCATTAATCGGTTGATGTATTCTTTAACTGACAAGTATTCTTGCTTCAAATTCAAAAATCGCTCCAACTGCATTCCTTCCCCAGCAGGTGATAGAAACTTCCTCTCAAACCTATTTCTGGATCTGAACCTATCCATATGTCTTCTCACAGCCTCTATAGACTCCCATTAAAACTAATATTCATCCTTAAGCGACCAAGCTACAAGTCGAACTATCATTCCATCCTCAAGTTCCAGAAACTCAAAAATTCTCTTGGTCTCTCTAATCTAGTTGTGTGCCTCCACAAACGTCTTGGCACTCGAAAATGTCATGTCGCCCAAGTTAGAGAAGTCCTTATGGTTAGGGGGAACCATCGCAATAGGTGTTGGAACCTGCGCATGTTCTTATCCATTGGTTGGCTCCATAGCTTCTAAATATCTACAGAACCAACCGTGAATAGGAACACACTCAGGAAGATTAGGGGTTCCTGACACACTGTGCAAAAGAAAGGATATATATTTAAAATTCGAAGCATTCAAAGGAATGTTGTAACTTAACTAGAGAGGATATAGTTTATTTTCAAAAATAACATTTGGCTTTTGAAAAATAATTTTTCTTTCAAAAGGTTCTCTTTTAAAACAAAATATTAATGACCTTGTAACCTTAGGCTCTGATACCAAATGTGACACCCTTCACCTATTAACATTATCCTAATGTAGAATTCCGTTAAGAAATATAGAGCATTATAGGTATGAAAACAATAAATATCACAACGACTAAGATTTCATGAAACATAAAGTAGTAAATTCAAAGGAAAGAAAAAAGGCAACTTTTATTAAAATAACAAAACCATTCACATTATTTTTAGGAAACCAAATTATCTTAACATACCATGTCTCAAATCTCAGTCAAAGTAGCAATATCAAGAGTACAAAAACAATAGTATCCCCAAATAGTCAAATGGTACAAGCAAACCGTGGAAAACAATAAGAAGAACCATACATATCTTATAACAACCCGCCGGAATAGGACGAAATTTCGACCCAGAAAAGGCCAATCAAAACTTAAAGCCATCCTAAACGTGTCATTGGTCCCTGTAAGGATTACATTTGTACAGATAATAATAAAATACACTTCGAATGGGAATCTCACATGGCCGAAAGAGAAAAGTATAATATTCAAATAAGACGTACCATCACTTTAAAAATCTCAGAAATACATAGTCGTAGTTACATTTATTCAATAGGTACATCAAATAGTTCAATCTCATAAGATTCAAAAAGAAGCAAAGCAATAACTGCTAATAATATCATAATAACTTCGTGTTCTTCCTCGGCTTCAATCATGACTTCATCCATGGCTTTACCCCATCTACTGACCTATTAGATGTTAAGGAGAGGGGGTCACAACATAAAGTTCTGTATGACCGAAATATTGTGTTACTTAGTGTCTATACCCTTTATTTTTAGCAGGTTACATATGTCAAGGTATGTCTACACAACACACAACAAACACCAAATTTCCAGTTAATGGGGTGGATATCCAAGTCAATCGCCCATTAGTGTTTTTAGGGTAAAGACCTAATGAGAAGGCATTCTTGGTCACTTATGGACCTATTAAAGATGGACTCTTATAGTCTCTTATGACCCTGAGGCAGAACATTAGCCCTTTAAGAGCCCCGTCCTAGTACGTTAACGTTCTTAAGTCTATTCTCTCATTTGTAATATGAGAAGTAGCATTGCGAACATTACTACTTAACTAATATTACCTAGTAGGACACCTATGTCGCTTAAGACTTCACTTAGACAGTTGGTGAGCATGAAATGGCCACACATTCCTTCAATTAAAATTATGTCCCAAGTTATGCCCTTACATGCTCCTAGAGAAGTGGACATCCCCGTGAAGTACCCTACACGTTAACCGTTTAATGCTTAACCACTTTTGAAGAAGGAGGACCCAACGACTTACCTTAATTCTAATAAGGGTGTGTCCCATGACTTGGGTTCCTCTCCAAGGAATAGAGCTTCGGAGGGATCCTATTCCAAACCACTTAATACCCAAATTAGATAAATAGGTGAGCCAGCCACTTAAGACCTTCTTAAGGCGCAGTCAGCCTATCTTTTTTCACACATCAACTTATATTTATTTATTTATTTAAAAATAAATATATTTATATATACACACTAAACCTCTCACATTAAACCATATACTTGTAGATGCTGGATATGTCAGTCGGCTCCGGGCAGGCTTCTACTACAAGTCAGTTTATCCTCGTGTCTAGTGTACTAAGTTTATGAATAGCCCATGGCACTTAGACATCTCACATTAGTTCGGCCTACTTGCAGTTGTTGGATAAGGTTTCAGGCAGGCTTCTACCAAAAATGGCAACTAACCTCGTGTCTATGTGTCATATATACATACATACATATATATATATATATATATATATATATATATATAAAAGCCATTCTATATATATGCACACACAAATAAACAAATATATATGTATATTTTTAAGGGGATACTTCTAATTTGACTCTATCCTAATCGCATTTATTATGCTAATAAAATGTTAATTACGTTGATTACGATTAAATAAGTAATATAATAATAGTGCCTAATTAACGTAACATTCATGTAAATGCGGAAACGTTTTAAAAGGATGACAATTGTCATTTATCCAAATTAAGGCATACAAGTTAGTTTTTTCCATATTTTACCGCTACAACATAAACATGATGCATAACGAACATATAGCAAATAGCAGTGAATGGAAAACATATATATACATAACAATTATAACTTGTATCCTAGGCATGTAGAGATGGTTTCAATATTGAATTAAAAGTAGAGTATTTCATACATTTACACATGTATGCTTACAATCTATATTTCACCCAATCCACCCTTTTTATGGTGTTCTACACCCAAAAATGTTCACATTTGACTTATTCCAATTTATGAATGCGTTTACACCCAAATTAGGAACCAAACCTAATTCAACTATAAAATAATTCAAATCCAAACCTTTTAAGGCTTAAATCAAATGATAATAACTATGAATTGCATAAAATAAAAATAATAATACAACACTCATGTTTACCTTTAATCCAATACAAAAACCATAATTCCATAAAACCGATTCAACATGACAATTTCTTATGTGATTACAAAGTAGTAGATTTGGGGGTTTTCATGCTATATTATCGCATAACCCAATTCTTCATAGGCATAACAATTCATATGGAAATCTGTTAATAATATGAATATGCCTTTAAGAAAAACTAGATTCCACTCAAAAATTAGGTGGAGATGTGGTAAATTCAAGATCTGCAATGGTTCTCCACGTTCAAGCGAGCTCTGATTGATCTCCTAACAATATACATAAAAGAAACATATAATTAGATTCTTATATATATTGTTTATGCTAAATTCCAAATTCCTAAACATATACAGATTGAAATAGAGAGATATAGAATGGAGGTAGAGGAGTAGAAGAAACCTTCACCCTTTTTATCTTTATTATTCTATGGCATTCAGCAACATGGAGGCAGAGAGGTAGAATAATTAGGGTTTCTAGTGTGAAGTTTGAGGGGTTATCTATACTTGCTTGTGTGAGCATGAGCCATTAGATTAATGAAAATTAATTCGAGCCTTACATATAAACTTATCCTCTTGTAAAACACTAATACACTAGGCAAAATTGGGCCTGCCAGCCGACTAGCAGTTGACCACCCTTAAGAGGGAGCGGTCGACCCCCCTTCAGCTGGTATGCCCAATTTTGCTCTGTTGCTGAGCTATTTATTTTATTAATTATGTTCTTAATTTGCTTCATTCTTTTCCATATATCCGATATACGTTGTCTTCTATATCTTATATCCAAACCCAAAATTTTAATTTCCCTTTTTTTATTTTAAGTTGTTATTTGGACAATATATATAATATTCACATAATTTATTTTCTGCGTACACTGTCCAAATTCATTTGTTCATAATTGTTCATACATTGATCGTTTTCAACATATTATATACGAAAACGATTCAGAATTTTGCCACAAATCCAAATAAAAGAGTTTCGTAGCTAAGTTCCTAAAGCCGCAAAATCTCATTTTCTAGCCATATGATTTAATTGCTTATATTTTAATTATTTAATTTATTATTGATTCTTATGAATTTTACGAGGTGTTACATTCTCCACCCCTTAAAATAGATTTCATCCTGAAATTTGTTTAAGGGGCAAAAAATACAACTAGCTCGAAACATCAATGTTGTACGCCCATGTTGTTTATAATTCATCCATAAGCATCCATGAATCGCAGTGATTATGAACTACAGACCTGCTAAAGTGAGCTCTACCCTAGCATGTAGGGTAATAAGTGATGTAACATGTATGCAAACAAGCTAAATATGCATATATTTCTATATGAGTGCTCAGTGCGATGGTGTTGCATCCATTCCCCTACATCCAATCTAGCAATCATGATGCATCCATAATCGTTATCTTGAGGAAAAGTTACCTGTGAAAAGCTCTGGGTGAGTTTGTCTCATCTAATCCTTGGTCTCCCATGTGCTTTTCACAGGGTCATTTCCCCATTGTACTCGGATGAGGCGAACAGTTTTGTTGCAGAGTCTCTTGATTCCATGCTCTACAATCCTTGTAGTTGCACAGGGAACCCTGGACTCCAACTTGAATCTTTCTGTGTCTCCAATTTCATTAAACTCGAGTTTGATAGCAGAATCATGAAGGCATTTCCTTAGATGATACATTAAAAACATTATGGATTCCTGATAGACGTTGTAGGAGATCCATTCGACAAGCCAAAGATCCTATCTTCTTGATGATAATAAAAGGCCCAATAAACCTAGGAGTCAACTTCCCAAACCGAATAGTTTTCTTAAGAGGGGATACTTTTATGAATACCAAGTCTACAACATTAAACTCTAGTTCCCTCCTTTTCTTATTGGCATACAATTTATGACGGTCTTGGGCTGTCTCCATTCTCTACCTAATCAAGGATATCTTCTCCATGGATTCAAGGACGAAGTCTGGTCCGGATATAACCTTGTCGGTAGTTTCCCACCAACAAGTTGGGGATCTACATGGCCTCCCGTATAGCGCTTCGAAAGGGGCCATACCAATCATCGTTTGAAAACTATTATTATACATGGGCTAGATGCTGCTCCCAAACTCCTCCAAAGTCGATGATGCAAGCTCTGAGCTAATCTTCTAAGATTCTGTTTACTCTGTCTGTCCGTCGGTCTGTAGATGATAAGTTGTGCTTAAGTTAAGGTTCGTCCCCAATGTTACTTGTGGGCTTCGCCAAAATTCTCTTTTGAATAAGGGATCTCGATCACTCATGATACTTGATGGAATACCATGAAGTCTGACTATCTCTTTGACATATAATTGGGATAATGAGGCTGCAGTCCTTATCTTCTATGAAATGGGCGCTTTTGGTTAAATGGTCTACCACAACCCAAATGGCCTCATTCCTGGAAGTCCATGAAAATTTATTCCTACTTCATGTGGGGATCTTTAAAGGTAATAACAATCCTTCGGGCTTCCCTTGCTCTGCCTTGACTTTTTGGCATGTCAGACATTTGGCCACGAACTCGGCTACGCCTCTCTTCATTCCTACCCAATGGAGATTTCTCTTTATATCCTTGTACATCTTATCACAACCGGGGTGTATGGTTAATCTCGACCTATGGCACTCTTCTGAAATTTCTCTTCTCAACCCTTCATCCTTAGGGACGTAAAGTCGTTCGTCCCAAATTAAACTCCCATCATCGCTAGTCGAATACCTAACCGAATGAGGAAAGGTCTCTCTCTTTAACACTTTCTCTTTTATTCCTTTTAACTCTTCGCCAAGGTCTTGTGCACTTTGGACTCTTTCTCTTAGGGTAGGTCTAATTATCATATCCTCAAGAAAACCATTGGAAGAGCTAGGTGAGGGTTGCAAATCAAAACTAGCGAGGAACTCTAATTGTTTCCACTCTATCATTGCATTCAATGTCGCATGTTTCCTACTTAAAGCATCCGCCACAACATTCCCTTTTCCGGGGGTGTACTGAATCGTAAAGTCAAATAAGGCAATATATTCTATCCATCTTTGTTGCCTCAAGTTCAAGTCACATTGAGAAAATAAATACTTAAGGGATTTATGGTTGGTAAACAATTTAAACTTCTCCCCTAAGAGATAATGCCTCTATATTAAGGACAAACACTATTGTGGCTAACTCAAGGTCATGCATTGGATATCTTTTCTCTGGATCCTTGAGTTGTCTGCTAGCGTAGGCAACCACTCTTCCTTCTTGCATAATGACTTCTCCTAAACCGTTCCCACATGCATCAGTGTAAATGGTAAATGATTTTGAACCGTCAGGTATAATTAGGACTGGTGCGCTAGTTAATGCTTCCTTCAATTTCTTAAAGGTTGTATCACTTTTATTACACCAAGTGAATACCAAATTCTTCCTCATCAATTTGGTTAACGGAGTAGCAATCTTTACAAAGTCTTTAATGAATTTCCTGTAATATCCGGCCAATCTAAGGAAACTTCTTACCTCTATAGCATTTTGATGTATCCTCCATTCCTTGATTGCCTCGGTTTTTGCGGGGTCTACGACCAAGCCTTTACTCAACACAATGTGTCCTAAAAATCTCACTTCTTCCCTCAAGAAATGGCACTTTGAGAATTTTGCTTTTAGTTGGTACTTTCTTACTATCCCTAATACTTGTCTCAAGTGTTTTTCATGCTCTTCACGATCTTTTGAAAGGATAAGGCAATCATCTACGAAGACTACCACAATTTTTTATAGAATACCCCTATATACTCTACTCATGAGGTCTACAAAGAAGGCAGGTGCATTTGTTAATCCGAAGCGCATAACTTTCCATTGGAACAATCCGTCAGGCATCCTAAATGCAGTTTTGTCCATGCTGTCCTTCGTAATTCTCAATTTGTGAAATCCAATAGTAAGGTCTAGTTGGGAAAATACTCGGGTTCCTACCAAGTGGTCAAAAAGGTCAACTATTCTTGGTAAAGGGTACCTGTTCTTTTTGGTCAATTTATTAAGTTCTCTATATTCCATACAAAGTATCAAAGATCCATCTGCTTTGGTGGCAAATACACCAGGTGCACCCCATTCTGAGGTATTTCAACGAATAAAACCTTTTTGTAACAACTATGAAATATGCTAATATAACACCCTTCTTTCCTTGGGCGCCATATGCCTCAAGGGTACTTCTACAGGTCTAGCGTCCTTCTCTAGGTTAATTCGAAAGGAGATTTCTCCATAGGGCAGAAGTCCTGTGACCTCCTCAAAAATGTCCAAGAACTCACAAACTATAGGGATTGAAGATGGTCATTCTGAGCTAGGAGACAAGGAATACAATAAGACTTTGTCCTTGTTTCTAACATTATAAGGAATATTCAGGCCGCGTTCTCCTCGGCTCCTAGGACGAACGAGTCTCTTATCATAATTTAGGACAACCCCATAAATCGATAGCCAATCCATACCTAAGATAAGGTCATACCCCATAAAGTCCAACGCATACGCTTTGCAATGTAACTCGAAATTGTCGACCTCTAATACTTGGTCTTTACACATCAAATCAAGATACCTAGATCCTCCGGTAGGGTTGGCCACCTCTATCGGACTGTTTGTGACAGATACGGAAAGGTTCAATAGATTTTCTAATCACTTGGAGATAAAATAATGGTAAGCTCCCGAATCAAACAAAGTGTATGCTGAATTTCCTAAAATCTATAGATTATACCATCAACTGCGGGCTACCCTTGGTCTCTTTGGGGTCGGCTTTGAATTGGGGTTGCTTCAATTGCATATTTCTGGCCACTTTTGGTGGCTTTGAGATTTAGGCAGTCTTTGGACATGTGTCCTTCTTTGTGGTAGTTGTAACATTTTCCCTTGAACTCCTTCTTTGCCAATGAGGTCTTACACTCTTTGGCCTCAAGGCCCTTGCGGTTGCACCTTGTGCAAGTCTTTGCGTCCTTTTTGAAGTTCTTCTTCTTGTTTTTCCACCATACATTCTTCTTGTTTTTCCACCGTACCTTCTTCTTGTTTCTATTAGAGATTTTTCCTTGCTCACCCTCCTTATCCTCCTTGGTTATTTCAGCCATGCAAAGGGTAGTTGTCTCAACTAGAGTCTCAAAAGTTTCCCCAAATGCTACTTGGGCTAATAAGGTTTCCTTCAATGGGGAGTTCAGTCCTTTTACAAACCTATGGGCTTTGTTCATGGGGGTGTCTACCAATCTCTACCAAACTTACATAACCCAGTGAATTTGGATACGTATTCTTGCAGGCTCAAGCTTCCTTGCTAGAGGTGGATGAATTTCTCTAGTTGAATAGTCATTTCTTCCCTTGGCAAAAATTTCGCTTTAAAACAGGTCTTTAATTTGGCCCATATGAAGATCCGAACACTCGAGTGCTTCATCCTTCAAATGCCAGCCTGTTATCCTTCTTTTTACTTCATCGGGCTAGGCAGTATCCTCTAATATTCTTTTACAGTCCATAACCCAAGATTGGGCACTGGCAAAGCCTTCCTTTCCAAAAAACGGTTTCCCTCCAAAATTCATAAAGACCTTACAAAAGCGAGAAAAATCAAAGACCACATCGGCGGTAGGAGCTGCGGGAACCACCGAAGCAGGGTTAGCTTTAGGGACCTACTCTACAGTACGGAGGTACTGCTGGAACCACTCTGGCAAGTAGCAGGGTCTTGCCTGTTTGCCCTTCTCATTCAGATTTTCACCCATTCTACTATCTGAAAAGAAAAGGAAGAATCCCTTAGTGGAAAAATGGGAAATCGGCAGGGTATTTGTGAAAATAGGTATAATCCATATAAATATGCGAACTACAAAAATAAAACGGTTGGTAATAATAACTATGAGTATACGAAAGAAAAAGAATCATATTTTGGTAGTTCCTACTATGCACTTGGTGTAACACCACACATTTTTAATATAGTTAAAAGTATGTAAAAATATGTGTATATGCATAGATAAGTAAATAATGGTGATGTATAATGAAAATTTATGGAAGAGAAGGAAAAATTAATTAGATAACAGTGTACGTACCAGAGAAGACAATAAAATAAGGATACTTAATTTAAATATCAGGAATTAAGAAAAATGGACATCACCGTTGCGTTCGTCTTGAAATTCTGCTTGGAATAGAGTCCAAGTTTTCGAAAATCGGACTCCGTACGAAAGAGTTATGGCCTTTGGAAGATTCAACAAAAATTCAGAATTTACACAGGAAAATACCCAGGGAGGTCGACCTAGGGGTCGACCTACCCAGGGAGGTCGACCTAGGGGTCGACCTTAGTGTCGACCTCCCCCCTGATTTTCTAGATCTGGGCAGTGACGATTTTTGATGTGCTGGACGGACCAGATGGCTTCTAGGGCGATCTAATGGCTCTAAAACACTCTCTACACCTATAAAATAGTGCCTAGACCTAACCTAAGTCATAAACAATTCCTTCTGACGCTTCCATGTCGCTAAACTTCAACCAAACATGGCCACCGCCTCAAAACCTAAATTAGTTTGCAAGTTCTTCATCAACTTTGGAGTTTAATCAAATCAAGTAGCAAAGTTCTTCATCAACAGTTCATGCTCTTCACCAATAATCAAATAAGAAGAGTAAATCAGCATTTTACATCAACGACAAATCACTTATTTCTCCAATCCAGTCAAAGTGAGTGGATTTGAACTATATTTGTTGTATAATATTGCTTCTATCGTTTACCATTCCTCATAATGAATATGATGATAATTTAATAAGATCAGTTATTTTATTTATGCCTATGTTTGAGTTCTCTCCTTTTTATTCTTTCCCCTTTTTATTTTTGGATCAAGGTTATCTCGAACCTAGACGAAATCTTATTATATATATGTACGATTGAAATATGGGAATATTGGGGCATAATTTATCTTATGCAATCGAGGAATATAACCTGTAATTTGGGGATTGTGGCATAACAATTATTATTGGTAATATTGGGACAATTGGCGAATTGTACATTGGGATTATTCAATGAAATAAAGTCAAATTGGGGATTTTTGACCGTATTTCAATAATGAATCTTTGGGTATGCTTTGGGAACATGAATCTATGCTGAATAGTGTGCAACTATGAATTTTGATTTATGATGTTAACATGAAATTATGTAAATTTAATTGGAACTATTGGATATGGAATTGGTATAATCTAATATTAACAACATGTAATTGGATAACATGGATTGGTGAAATTTATTTGTGACTTGAAAATTAAGCCTAGAGGGTGAATTAGATTATATGTATGAATGTGGCATGTTTGGGTATGAATAACATGGAATTGGCATGTTTGGGTATGAATAACATGGAATTGGTGAATTTGGCTATAATTGGATAATTTGGGTAATATGAAATTTTGCTAACTATTATGTAATCGGTGTAGTGAATGACAAATTGGAAATAGGAGTAAAAATGAAATGTAATTAAGTTGAATTTGGAACATATGACATGAATTTGGGGTTTGGGTGAAAGACGATTGTTAATGAACGCCTATGACACGAGATTAGGCGCGTTTGTGATGTAAGACTGCCCGGAACCGCCCGGCAAATCCAGCAACCACAAGAGGACGTCTGATGTGAGAGGTCAACGGCAAGAACTAGAGGCGCAACGGTTTATGACATAAGGTTAGGCGCGTTGTGGTATAAGTCTGCACGGACCCACCCGACAAATCCAGTAGCCCCGAATGGACATCTAATGTGAGAGGTCATACATCGTTACGGCATTATAAATAAATTAAGAAATACTAACCATAATAAGACATGTAGGTGACATGGGTATAGTTAGAGGGTTAAGTGGGTGATATAAACGACATGTAAAGCATGACTAATATGGACTTAACCGTTGTAAGACATGTGATGTAAAACATGACTAAGGTAGACTTAATCGTAGTAAGACATGTGTAAGATATGGAAACTATTATAAAGGGGGTTAAGTGGGACACGGGTGACGTATGAAACAAAATTTAGATATGCTTAACCAAATGGGACCCATGACGGTATCATAAAGTAATTGAATTGGGTAAAGTTTAAGTAACGGGTTAAGTAATTGAAAGGGTTAAGTCAAATCTAAAATTAATGACAAGAAATGGGGAATGATAATAAACTTGAATAAGGCAAGAAAGGATAATAGGTGGAAATTATAACTTATGGGACAGGATAAGTTTTAGGAAACGATAAGGAAGATGAGATAACTTATATGTAAAGATATACTTAAATTAAGTGTTTTGGAAAGGAGAAATGTGAAACTTAAAAATGATATAAGTTATATGAGTGGAAAAGAAGTAAATTAAAATCATATATGTTGGTTGGGTTGAGTAATTCTCTAGGTGCCAGTCTGATGTTGATTTCGGTCTTCGGGGCTGGTGTTTAGAGGGTTATTCTCCTAATCAGTATGTATGTGGGATAAGGCATACTTAACTATGAATTAAGTATAACATGTTGTTGTAACCCAAAAAGGGAATAATTTATGAAATTGGAAAATAACATATTGTGGGCTTATTAATGGACTTATGTGGGTTAAGTATAAATTGAATTAATAAGCAAGGGTAACTTGGTGAATACGAAAAAAAAGCTAATGTGAATAACCAAGTTAAATGAGAAAGTTGACGAGGTGGCACAAGCGTGAAATAAATGGTTAGACTTAGGGTCTAATGACATATAAAACTAAGGCGCTTGCAGCAGTCCGTATGTTGTAGGATGAATAACCCAACGAAGTAGACCATGACGGTGTCATAAGGCACGAGGAGAGCGCACGTTCGCTATTTTGGCAGCTCCAACGCACTGGAAGGGGAAGCACGCAGCTTCCTGAGACGTTAAAGGTGCTCCTGGTAGTACTCTGTAGTGGTTTAGCTTCGGGCTAGGATTACAGAGGTTGGGTCTGCGCGGAACTACCAGGTGGGTGGGCCTTGACTACACAAGTAGGGGCAGTCAGAATGCTGTACGCGGTGGCATTAAGGGTGGTTCGGCGATTTCCTCAGGCGGAGGTGGAGGGTCAAGACCAAACGATAGCAAGATCGTCGGACGCCTGTCACCAACAGCCTAAGGAATGCGAAAAGACAAGAGCTAAGCCCTAGAGATCGTTAACCTTTGCTATCAAGGGACGGGTGGTCGCTTAGCTCGTGTGGTCTTTACTAGTTGAGGGAGGGGCTGAGGTGGGGCCATAGCCACCACAGAAAAACCAGACCCGAGGGATATCTGTACATTGGACACTCTTAGAGGCGGGCCTATACATATATAGAAAAGCTCGCGACCGAGCTTCGTGTTTTCTGGTGTAGCCCTGCCACGGAACTTGGGTGCACAAGTAGAGGTTATGTGCCGTAGAAACATCGAGTACGATTGATGATAACTACGTGGGAAAGTCTAGGTACAACCAGGCTTGCTCTGGGTGGTGTATCGTAGACCAGAGGGCCTTATTCGGTGATGGAACAAAACTCGATCGAATAGTTCGAGGATAGCAGTCAGTACGCTTACGTAGCACAACGATAGTGGTTCTATGAGGATGTAGCGTTGTACGTTACTATAGCATAGGATGAGGGACTGCGCATATTACTGTGGCGATACGTAGGAGACCATGCGAGTGGGGTATCATGGGGTGTACCTCAGTTTGGGGGTAGCTACATATACACTATATTAGGTTAATCTACTAGGGGATAGATGGGTGCGATGTGTGTGTAAGCTTTGAGTGCTAATAACACGTATAACCTAATAAATAAGAAAGTGTAATTGAACGTTATATGTAGGATTATTCAAGAAGTGTTGTTAGCCTGCTTTGTGACCAGGCTACCCAAAGCAAAGATCATGTTGACACACCTCTTGGTAAATACTGTCTGATATGGAATCTCTGGATAACATCGCTCTCTGACATTGGAAGCATCATCAGAAGACACAAGGCAGTTTGGTCAAAATCACAACATCAGTATAAACTGGCCCGAAACCCCTATCTAATGACCTCATTTGGATCTATTCACCTCAAATACTCGTAGCCCTTTGAATTAGCTTCAGTTTGAGCTTTGGTTTGGCTCAATCGGCCTTACGATTTGAAAGTTATGCCCGTTTCCGTGAATGGGTGTAATCTAGCATCGAAGACTCTGGCCATCACATTGGATCGCCCCCATCAGCTCGCCCTCGATCGGATCGCCCCCCTCGGATCGCCCCTCACGCATCACAATCCGACTCGTCACCACCCTGCTCGCTCCCTCTGACCACGACCCGTTCGTGGTGCGTACCGTGACCACGATCCAATCCCATTACCACGATCCGACCACCGAACCTGCAGATAAGCGCACTGTTTTGACCTATTCTTAAGGCTATTCCTGCTCCTACATTCATGGATCGCCTGCCACGTGTCCTACCACGACCCAGTCCTCCCAGGAGCTTTCCTACAGCTATAAATACACCTTCAGATGGCATTTTCAGGGGACTTTTGGCATCTCCTCATCCATGGCTGCCATGGCCAACACTTCTCCATGAATAACCACTATCTTCCTCAATAAATTCAATGGATTCGGAGAGAATTATTCATTGAATTCAAGTGATTGAAAGACAATATTCATTGTAATTGTAATCTATGAGTGAAATGAGAAAATATGAAGTGGACGTAGGCTCGTTAACGCCGAACCACTATAAAAATCTCGTTGTCTTGCTTTTTTCTCTATTTTTCAGTTATTTCTTCATATCCTATGCTCAAAATACGACGATTTGGGTGTTAGGACCATTTTTTGGTCTAACAAGTGTAGTTTAAATTCATTCACACAGAACTTATGTTCTAACCCCCTCCTCATAACATTCGCATGTTAGACAGAGACTTATAGCTTTGGGAATACTCATTTAGCAGTATTGTGATTAAGGTAAAGCTATGTTTTAAATATATTATATTTTACTCCTTCCGCTGTGAGGTGTTTTCCGAACTCTGACATATCTCTTTTCTCTGTCTTTTTCTGCAGGATACCAGAGCAACGAACTCGGGTTTCGGGGAATTGGATTTTTTGAAAAAAATCGGTCCGTCGGAATCTGGGTTGTTACATCTGGTATCAGAGCATAGGTTTATGATTCCTATATAGATAACGAGTGAGCGTATTTGTATTTTCAAAAATATAAATATATATACATAAACCTAGATCCATATAGTGGCCCACTAGACATGAAAAGAGTTGGGATATCTAGTTTGTACACTCAAGGATTGAACATAGAAATTTTTAGACCCCTAAGAGGATTGGTTGGAAAGTGTACAATATGACTTGGCATTGAAGAAAGAAAACATCCCATAAAGTGGAGACTGAAATGTTAGAGTAGTGGGTTTAGAAGTGTAACCTTAGAAACTCGAAAAGGTTGAAAAATGAAAAATGGATTAGGAATATATATAGTCGAGAGAATTGAATTCGTGAAAGTGCCTAGGAAAGTCTAGTTGAGTTGAAGACCCGCTTTGAGTCTAACCCAATGATAAACTTTTAAGAACTTGAATTTGTAAAAGGATTTGTGGTATTTTCCAAGATTTAATCTTAATAGTATTTTGATAAATGCATGTTGGGTTTAAAGTAAAGTGGGGTGT
The DNA here is from genome assembly GCA_030737875.1 of Allium sativum. Lineage (NCBI taxonomy): Eukaryota > Viridiplantae > Streptophyta > Magnoliopsida > Asparagales > Amaryllidaceae > Allium > Allium sativum. The sequence goes on from CM060916.1 coordinate 837,617,175, forward strand.
ATTGTGTAAAACAATGATTTCTTGTTTTAAAAGAATTCTCTCATAAAAAGGTGCATATTATGGAGCATAAATAGCTTGCTAGTTTTCATATATGAAAAGAAGTTTTGAAATTCTATTATGTTACCAATAAATTTTGATTATTGATTTGCGAAGAAATTTTGTTGGGTGGACAAAATAAGTTGTAGGAATAGAATAGATGTCTGCACCTTATAGCGAGTAGTTAAATTAACATTGTAATTAGAAACAATGTAAGCCCAATAGTTATCCTCATCTACTCCAGTTTTGTGATTTGAAAAAAAAAATGTTTTGCATTTTTATTTAGTAACATGTTTTTATGGATTGGCAAAGGCAAGTTTTTAAGAAAAAGATAAATTTTTTACCACTTTTAGTTTTGGAAGAAATATGCAATGCAAAGAAGGAGGCCAAATCATACCTTTTAAAGAATGGGGCAGGTAAGGATTAAGGCCTATAAAGATCGAGATAAAGTTAAGGCTATGAATTAAAGAAATTGAACCTAACTGGAGATTGGTAGAGTTGAGTGATTCTCTGAGTATCAATCTGATGTTGATTTCGGTCTTCAGGGTTGACGCTTAGGGAATTATTCTCTTACTAATTTCTGGTCAAAGATTAGCTAATATTAAACTAATAGAAAATTCCTGTAGATTGCATAAACATTGAGAAACCTAGGTTTGTTGCTTGAGAAAAAGAGATAAAGCATAGGCTAGTAATACACAGCAAGAACTAGTAGTGACTACTAGGTAGTGGAAGGGGAAGTAAGTGTAGAGAGTTGGTGGTTGGACTTTTATTTAGAGAAATAGTCTTATGATTCTTGGCCCTTGGTAGTAGCTGTGTAGGATGTTGTTTGTGTTAAAAACAGAAAAGTTTATTTGGAAAATAAATTTAAGTAATTGGGGTAAGTGAAATAAGCTAAGAAAGAGAATAGCCTAATTAAGAAGAAAATAACAAATCCAATAAAGCAACAAACTGACGGGAAAAGAAAATGGAAATCTTAAGAAAAAGATGAATAAATATGAAAATTTTCCAATATAAGTGGAAAAAGAGAAGAAATTTTCTTAGGTGGTTGTACTCGGATAGGAAAATAGGAAATCTTTATAGAATAGTTATGTAAAAATCCAGGTGCAATTAGAAAAGAAAAATAGAGGATGTAAAATTTTCCGTTTTCATAACATAAGAAATTGAACTTGGAAAATTAGATTTTTCTAAAATTCAAATTTAATGATGGTTGGTAGGGTTTTGGATGCGAAAATTAGATGAAATATTCTATTACTCTGTAAGAGTGTAGGAAAATTTGGATGAAAAACGTTTTGATTTTTCAAAAATATCGCATTCATATAGAACTGCAAGTATATTTAGGATGTGAGCATCATGTTTTGAAAGAGTTTTTAAAGTTTGCATAAATATAGGTGGATCCAAATAAGGCATACATACTTTACTATGATGTATCTCACTTTGCACATGTGCACAATGTTTGCAACAATTGGATGCATACTTGATGGATGTATATTGCGAGGGGTTATCTATTTTACTCTTATCGAATTTCGGGGACAAAATTCTTTAAGGGTAGGAGAATGTAACACCCCGCATTTTTAATATAGTTAAAAGTATGTAAAAATATGTGTATATGCATAGATAGGTAAATAATGGTGATGTATAATGAAAATTTAAGGAAGAGAATGAAAAATTAATTCGATAATAGTGTACGTAACAGAGAAGACAATAAAATAAGGATACTTAATTTAAATATCAGGAATTAAGAAAAACAGACATCACCATTGCGTTCGTCTCGGAATTCTGCTTGGAATAGAGTCCAAGTTTTCGAAAATCAGACTCTGTATGAAAGAGTTATGGCTTTCGGAAGATTCAACAAAAATTCAAAAATTACATAGGAAAATACCCAAGCAGGTCGACCTGGGGGTCAACCTACCCAGGGAGGTCGACTTAGGGGTCGGCCTTAGTGTCGACCTCCCCCCTGATTTTCCAGATCTGGACAGTGACGATTTTTGATGCGCTGGATGGACCGGATGGCTTCTAGGGCGATCTAATGGCTCTAAAACACTCTCTACACCTATAAAATAGTGCCTAGACCTAATCTAATTCATAAACAATTCCTTCTGACGCTTCCATGCCGCTAAACTTCAACCAAACATGGCCGCCGCCTCAAAACCCTTAATTAATTTGCGAGTTCTTCATCAACTTTGGAGTTTAATCAAATCAAGTAGCAAAGTTCTTCATCAACAATTCATGCTCTTCACCAATAATCAAATAAGAAGATTAAATCAGTGTTCTAAGTCAACGACAAATCACTTATTTCTCCAATCCAGTCAGAGTGAGTGGATTTGAACTATATTTGTTGTATAATATTGCTTCTATCATTTACCATTCCCCATAATGAATATAATGATAACTTAATAAGATCAGTTATTTTATTTATACCTACGTTTGAGTTCTCTCCTTTTTATTCTTTCCCCTTTTTATTTTTGGATCTAGGTTATCTCGAAACTAGACGAAATCTTATTATATATACGTACAATTGAAATATGGGAATATTGGGGCATAATTTATCTTATGCAATCGAGGAATATAACCTGTAATTTGAGGATTGTGCCATAACAATTATTATTGCAAATATTGGGACAATTGGTGAATTGTACATTGGGATTATTCAATAAAATAAAGTCAAATTGGGGATTTTGGAGCGTATTTCAATAATGAATCTTTGGGTATGCTTTGGGAAATCTATGCTGAATAGTGCGCAACTATGAATTTTGATTTATGATGTTAACATGAAATTGTGTAAATTTAATTGGAACTATTGGATATGGAATTAGTATAATCCAATATTAACAACATGTAATTTGATAACATGGATTGGTGAAATTTATTAGTGACTTGAAAAGTAAGCCTAGAGGGTGAATTAGATTATATGTATGAATGCGGGAATGTTGGGATATATATTGGGAAAATATTGATTATATGAAATTGGGGTATAATTGGATATTGGAAATTGGCATGTTTGGGTATGAATAACATGGAATTGGTGAATTTGGCTATAATTGGATAATTTGGGTAATATGAAATTTGGCTAACTATTATGTAATTAGTGTAGTGAATGACAAATTGGAAATAGGCGTAAAAATGAAATGTAATTAAGTTAAATTTGGAACATATAACAAGAATTTTGTGTTTGGGTGAAAGACAATTGTTAATGAATGCCTATGACAAGAGGTTAGGCGCGTCTGTGGTGTAAGACTGCCCGGAACCGCCCGACAAATCTAGCAACCACAAGCGGACGTCTAATGTGAGAGGTCAACGGCAAGAACTAGAGGCGTAACGGTTTATGACACGAGGTTAGGCGTATTGTGGTATAAGTCTGCCCGGAACCGCCCGGCAAATCCAGCATCTAGGAACGGACGTCTAATATGAGAGGTCATACATCGTTACGACATTATAAATAAATTAAGAAATACTAACCATAATAAGACATGTGGGTGACATGGGTATGGTCAGAGGGTTAAGTGGGTGATATAAATGACACGTAAAGCATCACTAATGTGGACTTAACCGTTGTAAGACATGTGATGTAAAACATGACTAAGATAGACTTAACCGTAGTAAGACATATGTAAGATATGGAAACTATAATAAAGGGGGTTAAGTGGGACACGGGTGACGTATGAAACAAAATTTAGATATGCTTAACCAAATGGGACCCATGACGATATCATAAAGTCACTGAATTGGGAAAAGTTTACATAACGGGTTAAGTAAATGGAAGGGTTAAGTAAAATCTAAAATTAATGACAAGAAATGGGGAATGATAAATAACCTATTATGAATAAACTTGAATAAGGCAAGAAATGATAATAGGTGGAAATTATAACTTATGGGACAAGACAAGTTATAGGAAACGATAAGGAAGATGAGATAACTTATATGTAAAGATATACTTAAATTAAGTGTTTTGGAAAGGAGAAATGTTAATTTTAAAAATGATATAAGTTATATGGGTGGAAAAGAAGTAAATTAAAATCATATATGTTGGTTGGGTTGAGTAATTCTCTAGGTGCCAGTCTGATGTTGATTTCGGTCTTCCGGGATGGTGTTTAGAGGGTTATTCTCCTAATCAGTATGTATGTGGGATAAGGCATACTTAACTATGAATTAAGTATAACATGTTGTTGTAACCCAAAAAGGGAATAATTTATGAAATTGGAAAATAACATGTTGTGGGCTTATTAATTGACTTAAGTGGGTTAAGTATAAACTGAATTAATAAGCAAGGGTAACTGGGTGAATACGAAAAAAAAGCTAATGTGAATAACCAAGTTAAATGAGAAAGTTGACGAGGTGGCACAAGCATGAAATAAATGGTTAGACTTAGGGTCTAATGACATATAAAACTAAGGCGCTTGAAGCAGTCCGTACGTTGTAGGATGAATAACCCAACGAGGTAGATCATGATGGTGTCATAAGGCACGAGGAGAGCGCACGTTCGCTATTTTGGCAGCTCCAACGGACTGGAAGGGGAAGCACGCAGCTTCCTGAGACGTTAAAGGTGCTCCTGGTAGTCCTCTGTAGTGGTTTAGCTTCAGGCTAGGATTACAGAGTTTGGGTCTGCACGCAACTACCAGGTGGGTGGGCTTTAACTGCACAAGTAGGGGGCAGTCAGAATGCTGTACGCGGTGGCATTAAGGGTGTTTCGGCGATTACCCCAGGCGGAGGTGGAGGGTCAAGACCAAACGATAGAAAGATCGTCGGACGCCTGTCACCAGCAGCCTGAGGAATGTGAAAAGACAAGAGCTAACCCCTAGAGATCGTTAACCTTTGCTATCAAGGGACGGGTGTGGGGAGACCCCACATGGATGTTTAGATTGTTTGCTTGTTAGGGGTGGTCGCTTAGCTCGTGTGGTCTTTACTAGTTGAGGGAGGGGCTGAGGTGGGGCTATAGCCACCACAGAAAAACTAGACTCGAGGGATATCTGTACATTGGACACTCTTAGAGGCTGGCCCGTACAAATATAGAAAAGCTCCTGACCGAGTACCGTGTTTTCTAGTGTAGCCCTGCCATGGAACTTGGGTGCACAAGTGGACGGTATGTGCAGTAGAAACATTGAGTATGATTGATGATACGTACGTGGGAAAGTCTTGGTACAACCATGTCTACTCTGGGTTGTGTATCGTAGACTAGAGGGCCTTACTCAGTGATGGAACCAAACTCGATCGAATTGCTCGAGGATAGCAGTCAGTACGCTTACGTAGCATAGCGATAGTGGTTCTATTCGGATGTAGCATTGTACGTTACTATGGCATAGGATGAGGGACTGCGCATATTACTGTGGCGATACGGAGGAGACCGTGCGAGTGGGGTATCACGGGGTGTACCTCAGTTTGGGGGTGGCTACATATACACTATATTAGGTTAATCTACTAGGGGTAGATGGGTACGATGTGTGTGTAAGCTTTGAGTGCTAATAACACGTATAACCTGATAAATAAGAAAGTGTAATTGAACGGTATATGTGGGATTATTCAAAAAGTGTAGTTTAAATTCATTCACACTGAACTTATGTTCTGACCCCCTCCTCATAACATTCGCAGGTTAGACAGAGACTTATAGCTTTGGGAATACTGATTTAGCAGTATCGTGATTAAGGTAAAGCTATGTTTTAAATATATTATATTTTACTCCTTCCGCTGTGAGGTGTTTTCCGAACTCTGGCATATCTCTTTTCCCTTTCTTTTTCTGCAGGATACCAGAGCAACCAACTCGGGTTTTAGGGGATTGGATTTTTTGAAAAAAAATCGATCCATCGGAATCTGGGTTGTTACACTTGGGGCTTACTCCTGAGATAGTATTTAAGCTGAAAAAAGGAAGAAACAATAAAGGGGCCTAGTATATATGCGTATGCTAATTGGGGTAAACATATATTATATATATAGTTTGAAAATCATTACATATCACGAATATGCCTCTCATACGTATATTTCCCTTATAATCGTGTAACCTATTCTCTGATACCAAATGTTACAACCCACCCAGAATGGGCCAAAATTTCGACCCAGAAAAGGCCCATCGAAACTTAGAGCCATTCAAAATGGGTCGTTGGTTCCTGTCAGGATTACATTTGCATAGATAACAATAACATATACTTCGAATGGAAATCTCACACAGCTGAAAGAGAAAAATATAATATTCAAATAAGTTGTACCATTATTTCAAAAATCTCAGAAATACATAGTCGTAGTTACATTTATTCAATAGGTACATCAAATAGTTCAGTCTCATAAGATTCCAAAAGAAGCAAAGCAATAACTGCTAATAATATCATAATAACTTCGTCTTATTCCTTAGCTTCAATCATGACTTCTTCCATGGCTTTACCCCGTCTACTGATCTGTTGGATGTTAAGGAGAGGAGGTCAGAAAATAAAGTTCTGTGTGACTGAAGTATAGTGTTACTTAATGTCCATACCCTATATTTTTAGCAGATCACATATGTCAAGGTATGTCTACGCAGCACACAACAAACACCAAATTCCAAACCAATAGGGTGGATATCCAAGTCAATCGCCCATTTGTATTTTTAGGGTAAAGACCCAACGAGGTGGCATTCTCGGTCACTTATGACCCTATTAAAGGTGGAATCTTACAATCTCTTATGACTCTGAGGCGGATCCTTAGTACTTTAAGAACCCCGTCCTAGTAGGTTAATGTTGTTAAATCTATTCTGTCATTTCTAATATGAGAATTAGTATTGCAAACGTTACTACTTAACTGATATTACCTGGTAGGACACCTATGTCGCTTAAGACTTCCCTTAGACAATTAGTGAGCATGCTGTGACCGCATATTCCTTTAATTACCAATTTGTCTCTAGCTAATCCCTCACAAGCTCCTAGAGAAAGCGGACATCCCCATGAACTACCCGACTCCGTTAACCGTTTTATGCCTAACCACTTTTAAAGAAGGAGGACCCAAAGACTTACCTTTATACTAATAAGGGTGGGTCCCATGACTTGGGTTACTGACCAAGGAATAAACCTTCGGAGGGATCCTAGTCCTAACCACTTAAGACCCAAATTAGATAAAAAAAGGTGAGTTAGCCACTTAAGACCTTCTTAAGGCGTAGTAGGCCTATTTGTTTTCACACATCAACTTATATACATATACATATATAGTTATATATACACACTATACCTCTCACATTAAACTATATACTTGTAGATGTTGGATATGCTGGTCGGTTCCGAGAAGGCTTCTACTACAAGTAAGTTTAACCACGTGTCTAGTGTGCTAAGTTTATGAATGGCCCATAGCACCTAGGCATGTCACATTAGTTGGGCCCACTTGTGGTTGCTGGATATGTCGGTCGGTTCCGGGCAGGCTTCTACCATAAATTCATTTATATATATATATATATAAGCCATTCTATTTATGCGCACACATAAGCAAACAAATCTACATGTATATTTGTTAAGGGGACATTTCTAATTAAACTCTAACATAATCATATTTATTATGCTAATATAACGTTAATTACGTTGATTACATTTAAATAAGTAATATAATAATAGCGCCTAATTAACATAACATTCATATAAACGTGGAAACGTTCTAACAGGATGGCAATTTTCATTTATCCAAATTAAGGCATATAAGTTAGATTTTCCATATTTTACAGCTACAACATAAACATGATGGCATAATGAACATATAGCAAATAGCTGTGATGGAAAATATACACATACATATCAATTACAAATTATATCCTAGGCATGTAGAAAAAGGTTTCAATATTAAATTAGAAGTAGAGTATTTCGTATTTTCAAAGACTTAAGACCCAAATGCATATTTTCATTTATCCTAGCTATTATGGATATACCCGTGAAGTACCCTACACCGTTAACCGTTTAATGCTTAACCACTTTTATAAAAGGAGGACCCAAAGACTTACCTTAATTCTAATAAGGGCGTGTCCCGTGATTTAGGTTCCTCTCCAAGGAATAAACCTTCAGGCGGATCCTAGTCGTAACCACTTTAGTCCCAAATTAGATAAAAAGGTGAGTTAGCCACCTAAGACCTTCTTAAGGCGTAGTAAGCCTATTTGTTTTCACACATCAACTTATATTTATTTATTTATATATATACACACACACTAGACCTTTCACATTAAATCATATACTTGTAGATGCTAGATATGTCAGTCGGCTCCGGGCAGGCTTCTACTACAAGTCGGTTTAATCTCGTGTCTAGTGTACTAAGTTTATGAATGGCCCATGGCACCTAGACATTTCACATTAGTTAGGCCTACTTGTAGTTGTTGGATATACCGGTCGGTTTTAGGCAGGCTTCTAACAAAAATGGCAACTAACCTCATGTCTATGTGTCATTTATATAAATATATATATATATATAAATATAAAAGCCATTCTATATATATATATATATGCACACACAAGTAAACAAATATATATGTATATTTTTAAGGGGATATTTCTAATTTAACTCTAACCTAATCGCATTTATTATGCTAATATAACGTTAATTACGTTGATTACGTTTAAATAAGTAATATAATAATAGCGCCTAATTAACGTAACATTCGTGTAAACACGGAAACGTTCTAAAAGGATGACAATTGTCATCTATCCAAATTAAGGCATACAAGTTAGTTTTTTTCCATATTTTATCGCTATAACATAAACATGATGCATAATGAAAATATAGCAAATAGCAGTGCATGAAAAACATATATATACATAACAATTATAACTTGTATCCTAGGCATGTAGAGATGGTTTCAATATTGAATTAAAAGTAGAGTATTTCATACATTCACACATGTATGTTTACAATCTATATTTCACCCAATCCGCCCTTTTATGGTGTTCTACACCCGAAAATGTTCACATTTGACTTATTCCAATTTATGAATGCGTTTACACCCAAATTAGGATCCAAACCCAATTTAACTATGAAACAATTCAAATTCAAACCTTTTTAGGCTTAAATCAAATGATAATAATGGTGAACTGCATAAAATATAAATAATAATATAACACTCATGTTTACCTTTAATCCAATAAAAAAACCACAATTCCAAAAAACCAATTCAACATGAAAATTTCCTACGTGATCATGAAGTAGAAGATTTGGGGATCTTTCATGTTATATTATCGCATAACCCAATTATTCATGGGCATAACAATTCATATGGTAAACTGTTAATAATATGAATATGCCTTTAAGCAAAACTAGATTCACTCACAAATTAGGTGGAGATGTGGTAGTAATTCAAGATCTGCAATGGTTCTCAACATTCAAGCGAGCTCTGATTGATCTCCCAACAATATACATATAAGAAACATATAATTAGATTCTTATATATATATATATATATATATATATATATATTGTTTATGCTAAATTCCAAATTCCTAAACTTATATAGATTGAAATAGAGAGATATATAATGGAGGTAGAGAAGTAGAAGAAGCCTTCAACCTTTTTCTCTTTATTATTCTGTGGCATTCAGCAACATGGAGGCAGAGAGGTAGAATAATTAGGGTTTCTAGTGTGGAGTTTGAGGGGTTATTTATACTTGCTCGTGTGAGCATGAGCCGTCGGATTAATGAAATTTAATCCGAGCCTTACATATAAACATATCCTCTTAGAAACCCTAATCCACGTAGGTAGAATTAGGCCGGCCAGCCTACTAGTGGTCGACCCCCCTTCGGTTGGTACACCCAATTTTGCTCCGTAGCTGAGCTGTTAATTTTATTAATTTCGTTCTTAATTTGCTTCATTCTTTTCCATATATCCAATACACATTGTCCCCTAGATCTTATCTCCAAATTCAAAATTTGAATTTCCCTCCTTTTATTTTAAATTATTATTTGGACAACATATATAATATTCACATAATTATATATATATATATATATATTCTGCGTACACTATCCAAATTCATTTGTTCATAACTTCTTCATATGTTGACCGTTTTCAGCATATTATACATGAAAATGATTCAGAGTTCCACCACGAATCCAAATAAAATAGTCTCATAGCCAAATTCCTAAAACGGAAAAATCTCATTTTCCAGATATATGATTTAATTTCTTATATTTTAATTATTTATTTTATTATTGGTACCTATGAATTTTACGGGGTGTTACATCTCTAGTAGATTCTTCCAAGATAAAATCAACCAAACATTCCAATCTAAGAACTTCCTTCCTCAGAGCCTGGGAGGAAGAAAAGGAAAGAAGAAAATGTGAAATAGGCTAGACAAAAAGTTTGATGAGCTATAGTGATTACTAGCACGACTAATAAGCGAAAGGATAACTGATAAAACAATAGTTCTAGTGTCATAAAAAGGGTAAGTGTCCGTTCATGCCTCAAAGTGAACAAAATACAATAAGGATATAATAAAGTACATAAGAATATGTAAGCATTCTCATTCACAAGACTCGAAAATGGCGATTGTTTTGCACTTCTACAAATGAAATGAAATTAGGAGGAGATTCCCTAGTACTATCCAAATGATCGGCTGCGACGAATCATGGATAACCTATGCCCATTATGGGTTTGGGCTTATTAGGCCCTAACCCATCAACAAAAGGACATAACCTTATCTGCAGGTGTCAAAGTAGCTTGTGTTCACAAATCGACCAAGTGCACACACGTTGGCTCGCTGAACGTACTCATACCCTCCAATTGGTCTGACTTATATCCACAATGTAACATGGAATGGATCCCAACAAACAAAATAACTTGGCTCAAATCCCCAACCCTTGATTTGTCCCCCAAGAAAAATTCAATATATTAGGCCCCTAGTTTACCCACACACTGTAAATTAATATGTTTATTAAATTCTGACAATGAGGAGTGCTGAGTTCATAATTTATCCACACAAGATAAATCAATATGTGCATATAAGGCCTAATCATGACAATCTAGTTTAAGATTATAATTTACCCACACACTGGAAATTAATATATTCATATTAAAGCCTGACAACAAGGAGTGCTAGGCTCGTAATTTACTCGTACACTATAAATAAGTATGCACATATTAAGCCTAGCTGTCCCTTCCAAATATTCCAAGTCATATTGCAAATAAACCATTTTTGTTTGTTATGATTTCCAATTATCATAATTATGCAATTTTCTAATTACAATCCATTTCTATCAAAATCTATTAAACAAGCATTTGTACCGTCCAATTTGTAGTAATCCAATTATTCCTTTCATAATTGCATTTTTCAAAACATTCAAATTAATTTTGATTATTTCTATTCAACTAAATTTATTCTAATCCTAGCGTAAAACAAAGAAAATATAAATAGTCCAATGCAAATTATTAGGCTTACATCTTGTCTATTTTAATTGTATTCATATGCCTTTCTTAGGCATATGTTTGGTGCAACTGCAAAATCAAAATTAGAGAATGGAGTAAAAGATCCAAAATAAGAGCATACAAGACAGAAAGAATTCAAAACGAAAATAGAAACAACAAAATTTGAAATCAAACTGTAATCATCTGGATCTAAGAATTGTGAATAATCTAGATTCAAAACAACCACAACTACTATCTTAAAGATTTATCTTCGACCTAAAAGTAATCTAGAAACCATAGAAATATCACGTAAAAATGCTAATCGAAAGGCCCATAGAAAATCCCCAAAAATTATGAATAAACACTACTCCAATTTGGGCACAAACAACTTATTTTTATTTTGAGGAAGAAAAGTGAAGTGAAGATAAAGAAAATGAAGAATGTGAATTGTGGGGAATAAGGGAGGATTATAGGTTTATTTATAGATGAGTTAAGGAATTCTAGGCCTTAGGATTTTAGTTTTTTAATCAAAACCTTCCAAGCCATGTCACTAAAGAACAATCCAAAAGCGCCGAATAATTTTCGTTTCGTGTCAGGCACGAAAATGTGCCTGATCGAATACATGGGTCAACCTACCACCAAGGTAGGTTGACATAGGGGTCGACCTAGGAGTCGACTTAGTTGGGACTAGGTCATCCCAGTAATCACTTTAATTAAGCATGATTAATTATTTTAATTTGTTTTGTTTATTTCAAATTCTAATTTGAATTTCAAACTTCAATTGGTCATAATTTATTTGTTTTAAGTCTGTTTTACGCAAACCAAAAGCTCAAACAAACCAGAAAATCGTAACGGACCCAATGGCACAAACCTTGTTGCCAAATTCCAATTATTTTTTAACTTATTATTTAATTAATAAATTTGTTAACTATTTATTATTCATTAAAATTTGAGTTGTTATAGCTAAATTCACGCCTATTTATTTATATTAATTTATAGCATAATTAAACATAATACTAATGCGTACTAGATTGCATATTAAATACATTTAAATTAGGAAGTGGAATTTGAATGTCCCCAATAGGAATTTGTATGTGTATGTATGTGAGTTAATGGCTTTATATATATATATATCTACAGGCAATGCTGGTTAAGGTGAGAGTTCTAGGTGTCATGGGCTATTATAATTATTACACTAAGACGCAAGGTTAAGCCCAACTTGTATTAGACTCCTACCCAGAACTTTCTGACAAATCCATCATCTACAAGTGATTGGTGTAATGTGAGATATTTAGTATATGTGTGTGCATGTGAAGTGGGCATGTTCTAAAGAGGTATTAAATAGCTGACCTACCTTATGAGGTGTTAAGTGGTTAGAACTAGATCTGTTCCTCGGGTTCACTCCTTGGTTCTAAACCAGAGTCATGGGACCTATCGTACTAAGTCTTAAGTGGTCATTGGTTTTGCTTTCCTCTTATAAGGTATTAAATAGTCCTAATAGATGACAGCGTATGAGAGGGGCAGTTCTCTAGGAAATATCTGCTTCTTATCTAGGGGCTTAGTAAGGGATGAACTAGGGAAGATTTATATAGGTGGCCTACAGGAACCACCATCTAAGGGAAGTATTAAGAGGCTAGAAGTTCACTCGTAGGATATCTAGATACTAACAAAGCATTCCACCAGGAGGGTTTTAAATGAAGTTGTGTTCCTACCTAAACCCGGTATTAAGTGGTTGCTCACTATCTCTCGACCTACAAGGAGAGTACATATTTGATAATGTTGACATTAGGGACAAGTTCTTAAGTGCTTAGGGGTCTACCATAGAGTATTAAGTGATAATAGGAATCCACCCTTAATAGATTTATGTAATAGCCTTAAGTGACTAGGTAGAGCCCGCCTCCTGGGGTATTAAGTGACTATAAGGATGTCCACCTTTATAGAAATATGTGGTCCCTAAGTGACTATAGGGATGTCTTTCTCATATGATTAGTTTTGCCAATTTGCTTGCATAGACATAACATGAAGATTTTACACAATCAAATATAGGAAATAGTCATTCCTAAACTTATATGATTTTCATTCACTAGAACTTTTTGTTTTGACCTCCCCCCTCTTAACATAAACATGTTAGTAAGTGATCACGCTTGGATTAGTGATGCTTGGGAGATGGATCCCGATGATAGGGGCTTTATTTATTTATGGCAGTATTATTATTATTATGTTATTGGGGTAGATGTTGTTGAAGATGTACCTTTATTTGAGGCTCGTTGTATCATTCTATTTGTGATGATTTCATTAATGGTACATATATTTTGAGATATTATATTTTATCTATTTCGTTGTGTGAGACTCTAATTTTGTTTAGGTAGCTCTATTATATATATATATATATATATATATATATATATTAGCATCTCCATATCGGAACCAATGATCCATTTAGAATGGTTCTAAAGTTCTGGTGGGCCTTTTCTAGGTCGGAACTTAGTCCTATTCAAGGCGGGTTATTAGATTCCGTATCGGAGCATATGTTAACCAATTACAAGGAAATATACATATGAGAGGTGTACTTGTTATTTTGAAAAATATTGTCAAAAGTTCTACTATATATAAATAAATATTTATTTATTTAAGGTACGTGTATCTCTAGAAAATAGTATAGGTCCTTTTAATAAAGAGTTGACCTTTATTTCTAGAAATACCATAAAAACCATGTAGTGATTTGGTAGCTTCCATATTAATTTAGAAGCATATAAGCACATAAGAATTGCAAGAACCACAAAGTTGGAAAAGTGGAAGGGAATGAAACTCCTGATTTTAATAAGCAGTTAATGGAGATCAATTAGTGACTTAATCGTCATTTCTATAAAATATAAGCGAGAAATAAATAGAAGGATTTTGGAATAGGCCTTTGTTAGGATAACTGTTAATAAGGACAAATCAATGTCCATAACATAAGGATATGTTAAGGTTTCAGGAAAGGCGGAAGAATTTCTTTTATTAAATCAAATAAACCTCCATAATAGTAAATATAGAGTATTGAAATTTGAAAGAGCATTAAATGGTCAATAAGTGAATGGATATTAAAAACGGAAAATATTAAGTACGTAGTTAAGGCTATCTATGCGGAAGTACGAATATTCAATTTTGAATTAAAGATCCATAAGAATGAGCGTTATTTATTGGATAAAATAGGTGTAAAAGACATTTATAGAGGCAATAATTAGGAATGCCAAGAAAAGAAAATAATAAGAACACGAAAGAAAGGATTTAATAAAAGAGATAGACTTCCGTAGAATAATGTGTTAGGAAGTTTAGACGAAAAGATCAAAATGTTAAGAAACCTATACATATGATTTTTGACACACTACTAAATTACTTTGAAAGAGGAAATTTTAAGGTGGTTGATTAACATTTCATTAAGCTCAAGTTACATAATAATTCCTTTCGAAAGAAATTGAAAATACCATTTTTGGAAATATAAATGTTTTAATAGAAATTTTGAAAGGTTTACTATTTATTTTGTTAGACCAACTTTTGAGAAATTAGAAAATAATTTTTTTTAGGATAATAAAAGGTTAATAGTAAATGTTTGCATTTATGAGCTTTAATAAAAAAGAAATGTAAGTTGTAGAAAGCGATGAGCAATGAATAATTATAATAGTAAATCTACAATTGTCATGGCCCTGAGGTAAGAAGCTTTTAAAATTCAAAAAATTTGAAAGGATTCTTTTCTTCAAAATCCGATACAAATTGTGATAATAAATTCAACATTTAATTAGAAATAAAAGGAGAAAGATAATAAGACATATAAAAGTTTGGTAGGACAAATGAAATAAAAACACCCATTTCAGATAATGGATAGAGAATTTATTTCCTATAATTTGGGTAGAATTTAAAATAATAAAATTCTCATGTAATAAGGAGTTTACGAGACAATAATAGAACTAGTAGTATAATAAATGAAAATATCTACTCCAATAAATTAATTTAAGAAATTTATAATTTATTTATGACTATTAAATTAAATTTTGTAAAGCTCTCTCGTTGTGCAACTAAAAGAGTAATTAATAATTTTCAAAAATTAAAACGTACACTAATGTGAAATTTGATAAAAGTATACATGCGTGATAGTAAGAGTTTTAAACTTTATTGCCAAAAGAAAAAAATCTCAAAATAATGTTTTGAAACATATTTTTGGCAATAACAACATAAATTGAGAACATAGAAATGAATGTGTTAAAAGGCTTAATTGGTACTTAATTTAATGCTAAATTATTAAAGTTTGTTTTCATAAAAACATGCATTTATCTCAAAACATTTGTCGTTTTGAAGGACATTAAAGACTGACTCTCAAAACACAAATAAAAGATAAGCATTATAATAAGATAGGTTATTTTACTCTTAATTTAAGAACTTATGAGCATTTAATTAATAAATGATATTAATTTTAAAAATGGGGCATTTATTTGGAATGATTTGTAAGAAATAAAGAAGTTATTAAGCTTTATTGTTAAAAGGTACATGAACCTTGAGTAATGCTTTGAAAGTGTTATTGTGCGAAATAATAATATATTTTGTAAATTTAGTAATAAATGTCATTAGACACTTTAGGAGACTTAATAAACACCTAATTCAATCTTTGATATTAATATTCTATTTTCTGAAACAGAATGAGCATTGTTTTATTAGCCATTAATTTTTTTTATTAATGGTTTTGAAAAGGGTTAATGGATGACATTCAAATATTTGATAAAGACAAGTGTTTGAAAAGAAAAGTATTTTTGTTCTTATTTTAAAACATCTAGAAAAACATCTGAAAAACACATCTAAATACTTATTGTATCATTTTGGAATAAATCAAATATTCAAACTGACTAAATTTGTTTTCCTCTTTTTTCATTTAATGGCAGCTGAGCCAAACCTCCCTTCCACCCAATCACATCCAAACCCACACCTTTCTCTCTCCTCCAGCCTATCATCCTGTTTCAAACCCTATCCCTCCACCACCTAAACGTCCTCCAGACCCTAATCTGTTACCGCCTTCCTCATCCATTCCCCTATTGCCAACCCCTTCCTCTCTGTTTCCTGATAAAAATTCTTCATCCAATATCCAACCTAAACCTAGCAACCAACCGATTGAACAAGCTTGAACTAAGCCTTTGCTTTTCAACTACCATTCTCGAAACGCAGGTCAGTACAAACCTGTTCAGTACGAAATAGTCTACAAGGGAACCAAGATACCTCCGCCTGAATCTATCGTTCAAGCTGGAACAAATGTATGGAAGAACTACGTTGTGGGTTTTTTTTCTCTCGATAAACCCCTCTCATACACTACGATGATAGAAACTGTAAAAGCTAGATGGAAGCTAAGAGGTAATTTCAACGTTAAATCAGTGGATCCCAATTTCTTTTTGATTTTGCTGATGATTTTGACAAAGACAAAGTTATACGTGGAGATCTGATTATAATGAGAAACAAGATTTTTATAACAAAGCAGTGGGAACCAAATGCTAGCAATGTTTGTGGATCGATTAGAGCGGTACCTGTTTGGGTGAGTTTGACAAACATCCCGATATACCCTTGGTCAAATGATGGTATAAATTGGCTAGCAAATAGATTGGGTAAACTAATATGTTTAGCAGCTGCTACTGAATCGATGGTGAGAATCCAAGATGCTAGGTGTTTAGTTGAGATAACCCCTGATGATGAATTGGTGAATGATTTTGAAGTTTTGAATCCGGATGGAACGACGCAATTGGTATATGTTGAATACTTATGGCAACTAGATAATTGCACATTTTGCAAAGTTTTTGGACATAAAGGAGCAACATTTAAACTAAATAAAAAGAAAGAAGAAGTTAAGATAACAAAAGAAGTTGTGGAAATGAAGGAACCTGAAAAGAAAAATGAGAAAAGAAATGAAGAGAAAACTGAAATCGCTATTCCATCTAATACATTGATTATAGTGAATGCTAACAGAAGAAGAAACAACTTATTCAAGATGCCAGCGAGAAAACAGATGTATAGTATGATTCCGTTATTTGAGACAACTTCAAATGACACAAATGGGTATGTAATGCCAAGAAGCAAGCAACAAACAGTCGCAAATAACCTGCATAATAAGTTTGACGCTCTGAACACAAATGATTTACAAAGCGGCACAACAAAAGGGAGTGAAAAAGGAGACAAGGAGGATAACGTTGAATATTTAAGTGCAAATGAAAGTGGAGAAAATGATGAAACAAATGGAAAGAATAAAGACGTAGCAAAACAAAATGAAATGGATGTGAATCATAAACGTGGAACAGAGAACAAGAAAAAGAAACAAGTGAAAAAGAAAACCAAGGAAAAGAAAGATGATGAAAAACAAATGGAAGAGGAAACACAAAACGTTGAAACTGTAAACAATAATGCATGTGATATTAATGGCATGCATGGAAAAAATAATGACAAAGAGCGATCCAATATAGCATTAATACCAGATCCTACTACCATTTCTTCATTTCAATGCAAAACCTTCACAAATACCCAGCGTACTACTCTCAGCAATACCCCTGATCCAACCAATTCTACCTCCTCAATCATCAACCCAGTTAAACCTCCTCTTAAAACTAGCGAATCAAAACCTCCTGATGCTCTAGCCTTACCATCCATCGCCATACCCAAATCCTTTATCAAGCTCAAGGTAGACCTTCATAAACCAAAACTAAGAAAATCTGCAGTGAATAATAAACTAGATCCAGATCTAGAAAATAAAACGAAAAATGTAAAAAAGAAAAGAAGTAAAAGCATACCTGATCCATGCATACTGTCTCCTTTTGACACAGAGTGTGACACTGATACGTCTCACCAATCTTTTCCTTACTCATCCCCATCTCTTCTCAAAGAAGAACAAGAAGCAACTCAAAAACCCCATTAGTATAATCATGCTGCATAACATTGGAGCATGGAATATTAGAGAGGCTCACAAAACATCCAAACTTGACCAAATAGAATCCCCTATCCAAGAACATAGCCTTTCTCTCCTCTCTATATCTAAAACCAAACTAAACTTGGCTCTTTCTACCAAAGCTTCTTCCTATATTAACCCATCCTGGTTCCTTCTTACCAACCACGACAAGGCACCTTATGGTAGACTCCTTGTAGTTTTTGATCCTCTTATATTTATCCTCTCCCCTATCATCATTGACCACCAATTCATCCACTCAAAAGTTCACCACATCCCCGCCAATACTAATATGTACATGACCTTTGTTTATGACAGTAATTCTCGTGATATTCGGCAGCTAATGCTTGACTACCTTCCCTACTTCTCTCAAGACTCCCATCCTTGCGTTATTATCGGAGACTATAACTGCTCTTTTCAGTCCAACCAAAAACAAGGTGGTAACCCGCTCACTTTAGCTGATATGTTACCTATAAACAACGCTATGCTTATGGCAGCTTTAATTGAGATACCATACATTGGTAATCACTTCACATGGTCGAATAAAAGTTTTGACAGTCCTAGAACCTTTTCAAGAATTGATCATGGTTTGATGAACCTGAAAATCCTAACAACATAGCCTTCTATCAAGCTCAACATAACCATGCCTCTCCTCTCCGACCACTGCCCATTGATCCTCACGTTTGGCTCAACAAACTTTTATAAAAAAAATGTAAATTTCAAATTTTTTGATGACTGGATTTCAAATGTTGGATTCCTACAGTAGTTAATGATGCATGGAGCAAGCACACATATGGGAATCTAATGCTGAACTTACAGAAAAAGTTAAAGAACACTAAAGAAGCTCTTAAAATATGGGATCAACAAATATATGGTAGAGGCAATATGCTCTCGGCAACTCTCACAGAGAAACTAAAACAGGTACAGTCCCTCTCTTTCCAACATAGTGCAGATCCAGTGATCTTCAGTCAGGAAAAAGAAATAGCACAAAGGCTTGAGGATGCTCTGTTGATAGAAGCAAACATGGAGAGGCAAAAGAACAAGCCGAAATGGAACACATATATGACAGAAACTCAAAGCTGTTCTATGCCTCACTAAAGACAAAGCAAGCAAAAGAATTCGTTCATCAAACTGAAGACACCTCATGTATAAAGCATTCTAATCCCTCAGCTGTTGATAAGGCCTTCTTGGATTACTATCAATCTCTACTTGGCACCCAGCCTCTCAATGCTGACATGTACTTTATTGACAATATAAGTCTTCTTGCTTTAACAAATGACCTGCATGACACTGATAGCGCCTGTTACTGACGATGAGATAAAAGACTCCATATTCTCAATGAGAAAATCCGCATCTCCTGGTCCAAATGGCTTCATAGCATCCTTCTATATCCACAGTTGGCATATAATCAAAGCTGAAGTACTTAAGGCAGTTCATACTTTCTTCACCTATAGCAAAATCTTGAGCTCTGTCATCTCAACTAATCTTGCGTTAATACCAAAAACAACCACTCCAACTGATGTTACACAATTCATACTAATAGCCTACTATAATGTGATTTATAAAGCAATCTCTAGAATTCTTACAAGAAGATTGAAAGCTGTTCTACCTAGTATCATTTATTTTAGTCAAGCCGCCTTTCTACCGAATAGAAGTATTATGGACAATGTTCTATTGTCTCATGAATTATTGAACGGTTACTCTAATTCCTACATATCTCCAAGAGCAATGCTAAAAATTGATGTCAAGAAACCTTTTGACTCTGCAAACTGGTCTTCTTTGATACACATTATAGAGTGGATGCTTTTTCCTTCTAAATTCGTCAAATGGATCTTCTTTTGCATCTCTATAGTCAGGTACACTCTTGTATTTAATGCTCACACAGTTGGTTTTTTCAAAGGCTGCAATGGCTTGAGGTAGGGAGACCCCATCTCCGCATACTTATTTATCATAATAATAGAGGTTCTTACCTTAACTTTAAATAAGCAAGTCCAGCTCAAGAACTTCCATCTGCATCCTAAATGCTCGAATCCACAAATTACCTCTTCGGCTTTTGTTGATGACCTCCTCATTTTCACTAAACCTATGGCTATTTCCCTTAGTTCGGTTATGGACACCCTGCATGCTTTTCACTCCTTCTCTGGCCTCGGCACAAACCTTACCAAATCAAAAATTCTGATGGCTAGTCTTTCTCCGTCTCAATATCAATCTTGTCTAACCTTAACTGGTACGACTGCTGTAACACCCCACCTCCGCTAGGGTCACTCACAAAGGGAATGCACTAGTTTTGGAGGAGCATTATCGAGGTAAACAAACACAGAAATATTACAAGATAGAACATAGATAAAACAGCGGAAGAATCAAAAGATAAATTTCATTACTTTCAAAAAGAGTCAAAACCTTTTACATCAAATAGCCTAGGTCATTATTTTTCATTACAATAAATTCTGTCTTGCATAAATAAAGAAGCATAAACTTGAAACAACAAAAGGAGCTTAATTCCCCAAAGGTAGCAGAAATACAGCCATAGCATAGCTCAAGATCAAACCGTACATGAGCTGAACCGAAAGCATGTGAAATCCAAGCTAAGTGCTAGAGTTTCCTCCCTGAGAACCTGGAGGGAGGGGGGAAACGGAAGAAAAAGAGGCGAAAGAAAACGGGTCGGTCATAAAGACTGGTAAGTCCAAGTGACTTTCATCATAAAACCAGATAAAGGTAACATGACATGTATAAACTGAAAGTAATCATACGGATGATGATAAGATGGGCAAGATAGACTAAGATAACATGATAAATCAAGTATAAATCAAGTATAGTCTCACATATTCAAGGTTCGCTGCGTCAACTATGCTAGAATCCCAAACCCATGTCTAATATAAATCATGAAATAATCCCTTGGCCCAATATCATGAAATGACCCATTTCTAGATCCAACGAAACGATCCACTAGTCGATCGGCTCCTTACAAGTTATAGCTCGTCGTGTGTCTGTGTCATACGGCCCTATCACGAATGTAGTCACCTGTGCTAGGTCCACCAAAGGGTGTATCAAGCCCTATGGTGCCAACCACCGACACGAATCAAGCACGCACAGATAAACCTACTGATGCCCAATGCCTGCTTTTTCAACTCCGGACCACGTGCACGACCATAGCCCGCTTGAACCTACACTGGCGCACCAACACAACCGTCGTTCTAGTCACTTACAATCAGCCCAGTAATCATGACCCACCGTGCCTAGTCCCAGGGTACCATGATACATCTAGTGGGTTACTGCTGAAACGGACCGCGTAACTAGGGTTTCCGTCCACTAGGTTAAGTATTGTCATTTAAATTCGTGACTTAACCCCTATTAGTCTAGCATGTCAAGTTGGTTAAGTGTTGTCATTCAAGTTCGTGACTTAACCCACCTATGAATCAAGTTGGTTAAGTGTTGTCATTCAAGTTCGTGACCTAACCCTACCAATCATGTCTCAAGTTGGTTAAGTGTTGTCTTTCATCATGACTTAACCCTATCATGTGGCATTAATTCATTAATGCACCCCAACCTCTCACATTAGACCTGTTGTTGTGGTCACTGGATATGCCGGGCGGTTCCGGGCAGATTTACACCACAACTCAGTCTAACCTCGGGTTTCAAGCGCGATATGACCAACTACTCACATTGGATCCTATTGTTTGCAGTCACTAGATTTGCCGGGCGGTTCCGGGCAGATTTACACTGCAAACTCAACCCAACCTCGAGTTGGCCATTTTCAAGTTCATTCTAGTGTCATGTCCATGTTCAAGTTTTCATGTCGAGTTCGTGTCAAGTTTTCAAGGCAAGTTTCATGCCAAGTCTCCTATAATTTCCAATTTTTCCCAACGTTACCCCATCTAAATATTAGGCTAACAATCTTAGCCTAATTTTTCGTTCACATGATTTTTGGCCTATAATATTAGGCTAAAACTTAGCCTAATTTAACGTAACAAAAATTGGCATAAAGAGATTCATTAACATAAACACAACATAGGGGTAAACTTGGCATCTTTTTGGCATAGTCAATATGAACATCATAGGTGTGTACTTGCAAAATAATAAACTTACATATATGTGACATTGCAAATCAATCACGAGCATATGAATAAGTGTGAACTTGAAATATGACATAGATTTAACATATACACATAAACATGTAGATCTTACATGTGGTCACATGTGTGATATGATTTTACAACCTAAAACTTGCATAACATGATATACTACACAACTTGTCATCACGGGTTATATTCCAAGTTCATATACATCTGAATGGACTTATTCATTAATTCCCAATTCAAC
The DNA here is from genome assembly GCA_030737875.1 of Allium sativum. Taxonomy (NCBI): domain Eukaryota; kingdom Viridiplantae; phylum Streptophyta; class Magnoliopsida; order Asparagales; family Amaryllidaceae; genus Allium; species Allium sativum. The sequence continues at coordinate 837,639,802 of CM060916.1, forward strand.
ATGATAATAAAATAGAACCACAGGCATAGATCAATATCATTCAATCCCACATATAACATAATCAAAATTATTCTATTATCAATCTATTTTTAAGGCATGACATAACTGAATAAATTGATTAAAACATCACAGGCATATAGATCTGATAACATTATTGATCATGAAAAGGTTTGAATAATAATCTAGTTTCAAGAACAAGGATAGATCTAATATAAATAGAAAAATCCCTAAAATCAAGATCCAAGGACAAATAAAGAAAAAGTCTGAATAGAAAATCAAGCATAGATCCGATTTCAAAGTTATAATCCTAGGCAATAACCTCATGGTCATTAGTCATAATTGTCCTTGTCATAGTCATAGGAAATAGTATTATGTTCATAGCCATAGGAAGTCTTATGTTCACCGTCATAGTCATAAGCATAGTCTTATGTTCACCATCATAGTCATAGGCATAGTCTTGTGTTCACCGTCATAGTCATAGGTATAGTCTTATGTTCATAATCTTAGGCCATTAACAATAGTTTCAACGTCATAGGCAATGTTCCCAATAGTCAAGATCCAAGAAGAAAACAAGAATAGATATGAATCATACATAAATCACTTCCAATTTATACCATGCTCATATTAGATCTATAGTTTTTATCTAAAAGTAACTGGAACTTACAGATCGTGGTCTAAGAAATTTAGATGCAGAAGTCAAGTCCAGAAATTAGTCGTTGAATCGCTGAATCTTGCTTTGATTGTAGAAGCAAATCTGCAATAAGAAATTCCTAGACGTAGTCTTTAAGAAATAATCTTTACGATTTAATTTAATTTAATTTAATTTAGAGGAAGAAGAAGAAGCCATGATCATCAAGAGTTTGAGCAGCATAAGGTTAGAGAAGAATGGTGCAAAGAGAATGAGGCTAGGGGGCTGTTTATACAGGGTTTCAAACTAATTAGAGACGTTGATGAAGCTAGAGTTAATCAAGGCCATCCATCTCAAGAAAAGCCAATCAGAAAATGACAAGTTAGCCCTAGTGACACAACAGAGCTCAGAAATTCGACCAGAACCCGTCCAGGCCAGCCAGGGCCTGACCAAGCAGGTTTCTGCTCGGCCTGGGCGCACCTGCCAAGTGCGCCAATGCAAAATTGCATGGGTGCACTTCCCAAGTGCGCCAGTGCAATTTTGTTTTGGCGCACTTCCCAAGTGCGCCAGTGCATTCTGGCCCGTTTCTGGTTTTTCTACCCAACTTCGTTCATCCATATCTTCTTCGTACGTTATCCGTTTTACGCAAACCCAGACTCTATTTCAAGCAGAATTCCAAGACGAACGCAATGGCGTAACCCGTTTCCCTTGATTCTTATTTTAAAAATTAATTCTGCCTTGATTTATGGTTTTAACATGTTATAAAAATACGGGTTGTTACATTCTCCCCTCCTTAAAGGATTTCGTCCCCGAAATCTTCAAGTTAGGAAAAATGCATCCTATCATCCAATCAACCATCTACTCAACCATCATCCACAAGCAACCATTATCCTTAAACAATTTCAAATGCTATATGAACATATGCAAAAAGTGTGTGTATATGTTCCTTATCTAATGCAAATGATCAGGCCTGATTGATCTTCCTAATGCAAAATATGTTTAGTGTCATGAATCCAACATGTATGCAAATAGTCCTAGTCACATAAACACTATATGTGTGCACAAACATCCATCCATATGCAACATCCACATGATAACACATTCAATTTCATCCATAAACAAATATAAACACTCATGCATATGCAATATGAAAATGTGTCTGAGCCGAACTAGTGCCTAATGTGTGTTATGCAACCACGAGCAACCACTTGCGACCACTTGCAACCATTTGCAAACATCAACCATAACATGTTTCAATCACATGTTTACATCCAAAAGGGTTCTACCTAAGGTTCTCAAGATAGGATTGAGAAGATAAGCAAGATAAAACAAAGCATCTAGGAGAAGAAGTTAAAGATGTACCCCCAGAAGGTCCTGCTTGCGGGGCTTGCCCTTGCTTCTTAGGGCAGTTCTTGTTGATATGTCCAGTTTCACCACACTGAAAGCATGCTCCCATCTTCATATTCTTCTTTCTTAAATCCTGGACTATATGCCCCTCAATACCGCAGAAATGGCATTTTCTTTTTTTTTCACGTGTCTTGTTATCATTATTGTTGCTGTTGTTCTTGCCTCCTTTCTCGGAGTCTTTCTTCTCGTTCTGAGACTCATCCGCCGTAACTTATCACTCATACCTTCCCTATGTAACATGTTAACAAGCCTCACAGAAACTATCTCCATCGTATGGGAAACCCTCTACAAAGCTAGAAAGAAGATTAGCCGCAGGTAAAACTACTGCGACTATAGATGGAGAAAAGAAAGGAAAAGAGATTCAAACGAGGAAACAAAGGATAGTGCTAATGGCTTTTGGGGAATAGCCTTTAAATAAAACAAGATTTTTCATGAAAAATGCTTCTTTGTAAACGGTTTTGAAAATAGTTTTAGAAGGTGTTAAAAACTTTTGCCCAGTCTAGTATCCTTCTGCTCTGATACCAAATGTAACACCCCACCTCCGCTAGGGTCACTCACAAAGGGAATGCACTAGTTTTGGAGGAGCGTTATAGAGGTAAACAAACACAGAAATATTACAAGATAGAACATAGATAAAACAATGGAAGAATCAAAAGATAAATTCCATTACTTTCAAAAAGAGTCAAAACTTTTACATCAAATAGCCTAGGTCATTATTTTCCACTACAATAAATTATGTCTTAAATAAATAAAGAAGCATAAACTTGAAACAACAAAAGGAGCTTAATTCCCCAAAGGTAGCAGAAATGCAGCCATAGCATAGCTCAAGATCAAACCGTACATGAGCCGAACCGAAAGCAAGTGAAATCCAAGCTAAGTGCTAGAGTTTCCTCCCTGAGAACCGGGGGGGGAACGGAAGAAAAAGAGGCGAAAGAAAACGGGTCAATCATAAAGACTGGTAAGTCCAAGTGACTTTCAGCATAAAAACAGATAAAGGTAACATGACATGTATAAACTGAAAGTACCCATACGGATGATGACAAGATGGGCAAGATAGACTAAGATAACATGATAAATCAAGTATAAATCAAGTATAGCCTAACATATTCAAGGTTCGCTGCATCAACTGTGCTAGAATCCCAAACCCATGTCTTATATAAATCATGAAATAATCCCTTGGCCCAATATCATGAAATGACCCATTTCTAGATACAACGAAACGATCCACTAGTCGATCGGCTCCCTACAAGTTCTAGCTCGTCGTGTGTCTGTGTCATACGGCCCTATCACGAATGTAGTCACCTGTGCTAGGTCCACTGTAGGGTGTATGAAGCCCTATGGTGCCAACCACCGACACGAATCAAGCATGCACAGATAAACCTACTGATGCCCAATGTCTGCTTTTTCAACTCCGGACCACGTGCACGACCATAGCCCACCTGAACCTACATTGGCGCACCAACACAGCCGACGTTCTGGTCGCTTACAATCAGCCCAGTAACCGTGCCCCACCGTGCCTAGTCCCAGGGTACCATGATACATCTAGTGGGTTACTGCTGAAACGGACCGCGTAACTAGGGTTTCCGTCCACTAGGTTAAGTGTTGTCTTTTAAATTCGCGACTTAACCCCTATCAGTCTAGCATGTCAAGTTGGTTAAGTGTTGTCATTCAAGTTCGTGACTTAACCCACCTACGAATCATGTATCAAGTTGGTTAAGTGTTGTCATTCAAGTTCGTGACCTAACCCAACTAATCATGTCTCAAGTTGGTTAAGTGTTGTCTTTCATGTTCATGACTTAACCCTATCATGTGGCATTAATTCATTAATGCACCCAACCTCTCACATTAGACCTGTTGTTGTGGTCACTGGATATGCCGGGCGGTTCCGGGCAGATATACACCACGACTCAGTCTAACCTCGGGTTTCAAGCGCGATATGACCAACTACTCACATTGGATTCTATTGTTTGCAGTCACTGGATTTTCCGGGAGGTTCTGGGCAGATTTACACCGCAAACTCAACCCAACCTCGAGTTGGCCATTTTCAAGTTCATTCTAGTGTCATGTCCATGTTCAAGTTTTCATGTCGAGTTCGTGTCAAGTTTTCAAGGCAAGTTTCATGCCAAGTCTCCTATAATTTCCAATTTTTTCCAACGTTACCCCGTCTAAATATTAGGCTAACAATCTTAGCCTAATTTTTCGTTCGCATGATTTTTGGCCTATAATATTAGGCTAAAACTTAGCCTAATTTAACGTACGCAAAATTGGCGTAAAGAGATTCATTAACATAAACACGACATAGGGGTAAACTTGGCATCTTTTTGGCATAGTCAATATGAACATCATAGGTGTGTACTTGCAAAATAATCAACTTACATATATGTGAACTTGCAAATCAATCACGAGCATATGAATAAGTGTGAACTTGAAATATGACATAGATTTAACATATACACATAAACATGTAGATCTAACATGTGGTCACATATGTGATATGATTTTACAACCTAAAACTTGCATAACATGATAAACTACACAACTTGTCATCACGGGTTATATTCCAAGTTCATATACATATGAATGGACTTATTCATTAATTCCCAATTCAACATGATAATAAAATAGAACCACAGGCATAGATCAATATCATTCAATCCCACATATAACATAATCAACATTATTCTATTATCAATCTATTTTTAAGGCATGACATAACTGAATAAATTGATTAAAACATCACAGGCATATAGATCTGATAACATTATTGATCATGAAAAAGTTTGAATAATAATCTAGTTTCAAGAACAAGGATAGATCTAATTTAAATAGAAAAATCCCCAAAATCAAGATCCAAGGACAAATAAAGAAAAGGTCTGAATAGAAAATCAAGCATAGATCTGATTTCAAAGTTATAATCCTAGGCAATAACCTCATTGTCATTAGTCACAATTGTCCTTGTCATAGTCATAGGCAATAGTATTATGTTCATAGTCATAGGAAGTCTTATGTTCACCGTCATAGTCATAGGCATAGTCTTATGTTCACCATCATAGTCATAGGAATAGTCTTATGTTCACCGTCATAGTCATAGGCATAGTCTTATGTTCATAATCTTAGGCCATTAACAATAGTTTCAACGTCATAGGCAATGTTCCCAATAGTCAATATCCAAGAAGAAAACAAGAATAGATATGAATCATACATAAATCACTTCCAATTTATACCATGCTCATATTAGATTTATAGTTTTTATCTAAAAGTAACTGGAACTTACAGATCGTTGTCTAAGAAATTTAGATGCAGAAGTCAAGTCTAGAAATTAGTCGTTGAATTGTTGAATCGCTAAATCTTGCTTTGATTGTAGAAGCAAATCCCTAATAAGAAATTCCTAGCCGTAGTCTTTAAGAAATAATCTTCACGATTTAATTTAATTTAATTTAATTTAGAGGAAGAAGAAGAAGCCATGATCATCAAGAGTTTGAGCAGCATAAGTTTAGAGAAGAATGGTGTAAGGAGAATGAGGCTAGGGGCTGTTTATATAGGGTTTCAAACTAATTAGAGCCGTCGATGAAGCTAGAGTTAATCAAGGCCATCCATCTCAAGAAAAGCCAATCAGAAAATGACAAGTCATCCCTAGTGACACACTAGAGCTCAGAAATTCGACCAGAACCCGACCAGGCTAGCCAGGGCCTGACCACGCAGGTTTCTGCTCGGCCTGGGCGCACCTGCCAAGTGCGCCAATGTAAAATTGCATGGGCGCACTTCCCAAATGCGCCAGTGCAATTTTGTTCTGGCGCACTTCCCAAGTGCGCCAGTGCAATTTTGTTCTGGCGCACTTCCCAAGTGCGCCAGTGCTTTCTGGCCCGTTTCTGGTTTTTCTGCCCAACTTCGTTCATCCATATCTTCTTCGTATGTATCCGTTTTACGCAAACTCAGAATCTATCTCAAGCAGAATTCCGAGACGAACGCAATGGCATAACCCATTTCCCTTGATTCTTATTTTAAAAATTAATTCTGCCTTGATTTATGGTTTTAACATGTTATAAAAATACGGGTTGTTACTATTGCCGTGGATGCTGAGATGTCATACCTTGGTATCCCACTATCTTCTAAAAGTATCTCCTCTGCGCAATGTATGCCTCTTTATGAGAAAATAACATCCGTTTTCTCTAGATGGGAGAACAGGTTTCCATCTCTAGCTGGTAGAAGTGTTGTACAGAACGCTATAATGTTTTCCATGACTGTTTATTGGAGTCACACTTTCTTGCTTCCGTTGAAACCTGTCAATATGATAAAGTCTGGTATGAGGAAATTTCTATGGTCTGGTAACATACACTCGAAGAAATTGGCCCTTATAACATACAATAAATTGGAAAAACCAAAGAACAAGGGTGGACTTGGTTTTAAAAATATAAAGCTTTGGAATGTAGCAGCTGTTACGAGACATATTGACGCTCTAGCAATGAAAAAGCCCACGTCTTGGATTCAGTGGAGTTTAAAATACAATCCGGAAACCGATCAAATTTGGACTGTAAAACCTAAACAACGTCGTAGTTGGGTATGGAAAATAATGATTAAAACTCGAGATAAAGTACTAGCTCATGCGAAAATCAAATTGGCGGTGGGGAGTACGGCTGAATTCTGGAGTTCCCCTTGGATACAGAAAGGTACTGTCCTAAGTAATGTCTTAAGCTATGATGAAATACATCAGACTGGAAACCTCTACATGCTAAAGCTTGCTCGTACATAAGCAATGGGAAGATATGTCTGCCGGCAATGACAAACACCATGATAAACGAAATATGGAGAGAATACAATGGTAGAGATTATGCTCTTTAAGCTGTCGATGAACTTGTATGGTCTAATGATGACAAAAAATATTCGATGTGGTTTATGAAGTGATCTCTGGACAGAAAATGATGAGAAAATGTGCATGGTACAGGAGAGTTAGCAGTATACACAACAGTGAAAGGTTAAATTACATGATGTGGAAAGTTTATGCTAATGCGCTACACACTCTAAAAAAATTAGCTTCTAAGGGAATAAATGTGCCAATTAATTGCAAGTTGTGTAGCAGTGGTGAAGAAGACAACCAACATCTTTTCTTTAAATGCCCTTTTTCGTACTACATATGGAGGAAAATAAAGAGACACGGAGGCTACGCTGTACCTCAAGCTAACAGCAAAGAAGAATGGATGACTATTTACAAAGCAACAAGATGGAAAGAAACAAAAACGTATGAGCTCCTAATTTTGCTCAAAGTGGTACTCAATGAAATCTAGAGTGAACGCAATGCAAGAATTTTTGACCTACTGCACAAAACACGAACTGGAACATACCATGTTGCTTGTTCAAATATACATAAACAAATCAACATGTCTCCGTATGGGTTTGACTCTGATGTTGTGCTCAAATGGACTTGACCCCTTTCTCTTCTTCTTTAAATGTTTTTGCTTGTTTTATTATGTAATATTCATGTTGTAAAACCTTCTTATGAATGAATATATGGTAGGGGCCATTAATCCCCGCTGGTTTTGCTAAAAAACATTTTGGAGTAAATTCTTAATAAAGGATGTTTTATTAACAAGACATGTATTAGCATTTAGCTCAGTGAGAAATAAATCTTCATAGAAAAAATTAACATTTTAGTTTTTAATAGATATTAAATACCTATTTTTGAATTTGTTCAAATTTGAGAAATTATAATGATATAAAAATATTCTGAAAATTTTATTCTTGTGTAACCACTAAAGTTTCACTTTAAAAAAAATAACTCTAGAGTAAACTTGGATAGCTATTTAGGTAGGTTAGAATTAGGTTCTAAAACTAAGAGAGGATGGGTTGCACAACCTATTATGGAAATTTCAGTGTTAGTCCAAGAAATTTATATTTGGAAAAATGGCGATTCATAAGAATTTCCAGAATCGAGGATTGTAAACTAGGTTTCCCAAGATAGTTTAGGAATTAGCATGTTTATAACCGTATTTAATGATTAGTATTATAAAACTATATATTAATAATATAGCGTAACTTACGTAATTCATGATTTTTGAAATTATGATGCATGGACATTAATTGTATTTTAGTAGGCAATAAATTTATAGTTAATGAAACTAAAAGACCATTAGTTTTGAGGATTGATTTAAAAGAGAAATTTGTTTGGAAAGAAACAGATATATTTTCAAGCTCGAAGAAGCATGTAGGAATTAAGTAAGCATTATTTGAACCAATTAATAGTAAGAAAAAACTTCCAAAAGGTTTTTTTAGATTGTGGTCACTAGTGGTCCCCTGTATTTATTAAATAAGGGTGTAAAGTGATATAAGTAAGGAATCCTTATTTTTGTTTGTGTTATTTGGGATTTAAAACCATTATTAAATTTTAAGTTAATTAATTTAGAGAAAATTCCGTAGGGAGATCTAACTAATGATTTACAATATATGAAATTTGGAAGTTAACGATAGAATTAGATTTGCAACCTACAAGGAGGATTATTATTGGTCTCGAAATTTTGGAATATTAAGAATAAAAATAGTTTAGAATTTAGAATGCCATCCTTCAGAATAAGAACTTAAAGCATGAGATTAAGGAATAGGCTTAAATATGGTATTTGTATTAGCCCTTTTAGCATGAATATAATTGTGCTTTGGTTTGCGTAGGGATATTTTTTTAATTTTTATAAATTGGACATTTTGTCATTTTTCACAGAAAGGAATCTATTTGAAATTATAAGGAATATACATAAAGTATAAAGGATGCGATGTGTAATTTTGCAGTTTACACGTAGATTATACTTCCATTCAAAATAAGACAATACCTATTAAACCGAAAATTTGTACTAACACCTAATGTCATGTGAAATCCTCACAAACACATATCACAAAGAATAAATGTAGTAAATAATAGGGGACACACGGTATTTTAAAAGTGGTTCGGCAAAATCCTTTCCAACATCCACTTTATAATATTATGTTTATACTGAGAGATTATAGAAATCAATACATTTGTAAGAAAGAAGAGGAAGAGAATTGTTTATACACAATATCCTTGTGTTAAATGTACGAATTTTAAAACATCGTTCTGTCACATGTAATTTTTTGGGGTAAGCTTAGTCTTCAATGGCGACTAGGGCCTATGCTTTTTCTCCTCTGTTTCTTCTCCCCGCTCCTACCTTCAATCTCTGACCTTCGCATCTTCTTTACGCTTCTTCCTTTGTTTCCCCTTCCTTCTTTCCCCTAGCTTTCTCTCTGTGGTCTAGTTTTGTCCCTTGTCAAATCCAGTCTCTTGTTTCGCTTCTGTTTCTCTCTCATCTTTTCCATTTGCCTCCACCTTCCCCTTACTCCTTTCGGACAACATCGATATTTCTTGCCTTTCTATCTTTCCCCGGCTCCATAGTCCTTTTACCTGGTCTCTTCCTTGTTCAACGCTAGCTTCGTTTAATTGGCTCGCTCCCTTATGTCTGCTTTTCGAATACCTCAGATCTACTTTCTGACATCGATTGATATTTTTTCCCTGCCTTCCTTGATCTTTTATTGTTGACTCTCCCACCTCCTAGCTAGCCTGCCTTATACTCCCGGCTTCCTTATTTACAACATGCTTCTTCAAAGGGGGATGAAAGCCTGCTGAATTTGGGCATGTTTCTTTAGGTTTGTGGGGTTTATATTGAGGTTTAAAGTGTGATAGGATTGATCAAAGTTGCCTGTGTATATTGTATCCGCTGTTATCACTTTGTTATTCTGAGGTTTTGTTTAAGCATTGATGCTTTTGGATACTTGCTTCTGCTGGTTTGATTTGGCTTGTTTCTTGGTTGGTTTTGTTCGTTGAACTGAATCTGTTGGTTATAGTGTCTTCGCTTACCTATGAGCGGTGTTAACATATCTTTGTGTCGTCTTGGAGTTTTTAGCTGGTTGTGTAGTCGATAAGGTATATTTGGACGCTTTTTTTGCGGTACTGGACCTGAATGGAAGTTTCTAAATTGATGAATGCCAGTGTAGTATATCTGTGTTCTTGAGTTTAGCATACCAGTTGCTTTTTCGGTGGTTCAACAATCTGCATCCAGCTTCCTTCATATCTCCTACTTCAATTATGCCTCCTATTCAATCCTCTGCATATGTTTATGTGCTTGTTGTGATATCTATTTCTTGTGCTTCTTGGAGTTTTGGCTTACTTCAATCTCTACTTGGTTTTTATCTGTTTGTGTCCTCTTTTTTTACTGTTGTGTATAGGCACTATTTTATGCTACTGGTTTAAAGAATACTTTGATATGCTCTCACTCGCTTGCTTACTATTCGGCAAGTATTAAAGACTTTGAGAAAATAACCTAGGGTTTATTTTGACATTGTGATCTTGTGGAATCATATTTATCTATTTTTACATTGTAATTGATCGCACCCTACGTGGTGTTTTGATTATAGTTTTCAATTGTTCTGTTGTGTCAGAATGTCCGTAGCAGATAAGCAGTTTGCTAATCTCCTGTCTATATTGTACTCATTATTTTCTATAATAAAACAGTAGTACGATCCACTATAAAAACTAGCTGGATTTACCAAAAAAATAAATGTATGAATTTATACACGAAATCCTCGTGTTTATGTAATGAAGCAAGCTCTCTTAATGGCGCAATGTACTTGCATAGCAAGGAGTTGAGGGAGGCCAAATAGATACCTCAGATTTCCATTGAAGCATGTATTTATAGGTAGACCATGGGTCCGGGTCAGATTGCCACATGGCGATTTTCTGGCGGAGTGCGAAGTAGAAGTGGGTGAAGTGGAGACGATTGCGACATATTGTGCGTGGCCAGGTATAACCCGATCCAGGTATATAGAAGAGTGGAGCGCTTCAATAGGACTACATTCATGCATAGTCACTGCTTCAAGTGTGGTCGGGTTGATGTTGTTCGACCCGATGAGATGCGTGTGCCAAGCTCTTTTGGCGCATGTGGTCATTGTTTGCGGCGAGTCGAGTTCGACCCAAAGTCATTTGAACCGAATGGTTCGACCGGACCCGCTGAGATGCTTTGTGTACATGAAGTCCAGAAATTTACTTGGTGATTTGGTACAGATGGCATCTGATGCCTCCTGAATTCTTCCCACTGCCAAACCATTTGATTCATCTCTCCTCTCATCGTGGTGTTGTCGCATGATTGAGCATTCAACGCAGCTATCATTTCCTTAAGCTGGTTCATCAACTTCTTGAGATCATTACGAGTGGCAAACACTAAAGAAGGAGCTTGGCCGTTGGGAGAAGCAAGTTTAGGAGGGTTGGAGGCTGACTGATCCCTGGCTTGGGTCAGTACCAAACCCGATGGTGCCAATCATGGAGGCAACAAATTAGGGGCTGGAACAAGAGCATTATCTGATGGCAAGGCCAGGTCAGACTGTTGAGGCCGTTTTCAAGTAGCAGGTGCAGAAGACTTGGAAACAATTGTGGTTGATGATTGAAAACTAGAGTTTTGTCTCAGATTTGGTGATCCAAAAGTTAAGCAAAACCCTTACAACACCGAGAATTTATTTTTCCAAGTGGAAGCACTAAAGTGTTGACACCAAAAAGTGGCACAACACCCAAAATGAAATAATGTAGAGAATAAAAATGAAGAATATAAATGAAAAACTAGAATGAGGTGATGAAAGCTAAATTGATGTAATGGCATCTGCCAAATCTCCCTTCTCTTCTCTACCCTCCTCCTCCGCCGCCTTCAATTCCGCTTTCCCTCCTCTTCCACCATGCTCTTCTCCGCCTATTCCCCTCGATCCACCTCCACTCACTGTCAATCCGTCCACTGCAATCCCCTTAGATTTAAACCTAGAACTAGATCCAGATCTTAGAAATTCCTCCTTAGATTCCAATGCTTCAAATGTTAATCGTATTCATGGAGATTTAGTAATTCAGAATGCATCAACTCCTAATCAAGGAAATTCCAATCCAGATCAGGGAATTTCTACTAACCAGAGTTCTTTGAAATCCTCTTTTCCTGCATTCACTAAGACAGATTATGCATCACTTTTCAACTCTCTTCCTCGTAATGTAGGCGTTTACAAACTACAACATTTCAATATTGTGAGGGATGGAAAACCGAAAAAACCACCAGATATGTTAAGGGATGAGGGCATGAAATTCTGGAGCAATCATCTTGTTGGGTTCTTCTTAGATGTTATGCTTTCCTATACCAGTGTAGTTAATTATTTGTGCCGTATTTGGAAATTGGATGGTGAGGTAGATATCGAATCGAATGGTATACATTTTTATTTCAAATTTTCTAATGAAATGGATAGAGAGAAAATCCTTAAGTCTGATCCTATTTTTATTAGAGGCTTATGTTTATAATTATGCAATGGGATCCAACCATTGGCAATTCTCAAGCTTAGATTAAAAAAGTACCTATGTGGTTTCATTTCTATAGAATTCCTAGTATACTTTGGACTATGATAGGGATTAACTGGCTTGCATGTCACATTGAGAAGCTAATATGTTTTGATAGTAGCACTGAAAAACTTCAAAGATTTTGATATGCTAAAGCTTTGATTGAAGTATCGTCTAAATTTGAATTACCAGAGAAAATAGAGGTTGATGGGCTGGGAGATAAATGCATGTTTGTTAAGTTAACATATGATTGGAGACCTCGGATTTGTAAATCATGCAAAGTTTTTGGCCATGACACTAATGAATGTGAACTCAATGATAAGGCTAGGATGGCAAATGAGGGGCAACAACATAGGCAAGGTGCTGTTGGCACTTTTGACAATAGTTTTCATGAAAACACATGTTCATAATGCTCAGTATAATAGGAAGAAAAATAATATCAATACCTGGACATCAATTAACCTTAAAGTTAAAAAGTATTAGAGGAAGAAAGATGCTAATAATGATACGGCTACTGCTAATGTTGTGGATGAAGGTACGAATCATTTTGAAGCTTTAACAAATGAGCAAGTTGAAAATGGAAATATTAATGCAGTTGTGCATGATGTTCACACTAACACTAATGTGCAAGTTAATATTCAAGAGGTTGGACAAAACACTGAAGGCAATAATCAATGGGTTGGGCGAAACCTTGATAATGCTAATAAGGCACATGTCACCACAAATCTTGTGGCTGATGTTAACACTAGTCCGGAAGCACAAGTCAACAATTCTCAGATAATAGTTCTGACCATACCAATCCAAATGTCGATATGGAGAATCTGGTAGACAATATCTTCGATGATATTCCTGTCAATGGTGCCAACTCTGCTAAAGGAGACTTAGGTAAGTCCTCTACCACAATGTCTCCCATTGCCTCAAAGTCTCCTGTTGCCACCAAGTTTAGCGCTCTAGAATCCTCATATTCTCAACCCTTAAAAGCATCTCCTTATGGTAACCTAAAACCACCCGCAAACTTTCAGCTACCACCTCCCAATGTGTCAGGTTCAGGATTGACCTTCCCTATTGTTAATCCTGCTTTGCTATCCACTGCGGTGCCAGAAATTCTCTTCCATCTTTTCAAGTCAAGAATAATAAACTAAAAGGAAAATACTGGGTAGACGAAGATCTTGATGAGGGATATGATTATGGTCCAGAATATGTGATGCCTCTCACTAGTAAAATGAAAACTTCCCAAAGGCACACGAGGAAGAATCCGATGTATGACCCTTCCCTCAATTGATATGCTTGTGCGGATCTTTCCTGGATTGGCATCTGTGTACATTCTTGAAATCAGTTATGTACTTTAATCTTTTGGTAACATGTGGATTATTGATGCTTGCCTCAGTATCATGGTCTACTATTCCTTTCATGAAACTCACTGAGTCTGCAAGAAGAGCTGTTGGGAAATACTATTTGGTAGTTCAAGGTGTGTAAATTAGGCAATTATCTTTGGAATTAGTTATGTATAATGAGAGTTTATGTATGATGAGAAGCTGTGTGATCTATGAGGGTTATTGCGAGAGATGGTTAGTTTGTTATACCATTTCTACATGCTCGAGTGATTTTATATTGTAAATACCATTTGATGAATAAATGTTTAAGCTTAACTTTCAAAAAATCTAGAATAAATACGATCACACATGAGTTTATAGTGGTTCGGCGTTAACGAGTCTATGCCCACTTTATAACTTCTTGATTATGTACTAACTTTGATTACAAATGATAATATTAGTGACTAATCTTAAGCACAATGCTGTAGCAATAATAAAATAACAAGAGAATTGCCTAAAGTCCTCTCTTTGAAGTTTTGGAGGGCTATTTATAGATGAGGTCAAATTTTTCTCAATATGCCATGTGGCGCCCATCCTGGCTCGATAGGGAAGTAGTAGAAATAGTCCTCAATCAGCGTGAAATGTCTTCTTCCGTTAGATATACGACACATGTAGTAAGATCTAGGAATACGAGAGAAATATCGGGTATTTGACTAGAAATATGGATGATAGGATTGGTCTAAGGAGGCTACAGATTTGGGGTTGGTACGCTCGGATCGGTATGACCCGAGTTGGCATACCAAACCGATTGCGAATTTTCCACTACTTTCATCTCTTGTATGTCAGGCCTGAGAAGGTCGAACCTAGATAGGCTGACCCAAGTGGGCCGATCTGGGGAGGTGTCTTCTTTTTCTTAATAGCCTGGATTGAATCTTGAATGCTTTACCTACGAATCTTGACGGCCTTACGGAGAAGGCGTGTCAACAGTAGTGAGCCATTTTTGGTTCGGAATTTAGGCTTATTCTGAGCGGGTTGTTACACAAACCACATCCGTCAGATTTAATCCCTCCGTTCAAATCAAACCTGGTCCAAAATTTATGTATAAAAAACCATTCCAAGATGACCTGGGTTGACACGTGGGTCAATGCATCCCCCAGTGAGTCACCCATTAGTCGACCCAACCAAAATAAGGGTCAACCCATGCAATTTAATTTAGATCATCTGGCCATCGTTTTGTTCATGATTTATTTGTTGCCTTTCATGTTCCATTGCATATTTATTTCTAATACATTTTTTGTTTGTTTCTTTATTTTATTACATTCATATTTCAAATTCAAACACGTGCGTATATATGTGCACGTACATTCACACAAGATTTTAAACATTAATTCTCTTCCCATATAAACTTCGTTCGTGACATATTATGTATGTAAATTAATCAGAAAATTGCTATGAATGCAATGGTTTACATCGAAGAAGTAGTATTTGTCTTCTTCTATTCCCTTACAACTCAGTAGGAAGCCAAGCGACCTCCTCATACGCTTTAACCATATTCCAAAATACTGGAGACAATGTAGAAATACCTCCTATTTTGAGACTGGAAGTTTCCAAGGCGGCATTCCCTCATAAATCGACTACATGAATCCACCAAATCCCAATCTAGGATGATCAAGATCATACCCTACAACATTGGTACTTGTGTGGGATGGGTCACTTGTAGCAATCGATGGAACATGCAGGAATTGGCAGGCATGCTCTTCAATTGAATGCGCAATAATAGCTCTTTTGGTCATGAGCGCTTTCGTTTTAGCTCAATTGCCTCTTCCACAGCCTCCACCTCGGCATCTTCCTTTAACTATTGCTTTTCCTCCTCCATAACACTGCACCATAATGGCCATTTGGTAACTCTTATTTTTTTCAACTAGCAACACTTATATGTGTTATAGACTAGTGACACTAATATGTGTTGGTATATTAAAAATGTGTTACTAAAAATACAAATTTGCAAAAGGTTTATTGGTAACTCTTATTGTGTTGGTAAGCTAGGTTTCAGAGGGCAAAAAGGTAAACGCCCATCTCTTTTCAACCGCAACCTTACTCCCCTTATCTCAATGCTTTTTCACTACTTCGGCCGCGATAAAATGAACTAAATACGGGAATAAGGTGATTTAGGGTAGGATCTTGATTTCGATTACAAAGGGGCAACAAGGATTTCAATTCGATTTCGACTACAAAGCGGGAACAAGGGTTTTGGTTTCTAGGCAAGGAGTTCAACTTTGATTCGAGTTCGAGGTCACGAAACTCGTATTCGAGGCAAGGAGTTCAACATCAGATTCGAGTTCGAGGCAAGGAGTTCAACGTTAATTTGGTTTTCCTTTATAACTTTGGTGAGTAAAAAATTATATTCTTGGAAAAAAATATAATTTTGATTTTGTTTTAAGATGTACAGTTGCTCTTTATCTTTTCGCATAATTGATTTCTCTTCCAACATTTTGAATTGGCAATGCTAGGTAGTCCCATTTGCGCTTATTTGAAATCTTTCTACCTTCATTTGTAGATTAGCATACGTATCGCAAAGGGATCTGAGTTTCTTTTTCTCTGATTCGATTCTCTAACAAATGGTGAATATTAAATGCTAAATATATGGCGTCACTATGCTGTGTTGTATGCCATTTTAGCAAATCCGAGGTATATTTGCCCATTTAGTTTTCTTCTAAATAGATTAAAATTTCTGAATTTCAATTTATGCTCTTTGGTTAACACAATACTTGGCATGGTTGAAAATTTTACGAATCGTGTTTTCTGGATGCATTTTTTCTTCTGCGCATTGGTTTCAATCTACATTCTTAATGCATTGAACAATGAAATTTTAGTGATTTTGTTGAGTCCAAATTGACTTCGAATTAGGTGCAACAGCCTAAGTTTTTTCTATGCTATTTCTTTACTTTCTTTGGATTTTAGTAAATTCTATACCAAATTTTGGTGAATATAACAGTTATGCATAAAATACAAATAGGTTTCTGCTAAATATATAAAGATAAGTAATATAAGTTAGGAATTCAGCTAAAATTACCTATTGTCTTAGCCTAATCATGGCAAGTATTCCATTTTTATGGTACTATCTGACGTCTACATCTTTCTTGCATAAAATGGTACATTATGATATGCATGGATCCTTAATCCTTATGATCACTTCTTATTTTACTTCTCTACAAGTTAAAAATTTAGCATGTTATATATTATGGAAAACAAGAGAGCTACTGTATACTGGATAATTAAATAAATCATGATATTGTTGTTTAACTCTATTTATATTGGTCGGAAATATATAAAGTATGATTAATAATGCAAAGGTATAAAAAGCTAACATGCTAGAAAGAAAACGATTTTTTACAAGTTCGATTTTCATTGGTTCACTTACTATTGATACATTTGGTTTATGGTTCTTATCTTATTGATCGTTCATCCTAAGACGAGTTATTCTTTTCATCTAAGGTAAATCATTGTATTTTCAACAACATCAATGTTCATGCTAATTTCTCACCAATTTCTATGGATGATTGAATTTTTGATTGTACGATTTGGGGGATCCTGAATTTCTTTATAGAAAGTAAAACATTGATTTATCTGTTCAAAAAGAAAAACTTTGGTTTATTTGTTTTCTTTAATAATAATCATAATTTCTGTCGTTTATAATAGAAAAATAGTCACTAATTTCTCACCGATTTCTTATCATTTCTGTCCATTTATGCGTTTCTAGTTCATCTACAATCTTGTATTTCATAACGCATTGTCATTTTCTGCACATAAATGTCCTAGCTCTCGCGTTAAGATATCATTGCACATTTCATTTTGAATTCAGCTTCAGTAAAACATGCAATTTCAGATTTAGTATCAAGGCCATAACATAGTCGGTTCTTACATTAGAGCACATTATGATTAAAAACATAGTTTTCTTTTGGTCTGTATATCTCCAGGAATCATGTCAATTACTATATGATTCATACCGGATTTTTAACTCTTATGATGCAACTTGCACTCATTATATGTGTACAGCCATTCCGTATTCATGAGTATACTGTCATCTAGAACCATTTAGATAGAGGCAAAAGCAAATTCAGCCAAACTTGTTACAAGACAGCTATGCTTAATAATATATACTAAGATTTCCAGTTTGTTACCGAGTGGAAAAACTAACACATGTACCCACGTTAATGCTGAGATATTTATAGACTTTTGGGTACATACATGGCAGTATGTATACAATAATTTATCTGACTTATATCACTTTACTAGAGTTATTCTGTCAGTTGAGTTTTTCATTTATTGATAAACATGATTTTCTAATCATATTAGCCCCATATGCTTATCAAAATCGACAAGTATACTTATATCAATCTTTTATTTGCAATCTTGTATCAGCAGCAGCTAATCTACCCCTTTTTTTAATTACTTTTTCTTCTTTATATAAATCAGTCTAGCTTGTTTCTAGTAACTTTTACCATGTCTATGTAGTTCAATTTTCCGGCAGCATGTATATTTCCTTTGCATATATATCTCATTAGACCCTTGTCCAGCTAACACCAGATATGTATATTTCATCACATTATTAAACATATTTATACATATTATATTATATATACGTATACATTCAGCAAGTACATACATGTATATCTATACTTAACAAAGCTTTATATTACAATCACTTATCATTCCCAATTATCATATATTTCACTTCTTAAATATGTAGATGTATGTACATTGATGGATGTCATTATTTATCAAACAATATATACATATGTGCCCTTATCACTTTGTGAATCCCTATTATTTTATTCAAACAGTGGGTATCCATTTAGGTTATACACACACAAATTATCCATCTTTAGCCATATATATTCTCACTTATAATGCTTACTGATTAAATAACATTATTAATTAGTGTGTGGGTTTGTATGTGCTTAGGGTCCTCACAGTGGAATATACTTTAACTAAGGATATGGCATGGTCGAACAGAATTATTAAATTATTGCTTAACCTTTCCACTTATTTAGCCTATAAGTATGATCCTTTCCCTCAGCTTCCTCACATGCATTTAAGTGCACAGAATACCACATACAAAGCATAGAAAATAAAATCGGTCTCCAAATCCTATTGGACACATATGTAGTAAATAACTTGGAAAAACACTTTTTATTCACTTTACGAGTGGTTGTAGAGTTATATGCTTACATGTCGGTACTTACTTTTGTATTCATGTCATTACATTTGTTGTTTGTGTAATAATGCAGCCCTTATTGTTTGTTCTAGCTTTCAAGATTATTTTCTAGATTATTGAAGAGTTGTTATCAATTTGAACTATCAGAACGTTCTTGTTCTTATTGAAGAGTTGTTGTCATTACATTGGCAAGGTACTATTTTTAACACTTACAATGTGTGTACTACACTTATCACGAATAGCTATTAATGAGACATGAGACAGAAAATGAATACCCTTCTATAGCATAAATTTGAAATGATATTCAATTTATATGGATCTAAATTAAGGTTTTCACATCTTGATATTGTTGTTGTTTATTTATTTTCTGTAGATGTCTTCATACTCAAGACCTTCGACTGATTACCGTGATTACTTCCTAGTGTATTCAGACGATTCAGACGATCCTTCTCAAATTGTTTGTTCAGCCGAATCTCGATCGGCGACTCCATTTAGCATCTACGAGAGAATAGAGTCGAGCTTATAAAGAGATCTGGCACTGCCTAACAGATCGACAATACCAACAAGATTGTCATCCCTGCCAATATTCAATGTTGTACAAGTACAATCTTGAAGGTTGTTATGTCGTTGGAACATTGAACCAATATTCAAAACATGTTATTTGAATAAAATCGTTGGACGTCGATATTTTATTTGTGCAAACACGGGAACTTTTAGAGACTGTGGATTCAACTATTGGATTTACGAACCATTATGTGATCATGGTGTGGAATTTGCGTTGGAGGTTCTTGAAGAAAACAGAAGGCTTAGAAAAGAGCTTAAATTGCAAGATTTCATCGAGTTCAACAGACAAAAGATATGTCAAAATTAAGAAGGTATGATTTTGAACTTATAACATTTACCACTATTTGAAACTTAAATGATGCTATTTACTTAAATGCACGCAGGAAGCAGTGAAACGGAGAAAAAGATAAATATTGGTGGTACAAGCTATGCAAATTTTTGGATGTAAGGTTCGTTATATGGCTGGAGTTTCGCATTTGGTACTTGTAGACTTCAAATATGAAAAATATCTTGCATTTTGTTAATTATGTATTGTTTTTACTATGGAATTGGATATTTTGTATGTGTTGAATTAAGTAATGTATTATTATTTTTTGTTAGTTTGTACTTTCTTGTTGTCACAAATATGGATTTTTTTTCTTATGGATTTCGTTACACGTTGTTATGTCGAGATAATATCTTAGCTGAATGCATATTAAATAGAGCTTATGCCATCTTATATGCAAATATAAATGTTAGCAATGAATATGTTTGCAACTCTATTAAGTGTTACCATATCTTATGGTTCCAACATTTATAAGTGTTAGCAATGAATATGTTTGTAGCTCTTATTAGTGTTACCATATCATATAGTTTCAACATTTATAAGTTTTAGCAATGAATTTCCTGTAGCACTTATAAGTGTTACCATATCTTATAGTTCCAACATTTATAAGTGTTAGCAATGAATTTCGTGTAACACTTATAAGTGTTCGCAATGAATATGTTTGTAACACTTATAAGCGTAAGCAGTTACTCTATTTGTAATACTTATAAGTGTTACAGGAAATTCCTCACAGGCCGTTGGTGACACTTAAAAGTGTTACAGAAATTATTTGTAACACATATACTTGTTGGGAATCCACTGTTTTGGTGTAGTGTTGGCATTCATCTTTTTTAAATATTTATCCGCCAAGGCCTCCTCTTCCCCTTCCTCAACATCCAGTTTAGCAGCCTCATCGTCCAAGAAACTCTCCCAGGTCAAAGCGAATATTCTCGTGTAGTCATCTACTTAAGAGATACCACCATAGCGGATTACATAAGCATAAAATCCAAGGATAGTTGAATCAATCTTCTACTCAACCTCAGCCTCATTCCTTGTAGCTTTGGCTCTAAGCTCCTCAAGCTGGGCCTCAAACTGTATCCTAACTTCTTTAGTGTGTCCTTACACTTCTCTATGTGATACCTCTGCTGCTGCTTTTTCTTTCCTGGCTTCCTCCACTTCTTCCTTATTTTCCTCTACTAGATTTTTCATCTCCTCATTTTCCCTCCTCATCTGCTAGGTCTCCGCATTTTCTTTTTTTAACCCCTCATTTTCTTTTGTATTCTCCTTGTTCTCTTTCTCGACCACTGCAGACTATGAGACCAGTACATCTTTGTATTCGTCCCTTGCTTGAACAGCTACTACTGCTGCCTATTTTATTTTTTTACTAGTCGCACTTAATTGCTCTTTCAACTATGCAATCTCTTGCTCTCTTACCTTGATCCTATTTTATTAGCGCTGGATTCAAGCTTTAGCCCAGCAATCTCAGCATTCTTCTTTTGGATCACGCAAGATAGTTTCTTGTTGCAACCTGAGACAATCTCATATTGGTTATACTCATCAAAAATCCTATCAATAATTTCTTTATCAATAGTCCAGAGGATGGGGTGCATTTTTGGAAGTCAAATAGGTTCATCAAAATAATTCTTAGGAAATTGCTTTTTTAAGTATGCTTTCTGCTTTTAGAAAGTCATGTCATCACCTTCCGACACCATCTCAACTTCTTTGCCTCCATTTTGTTCCCTTCCAACTTTCAATAATTGTCGATCCTTCACTAGGTTTATCCCTGCTTGTTTCTTTGAGTGGAGGAGTTACGGGCAAGCTTTTAGGAGGAGTGGGAGGTGTAGGAGCTATAGATAGTCCCCAACTCTTAGAATCTGCTCTCTTTTCGACTTCAGAGACATTGTTACAGCTGGAGGGTACTCGAGGTGTTGAGGATAAGGATCTATTTGTTGATAATCAAATGTGCTCTTGCGACGTGATACAAATCCCTTAGTTCCCTTAAAGAGACTCTCACCTACTTTGGGTTACCTGGAACAAGAGTTGTCCTGGCCTATGTCTTTATTCCCACTTTTGTCTTATCTTTCCCTTTATCTCAATCGCCCTCTCGAACCATTGTGCATACGCAAAACAAAGATCAATTTAGAAAAGATCAATCATAACATGAATAAGTGCAGTGACGTGCAATGCTTATAAGTGTTGTGTCTTAGTGATCCCTCTTAGGACCAGTTTTTACTTTACTCGAGGGAATTATCTCCCCAGCGCATAGTGATGTGGACGCCGTTTTAGAGCTTTCCAGTAAGCTTTCAACATTTACACCACTTAAACCAAAAAGGAAGTCCCTAGTGTAGTATTGTTTAGGTTTGAGATCTATCCTTCAATCTCCATAAATGTAGAAGTACCTGTAGTGGTAGTAGGGGATATCAATGTAGGAACATAGCGACCTCTCTTATCCTATAGATTCACTCCTCCTATCGGCTCCTCATCACTGCGTATGTCCTCACCTTCATCTCCCTTTAGACCTCCAACTTCCCCTTTATCGACTCGGTGTAAGTTAGGATGCACGACAGGGAGGACAACTGCTCCGCCAACCTCAACACCATCATCATCTCTATGGCCAGTGGAGAGATCTTCTTGCAACAATTCAAGAATGTGGAGAAGATAAGAAGAAATCAAGGTTAGAGCATCATGAACCTCTTATTCAACGTCTCTTAGAGTTAGTACCTGAACCACATACATCTGATTTCTCGGCCTTAAGGGAATTCTTGCTTATATCATATTTCAAATTAGTCTAAAGGTTATGACTTCAATAACTTGAAAATACAACACCTAAGTGTACTACATTTACTCCCTTCTAGGCGTCTCCTTGCGAATCCTGCTCGGCATTGTGAAGAATGCAATTTAAGGATATTAAGGCTAGATTAATACGAAAGGAGGGATGACTCGTGTTTAATGAATTATATGAGTCTTTTTTAAAAAATTAACTTAAACCCAAGTAGATGCAATTCACAGATATAGAAACAATCAAATATTCAGACATAAATGCAAATAGTAAAGAAAAGAACACATCGACATTATATACTGGTTCGAAGTTACTCTACATCCAGTCCTACACAATTTCTTATGTAGATTTCTTTTCAAATATAATGCCAAGATTACAACCTTCGATTTCACAAGCCACGAGGTGCACCCTACCTGTTTTTGGAGTACACTGGGATTCAGTTGATTTACCAAGCTACAATCACACCTAACTGATTTTACCAATATGTACTCCCACCTATCCAATTTATCAGCCACTATCATGCCGTTTTAAGTTGCTTTGATGGATAAAGAGATTTGATATAACCCAGTTGATTAAAAATGACCTTACGATTGTGAATAGCACTTATATTTTTAAGAGAGACTGATAAAGAATCAAACTAGAGATGACTGAGTCCAATTCACTTAGGATTATGGTAGAGTTTTGCTAAAAATATTTAGAAAATTAGGATGAAGAAGGAGTGAAGAAAGGATGAAAAACTGATTAAAAGTTCGTTGAAAACACATGGTATTTATAGGAAATTAACAGTCGTGTCCATTCTTGAAGAGACATGACGAATAAACACTTCTTTTGGAATTTGAATTTTGAAATTAACAGTCATCATGTCAACATACCTATTTATATTTTGAAAATTGATTTTGTTGTTAAAATGATCTCTATTCTAAAACTTGTCGAAATAATTCTAAGACTTGTAAATCATTTTGGATATATTTAATTAGTAAAACTTATTAAAAAAACTTCTAGAGATTCAAATTTGAAATATTTTATATATACATAAATAAAAAATATGAAGAATTGCCATGCCAAAAAAATAAAGAATTATAAATCAGAATATTAAGAGATTATATAAGATTTTTAAATATAATTTTAAGATTAGGCTCAAATATTTAAATCACAAGATGATGATTGAAAATAGATTTTAAATCATGTCGGGTGAGAGTTGAATTGTCTATAGTCATATTATCCAATATAACCGTTGATAGTTATTTTATCGCACATTAAGACTGTTGCCTGACTCAAGGTTTTATATCTCCTCTTGTCACCTTGGGCTACTAGTTGATATGATCGATGAGTAGACTGAGTAGCAGGTTACAGATTTAGTGGCACCGATGTTGTACGGTGACGAGCAGGAGGATGGTGTGTATCATTTTATATCATCGTATTACCTTTCCGTTGTTTTGTTGAGAGACACTGAGGGATGCAGTGAGGCACATTGTATTCATATATTCATATTGGGTTGTATTGTACCTGAGATTTTGTGGTGTATTGGAAATGAGATCTTATGTTCTATTTTGCTTCACTACTCTATCATGTTGTATATTTACTATTATATGTTATCCATGTGTTGTGAGTTATACGCTAAGTTCTATTTCATGATTATTTACCTTCACTATCGTCCTGACACGATGGATTATCGTGAGAGGTGTGGGGGCGGTCGTCACACTTGATGTCTTGAAATCTTGAAACCCATGTGTGTTCATTCTTCTTTTCTTCAATTTGGAATTCATCAGTCTTAATTATTTATACTGCACATCCTTCATTCTTTAGTACTTGCATATGTATAACCTGCATATATATATATATATGTATGTATGTATGTATATGTATACACATTGAAGAATGTTAGTATTTATATTTTATAATAAGTCATAAGGTTGTTTTCATTAAAACCATCATCTCAGGAACTAGCAATATCCCCCTTTTTAATAATGATAACCAATATATATAAAAGTGGAAATTAGGCTAAGGTCCCTATTACTGGACACAATACAATCGACATCCACTGATAGTTTAAAATACAAAGCATGTCCTTCTTTTTGATGTTACGTGTTTTTCAAAACATTTTATGTGTTGAAAAGTAAAAAAAATCTACAACTATTCCTAGAAGACCATGATTTTTTTTTTTGCATAAATGTATGCATGTATTCTCAATAGTTGCATACATGTGTGCAACTATTCCTGAACCAGTTTACACTGAAAATCTGCATGAGTTCTTGCATACATGTATGCAACTATTCTAAATTTTTGCATGCAGGCATGTATGCAAATAATTCATGAAAATTTCACGTTGGAAAATCTGCATGAATATGTGCATTGCAAGTATTTTGTTTTCTTACATACATGTATGCAGGTAAACGTGAACTGATATTTATGCCTATAGATCGTTGCATACTTGTGTGCAACTTTTCTGTTTTATTGCATATACGTATGCAAATAATTATGAACTGATTTGCATGTCTACGAATTATTGCATGCTTGTATGCAAGAATTCTGTATTACTTGTATGAATGTATGCAAAAAATTCAACATAGATGAACTACTAAAATAGTTACACATATGAATGCAAGAATTTCAAATATATGCATCCTTTTGATGCAATTAACTGCAGTTTCGTTGTTTTTTTGTATTTTTGGTTTTTGATGCATTTTTCGTTTGTTTTTTCTCCTGAATTTTTTATGTTTGCGTGTTTAGTTTAAATATGAATTTTTGTGTTTTTATTTTATTTTTTTGATGAATTTTCGTAAAATAGGGACCTAATTTATAATCAGTTTAGGACCGGATGTGACCCTAATTTTGAAACTTAACAGGGACCCGAAACAAAAGCACCCTTTATAAAATATATTTCACTCAACTCTTATTCTACTCTGACTCACCCTTACTCCAAAAATTCCCCATTAATTTATTAACTTCCCCTTCATCTAAGCATATTATCATAATTTACAATTCTCTCTCTATGTCATCAACAAAAACTGGCCCAAACTAAATGGCTCCCGATGACCCTTATACTTATAACATTATACATAACAATAATAGAATATTATGAATAAAATATAGTAAGGCAAATGTGAGAAACATGTAAAATACAAACAACAATTAAACCATACAATGGCATATTACACACTGGGTTTAAATTATTTCAATCAAATAAAACTAGGCAAATAATTCAAACTAAATTAAACAGTATATGTTAATTAAAATATTTCTTGGAACTTCAATTCATCCTTCTTCATTGGAGATTGGGTCTCATTTTGTAGCATCCCACTCTTCATTATCCTTGTTCGAAGTTCTTTCTAGATTCGCTTTGAACTCTTCTTTGTTGAGGACTAAAATCATCCATCGAATGGCATCGAAGTGCCTTTCTTATTCTTTTATTATTTGCATTTGGCTTAATTCTAAGTGGCCTTGATGTGAAGGACAAAAATAAGTATGTTCTTGAAAGAAATGAGAGTTTCTTCAAGATCCTCACTTAGATTGCGGATAGGAGAGAACATTTTTGATAAAATACGAAGAAATTCAATAGAAATATAAGATGAATTGAGAAGATGCATTTTCTGGAAGAAACAGATATTTATATAAAATGGAAGTCATTCGAAATGAAAGGACACAAGGTAATTATGACAATTTCAATTTTAAAAAATAAAAAATTGTAGTCGTTGTGTGTCGACATGGTGGGTAGGGGGATGTTGACATGCCCTTGTTGATTTTTCCACTTCGCTTTGCTTCTTTATATTGTGTACAAGTACATATATATAGTTGATTCCAAAAAGTGACACAAACACCCAAATAGAAAATATGTGGAGAAATAAATGAAGAATAACAAATGAAAATGAGTAAAATGCAATGACACACAAATTTATAGTGGTTCGGCATTAGCGAGCCTACATCCACCTTGTAATTTCTTATATAACTTGAGCAAATTGATTACAATGGTGGAAAATCTCTCTAACTTGTGTACAATGCAGTAATACAGAGTATAAAGCAGATACATATGCCAAAATCCCTTTTACGTAGCTTAGTGGAACTTTTTGTAAGTAGGTTACATTCACTTTTCGACATGCCACAGATAGGCTGATCCGGCTATGTAAGATGGTGGTAGAGCAAGTATTTAGCTTGTGTGATAATTTGTTCTAGATCACTAGATTCAGAATAATAAGGGAGTGGAAGGATGTATCTTCTACTTGTAAAGTATCTTGACTCGGCTTGGTAGGGACAAGTGGCGCTGAGTCCGATTCTTTAGGAGGTGGCGGAAGCATTCTTTTCTTTGTTGGAATGGGGTCTTTAGGTGGAATATTTGATGGGCTTGATGTTTCTCTGACAATATGCATCAATCCGAAAGCTTGCCGACCTGAGCCATTCACAATCATTAAATCGAGGCTACATAGTAGTGCCTTCATCGATCTGGAGTGTCACTGAT
Source organism: Allium sativum (assembly GCA_030737875.1). Classification (NCBI taxonomy): domain Eukaryota; kingdom Viridiplantae; phylum Streptophyta; class Magnoliopsida; order Asparagales; family Amaryllidaceae; genus Allium; species Allium sativum. The sequence continues at coordinate 837,666,825 of CM060916.1, forward strand.
CCGGGGGTTGTCCCTCACAGAGCTTGTCTTGCTTGAATCCAATGCTTTGTCAACATTGTTGTCTTAATGGCCTTGCCAAAAGGCAGGTCAACATATATAAACTTATATAATATAATAACAAGCATTTCAAAGATAATTTAGAGCTAATGAACATAAATAAGAGATATTCATTGTTAATTTTAGTTAACATTACATAAAAGCAATACATAACATAAACTAACTAGTGATTAAAACTAGAACAACATTAAATGAAATTAGACTTCAGTAGAGGATGATGAAGATGATGATAATCCAAGTTTGTGACTTACTTTCCCAAAGAACTTGTTCGTCTTAGTGGAAATTCTATCCAATATTTTAATAATGGATCTTTTGAGAATACTTTGACTTTCAACTATTATCTTGTAATTTTTGAGAAGCGTTTTGTTGGATGGATTGATAGGATATACAATAATTTCTAAAGATACCTTTTCTTCCTCCTCTTCAAAATCTTCTTCTTCTTCAGTTTCATTTCCACCCCTTCTTTTTCTATCTCTTCATGTTCCAACCTTTCTTCTTTTTCCATAAGTGTTTTATAAGGTTAAAACATAATTGGGATTTTCATAAGAGAGATAATTCCTTGATTAAACACTTTTCTTAATACAAACTCCTCTCGTTATAGTTAATTCAAAGATAATTGAAATTTTATGTAAGATAAATTCCATGATGCAAAATGCTTTCTCCAGTAGTAAAATATTTAGGATGATGTTCGTCCGAAATTACTTGTTCCCAATTAATGTTGCAACCTCCAAAAATAGAAAAAGTAGCCTTAACTTTCAAGGTGGGATTATTGAAATTACCCGATCTTGGAGTTATGGTATGCTGCAAAAGAAGGTTTGTAATTATTTCTTTTGGACGGAAATTTTGGCTTTTAAATCCAAAGTTATCATCTATTTAAAAAAAATGTGATGAAATGTCCCACGATTTCCATTACCAAATATTTACAAGCCAAAATATCCAAAACCTTCACAATCTAAAATAATTTGTGTTCCCTTAACACAGCTCCAAATTTCTCTTTCCTTTCCTTCATAAAACTACAATTCAAATCTTCATGAAACTTTTTGACAAGGTTAAGATATAAAAAGAATTCATTTTCAGAATCATTAATTAAACTAAGAATTTGGTTCTCGTAAAAAAGAGTATTGAGTTCATAAGAAATAAAGTAATTAGACATTGAAATTTACCTATATGGAATTACCAAAGTTCACATAGTTTATGTAAGCTTTGGTATCTTCTAAGTAATTATTGATGGCTTTGGACAACCTAATGGTGGATGGAGTGCTTAAGGATTCCATTATTGAAAATAGTAGTAATCTTAAGAGTTTGAAGAGAGTTTAAATTTTGAAATGAAAGTGAAAAGATAGAATAAAATTAGTGAAATAAAAACATAGCCAACAGTCATGTCTTCTGGTCAAAAAACACATTTTCAAAACTTTGGAGTTGGTAAAAAGGTGAACGAAAATACAAAGGTTTGAATTCAAAGTTGAGTTTCCATATTCTAGGGGTATATCGACGTGAGGTATAGGATAGGTTGGCATGGGTCCTATAATTCATGTGACTAATTTCCTATTTTGTTTTAGCTTCTATACATACATACATACATACATACATACATATATATATATATATCCTATAATCCAATTTATATTTTATCTGAAATGATATTAGATGTGATAACATTTTAATATTGAAATATTATTAAATATATTGTTTATAAATTTAAGTTTAAATTTAGACAACAAGCAATTTCAAAACATGCAAACATTCAAACAATCTAACATTCAAATAAGCAATTTCAACGTAACTTAAATGCATACCTGTTTTTAGATCCATATACCTAACATCATTAGTTCATGAATAGCTGCAACACATAAATTTGAATTTTCTGTCCCTTGATCTTCAATGCTAGAAGATGAATCTGAATCATCTAATGTAACATATATTCTCTCTTCCTTTTCATTGATGAATAATTGCTTCGAGCTAATCTTTGTCTATATGGGCACGAACAGTCTCTTTTTAAATGGCATATCTCATCACAATTGAAGCATTTGACGTTGTCGAGAGTCTCACTATTATTTCTAGAATTCTTGTAATCATTTCTTCTATAATGTTCATCTTTCTGTATTTCAGAAACTTTCTAATATTCCATGTTATCAAGGCTATTTCCCATCAGTAATACTATTTGAGTCTGAACCATTTGTTACAACATTGAACGGCATTGACTTTTTGTCTGAGGTCTTTCTTTCTCTTTTCCCTTGCATTTCTACAACAAAAGACATCAACTTCCCAAATAGTTCTTCAATTTTCAATGTACTGATATCATTGGCTTCTTTAATTGCAAGAGTCTTCTTATCCTATTCTTGAGTGAGTGAATTCTGACTTTTCTAACTTGATCTTCTTCAGAAAATATATTTTCTAATGCAATTAGTGAATGTACAATGTCATGAAACTAATTGTACATATGTGAAATGGAATCATTTGGATTCATTTTAGATAATTGAAATTGATTGGTCAAATTGGGTATATTGGTCTGTTAGACTTTGCTTGTTCCTTCGTGAGTAACTTACAAGGTTTTCTAGATCTCACATATTGACTTACAAATGACTATACATACTCCCTATCATATGAAAAGAATAAAGTAATCACGACTTTGGAATTATTTTGTCCAACATACTTTTGTTCAGCAGTTCACTATACAAAACCAGTTGTTGGTTTTATGCAGTTAGTTTATGTGATATTCCAAGTGTTTAATCTTGCTTATTCTAAATAGATTTTCATCCTACATGCTCTACATGCATAGTTACTTCCATTTAAAAATGGTGGTATGTAGTAGACTAATTTTCTATAATAGAACTAGGATGACATTACCAGTTTCGGAAACCATTTGAAAACTTTTCAAAAAGCAGACTAAGAAAACTTATGCTCTGATAATAAATGTGAGGGGGGCGAACAGTGTTTAACAATTTATATATAAGTCTTTTAAAAATCGTTTAAATTAAATACAAGAAGATGTGATTCATATATAGAAATAATCACTGATTCTGACACACATGCAAATAATAAATAAAAAGCAACAAAGGAAAGAATACATTGGGATTTTATATTGGTTCAAAGATACCCTACATCGCACACAATTTTTATGTTGATTTCTTTTCAAACGTAATGCTGAGATTACAACCCTTGATTTCACAGACCACGACTTACACCCCGCCTGCTTTCAGTGTGTAGTGAGATTAAATTGATTTACTGGGCTATAATCACACCCAACAGATTTTGCCAGGTTATGGTCACACCAAACTTATTTACCGGCCACGATTACGCTGTTTTAAGTTGCTTTGATGGGTAAAAAGATTTGATATGATATTGTTGATTGCAAATGATCTTATAACTTTGAATATCACTGTGATCTTTGACAGAGAACGATAAAAAAACAAACAAGAGAAATCCAAGTTTGATGCACTAAGGATGTTGGCAGAATTTTGTTAAGAATTTTTAAAAAATAGAAGTGGATAAGGAGTGAAGAAAGAATGAAAAACTAATTAAAAATTCACTGAAAACATCTTGTATTTGTAGGAAATCAATAGCCTGTCCATTCACGAAGAGACACATGAATATACACTTCTTTTGAAATTTGATTTTTGAAATTAAATGTCATCATGTCGACATGGGGTAATGAGGGTATGTTGACACGCCTATATATATTTTGAAAATTGATTTTATTTTCAGAATTATTTCTATGTCTAAAAACTTGTCGAAATGATTTTGATACTAGTATATCATTTTGGATATATTTAATAGTAAAAATTGTTAAAAAAACTTTTAGAGATTAAATTTTGAAATATTGAATATATATATATATATACACACACACACATATAAAGAATTATAAATCAGAATACAAGAGATTATATAAAGTCTTAAAAATATAATCTTGAGACTGAGGCTAAAATATTTGAATCACTAGTTGATGATTAAAAATAGATTTTCAAATTTAACGCTAAAATATTTAAAAAAAAAGATAATTTAAAGTCTAAAATAGGCTATTTAAAAGTTCATTGATTCCATTTCACTATTAAAATCAAAATAAAGATTTTAATTTTATTATGAAGTTATAGATCTAGATTTTATTACTTATCTTGATGTCTTGAAATCTTAAAACTCACGAGTCTTTATTCTTGGTTTCTTCAATCTTGAATTCATCGGTCTTGAAACTTTATACGTTTAGTCTTCATTCTTTAGTACCTACATATATATGACTTGCATTTACATATATATATATATATATATATATATATATATATATAACCTGCATATATATATACACAAACACACATTCTAGACGAGAATGTTAATATTTATATTCAATAATAAGTTCTAATATTGTTGCAATCAAAACCATCATATTTAGAACTAAAAGGCACCACATATAGAGCCAATCATGCTTAAAATAACTAAACTTATTCTAGGCTTGTAGGATGATCCAGCTATTCGGCTGGGCCTCACAGTAGATGAGCGAGGGGTAGATGCTATGATGATTGAATGAATAAACAAATCAAACATCTTCCCCTATTCTCTCCATACCGAGGTTTTCCGCATATAAGCGGTTGGTACCGAGAAAAAATGTGTATCTACTCGGATAAAGCTACTTGAGCACCAAATGCATGAAGTATAGCATATCTTGGATAACGTGGCATGAAACCTTCATCTTCGGCCACTTGTAGGCCTTCTTCTGCCTATTCCTATTCTCCCTTAACATTTGGCTCATCCTCATATTGATCTACTAGTTGTAAGGTTGCTTCTCCTAGTTATATTCATATGATTGGCTCTCTTGTTGTAACCAAAGATTTCACACCTCAAACTCGGACTAGAAATTCTGCCTAAGTCCACGGATTCAAAATAATATTTTTGGATCCCCGTACTATGAATTTTTTTTCTCTTTCTCTAATTCATATACCTCTAAACACCAATCCTTGCTGCTCCCTCAGGCTTCGTATCCCTCTCCTCCTCCTTTTTTTCAGATCTCACATCGGGAATCCCTGTCACTCTGAATCTCAGATTCGAAATCTTGGATCTGAACACTATCTCCCTTGTCACCTCTATCTTCTGCTTCTTCTTCTTCTTTCATCCTATCTTCTTTCCCATCACTCACCTTCTCCACTTCCCTACTCTATGCCACAACTTCTCCATACCATGCCACCACTGGTAGGTGCACCTTCGATGACGCCTCCACCTTCCACCACCTTAGCGAGCTTAGATTCTTATTGATTTAAACTTCTTTGACCATCTCTCCTCACAAACCCAAGAAAACATAATAAATTAGAGAGTAGCTCTTTAGAAACGCACTTGACTCGGGCGATCGATGGACGGAAAGTGGAGGATGAGGGGAGACGTTGGTCGAATGGTGGCTGGGCTCGGAGTATGGTGGTCAAAAGCAAAGTAAAGGGGAAGTTTGATTCTCTTGATTTTCGTAACTATCATGTATGAAATAATAAGAAGAGGAGAAATGAAGGGAGAGTTAGGGATTTAAATCCAAAGGGGCGTGTGAGATACATGTAAGTTATCTTGCAAATTTATCTAAGTACAAGGATACGGTACTGATCCTACGTCACATTTACTTATTTATTTAAAAAGAGGGGAAACTCCATAATCAGGTACTCATATTCATGCACATCGACTTCTAGAGCTTTAATCGTTAATACGATCTTAGAACAAACACTGAGCGCACACTTGCTAATGAGAATCAAACTTAAACAATTGCAGAGTACACATTCGATACTCGAGTCCAACCAAAATTTTAAAATCAACGTACATGACCTTATACATACATTTACGTTATTATACTTGCATTACAAACCCCAAGTGTAACACACAAAAAACATATGAGCGCGTGAGTGTGTATGCATATCTTAAGCAAGAACAACTTGCTCTCACTTAGGTGTAAGCAAGAGCTAGAGACTAACAGTTAATCTTTTGAATCAATAGAAATTAGATGACTACCAGACAAGTTCCAACAATTTTTAATCGAGATGGTCAAGTCTAAATGGATTGAAACCATTAAATAACATTAGAATAACACACTTACACCATTGGAGTTCGACAAATCATTACAATTCGACCTACGCTCGGTGTGCAAACGCGATACCCTACGCCCGTTAATGTCGCTCTTTATCAGAATGCATTAAGTTTCGTGAAGTGTTAAAGGTAAACAGAACAGAATCTCACAAGACAGATGTAAAAATAGCAGTGGAATTTAAAACTTCATTACTTAGCAGAAAAACATCGTAGTTTCAAAACTAGTTACAACATCAGGATAAAACACTGAAACCAAAACATCTGTCATGCGCTAAAAGCCATCAGAATACGGAAATGTAAAATCATAATCCCCAATAATAGCCATAATAAAGTAGACAAGTAGTCGAAGCAATACATCAAAGTAGATCCAAATCCAAGCAGAAACAGAAGAGAGAATCCTAATCAAGCCCGAGCGTTCCCACCCTAAGAACTTGGAGGGAAGGAAGAGAGAGAGAGAGAGAGAGAGAGAGAGAGAGAAAAGGAAACAAAATGGGTCAGACATAAATTCTGGCGAATCCAATGGCTTTTAGCATATAAAGAAGTAAAAGTATCATGATATGCATATAAATTGGATGAGAGATAGCCGTATCATAAAACATGTATAAAGAGACTGGACAGGATAACCAGGACAAAACAGGATAATATGGACCAAGCTATGCTTCTCGGTTATTTCTTTGCACCAATACTTGTATAACAGATATGTGACAGAATTAGGTATTCCTAATTACTTAACAAAAACAGAATGATCCCCACAGAAATATAATGGTAGGATTAGGTGTACCCTAATAACAGGTTTTATCCATACATAAATGCAGACACCTCACTAGAAATAACGGGTGTTATCCCCAAACAGAAATACCAGGTATCTCAACAAAAATAGACAGGTATAGTTGTACCTCGATTATTATCCCTAAGCGATCAGCTCCCTAACTTGTACATACCCCGTGTCGGCCCTACAATAGGGTGTATAAATTCCTAAAGTGGCAACCTATAGAAGGACACAGACCTTTTTACCCGGTGCTACAACGGCTTATTTTCCCCCTACAAACTGGACTCATGCACACATATGACTCCATTGGAACGCGCCAGTATACCCCCTTTCAGATGAACCTCTTACAATCAGTTCAGTATGCGTGCCTTGACTCCTACCTAGTGCGGGGTCCCCGTTTAATACCAGAATGGTTACTGACTCATATAGGTCCCACAGGGCAGATGACACAAGTCAAACTCCTAAAATTGCATCCCCCAATTAACTACGATTTTTAACAAGTTAAGCCTACAGTTTAACAGGTTTGCCTAACCCCTACAGATTAACAGGTTTATTTAACCCCAACAGATTAAACAGGCCTACATAAACCAAACAAATTAAACAGGTTTACTTAACCACAATAAATTAAATATGTTTACTTAACACCAACAGATTTAATAGGTTTAACAGGTTACTTACAGTTTCATTAACATGTTCCGCTTAGTCTTTAAATTAAGCCTACTGATTCATATGGCTCCAAACCTCCAGTCATAATTCACAGTATAAAATATTCCCCCAAATTTTAGTCATATTTCACAGTATAGGTTACATCCCCAAATTCCAGTTAGAGATGGCAATTATAACCGAGAATCGAAAACCTGAATTGAATCGACCCGAAAAGACCTGAACTCAAACTGAACCTAATGGGTCTTGGTTCTTGGGTCGGGTCTAGGAGATGAAAAATACCATCAAGACCCGACCAAACCCGACCCGCATAGACCGGACCAAAAAGCATTGAAATATATGTATTTTTAATGTTATTAATCTGACCCGACCCAACCCAAATTGAAGCTCGGGTCAGGTCCGGTCATGATTTTTGAAATGTGTAGCTTAGACCCGACAAAACCTGACCTGCCTAGAACCGAGACCCGCCAGGTCCGGTCCGGGTCCATCAGATCGGGTTGAATTGCCACCCCTTATTCCAATCATGATTCATAATACAAGATATCCCCCTCCCCCAAATTATCATTCCCAATTTATCCTAATTTCATACGTACGCATATTTCAACGGTATTGGCCTACGCTCGAAGGCAGCCTAAACTATATAATAAAAAGGGAATGAGGGAGGAAGAAGAATAGAAATAGGAATATAATAATAGAAATAGGCATATGATAACAGAAATAGGCATATAAGAACTGAACAGCAGAACCAGCGTTTAGAAAAATATGTATAGTTATATAGAACTGTTTAGGTATGAATCAATTTCTTAACGGGCATAGGTTCAGATCCAGGTTTATAAACATGACAGGGTTACTGTAAAATTTCTATCTAAAGTAACATGAACTCATAGAGATTGGATCGATGCACAAGAAATGTTTCTGATGTGTGTATAGGCTAATGTTTGAAGAAGATAGTCCGATTCAATCCAAGTTGGGCCAGCATCTCATTGTCTCCATTGTTTTAGATGTAGGAAAACAATAGAAATGATGTCCTTTATATATACTATCCTCAATGAACCCAGTCAACAAACTAGTCCAGGTTCAGAAAAATGCATCATGCCAGATCATGAGTGGGTCGCCCCAACCCCACCTTGGTCGGCCCACGGCTCGACCCACCAGACCTTAGGTCGACTCATAGGTCGATCCAGACCAAGCGTGGGTCGATCCTTAACGGGTCAGGATCCTACCCATTGCCGCCTCTTTTTCCCGCTTCATATTTTGAACTGATTTGAATTATGGTTTTGAAATATAATGTCTTCTATATGTATACAAACTTCTAGGCTTTATATCTTTCTCATACGATGTCTGTTTTATGCAAACTCGGAGTCTATCTTAAGCAAAATTCTGAGAAGAATGCAATGGTACAGTCCATTTTACTTAATTCCCAATATTTAATTAAATATTCTCTAGTTTATTGTTAATAATGTTCTTTAAAATTATGCGGTGTTATATTCTCCCCTAGTTAAAGGATTTCGTCCCTGGAATCTCCAAGTTAAGAAAAATGTGTACTACATCCACCTACGATCATCTACTCATTTGTCATCCATAGCATCCATTGTCCTTAAGAGATTTATAATGCTTGTATGATCATATGCAAAGGTGTGTGTATATATCCCTATGCTAATGCGAAAAATCAGGCGGTATACTGATTCAGTCAACCTCCTTAATGCAATGTATGTTAGTGCCATGAATCCAACATGTACGAAAATAATCCCTGTATATCTTGTAAACACTACATGTGTGCATAATCATCCATCCAAATGCAACATCCATATGATGATACATCCACTTCCATCCATTAAAAAGAAAAAGGCACACACACCCATATGCAGTATGAAAGTGCTTTGAGCTGGTCTAATGCCTAGCGTGTGTATATGCATCCATGTGCAATCACTAGCAAACACTTGCATCTATCAGACATAAAATGTCTCAAACTCATGTTTACATCCATTGATTTGCTACCCGAAGGCCGAAGATTTGATCGATAGGATGTACTTAAATGACAGATGCAAGTAGGAATAAAAGCTTGGAAAAAGAAGTTAAGAACATACCTTTAAAAAGAAAAGGGTATGAAGCGCAAATCTTGTCCTCAGTCTCCCAAGTTGCATCCTTGTTGTCTTCTCCTCATTGTACTTTCATTAACTTGACCTCTCTGTTGCATAGTTTCTTAACTCTGATCCAAGTATATGGGTAGGAACTCGTCTAACTGTCGCCTTCCCTTCTACCTCTACTTCCTCAAGCATGCTCGGCTCAACCACCTCTATCGTATCATGTAGACATTTCCGCAAATGAGAAAGATGGAAAACATCATGAACACTCGCCAATCTCTCTGGTAGTCTCACCCTATAGGCCATTTTACCTATCCTCTCCACTTTGGGAAATGGCTCTGAAAACCTTGGCGCCAATTGCCCTACAGATCCAAAGCGAACCACATTCCTTAAAGGTGATACCTTGATGAAAACCATGTCACCCACCTTAAACTCAATATCAGTCCTTCTCTTATCTATGTAGGAATTCTGCCTGTCCTGAGTTGTCTTCATGCATCTGCAGATAAGATCAATCTTTTCTGAAGTCTCTCTAATCGTCTCAGGTCCACGTAGAAGCCTATCCGTAGATTCCCACCAACAACTCGGTGATCTACAAGGTCGTCCGTACAGTGCCTCGAAGGGTGCCATACCTATACTAGCCTGATAACTTTTGTTGTAGGAGAACTCAACCAACGGAAGATGCACCTCCCAAGTCCCTCTGAAGTCTAGGATACATAGCCTCAAATGATCCTCAAGAACTCTATTCACCCTCTCAGTCTGCCGTAGAAGGGTGCTCAAATATAACTGTGTACCTAATGCCTCTTGCATGCTCTTACAGAACTCATTAATAAAGATCGGGTCATGATCACTCAGTATGCTAGAAGGTACTACAGGAAAACGGACTATCTCACGAAGATAAACTGAAAACCATGCTGCCACTCTCTTACTCTTAACGAGAATGAAATGAATGCATTTAGTAAGCATGTCTACTATAACCCAGATACTGGTATTGTCTTTCCTCGATCTAGGCAAACCATCGTTGAAATCCATAGAGACGCTCTCCAACTTCCACTGTGGATCCTCCAAAGGATGAAACAATCCGCCAGGCTCTGTTCAGCTTTAACTTACTGGCAAACTAGACAAACTCCGCTACATCTTTCTTAATCCCAACCCAAAAGAAAACCCTCTTCATATCTCCATACATCTTATCGCTGTTCGGATGGATAGTCATCCTAGAATGATGGGCTTCCTTAAGGACCGTCTTTAATATATTTTCAACTCGGGGATCACAAAGCCTCCCATCCCTTTGTAGCCACCCTCTATCATCCGTGGAGTATCTACTATCTGTGGGTCTTCTTGCTGTGAAAATCCTATCTAATCCATAAGAGTGGGTCTTCTTGCTGTGAAACTCCACCTCTCTATGAATAGAGGACTCAAAGTCATCCTCTGCCTATTCAACGTATCTTCCACTACATTACCCTTGCCAGGGGTATAAGCAATCTCAAAATCATAGAACACTAGGAACTCCATCCATCTCTGTTATCTCAAGTTGAGATCCTTTTGCCAAAACAAATATTTGAGTGACTTATTGTCCGTGTATAACTCGAACCTCTCTCCAAGCAGATAATACCACCAAGTCCTAAGTGTGAACACCATAGCAGCCAACTCCAAATCATGGGTAGGGTTGTTATTCTCATGCACTCTCAAATGTCAACCATCGTAGCATACTACCCTTTTCTCTTGCATCAAGATGGAACCAAACCCTACACCACATGCATCAATGTACACTATGAACACTTTGTTCCCATCAGGCAAAGTCAAGGCAGGGTTGTTGTCATAGCCCTCTTCAACTGTTGAAACGCGACCTCACAGTCAATGTCCCATGAAAAGGTCATATTCTTCTTCGTTAGTATGATGAGTGGGGCTAATATCTTTACGAAGTCCTTGATAAACTTCCTTTAATAGCCCGCTAAACCGAGAAAACTCCTAACCTCCGTTGCATTCTTCAGAACCTTCCAATCTTGAACTGCAACTACATCCGCGGGATCCGCCGCTATTCCATCCTTGGAGACCACATGCCCCAGAAATCTTACTCCCTCTCCCCAAAAGTGACATTTGGAGAATTTAGCCTTAAGCTGGTATGCTCAAAGAGTCCTCAAAACCTCCCTTAAACCCAAGGCATGCTCTTCCTCAATCTAGGAGAAAATCAGAATGTCATCTTCAAAGACCGTAACGAACTTATTCAGAAACTCCCTGAATACCCTACTCATCAGATACACAAAATAGACGGGTGCATTCGTCAACCCAAAAGGTATGACTAACCAATCAAAGAAACCATCCGGTGTTCTGAAAGCAGTCTTATCTATACTGTCCTTGACCACCTACAACTGATGAAAACCAGTGGACAAGTTTAACTGCAAGAAAACAGACACGCCAACAAGTTGGTCAAACATATCGTAAATCCTCATAAATGGGTCTCTATTTTTCTTGGTGAGCTTATTCAAATCCTTGTAATCTGCACATAGACGAAGTAAATAGTCAGCCTTTGTAGCGAAGTCGACTGGAGCACCCTATTCTGATATACTTTTCCTAATAAACCCATTTCAAGTAGCTCCTCTACTTGCTTGCTAAGCTTCCTCCTTTCCCTAGGACTTATGTGACGCACAGGCAATGCAACTAGCTTCTCATTATCCACCAAGTATATCCGGAAATCATCACGCCTTGAAGATAATCCCATAACCTCATCAAAAACATCTGGACAATCATAGACTATAGGTACATATTGCAAATCATAGACAAAAGCATAATGTGATTCTAGGAAATTAACCATGATAGACTCCTTTGGGTCATACGAAATCTCGAGAGTACTCCTTCGGCAAGTCAAAAGTCTAATGACCCTCCTCTCACATCTAGAATGACACCATAAATGGCTAGCCAATACATCCCCAGATTTAGACCATTTCCCGTAAAACCAAGCACATACACGTCGCACTCAAACTTGGCACCCAACATAGATATCCTCAAACCCCGACATATCATAGACAGAAAAGTCGTGCCCCTAATGGTGTTTGAGACAATAATGAGATCAGAAATAATACTAGTACTAAGGTGTAGAGACAACTACATAGTCAGATATAAAAGAGGGAGAAGCGCCAGAATCAAAAAGAGTTCTAACTGGATGATCGGAAAGAGTAATCAAACCTTCAACAGAAATTTTCCTACCTCTGTCGGGGGCACTGGCCTCGAAATCATGCACCTGCCCTCCAGAAGATCCTGTCCTTTGGTCGTGTCCTTGCCTCCTCGGGCACTCCCAAGTATAGTGTCCGATTTCACCACAGTTGAAGCAATCATTCTTCCTTTTTCTGCAATCCTTGACCAGAAGACCCAAGCTCTCACAACCATAACACTTCTTCTTCCCTTGATCTTTGTCATTTTTTCCAACCTTCTTTTGTGGTTCTTTCTTGGGCCACACTTTTTTGGTGTGTCTCATCAGTCTTAGCCTCCTTTCGCTCATCCTTACCGTCTTCGTGCATCAATGCCATATCAACCTGTCTCTCAAAAGTAGCCCCCTATGGAATGTGAGATAATGCCATTGCTTGAAAAGGTTGATTTAGTCCTCTTGCAAATCTTAAAGCTTTCTTACGCAGGGCATTCACCAGCTCCAGACCAACCCTTGCCAATTGATTGAACTTATTGACATGCTCTTTAACAGACATGATTCCTTGTTAAAGTGTCAGAAATCTTTCCATCTGCATACTCTCTTCTTCCTGAGAGAGAAACTTTGTCTCGAATCTCTGTCCAAAATCATCCCAAGCGTCAACTGGATGCCCTGCTTGCATCACTTCCCACCAGAATGAAGCCTCGTACTTAAGCTGACATGCAATCAACTGTATGTTCTTACAGTCATCAACCTCAAAAAGCCTAAACAAGTTCTCCGTCTCTTTTAGCCAATTTCGTGCTTCCACAAAGTTCTCAGTTCCCTAAAATGGCTTCCTCCCATAGCTTAGAGGTCCTTGCATATCTTAGAGAAATTATCCGCTCACGGAGGGTGAGGAACAACAGCTGCAGCTGGGGGAGGGGCGTCTCCTTGGCCTCTAGAGGGCGTCGTAGCCTCATGATACCTACAGAACCAAACCAGTATCTGAACGCCCTTGGGAAGATTCGATTCCCCAGACGTGCTAAAAAAGAAAAGGAAAAGGGATTCAAAAAGAGAATCGAAAGATATTTTTTATATGACTTTGGGGAATATGTTTTAAAAAAAAACTTTTCTTTGAAAATACTTTATTTTTTAAAACATTTTTCAAAACTTTTATCCGATCTTGTAACCTTCAGCTTTAATACCAAATGTAACACCCCACGTCCGTTAATGTCACTCATTATCAGAAAGCGTTAAGCTTCGTGAAGCATTATAGGTAAATAGAATAGAATCTCACAAGACTAATATAAAAATAGCCTCAAAATTTGAAACTTCATTACTTAGCATAAAATCATCGTAGTTTCAAAACCAGTTACAACATGAGGCTAAAACACTAAAACCAAAACATATGTCTTGCGCTAAAAGCCATCAGAGTACAGAAATGTAAAATCATAATCCCTAATATAGCCATAATAAAGTAGACAAGCAGTCGAAGCGATACATCAAAGCAAATCCAAACCCAAGCAGAAACAGAAGAGAGAATCCTAATTAAGCCTGAACATTCCCACCCTGAGAACTTAGGGGAAGAAAGAGAGAGAAAAGGAAACAAAAGGGCCAGATATAAAGTCTGGTGAGTCCAGTGAATTTTAGCATATAAAGAAGTAAAAGTTTTATGACATGCATATAAACTAGATGGTAGGTAACAGTATCATATAACAGGTATAAACAGACTGAACAGAATAAGAAGGACAAAACAGGATAATATGGACCAAGCTATGCCTTTCAGTTATTTCTTTGCACCAATACTAGTATAACAGATATGTGACAGAATTAGGTATCCCCTAATTACTTATGATACCCACAAAAATATAATGGTAGGATTGGGTGTACTCTATTAACGATTTTTACCCAAATAGAAATAACAGGCACCTCAACAGAATAACGAATGTTACCCCAAACAAAAATAACAGGAACCTCAATAGAAACAGACAGAAATAGATGTACCCTAATTACTACCACCAAGCAGTCGGGTCCTTAACTTTTAAATACCTTGCCAGCCCCACAGTAGGGTTTATTACTTCCTAAAGTGGTAACCTACAAAAGGACACAAACCTACTTACTAGTTCTTCAATGGCTTATTTTCCCCTACAGACCGGACTCATGCACGCACGTGACTCCATTTGAACGAGCCCGTGTACACCCCCTTTTAGATGAACCTCTTATAATTAGTTCAGTATGCATGCCCTGACTCCTACCTAGTATGGGGTCCCCGTTTAGTACAAGAATGGGTTACTGACGCATATGGGTCCCACACAGCAGAAGACACAAGTCAAACCCATAAATTTGCGTCCCCCAATTAACCAGGATTTTTGACAGGTTAAGCCTACAGGTTAATAGGTACGCCTAACCCCAACATATTAATAGGTTGAGTTTCACAGGTTAACAGGTATATTTGACCCCAACAGATTAACCAAGTTTACATAACCCCAACAGATTAAACAGGTTTAGGTTTAACATGTTACTTATAGTTTCATTAACATGTTCCGCTTAATCTATAAATTAAGCCTATTGATTTATATCCCCCAAACCTCCATTCATAATTCACAGTATAAAATACGCCCCAAAATTTTAGTCATATTTCACTGTATAGGTTACGACCAAAAATTCCATTCATGGTTCATAGTATAAGATATGCCCCCCGGCCCCCCGAATTATCATTCCCAATTTATCCTAATTTCGTTGGTATGCATATTTCAGTGGCATTAGCCTAAGCTCAAAGGTAGCCTAGGCTATAAAAGAAAAAGGGAATGAGGGAGGAAGAAGAATAGAAATAGGCATATAATAACAGAAATAGTTATATGATAATAGAAATAGGCATATAAGAACTGAACAGTAGAATAAGTGTACAGAAGAATATATGTAGTTATACAAAACTGTTTAGGTGTGAATGAGTTTCTTAACAGATATAGGTTCAGATCCAGGTTTATAAACATGTCAGGGTTACTGTTAAATTTTTATATCTAAATTAACATAAACTCACAAAGATTGGATCGGTGCACAAGAAATGTTTCTGATGTGTGTATAGGCTGATGATTGAAGAAGATAGTTTAATTCTATCCAAGATGGGGCAACATCTCATTGTCTCCATTGTTTTAGGTGTAGGAAAATAGTAGAAATGTTGTCCTTTATATAGCTTATCCTTAATGAACCCATTTAACAAACCAATTCAGATTCAGAAAAATGCATCATGCCAGATCACGAGTGGGTCGACCCAACCACACCAAGATCAACCCATGGGTCGACCCACCTGACATTGGGTTAACCAGACCAAGCGTGGGTCGACCCTTTACGGGTCAGAAACTCGCCCATTGTCGAATCTTTTTCCCGCTTCATATTTTGAACTGATTTGAATTCTGGTTTTGAAATATATATGTATATTTATTTAAGTCTTTTATATGTACACAAACTTTAAACTTTATTTCTTCCTCTTACGATATCTTTTTTACGCAAACTCGGAGTCTATCTTAAGCATAACTACGAGACAAATGCAATGGTATAGTACGTTTTACTTAATTCCTAATATTTAATTAATTATTCTCTAGTCTATTGTTAATAATGTTCTTTAAAATTTCGAGGTGTTGCAACAAAAGAAAGATCAAACTATTGCTGAGTGCAACATGGAGATCATTCTAGACATTAAGAACTATTTTGATTCAAAACACGTCATGTTCTAACTAGACATACATTGGAGAGGCATGTGTTACTTGGTCTTTTGGCCCGGCTATCAGAAACAAGCTAGACTCGCCCAGATTCGAACTAATCATCAATATCAAGAATAGTTTAAAGATCAGAAGTGACTCAACATGGATCCATCACCTCCAGACATCATCCAATCATTCAGAAATGGCTTGATCGACTCATAGGATCACTCATAGTACTTGGACCTAGGAACAGATCGATCACTTTAGTGAACATGTGATCGACATAGTCTGATCATCGAAAAGCACGTGATCGAGATGGTCCGGTCATCAGAACACCAAAAATTTACTATTCCTCAATCATTAATGTTTGAGAATGGTAGGAATACCATTGGGGATCGATATGAGTCCCAAAAGCTTCAGATCAACACTGCAAAATAGTTCAACACAACTACAAGGATCGATACAACTTCGTAGGCAGGACTGGTGAAATTCCGCAATTAAGCAACTTCACTACTCCCAACTTCGAAGGCTTGTACTCCCACGTCTAAAAGCTCGATACCATTCGAACCAAAGTAAAAGATTGAGGAGACAATAAAAAGGGGAATGTTGACCTCGATCTCCAAAATGACCAAGTGAAGGGATTGGTAACGATCTTGTCACTTTGACATTATGGGCCTTTTAACCATATACTCCCCCTTTTGGGATCTTCATATTCCCAGCGAACTACAACTATAAATAGACCCATTTCAGATGAAAAATCAATAATTTTGGATTCTTACTGCTTTATACTATCTTACTAGGGAGTCTTACAGATCCATGCACTTTTTTTAATGAATTTCAGCAATAAAGTGATTAAACTTGCAAAGTGGACGTAGGCTGACTTATGGCCACTATAAATCATTATATTTTCTCTTTATTGCATTTCTATTATTTCTTCCTTATTTTCCATTTATTTAGTTTAAGATTCGTCGAACTCGTTAGATGTTGGGTGAAAATTTTGGCATCAAAACTATACTTGGTGAATTTCTGACTTTGGAAAGTTTTAGAGTCATTTGCCTTCTCTTTGTGGTATTGGTCATATTTGATCTTTTAGAACTTGGAATCATCATTTGGGCAACATTCCTTGATAATTATAGAGTCTAACTTTTCTAGTCATTCCAAATACAGTACTGGCAAAATATTAGATAAAGCCTAGTTCGTTCACTATGGAACTTCAAATTTAATAAATAATTACTTATCTGAATTTGAATAAATAAACTAAATTGAAACTTCAAATATTCGTAACTTCTAGGTTTGAGCTTCGTTTTCAGCAAACTGTATATGGATGTTGACTAGAAAATTACTGTAAATGTAATGCATTGCTTTCTTAGTCATATTAGTAATTTTAAGTAACTCTGTTTTTAACCTATATTAATATACTGATTTTACAATATGTTATAACTAAGGGGTTCCATCTATCACGAATGATAGTAATTTTTACTTTGACTGCATTTAAAGTTAGATAATGCTCATATGAGCAGTTTGTAATGTCAATTGAGCCAACCAATGCACATGCGTTCTTTTTGGATCTTATGAATAAGATATTCTAAGGTAAGCTAGATACGTATGTTTAGCTATTCATATGACATCTTTTAATGCTCTAGTGATGAGGTGAAACAATCGGTTTACCCGTAATTTGACCTAGAGACGTTAAAATAACACAATTTAAAACCAAAGTTTTCAAATTGTCCTTTTTGTAAGAGAAAAGTGAAGTTACTAGGATACATAGTTTCAAAAGAATTTTTAGCATTAAATTCTTCAAAGTTCGATGAAATAAATACAAAAGTCCAAAGTCCCTGACTTACGTGCAATGTTTTAAGGGATTAATTCAATAATGACATCTCTTGTATAGACATGCAAATGGAGAGGTCAATTAGGAAGAGTCAGTAGTTTGTTTGGGCATTAATACCTATGAAGGCATTCTAGGAATTGAAGCACTGATTGACTAATCCATCTATGTTAGTAACTATTAATGCCAAAAACGTGTTACCCTCGGATTTGCACGAATGGACTAGTCTTTCATAGGCAATTAAATCAAACTTAGCATAGATTCAACAAAAATAAACAAAATGAATGAAAAATGAAAGAAAAAGAGAAAAGGAAAAGAAGACAATGAAATTTTTATAGTGGTTCAGCTATTAAGCAAGCATATTTCCACTTTTAGAAGATTCTCTTTTTCCCCACTGCCTATTAGAAGCATTTCAATACAAGAGATTGAGCATGTCCTAGGATTGCTATCACAAGTATAATGTCTAATTGGAATAGATCACAATAGACACCTTGATGACTGGTCATGATAGAGAATATTATTGGATTATTGATTTAATAGAGTATAGGGAGAGAGAATCCAAATCCTTTGCATGTTTGCGGTCGGGAAGTATTTATGGGCATTCGGAGTTGAATTAGGCCAAGATTCATCAGTTGGTCCACATAGGGAGTAAAATGCCACGCCAGAGAAACCATTTCAGTTTGACTAAATTTGATGGATCGATACTGATCCATAGCCTATGGATTGATATTAATCCATAGACATTAGTTATTCTTTGTCTTCTCTACGATTCTAGCCTTATTATACCTTCATGATGCCCTTTGTCAATTTTCGTATGATTTGGTCTTCGTTTGATTATACTTCTCCATTGAGCTACGTTAAAATGTTTTCCAAATTATACGATCTGTTGAATATAATTAACTAAGACATCCTATTGCTATAGAGGAAGAAAATATGATTATCAGTCTGTTGATGGCAAAAAATATTCTAAACACCAAAGATTTCTATTACTAGGAATAGTTAATTCGGTCGCAAGCCTAAGTAGAAGAAAGAGGTAAATGACACAAGTATTTAAAGTGGTTCGGCCGTAGATTAGGCCTACGTCCAATTTGGAAGGATATTTGAATTTTATTAGTCACTCAAGAATTACAAGGTAGAGCCATGCTCATTATATTCGCTTTCATAATTTCCATATGCTAGGTATTTGGGAAAAAGAATATTCAATTCTCCTTCTTCCCCAAATAGGATATGTTATTAATGGGGCTCATGAAGCACTAGGAAGGTCTCAAGTGAGGAAAATCCAACCCCCTTGAAGTGTGAGGCCATGGGCTATTTATAGGAGTGGGGTAGGTAGGATTAGGTAAGAATAGGGGACCACTGGCAGAATTTCGCATCCGCCACCTGCACATATCAGAATTTCAAACCCGGGCATGGATGCGAAATTTTGTGCCCGCTGGGTGTGAAACTTCACGCCCGCTGGGTGCGGAACTTCTCGTCCGCTGGGTGCGAAACTTCACGCCCAGCTAGGTGCGAAATTTTGCACCCTGCTGGGTGCCAATTTCGCGCCCTACCTGGTGCGAAGTTCTTCCGAGGGGCGCGAGGATCTCAGGATCGAACTCTCGAGGCTTGTGACTCCTTCGAGGCCCGAGGCCTTGGTTCGGGGATGTTTCCTGGATGCTATCACTACAAGAAAAAGTATATTTAGTAACATGTATTAGCAACGTTTGTAAGCTAAGTGCATCTGAATATTCTTATTCCTTTTTTTAGCATTTTATTCATTATGACATCCGTAAAAGATTATACTTGGCGGCATATCCATTTTTTTCCTTCCGTCTCACGCTTCTAATTTTTATTTCACCCGCGTAGCTCCACGTTCATTTCTCTTTTCTCCGTTTACTTCTCCTCTTAAAATAATCGATCAAGTAACCTAAATCCATTTTCCATTTCTCCATTATCCAAATTCCGTTTCTTTGTGAAAATAATCAAAATCAAGCTCCATCCTTTGGTTAATACCCTCTCCTCGCCCTCCCTTGTGCTCCATTGTCTCTCCCTCAGATCTGAATCCAACGCCGAACCCTAATCCACTTACCACGAACAGACTCGTTGCTTTTCGAATTGACCTACAAGTAGTATTTGCTAGATAGAGCCCATTTGAGCAGCTACATGTCACTTACGATGCTTATATGGAGGGTGTAGATCTAATTGGTTCAGTTTACGATGTTGTTTGGGAGGATGCTGGAAATTATGATGCTTGCAAGGTATGATTTCAGTTTTGTATGTCTATTGTTTCATCTTTTTTTTTCCTTGGTAGTATGTGTAATTTTCTGTTATGCAGAATGAAATGATAGATTTATGGTTAAAATGTTCAAACTAAGACCATATCATATCCATAGTATTTCTAAATTAACCTTGGCTTGTTGAAAATAGTTGTAGCTTGTTAAAATAATGGTTGACATAGTATTTCTAGAATTTAAACATGGATCTGATAGTTGATACGTTCTTATATATGAAAAAGAAAGGATTTCAGATCCGCTTACTACAGTAAATAAATTGATTGTAATCTGAACTCACTCTCCATTCTAATAGTGTCGAGTAAATCAAATAAATTTCCACAAATGTAATGTAGACAATAATATAGGAAGTTAAGTACAGGGTATACTTCAAATTAGTTGTGCATTTTAACCAAGTTGCTGGCATCAATGACATGACAAGATTCTTCAAAGATGCATAAAGGTTCTTCAGTTATATAATCAAGTTTTCGATATACACTAACAGACATGTGAATGGTTGGTAGCTGGAACAGAGAATGTTGCAATATATGTCGCATTGTTCCCTATTTCCTATTTTTTTTAAATAACACTAACAGTAACAATGATGATAATAACTGTAACGAATGAATAAACAAGCCAATACAAAGGTATGTAAAAGCTAAAAGTAAGAGCTTAAAAATGATGAATTTGCAAACAGGCTAAATTTGTATGTCTGCTTTTAATACGAATGCTCATAAAAAATTAAATACATAGCCTCTTATGAGCATATAACTTTGTATATGCATATGCATATGATTTCTTTTGGCGTGTATGTATGATGTTACACTCTGTTCCATATGCCAATTGTGAATCCCGTTTTAAGCATACACTTTGCTCCATATCATATGTCACTGGGTTGCTAATTGCATGTTTCCCAATAAAAGTTTCGGAAGTACATTTCCAAATAATGTGTAGATTAGCGGATCGTTGTTTGTTTGTTTTTAGTGAAGTAAGTCAGAAATGATAATATCCTAGAATTTTATTCACTATTAACTCATTTATTAGCTGTTAGTATCACTATTACTTGATACAGCATTCAATTATGATCATTTTATTTTTTGTATAATAATTTGTAAGCTGAGACTGCACATTACTTTAGTTATCAAACTAACCGACTTCCAAATTTTAGTTCCTTTTTAAATCATATGAGTTATTTAGATTAATAAAATCTACATCGTCGACGAAATGCTATTTTATTTTGCTGCGAGGATTTATTTATTCATTTGACAAAAATAATTGTTTGAGTTGTCGGCTTTAATATAAGTACTACGTCTGTAAAATATTGTATGCATAGCATAGCTTCCAGAAACATCTTTGGCATTTTTTATTTACAGAATATCAATAATAACGTTGTATGATTGTTACTTGTATGGTGATAGGATTACTTTCAGTCCAAAATTCGTTCAACTTCCAATGTATATTACTTAGTAGCTTGATTCTTATACTCAGTTATGTGTAGTATCCCTAAGTAAAAATAACTGACTATGCTGTATTTCATTTACAAATAACCGTGTTGTATTCATTTTCTTGCTTTCAACTAATTAGGAATATCATTATTTTTAGTGGTTGAAGATCTTTTATTTCTTGATTTTTTAGTTAAATTTTTTATTACTATTATGTGCCTCAAAGATTTGAACCAAAACCTATGACTAAACTGTCAATTTTTTTACCACCATTATCAGCAGTTATGAAATAGTATGTTCATTAGCAAAACTCAATTAGGCTTCTATGTCTATGAATTTCTTAATTTGATTTTGGTTTGTTACAGGCTGATAATTCAAGATGGCGAATGTTACACCAGCATTGCCATGTATTGACAACTCAACAATTAGTAAAGTGCTTTGTGGCAATCGGAGAGTAATATAAATCACATTCATGCCCATAGATATATTTGGGCCTTTTGTCCTAAAGTGTATGCCTTGCTTTTTTTTCCTTTTTTTCCCATTATTAGATCCTTACAGTTACAGTAGTAGAAACTTTGAATTCTTATGTTCTATGGCCATTTTAGTTTGATACTCACATTCTTACAGTAAAATGAACCCTGCAACAATGGCTATAATGTAATTGTAATGAATGATGTATCTGATTCTACACTATCCCATGTTAAATAAAATCTTTTACAGAAATCTTTCATAATATTTCTACTTGCACTAAAACCCCTGCATTTCCATCGAATTTTTCATCCCCCATTTAATACGTGCTCAAAGACAAAGGTATTGTTACAGAATGTGATGTGAGCCATGTTTCAATTTGCCGCAGGTGCAAACAACTATCATTCAGGCTGCCGAGCTTCAGAAATTTGTAAGTAGTTCAACTGACCTACTTGGACATCACTTAATTTTAACTGTGGCATCATATTTGTATTAACAGCAATATTAGAGGAAGAAACTTGCATTGAAAGCAACACTCTGCACATTAGTTAGGGAGTACCTTATAATTATAAACTGTGTATGTTAAGTACCTTGCGGTAGAATTATCATTTTCACTCAATTATAAATGCAAATAAATTATAGTAAAAATTACAATTTTTATTTTCCAAAATTGTTTTTTTGGGCATGAAAGTTTACAGAAGTGTAACATAAAATGTCTATGTCCACTATGGTAAATCTGGTAACATAAAATGTAAAGTTGAGTGATCTTTAGCAAAGATCTACGTCCACTATGGTAACTTTTCTGATTGATTAGCAACTTTTAGTTACAAGAGAGATTTTTATGGTTATTACGAGAGTTCAAGGTTAACAAATATAACTTTCGACAGTAGAAAATTCGATCGTGTTAGAAGTGCAGGAAAACCCTTACTTATTAGCAGAAAATATCATGTCTTGAATTACTTAATTGGTGCCTTGAGTGCTAAGTTTTCTCGTAATCGTTGATTGAGACTTACAGTCTAGATGATAGCTAATTTTAATGTTAACAAAAAGATGGAAGAAAAAGTATAATTTATACAGTTTGTTTCAATCCAACTAGGTTCAGATTATTTTCTTTTACTATGTTATTTGGAGTGATATAGATGTAAAGCCCATTGTATTTGGTCTGAAGGAGCAACGCTCCCTGTTGCACTCCTTAAAAGATGATGTCAGCTATGAATCCTTTGATTAGCTACGCAAATGCATTCACCTATGGTAATTGATATTATTTCATCTTCTGTGATGTAAATACAACATGTAACAACCCGTATTTTCAATAACCTGTTATAACATAAATCGAGGCAGAATTTAATTCTAAAATCTGAATCAAAGGAAACGGGCTATGCCATTGCGTTCGTCTCGGAAAAATACGCGAAATAGAGTCCGAGTTTTCGAAAATCGGAGTCCGTATGACCCAGTTAAGGCCCATTGAAGTTTTCAGAAATTTCCATGTTAAAAACAGATTTAAATTTTAAATTAAAAACAAGGATTAGGGCTAACTGGCGTCAGGCGGGAAAACTCCCGCCCAGACCCCCATGTCGACAAGGGTCTAAGGGTGTCGACTGCCCTGTCGACAGCCCTGTCGACACGGGGTGGCCGGGCAGTTTTGCCTGGCGCACCATTTTTGATTTGGGCTTGGTCTTGTGGCTTGGTTCTACAGAATTCCTAAATCTGACAGACCTAAACTAACCTAGGGTTAATCCTAGGGCTAAAAACACTCTAATCTTCTATAAATAAGCCCCTAATCCTACCCTAAAACCTCATTATTCATTCTAGCAACCAAACTATGTCAAATTGAATTCTCAAATGGCCTCCACCTAAAAACCCTAGCCTCCAACCTCTTCATAAATCATTCCTATGAAGGTTTTGATGTTCATACAAGCATTTCTAAGTTGTATGAATGATCATTAGCTTGCATACATCATCAAGTTGCAAGCTTTATTTGCTAAGCTAGAGTTTTTGGGATTTTTGTAAATTGGAGCTTTGTTTTGGGTTTTTATATGCTTGCATAAAGGGCTTCTCAATCTTTATTAGTAGATTTGTGTCTTCATAATATTGGTAAGCCCTCTTACCTTCATTTTAGAAACTCTAAAGTTAATATGTGATGAAAGTTGGGATTTATGCATGTTTAATAAGTTATGCATGCTTATGCGAGTTCACTATGCTATGTTATGCATGTTTAATAAGTTATGCATGCTTATGCGAGTTCACTATGCTATGTTATGCATGTTTAATAAGTTATGCATGCTTATGCGAGTTCACTATGCTATGTTACACATGTTTGATAAGTTATGCATGTTTATGCAAGTTCACTATGCCATGATTTGCAAGTTTAACAAGTTATGCATGTTTATGCAAGTTCACTATGCCATGATTTGCAAGTTTAACAAGTTATGCATGTTTATGCAAGTTCACTATGCCATGATTTGCAAGTTTAACAAGTTATGCATGTTTATGCAAGTTCACTATGCTAAGTTATGCAAGTCCAACATGTTATGCATGTTTATTATGATATGAAAGATTCATCATGTATGTTGTGCCAAGATTCCTCTTTCTATCCTTTGTGCGTTATGACGAATATGTAAGCGATAGAATGACGTGGGGGGGTTTTGGGTAAAACTTAAAATACATGAAAATAGAAGATTGGGAATTTACCTATTAAGTTAGGTCTACCCCTTGGGAATTTACCTATTAAGTTAGGTCTACCCAAGTATTTGTTAAACTTGTAATTATGTTTTGAAAATAAAGTGGACATGACACTTAGAAAACATAAGTGTGGCCAACTCGAGGTTGGGTTGAGTTTGTAGCGTAAACCTACCCGGAACCGACCGGCTTAACTAGTTGCTACAAACAATAGGACCCAATGTAAGAAGTTGGTCATGTGTACCTTGGACCCGAGGTTAGACCAAGTTGTGGTGTAAAGCTACCCGGACCCGCCCGGCTTAACTAGTAACCGCAACAAAGTCTAATGTGAGAGGTTAAGGCACAATTAAATTAATTAATGCCTCATGATTAGGGTTAAGTCATGGCCCACTAATACTTAACCAATTTTGGGGATACGAGGGATTAAATGGGGTTAAGTGGTGAACTGTTGGTTACACTTAACTAATTTAATCCATGATTAGTGAGGGGTTAAACCACACTTAACCCTCTTAGAAAACCCTAGCAACGTGGTCTGTTCCAGCAGTAATCCCAGTTTGGTATCATTCACAACCCTAGAGGCTAGGCTAGGGCGGGGGCACGATTACTGGACTGATGTAAGCGACCAAAGGGACGGCTGAGTGGTACAGCGGTGCGGGTCCAGGCGGGCTACGGACGTGCACGTAGTCCGGTGTTGGACGAACTCGAGGCACGGGTACCAGTAGGTTTAGACTGTGCATTATTGCTTAGGTGTCTGGGGTTGACACCCGAGGGCTTGATACACCCGAAGGTGGACCCAGTACAGTCTGACTACAACCATATGTGGGCCGTATGGACACCAACACTCGACGTGTTAGGTTTATAGGGAGCCGATCGACTAGACCGTTGGGCTGGACCTTGTATTAAGGTCACCTCATGCAATTGGGCCAAAGTTTGGGCTGAGGGATCAATACCTGTTATGTCAGTTTGCTAGTACACTGTGGTGCAAAGCTTAATCTTCCTTATGTGATGACACCTTTATCTATTGCCAGTATGTTCATCTCAGTTTCCATCATGATGTTAACTTTATTAGTTTATAGACTGATCGTAGTAGGGCTTACCAGTCTTTTTGACTGACCTGTTTTCTTTCGCTTCTTTTCTTTCGTTCCCCCCCCCCAGGTTCTCAGGGAGGGAACAGTGGTGCTTAGCTTGGATCGCTTGCTTGTATGCTGGATAGCTCATGTATGCCTGGACATTGAGCTCGCTATGGTTTATCATCTTTATTTTGGGGATAGCACTATGTATTTCAGTATTTCTGTTTATGATGTACTAGACATGTTTATTTTGGCAGTTGACTTTATGATGTACTAAGACTTGTTTTGAGATGGTTTGAAATATTCCGCTGTTTTATTCTTACTTACTCTGTTTTACATATATATTTATGTTCTTGTTCTGCCTTGATATATCATTATGCATGCTTACCCAGTTCTAACGCCCCCCAGAAGCTAGTGCCCCCAAAAGAGTGACCCTAGCGGAGGTGGGGTGTTACAAATTTGGTATCAGAGCATATGGTTTACAAGAAAGAACAAAAAGTTTTTAAAAGACTTTTGAAAAACTATTTTCAAAACAAGTATAAAGTATTTTCCAAAGAAAAGTCTAGTATTTTAAAAGGCTATTCCCCAAAAAGCCATTAGCGTTATCCTTCGTTCCCTTGACCTAATCTTATCTTATCTTTCGTTTCAGTATGGCTGAGGATCTTGCCATCCCCGATGGAGTAAACGTACCACTCTGGTATAGGAGACTTCTAGAAGCTAGGGCGGCAGCCGGCCCCGCAAACCCTACTCCCACTCCTCCTCCTGTAGTTGAGAATCCTCCCCCTAATGTCCCTCCTCCGGTGGTTCCTATTCCTCCTCCCGTTGCTAATGTTCCTCCTCCTCCAGTTGCTGAGGCTCCTCTTCCTCCTCCTCCCCCTCAGCATCCTCAGGTTGAGTTTACGAAGGTTTGTAAAGACTTCAAGGCGATGGGAGGCAAGAATTTCCTAGGCACGGAATCTTTTGTTGAAGCAAGGAATTGGCTGAAAGACACTGAGGACTTATTTGCTATCTTTGGGATTGATGACGAGAGGAAAATCTTATTGACAGTGTGGCTTTTGAAGGATGAAGCGGCCTATTGGTGGGAGGTCACCAATGGGACGAGGCCCGTTGAGACTTGGGCCGATTTGAGGGCTAGATTTGTGGCCAAGTTTCTATCTTCTGCTGAGGCAAATTTACAGATGGAGAAGTTCATTGCATTAAAGCAAGGTGATATGTCTGTCAAGGAGTATGTGAACAAGTTTAATCAGCTGGCCCGTTTTGGTTTGGATATGGTGAACACTCCTGAGAAGAAGGCTCTTCGATTTGCTAGAGGGTTGAATGAGCCGCTGCAGGGTTTGGCGATGTCACATATTCCGCATGGGGCTACTTTTGAGAGTTTGGTCAATATGGCTCTACTTCAGGGAGATGGAAAGAAAGAGGTCAAGTCGAGTGATACTCAAGCAAAGAAGACTGATTCTCAAGGTAAAGGCAATTAAGGTGGTCAAAGCAGTCAGGGGAATCAGAGCAAGAACAAGAAGGGGAACAACAACAAAGGCAAGGGAAAGTGCAATTACTGTGGTGCGCCTGGACACTTTGCTAAGGATTGTAGGAAGAAGAAAAGGAAGCTTAGTGGTGGATGTTTTTCCTGTGGTGAGACTGGACACTTCAGCAAGGAATGCCCGAAGAAGAAAGGACAGGCTGGACCTTCAGGAGGGCAAGTTCATGCTCTCAATACCGCTCTAGTTCCAGATCGAGGTAGTGTTTCTGTTGAGAACCTTGTTTATGTTTCCGATCTTCCAGTTCGTACCTTGTTTGATTCTGGTGCATCACATAGCTTTATTTCATCTGATCTTGTTGATAGTTTGCACCTTAGTACTAGCTTAGTGGATGATCCCGTTTGTGTTTCGAATCCCATTGGGGGTTCTGCTCATCTATCTATGATATGTGAGGATCTGAGGATCTCTATACTCAGTGTAGAGTTCTTGTGTAGCGCGTATGTTCTTGGTTTCAGGGGATACGGATTGATATTGGGCATGGATTGGCTGTCCAGATATGGAGCCATTCTTGATTGTGAGCATAGGGTTGTGAGGCTTGTGACTCGCCTTGGCAACACCTTAGAGATTTCATGCAATCCGAAGGATCCCGTCATGTTGTGCTATCTTGAATCTCTCGACTCGTCAGAGGAAGCCCTTCAGTCTGTAAGGGTGGTCCGAGATTATCCAGATGTTTTTGAAGAAGTTAAGGGGTTGCCCCCTAAACGAGAGATTGATTTTCGCATTTATCTGGTGGATAATGCTAAGCCTGTTTCGTTGCCCGTTCGGCACATGGCTCCGCGTGAGAGACGGGAGCTCAGCAAGCAAGTAAAGGAGTTGCTTGAGAAGAACTTCATCAGACGAAGTATATCCGAATGGGGAGCGCCTGTGGTGTTTGCTACTAAGGCAGATGGTTCTCTTCGACTCTGTGTGGACTATAGAGAACTGAATAAGCTGACTAAGAAGAACAGACACCCGTTACCGAGGATCGATGATCTCTTTGACCAGCTTGTTGGTGCTTCTGTTTTCTCTCAGCTTGATCTTGCTACTGGATTTCATCAGCTCAGAGTGGCTGAAGATAGTATAGACAAGACTGCATTCAGAACTCCAGATGGATTCTTTGAATGGCTTGTTATGCCGTTCGGTTTGACGAATGCACCCGCGTATTTCGTGGACTTGATGAGTAGGGTGTTTCGAGAGTTCTTGAACAAGTTTGTCGTGGTCTTTGTGGATGATATTCTGATCTTCTCCAAGGATGAAGAAGAGCACGCAAGGCATCTTGTAGAGGTGATGGATACGCTTAGAGCGCATCAGTTAAAGGCCAAGTTCTCCAAGTGTCACTTTTGGAGAAGAGAAGTTAGATTCCTTGGGCATATCGTATCCAAGCAAGGCTTAGCGGTGGATCCCGCTAAGGTGGTTGCAGTTCAGGATTGGAAGACTCCAAGGAATGCAACGGAGGTGAGAAGTTTTCTAGGTCTTGCGGGTTTTTACCGGAAGTTCATCAAGGACTTCGCGAAGATATCCGCTCCTCTTACTAAGTTGACGAAAAAGAACTTAGTTTTCGCTTGGGATATGGACTGTGAGATTGCTTTTCAGAGACTCAAGAGAGCCCTTACCTCAGCACCAGTTCTAGCTTTACCCGATGGCGGTAAGATGTTCACCGTGTACACTGATGCTTGTGGCACGGGATTGGGCGCCGTTCTGATGCAAGAGGGCGGAGTTATATGTTTTGGTGGTAGGCAACTTAAGGTGCATGAAAAGAATTATCCCACTCATGATCTAGAGCTGGCAGCGATAGTATATGCACTCAAGGCTTGGCGTCACTATCTTCTGGGAGAGAGATTTGAGCTATATACTGATCATAAGTCTTTGAAGTATCGCTTTTCGCAGAAGGATCTGAACTTGAGGCAGCAAAGATGGATGGAATTCTTGGCGTCCTACGATTTTGATATAGCCTATACCCCTGGCAAGGGGAATGTTGTAGCAGATGCGTTGAGTAGGAAAAGGTTGACACTAAGTCCTCTATTTGTTGAGATGAAGAATTTAGAGTTCTTGGCAACCTTTGATTTTTCTTTGACAGTTGAGTCGATGACCGGTTCTTTAGCGTCTCTTGAGCTCAGACCTACCCTTCTAGAACAAGTTGGGGCTTCGCAGAAGGAAGACCCTCAGATAATTGAGATCATGGATAAGCTGATTCGAGGGGAGGCATCTAGTCACCTTGCTCGATATTCTATAGATGATAAGGGTTGGCTGAGGAGAGACGGAAGGCTTTGTGTTCTGATGGTAGAAGACTTGGTGAGGAAAGTTCTTGATGAAGCACATCGCTCCAAGTTGACTATACATCCGGGTGGAGATAAGATGTATAAGGATATGAAGCGCATTTTCTTCTGGCCTGGAATGAAGAAGGATGTGGCAGAGTTTGTCGCTAGATGTGTTGTTTGTCAGAGAGTAAAAGCCGAGTCGAAGAAGCCCGGTGGGCTATTGCATCCTCTAGAGGTCCCGCTATGGAAGTGGGAGAGTATTTCTATGGACTTTATTGATGGGCTTCCAAGGTCAAGGAAGGGGAATACGAGCATTTGGGTCATTGTGGACAGGCTTACGAAGAGTGCTCATTTCATTCCGGTGAAGAGCAAAAGGACCGCATCTGGACTAGCATCAGTGTATCTTCGTGAGATAGTACGACTACATGGAGTCCCTTCCAGCATAGTCAGTGACCGAGACCCCATCTTTACTAGTCAGTTCTGGAACAGTTTGCAGGAAGCTATGGGCACGAGGTTGAACCTGAGTACGGCCTATCACCCACAAACGGACGGTCAGACAGAAAGGGTGAATAGGGTACTTGAAGACTTGTTGAGGCTTTGCATTCTGGATTTTGGTGGTACTTGGGAAGACCATCTTCCTCTAGTTGAGTTTGCATATAATAACAGTTATCAGGCAAGCATAGGGATGGCACCATTTGAGGCTTTATATGGGAGACCGTGCAAGTCACCCACATGTTGGTGGGAGACTACAGATAAGCTTATACTTGGACCTGACATGATTAGAGATACATCCGAGAAGGTCGAGTTGATTAGAAGACGGATGAAGGCGGCCCAAGACCGACAGAAATCCTATGCTGATAAGCGAAGATCCGATTTGGAGTTTGATGTTGGGGATATGGTTTTCGTAAAGGTTTCTCCTTTGCGGAATGTGGTCCGATATGGAGCTGTTGGGAAGTTAGCACCGAGATTTGTTGGACCCTTCCCTATCATAGAGAGAATTGGGAAGATGGCTTATAAAGTGCAATTGCCCGAGAAGCTGTCCGGAGTGCATAATGTCTTTCACGTCTCGCATCTCCGAAAGTGCCTACATGAGTCCGCTGAGGAGGTTGAACCTAGCATTCTTGAAGACGTGGAAGTAGAGAAAGAGGCAACCCTGAGGAGAGCTCCGATTCGTATCTTGGGGACGGAGACCAAGAAGCTAAGGAATCGAGAGGTCAAGCTGGTGAAGGTTCAATGGGGTGAAGCCGAAGAAGACGCAACTTGGGAAACCGAGGAGAAGATGCGTGGGCTTTATCCATTCCTTTTTGAGGGTACACTCTCAATCTCTTTCCTTTATTAGCATATCTTCCTCTTTGCTATCCATGTTTATCTAGTTATCGTGCTAATCTTGTCATGAGAACCTTAGGTAGAAACCCTTTGGATGAAACATGTGTTTGAAACATGTTATGTTTGATGGTTGCAAGTGGTTGCAAGTGTTTGCAAGTGGTTACTCGTGGATGCATGATACACATTAGGCACTAGATCGGCTCACACACTCTTCATATTGCATGTGCATGAGTGTTTATGCTTATTCTTGGATGAAATTTGTATGCCATCACATGGATGTTGCATATGGATGTATGATCGAGCACGCATGTAGATATTATACATTATGTTAGGGATTTGCATACATTTGGATACATTTCACTAACATATTTTGCATAGATCTTTGCATTAGATAAGTACATATACACACACTTTTGCATATGTTCATACAGCATTTAGAATCTTTTAAGGACAATGATTGCTCGTGGATGATGCTTTGAGTAGATGGATGTTGGATGGTAGGATATGTTCTTCCTAACTTGAAGATTTCGGGGACGAAATCCTTTAAGGAGGGGAGAATGTAACAACCCGTATTTTCAATAACCTGTTATAACATAAATCGAGGCAGAATTTAATTCTAAAATCTGAATCAAGGGAAACGGGCTATGCCATTGCGTTCGTCTCGGAAAAATACGCGAAATAGAGTCCGAGTTTTCGAAAATCGGAGTCCGTATGACCCAGTTAAGGCCCATTGAAGTTTTCAGAAATTTCCATGTTAAAAACAGATTTAAATTTTAAATTAAAAACAAGGATTAGGGCTAACTGGCGTCAGGCGGGAAAACTCCCGCCCAGACCCCCATGTCGACAGGCATGTCGACAGGGGTCTAAGGGTGTCGACTGCCCTGTCGACAGCCCTGTCGACACGGGGTGGCCGGGCAGTTTTGCCTGGCGCACCATTTTTGATTTGGGCTTGGTCTTGTGGCTTGGTTCTAGAGAATTCCTAAATCTGACGGACCTAAACTAACCTAGGGTTAATCCTAGGGCTAAAAACACTCTAATCTTCTATAAATAAGCCCCTAATCCTACCCTAAAACCTCATTATTCATTCTAGCAACCAAACTATGTCAAATTGAATTCTCAAATGGCCTCCACCTAAAAACCCTAGCCTCCAACCTCTTCATAAATCATTCCTATGAAGGTTTTGATGTTCATACAAGCATTTCTAAGTTGTATGAATGATCATTAGCTTGCATACATCATCAAGTTGCAAGCTTTATTTGCTAAGCTAGAGTTTTTGGGATTTTTGTTAATTGGAGCTTTGTTTTGGGTTTTTATATGCTTGCATAAAGGGCTTCTCAATCTTTATTAGTAGATTTGTGTCTTCATAATATTGGTAAGCCCTCTTACCTTCATTTTAGAAACTCTAAAGTTAATATGTGATGAAAGTTGGGATTTATGCATGTTTAATAAGTTATGCATGCTTATGCGAGTTCACTATGCTATGTTATGCATGTTTAATAAGTTATGCATGCTTATGCGAGTTCACTATGCTATGTTATGCATGTTTAATAAGTTATGCATGCTTATGCGAGTTCACTATGCTATGTTACACATGTTTGATAAGTTATGCATGTTTATGCAAGTTCACTATGCCATGATTTGCAAGTTTAACAAGTTATGCATGTTTATGCAAGTTCACTATGCCATGATTTGCAAGTTTAACAAGTTATGCATGTTTATGCAAGTTCACTATGCCATGATTTGCAAGTTTAACAAGTTATGCATGTTTATGCAAGTTCACTATGCTAAGTTATGCAAGTCCAACATGTTATGCATGTTTATTATGATATGAAAGATTCATCATGTATGTTGTGCCAAGATTCCTCTTTCTATCCTTTGTGCGTTATGACGAATATGTAAGCGATAGAATGACGTGGGGGGTTTTTGGGTAAAACTTAAAATACATGAAAATAGAAGATTGGGAATTTACCTATTAAGTTAGGTCTACCCCTTGGGAATTTACCTATTAAGTTAGGTCTACCCAAGTATTTGTTAAACTTGTAATTATGTTTTGAAAATAAAGTGGACATGACACTTAGAAAACATAAGTGTGGCCAACTCGAGGTTGGGTTGAGTTTGTAGCGTAAACCTACCCGGAACCGACTGGCTTAACTAGTTGCTACAAACAATAGGACCCAATGTGAGAAGTTGGTCATGTGTACCTTGGACCCGAGGTTAGACCAAGTTGTGGTGTAAAGCTACCCGGACCCGCCCGGCTTAACTAGTAACCGCAACAAAGTCTAATGTGAGAGGTTAAGGCACAATTAAATTAATTAATGCCTCATGATTAGGGTTAAGTCATGGCCCACTAATACTTAACCAATTTTGGGGATACGAGGGATTAAATGGGGTTAAGTGGTGAACTGTTGGTTACACTTAACTAATTTAATCCATGATTAGTGAGGGGTTAAACCACACTTAACCCTCTTAGAAAACCCTAGCAACGTGGTCTGTTCCAGCAGTAATCCCAGTTTGGTATCATTCACAACCCTAGAGGCTAGGCTAGGGCGGGGGCACGATTACTGGACTGATGTAAGCGACCAAAGGGACGGCTGAGTGGTACAGCGGTGCGGGTCCAGGCGGGCTACGGACGTGCACGTAGTCCGGTGTTGGACGAACTCGAGGCACGGGTACCAGTAGGTTTAGACTGTGCATTATTGCTTAGGTGTCTGGGGTTGACACCCGAGGGCTTGATACACCCGAAGGTGGACCCAGTACAGTCTGACTACAACCATATGTGGGCCGTATGGACACCAACACTCGACGTGTTAGGTTTATAGGGAGCCGATCGACTAGACCGTTGGGCTGGACCTTGTATTAAGGTCACCTCATGCAATTGGGCCAAAGTTTGGGCTGAGGGATCAATACCTGTTATGTCAGTTTGCTAGTACACTGTGGTGCAAAGCTTAATCTTCCTTATGTGATGACACCTTTATCTATTGCCAGTATGTTCATCTCAGTTTCCATCATGATGTTAACTTTATTAGTTTATAGACTGATCGTAGTAGGGCTTACCAGTCTTTTTGACTGACCTGTTTTCTTTCGCTTCTTTTCTTCCGTTTCCCCCCCCAGGTTCTCAGGGAGGGAATAGTGGTGCTTAGCTTGGATCGCTTGCTTGTATGCTGGATAGCTCATGTATGCCTGGACATTGAGCTCGCTATGGTTTATCATCTTTATTTTGGGGATAGCACTATGTATTTCAGTATTTCTGTTTATGATGTACTAGACATGTTTATTTTGGCAGTTGACTTTATGATGTACTAAGACTTGTTTTGAGATGGTTTGAAATATTCCGCTGTTTTATTCTTACTTACTCTGTTTTACATATATATTTATGTTCTTGTTCTGCCTTGATATATCATTATGCATGCTTACCCAGTTCTAACGCCCCCCAGAAGCTAGTGCCCCCAAAAGAGTGACCCTAGCGGAGGTGGGGTGTTACACAACATCACTTTATTTGTTACTAGTGGTCGAATGATGGACCCAGAATCTCAAAAAAAAAATCAATTACAATAATGTCAATATTTAAATACTAAAACACTTAATAGGAAAGTTAATGGAGTTTAGCATTTAGTAATTAAGACAAGTCCAATACATGTATTTATTATGTTTTAAACAGTTGTCTAAACTCATATAGCCCTTTAGGTCTTAATAGTAGTAGTCTTTTTAGTAAAACATCACTCTTCATGAAATTTTGCCCTGCTATGTTGATTAAAAGAACTACAGTGTTAGGATAAATCAGTTCGATTGTATTTTGTATATGATGAGTTCATGATAGTAAACATGCTGATGTCCAGTTTAAAAATAGCATATTTAGTTTTCATGTTGGTCAGAACTTGCAGTTTTGACCTTCATTTATAAATGTTAGGAATCAACTGAGGTGTGACATCTAAAATTGGATGAATATCGCTGTCCCTTATCACACACACTTTTATTAGGTTTTATAAACCCAGATATAAAGACGATATATGATGAATCGACATCCTTGAAATTCAGGTCCTATAAATAAACCCAAATAGAAGACGATAGGATTAATCAGAACTATTTGGCTATACATGTTAGATTGTGAATATATATACACAGTCATAGAACATACTTGTGTGTACACAAGCATTCACATACTTGTGTGTACACGTTAGATTGTGTTGCTCCTAAAGCCTTCGCGATATGACCGACCAGGTTGATCGCCACCCATGGGTTATTCCCCCCCCTCCCTCAAGCCACTAACATAGGCATATGCCACCTTCCACTTCTTTATGTAGTGAAAAACATTTTGGTAAATTTGATAACATTATAATGTTTTTGCATTAATACCAAGATTGCATCAATTTTATCATACTGAGATGTATCCTTACGGTTGATATCAGTTGATCAATCATCATCATCCATCCAGTAAGTGATCCTAAGCCATCATTTTGTCAACTGAAAGCAATATTCCACTTGGAATAACTTATAATAATATTACCCCATTTATTTATTATGAGAAATAAAGCAATCAATGTGCTTTAGTGCAGCTTTTATTCATAGGCATTTTTTGTAATGTATGTATGCACAATTTCTAGTAATCGGCCAGGAAGTTAATGACCACATCAGACGAAATATTTAACTTAGATTAGCGTCCCTGTTAGTTGTGAGAATCAATTGCCATAATCTACGGACTGTTATGCAATTGATATGGTAGTTCTATAAATTAACGTCACATTATGCTTTAAGTTACAAAATTCTAAAGCCTAGTTCATTTTACTTTATGGAATCTTTTTTATTTTATTTTATCTTAGTTTTTAAACTAGATTACAAAATTAGGCCATGCACACAGAATAATGCATTCTAAATTTTAGGTTACGTCAATAATATTTTAGAAAAGAGCCATCAGTGGTTTATCATACGGCGCTTGGTTTCAGGAAACTGAAACCTGTAGTTTCAGGTTTCATGAAACTGAAACCTGAGCTCGATTTCAGTTTCCTGAAACTGAAACCTGTAGTTTCAGGTTTCATGAAACTGAAACCTGAGCTCAGTTTCAGGTTCCTAAAACCGAAGGGCGATTCTGATTCAGCTGACTGAAACCGAGCGACGACTCGTTTCAGGATCCTGAAACAGAGCGGCTAAGTTTCAGTTGACTGAAACCGAGCGGCTTATGTAACACCCCGCCTCCGCTAGGGTCACTCGCAAAGGAATGCACTAGCTTTAGAGGGGCATTATTGGTAAACATGCACAGAAATATCACAAGACAGAACATATAAAAATAGCGGAACTAAAATCAAACTTTCATAACATGAATAAATAAGGTCTAAAGCCTTTTACATCAGAGTACATCAAAACCTGTCTTGCAATAGTAAAGAAGCATAAAGACATTTTCATAAATTATTCCCCAAGTAAAAACAGTAAAGTAGCCATTAGCCAAGAAAAGTCCAAGCCATCCATGATGACCTTCAAGCAGAAGAAGTCCGAACTAAACAACAGTATTTCCTCCCTGTAACCTGGGGGGGAAACGGAAGAAAAGAGGCGAAACAAAACGGGTCAGTCAAAAAGACTGAGTAAGCCCTATCTACTATTAGCATAAAAACTAGTAAAGTTAACTGACATGAGAAACTGAGATGAACATAAGCATGATGACAAGATAGATAAGCTAAATCAAAATAACAGGATGAACTACTGAACTCAGATAAACTAAGGTGTCATGATAAATTACGATGTCAAGATAAAACAAGGTATCACATCGTCAGGTTTCTATCAAGTATAATATCCCCAAGATATCTATCACGTATAACGTCCCATGATATCTATCCTGCATTTTAGCTCTGCACCTACCGTACTAGTATCCCCACCGTATCATGTGTTAACCAAGAATGACCCTCACTCAAAAGTCGTGTAATGGTCCATATCAACCTAATATATCGCATATATAGGTTACTCAACTTTTATGTTTTATTCCATGTAAATGTTCAGTCCCTTGCCGTAGACCATACGGGCTTTCCCATGAGATTCTACATTACTTTAACATAGTTCCATGATCCTTAAGATCGGTTTGGACTGTTACCCTAAACCTAGCTAGGGTCTTCCAACATGAATTATCGTTTGTACAACTAGGACTTATGCTACCCAGGGCCACTAGGGATTACGCTTACCTATTGCACGTTTTCGTATCTCGGTTTTGGTTCAACCACCCAGGGCCACTAGGATTTACGCTAACCGTCAACCGCGCCCTTTTTCCCACGCATTCATCGTGAATCGTTTTCCATGACTGTATGCACATGTATCACATCGTGCCATCCGAGTCCTGTCACAGGGCAGATCGAGAAATACAGGACTCGGTCGGGAGATTTCGATTAATCTGCCGATGCAGATGCTAAGGTCTGTTTTTCTATACGTGGCTATGGTCCCACGCGACCCCTCCCTCAACTAGTGAAAGACAAGACAGGATAAATCCTTTATGAGAACACACTACTGGCCAACCCACAATCCTAGCCTTACCGCAACCATAATTAGATAGCAATTATGGTCTATTGGGTGTTCTCTGCCTTTCCGTACGTACACGCTTAACCAAAGATGGTAGGTAGTCTGACGAAATGCTATCTAGGGTACGACCGTGTATCGTCGACTATCCCCTATCCATCCCCGTCTTTAGGTCGCTCGCATAGCAACCAAGGCATACTCTTGGTTCTTCTAACGCAGACCTTAACCTCTCATGAGCCTAGTATAATCACCTGGCAGCTCATAGAGGGATACCAAGAATACCCTCACGTTCCCCAAAGCCGCTGCTTCGTTACCCAGTTCGCTGGAGCCTTTATCTAAATCAGATACTTGCTCCTACTCGTATACTTAAACGATGACCTACCGTATCAGGTTACTCATCTATCTATGAACTGGTCTAAATTTCCTTGACTAAGAATCATTACTTAGTTATTCCTCAACTAAGGTTTACCACTTAGCCTTATTCCCGTTATCCTTGTTAACTACGGTTATCCCCTATCCTCAGAACTAGGGTTTACATAATGGATTAAGTGTCACTTAAGTTCATGACTTAACCCGTCTACCAATCATGTCAAAATTGGCTAAGTATCCAAGTCCAAGACTTAACCCGTCTTCAAATCATGTCAAAATTGGCTAAGTATCCAAGTCCAAGACTTAACCCTACAAACCATGCTCACGTTGGTTAAGTATGTATTAAGCAATTCACGACTTAACCTCGTCCAATTATCATTCTAGATTGGTTAAGTATATATTAACTTGACCCTATCAATTTACTCAGTCAAATCGGTCAAGTGTATTCAAGCGATTCGTGACTTAGCCTTATCATGTTTTCACGTTAGATCGGTTAAGTATAGGTTAACTTAACCTCAATAAATTCACGAGTTAGATTGGTTAAGTATAGGTCACTTAACCACATCAATTCATCATGTTTAGATTAGTTAAGTGTTTAACTTAACCCCATTAAACTACCAAGTGGGATTAATTAAGTCTAGGCTAACTTAACCCCATCCGATTTCCATGTTTAGACTAGTTGAGTCTAATCTTAACCCCATTCGTTAACCGTATTTTTCGGTTAAGCGTCATTAAGAAAACTTACTTAACCTTACCAAGTTATCGCGTTGGATTGATTAAGTGTTGGTTAACTTAACCCCATCCACTAGTCATATAAAAATGGTTAAGTGTCATTAGGCAAATCAAGTTACTTAACCTACCCAACCTTGTCATGTTTTGTTAAGTATCATTAGCCTAATCAAATTACTTAACCCATTTGTCCATGTCATATTTGGTTAAGAGTCATTAATCAAATTAACTTAACCCTATCATGTGGCATTAATTACTTAATGCACCTTCACCTCTCACATTAGACTTTGTTGTGGTTACTAGTTAAGCCGGTCGGTTCCGGGTAGCTTTATACCACAACTTGGTCTAACCTCGGGTTCAAGCACAACATGACCAACTTCTCACATTGGGTCCTATTGTTTGCAACTACTAGTTAGGCCGGTCGGTTCCGGGTAGTTTTACGTTGCAAACTCAACCCAACCTCGAGTTGGCCACACTTATATTATCTAAGTGTCATGTCCATCATGTTTCCCAAAACATGTTACAAGTTTTCAAGCATTTGGGTAGACCTAACTTAATAGGTAAACTCCCAAAGGGTAGACCTAACTTAATAGGTAAATTACCAAGCTTATGTTTTTATGCATACTTACATGTCAACTTCCATGTTATATTTCAAGTCATGTTTTCAAGTTGTATTTTCATGTCATTAGAAATTACCTATAACATAACCCAACGCTTTTAAACTCGCATATACGTTCGCGACAACGTAATGGATTAAAAGAAGAGACTTGGCAATGGCATGACAAAAATGGATATTAAGCCACAAGTTAATCATGGTGGCAAATGAGGCACAAATGTGTTCATTAACTTGCATGTTACATTCTTAAGCCTCAAAACATGCATAAACCCAAACTTGGCACATAAGCGAATCATGGTGACAAAAGATATGGAATGATGACTAGTAACTCGCATATATCATCATATAAGGGTTATGACTTCATATGCAAGTTGACATAAAGGTTATAAGGGTTCTCATGTTGCCTAATGCAACATTTCAACATAAAGGTTGTAGCTTTTAGCTCACAAGATCAAGATAATGACTTCATAAACTTGCATGACATGATAGCATGTATCATACTCAATGATCAAACCCAAACTTGCAACATGAACATTTAACTTCATAGTTAATATCTAAGAGTAGGGA
Organism: Allium sativum; assembly: GCA_030737875.1. Classification (NCBI taxonomy): domain Eukaryota; kingdom Viridiplantae; phylum Streptophyta; class Magnoliopsida; order Asparagales; family Amaryllidaceae; genus Allium; species Allium sativum. The sequence continues at coordinate 837,706,872 of CM060916.1, forward strand.
AAGGGCTTACATTGCTATGAAGGCACAAAAGATATGACAAAGCCCTTATGCAATCAAATAGACCCAAAATGCAAGCTCTAACATAAAAACCCTTGAGCCAAAATGATCAAAACCCTTGCTTTATGATGCAAAGATAGAAACTTGACTTGAATGCAAGCTAATGACACTCATACAAGCTTGAAAACACTTGTATGCATGGAAAATCTCTCATAGAAACCATTTAGAAATTTTATGAAGAGAGTGGAGGCCATGAGAGGTAAAATTTTGCCATAGTTTAGTTGCATGAATGAATAATGAGGATTTAGGATAGGTTAGGGTCTTATTTATAGATTAGGCAAGTGTTTTAGGCCATAGGATTAAACCTAGATTCAATCCAAGCCATCAAAGCATGTCTTGGGGAAGAAGTCAAGTGTAGGAACCATCTAGGGCCTTTAGATTAAAGATGAACCATGAGAACCATCCAAATGCAAAATCTGCATTTGAGCGAATCGGCCCACGGGTTGACAGCCAAACACCCTGGATTAACCCCTAGTCGACCCAGCGGGCTCGGGTCGACCTCAAAAATCGGCTGGTTCGGTTATTCCCCTCTCCCAATTCGCTGTTTTGAACATTTTTGCATATTTATTTATTTAATTTTCAATTATATATATATATCAATATATATATATTTCTCTGCGCAACCCATTTCACTTAATTAAGTATACTTTAATTTGGGAATTTTTCGTGAAACTTCGCGAGGCCATATCTTGGTCATACGGACTCCGATTCTCGAAAACTCAGATTCTATTTCGCGTATTTTTCCGAGACGAACGCAAAGGCATAGCCCGTTTTACTTGATTCAGAATTTAAAATTAAATTCTGCCTTGATTCTCGTCTTAACACGTTATCGAAAAATACGGGTTGTTACATTCTCCCCACCTTTTAGGATTTCGTCCCCGAAATCTCCAAGTTAGGAAGAACATATCCTACCATCCATCATCCATCTACTCAAAACATCATCCACAAGCAACCATTGTCCTTAGATGATTTCTAATGCTGTATGAATATATGCAAAACGTGTGTGTACATGTTCCTTGGCTAATGCTAATGATCAGGCCTGAATAATCTTTCTAATGCAAAATATGTATAGTGCCATGAATCCAACATGTATGCAAATAGTCCTAGTCATATAGATACTATATGCGTGCACAATCATTCATTCATATGCAACAACCGCATGATAATACATTCGATTTCATCCATAAACAAGTATAAATACTCGTGCATATGCAATATGAAATGTGACCGAGTCGAGCTAGTATCTAATGTGTATTCGCGCATCCACGAGCAACCACTTGCAACCACTTGCAACCATATCAATCATAACATGTTTCAAATACATGTTTACATCCATAGGGTTCTACCTAGAATTCCCTGAAACAGGGCCGAGAAGATAAACAAGACAAACTCCTTACGGGGTTTGTAACAGAAAGTAGGACCGAGAGGATGTCCACAAAAGATAACCTACAAGTAAGCTCTACAGAAACAGGGATCAAGGATATACTCCCAAAAAGAGATATCATGCGCGTATCTAGTCTTTGACCATCAAAGTCGTATTTCCTCGGGCTTACTTCCATTGTGCCTTGACCGCCCTTTAACTTCGCGATTTCGTAGCTTCTTATTTCCTGCTTCCATAACATGAGCTGAAACTCATTTCTTCGTCGCCTCTCGTTCCATTTGCACTTATCCTTTTTCTAGAATACTTGGCGCAAACATGACTGCGTACTCATGATCTCATGCAAGCTTTCCAAAATTCACTAGTGAATCTTGGATCTCGTTTATATACTATAAGGCATTCCATGTAGAAGAACTTTCTCTTGAAAGTAAACATATGTCAATCAGGTTATCATGCGCACTTACTAGGGTGATCTCTATAACCCATGCATAAATGAAGTAAACCATCCGTCTTATTGGCGAACACCACTCGATCGGGCTTCAAATTTCCAATAAAGGCATCAAGGGATTCTAAGTAACTAGTCATGACAGAACCTCAAAAAGGTTACCCGATACTTCGAGGGCATTACCAAGGCTAGTCAAAAGGTCTAACTACCCTCCTATCAAAACCGAGAGTGGCACCCCCTACTGGATAACCACTTCATCCCTAGAATCCATCCATAGCTTATAAACATAAGCATTATTTCCAAACTCAACACTTGGCATAGACATTCCCAAATCCAAACAAGTCATGTATAAATGGACTGATTCTCCAATAGGACTTTGAGACAAAAATGGGATTCTCTATTACGTTAGTACTTAAGGTGCAGAGACTCAACTACCGAAGCGGACTTAAATGATGCGGGGATCAAAACAAAGTCTTGGCGGGATGATAGAAAAGAATAACTAGATCTTCAACAAGGATGTTATCCCCCTACTCAGGTACTCTAGTGAGGGTATACAACGATGATCTTGTCCTTGTCCCACAATACTTAATTATCCGTCCCGTTTCACCATACCAAAGATACTTTCTCGTCATGGGTTTCATTGTTCATCTTTCTCCCTCCTTTGAGGACTAAGCCATACCAACAAGTTGCTCATCCTTAAGCTCGTATCCTTTATCCTCTTTCTCACTATCCTTTCTTATAACGCGGCCACTGGTCTCTTGAAAACCACCTCCATCGCATGGAATGCACTTTCGTAGATAGAAAAGACTAGTCGCAGTTAAAACCACTGTGACTACAGATGGAGGAAAGAAAGGAGAAGAGATTCAATTAAGGAAACAAGGATAGTGCTAATGGCCTTTGGGGAATAGCCTTTTTCTTTTAAAAGAAAATTTTCTTTAAAAAATGCTTCTTTGTAAACGATTTTCAAATAGTTTACAGAAGGTCTTTAAAAACTTTTTCCCTGTCTGGTAACCTTCTGCTCTGATACCACGTGTAACACCCCGCCTCCGCTAGGGTCACTCGCAAAGGAATGCACTAGCTTTAGGGGGGCATTATTGGTAAACATGCACAGAAATATCACAAGACAGAACATATAAAAATAGCGGAAGTAAAATCAAACTTTCATAACATGAATAAATAAGGTCTAAAGCCTTTTACATCAGAGTACATCAAAACCTGTCTTGCAATAGTAAAGAAGCATAAAGACATTTTCATAAATTATTCCCCAAGTAAAAACAGTAAAGTAGCCATTAGCCAAGAAAAGTCCAAGCCATCCATGATGACCTTCAAGCAGAAGAAGTCCGAACTAAACAACAGTATTTCCTCCCTGTAACCTGGGGGGGAAACGGAAGAAAAGAGGCGAAACAAAACGGGTCAGTCAAAAAGACTGAGTAAGCCCTATCTACTATTAGCATAAAAACAAGTAAAGTTAACTGACATGAGAAACTGAGATGAACATAAGCATGATGACAAGATAGATAAGCTAAATCAAAATAACAGGATGAATTACTGAACTCAGATAAACTAAGGTGTCATGATAAATTACGATGTCAAGATAAAACAAGGTATCACATCGTCAGGTTTCTATCAAGTATAATATCCCCAAGATATCTATCACGTATAACGTCCCATGATATCTATCCTGCATTTTAGCTCTGCACCTACCGTACTAGTATCCCCACCGTATCATGTGTTAACCAAGAATGACCCTCACTCAAAAGTCGTGTAATGGTCCATATCAACCTAATATATCGCATATATAGGTTACTCAACTTGTATGTTTTATTCCATGTAAATGTTCAGTCCCTTGCCGTAGACCATACGGGCTTTCCCATGAGATTCTACATTACTTTAACATAGTTCCATGATCCTTAAGATCGGTTTGGACTGTTACCCTAAACCTAGCTAGGGTCTTCCAACATGAATTATCGTTTGTACAACTAGGACTTATGCTACCTAGGGCCACTAGGGATTACGCTTACCTATTGCACGTTTTCGTATCTCGGTTTTGGTTCAACCACCCAGGGCCACTGGGATTTACGCTAACCGTCAACCGCGCCCTTTTTCCCACGCATTCATCGTGAATCGTTTTCCATGACTGTATGCACATGTATCACATCGTGCCATCCGAGTCCTGTCACAGGGCAGATCGAGAAATACAGGACTCGGTCGGGAGCTTTCGATTTATCTGCCGATGCAGATGCTAAGGTCTGTTTTTCTATACGTGGCTATGGTCCCACGCGACCCCTCCCTCAACTAGTGAAAGACAAGACAGGATAAATCCTGTATGAGAACACACTACTGGCCAACCCACAATCCTAGCCTTACCGCAACCATAATTAGATAGCAATTATGGTCTATTGGGTGTTCTCTGCCTTTCCGTACGTACACGCTTGACCAAAGATGGTAGGTAGTCTGACGAAATGCTATCTAGGGTACGACCGTGTATCGTCGACTATCCCCTATCCATCCCCGTCTTTAGGTCGCTCGCATAGCAACCAAGGCATACTCTTGGTTCTTCTAACGCAGACCTTAACCTCTCATGAGCCTAGTATAATCACCTGGCAGCTCATAGAGGGATACCAAGAATACCCTCACGTTCCCCAAAGCCGCTGCTTCGTTACCCAGTTCGCTGGAGCCTTTATCTAAATCAGATACTTGCTCCTACTCGTATACTTAAACGATGACCTACCGTATCAGGTTACTCATCTATCTATGAACTGGTCTAAATTTCCTTGACTAAGAATCATTACTTAGTTATTCCTCAACTAAGGTTTACCACTTAGCCTTATTCCCGTTATCCTTGTTAACTACGGTTATCCCCTATCCTCAGAACTAGGGTTTACATAATGGATTAAGTGTCACTTAAGTTCATGACTTAACCCGTCTACCAATCATGTCAAAATTGGCTAAGTATCCAAGTCCAAGACTTAACCCGTCTTCAAATCATGTCAAAATTGGCTAAGTATCCAAGTCCAAGACTTAACCCTACAAACCATGCTCACGTTGGTTAAGTATGTATTAAGCAATTCACGACTTAACCTCGTCCAGTTATCATTCTAGATTGGTTAAGTATATATTAACTTGACCCTATCAATTTACTCAGTCAAATCGGTCAAGTGTATTCAAGCGATTCGTGACTTAGCCTTATCATGTTTTCACGTTAGATCGGTTAAGTTTAGGTTAACTTAACCTCAATAAATTCACGAGTTAGATTGGTTAAGTATAGGTCACTTAACCACATCAATTCATCATGTTTAGATTAGTTAAGTGTTTAACTTAACCCCATTAAACTACCAAGTGGGATTAATTAAGTCTAGGCTAACTTAACCCCATCCGATTTCCATGTTTAGACTAGTTGAGTCTAATCTTAACCCCATTCGTTAACCGTATTTTTCGGTTAAGCGTCATTAAGAAAACTTACTTAACCTTACCAAGTTATCGCGTTGGATTGATTAAGTGTTGGTTAACTTAACCCCATCCACTAGTCATATAAAAATGGTTAAGTGTCATTAGGCAAATCAAGTTACTTAACCTACCCAACCTTGTCATGTTTTGTTAAGTATCATTAGCCTAATCAAATTACTTAACCCATTTGTCCATGTCATATTTGGTTAAGAGTCATTAATCAAATTAACTTAACCCTATCATGTGGCATTAATTACTTAATGCACCTTCACCTCTCACATTAGACTTTGTTGTGGTTACCAGTTAAGCCGGTCGGTTCCGGGTAGCTTTACACCACAACTTGGTCTAACCTCGGGTTCAAGCACAACATGACCAACTTCTCACATTGGGTCCTATTGTTTGCAACTACTAGTTAGGCCGGTCGGTTCCGGGTAGTTTTACGTTGCAAACTCAACCCAACCTCGAGTTGGCCACACTTATATTATCTAAGTGTCATGTCCATCATGTTTCCCAAAACATGTAACAAGTTTTCAAGCATTTGGGTAGACCTAACTTAATAGGTAAATTCCCAAAGGGTAGACCTAACTTAATAGGTAAATTCCCAAGCTTATGTTTTTATGCATACTTACATGTCAACTTCCATGTTATGTTTCAAGTCATGTTTTCAAGTTGTATTTTCATGTCATTAGAAATTACCCATAACATAACCCAACGCTTTTAAACTCGCATATACGTTCGCGACAACGTAATGGATTAAAAGAAGAGACTTGGCAAAGGCATGACAAAAATGGATATTAAGCCACAAGTTAATCATGGTGGCAAATGAGGCACAAATGTGTTCATTAACTTGCATGTTACATTCTTAAGCCTCAAAACATGCATAAACCCAAACTTGGCACATAAGCGAATCATGGTGACAAAAGATATGGAATGATGACTAGTAACTCACATATATCATCATATAAGGGTTATGACTTCATATGCAAGTTGACATAAAGGTTATGAGGGTTCTCATGTTGCCTAATGCAACATTTCAACATAAAGGTTGTAGCTTTTAGCTCACAAGATCAAGATAATGACTTCATAAACTTGCATGACATGATAGCATGTATCATACTCAATGATCAAACCCAAACTTGCAACATGAACATTTAACTTCATAGTTAATATCTAAGAGTAGGGAAAGGGCTTACATTGCTATGAAGGCACAAAAGATATGACAAAGCCCTTATGCAATCAAATAGACCCAAAATGCAAGCTCTAACATAAAAACCCTTGAGCCAAAATGATCAAAACCCTTGCTTTATGATGCAAAGATAGAAACTTGACTTGAATGCAAGCTAATGACACTCATACAAGCTTGAAAACACTTGTATGCATGGAAAATCTCTCATAGAAACCATTTAGAAATTTTATGAAGAGAGTGGAGGCCATGAGAGGTAAAATTTTGCCATAGTTTAGTTGCATGAATGAATAATGAGGATTTAGGATAGGTTAGGATCTTATTTATAGATTAGGCAAGTGTTTTAGGCCATAGGATTAAACCTAGATTCAATCCAAGCCATCAAAGCATGTCTTGGGGAAGAAGTCAAGTGTAGGAACCATCTAGGGCCTTTAGATTAAAGATGAACCATGAGAACCATCCAAATGCAAAATCTGCATTTGAGCGAATCGGCCCACGGGTTGACAGCCAAACACCCTGGATTAACCCCTAGTCGACCCAGCGAGCTCGGGTCGACCTCAAAAATCGGCCGGTTCGGTTATTCCCCTCTCCCAATTCGCTGTTTTGAACATTTTTGCATATTTATTTATTTAATTTTCAATTATATATATATATCAATATATATATATATATATATATATATTTCTCTGCGCAACCCATTTCACTTAATTAAGTATACTTTAATTTGGGAATTTTTCGTGAAACTTCGCGAGGCCATATCTTGGTCATACGAACTCCGATTCTCGAAAACTCAGATTCTATTTCGCGTATTTTTCCGAGACAAACGCAATGGCATAGTCCGTTTTACTTGATTCAGAATTTAAAATTAAATTCTGCCTTGATTCTCGTCTTAACACGTTATCGAAAAATACGGGTTGTTACAGCTTAGTTTCAAAATCCTGAAACTGAGTGTCAGGTTTCAGAAAACTAAAACCGAGCGATGCTCGGGTTTCAGGTTTCAAGAAACTGAAACCTGAGCTCGGTTTCATGAAACTGAAACCTAAGCTCGGTTTCAATTGACTAAAACCGAGCGGCTCAATTTCAAAATCCCGAAACTGAGTTTCAGGTTTCATGAAACTGAAACCTAAGCTCGGTTTCAGGTTCCTAAAACCGAGGGGCGACTCGGATTCAGCTGACTAAAACCGAGCGACGACTCGTTTTAGGATCCTAAAACCAAGCGGCTTGGTTTCAGTTGACTAAAACCGAGCGGCTCGGTTTCAGAATCCTGAAACTGAGTGTCAGGTTTCAGAAAACTAAAACCGAGCGATGCTCGGTTTAAGTAACAGTAGAGCTTTACTGAAACCAAGCATCGCTCGGTTTCAGGAAACCGACAGGTTTCAGTTTCCTGAAACCGAGCGATGTTTGGTTTCAATAGCATGCACTGATTGGGCCAAAACTGATTGTGGGGGAGATCAGAGAAGTGTTCACAACTTCACCTGCTTGCAAGTGATCTTGTCATGTGTTGAATCCAGTTTATACTTGTTTTCTTCAAGTTATGCATGCAAATAAAACGTATTTGACCACCTGTCAGCATATATAATTTATGCATTTTACACATTTAAGTAATTCTAACTGTTGGCCGTTATACTTGTATGTAATTATTACCATTGATCGTTATATTTATGTACAGGTAATTAGATTTTCAAAATGAAGAACACTGCATCAAAGAACCGGTGGTTATTAAGCTATGAAGAAGACTCTAACTATTATTTTGTTTGTATTAGTCATGTAGACCTATCTGTAAGCAATTATGGTTTGTGGATTCTCTTATTTTGTCTAAATACTACTATTGAGATGATTGTGGGTGTTATATTTTATATTGGGAGTAATGTGTTTTTTAAAGTATTTAATTATGGCGATTATTGATTTTTATTTGAAAATGGTACTCATATAATTATTTGTTTAATATTTCTATTATATATAAGTGATTGATGGAAACGTTACAAGCCATTAACAATAAATAACCGTAAATAAATTGTGATGTAAAGTTTTAGTAGCATTGAAAAAATGCTACAAATGTAATTTACGAAAGATATAGTAGGACTGAAAAATCGCTACAAAAAACATATAGTAGGACAGAAAAACCGCTATAAAAAATATATAGTAGTTTTGAAAAACCGCTACAAAAAACATGTAGTAGGACCGAAAAACCACTACAAAAAAATTGAAAAATGATGCAAGTATCACTTTAGTAGCATTTTTAGGGCGCTGCCAAAAAAACTTTTTGTAGGATTTAAGAAATGCTACGATATCTTCATTGTCGGTTGCGTTTACTGAAACGCAACAAAAACCTTCTGACTTTTAGTTGCATGTCATATAACAACGTTTATCAAAACGCTGCTACAAGTTATTGTAGCGTTTTTACAACGCTACTAAAAAAAATTTCTTGTGTAATGTGTGAGGTTACGAGCGGTGTAGTCCCTTCTTGATCCTGTTTCCTTCATTTCGAAGCGTCCCCTTTTCGGCCTCAGCTTCATGCGATACGTTGAGTTGAGCGTGTCTAATATACTCTTGGGAACTGGATCAAAAAGCCAGTTAACATTTGCCCCCAAGTACGTCTTGTCTTTGACATGATGTGCTTTATGTTGGTTGAGATAGTAGCGAGGTTGTCAATTCCTCATGTAATTCAAAACGCAAGTAAGCGTTAACCGTGGGGCTCATTCTCCTTGGTGGAGTGGATGAGCTGTCGTCAAAGGATGCACCATGCTCAGATCGCTAAGTGACCATAGTGCGTCGCCTCCGTGGATGCACGGGAGTCGGTATGCACATGTATAAAGTACGTATACGAGAGAGTGTGGCATGGTGTTTCAAACCCGGAGGTATGACCCTTTTTTTGAACCTGGGTTGGAAATTTTCAAACACCAAGAAGTTCGGAATTTCGAGCCCAGAGGGATCGAAATTTCGAGCCTAAGGGTTCAGAATTTCGAGCCCCTAGGGTTTCGAAATTTCGAACCTATGAGTTCGAATTTTTAAACTCCTTGAGATTCGAAATTTCAAACCCGGGAGGTTCAAAATTTCGAACCCCGGGCTCGAAAAATTTCGAACCCACACTGCAATGCGAAGGGGCACTTTACCTTTATAAATAGACCCCCCTCACTTCGTTTCTTCTATTTTTTCTTTCTCTAACCTCCATTGTTGAAAGCTTCAAACCCAAGAATTTTGAACTGGAGAATTTCGAACTCAAGCTAGGTAGGGCCTGGTGTCAAGAGAGTGAGGAGGAAAGAGGTCGAAGGGCCGCGGCGGAGACTTCGAGGCTCGAACCCAGGTGGGTTCGAAGTTTCAAACCCTTACAGGCTCGAATCTCCGAGCCCGTGGGTTCGATTTTTCGGCCCTACCAGGTTTGAAATTTCGAACCCTTAGGGGTTCAAATATTCGAACCCCAAGGTTCGAAATTTCGACCCTGGAGAGGTTTTGGAAATTTGGATCTTGGTGCCCCGGGAGTACATTCTTTCCTGCTGCTGGACTTTGACCTCCCACTACCTGTCTTGAGATTTGTATACTTAGCGCGTAACTTCTCATCGAGCGTCGATGCCGGTGCTGGAAGTTGCGTGAGTAGGGTTGAGGACATTTCACATATGATAGAGCATACAACCAGACTGAGACTTGAACTGTTGAACTATTCCGAACTTTCTTTACGTAGCTTATCCTTGCATAGCATTAGATGCACATATTAGTTGTTACTAACAAGAGTGGTATAGGTCACTATACCGCTCGTTCTAACACTGATGCGTTAAAGTATAGCTAGAGATGAAGACAATGTCATAGATCGGAAAGACTACGGAGGCAGAGGCTTCCCAACCCTCATCACACACATCTGAATTTACCCCCAGTGGTAGCTCGTCTGGCAGCAAGCTTGAGACTACTGACGGATTGACTCCTTCTCATAAACCAGCTCGCCTGAAGCATCTGAGCATGGGGAACAGATTGAGCGACTACATTCCCCGGTTGTGACTGAGGAGACCGAGAATGTGGATATAATGGGTGAGGATGCGCCCGCAACTCCGGTAGCTCCGGACATGCTACCCGATGCGGTGATTTTGGAGAACCCCTCCAATTTAGTACCATCGTGTATGGATGCTACCATGGTCAAGAAAATGGCGGCGCGATTTAACATGTCGGCGGATGATGTCCATGCCCCCGGGAGAGATGGCAGAGCCCATGTGTCGCCCAAGGGTCTTACTGCTTGGAACCGACAGGCCTGCTTTGCCGGCTGTGTACCTACGACTAATAAATTCATTCGGGATATGCTGTCCTATTTCCGTCTCTCCCCATCACAACTGCACCCTAACGCTTATGCTTCTCTCCTAGGCACTTATGTTCTCTTCCACGAGTTTTTGCACAGGGAACCTACCAGGGAAGATATTCGATATTTTTTCCACCTACGGAAAACGAGTGTTGCCTCCCCCTCTTAATGGTTTCTAGAAGCGACTGCTAGCACCAAATTTTTTGTTGGGACGTGTCCCATGCCGTCTGTGTTTAAACGCGAGTGGTTCTTCATTAGCTGCCCTCACGGGTTTGCCCGAAGATGGATTCAGGGAAGTAAGTGTTTCTCTAGCTCCATTCCATGCCGTAACTTTTGGATTCCTTCCGTTATTCATGGTTTTAATTGGGTTATGACAGCGAATCCAAAGGCGCCTACCGGGGACGAATATTTGCAACGCCTTAATGCTTTGCGGCGATACCCAAGAACCTCCGCGATACAAGCACCGTGACAAGTCAGGATCGCCACCGCTATGCTGGGTTGCTACCTAACAACCAAGTTGTGATCAAGCTTGTGGTTGTTATAAGTGTGCCGAAAGAGGGAGTCGTGGCAGGCCCAACCACGATTGGGCGGAAGAGGAAAATGTCCCCAATAGGAGGGGAGCTACAAGAAACTACTCAGCCTCAAAGAGATGTGCGCGAGAGCTAGGCCCAGGGTCAAGAGGAGGTCACCAGAGATGAGGGCTTGCTGAGAACCCTAGTCCCACCTTCGCCAAGGGAGGGGAAGGAATGCTGGTTAGACAACAGTCTTCGGCGACTCGCTCAGGGGCCACTACCTCGCTCGAACCTGCGGGCCTGTTTGACGGCTTAAAAAGCTCGATCTGGTAGTGACTCCATAGCCAAATATAATAAGCCTGGAAGAACTTATTTGTGCTATGGAGGGGTTTACTCCCTCGAGTGGACCACAATCTGGTCTGTTGAGAGAACACTTTAGGGCAAACACCCATAACACTGCATAGCATAGATGTTTGTCTGTGCGGGTGAATTGACTGACTTTGGTATGTTTAATTGGTAGATGATATGGTAGGAGGACGTGGTGGACAAGATTATGGACGCGGGGATCGCCAGCATCCCCAGAGTTCTTCCTTCGAAAGTTTCCGAAGAACTACCAGTTTGTATGGTGTTCCACCTCCTCCAGAACAAGGCAGCGGGCATTGAGGCCGGGATCGACCTAGGCGATCTCTAACGCCTCATCATCCTCCCATTCGCGTGTTCGTGGGAGATACTCGGCTTAACATAAGAGGCTCTCGATCTTTGCCTTCGACGGCTCCCCCGTTTATTTCCCCTCCGGTTCCTGCTCAGCCTGGAGTTGTTTGGTCAATTGAGGCCGGGTATGGAGGTCATGATGGGAATACAAAATCTGACGGAGTCCCAAATTTAGGCGTTTTCTGTAGAGGAAAGGAGGGCATTTTTGAAGCTGTACATCCCCCAATATCACTTTGATGAGCTGTCATCTCTCCCTGATCTTTGCCCTGCTCCCAGTAGGGACTAGAGAAATATGGATGCATGTATAAGCTGCGTATCACCAAGCCAATGAACTTACCAAGTATTCCCTCTATCTTTTTGAGTTGAACAAGAGGAAAAGCCTGGAACTCATCAACTAACAATTGACTATTGATGGTGAAAGACCTCGGTTACCCACTTGGAAAATGAGATAGGTAAGTCCATTTGCTGCGTCGCGGTTGATTAACCGCTATCCCGTGTGTTTTCCATCTTTAACTTATGACCATGTTATTGCAGCGGAGCTGAAGTAAGCCCATGCGATTTTAAAGATGGAGGCTGCGCACGACCGTGAGACTTTTAGCAACACAATAAGTCGCTTGACCATTGAAAACACAGCCCTCAAGAGGGATAAGGATGAGTGATCTAAGACATGTGCTGACATGGAAAGGGAGATTGAGAAAGTTACTCAGCTCCTGGATGACAATGTTGCTTTGAGGGCGGAAAATGAAAAGCTGCGGGCTGAGAATGCCAAAGTCGCCGAGTTGAGGAGGCAGCTCGAGATGATGAGGAAAGAGAAGGAGGATGCTGAGTCTAGCAACAGGTACGTGTTGAGTGCATCCGAGGGTGTAAAGGCCAAATTTTTAAGGGAGATAGAGCGGTTAGGGGGCAGTTGAGCGATGCGGAGTTCTGTGTTGGATCCTCCTTTGAGTAGAGTATCAACAATATGTATGTCAAGGCTTTGAGATTCCAAGGAATTTCGTGGGTCGAAGACTATCCCCACGAGCTAGCCAGAACTTGGGAGAGGTTAGTCCCTTATGAGGCTTACTTGCATCGAGTGGACATAAGTACTCTAGACGAGCGACAGCTTAGGATCGATCTCTTGACCGTTGAGGAGCGAGAGAAGTTGGAGGAGGGTGAGAGATTGTTGCCTGAGGACACCGAGCGAGAGAGGATGGAGAGGGTCGCTGCCTAGAAAGGAAAGGCTGTCATGTCTGAGAGTGTTAGGGTTACGACGACATATGCAGAGGCAAGCTCCTATTGTCCATTATCCTCTGAGTCGGTGGTGGTGAGCGGTCCTATAGTGTTGATTCGGACTTCGACTGAGTATGACCTAGATCACCCTAGACTGGGAGAGACCGGATTTACATTGCCTGCGGCAGGGAGTGCCCCCTCTATTCTTTCCTTGCCATCCCTGAATGGAGGTAAATTCCCTTTACAATGCATCCCAGAGGATGATGTGATTACCGAATTTGTGGACTAAACAGTTGTGTTTTTACCATGTAGCCCTTCCTGAACCGACCATGACATCGAGCCCTGCCCCTGTGGTCCCGCAAGTGATTGAGTCTGGGCGAGAGCCTACGAAAGCATAGTCTGGAGGAAGAGGGGTTCAGCTTGACACCTTCTCGGATATACAGATAACCACCAGTCTTTATGAGGGTCTGATTGATGAAGGGGAGACAGTTGATGGACAAAGTTCCCATGCCGGAGGTCCGGTGGAGGCCGATGTGACTTCTATGGCAGTTGTGTTGGAAGCTCAAAAAGCCAAGATGATGGCTAAGAGCGAAGAGGTAGAGGAGAAGCGAGAGCACGACTAGGCTACCAGGAAGGAGATCCTAATGAAGACCAGGCGGGATACTGAGGCGAGGGCCGCCGACACTGTCGCGAAGAAGAGAGCTGATGAGGAGGCTGAGAAGAAGAGGGTTAATGATGAGACCTGGAAGAAGAGGGAAGATGAGGAAGCACGGAAGAGGACTACTAAGTCCCTTGAGAAAGCCAAAGATGGTAACATCACGTCGCATAGGCCCCAAAACCTCGTTGCGCGGAGGGCTGCAAAAGAGGCTAGGGAGAAAGCTGAGCGGGAAGGCAAGGCAGTCCCAGAGACGAGTGACGTTGTGTTCGGCCTCGCTACTGGGGGTGCCCCCAAGCCCACGCCTCATGCCACCCTCATTGATATTACCGAGGTCTCTAGTGGCGATGGGATGGGTGAGAGACGTCTCTCGGCTTCTCATGAATCAACCACTTCTCAGAGGGCCGAGAGGGAAAGAGCAGGTCTGGTAAGAAGAGGCTCGGTGCCAAGGATGAACCGTCGAGCGTTGAATCTTCAAAAAAGAACAAGAACAAGCACAAGAGAAAGAAACATGATTAGTGTTAACAACCTTAGTAGGAGTTACCATTTATTTTGGTAGTGTAGGCCGGTAGTTTACGCGAGTACGACCCTTGCTTTTGGTTTTTCATGACACGATGTGGTCCTCATGTACATTCTATCATTAGAAAGTAAAAAAATGTTAGACACGTAGTTTATTTAATGTGTGTGTGTGTGAAAATGGAATATGAATCAGTAAAGATCATTGTTTATGTCAAGTGGTCAGATGTTCTTTTTATGTTTTCCAATGTCCTATACTTGCATAATCATACTTATCGTTACACTTGTCACAAAAGCGATTAGGGGCCATCTCTGGGTGAATAATTCCACAGAGGTGAGATAGAGCGCTGGTTTTAGTAAGTTTCCCTCAGCTCAGGAAACCCGTAGTTTGCAAAACCAGGCTGTGCGCCTGTTGTTTTGGGTGACTCGGGGTTAGACCCAAGTATAGCGAAGGCATAGGGTGTCACGTTGTGCAGTTCGCTAGGTGGATGGCTCTCCCGACAATCATCGGGTTGGGGTGAGATGCCAGACGTCGTTTATTCGCCGGCGTAGTTTTCAGCCGCGACCATCAGCTCCTAAGTTCCGATCGTGGCCATGGGCTACCCCTAAGCGTTGACTGCTAAGGGGAAAGAAACGATTTAATGTCGGTCTTGGTGCTGCGCGAAGATTCGACCAGCACCCGCGACCAGCGAAGAGGGACTTGCATCGATCTTAGTCGGTCGCTGAGTGGCACCAAGTCGCCTAGAGTAAGACGCGGAACGATTTATCCTTGGCCTCGGCACTAAGCCAAGGTTCGAAGTGGTTGTTTATACTTGGTCGTGCCGCGGGCCGGCGATTCGAGTAGCGTTGTCGGCTCCCATGCTCGGGGTGCCGGGAATAGCCAAGTTTTTCAGACATGATGTTGCCTTGAGGTTGGGACGCCGGCTCTTGGGCCCGGGGTGCCGATGCGGCGATCACATGCGTGAACTAAGCTGGTTGTCGGAACTAACAAGACGCATTACATGAGAAGTAAACAATAAGGAGATGGGAAATTGAACATCATTTCTACTGATAACTTCGGCAATAATAGCCTTTACAATGCCTTGAATTTCTAAAAAAAAACAGAACATTGTTTGAAAAGCATAGACAACCGTAAACTGAGTTATGTAAAGTAGCGGTGGGGATGTTCGCTGTTCCATGCCCTTGGGAGTTCATCTCCGTCGACGGTGATGAGTCTGAAAGTTCCATCGCTGAGCTTTCGTTGTATGGAGTACGGGACTTCCCCGCGAAGCATGAGGCCTGTTGGTAGGGGAAACCCCGCTTTAGGACGAGGTCGCCGATGTTGAGGTCCTTATGGCGGACCCTAGAATTGAAGTATCGGGCTACTTGTTGTTGCTAGGTGTTGGCTCTGATATAGGCCTCGTTCGTCTTTTCCTCCAGTAAGTCGAGTGATCCCAGAGGTAAATGTTGGTTCATCCTTGGAATGAAGTACGTAACTCGATGGGACTGAAGCTTAAGGTCAATGGAAATGACGACTTCGGATCCGTAGGCAACGGCGAAGGGAGTATGTCCGGTTGTCGTCTTATAGGTAGTCCGGTAGGACCATAGAGCTAGAGGAAGTTCATCTGCAAACATGCCCCCGGCCGTTTCTAGGCGTTTCTTGATGTGGATTTGAGGAGTTTATTGACCACCTCGACTTGGCCGTTAGCTTGGGGTTGAGCCATCGCTGAAAATCTTTTTTTCAACGTTATGGCGCTGACAGAAGGCTTTGAACTCGACGCTCCCAAACTGGGTGCCGTTGTCGGAGATGATATCTTGGGGAATCCCATAGTGGGTAATGGTGTTGCGGACAACAAAGTTGATCATGTTTTTTGTGGTGATGGTGGCGAGTGCTTCAGCTTCTGCCCACTCGTGAAATTGTCCACCACAACGACTGCGTATCATGCCCTACCTCTAGCCATTGGATGGGTTCCGATGATGTCGGTTCCCCACATGACGAATGACCATAAGTTGACCATTTGAGACGATTTGGTAGGCGAGGCTCTTGGGATCTTGGAGAAACGCTGGCACTTATCGCACTTGTGAGCGTAGTCCGTGGCGCCTTGATCAAGTGTGGGCCAATAATAACCATGTCTGAGAATATTTCTGGCCAGGTTTGCCCCTCAGTGTGGTCACCGTATTCTCCTTCATGCACACCGCTCATCACTCGGTGGGCGTCGCCGTAGGCTACGCATCGGAGCAAGGGAACAGAAAAACCACTACAGTAGAATACCCCGTCCATAAGAAGGTAACGAGCCAACTGGCGACTGAGCGCGCGCCTTTCCTTGTAGTGTCCCGGTAGGGTCCTGTGTTGCAGGTAATTTCTGACTGGTGTCATCTAGGACCCAGGCTCAGGTTCGGCGCTCATGATTATTTAGTCTTGTCCTTCCTTGATACTTGGAGAGTTGAGAACTTCAACTGGGTCGAATCCGTTATTTTGCGGATCTTCAGAGCTTGCCATTTTAGCGAGGGAATCTGCTTCTTCATTTTGCTCGCGCGGGACGTTGTGATGGTGAAATGTTCGAGGTAGACGAGTAGCCCTTAAACCCGGGCCAGGTATTAGGCAAGACGACCCTCTTTCGCTTGATAACTCTCCCAGCACTTGTCGGACGATAAGTTGTGAATCGGAAAAGATATGGACGGTCTCTAGCTTGAGTTCGATCGCGATACTAAGCCCGGCGATCAAGGCCTCATATTTCGCGTCGTTGTTGCTAGCAGGGAAATTTAGCCTTAACGCATAATACATCGGGCGTTCCTCAGGGGTGATGAGCACGACTCCGGCCCCGAAGCACTTTCTGTTAGAGGAGCCGTCTATGAATAATTTCCATTGGGCATCGGGACCCCAGCGTTCTCTATGGGAGCCTCCTGGGGGGCTGTGAACTCGACGATGAAATCTGCGAGAGCTTGGCCGAGGATGGCTCGTCGGTGGATGAAGGTTATCTCGAACTGACTTAACTCCATACTCCATTTTAATAATCGGCCGGACGGCTCGGGTCGCTGTAAGACCGGACGTAGCGGCTGGTCAGTGAAAACCTTTATGGGATGAGACTGGAAGTACGGTCTGAGCTTTCTAGAGGAAATCAGTAAGCAAAATGCCAAATTTTCTAGCTTCGTATAATTCTTCTCTGCCTTGTCAACCTTTTGCTACTATAGTACATGGGTCGTTGGGTGCGATCTTCGAGGCGTATTAGTGCCGAGCTGATTGCCTGTGCAGAAATAGCCTGGTAAATATATAAGTCCTCATGGTCTATAGGTTTAGAAAGGATAGGTGGTCGCTCTAAGTGATCCAGAAGTTCCTTGAATGTGGAGACACATTCGGGGGTCCACTCGAAATTGCGTTTCCCTTTTTGGAGTATATCAAAGAAGAGGATGCACTTGTCGGTGGCCTTAGAGATGAACCGACTCAAAGCGGCGATCTCCCCGTTTAGACTTTGGACATCCCTGATGTTCTCGAGGAGTCGGATGTCCCGAATAGCTTGGATTTTTTCTGGATTGGCTTCGATGCCCCGAGAATTGACAATGAAACCCAAGAATTTTCCCGAAGCGACTCCGAAGGAGCATTTTCGGGGGTTGAGTTTCATGTCGTACTGGCAGAGGACATCGAACATTTCAGAGAGGTCGTGGACGTGATTGCTTGATATCTTAGATTTCACCAGCATATCGTCCACGTAGACCTCCATGGACTTTCCAAACAGATTTTTAAAGAGTCGATTAACCATTTATTGATAAGTAGCACTAGCGTTCTTGAGGTCGAAGGGCATAACACGGTAGCAGTAGAGCCCAAGGTCGTTTATGAAAGAGTTATGATCTTGATTGCGGAGATTCATTGGGATCTGGTTGTAGCCTGAGTTGGCGTCCATGAAAGATAGAAGCTGGCATCCGACAGTCGAGTGGACAAATCGATCGATCTTTAGGAGAAGAAAACTGTCCTTGGTGCATGCCTTGTTTAGATCGGAGAAATCGACGCATGTCCGCATTTGCCGTTGGCTTTTTTAACCATAACTGGATTGGAAACCCATTCAGGATAGCCGGCTTCACGGATGAAGTTATTGTTGAGCAGGCAGTCTACCTCTTCCTCGAGTGCTTTGGACCTTTCGGGTCCGAAGAAGTGGCGCTTTTGTTTGATCGGAGGCATCATGGGATCTAAGCATAGGGAATGGCAAGCGATCGCAGGGTCGATCCCCTTCTTGTCGGAGTGAGTCCATGTACACACATCCATATTGGCTTTTAGGAAGCATATGAGATCTTCTTTGATTGCTGGTTGGAGTTGTGACCCTACCTTCAACAACCTTGTTGGGTTGTCGAGGTTGACGGGAACATCCACTGTGGATTCGACCGGGGTAGTCATCTCATACTCGGGCTCTTCGTCCTTCCGTGGGTCGATGTCATCGGAAAGATGGTTGTGGCATCTGAGCTAGGGACAAAACGCCGCTGATTGCTATGCTGAGATGCTTTTGGCGCAAGAAGGCATGGGCATGGCTTTGCCCATGTCCTTGTTGCACGCGTTCTTCCATTCTATTGTGTAGCATTCCTTGGCGCTTACTTGGTCGCCCTTAATGGTTCCAATCCCGTTTTCTGTTGGGAGTTTCATTAGGAGAGAACATGGCGCCATATAAACTCGGAATTCAGTGAGAAAAGGACGCCCTAAAAAAGCGTTGTAAGGGGAGTCGATGTCTATAACTATGAAAGTGAGAATTCGGACTAGGCTTCGGTCCCCCTCGCTCAGTTCCATAGGTAGGTCGATCATCCCTACGGGGGAATTGGAGGCCCCGTTGAATCCGTGAATCGCGATGTGACATAGCTTCAAATCATTCGTTTCCAATTTCATCTAGTCGTAGGTGGCCTTGAAGATGATGTTGACCGAGCTCCCTAAGTCGACTAAAATCTTCCGAACGGAAGTGGCACCGATCTAAGCAGTGATGACTAGTGGATCGCTGGTCGGGATCTCCACCCTTGGCGATTCTCTTTCTTGGAAGATAATGTCGTCCCGCTTGGTTTTTTGTAGCTTGGTGGGGACAAACTCAGGGAGAGCGGAGAAGGCTTCGTAATTAGCATGCTTTATGGAACTCACATATTCCTCCATTTTTCGAAAATTGCTATGTGTGGGGTAAGGTCCACCACATATGGTGTTGATCACATTTCCTCGCCTTAGGTTAGACGGTCCCGCGGCTGCCTTGGTGGCTGCTTGCGGAGCTGGCGCTGGAGGCTGCGAGTTTGCTTCGGGGGGGGGGAGGGCTCCTGGACATATTGCTGGAGCCATTTCTCGCGAATATGCTTCTCGATTGCATCCTTATGTTGGAGGCATTCGTTAGTGTCATGCCCGTATACGTCGTGGTATCGACAGTATCTCCCAGTGTTCTTCTTGCAGTCAGTTGATTCTCTAACGCGTGACTTCTTGTACCGCAAGGTGTTAAATGTTTCCAAGTAGATTATCTCTATGTATTCATTCAATGGGGTGTAGGTCACGAAGGCTTGCCGAGGGCCGGGATTTCTCGGTTCTGCTGGGGCAGCTTGCCCGTTGTTTCGTCCATCCAGCCTGCCGTTGTTTGGTCTTTGCATGTAGGGACCTGCGCCCCTATTTTGGTCGAAGGACTCCCCGCCTCGCCTACCCCTGAGGTTATTATTTGTGGCGTCCGCTTGGGGATCATTGGGACGACTTGTGGCGGAGAGCTGGTTCCGCCTTGCCTCTTCTTGGCACAAATATTGATCTACCTTCTCATAGAAGGCGTCGAGGCTTTTTGGATGTTTTCAATCAGTCCAGGCCCCGAACTCTGAAGTAAGGAGGACACCTTTCGCCGGCTGAAAGAGTACGGTGCGGGGATCTAGATCTTCGACCTCGGCGAGAGCTATGTTAAACCGGAAAAGGTAGGTTTTAAGTGGCTCGGCGGGCCCTTGATATAGGTTGGATAAAGTGAGGGCATTCTTCAGAGTTGGGATATGTACCCTGAATTGCTTGGCCAGCTCTGTTGCTAGTTGCCTGAAGTTGTTAATGAAATCAAGCGGGAGGTGAGAGAACCAACGTAAAGTGGTACCAGGCAGGAAGACCAGGAAGCATTTGCATTTGGGAGGAACATTACCCGGCTCGAGTCCATTTGCCATTCATATCGATTCAAGAAGGCACAAGGATCAGTGGTACCATCGTAGAGCGGCATTTGAGGCATGATGAAGCGTCGCAGCCGCTTAGCTTCGTTTACTCTTCTTGTTAAATGGTTGCGCCTAATGTGAGCTTCCCACGAGTCATGCGCTCCCCTCACATTTCCCTCATGATCCTTCGCACCATGTTGGGGAGATAGGTCGGGTGGGGATCCTCCATCGGGATCCATGGATTTTGACGTGGTTCCGGATTCCTATTGCGGGGTTGTCTTCTATGATGGATGTCCAGACCGTCTTCCTTTATGTCCTCAAAATCTATGGTTGGGTCTTGATGTGGATGGTGAGGCGGAGCAAGGTGATGCAGATCCTGCCCTGGGGGAGCGCGGGCCGTTAGAATAGCGGGCCCATCGCCCTGATTAGCGACCATCGGGTTGTGTCGAGCAAGAGGTTGGTTTGTAGGATCTAGTCCGTTGTTGATAATCAAGCGAGGGCGGTCTTGGTATTGTTCCCTCTCGCTATATGTGACTATAGTTCGGTCGCCGTTGTCGTTGGCATGACTGTTACAGTTATCGAGGGCATTGGTACGAACGACGACGTTGTTGATGAGGCTAAACCTCCTCCTTTGGTGTGGGTCCCTCGACTCAGAAGAGGAAGTTTCCGAGGCAATTGGACGGGGTTGGGCATTGTTCTGAGTTAGTTGAAGTCGAACGAAAGACGCGTTGACTTTCTTGAAGTTGCCACATAAGGTCGATGTTATTCCTTAGTGCTTGGTTGAGCTCCACCGCGGTGTTCTAATATCTTTCATTAAATGCACAAATTTAAACTTGTGTAATGGGCGCTTCGGGGTTCACAATAGGAGGGACGGTTTTATTAGTAGCCGGGAAGTCTACCGGTTGAGGTTGTTGGGATGTACCGGCCTCGGCTGCAGCTGAAGAGCCGACCATCGCATTCTTTGACTTCTTTACCATCGTAAGCGGAATCGACAGTAGGTTGAGCAAGGAACCTTAAGATCATTGAAGTCGAGATGATAATGTGGAAGAAAGATGCAAATCTTGAGTTCAATTCTCAGTGAAAGCACTAAATGTTGACGGCAAAAAATGTCGTAAACACCAAAGATTCCTATTACTGGGAATAGTTAATTCGGTCGCAAGACTAAGTAGAAGAAAGCGGTAAATGACACAAGTATTTATAGTAGTTCGGCCGCGGATTAGGCCTATGTCCACTTTGGAAGGATATCGGAATTTTATTAGTCAGTCAAGAATTACAAGGTAGAGCCACACTCATTACTTTCGCTTTCATAATTGCCATATGCTAGGTATTTGGGAAAAAGAATATTTAATTCTCCTTCTTCCTCAAATATGAGATGCCATTAATGGGGCTCATGAAGCTCTAGGAAGGTTCAAGTGAAGAAAATCCAACCCCCTTGAAGTGTGAGACGATGGGCTATTTATAGGAGTGGGGGTAGGTAGCATTAGGTATGAGTAGGTAGGAATAGGGGACCACTAGCAGAAATTCGCACCCGCCACCTGCACATGTCAGAATTTCGAACCCGAGCACGGATGCGAAATTTCGCACCTGCTGGGTGCGAAACTTCGCAACCGCTAGGTGCGAAACTTCGCACATGTAGGGTGCGAAATTTCGCGCTCGGCTGGGTGCGAAACTTCGCACCCTACTAGGTGCGAATTTCGCGTCCTGCCCGGGGCGAAGTTCTTCCGAGGGGTGCAAGGATCCCGGGATCAGACTCTCAAGGCTTGTGACTCCTTCGAGACCCGAGGCCTTGGTTCAGGGAAGTTTTCTGGATGTTGTGCGGTTACGAGCGGTGTAGTCCCTTCTTGATCCTGTTTCCTTCATTCCTAAGCGTCCCCTTTCGGCCTCAGCTTCATGCGATACATTGAGTTGAGCGTGTCCGATGCACTCTTGGGAACCGAACCAAAAAGCTGGTTAACACAGTCATTATGGTTAGGGGCATTATGGATCGCACATGGTTCTTATGGATCAGCATCGTTCCATTTCCTATGGACCACATTGATCTTTAGACTTAGCCCATTTACATGTAAAACACTATGGACCCTACTGCGGCTAAATTTTGAGTATTTCAACCAAATTGATAGTGGTTTTAACTCTGTATTTTCCTATTACTTCTGTGGATATCTGATCGGCTTAAAAACCGGGATAACATTTTCCCTTCAGATATGTCTTCTTGGGAGGTTTGGAGTAATTTATCCTTTGAGTTCCTGATTAATTATTTTTGAGTATCAAGCTGCTTTCATGGAATTATCGTTGATAGATTAGTAATTAACTTGGGTTTCTAAGTCAAGACTACGAATCTCTGATAATCCTTAAACTTTTGGCTCAAACATCACAGGTTGCCATGGAATGAAATGTATATGGTGTGCAAAAAATAAGGATGACACTGGGCTCAATTTAATGGAGTAGTACCGATCCATAGTTTATGGATTGTATGTTAAAAAATATATCACATTTTTCCACTATATGTTTGTACGACTCAATCCATTCCCTAATATTTTTTACCTTGTTTACTCTTGCTATCCGGTTCATAGCCCATCGCATGTAGCCAATCCATCCAAGAACTTTGACGCTGCTGATCTGCTATTATTAGAACCTGCTGCCGCAACCTCCTAACATAATCGCTTACCATCATGCCTCGCACCACCACTCGGCAAGTTTATCCTTCACTTTACCCTAACCTTGTCAATCCATCATCTAATTGCACCACCGACCACTTCTAATACCGACCACTAGTCACTGTAGCTACCTAACCATCATTGTGACCTGCTTTGTGGGTCATCGGAATTTCTCCACTTATGGTTTGATTTTTGGGCTTATGGAAGCCTAGTTTGTAGTTGATCACTGATTTTACAGATTTTGGACCTATGATTTGGTGTGTTGATCGCTTAGGCTTGATGTTTCGATGTTTGATGAGTTATTCGCATGAATTTTTTTTCTATTGTTTTGAAAAATCATCAAAATATATCGTCATAAAACCATAAGCGCATAGCGTATAATTATAGAACATATGCTAGTAAGCATTGATCCTGTATGGAAAAAATTTTATTTTTAAAATAACTTAATAAAATTTAACCTAGGATTTTGGAAGTATGTTAAGTAGAGAATAGTTTGGAATTTAACTATGAGATGAGAAGGCAGTTTAGAGAAAAATAACCTATCATAATTGTAAAAATCCACATATAATGATTTTATGATCTCTATTTATTATCGTTTGTATGACTAGTGGATGTATTTTTATAAGTATGTCATAATTGTGTTATTAAATAACACTGCTTAAACAATCAAATTCTAATACAAAAACTAATCCACTTTTGAACTCTCATGAAAGACGATATGAAAATAGATTAAAATCTACATTAAGCATGATCTATTTACAATTGAATTGGTAACATAAGCCATGAGTTTTCTTAATATAATATCACTTTCATTGTCAAAATCATGGGGAAATGAAAATGTAACTTGTGTTTATGTTAATTTAGCACATTCTTTCCTTTATGAGCAACATACGCTATAAAATTAAATATTAAACCACAAACTTACATAAGCATCTATATTTCAAGTAAGCACAAAAGGGGATCATATGTGAAACCACTTTATTAATTTTTCATGATTTATGAGAGCTTCATGACTCCTAAATTAAAAGGCTTAACTACTTATAATTGAATTATTGATAACATAAAAAGTTTTCAACATGAAAAAGAAGAAAAAGGAAATGAATATGAAAAAATAATTAGTTACTTGCATAAAATGAAATTAGTATCCTAACTAAAAGAAAAGAACATATGACATGTCAACCTGAGAGAAAATAGCATACAAGAAAAGAGCAATAAATAAAATACATGAAGGTAAAGAAGAAGGATTAGGAAGCGATTAATGAGTAGCCAACTTTATTCTTAGTATTATCTTACAACTTGCATAAAAGAGAGGAAGATTACACATGAACATAAAAGGGTTACTTATACATTCCTGAAACTCTTATCCATTTTTTGTGTTCCACCAGAAATTCCCATAAGGTAGTGTAGCCTTCAAGTTATCATTAGCCTTTATCTAATCCTGCACTAGCTTGTATGTTTTTCTTGGAGTTGTTTAATGATAAGTATAGGTAGGTGGACTCATCCATGTTGCGCGAATTCTTTTATTTCTTCGTGCTTTTGGCCTTGGGCTCTTATGTTTGCTTAAATCCATGAAGCAATCCCATTTGCATTCTTCCTACAACATAAAATAGATATGCGGAAAAAATTCCAAAGTTATGCACAAAAAATGACCATTTTGCTTAGATGTAAACAATTTAATGATGACCTTAAAATATATTTTTTGTTCTAGTTTAAAACATGTAAAAATAACCTAAGAATAAGTACATGAGTAAAAAAATACATTTTGCATGCGCATGAAGTACCATCATGCTTATCTTTTTATTTTTCCCTTATATAAGCTGAAACTAAGATAAATCCACTTTCTATGAAGCATGATTGCATTGAGAGCATGCAATTTGCCCTTAAACCTTTGGGTTTCTCTAGTAGGATGATTATTGTCTCACAAGGGTTTTTAGCAGATACATCCTATAAAATCCATATATTTCAAAATGCAGTATTATTTAATTACAAAGATATGAATGCATGTTTTTATTTGCAAAATGAAGAATACATTTAAATTAACATAAAATTGTAATAAAAAACTTCGATCATCATCAAGAAATTTCTGCTCTTTATTTGTGAAAACTACTAATAGGAATAAAGTTCTCATAACATTTAGACTCTAGTTTGGCTAGTGATGTCGACTGAATCATAGAGCAATTATGAAATGAATTCCTTAATTGTTTGTCAAAAACTTCACAATGGTACTTTTATTTATATTCGTATAGAAAATCAAATCTGTAGAGTAAAAATAATGCTTGAGTTTCAATTTGTTAGTCTCTTTTTTTCCTAAATATTGTTATTAAGGTTAGATATATCATTAATGCGTTGTAGGCCTATGCGAGTAGAGCATCAGACATTGCGAGTGTACATGCATATATGTGCATATGACCCTAGGCATTTATAAAATATATATACAAAAAATTATTTTCATTTAATTGTTTATTTTTGGAAAAAGAGAGAGCGAGAGAGATATGCAAAATCAACTTAGTACAACTTAATACTAAAGATTTAAATGTTAACAGCTATACTTTAAATTAACACTGCTTTAAATAATGATTGTAATTTAGAAAACATCCATAATTATCACCTATAAATCTTCCTATATGCTAGTTACACTAAATTGCTTGAAATTTAAACTTTTCTTTTCAATGTTCGTTTTTCCAAAAGTTAGGTCAAGCGACTAAACTTATATACTTACTTTATCACGGTTATTCAAAACGTAAATTAATGTGCAAAAGTTTTTTTTGAATTTGTATTTTTTTTGGAAAAAAGGATGGAAAATAAGTAAATATGAGACCCTCCACGTACTTGAATTTGGCTATGTCCTCATTGTCAATATATGATATAATGAGTGCAAGTGTGAAAAATTATATAAATATTTATAGAAGATGGTTAAATTTCCTTACTGGATATAGTGTGGCTTATAAAGAATAATGAAATCCTCCTCTTGATTACTTGGAAACTCCAAGAAAGATTTTAACTAATAACCATTGACTTTGAAAATTGATCCATCCTTTAGCTTTCATATTTCATTGGCACTATGTGGAAAAACAGTACATACAAAATAAGGTCTAGTCTATCTCAATTTTAATTTCTTAGGGAATAAATAAAATCAGGAGTCATACAATAGAACCTTTTGTTTTATCAAAAATGTTTTCCTTAGGTTTATTAGTAAGTCATGGTTTTTTTGGTTTTTTCTTTGTAAATTTTCAAGTTTTTATATGCATCATTCCAAAGCTCTTTTAATTAATTAAGTTGCTACATCCTGTTCTTGTCGGTCTTTTCATGATTAAATGTGACAACCCAGATTTTTGGGTACTTGGCTTAAACAGACAATTGTATGTTTCTGTATCTTAAGTTGAAAGAATAAAATACGAGCTTGAAATCCCAACTTATATAGTGTTTAAAACAAGAAATAAGGATGTTAAGGTTTTTGTAACAACCGCCAGGAATGGGCCTAAATTTCGACCTTGAAAATGCCCATCGAAACTTAGAGTCATTCTAAATGGGTCGTTGGTTCCTGTAAGGATTACATTTGCACAGATAACATTAACATACATTCTAATGGAAATCTCACACAGCGGAAAGAGAAAATATAATACCAAAAATAAGATATACCATTTATTTCAAAATCATAGAAATACATAGTTATAGTTACATTTATTCAACAGGTACATCAAATAGTTCATTTTCATAAGGTTCCAAAAATAAGCAAAGCAATAACTTCCAATAATATTATAATAACTTCTTTTTCTCAATCGGCTTCAATTTTGACTTCATCCATGGCTTTACCCTATCTACTGACCTGTTGGATGTTAAGGAGAGGGGGTCAGAACATAAAGTTACGTGTGACTGGAATATAGTGTTACTTAATATCCATACCTGTTAGCCTGCTTTGTGACCAGGCTACCCAAAGCAAAGATCATGTTGACACACCTCTGGGTACATGCTGTCTCATATGGAATCTCTGGATAACATCGCTCTCCGGCATTGGAAGTATCATCAGAAGACACAAGGCAGTTTGGTCAAAATCACAACATCAGTGTAAACGGGCCCGAAACCCCTATCAAATGACCTCATTTGGATCTATTCACATCATATACTAGTAGCCCTTTGAATTAGCTTCAATTTGAGCTTCGGTTTGGCTCAATCGGACTTACGGTTTGAAAGTTACGCCCATTTCCGTGAACGGGTGTAAGCTGGCATATGACCGCGATCCGATCCGCCCTTGCCTACGCGATCCGATCCGACCTATGACCGCGATCCGACCTATGACCCCGATCCGACCCATGACCGCGATCCGACCTTCGAACCTGTTCACACGCAACTTGTTTTGACCTATTCTCAAGGCTACTGGCTCTCCTATTTTTCTGGATCGCCTGCCACGTACCCCATCACGAACCAGTCCTCCCCGGAGCTTTCCTACAGCTATAAATACACCTTCAGAGGGCATTTTCAAGGGACTTTTGGCATCTCCTTGTCCATGGCTGCCATGGCTAACACTTCTCCATGAATAACTATCATCTTCCTCAATAAAAATTCAATGAATTCGGAGAGAATATTCATTGTAATTGTAATCCATGAATGAAATGAGGAAATATGAAGTGGACGTAGGCTTGTTAATGTCTAACCACTAAAAAAATCTTGTTGTCTCACTTTTTCTATATTTTTCAGTTATTTCTTCATATCCTATGCTCAAAATATGACGATTTGGGTGTTAGGACCATTTTTTAGTCTAACATTTTGGTGCTTTCACTAAGAATTGAATTCTTAGCCTATCGGATTGATATTCATTATTTGGATTTGAAAGTTCGAAGAAAACAGTCCGCGTTTCTACCATTTTTGAATATTTCGTTGATTTCAGAAAATCAGAGCTTCATACCTTCGAAAAAAAGCTAAGGGTTCACAAGCTTCACGACCAAATGAGGATAATAAAGAAAATGTGCTGGAGCAGGTCGAGGGGATCGCGGATCGCGGAGAGACCACGATCCGGTCTCAAGATGAACCCATGACCCGATCGAGCAAGGAAGTCGCGATCCGACCCGGTGACACTTCCACGACCCGACCTGGAGCAATTGTTGTGAACATATCCACGAACTGGAGAAGACCACGAACCGATCCGAAGCTGGAAGGTTGGAGTATCCCGATCGCCAAGCTGGACCACGAACCGGAGGACAGTAGCGAACCACGACCCGGAAAAATGACGACGAACAAGGGTCACGACCCGATCCAAAAAAGTGACAAATTTTGAAAAAAATACAATTTTCAGATCATTTCAGAAAAGGCTCCATGTTCCAAAATCGAAAAAATCGTGAGGTGCCCACATTTTTGACCTAACCGGTTAGGTCGATCGCCGCCGGGACTGCGGGGCCCCGGACCCCCACCGGCGCTGCGCCCGGACCCGCTGACGGCCTCGCCTTCGGCTCGGAGCACGGCCTCGCCTTCGGCTCGGAGCACGGCCTCGCCTTCGGCTCAGAGCATGGCTCATCTTCAGCTCAACATATATGTTGGCCAACAGCATTCATCAAAGCTTGTCAATGAAGAATAAACGGATTGTCAAAGAATTTGACAACGGAATGGCAACAATTAGAATTCCTCCAGAAGCCATGACCTCTATCTACCGATGTTATTGAATGTGAGGAGTTGTTGAAAAGATTCGACACGCTGACTATGGCAGTATACAAAATAATGATGGTCTCATAACAGCCTCCTCTTCCAGAGCTCCGATGGTGTAAAGATCTCCCCAATGCAACTGATGATGTTCCTGAACAAGTAGTGATCACCTAGTTTACGTGACTTAAACCTATCCAACAGTCGGGATACCAGATGACATTGACATAGAACAATCCGGACACTATTCTGAAGATGACTCAAAAGATCCCAATGACCATGATTCTCAATAATGGGATACCAAACAACAAAGATTGATTGCCATCGAATAAGGTTTGGATCAACACGCTTTGGTGCCCAGAGTCAGATACCAGTTGAATCACTGCAAACCATGATTGGACCTAGGGATCATTGCCCGGATGATAGCAACATTGACTGCTCACCAGCCACTATATGACCTTGGTCAAGAGACGAGAGCTCGAGATCAACGCAAATATGAATCAACCATTAGCTCTCCACTTCATACAACAGTTGTGATAGGATATACGAACCTTACTTGAAGCCTCACAAGCTATGCTATCATGTTCAAGCTCATCTGATCAAGATTCAGACAGACCAGCTCCAACAGAATTCAGAGCCTACATTGCACCCTAGAGCCTATTGCTAAATATGCCAATTGAAGATGGAGCGGGAATGGTCTATGGTGACCAAGTTATTGGAGAAGCCGACTATTCAGCTGGATGGACCATGCTACGCAACAAAGATGGCGTGAAACCCAAAGATGCTTCCCCTCTAGATGAAATGTAGTGTGAAGGAGGTATCAATATTGCGAATAATGGGAGCATCACAAAAGGAATTGCCCACGGATCTGTCTGAAGATCTAGATCCCAGCAAGGATCATCATTCGGGATGCAGAAGGGTGACATCTAATGACGCAACTACACGTGTTCCGATTGGTGACATTGACCTAACTAAGGTCTTGAAATCGAATCTCATTTAGACCTCTTCCGAATGAAGGAACTGACATGCTTTCTACAGGCAAACCTGGATGTGTTCGCTTGGACTTATGCTAATATTCGCAGGATTTTACCATAGTTTATGAGTCATTTGTTGAGAATAAACCTGAAGTGTGTTCTTTCCAAGCAAACATGATGTATGCTCGATCCAGGGAAAGCATCTACCATGAAAGAGGAAGTCGGAATGTTGAGAGGCAATGGTTTTATATGATGTGCCACACATCCCGCTTGGATATCAAATCCCGTCCTTGTCAAGAACGCTAATGGAAAATGGCGCACACGCATTGATTTCTTAGATTTGAACAAAGTTCGCCCAAAAGGAAGCTTCCCGTCAATCAGAATTGATCAGCTTGTGGATTCAATGACTAGACATGAATGTATCCCTCTCATGGACGTGTGCGCAGCTTACAACCAAATTCTTATGCGTGTGCCTGATCATGAATAGACATGTTTTATCATTGACCTCGAACTGTACTGTTATATGGATGTGACATTCGGACCGAAGGATGCCGAGGCAACTTACCAGTGCTTACTGAATTATATGGTCCACAACCAAAGTGCAAGGCCCATGGAAGTCCATGTAAGTGATAGTCTTATGGAGTCCGAGCGGTCAACCTACCACGTTTCGAATCTGACAGAGATGTTCAATATCTGGAATGAACCTAAAGGCCTCATAGTTAGCCATGAACAACAAAGAATTAAAGGCGTCTGAAGCTTGGCATGAAAGTTGGCATCACTTGTGTGTAAGGAGGATAAGGTATGAAAACTAGTCAATAATGTGAGCAAGAAAGTAGTCGTGGTATACCCAAAGATTGAAAAACTCGTCTACAGCTTGCTGATTGCTCTAAGAAAGCTCCCCCATTACTTCCAAGTTCATCCGATGGTATGCACCCTCACTAACTGCTACGACAGGTCCTGCAACGACCTGAGGCATCTGGAAAATTGCTTGATCGGGACATAGAGCTAAACCAGTTTGATCTCAACTCCCTCCTAAAGAAGTCCATACGAGGGCAAGCATTAACCAACTACATCGCTGAATGTACCACTCCCGAAGAGGATGTGGCAGATGTAGAAGATGCACCTGGAAGATGTAATCAGACGGTGCAAAGAATGATTGACTGTCCGACGCCGGTGTCTTATTAATAACCCCTAAAGGGCGGTCAATTTACTATGCCTTGTGGTTGAAATTCTCCGCTACTAACAACGGCTCCGAAGACGTCACCCTGATTATCGAATTGAAACTCGCTAAGGAGTTGGGAATAGTGGCATTAAGCGTATTTTCTGACTTTCACATTGTTGTTCGCCAGGCTCAAAAGGAATTCCAGACGAAGGAACCACCACTCGAAGCTTACCTAGAACCGTAAGAAGGGTTGTTGGACGAATTGGAACGTTACAACATATCTCATGTCCTGCGAGCAGAAGATCAGAAGGCGGATAATCTGACCAAGTTAGAAGGTCCGACAATATAGAAAAGATAGAGATGATCCCCATCAAGACACTATGAAATACAACCATTGATCATATGGAAGTTGATCCAACATTGGAGACCAAACCCGGAAGAGAGTCATGGTTAACTCCATGATAAACTTCCTACAGCACAGAATGCATCTGACAAGGTGAAGTGAAAGGCGTGCAATCGTTCTTTATGCCTCGAGATATGACATGCAATTCGACATTGCCTATTTTTCTTGGAAGGTTGTCCCAAAACAAACACCAACGAGTGCAATTGCCGAATTCATCGCCCTGAATGATTCGACCAAATCACCAATCAGCCACCCATTAGATGGGAGATGTACATGAATGAAACTTCTGGCGAACGGCGTTCTGAAGTTAGAAAGTGAAGACTCATACTTCCACTCTTTTCATCGATTATCTGCCAAGTGACTCACTCCCCTAAGGCTAGGGGCAACTACAGATTTGAGCATAAATTGCTCGAGATTACATCATCTAATTCAGAGTTGATACATCAAGAATTTGCCTAGCCAATTGACTTAGTCTTGCCTAAAAGTTAGCGAGTTGAAGATCTTGAACGCTTACGCATGAATGCTGGTTGATTGTCGGCGCACCAACCCTTGTCCTCGATATGGGATCGAGGGTATATCAGCAAATTTATGTGATATGATTATCCCACCAGCAGTAATATCCTATTTCCTAGCATGGAAAGTGCAAAAATTTCTATAAGCATGAATCCATTGTTCTCATGCTAATTTACAACCTAACACCAATGCAAAGATGTGCTACCATTAGTAATCCAGTCATGACTTCCTGACACTCTATCCTTACCCTCAGCACGGGGGCAAAAAGACGATTTGAAGGAGATGCGACCTCATCACTCGCTTATAGTACCTACCTAGCCGCCTTTGCCATCTCAAGACCCCGACCAAGGTCTATTCATTTTTTGGGACTGCCGCCCCCATGATAATCTGAAAAGATACCCCTCATCAACTAAAGGACTTTGGCAGCCATTTATTGGCAGAGATAGGGCGAAGTAAAATGGACCTGCAATGAATATGCAACGCCATTTTTCACTCAGAATGATACTCATTCCTTTAACAGGATTATTCTATAACCATGACTCTTATATTTGCATGATTTATGAGTTATTGATGTTATTAACTCAGATGAATTAATATGTGGATGGTGTAGGTATCCAGGATTTGTTATCGATCAAACTTGTAACACCCGCATATAGAGCCATAGAGTAATACTTTAATGAGCCCGATTGAACTGCTCGTTTACAAAGCTACACCCTCCGTCTGAGGAAAGGTGTATAACTCAAGGTGGATCCTAGATGACCATCCAATCCTTGGCTCACACGTGGCAGACCACAAGACAATTGAACATAAATCTTTGAGTTGCAAAGTTGGAGTCCTACTCCAGAAGGACGCGGTGTGACTGTCTATATGGCTCAATCCTATCCGCGATGCCGCCAGACTACATGAATCCCAATAAAGGAGGCAACACTGCCTCTCGATATGCTTACGTTTTAACCATGCAATCTACTTTCACATGCTTTCCGAGTTATTGACATAACTAACTCGTGCGATATGAAAAACGCAGGTACCCGAAGTTTGGTGCCAGCCCATCCTCCCAAAGACTGTTCGGAGGAACGCAAAGCCTTGGCAAACGTTTTCCAACTGTTTGTCTCACTGACGTTAATCCTCAGAGCTTGGATTAAAATATATAAACCTAGGATGAGTTTGATGGGCGTGCAAGATTGAAGACCGCTCGATCCATGGCTCTAACTCTCAAGAGCCAAGAGAGAGTATAAAGGACGCGAAGATGACGTCCACAAGGCGCGAAGCTGTACCATGATAGGAACCGCCTCGACAACACTCTAACCTCGGCGAAAGCTAGGAGAGTATAAAAGAATCTCCGATTGAGCGCTGAGAAAGAACTCTTACCCCGCTGAAGGATTGGGGAGCGACAGAACAGCTGAGTTCGAACTCTAACCTTGGCGACCGCCAGGAGAGTATAAAAGCGTCTCCGATTGAGCGCTGAGAAAGAACTCTTACCCCGTTGAAGGATCGGGGAGCGACAGAACAGCTGAGTTCGAACTCTGACCTTGGCGACCGCCAGGAGAGTATAAAAGCGTCTATGATTAAGCGCTGAGAAAGGTGCTGGAGACTCAGCACCCCCCATAATTTCTGCTCCGTTGAAGGGTCGTTGAGCATATCATGAAACAAGCTAGAACTCCTACCCCGCTGAAGGATTGGGGAGCAGATTGAAAGCTGAGTTCGAACTCCAGAGAAAGTATAAAGGCGCTAGAGACTTAGCGCCACAAGGGCTCCTACCCCGCTAGAGTGTCGGGGGACTGACTGAACTCCGAGCCCAGATCCTCCTTGTCCGGACATGGGGGCAAAACAGTTAAGGTCCTAATCAATCCTCAACAAAGCCCTGGCCAGGCACTAAGTTAATGATTGATTGGGAGCATACCTATACACACATACTACTTTAGTGCATTTTCATTTATAATTGCAATGACTACTTATAACGCTTCATGACTTATTTGCCCATTCGCAGGTACAAGACAATGCGAAAGGAACATAATTTTTATTACTAAACGCAGGTTTACAAAAGATAACTAGTCATGAACGCGAGGGCCTCACTCGCAATGATGGAAACATGCTAATGGAAAACGAACAAAGGGTCGCGTCCAGAAGGATGATGCAGGCCCCTTGAAGACCAGAAAGCAGATGCAAAGAGAACATCCATCTGCTGATCCCAACTTACTTCCAGAATGGGAAGCTCAGATAAGGCTGGATATATCCCACGTAATAATTGAACATGATGCAACCATTTCATCCCCGACCTTTCCCTTGATGCAAAGAGCAAACGGGAGCACTCGAGGCGACTACAATCTGACCCTTCACCGCTTGATTTCTGTCCTCGGAGCTTGGATGGGAGACTAGGGCTTAGCATGGGCTGAATACCAACAATTCATTTTTGCACTCAACTCCGGCTCTTGATGCGAGAAGTGAACATGAATCCAGAGAAGACATGAATTCGAAGTGTACTGCTCAACAAAACCCCCTGTAGATAGGGGGCACATGGTACGAGCCTTGAGCATCATAGTTCAATTACTCGATGCCCCCGTTCCCAGTCGAATGACAAAAGCCTGATTGACGGCTAATGCTCGTGTAGAATCAAGAAGCCCGAGGCCGACCTTCACCTATTTCAGGAATGAACTGGAAGGCCGAGCAACAATCATCAATTCGTTGGAAATGATAAAATTGAAGTTCAGGTAGTGACGAACTTAGCACAGTCAGATATCAACCATCAGCTTGGGTTGAACACAAACCAATCAGCAGGCGCGCAACATGCGGTTTCGATTCCCTACGTCATGGATGGAAACACGGGCAATGGAACAACTACCTACAACATCCTAGATGAGAATGCAAGAATTGTGACAAAATCAGATCATGCACGACCAGTTTTAACTCCAACTCGAATGAATACTCGAGCGACATTTCATACTTAGCTCCAAGAAAGAATGCAACAATTCGAAAAACAGGAACCCGGTTAGGTCGAATGACTCGAACCATGACCCGGGGGCAATATCGACGTGGAAACAAGAAATCAGCAAAGACCCCCTTTGTAATCTCAGATTCGATGCTGGGGGCACCAGCCAGGATCTTGATAATGTGCATCAATTCTTTGATGGCAACCTGCTCGCTAGTTTAATTCGGCGCCTCTCGAGAGGCGGCACTTCTCGAGATGATATGGATAACAACAATTACAGCCCTCACATGTGGGACGTCAGGATCCCTTGTTATTCCCCCGGACGTTAAATTTTCTCTATAACAAGACTTGCTCAGAGATTTTGATGAATTCAACCCTGAAGTGGATAGACTTTCATGACAAAAAGGTGTTAGCATCGAGACGAATGACCTAGAGGCCTTCCTAACTAAAGAATGGAGTACCTTCTAATTCTCGAAACGATAAGGACAAAGGAAAAGCCCTGGAAAACAATGACAAGAATGTGCAATTCCAAAGAGAATCTATACCACTTATCAAGCCCATGATCTTGTTTGTCAAGCACAATTGAACCGAGCATGAGAAAGAGACTCAATAAGACTGTGATAACCATTTCGGTCTATGCTGAAGCATAAACGGTGGGGCCCAACTAACTTCATAACGACATTTATTCACTCGCATTCAACAACCTTACTTGACTCCGCAACTGATCTGATGAGAGTAACCGAAGTTGCTGATGCCCGATAAGGCAATCCTCACTATCTGACTAAAGAGAAGAGATGATATCAAAGCAAATGTGGTTCAACCATTCGCATATACAATTCCGATTTTTGCTAAATTGAGAAATAGTACAGAATCATCTGGGTCGACTAAGATTGCTGAACCTGCAACTCTTACCAGATGCAATGACATGAAGTATAAAATCTTCAAGATTAAATGCCTTATTGACTCAACTCAACCCCCAGCGATACTGGGGGCATAAGTACTGACCTCGCTTGTCCTCCGATGGCACTGAGAGCACAAGTGTCGGTTCATAGACTAACTTTGAAGACAATCCTGGTATGAAATGGGATTCAAAACATGTACGTCATGCCTCCGGAGTACAACCTTACTCATCTTTGCCGACCAAGCGAGCTAGCTTGTGGATCGAATGTGAACTTAAAGACTCAAACTACACAGAATGGAAGGTGTGACAAACCTATCTACTACCTTGCGATGGTGACGATCCTATAGGCACTTGTCCACATAATTTTAACAACATCCCTTACTGACTACTTCATATGTGAATATTGGATTAAGAAATGATCCGTAACAATTGTGGATTCTCTCGACTACGATCTAGAGTGATCATGGCTTTTGAATTCCTTACTGTTACGATTCAATGCGATTTTAAGATCCTGAATCAATATCAAGATATCAGGCTAGTCCAATCTTGAGTACAAATGACAAATTTGTATGTTGATTCTGATGTGCTTTATCCCAACAGTCCAGTTGTTAGCTCAGAGCCCAAGATTCTTACATCTCCCCATGATTTGGGTGGCTACTTCATTTATTGACTCATATGTAAAAGAAAGTCCAACCCTACCACGCGCTTGGCTTGCATAGAGTGATGATGTTGTTTGGCGATGACCTATGCGTGTAGGATCACGCTCGGGAGCCGACAATTTAACATGACTTTTGACGGATGAATTAGATCTTTTGGTTTGACAAGGTTTAAACAATTTCTTGATCGTCTCGAATACTCCTCTCATAGAACTTAGATTGATTAGCTCCAATGGAAGCAATGCAACAATTGGATAAAGCTTTCTCAAGGACAAATGATATTCTAGAAAGATTTAGCTCAACATATTCAAAGCATATCTCATCCTCGATAAGATGTACTTTGGGGGGCAAAATGTTAGCCTGCTTTGTGACCAGGCTACCCAAAGCAAAGATCATGTTGACACACCTCTGGGTAAATGCTGTCTCATATGGAATCTCTGGATAACATCGCTCTCCGGCATTGGAAGCATCATCCGAAGACACAAGGCAGTCTGGCCAAAATCACAACATCAGTATAAACTGGCCCGAAACCCCTATCAAATGACCTCATTTGGATCTATTCACATCATATACTTGTAGCCCTTTGAATTAGCTTCAATTTGAGCTTTGGTGAAAGTTACGCCCATTTCCGTGAACGGGTGTAAGCTGGCATATGACCGCGATCTGATACGCCCTTGCCTACGCGATCCGATCCAACCTATGACCACGATCCGACCTATGATCGCGATCCGACCCATGACCGCGATCCGACCTATGACCCCGATCCGACCCATGACCGCGATCCGACCCATGACCGTGATCCGACCATATGACCACGATCCGACCTTCGGACTTGCTCACACGCAGCTTGTTTTGACCTATTCTCAAGGCTGCTGGCTCTCCTATTTTTTTGGATCGCCTGCCACGTACCCCATCACAAACCAGTCCTCCCCGGAGCTTTCCTACAGCTATAAATACACCTTAAGAAGGCATTTTCAAGGGACTTTTGGCATCTCCTTGTCCATGGCTGCCATGGCTAACACTTCTCCATGAATAACTATCATCTTCATCAATAAAAATTCAATGAATTCGGAGAGAATATTCATTGTAATTGTAATCCATGAATAAAATGAGAAAATATGAGGTGGACGTAGGCTCGTTAACGCCGAACCACTATAAAAATCTTGTTGTCTCACTTTTTCTATATTTTTCAGTTATTTCTTCATATCCTATGCTCAAAATACGACGATTTGGGTGTTAGGACCATTTTTTGGTCTAACAATACCCTATACTTTTAGCAGGTTACATATGTCAAGGTATGTCTATGCGGGACACAAGATGTCACACAAACATAAATATGTAACCAATGGGAAGTCAATCTCCCATTGGTGTCTTTAGGGTAAAGACCCAACGAGGTGGCATTCTCGGTCACTTATGGCCCTATTAAAGGTGGATTTTTATAATCTCTTATAACCCTAAGGCGGACCCCTAGCCCTTTAAGAACCCATCCTAGTACGTTAACATTCTTAAGTCTAATCTCTCATTTGTAATATGAGAAGTAGTATTGCGAATGTTACTACTGAACTGATATTACCCGGTACGACACCTATATCATTTAAGACTTCCTTTAGACAGTTGGTGAGCATGTGATGGCCACTTATCCTTCAATTACCAATCTGTCCCTAGTTGAGTCTTTACAAGCTTCTAGAGGAAGTGGGCATCCTCCGTGAACTACCCTACTCTGTTAACAATTTTATGCCTAACCACACTTAAAGAAGGACCCAAAGACTTACCTTAATACTAATAAGGGTGGGTCCCATGACTAGGTTCCTCTCCTAGGAATAAACCTTCGAAGGGATCCTAGTTCTAACCACTTAAGACCCAAATTAGATAAAAGGTGACTCAGCCACTTAAGGCGTAGTATACCTTTTTATTTTCAAATTTTTTTTTGCAGAAACATATGTAAATTTATTGTGGAGTTATTGATGTTCAAAAAGAATTTTATGATATAATATAATGTAAATTCTTGATATAAATAAATCATAACTAATTTGCACATTAACTTTGTCGTTTTGCTGATATACATAGTTCATGTTATGCGATTTATATATTTTTATAATTGCATGGAAAATTTCCTTTTTCTAGTATGAATATATATATATATATACACAAAGAGAGAGAGAAAGAGAAAAAATTGGCGTACACTTTTATGAACTATTAGGAAAATGAGATAAATACTCTTTTAGATTATTTAAATAATTATAATTTAAGATTTTATGGGTACTTTAAATATATATGGATTGAAATATAAACTATCACGAAAGAATTGAGAAGATTCCGTAGATAATTGTAGAAATGTTAAATGCAGATATTTAAAAAGAAAATTGTTTTCTTTAGTTTATGATAAATTTATTGAGATATGTGTAAAAAATATTGATTTTTTATTATTGTTTACAAATATTATTTAAACTATCTAATTTATTTAACATCATATTTGAAAGAAAAACTACTTTTGTCATTTCAGTTGATATGAATGTGGTGTACATTTTAAAACATCACACTTAGCATTAATTAGATGAATTAACAATAATTTATTAGTTGAATTCATTTGGTAAATTCAAAATCACAAAACTAATTTAAACGCATTGACTTAAATGTACATTGTTAAGTGATATTGTGCAATCTTTTTTTATTGGCAAGGCCAACCGGTTTTAAAATAATTTGTAACGATTTTCTCATTACAACAAATAATAAGTACAAAAAATATATGAGATAGGCAGAATGTCCATCTGATCATTCGTTTTTCAAGATCTAACTACGGGCTAAGACGAAATAATTCACCATAAGGGTGAAAACAAGCTAGTACACAGTAGCTAGGAATCAAAAAGGAAAGAAAATACAACACAACAAGCTACCAAGGCAGTTACGCCACACTCAACCAAGTGTTAAAAAACAGACAATCCTAATTACAATCACTCTACACTCGCCTAATTGTGCTGCAAGTAGTCACACTCCATTAACTCGTAATAAGCACAAGATCACTTGTTGTACAAGCACAAGGCCGAACTAGTAAAGATCATAAAACAATGTAAGAGTGAGTGTTCGGTCAACTCAGTTGGTTTTGAGGTAAAAAGGTTCAAATCGAATTAGAGCCAAAAAAATTCAAAACCGAACCAAAATAATTTGGTTAATTCGATCGTTAAACCGATTTAACCAAACTTGAAGGATATCTAATTGTTCAATGATTAATTCACTCAAAGTAAAATATAAATTTATGTTTGGAGTAATTTTATTCATTAAATTTTATGTTTACAATAAAATTTGATTTATCTTTAATAAATGTTTTTATAATTTATCACTAAGCGAAGCTAATTATTTAAAATACGTCAATAACATAAAATTAGATAATACGGCAAAAGTTCGGTTAATTCAGAAACCGATAATAAAAAAAAAAATCTGCAAACCGAATTCAAACCGATTTAGTTTCAAAATCGACCGAACTGACCAAAATAAACTGATTCGGTCGGCTAATTTGGTTCTAACCGAATATTGCTCACTCCTAGAACAATGACATGCGTACAAACTTCAAGCAAATTTCATGCTAGAGAAAC
Organism: Allium sativum; assembly: GCA_030737875.1. Lineage (NCBI taxonomy): Eukaryota > Viridiplantae > Streptophyta > Magnoliopsida > Asparagales > Amaryllidaceae > Allium > Allium sativum. Next base: position 837,746,779 of record CM060916.1, read on the forward strand.
AAGCAGTATCACCTGAAAACAGTCACCTTCTATTGATGCCAACTTCAATCATCAACAACAGACTCCTTTGCACACCTAGAAGACAACCTACAAATCACCAGAAAATAACTTGCACAAACTCCCAACAAGGAACAACATACCAAACTTCTCCCGTCCTAGAAAACAACTCAAATTCAAACAAAGCCTGCAAAAAACCCACGAAATCAAGACGAAATCGCATTACACAAAAGTATAGCACCAATCAAACCAACCAAGCGCAACAAACACAAAACACACTGTCACATAGATCCCGAACAGAGATCAACACACACCAGCACATCGAGAACGATCCACACTAAACCCTATCTAAGACAAGGAGGATTCAGCTGCCTTTCGGTGAGGCTTGCAACATTGAGCAAAAGCAAACTGGAGAAGAAAGAGATTGGGTTTAAAGGGGAATTCATGAATTGACGAAGTGAAAAGATATGAGTTAGGCTACTATAACCAGATGGGGCCTCTACGAGAACTGGCTAGGGTTTAAGGTAGAAGGAAGAATTGAGTTGCGGACTATCAGAAGAGGCCGAGGTGTGAAGAGAAGAGGGGTTTTGAAATTGGATCTGTGAAGGGTTTGGGAGCAAATAGCCAGGATATCGAAATCGGGGTATAAAGGAAGTGGAAAGGAAAGAAGAAAGGGAGATGAGTTGATTTGAGGCGGTTATACGATAAATGGAGGAAGAAAGGAGAGAATGGAGACGATGAGAAGTTAGAGCAAATAACTAACAGACGCTACTACTTTGTAAATAACGAAATAAATTTTAAAATTGTAGATATTTGGCACTAACACTGGAAGGCAACACACGATAAATATATTGACGTAAATGAATTCAACTTAGAGTATATGATCGTTATATAAGTATATAATTTATGTTTTGTAATTTACTTGTCCATATATTTTATTTTTCTTTCGTTTCTGTTAAAATGAATATAATTAATCTTGATGTGGTTATTAGGTGAATAAAGGAATAATAATTCACTAAAGTTTTTAAAATAGTTTTAATATTATGTAATTGATTGCAAAATATAGTATTAAATGTAAAATATTTCGAGAGAGATTTAAATGATCATAGAAAATTTGAAGTGTAGCTATTTGGAGTCAAAGAAACATAATTTTGTCATTTTTTAGAATTTAAAAGAAATATTGGTTAATTAAATTTATTTAAATTGCTTAAATTTTGGCTTTTGTAACTAATTTTAATATGTGGCCATAAATATAAAATGTCAGGAGCAAACAGTTAATATATAGTTGTGAAAACTTTGAAATGTCCATATGAAAATGTAAAATGACAGAAGAAGTAATATAATATGAGAGAAATAGTAAATTAAAAGAATGAACAACCAGCCAAAGACAACGACGGACTATCCATCTTGAAGGGTGTAGGGCAACCCAGTCCACACCACAACCTGGTACATGTTAACGCAGTCCCCTTGGACCTTCACTACACCGTGTTAATTTTAATAGTAAATAAGTGTAAAGTGATAATAAATTTAAAAATGAAATATCTGCAGAGAATTAACGAGAAAAGTGAAAACTCCTAAAATTAAGAAAATAGCTTTAAAAGGTTCTGCTTTACTATTAGTTAATAGATGTATAATAGAAACATAAAGAAGAATTCAATATAATAAAAATAAATGGCAGTGGGTTTTCCATTTTTTGACAACTCAAAGCAAAGTTAAAAATAATCCGAAGTGTAAAATTAAAATGTTTTCCTGACAAAGCTAAAAGCTTGTTTTACAAGGATTTCTCTATCTTTTTGATAGCCATCATTATGTTAAAATAACAAAAAAACGCACAACATATAGTTGTAATATGAATGCGTGTACAGTTCCATCCACACGGGAAATTTTCGACTACTAGATTTACCAATCAAATTAAACTTAAGATTGTGAAAATTTGTTGACTAAAAAGATTGCTAAAATCATGTAAAGAGTTTGGAATTAAACTATGAGATGAGAAAGAAATTTAAAGGTAAACCCCCTCTCATGGTCATATAAATTAACACAGAATGATTCTATGGTCATTATTTATTAATATTTCTATGATTAGTGAATGCATTTATTATAAATAAGGGATGTTTATGTTATCAAGTAACACAATTTAAACCATCAAATGTAATACAACAGGTAATCCTCTTTTCAACTCTTATTAACAATGTCATGGAATTAAAATGTATTTTAAGCATGATATGTTTACTATTTAATTTGTAACATATACCATCAACTTTTGTATGCTAATCTCGCTTTCATTGTCCGAATCATGAAGAGATGAAAATGCAACTTGTTTTGTGTTGATTAAGAAAAACCTATTTGTAATGAGAAACATACGCCATTAAATTCAATGTAAATAACAAACTTACATAAAAATCTAACTTTCCATTAAGCACAGTAGGAGATCATAATGAAATCATTTATGTTAATTTTTCATGACTCATGAGAGCTTCATCACCTCTAAATTGAAGGAGGCTTAGTTACTTATAATTCAATTCAAGATATCGTAAAAAGTTTTCACATAAAAAAGAAGAGGGAAATGAACATGAAATAAAAACAAATAACTAGCATAAAATGAAACAAAGCTACTAGCATAAAAGAAAATAACTTAAGAGAGATCAATGTAGAAGAAAAGAGCGTAAAAGAAAAGAGCAATAAATAAAATAAAAGAGGGTAAAGAAGAAGGCTTATCTCATTAAAGAAAAGCTTACTTTATTCTTAACTTTTTTTTACAACTTGCGTAAAATGGAGACAGACTCTACATGAACATAAGAGGTTATTTATACATACCGAAAATCCTAAACCAATTTTAATATGCTATCTGAAATACCCTAGAGATAATGTGGCTTCCAATTCCACATTAGCCTTCAAGTTATCTACCATTAGCATGTGCTTTACCTTAGATTTATTTAATGCTAAGTAATGGATTAGTAGAGTCTTCTATGTTGAGTGAATTCTTTTATTTCTTCACGCGTTTGGCCATGGGCTCTTATTTATGCATATATCCGTTAAGCACATTCTATTTGCACTCATTTTCCTACAACATAAATGTAACACCCTGTATTTTCTATTAATGGTATAGTAACAAAATAAACAATACGTAATTTAAAATGTGATAATTAAGGGAAACGGGTTACGCCATTGTGTTCGTCTTGGAATTCTGGTTGAGATAGAGTCCGAGTTTGCGTAAATTGGACTTCGTATGAAGAAGTTATGGCTGTCGGAAGTTTTCAGAAAATTCAAATAAATTCAAACAGCTCAAAAACAAATTCAAATCAGAAGTCAGAAGCGGGCTGGGCGGGAAAATTCCCGCCCAGGACCCAGGTGGACCAGGGGGTCGACCCTAGTGTCGACCTCCCCCCTATAGGTCGACCTGGGGGTAGACCTGCCCCCCTCCCCCCGGTAAATCTGAAAGGTGACGATTTTGTGACTCAGTGCTGAGTCACTAGGGCTAAGGTGTAACCCTATCTTGATTGAATGGTTGTGGTTAACCCTAGGATCATCCGCCGGCTTAAATTGAATTGAAGTTCTATATAAACAACCCAATGCTCAAACCTAAAAATCACACAAAAATAATCCTAAAACTATCATGTTGTCAATAGAAAACTTGGAGTAGCCGTCACCAATTCAAAGACAAGATAAGAACCTGAATCAAAAATCAAATTAAAAGTTATCAAATTCAACGATATACATCAAAGACGAGCTTACTAATTTCAGAATTCAGATTTCAGAACGCAAGAATTCCTTTTTAGTTTGTAAGTTGGTTATTACGCAGATTTAAATGTTCTTTCAAATGAATCATGAAATGTTGTAATTTGGATATAGAATGATGCTTGTGTATAAGATTTGATTCTCGTTTATCTTAAAGTATTGTTGTAATTAATCATGTCTATATGCTTGTGGTGATGAAAATGTTGTATATTAATCATGTCTACATGCTTGTGGTGATGAACATGTTGTATATTAATCGTGTCTATATGCTTGTGGTGATGAACATATAGTATGTTATTGGAATTTATTATGATTGGGTAATGGATTTATTTTGCTAATTAAATGGTGAAACATGTCATGTTATAAATTGGTGGTTATTTGCAAGTTTATGATCAAAAACACATGCTTATATGTTAGATCAACACTCATGTATATTCATGTTAGGTTGAATCTATTTATGTTGTAAAATTTGGAATTGTAGTCCTCTTATGTTTAACACACATAAGTTATCATGCTAATTTGCAGTTTAAAAATGATTATTATAGATTTCTTATGTTTTGACATGCATAAGTTAATATGCTAAGTTTTGGGTTGAAACTGTGGTTATATGTTAAACCTCCATGCCAGACCTTTGTCAAGTTTACATGAAAATTAGACCCAACTTAGTCACAAGTTCACCTTTACCCATTTAATTAAAGTTAAATGATAACTCTATGCCAAATTACACATGACAAGTTGAAATGTATGCTACTTTATGTTTATTTCATGTCCCTTGTTTATTACCCCTTTGTTGTTTATGGGTTGGGCTAATTTACTAGCCCAATATTTTATGTGATTCATGCGTACGTTCCACGGGGGTAGCGATGGGAAAATATGAAAAATTCATGCCGTAGATTTGTTCATAAATTGGTATATTTGATATACCATTTATGGTGAGCATAATCAAAGGATAATTATGGCATGATTAAATTTAATTTAATTTACATAAAGAAATTAGACATATATAGAAAAATGTGAATTTAGAAAAAGACGAATATGCCTAACCCGAAGTTAGACTGAGTTGTGGTGTAAATCTGCCCGGAACTAACTGGCATATCCAGTGACCACAATAAGACCTATCTAATGTGGGTGGTTAGTGCATCAAGCCCAAAAAGAACCTGAGGTTAGACTGAGTTGTGGTGTAAATCTACCCAGAACCGACCGGCACATCCAGTGACAACAACAATACCTGTCTAATGTGAGTGGTTGGTGCTTTAATAAATTAAAGCTAAGTCAGGATTGGTAGGGTTAAGTCAATTAAGGAAACACTTAACCGATTCAACATGTTAACTAAATGAATGGGTGAGGTTAGGTAAACATGGACACTTAACCAAATAAACATGTTGATTAGAAAACCCTAGTGGCGGGGACCCATTTCAACAGTAACCCAAATAGATGTATCATGGTACCCTAGAACTAGGCAGGGTGGGGCACGATTACTGGGTTGATTATAAGCGGTCAAAACGTCGGCGGTTGGTGGGCCAGTGTAGGTTCCGACGGAGTATGGGCGTGCACGTACTTCGGAGTGCAAAAATCAGGCACAGGGCATCAGTAATATACATTGTGCATCTTGAATCGTGTCGGGTTGCCACCAGAGGGACTGATACACCCCAAGGTGGGACCAGCACAGGTATCTACAGTCAAGCGGGGTCGAATGACACAGGATATGAATGCATGCGAGTAGGAGCCAATCATTAAGGGGATCGTTTGTTATAAACACGTAGGGCTGGTTGAACCAATGGTTAAGTAGGTGCAGAGACTATATTAATGGGTGTGATCACATGTTCCTCTTATCTTATATTAGGGTATTATCATATGTTCTGTTATTACAGTCATGATCCCTTTCCTTGTTTAAATACTAGTAATCACCGAACTTACCAGACTTATTGTCTGGCCCTTTTTCCTTCGTCCTCTTTTCTTCCCTCCCCCCCCCCCAGGTCCACAGGGAGGGAATACTGCAGCTTAGTCAGACTTTTTGCAAGCTTCAAGAAAGTATATGTATGATTTGGACTCTCTCTCACCTTGGCTATGGCTCTTGGACATTATCCTTGGGGATTTATGCAGTTTTATTTATGGTTTATGCTTCTTTATTAAATAATCAAGACAGAAATTATGTTGTAATGTTTTGGAAGTTATTTTGAGACAATTTGATGTAATGCTTTTGTATTGAACCACGTATGAAATAAATAATTTAATTTCGCTGCTTATATTTATCTGTCTTGTAAAGTTTTCTGTGTCTTGTACCTATACCCTCCACCAAAGTTAAGGCATTCCCTTAGTGAGTGACCTTAACGGAGGTGGGGTGTTTCACTTGGTATCAGAGCAAAGGTTTACCAGATCAGAGAACAGTTTTTGAAAATTATTTTCAAAAAGGAATATAAAGAAGCATTTTACAAGAAAGAGTGTTGTTTTAAATTTAAAAAGGACATAATCCCCAAAGCCATATGCACTATCTTTCTATCCTTCGTTTTAAATCTTTTCTCTTTTTCGTTTCAGCATGTCTGGGAATCTTAAACTTCCAGAGGGTGTACAGATACCTGGCTGGTTCAGGAGGTACTTAGAGGCTAGGGCCAACAACGCAGGCCGAGCAGATATTCCTCCTCCTCCAGCTGCAGCGGTTCCTCCTCCTCCTCCTCGTGCAAATGCTTTCTCAAAGATTTGTAGAGACTTTTGGGCCATGGGTGGAAAGGATTTCAAGGGAACTGAATCATTCATAGAAGCAAGGAATTGGCTCAAAAAACTGAGGATCTGTTCGTTATCTTCGAGGTTGACGGTAGGCAGAAGATACAGTTGGCTGTATGGTTGCTCAAAGACGAGATGGAAGACTATGTGTCCCACAAGTAAGGGATTTGGTAAAGGCGGTTCTAGAAGAGGCACACCATTCCATGTTGACCATACACTCAGGCGGAGACAAAATGTATAAAGATATCAAAAGAGTTTTCTTTTGGAATGACATGAAGAAAGACGTAGCTGAATTTGTTTCTAAGTGTTTAATATGCCAACAAGTCAAGGTAGAGCAGAAGAAGCCTGGTGGTCTGCTCCATCCTCTAGAAGTCCCACAGTGGAAATGGGATAGCATCTCGATGGACTTTATAGATGGGTTGCATAGGTCAAGAAGGGGCAATACTATCATTTGGATAATAGTGGATAGGCTCACAAAAAGCGCCCACTTTATACCCGTCAAGAGTAGAAGGACTGCCTCATCTCTAGCATCCATATATCTTAATGAGATAGTTCGACTCCACGGGATACCCTCCAGCATAGTCAGTGATCGAGACCCTATCTTCACGAGCGAGTTTTGGAAGAGTTTACAAGAGGCTGTAGGCACATAGTTATGCTTAAGCACGGCCTATCACTGTAACACCCCACATCCTTTAGTGTCACTCACAAAGGGAATGCACTAAGTTCTGTGGAGCATTTAGGGTAAAAGATGCAGATAAATTACAAGGCAGACAAAATTAATACAGCGGAAAATAAAACTTTACTTTATTGATAAAATGGTTTGTACAACAATTGTTTTCCAATATCAAAGTATCATCTGTCTTAAAAAATAAAGAAGCATAAAATAACATCTATATTCCCCAATGTAGCATAAGCCAACCATAGCAGCAGAAAAAGAGAGTCCAAAGCACATTGTCAAAGAATCTTCGAGCTTGGGAAGAGTGACGGTCCAATCTAACCTGAGCTATACTATTCCCTCCTTAACTACCTGGGGGGGGGGGGGGGGAAACGGAAGAAAAGAATACGAAAGAAAACTGGGTCAGACATAAAGTCTGGTAAGTTCAGTTACTTCTAGCATGTGAACAAGGAAAAACAAAATGACATGAATTAACTGAATACAAGACAATACCATAATGATAGGGCCAACGAGATAGGATAAGATTAACACAAGACATGCTAAGACAAGATAAACTGGACATGCTTTAATACTTTCTCCGCTTCGCTATTAACCTGTTATTATGGTTTCTATGTCTCTGCACCACCTATCTAGTGTCCCAACTAGTAATCTGTCTAAAATGATAACGCGATCCCAATCCCAGTAATTGTGGTTGCCTTTAGGCGTACATTTATTATTTATTACCTAGATCTAATCTAGGGTTTTCTTATCGAGCGCTTCCTAAATTCAACTAGGGTTTATGCGACTTATCTAATACTTCTCGGATTCAGGATTTACGCCACCTAGGTCCAACTAGGGATTATGCTACTTGTCGAACGATGCCCCTAGTCTAGGACGCACTACCTAGAGTGGTATATGTTCCTAGACTTTCCCCACGTATGTGTCGCGAATCATTTATCGCTGTCTAGATGCACATGTCATGAAATGTGCGACCCGAGTCTCGTGGCAGGGCTATTCTAGAAACACGGAACTCGGTCGGGAACTTTCAGATATCTGCCAATGCAGATGCTAAGGTCTGATTTTTCCAGTGGCTATGGTCCCACCTGACCCCTCCCTCAACTAATGAAAGGCCACCCTTGAAAAATTGAGAACTATACGCAGGCCCCCTATGCCCCACTGTCTTATGGCCATCCTCACCCATAATTAGATAGCAAGTATATGGTCTTTTGGAGTTCTCCGCCTTTCCGCTTTACGTATCTCGACTGACTCAAGATGGTAGGTAGACGACGAGTTGCTATCACAGGGCTACTGGTCTCGCCGAATCACGCTTGTCCATCCTAGTCTTTAGGTTGCCTTATATTGCAACCAAGGCATACCCTTGGTTCTTCTAACGCAGACCTTAACCTCTGTGAGCCCAGGAGGATCATTTACAGCCTCACAGAGGGATACCAAGAATACCCTCACGTCCTCTCGAAGCCTCGGGCTTCGTAACCCAATTCGTTGGAGCCTTTTTTTAAGATTAGATGGGCGTTCGCTTCTCCTCGTATTATACTAAGAATTACTACTTAGTTTTCCTAACTAAGGTTTACCACTTAGTTTCCTGAATTGTCGTTTTCTTAACTAAGGTTTACTACATAGTTTCCTGAATTGTCGTTTTCTTAACTAAGGTTTACTACTTAGCCCCTTTCAACTAAGGTTTACTACTTAGTTCTCTTTCTCGTCAAGTTGGATTGGTTAAGTGTCATTAGTCGATACAAGTTAACTTAACCCATTCATTTGTCATGTTAAACTGGTTAAGTGTTATCAGTAATTCACGTTGACTTAACCTTACCAGCATCAAGTTATATTGGTTAAGTATTTACTTAACCCTACCCATTCTTCTTGTATTGGTTAAGTGTTCCTTTTTAACTTAACCTTGCCTATCTGTTTTAACTAACATGTTATAACGGTTAAGTGTTCCCTTAGTTAACTTAACCCTAACATTGGTTTGATTAACATGTTCTAATGGTTAAGTATTGTCCCTTCATGTTTTTAACTTAACCCTGTTCATTTATCACACTCTGATGATTAAGTTTTCAAGCTTACTTAACCCTACGGTCTAGTCCAGCTAACATATTAAATTGGCTAAGTGTATTAAATTTACTTAACCCCAACCTCTAGTCTAGTTAGCATGTTAAATTGGCTAAGTGTATTAACTTTACTTATCCCCAACCTCTAGTCTAGTTAACATGTTAAATTGGCTAAGTATATTAACTTTACTTATCCCCAACCTCTAGTCTAGTTAACATGTTAAATTGACTAAGTGTATTGAATTTACTTAACCCCCACTTTCTAGTCTGGTTAACTGATATACACGTAAATGTGTATATTTTATCCGCTTATTTATCTTATTTTCCCTTTAAAATAATTGATACTTTGTATTTATAGCTGTGTTTTCAGATTGTTAACAAGAAGCATGGTTTAGAGCATTTGATGGATAAAAGCATGAAGAATTTGCTTAAAAAGAGTGAAGTTTAAAATTGCTAAAGCTTGAAGAGTCTAAAGCTTGAAGAACGGTTGCAATTGTATTTCAGTTAAGAAGATTTGGCTCAATAAAGACTCAAACTGCATTCACATTAGCTCATTTGGAAGGCCTCTTACTCATGTTGCGTTCACACTAGCCTATTTGCTAGACCACTCACTCTAAAGCTGCGTTCACACTGGCTTATGTGTTATTTGGGTTATTTCTTTAGTCCCACATTATGTAATTAGCTAGCTAGCCTTTGTCATATCAGCTATAAATACATTGTATCTTAGTCTTGTAAGGAACACATTAGGTTTTATTCTGTAATTCTCTTCTTGGAATAAAATCATTCTCTCCCTTTCTTTTTACTTTTTGTTTATTTTATTTTATGTTCATGTTATTTATTTTCTTTTTCTCTTCTTCTTTAGCTATGTCTAGCTAATCCCCTTTGATTAGGGGGTGATGACGCTGATAGTATGATTCAATATGAATCACATAGCCAAAAGATGAGGACTGTATACATGTAGATCTGGATCTGAATTAAGGGTTAGATCTGAACCTTCATATTTTGTGTCGTTTAAGAGCTATGCTCCTTCACAGGATATATTCGTGTTCGATCTAACGTTTATCAGGTCTAGATCTAATTTTAGGGTTTTAGAAATTAATTAGTGAATCTGTCCTGATAGTATATGGTTGTAGAGCTGAGCTCCTGCATAGGCTATGCTTGTCGTTATTTACATATTTGTTTCTAAAAACCTATTATCGTTGATTCATGTTTGTGACAGAAACATGTATTAGATCTGGTTAATCTTTTGGCTATTGATGATTATGAATCTGATCTATGTCATTATCCCCTAATTGCTTTCACTTATTGTTAAAACTCTCTTTTTATTTAATTTCTGCTATTTTCTTTGTTTTTAACCAATCAAAAGTTAGGTATAACTTGATTGGATTTATAAATAAAATATTTTTGGTCCCAGAGTTCGACACCCTCTACAACAATCCTTGTTGTTTAGGAAAACCGAACGGATTTTACAGTTGTTTACAACTGCATAATTTGTTCGAAAACAAATTTTGGCGCCGTTGCCGGGGAACAAAATAATTTTATTTAGTAGATCCTTCGGGTTATAATTTTTGTTTTTATTTTTTTTATTTTAGAAAAAAAAAAGCACACAAATATTTTTATTTTGTTTTGTTTCCTTTTGTTTTCTAGCATAGATAGGAAAAAATAAAAAATAAAATCTTGTTAGTTGATTTGGTATTTGATCAGTGATACCATAATCTACCAAATAAGAGAAAAAAATATTTTTGTCAGATTTTGTTTTTAATTTCTTTCCCTGTTTTTCATTGATTTCTTTCCGATTTTTCTACAAATTCCTTTTCTTCTTTTACAAATTCTGAAATAAAAAAAAGTCCTTTTGAATTTCTTTTCCTTTCTGGCCAAGTTTCTGTCTTCAAACCATCAATTCTCGCGGCTACAAACTTGGAAACCATCCCATATCAGCACGCCCCATCTTCTAGAACCATCCTCCTCACCAGTTTTGGCCGCTCCTCCTCACTGACATCGCAACCTTCTGCAAACCCTCATCTCCACATCTACTTAAGGGAACTTCAACCCATCCACTAGCATCAAACGTGAAGCCTTCGCAGACTTCAACCCTTCACTAGCAAAAACCAAACACCACAGATCACGGCACCTCTATCCTTCCTTCCATCGCCTCCCCAAATCACCTGCTTTCCGAAACCAAAACTCCCCCAATAAACACTCGCGAATCACCTCGCAATCCTCCTGAAGCCGCATACCCAAAATCACACGAACACCTTTATCTCTGAATCAACACGTCATCACAGTTTTTGCAAATACCCCCAATTCCTTTACCAAGTGGCACTGTTGTCTACCCAATTCCTTTACCAAGTAGCCTCTTCTCCATCATCTTCTCCGACAAGCATCACTGGTCTCAACTGTCTAAACACCGGCCACAAAACAAAACTGATCTGCCAACAACCAGTTTCATATCCATACCCGATCATACTCATCAACACAGATCACCAGACCAAACATTCATAACCGTGGAAACAGCCCCTTCATCATCAACTGTTGGACCACAACTCACGAACCAACAAAATCAACAACATCCAAGTTCACAAACAAAACCAAATCAGAGCACAGCTCCCTATCCACCTCCAACACAACTGTGTAGCCAACGTTACCCCAAATCCCCCATCACGCTATTGCCAATTGATCAAGTTTACAACTGCACAACTCCATAACATCTCATCTTCACAGTTCCTGACTCACCAACATCACCCCATAACCTCCAAGCAAATCAACCCAAACTCCATCGAACTCAACCACTCTTGCAACTCTCCAAAATCCGCAACCACGAAAATCCATACCCAAATCGCAACAACTGTCGGCCACCTCCCCGAACCACCGAAAACAGCAACCTGAACGCAAAAATCACCGATCACATCTAGAATCCGCTTCGAACAAAGAAAACCCAATTTGAAGAACCAAAATCGAAACCGAGAACAAGTTTTAATTCCCCCAAAGATCACGTACGAACACTGAAATTACATACAGTGACCACCGAAATCATACAAGATTTTCCCCTTAACTCGAATCAGTTGCGATAGAAATTGAAATTGCTGGGTGATCAGATTTTGTTTGGTGGTTGTTTGGTGAATTTTTATTTTTTTGTTGTGGTGAACTGAGTTTAGACTCAGAAATTTCTTTTCTGATTTTGCGTTGAACCGGAAGTCGGTGTAATTTATAACAGAGATTTCTTTCTTTTTTTTTTTTTTTTTTTGGGAACGGTTTGTTAGGGTTTTTGTTGTTTTGGGTCTGGCCGGTGAAGCTACATTGTGGGCCGTATGGGTTTGGTTTGACTCAGTAGGCTTTTCTTGTGTGTTTTATTTTTCTTGTTTTTCATTTGCATTCTTTTTTTTCTTTTTGCCTCTTTTTTTTTCTTTAAAAAAAAAAGGGGGCTTGAGAAATTTTTTCGAAAACAGGTATAGTGGTATTTTGAAAAAGGAGGCGACAACAATAAAAAGCAGCGGATTATTCAGTGTTCGAGCGGTTGCACACCAAGTGGGGTGTGAACGCGCTAGCGCTACCCAATTGCACTGGACGGACTGCCGATCAAGGTGAGTATTTTCTATCTCTACAGGGACCGCTGCTGCAAATAAAAATATATATAGACATTGCTTGTAAAACTCTTCTGCAGGGCATCGGCTTGCTTGTAAAAAAAAATTCTTTTTTTTTTATTTATCTCTGCAATTGACTGTTCTGTGACTGTTCTGAGACTGTTCATTCTGTGACTAAAAAAAAAATTGCATTCATCTTAGTTTTGTTTTTATTTTCTAAGGACTTCATTATATTTTGACAATTTGGTTTAGTTCTAACGGATTATTTCTCGGTGTCTAGACTACGGCAGAGTAATAACTGTTTACAAATATTACGGTGATTCGTAAATATTATATCGGTTGTTCCTCTGAAGGTACTTAAACCTTCGGCTGCATTGCTAGGGTGATTCCTGGTGCACCGATAACTCCTGTCCGTTAACTGGCTAAGAAGTCTTTTGTTGAAATAAATCAAACCGTCATTATATAATTCTAGAAATTGTAAATCGCATTAGGTTCATCTAAAAAAAAATCTTTTGTGTCTAATTCTTTTTCTCTAAAAAAAAAAAAATTCAAAATAATTCTCGTTTTGTTAAAAAAAAAAATTCGCTCAAATTTGTTTTTTCTCGTCATCCCTTATTCTTCTCGCTAGTGCATGCGTCATTGGACTCGTGATCCTTCAGACAATCGTTTAGTTCGAACAAACAATTCTTTAACCATGGCCGAAGAAAATCCCCCTCGATCTCTTATGGATAGATACTTCCCCGATCGGGTTTCTATTCCTTCTTGCATCATATTGCCCGCCCCAACGGGTAACCACTTTGAAATTCATTCGAATCACATAAATACTCTTCCAAAGTTCGGAAATTTAGAATGTGATGATCCTTATATTTTCCTGACCAAAATTGAACAAGTTTGTGCAACCATGAAATTTCAACAATTAAGTGACGATGGAATCAAACTTAGGTTAATTCCATTTGCACTTACCGATTATGCTGAGAAATGGTTGTATGGCTTGCCTTCAAATACAATTGGAACTTGGGGTGAATTTGTGAACATTTTTCTAAAGAAATTTTACCCTCTGGAAAAAACATCTAAAATTCGAAATGAAATCGTCAATTTTCGTCAATTTGGGGGTGAATCCTTTGCAAAATATTTTGAAAGATTTAAAGAGCTTCTAGTCAAATGTCCACATCACAATTTTGAAAAATGGACTCTTTGTCAAATTTTATACGATGGACTTGAAAATAACTCTCGAACCATGCTCGAATCAATGTGCCAAGGAAATTTTCTAGCCCAAGATCACAATGCCGCTTGGCAATTTCTCGAAAATTTGGCCGAAAAATCAGCTCAATGGGAAAGATCTAACGAGAAATCGATTTATTCCCGATCTAGCACTCATTCGGTAGGATCATCAGTTGCCTTAGAAGCAAAAATAGACGCGATGATATCCAAATTCGATAATGTCCTTTCATCAACTCAAATAAATCAAGCTCAAGCGTCTCAGACCTCATGTTACAAATGTAACGATCCTAACCACATAGCTGATCAATGCCCACAATCATTGGAACAACTCAACGCATTTAACAAAGCTAGGAATGACCCATTCTCCCCAACGTACAATCCAGGTTGGAGAAACCATCCTAACTTCTCTTGGACCCAAAACAATGCAAATTTGAATGCGGTTCGACCTTCTTTTCAATCATTTTCGAATAATCCTTCGAAACCTCCCTTTCAACAAACTCAATTCCAACATCCTGCGCCACCTTCTCAAAACCAAGCGCAACAATCTTTTGTTCCCCAAGACGATAAACGATTGACATCACTTGAGAAAACTCTCGAAGAATTGACTAAAGCGACAACTCAAAATCTCCAATCAAATACCAATCTTCAAAATTTATTGACTTCGCACATGCAAAACACGAGTCAATCGATCGCTAAACTTGAAATGCAAATGAGTCAGTTAGCCACTTCGGTAAGCGAATGGGAAAGAGGCACTTTCCCGAGTCAACCCATTCCAAACCCCAACCGTCAAAATCCTAACTCCAACCAAATTCACATCATTCAAGATTCAAACGTGAGTCACTTGAATGCGGTCACGACTCTTAGATCCGGCAAAAAGATTGACAACCATGTGGTCAACCCAAATGCTTTACCGGACAATCTTCCAAACCCTATCGAAAATTCAACCAACTCAGATCAAAACATTGAGCCAATTTCTGACAAGGACCATCCTCAAACTCAAGTAGCCCAACCTACTGAGTTGTCTGCTCCATTTCCTCATAGACTCCGACCTAGGAAAAAGACGGATCAGCTAGAAAAAATCCTTGAAATATTTAAGCAAGTTAAAGTGAACATTCCTCTTTTAGATATTATACAACAAGTTCCACAATACGCAAAATTTCTAAAAGATATGTGCACTCAAAAACGTCATACACATGTACCTAAGAAAGTGTTTCTAGCGGCAACTCTAAGCGAAGTCTTGTCCCAATCGATGCTAGTGAAATACAAAGATCCTGGCTACCCCACAATATCATGCACTATTGGGGACAAGAAAATCGATAGATGCCTGCTAGACTTAGGTGCTAGTGTTAACTTGCTTCCATATTCCGTCTATCGCCAATTAGGGCTAGGAGAACTGAAACCCACCAAGGTTACTCTTCAGCTTGCCGACCGTTCAATTAAGAAACCTGTGGGCGAAATCGAGGATGTTTTGATCAAAATAGGAGAATTCATCTTTCCAGTTGATTTCATTGTCCTAGAAACTCAACAGGTAAGCAATCCTGCAAACCAAATCCCTTTGATTCTAGGACGACCCTTCTTAGCAACCTCTAATGCTCTCATCAACTGTAGAAATGGGTCTATGAAACTTTCTTTTGGTAACATGACTGTCGAGCTAAACATCTTCAGAACCGAAAACTCTCCTGCCTCTTATGTGGACCAATTTTCTGAAATCCATGCTGTCCACGATAATGAACCTGAGCTCGACCATTTGAACACTGACATTGAGTCTAATTACGAAAATTTGTTTCAAGATATCTCTGAAAATGTCTCTGACTCAATTCCTGTCGAGCCGCTCATGAGTGAGCCTATTCCTCAACCAATTTCTTCGGTTGAGTCATCCCCAAAATCTGAACTCAAAGTGTTGCCCAGTCATCTTAAGTATGCTTACTTAGGAGAAAATGAAACTTTTCCAGTCATTATCGCTTCTGACCTTACTTTAGAGCAGGAACAATTGCTCCTTCCCATCCTTAAGAAAAATAAGGAGGCAATTGGTTGGTCCATGGCTGATATTAAGGGGATTAGTCCTTCGATAGTCCAACACCGAATCCACCTTATAGATGATGCCAAACCCACTCGTGATCCCCAACGTCGACTAAATCCTATCATGAAAGAAGCAGTTCGTGCTGAAATCCTTAAATGCCTTGACAATGGAATCATCTACCCGATTTCTGATAGTCAATGGGTTAGTCCGATTCATGTCGTACCTAAGAAATCAGGGATTACCGTGATCCAAAATGAAGCTAACGAGCTTATCCCGACCCGCACCCAGACCGGTTGGCGTGTTTGCATTGACTATAGGAAACTTAACGCGGCAACACGTAAGGATCATTTCCCTCTGCCATTTATCGATCAAATGTTAGAACGACTAGCTGGTCATGAGTACTACTGTTTCCTTGATGGGTACTCGGGCTATAATCAAATCCCTATCGCTCCTGAGGACCAAGAGAAAACCACTTTCACTTGTCCGTTTGGTACATTTGCGTACCGACGTATGCCTTTTGGTCTCTGTAATGCACCTGCAACCTTTCAGAGGTGCATGATTAGCATTTTTTCTGATATGATCGAGCGATTTTTGGAAGTGTTCATGGATGATTTTTCCATATTTGGTGATTCTTACTCTGAGTGTTTACATCATCTCGATCTTGTTCTTAATCGCTGTAAAGAGAAACACTTAACGCTTAATTGGGAAAAGTGTCACTTCATGGTTAAACATGGCATTGTTTTGGGACATGTCATCTCTAACAAAGGAATTGAAGTTGACAAAGCCAAAATCGAAGTTATCTCTAATCTTCCCATTCCCAAATCTGTTAAGGACATCCGATCCTTTTTAGGTCATGCTGGCTTCTATCGTCGCTTCATAAAGGATTTCAGCAAAATCACTCGACCTCTGACTAACCTTCTTGGTAAGAATGTTCCTTTCGACTTCAATTCTGAGTGCATTTCATCTTTTGAGCATCTTAAAAATGAACTTGTCTCTGCTCCTATCATTTGCTCTCCCAACTGGACGATGCCTTTTGAAATCATGTGTGACGCCTCGAACTTCGCTGTAGGCGCTGTCTTAGGACAACGAATTGATAAAATTCTTCATGTCATTTACTACGCGAGTAAAACTCTGAACGACGCTCAAATCAATTATACTACCACTGAAAAGGAACTCTTGGCAGTTGTCTTTGCTCTAGAAAAATTTAGGCCTTATCTAGTTGGCTCACACATCACTATTTATACCGATCATTCCGCACTTAGGTACCTTTTCTCTAAAAAGGATGCTAAGGCTCGTCTCATTCGTTGGATCCTTCTACTTCAAGAATTTGACCTTACCATTAAGGATAAAAAAGGATCCGACAACGTTATTGCGGACCACTTGTCTCGTCTTCCAAATGCCCCGTCTTCTTCTCTTCCAATCAACGAGAATTTCCCGGATTAACAGCTGTTTTCTCTATCCACTGATCCTTGGTTTGCTGACATTGTTAACTACTTAGTCACCAAGCAGACCCCTTCTTTTTGGTCTAAGCAGGATAAACACAAATTCTTTTCTCAAGTGAAACATTTTTATTGGGACGACCCCTATCTTTTCAAGTATTGTCCCGACCAAATCATTCGAAGATGTGTTCCTGACACTGAAATTCACAGTGTTCTCTCTTTCTGTCATGACCAAGCATGCGGTGGTCACTTCGGTCCCAAAAAGACAGCCGAAAAGGTTCTCCAATCGGGTTTCTACTGGCCCACCCTTTTCAAAGATGCATACGAATTTTGCAAAACTTGTGATCGATGTCAATTCTTAGGGAAAATTTCTAAACGGAATATGATGCCCCTAAACCCCATTCTAGAGGTCGAAATTTTTGATGTGTGGGGTATAGACTTCATGGGACCCTTCCCTAATTCTTTTGGGAACATGTACATTCTCTTGGCTGTTGACTATGTTTCTAAATGGGTCGAAGCTATTCCATGCAAAACGAACGACAATAAGGTTGTTGTGCGCTTCTTAAAAGAAAACATCTTTTCTAGGTTTGGCACACCGCGCACAATAATCAGCGACAACGGGACACATTTCTGTAATCGTTCTTTTGAAGCCCTCATGAGAAAGTATTCGATAACCCATAAGTTATCCACTCCTTACCATCCTCAAACTTGTGGGCAGGTTGAAGTATCGAATAGGCAGATTAAACAAATTCTTGAGAAAACTGTGAATCGAAATCGTAAAGATTGGTCCCAAAAGTTAACCGATGCTCTTTGGGCTTACCGCACCGCTTTCAAAACCAACTTGGGTATGTCCCCTTATCGGTTGATTTTTGGTAAACCATGCCACTTGCCAGTTGTACTAGAACATAGGGCGTTATGGGCAATAAAAACTTTGAATCTTGATTTAGAGCAAGCAGGTGAACATAGGAAGCTTCAACTTAATGAACTTGATGAAATTCGAAATGATGCCTATGAAAATGAACGAATTTACAAGGACAAAACAAAAGTTTTTCATGATAAATCGATTTTACGTAAAACTTTCATACCTGGACAAAAAGTTCTCTTGTATGACTCAAAACTTCATCTATTTCCGGGTAAGCTAAAATCTAGATGGACAGGACCTTACACTGTACGGACTGTTTTTCCGTATGGTGCGGTAGAAATTGAGAATACAACTGATGGATCATCCTTTAAGGTCAATGGTCAACGCCTTAAACCTTACTTGGAACCAATACCCAACCAAGAGGAAGAGCTCATGGTCCTCCATGAGCCACATTACATTCGGTAAGACGCACTAACCCTCTTTTGTACATATGTAAATATTCTCTTGTTTGTTTTTCCCTTTCACTAAGATATGTCTGATTAAGACTGTGAGGACACAGTCACACTCAAGTGTGGGGGGGAATTTACATTACATCAGCAATCAAATTTTATGAAGTAGGTCATTCATTGAACAAGGATTAACTTAAATTCATAAATAACACCTTGGTTCTTGTCTGATAAGTTGAATTTTTGGGTGATGGGAATGAACATTATTTATTCATTGAATTGTAATGTGTCTTTTTAAGATGCTAGCTTGAGACTGTGCAGACGTTAGTCGTGTTCTGGAGTAAGCGTGTCAACCTTTGTTATACATGTTAGAATGTGCAAGTAAAAATAATCAAAAAAAAATCAAAAAAAAAATTCATGAAATAAAAGGATTTTGCACCTACATTTGTTGGATTTTCTGAGTTTGTTTTCACGCATAATATTTTCTTTTCCACTCAAATTTTCAAAATCGTAAGTTCTAAAATCCACTTGGCCCAATTAAGGAGAAATGACTCATTGTAGTGTTCTTCTTCGATACCCCACATTATTCAAACCCAAGTTTTAGTCGATTTACATCCATGTTTCGACAAGTTTATCTTATATTGGTATACTCAAGAACCTTTTCACTGATTTATGTTTAAAGGTCAAAAACATCACTTTTTATATACCAATATTACACTACCCATTCCGTACTTGTTTTAAGGTAGGATAACCATATACAACATCTTATTTTATGTGGGTTATCTATCTTACGAAACTTTGTTTATCATTCCTTTCAGCTTTTTGTATAACATCAATCCAGACTTGTGTGTTGAATTAAGGTTATAGAAGTAGAGTAACTAGGGCACAAAACTTTCCTTTCATGAAGTGTTGGTTTAGTAGAGGAGGAATCAAATGAAATAATGTACGGTATCATTCCATTCCATCTCCATTCATCATTCATCATGCAAAAGGAAAAAAATGAATGAAAAAAAAAGGGAAAAGAAAAGAAAAAAAAAGAAGAAAAAAAAAGAAGAAAAAAATGAAATAAAGAGAGAGTCTCTCAGAATAAAATAGCCATTCATCATTCTTGACTATAAAGCATTCAGTTCCATTCCATCCACATCCATTATACCGTACTTGGAAGTGAGGATTGTAGTAGAGGAGATGAAAGGAAATAAACATGTTCATATGTGCCTTAGTATTACTTTATCTTTTGTAGCTTGAAGTTCAACTAATACACTTGCCCTCTTATCTATAACATTTTTAGAACTTACAAAATTTTCCTTCATCTATGCATAACTCACATCCAATACATTACAGTTACATTGGTGCAAAATTATTCAAAAAAAAAAAAGGTCAAATAAATGATTGGGTGTACATTGTCGATGTGTAGAACTTTGATTGACACCACGCTCTTAACCTTCAAGACAATTACAGTGTTATCAAGGAATTACGATTCAGCTTGAAAATTTTTATTCATTTTTGCACCAACAATGGGACGGACAATTTGGGACTAAACCGTTATTATTGAAGTTAAGTAAAATCCTTGGAATGTGAAAGACCTCAAATATATTGTTTGATTAATCCGCGTACATAAGACGCTTTGGATTTTGTGGGTAGTATCCGCTGAAAACCCTCACGAGACAACACTCGTCCTACTGGGGACACCCAGAGGTTTAACGGCTTGTTGCATACGCTAAATGCAATCGTGTTTCCTACGAAAGTGTGACATATCTTAGTTTAGTTTATTCGAGGACGAATAAAAAGATAAGTGTGGGGGTATTTGATATACACGTAAATGTGTATATTTTATCCGCTTATTTATCTTATTTTCCCTTTAAAATAATTGATACTTTGTATTTATAGCTGTGTTTTCAGATTGTTAACAAGAAGCATGGTTTAGAGCATTTGATGGATAAAAGCATGAAGAATTTGCTTAAAAAGAGTGAAGTTTAAAATTGCTAAAGCTTGAAGAGTCTGAAGCTTGAAGAACGGTTGCAATTATATTTCAGTTAAGAAGATTTGGCTCAATAAAGACTCAAACTGCATTCACATTAGCTCATTTGGAAGGCCTCTTACTCATGTTGCGTTCACACTAGCCTATTTGCTAGACCACTCACTCTAAAGCTGCGTTCACACTGGCTTATGTGTTATTTGGGTTATTTCTTTAGTCCCACATTATGTAATTAGCTAGCTAGCCTTTGTCATATCAGCTATAAATACATTGTATCTTAGTCTTGTAAGGAACACATTAGGTTTTATTCTGTAATTCTCTTCTTGGAATAAAATCATTCTCTCCCTTTCTTTTTACTTTTTGTTTATTTTATTTTATGTTCATGTTATTTATTTTCTTTTTCTCTTCTTCTTTAGCTATGTCTAGCTAATCCCCTTTGATTAGGGGGTGATGACGCTGATAGTATGATTCAATATGAATCACATAGCCAAAAGATGAGGACTGTATACATGTAGATCTGGATCTGAATTAAGGGTTAGATCTGAACCTTCATATTTTGTGTCGTTTAAGAGCTATGCTCCTTCACAGGATATATTCATGTTCGATCTAACGTTTATCAGATCTAGATCTAATTTTAGGGTTTTAGAAATTAATTAGTGAATCTGTCCTGATAGTCTATGGTTGTAGAGTTGAGCTCCTGCATAGGCTATGCTTGTCGTTATTTACATATTTGTTTCTAAAAACCTATTATCGTTGATTCATGTTTGTGACAGAAACATGTATTAGATCTGGTTAATCTTTTGGCTATTGATGATTATGAATCCGATCTATGTCATTATCCCCTAATTGCTTTCACTTATTGTTAAAACTCTCTTTTTATTTAATTTCTGCTATTTTCTTTTTTTTAACCAATCAAAAGTTAGGGATAACTTGATTGGATTTATAAATAAAATATTTTTGGTCCCAGAGTTCGACACCCTCTACAACAATCCTTGTTGTTTAGGAAAACCGAAAGGATTTTACAGTTGTTTACAACTGCATAATTTGTTCGAAAACATTAACATATTAAATTGGCTAAGTGTATTAACTTTACTTATCCCCAACCTCTAGTCTAGTTAACATGTTAAATTAGCTAAGTGTACTAACTTTACTTAACCCCCACTTTCTAGTCTGGTTAACATATTAAATTGGCTAAGTGTTTTTCTTAGTTACTTAACCCCTACAAATCTTGTCTTTTTACCATGTTAAGTTGGTTAAGTGTTCTAGTTAACTTAACCCTATCGTTCTAACTTAACTGTGTTAAGTTGGTTAAGTGTTCATATGGACTTAACCCTCCCATTCTAGCTTAACTTTAATTGTCTTATTAAAGCACCAGCCACTCACATTTCACAGGTATTGTTGTGGCTGCCGGTATGCCGGTTGGTTCCGGGCAGTCTTACGCCACAACTCAGTCTAACCTCGGGCCTTTATCGGGCTCAATGCCTTAACCTCCCACATTGGATAGGTATTGTTGTGATCACTGGACAGCCGGGCGGGTCCGGGTAGGTTTACATCACAACTCAATCCAACCTCGGGTTAAGCATGTTCGTATTGTCTAAATTTACTTTTCTCATTTAGGATAAATTCTATAAGTAAATTTTCCCTAATTTACTTATTCCATTATTACTCTTTTAATGTACATTGTCAACATTAATTATTATGGCCCATTTTCCCTATATATCATATTTATAGTTTTTGATATGTAAATTATACCAAATTAAGTGTCACTAACCATGATTATTCTAAACATGAAAATTACTCACAATTATGACTAAATTCAAAATTTGTGCTAATATACTTATTATGCCAAATTAACTTTAATTGACCCAATTCTGATTTAACACCCTAATTTACAGTTTATGGCAAGACTAGAATTATTATTCTAGTTTACCATTTACGCCTAAAACTTAGCTTACTTGCCAATACTAAATTTAATATGTCAAATTACATATTCCATAATTCATGTCAAATTTTCAAATTTGCGTTCTAATAAACATGCCATAATACATGTTCTAAATTATGTCAATCATAATTATGTTAATGTTCCACATTATGCCAATTTCCAAGTTTACAACCATGTTTAAGTCAAATTTATGATTTTCCCAAATCGTATTCCCATCGTTCATGTAATCTTGATTTCATCCTAGATTATAGATAAATCTAGATTCGTGGATAAAAAGGGAATGAACCAAAATGCCATGAAAATATAGACATAATGACTGGCAGAAGATGATAATTCACTAATCACAGATCTAACAAATTACACTGAATAAATTGATTAAAGCATCGAAGGCCTATAGATCTGATAATATTATGACATAAAAAGGGTTGAACAAATAACATAGGTTCAAGTATATGGGTAGATCTAACTTAATAGATAAATTCCCATAATCAAGATCCAAGGATAATTAAGTATAAACTGAATAGATAATCAAGTTTAGATCAAATCTCACAGTCATAATCCTAGGCAATAATATCATGTTCATGAATCATAGGTAATTATCCACTATTGTCCTTGTCATAGTTATAGGCATTGGTTTATGCTCCTAGTCAAAGGCTTATGTTCATAGTCAAAGGCTTATGTTCATAGTCAAAGGCTTATGGTTTCAAAGGCCACAGTTCTATAGTCATAATCATAAGCATTGGCAATTTAGTCACAATGTGTTCTAGGCCATAATCAAGAATCAGATCCAAAGTCATAAACAAGCACAGATTCAATGAAATGATAAGGCATATTTCTTATATTCTTTTAATTTCATGTCACAAATAGAAAAGGCGTTCAAATCTAAAAAGTAACCGACTTACATTGACTGGATCTAGAAAAGAATAGAAAGACAGCGTTGCTTGAAGCCGTTGAATCTTTACTTGAATCCTAACTTGTTTTGAATCTTCTCTTGAAAGACTTGAGCAGGATATCCTCGTCTTGATTTATATTTTATTTTAATTTATTTATTTAGATTTAGAGGAAGAATAAGAAGCCATGTCCATCAAGAATTTGTGCAGCATAAGGTTAGAGAAGAATGGTGCAAAGAGAAGGAGACTAGGGGGCTGTTTATATAGGATTGCAAGTTAATTTGAGCCATCGATGAAGCCAAGGTTAATCAAAGCCATCCGTTCTAAAGAGAAGCCAATTATGTTCACAATTACTTTCTTAATGTACATTATAAACATTTATTATTAAATTTGTATGCACATTAGATACATCGCCCCTTTACACATTTATTATTAAATTAGTAACTTTAGTGTTAACAGAAATACGGGGTGTTACATTCTCCCCTCCTAAAAGGATTTCGACCCCGAAATCTTCAAGTCAAGAAGAATGTAAATCCTACCATCCAATCATCCATCTACTCAACCATCAAACACATGCATCCATTGTCCTTAAAGACTTCTAATGTGTGTATGTTCATATGCATAGTGTGTGTACATGTCTTTGTCTAATGCAAAATCAGGCGGTCTACTGATTCAGTTGACCTCAGTAATGCAAATCATGTCAGTGTCATGCGTCCAATATGTATGCAAATCCTAATGATACATATTATTTCTATATGAGTGCACAATCATTCACTCAAATGCGACATCCATATGATAACACATTAAGTTCAATTCATAAACAAATACATATATGTAAATGAAATATGAAGGCGTCTGAGCTGATCTAGTGCCTAATACGTGTGTATATGCATTCACGAGCAACCACTAGCAAACATTCGCTACCATCAACCATAACATGTTTCAAATACATGTTTACATCCAAAAGGGTTTATACCTAAGGATCGGTGATACGTCCTAGAGGATATACCTTAAAAGCTAGAAATTAGTATGCATAGAATTCCTAAAAAAAGGAATCAAGGATGTACCCTTAAGAAAAAGGGTATGAGGCGCGTATGCCTTACCTTCAATCTCCCGTATAACGTCTTCTTCAGCTTTACTCAACTGTACCTTAACAGATTCAACTTCACGATTGCGAAGTTTCTTGACCTCCATTTCCAAAATAAACAAATGTCAACCATGATACTGAGTGTATATACTAGGATGATCAAAGATCTCTCCTCTTATATTATCCATCATGCCATAACTATGAGGGTCAAAAGGTCACTACGTACTTTTTACCTCTCTTAAGGTTAGTCCTTCTCCATATAGAGCGCCTGCCACAACTATTCATCTCTCAAGCAAACCATCCTAGTCGAACTCGACATCCCTCAAGTACAAGCCCCAAAGGCCTAAACCAATATCAGACAAGCACCCGAGGAATGTCTCCTCCGAATTTGGACGATCTATGTGAGATGATCTAAGCAAAAACAACCAAACACTTGAGCACTAGTTGGGATCTTTTACTATACAAGTACTAAGGTGCAGAGACTCAACTATGGAAGCAAATATGAACAAATGCGAAGTGCTAAAACCAAAAGAAAGAGTACAAACAGAAAAGATAGACTCTTCCAACAGAACTTTACTACCTTTCTCCTAGGTACGCTTAGTGGTGAAAGCATGTACTTGCCCTTCTGAAAATCTTGTCCTTTGTTCTTAATTATATGCCCTATTCTGCCATAGTAAAGATACTTCCTCTTGTCTTAGTTTTTATAATCCCTTCCTCCTTCGTGAGCCAAGTCTACATACATGAATTCCTCATCCTTGGGTTGTGCTCCTTAGCCAAACTCCTCATCCTCTTTCGTGTGTAATCATGTTGACAAATCTCTCGAAAGCTTCCTCCATCGTACAGAAAACCCTACTAAGCTTGAAAGAAAACTAGCCACAGGTGAAACTACTACGGTTATAGATGGAAGTCGGGCACTAATTCGCCCTTCGATGAGGTTACCTCCCAAAAAGCCAGGAGCCCCAGAGACTCAAGAAAGAAGGGGACAAGAATTCAAACAGAGAATCAGAAGATAGTGCGTATGGCTTTTGGGGAATATGCCTTTAAAACGAAACCTTTCTTTTGAAAATGCTTCTTTTAAAGATATTTGAAAATAATAATTTTTTTCAAATCTTTTATCTGATCTGGTAACCTTCAGCTCTGATACCATGTGTAACACCCCACATCCTTTAGTGTCACTCACAAAGGGAATGCACTAAGTTCTGTGGAGCATTTAGGGTAAAAGATGCAGATAAATTACAAGACAGACAAAATTAAAACAACGGAAAATAAAACTTTACTTTATTGATAAAATAGTTTGTACAACAATTGTTTTCCAATATCAGAGTATCATCTGTCTTACAAAATAAAGAAGCATAAAATAACATTTATATTCCCCAGTGTAGCATAAGCCAGCCATAGCAGCAGAAAAAGAGAGTCCAAAGCACTTTGTCAAAGAATCTTCAAGCTTAGGAAGAGTGACAGTCCAATCTAACCTGAGCTATGCTATTCCCTCCTTAACTACCTGGGGGGGGGAGGGAAACGGAAGAAAAGAAGACGAAAGAAAACTGGGTCAGACATAAAGTCTGGTAAGTTCAGTTACTTCTAGCATGTGAACAAGGAAAAACAAAATGACATGAATTAACTGAATATAAGACAATACCATGATGATAGGGCCAACAAGATAGGATAAGATTAACACAAGATATGCTAAGACAAGATAAACTGGATATGCTTTAATACTTTCTCCGCTTCGCTATTAACCTGTTATTATGGTTTCTATGTCTCTACACCACCTATCTAGTGTCCCAACTAGTAATCTGTCTAAAATGAAAACGCGATCCCAATCCCAGTAATTGTGGTTGCCTTTAGGCGTACATTTATTATTTATTACCTAGATCAAATCTAGGGTTTTCATATCGAGCGCTTCCTAAATTCAACTAGGGTTTATGCGACTTATCTAATACTTCTCGGATTCAGGATTTATGCCACCTAGGTCCAACTAGGGATTATGCTACCTGTCGAACAATGCCCCTAGTCTAGGACGCACTACCTAGAGTGGTATATGTTCCTAGACTTTCCCCACGTATGTGTCGCGAATCGTTTATCGCTGTCTAGATGCACATGTCATGAAATGTGCGACCCGAGTCCCGTGGCAGGGCTATTCAAGAAACACGGAACACGGTCGGGAACTTTCAGATATCTGCCAATGCAGATGCTAAGGTCTGTTTTTTCCAATGGCTATGGTCCCACCTGACCCCTCCCTCAACTAATGAAAGGCCACCCTTGAAAAATTGAGAACTATATGTAGGCCCCCTATGCCCCCACTGTCTTATGGCCATCCTCACCCATAACTAGATAGCAAGTGTATGGTATTTTGGAGTTCTCCGCCTTTCCGCTTTACGTATCTCAACTGACTCAAGATGGTAGGTAGACGACGAGTTGCTATCACAGGGCTACTGGTCTCGCCGAATCACGCTGGTCCATCCTAGTCTTTAGGTTGCCTTATATTGCAACCAAGGCATACCCTTGGTTCTTCTAACGTAGACCTTAACCTCTGTGAGCCCAGGAGGATCATCTGCAGCCTCACAGAGGGATACCAAGAATACCCTCACGTCCTCTCGAAGCCTCGGGCTTCGTAACCCAATTCGTTGGAGCCTTTTTTAAGATTAGATGGACGTTCGCTCCTCCTCGTGTTATACTAAGAATTACTATTTAGTTTCCCTAACTAAGGTTTACCACTTAGTTTCCTGAATTGTCGTTTTCTTAACTAAGGTTTACTGCTTAGTTTCCTGAATTGTCGTTTTCTTAACTATGGTTTACTACTTAGCCCCTTTCAACTAAGGTTTACTACTTAGTTCTCTTTCTCGTCAAGTTGGATTGGTTAAGTGTCATTAGTCGATACAAGTTAACTTAACCCATTCATTTGTCATGTTAAACTGGTTAAGTGTTATCAGTAATTCACGTTGACTTAACCTTACCAGCATCAAGTTATATTGGTTAAGTATTTACTTAACTCTACCCATTCATCTTGTATTGGTTAAGTGTTCCTTTTTAACTTAACCTTGCCTATCTGTTTTAACTAACATGTTATAACGGTTAAGTGTTCCCTTAGTTAACTTAACCCTAACATTGGTTTGATTAACATGTTCTAATGGTTAAGTATTGTCCCTTCATGTTTTTAACTTAACCCTATTCATTTTTCACACTCTGATGGTTAAGTGTTCAAGCTTACTTAACCCTACGGTCTAGTCCAGCTAACATATTATATTGGCTAAGTGTATTAAATTTACTTAACCCCAACCTCTAGTCCAGTTAGCATGTTAAATTGGCTAAGTGTATTAACTTTACTTATCTCTAGTCTAGTTAACATGTTAAATTGACTAAGTGTATTAACTTTACTTATCCCCAACCTCTAGTCTAGTTAACATGTTAAATTGGCTAAGTGTATTGAATTTACTTAACCCCCACTTTCTAGTCTGGTTAACAAATTAAATTGGCTAAGTGTATTAACTTTACTTTTCCCCAACCTCTAGTCTAGTTAACATGTTAAATTGGCTAAGTGTATTAACTTTACTTAACCCCCACTTTCTAGTCTGGTTAACATATTAAATTGGCTAAGTGTTTTTCTTAGTTACTTAACCCCTACAAATCTTGTCTTGTTACCATGTTAAGTTGATTAAGTGTTCTAGTTAACTTAATCCTATCGTTCTAACTTAACTGTGTTAAGTTGGTTAAGTGTTCTTATGGACTTAACCCTCCCATTCTAGCTTAACTTTAATTGTCTTATTAAAGCACCAGTCACTCAAAATAGACAGGTATTGTTGTGGCTGCCGGTATGTCGGTTGGTTCCGGGCAGTCTTACGCCACAACTCAGTCTAACCTCGGGCCTTTATCGGGCTCAATGCCTTAACCTACCACATTGGATAGGTATTGTTGTGATCACTGGACAGCCGGGCGGGTCAGGGCAGGTTTACATCACAACTCAATCCAACCTCGGGTTAAACATGTTCGTATTGTCTAAATTTACTTTTCTCATTTAGGATAAATTCTATGAGTAAATTTTCCCTAATTTACTTATTCCATTGTTACTCTTTTAATGTACATTGTCAACATTTATTATTATAGCCCATTTTTCCTATATATCATATTTATAGTTTTTGGTATGTAAATTATACCAAATTAAGTGTCAATAACCATGATTATTCTAAACATGACAATTACTCACAATTATGACTAAATTCAAAATTTGTGCTAATATACTTATTATGCCAAATTAACTTTAATTGACCCAATTCTAATTTAACACCCTAATTTATAGTTTATGGCAAGACTAGAATTATTATTCTAGTTTACTGTTTACGCCTAAAACTTAGCTTACTTGCCAATACTAAATTTAATATGTCAAATTACATATTCCATAATTCATGTCAAATTTTCAAATTTGCGTTCTAATAAACATGCCATAATACATGTTCTAAATTATGTCAGTCATAATTATGTTAATGTTCCACATTATGCCAATTCCCAAGTTTACAACCATGTTTAAGTCAAATTTATGATTTGCCCAAATCGTATTCCCATCGTTCGTGTAATCGTGATTTCATCCTAGATTATAGATAAATCTAGATTCGTGGATAAAAAGGGAATGAACCAAAATGCCATGAAAAGATAGACATAATGACTGGCAGAAGATGATAATTCACTAATCACAGATCTAACAAATTAGACTAAATAAATTGATTAAAGCATTGAAGGCGTATAGATCTGATAATATTATGACATAAAAAGGGATGAACAAATAACATAGGTTCAAGTATATGGGTAGATCTAACTTAATAGATAAATTCCCATAATCAAGATCCAAGGATAATTAAGAATAAACTGAATAGATAATCAAGTTTAGATCCAATCTCACAGTCATAATCCTAGGCAATAATATCATGTTCATGAATCATAGGTAATTATCCACTATAGTCCTTGTCATAGTTATAGGCATTGGTTTGTGCTCCTAGTCAAAGGCTTATGTTCATAGTCAAAAGGCTTATGTTCATAGTCAAAGGCTTATGGTTTCAAAGGCCACAGTTCCATAGTCATAATCTTAAGCATTGGCAATTTAGTCTCAATGTGTTCTAGGCCATAATCAAGAATCAGATCCAAAGTCATAAACAAGCACAGATTCAATGAAATGATAAGGCATATTTCTTATATTCTTTTAATTTCATGTCACAAATAGAAAGGGCGTTCAAATCTAAAAAGTAACCGACTTACATTGATTGGATCTAGAAAAGAATAGAAAGATAGCGTTGCTTGAAGCCGTTGAATCTTTACTTGAATCCTAACTTGTTTTGAATCTTCTCTTGAAAGACTTGAGCAGGATATCCTCGTCTTGATTTATATTTTATTTTAATTTATTTATTTAGATTTAGAGGAAGAAGAAGAAGCCATGTCCATCAAGAATTTGTGCAGCATAAGGTTAGAGAAGAATGGTGCAAAGAGAAGGAGACTAGGGGGCTGTTTATATAGGATTGCAAGTTAATTTGAGCCATCGATGAAGCCAAGGTTAACCAAAGCCATCCGTTCTAAAGAGAAGCCAATTATGTTCACAATTACTTTCTTAATGTACATTATTAACATTTATTATTAAATTTGTATGCACATTAGACACATCCCCCCTTTACACATTTATTATTAAATTAGTAACTTTAGTGTTAACAGATTATTATAGCTTTCTTATGTTTTGACATGCATAAGTTAATATGCTAAGTTTTGGGTTGAAATTGTGGTTATATGTTAAACCTCCATGCCAGACCTTTGTCAAGTTTACATGACAATTAGACCCAACTTAGTCACAAGTTCACCTTTACCCATTTAATTAAAGTTAAATGATACCTCTATGCCAAGTTACACATGACAAGTTGAAATTTATGTTATTTTATGTTTATTTCATGTCCCTTGTTTATTACCCCTTTCTTGTTTATGGATTGGGCTAATTTACTAGCCCAACATTTTATGTGATTCATGTGTACGTTCCACGGGGGTAGCGACGGGAAGAAATGAAAATTCATGGCATAGATTTGCTCATAAAATGGTATATTTGATATACCATTTATGATGAGCATAATCAAAGAATAATTATGGCATGATTAAATTAAATTAAATTTACATAAAGAAATTAGACATATATAAAAAAATGTGAATTTAGAAAAAGACGAATATGCCTAACCCGAGGTTAGACTGAGTTGTGGTGTAAATCTGCCCGGAACCGACTGGCATATCCAGTGACCATAACAAGACCTGCCCAATGTGGGTGGTTAGTGCATCAAGCCAAATAGAACCCGAGGTTAGACTGAGTTGTGGTGTAAATCTGCCCGGAACTGACCGACACATCCTGTGACCACAACAATACCTGTCTAATATGAGTGGTTGGTGCTTTAATAAATTAAAGCTAAGTCAAGATTGGTAGGGTTAAGTCAATTAGGGAAACACTAAACCGATTCCACATGTTAACTAAATGAATGGGTAGGGTTAGGTAAACTTGGACACTTAACCAAATAAACATGTTGATTAGAAAACCCTAGTAGCGGGGACCCATTTCAACAGTAACCCACGTAGATGTATCATGGTACCCTGGAACTAGGCAGGGTGGGGCCCGATTACAGGGCTGATTATAAGCGGTCAAAACGTCGGCGGTTGGTGGGCCAGTGTAGGTTACGACGGAGTATGGGCTTGCACGTACTCCAGAGTGGAAAAATCAGGCACTGGGCATCAGTAGTATACACTGTGCATCTTGAATCGTGTCTGGTTGCCACCAGAGGTACCGATACACCCCATGGTGGGACCAGCACAGGTATCTACAGTCAAGCGGGACCGAATGACACGGGATATGAATGCATGCGAGTAGGAGCCGATCATTAAGGGGATCGTTTGTTATAAACACGTAGGGCTGGTTGAACCAATGGTTAAGTAGGTGCGGAGACTATATTAATGGGTGCGATCACATGTTCCTCTTATCTTATATTAGGGTATTATCCTATGTTCTGTTATTACAGTCATGATCCCTTTCCTTGTTTAAATACTAGTAATCACCCAAATTACCAGACTTATTTTCTGACCCGTTTTCCTTCGTCCTCTTTTCTTCCGTTCCCCCCCAAAGGTCCACAGGGAGGGAATACTGCAGCTTAGTCAGACTTTTTGCAAGCTTCAAGAAAGTAGATGTATGATTTGGACTCTCTCTCACATTGACTATGGCTCTTGGGCATTATCCTTGGGGATTTATGCAGTTTTATTTATGGTTTATGCTTCTTTATTAAATAATCAAGACAGAAATTATGTTGTAATGTTTTGGAAGTTATTTTGAGACAATTTGATGTATTGCTTTTGTATTGAACCATGTATGAAATAAATAATTTAATTTCGCTGCTTATATTTATCTGTCTTGTAAAGTTTTATGTGTCTTGTACCTATAACCCTCCACCAAAGTTAAGGAATTCCATTTTTGAGTGACCTTAATGGAGGTGGGGTGTTTCAATAAAATTGATGTGCAAAAATTATTTGTCCAAAATTAGTTTACACATAAGATAAATATTCTTCCCTTATGTAAATGTGTAAACGACGACTTGGAGTATTTTTGGGTTTCAGATTAAAACATGTAAAAATATCCTAATATGACATTATTTAATTAAACAAGGAATAAGTATGTGAGTAAAAATCTACATCTTTACATATACATCAATGAGCTTGAACATAGTTGAATTTTATTTGAAATAAGACAGATGACTTTGGACATGGAACAAACAATTTTGAATTTTAAATGTGCAAAAATATCCAATATTGGACTTAGCATGCCTCTCATTTAAACAATATGATTTAATCGTATTTGTGAACTTGAACTTGCAATACCATTTTCAAGAACTAGTTCAAATAGAGACAACTTGACTTGAAATTGGAATTGAACTGCAAAATTGAGCTTACTACTAGAACTGTTGGAATATGCATATCCTTCACAGCTTTGGCAAAGTCTAGATTATTAGGCAAAACAAGATAACCTTTAAGTTTACTATCTATGCAATGGATTTTTCATGTTTTGTTTTACCATCCAATGATCCTGAAACATAAAGCTTCACATGCCTTTTCAGGCAAAAAATTCATTGTAGAATTTTTCCCATCAGCAACGGGTAAGTTCTCAATGGAGAAAAGATATGGCATGCATAACTTATTTGGTGTAAGGGGCTACCTACAAAATGGCCCTTTTGCAAAGTTGAGACTCATTGGACATCATTCACTTAGATATTGCATCATATTAGCCCCCAATCAATGTTTCTAATCTAATTGATCAACCCACACTAGTTTTTTTTTTTTTTTGAATATTTTACTTATCAAGTGATCATGTAGGAATTAAAAGCACCTGACTGCCTGTAACAACCTGCAAGGAATGGGCCAAAATTTCGACCTAGAAAAAGTCCATCGAAACTTAGAGCCATTCTAAAAGGGTCGTTGGTTCCTGTAAGGATTAGATTTGCACAGATAACATTAACATATACTTCGAATGGAAATCTCATACAGCGGAAAGAGAAAATATAATAACAAAATAAGATGTACCATTTATTTCAAAATCACAGAAATACATACTTGTAGTTACATTTATTCAACAGGCACATCAAATAGTTCAATCTCATAAGATTCCAAAAGAATCAAAGCAATAACTGCTAATAATATCATAATAACTTCATCTTCCTCCTCGGCTTCCGTCATGACTTCATATATGGCTTTACCCAATCCACTGACCTATTTGGATGTTAAGAAGGGGAGTCAAAACATAAAGTTCCGTGTGACTGAAATATAGTGTTACTTAATGTCCATACTCTATATTTTTAGCATATGTCAAGGTATGTCTACCGTAGCACACAAGAGTTCACACAAAAATAATTATCTAACCAATGGGGTGGATATCCAAGTCAATCACTCATTAGTGTTTTTAGGGTAAAGACCCAGCGTGGTGGCATTCTCGGTCACTTATGGCCCTATTAAAGATGGATTCTTACAATCTATTATAACCCTGAGGCGGACCCCTAGCCCTTTAAGAACCCCATCCTAGTACTTTAACGTTCTTAAGTCTATTCTCTCATTTGTAATATGAGAAGTAGTATTATGAACGTTACTACTAAACTGATATTACCTGGTAGGACACCTATATTGCTTAAGACTCCCCTTAGACATATAAAATGAGACTTCACGTATACAATTGGGAGTAATATCAGTTAAGTAGTGACGTACGCAAAACTACTTGTCATATTACAATTGGGAGTATAGACTTAAGAACGTTAACAAATTAGGACGGGGTCTTAAAAGCCTAGGGGTTCACCTCAGGGTTATAAGAGATCATAAGAGTCCACCTTTAATAGGGCCGTAAGTGAACAAGAATGCCCACCTCGTTGGATCTTTACCCTAAAAACACTAAAGGCGATTGATTTGATATCCACCCCATTGGTTAGATAATTTGTGTTTATTTGAATACCGTGTGATGCGTAGACGTATCTTAACATATGCTAAAAAATATAGTGTATGGACATTAAGTAACACCATATTTCATTCACACAGAACTTTATGTTCTGACCCCTCTCCTTAACATATCCAACAGGTTAATTGATGGGGTAAAAGACATGGACGAAGTTATGACTGGAGCTGAAGAAGAAGAAGTTGTTATGCTATTATTAGTAGTTATTACCTTACTTCTTTTGGAAATTTGTGAGAACGAATTATTTGATGTACATGTTAAACAGATGTAATCTTTGACTGTTGTATTTCTGTGTTTTTTTAACAAGTGGTACATCTTATTTCAGTATTATATTTTCTCTTTCCGTTGTGTGAGATTTTCATTCGAAGTATATGTGTATATATATTCTATGCAAATGTAATCCTTACAGGAACCAATGACCCATTTAGAATGGCCCTAAGTTCCGATGGGCCTTTTCTGGATCGAAATTTAGGCCGCTCCGAGAGGGTTGTTACATTTAGTCTTAGAGCATAGGTTACTCGATTATAAGGGAATTATATGCATGAGAGGCGTATTTGTAATTTGAAAAAAAAGATTTTTCAAAATATATATATGTATATAATATATATTTACCTCAATAAGTATACGCATTTATACTATGGATCTTTATCATCTTCTTCCTTTTTCAGCTTAATTACTATCTAAGGAGTATCCACTAAAGGATTCTTCCTTTTCTTTTCAAAGAGTGGAATGACTAAAAATCCTACTGAGCAGGGTAACCAGGCAAGGCCTAGATACTTGCCAGAATGGTTCCAACTGTACCTCCGTACCGTGGAACAGGTCCCTGTCACTAATCCTACCCTAGCGGCTCCTGCAACTCCTGTAGCTGAGGTAGCCTTTGACTTTTCCTGCTACTTTAAGACCTCTACGAATCGTAGAGGGAAATCGTTTTCTAGAAAGGATGGCTTTGCTAATGCTCAATCTAGGATTGTGGACTATGAAAGAATTTTTGAAGCTACAGGCTGGCCCGATGAAGTTAAAAGGAGGATAACAGCCTGGCACATGAAGGATGAAGCCCTTGAATGGTGGAATTTAATATCTAAAGAGAACGAGGGTCAGATTTTTTACATGGGCTGAACTCAAAACCCGTTTCGAAGCAAAGTTTTTAGCTAGGGAAGAAATGACTATCCAGTTGGAGAAATTCATCTACCTTAAGCAAGGAACTTGAGCCATCAAGAATACAT
The DNA here is from genome assembly GCA_030737875.1 of Allium sativum. NCBI lineage: Eukaryota > Viridiplantae > Streptophyta > Magnoliopsida > Asparagales > Amaryllidaceae > Allium > Allium sativum. The sequence goes on from CM060916.1 coordinate 837,782,138, forward strand.
ATCCAAATTTACCTAATTATGTAAGCTTGGAAGGGCATTGGTAGACATCCCCTTGAACAAAGCCCTGATATTTGTTAAAGGACTGAACTCTCCATTGAAAGAAACCTTAATAGCCCAAGTAACGTTTGGGGAAACTTTTGAAACCCTAGTTGAGACAACTGTCCTATGCATGGCTGAAGGCGCCAAGGAGGACAAAGAAGGTGAGAAAGGAGAAAGCTCTAACAAGAATAAGAAAAAGGAATGGTGGAAAAACACGAAGAAAAGGAGAAATTCAAGAAGGAAGCAAAGACTTGTACGAGGTGCAACCGCAAGAGTCATGAGGCCAAGGATTGTAGACCTCGTTGGCAAAAAAGGAGTTCAAAGGAAAATGTTACCATTGCAACGAAGGAGGATCCATGTCCAAGGATAGCCCAAAGCCCAAAGTTGTCAAGAGTGGTCAGAACTATGCAGTAGAAGCAGCACACATTCAAAGCCACCCCCCCAAGAGACCAATGGAGACCCGCACTTGTAGGTATGACCTCTATTTTAGGAAATTCCATACACATCTTGTTCGATTCTGGAGCAACCCATTCTTTTATCTCCAAGCGGTTAGTAAATCTGTTGAACCTTCACATATCTATCTCGGATAGTCCGATAGAGGTAGCTAATCCTATCGAAGGGTCTAAATATCTTGAGCTGTTTTGCAAAGACGAAGTATTGGAGGTTAGCAATGTCGAGTTCCTTTGCGAAGCATATGCGTTGGATTTTATGAGTATGATCTTAACCTAGGTATGGAATGGCTATCATTTTATGAGACCGTCCTAGATTTCGATAAGAGGATAGTTCATCTTAGGAGCCGGGGAGGACGTAGCCTAAGTATTCTTTGCAATGTTCGGAACAAGGATAAAGCCTTATTATATTCCTTATCTCCTAGTTTTGAAGGACCATCTTCGGTTCCCATAGTTTGTGAATTCTTGGATATCTTTGAGGAAGTCATGGGACTTGCACCCCACAGAGAAATCTCTTTTCGTATTGACCTAGAGAAGGATGCTAGGCCTGTAGCACTACCCTGAGGCATATGGCGCCTAAGGAAAGAAAGGAGTTAGATAAATAGATTTCAGAATTGTTACAAAAAGGTTTCATTCGATGAAGTACCGCAAAATGGGGTGCACCTTTTGTATTTTCCACCAAAGCAGACGGATCTTTAAGACTTTGTGTGGACAATAGGGAACTCGATAAATTGACCTAGAAGAATAGGTACCCTTTACCTAGAATCGATGACCTTTTTGACCACTTGGGAGGAGCCCGAGTGTTTTCCCAACTAGAGCTTGCTACTAGATTTCACCAGTTAAGAATTTCGGAGGACAGCAAGGACAACACTATGTTTAGGATGCCAGATGGATTATTCCAATGGGAAGTTATGTCCTTCATACTAACGAATGCACCCTCCTTCTTTGTTAACCTAATGAGTAGAGCGTTTAAGGGAATTCTAAATAAAATTATGGTAGTCTTCGTAGATAATATCCTTATATTTTCAGAAGATCATGATAAGTGTTAGGTATATTAAGAAAGAACCAAATTAAAGCAAAATTTTCGAAGCGCCATTTTTGGAAGAAAGAAGTAAGATTTCTAGGACATATTGTGTCAAGTGAAGGCTTGGTCGTAGACCCCGCAAAGATCGAGGCAATCAAGAAATCGAGGATACCTCGAAATGCTATGGAAGTAAGAAGCTTCCTTGGTTTGGCTGGATATTATAGGAAAATCATTAAAGATTTCGCAATGATTTATACTCATTAACAGAATTAACGAAGAAGAATTTGGTGTTTTCTTGGAGTGATAAATGTGATACAGCCTTTAAAGAAATTAAAGGGAGTATTTAATAGCATGCCAATTCTAATTATACTCGATGGTTCAAAATTGTTTACATTTTACACCGATGCTTGTGAGATCAGTTTAGGAGCGGTCCTTATGCAAGAAGGAAGAGTAGTTGCTTATGCTAGTAGACAACCCAAGGATCCGGAGAAAAGATACTCAGTTCTTGACCTTGAGTTAGCCGTAATAGTGTAAATCCCTATATATTTATTTTCTGAACGTGGCCTAAACTTGAGACAACAACGGTGGATGGAATATATTGCTTCATTTGATTTCACGATTCAGTATACCCTAGGAAAAGGAAATGTTGTGGTGGAAGCTTTAAGTAGGAAACAACGACATTCACTACACCATATATTCTAATTAGGTTGTGCTTTTAGCCATGTCTAACGCATGTAGGTATGGCAAAAAGCCATATCAAAAAATGGCTTGTTAAAATTTTAGATTCGGCTTAAAACTGTATCCTAATGTAATAACATACAGCTATTGGTCATATCTAAAGTGTAAGTAGATACGTCTATAAACCGTATCTTATGTATGTTTGTGTGTATATATATATATATAAGCAGAAACTACATCACATATTATTTATAAAACAAAGCATATATAACACAGGATACACTAATTGTAGTTGTAAACGAAAAAATTGTATGAAATATTTCATTACATTACAATATATAATGATACATGCTATTTGATTACATTACAATAAATAAGATACACGATGCTTTATTACATTAAAGAAGATACACATTACAATAAGCTAGGATAAATACCCGAACCGGCGTCGTGAGCTAAAGTGCAGCCACCTGTTGAATCAATGCTTCCTTCAAGATGAACATCCTCCAAAACAGACAAAAGATCATAAACTAGCCAAGCAACATTGCATTCTATCCAAGACATGAAGGAACCCTTCAGGAAGATCAACACACTCAAATCTCTCAAAGAACTACTTAGATCTAAGAAAACTTCAAGAGGCCTAGTAATAAGTTAGCTTGGATAGCATATAGCATGTACACTACAAGGACCTGTAAAAAAGTGCTAACCGCATAGTTTAGGATAGGATATGTCTACATTATTATTTTCATTAGTAGCTGAATATTGCAAGTCTATAACATTTTTACTTGTTCAGTCGAGACTGAGTCTCGATTAAAGACAGTTGTTATAGCCTAATTAAAGAGCAATATAGAGGATATGTCCACATTATTATAATTCTCCTTGTCACCTGGCTGCAATGTAGATATAACATTGCTATAACCTTTCCCTTTCTATTCTATCACCCGTATCTAATGTAGTGTATCCAAGATGAGGGGATGGAAAAAAGCGAGATATTACCTGAAGTTTGGATTAACACACTCAAATCCATGCTTATTAGCTTCATCCAAATGACAAAGGTTGCTGCACACACATGTTATAATAGTCAGCTTCTATTTGTGCCATGGGTTGACTAACAAAAATGACTGGTTACATGAGCACAAAGCAACTTGGTTCAAGGCAGCAAGTCATAAATGTAAAAGAAGTTTTACGCCTTTACTAACACGCAGTGTGACACACATGACACACCAAACAAATTGACTAAATCTCAGCCTATAAATGCCATTCTATTTTCATTCATGCATCCATCACCGGAATTTCGACTCAATCACATAAATTTCCTAATATCAATTACCAGATACATGCAGCTCATTCAACAGAACTAGTATGCTTTATTTCTCAAATCAAATCATATACATGCACTTCAGATCAGTTATAAGGATCAGTGTACATAGTGCAATAATATACACAAATGTGCAAGGCAGCACAAGTGAAAGTGTCTGAATTCAAGGTAGACAAATACAACACAAGTAAATGATAGAAAATACACTGCCGCACTATAATGCTGGGGATAATACCCAATTTAAACACAATAGAAGCATTAATTCTAGGTAGACAAGCACACGCAACTATCTATCATTCATAGTTTTGAACTAAGGCATGGAAATTCAAATTAAATCCAGTTTAAACCCAATTCGAATTCAAGTTAAACCCAGTTCATATTTAAATTTAATCGTGATCTAGTAATCACCTCCAGAGGCGAAAAGAAGGATGGACAGTGGTGGACTAAGGCTTCGTCGGTCAGCTGAAGGCAGCGCGAGCTGACGATAACTCGTGGACTGCGGTGGATGGCTATTTGACAAAAGAAGTCGGTTGAGTACCAAAATCCTAATTTGGGTATTCGGTGGTCGCCATAGCAAAATAAAAAGAGGGATTATTTAGCCAAATATTTTGATGTGGAAAAACTCGATTGTGCCCGTGTGGAGGTACAGGGGCAAAAATTTGATGCGAATTTCATACGGCCCAAAGCCATATCAAATGAACTGATCTGGGACTTCGTTAATGGATGGTCAGATTAAGGGTGTTTAGGGTGGTGCGAATTGCAAAATGTAGTTTGATACGGATTTGAGCACTATCAAATTTGATACGGCTTATAGCCAAAATTTATATCTGGATCCCTGTGTGCCAAATTCACTGATATAGTGTAGTGATTGAATGCGATGATCGAATGGAAACAATTAGAGTTTCTCTATAATTTCAATTTGCAACCCTCACCAACCACTTCAAATGGTTTTCTTAGGGTTATGATAATTAGACCTACCCTAAGAGAAAGGATCCAAAGAACACAAAACCTTGACAAGGAATTAAGAAGAGTAAAAGAAAAAGAGGGAAAGAAGGAGACCTTTCTCCATTCGGTTAGATATTTAGTCGACGATGTTTGAAGTTTACTTTGGATGGACGATTTTTCATCCCTAAGGATGAAGGGTTGAGGAAAGAAATTTTAGAAGAGTGCCATAGGTCAAAATTGACCATACATCCCGGTGGGGATAAAGTATACAAAGATATGAAAAAGAATCTCCAATGGGAAGGAATGACGAGAGATGTAGCTGAGTCCGTGGCCAAACGCTTGACGTGCCAAAAAGTTAAAGCAGAGTAAGGGATGCCCGGAGGATTGTTGTTACCTTTATAAATACCTACATGGAAGTGGGAACATATTTCCATGGACTTTTTATATGGACTTCCTAGAACCCAAAAGGGTAGTGAGGCCATTTGGGTTGTGTTAGATCGTTTAACCAAAATTGCCCGTTTTATACCAGTTAAGAAGACAAGGACTGCAGCCTCATTAGCCCAATTATATGTCAAAGAAATAATTAGACTACATGGTATCCCATCGAGTATTGTGAGTGATAGAGGCCCCTTGTTCATAAGTGATTTTTGGAGAATCCTACAAACAACATTGGGAACAACCCTCAATCTAAGCACAGCCTATGATCCGCAGAACGACGAACAAACAGAAAGAGTAAGTAGAATTTTGGAAGACTTACTCAGAGCTTGCATTATCGACTTTGGAGGAGTTTGGGAGCAACACCTACAGCTGGTGGAGTTCATGTGTAATAATAGTTTTCAAACGACGATTAGTATGGCCCCTTTTGAAGCACTTTCTAGGAGGCTATGCAAATTGCCAACTTGTTGGTCGGAAACTACCGATAAGATTATATTTGGACCGGACTTGGTCCTTGATTCCATGGAGAAGATATCCTTGATTTGGCAGAGAATGAAGGCAACCCAAGATCATCGGAAGTTGTATGCCGATAAGCAAAGGAGGAAACTTGAGTTAATTTTGGAGACTTAGTATTCATAGAAATATCCCTTCTTAAGAAAACTGTTCGATTTGGAAAGGCTGGGAAGTTGGCTCCTAGGTATATTGGGCCTTTTAGTGTCATCGAAAAGATAGAATCTTTGGCCTATCGAATGGAAATCCTAGAGTGTTATCGGGAATCCATAATGTTTTTCATGTATATCATCTAAGGAAATGCCTTCATGATTCTGATATCAGACTCGAGCTTGATGAAATTGGGGACATAGAAAAACTCGAGTTAGAGTCCAGAGTGCCCCGTGCAACTACAAGGATTGTAGAGCATGGAATCAAGAGAGGCTGCAACAAAACCGTTCGCCTCATGCTAGTACAGTGGGGAAATGACCCTAAAGAAAGCACATAGGAGACCGAGGATAAGATGAGATAGACTCACCTAAAGCTTTTCACAGGTAAAATTTTCCTCAAGATATCGTTTATGGATGCATTGTGATTGCTATATTGGGTGTTAGGAAATGGATGCAACACAATTGCACTGAGCACTCATGTAGAAATATATGCATATTTAGGTTGTTTGCATACATATTGTATCACTTATTACACTCACATACTAGGGTAGAGCTCACTTTAGTGGGTTTGCAGTTCATAATCGCTGCGAGTCATGTATGCTTTTAGCTGATTTAAAAATAACATGGATGTTTCGAGCAAGTTGTGTTTTTCGCCCCCTAAATAGATTTTGGGACGAAATCGATTTTACGTGGGGAGAATGTAACACATTATAAAATTCATAAGTATTAATAATAAATAAGTAATTAAAAATAAGCAACTAAATAATAAGGCTGAAAAATGTGATTTTGCAGCTTTAGGAATTTGGCTATGAAATTCTTTTATTTGGATTTGTGGCGAAATTCTGAATCGTTTTCATATATAATATGCTAAAAATGGTCAATGTATGAAGAAGTTATGAACAAATGAATTTGGACAGTAAACACAGAATATATATATATATATAATTAAATGGATAATATATATGTGTGTCCAAAATATATTCAAAATAAAGAGGGAGAATTTGAATTTTGAAATGAAGATAAGAACATGGGAGACAAAGGATATGGTGTATAACGAATATGATTAAGAAATTAAGCAACGTATTAATTTAATTAACACCTCAGCGCCATAGCATTTATTATGTGTTCTAACACCCAGGGGTCTACCGCCCACTTAAGATAGGTGTTGACCATTGGTCGGCCGCTTAAGTCGACCGCTTAGCGGCTAGACAGCCCAATAAATATGTGGTTAGGGTTTTCTGGAAGGGATATATATAAATAAAAGGCCTGGATTAAATCTAAGTGATCTAATGGTCTATGCTTACATTGACAACTTTATACAACCCCTCATATCACACACTAGAATCCTAACCATTCTCTATCCCTGCCTCCATGCTACCTCTCTGCCATTACTAAATTCCATGGAAAAAGATTAAGGATTTCTTCTACTCCTTTAATCCTATTCTTAACTTCTCTCTATTCTAATTCTTATAGGTTTCGTATTTTGGAAATTGGTATAATTATATGTATATAAGATTCTAATACATGTTTCTTGTGCATGTGTATATATATAAACACACACACACACATACACACACACATATATATAAGGAGAACTGTTGGAGTACGTTTGCCGTAAAGATTAAGCACAGATCTAGATCGACTATAGATCCCTCTTTGTTCTTTCCTAGATCTGTGAGTGGATATTGTTTACTTAGGCATATTCATATTTTTATTAGATTATCATGTAGATAGATATGACTAAGAGGATTTGGAAATTGATAACATCAATACCAAAAACCGCAAATCCTCTATTTTATATTTGCATATGAATTGTCACGATTAATTGGGCCTTGTGGATTGTTGATTTTTATAAAGATGAAAAAGGGGTGCTGCTACTATTGTTTCTATTTTGTGTAATTCTCCTTTAAACATTTGATTGTAACCTAAAAGGGTTTAAATTTGGGTATTTCATTATTTGATTAGGTTTGGATTCTATTTTGAATCCAAATGTATTCATACTTGAAATATGTCAAATGTAAATGTTTTTATGTGCACACCACCAAAAAGGGGTGAATTGGATAAAGTGGGAATTATAAACGTCCACGTACAAGTGCATGTAATACTCTATTTTGACCCAGTATTGAAATCAATCCAACAAGCCTAGGATGCAAGTTGAAATTTGTGTATGCGTATATTTTCCATTTACCACTATCAGTTATTTTGTTATTATGTCATCATGCCTAAATTGGAGCAGTAAAAATACGGAAAGACTAACTTGTATACCTTGATTTGGACAAATTGACCATTGCCACCTCGTTAGAACGTTTCCTCATTCATATGAATATTTAACGTTGTATGCATTATTATTATTATATTAATATAGAGTAATCAACGTAATCGACGTAATATTAACGTAATTTATGCGATTAAGATAAGATTCGAATATGAAATATCCCCATATATAAATATATATAGATTTCTTGTGTGCGTATATAGAATGGCTTTATATACTAATAATGACACATAGAAACGAGGTTAGTTGCCATTTGCGGTAGAAATCTACCCGGAACTGACCGATAAATCCAATAACCACAAGTAGGCCCACCTAATCTGAGAGGTCTAAGTGCCATGGGCCATTCAAAAACTTAGTACACTAGATACGAGGTTAAACCAACTTGTAGTAGAAGTCTGCCCAAACCGATCGGCATATCCAACATCTACAGTTATACGGTTTAATATGGGAGGTCTAGTGTATATATATATAACTATATATATAAGTCTATTGTGTGTGAAAATAGGAAGGTTTACTATGCCTTTTGAAGGTCTTAAGTGGATGACTCTCTTTTTATCTAATTTGGGTCTTAAGTGGTTAGGACTAGGATCCCTCCGAAGGTTTATTCCTTGGAGAGGAACCAAAGTCATGGGATCCACCCATACTAGATTTGAACTAAGTCTTTGGGTCCTCCTTCTCTAAAAGTGGTTAGGCATAAAGCACTAATGGAGTAGGGAAGTTCACGGGGATGTCCACTTCCTCTAGAAGCTTGTAAGGGCTTAACTAGGGACAGGATTGGTGTATGAAAGATATGTGGCCATTGCATGCTCATCAACTGTCTAAGGGAAGTATTAAGCGACATAGGTATCCTACTGTAATATCCATTAAGTAGTAACATTCGCAATTATACTTTTCATATTACAATTGAGAGTATAGACTTAAAACATTAACGTATTAGGATGGGGTCTTAAGGGGATAGAGGTCTGCCTCAAAGTATAGACTTAAGAATGTTAACGTATTAGGACGAAGATGTTATGCTATTATTAGTAGTTATTGCCTTACTTTTTTTGGAAACTTGTGAGAATGAATTATTTGACGTACCCGTTAAACGGATGTAATATTTGACTATTTCCATTCAAAGTATCTATGTATATATGTATGATATTTTCACTTTCTGTTGTATGATATTTCCATTCAAAGTATCTATGTATATATATTTTGTACAGATGTAATCCTTACAGGAACCAACATCCCTTTTAAAATGGCTCTAAGTTTCGATGGACCTTTTCTGGTTCGAAATTTAGGCCCATTCCGTACGATACCTCTGCTTCGAGAACCTTTGACCTAACGATTCCTTGGCACTTACAATCATATAAGTCATCAATGACTCTACCGTTTAGCTCGAGTCCCACTTGAGTCGATCTATTATCTCACAACGTCATCCCACTTTGAGCTGCCAATCACTTTCTCCTTCGACAGCCCTCACATGAGTTCACAATCGGAGGATAAACACCATTTTGGTGATAACTTCCACTCCTTAGACGTTATCAACTATCGGAGACCACCAACATGCCCCTGAAGACCACGGCTTCTCACCTTAGGACTTTCGGCCCCTAGCCATCAATCGTGATGGACGAGTACGAATCCATCCCCTATAGATTAGTACCGATCCATACACTAGCCAATTTTTGGCTAAGTGTTAGACGACGTCATTCTCTATCTCGAATATATCGCTTTGGTCCATCTACATCTCGAATCGCATTTCCAAAGCTTCAATTACCGGCCCATCAAAGAGTATTCAAGCATTTGCACTTCTACTCATCTAATCATCACCAAACTTTGTGCATAACCCGCTATTGACCCCAATAAGAAATGCATGAAGTTTCGTCGCTACTCAACAAATCGCAATGGATCAGTACAGGTCCATAGCCTATGGAAGGGTATCAGTCCACACACTTAGTGTATTTTCTATTGAAAATTTTCAAGCACTATCCCAATGCTGTCCAAAGCTCCTACCAAGTTTCGTCTGAATCCAATCATTTGAACCTTCGATTTACTCTTTCTTCAGTTCTAAGCCCTATGTTAAACAAACAAACCATGCGTAATATATAATTAAAATTAGTAATTCATCCAATTTTGATCATGAATAATCATATGAACACATACAAAATGATACATAACATGAAAATCACAAATCTAGCATAATTTGACATTAAGAACATGTAAAACATGATGGATCTAGCGAATTAAATAATTTATGATCAAATTAGATTATCCTAGGGCGTCTTGATCTGAAATAAACGTGTGATCTGGTTTTTAGGTGAAATTAGCATATAAGGCGTTTGATTAAATTAACACGTATAATCCATAGTAAGCATGTGAAAGATCTCTATCACTCACCAAAACCTAAATCTAATGCTATATTGACGAAATCAAATATGGACAACGAAGAGACAGAGAAGTAAACACTCGAATTCAATGCAAAACATTGAGATCTAATCTTTCTCTATATAGATATTGCTTCTAGATGCAGTAGAATGATTTGAGAGAGAAATTAGGGTTAGGAAAATTAAATTGAATCAGAGCTTCACAATTGCTCAACCTAATGTGTGGAATAAGGAGAAGAACCCTAATTCTCTCTTTAAACCACATATTTATTATCTCAAGTCATTAGACTAATGGGCTCACTTATCAGGCTATTAGATGCTAATTAACCCTGGCCAGTGAAACAAAATCTTGAAACAACGATTACTCATAAAACTGTTGGGCCAAATCTTTAATGTGAACATTCTACGGAATGGCCAACCACAATCCCGATCCAACGAGACTAATTACAACACTTGACTCGGTCCCAAACAAAAGTTATGGCTAAAACAGTAAGTCGTAGCGGTATAATTGTCACAAAACAATTCGATAAAAATCATATGCATGTCTCACACCCCTTGAACAATATATTAAAATTTGAGAATGATATGACCACTAGGGAATTAAATAGAATTAATTTACGATACTCGGATATGTAAAATACAGTTCATTCCATTTCCCCTCCCTCTCCTTTAGGAATTTTGCCCCTGAAATTCCAAGCAAGCACGAGCAAACGGAAGGTACCACGTGCCTACCATCCATGAGTAGCCAATCTAACATCTAATCTATTGGATCTAGATAAAACCTAGAGGGGGGGTGAATAGGGTTTATTGCAAATTATCGCAGAGTTCAAATATTACGGTATATTAAAACATTCACAGATCACAGATTATAGCAGAAATAGAAATGCTGAAAAGTAAGAGACACAAGATATACCCAGCTTCGGAAAAATACTACCTACTGCTGCATTCCTAAGGTTTCTACTAGATGATAGAACAGATCCCGCATACAAGACCATGTACACTCGCGAACCCCTCGCTCCTATTATAACTCTACGCTTAAAACCCTAGACTGGTCAAAATTCCCTAGACCAGATTTTCCCGGATTACAAACCCGTAATTCGTAACCCTAGATTTTACAGACTTTAGTAAACTGCCAGTTAAACACCTAACTGGTTTCCCCTAGATTTTTACAGAATTCTAGAAACTGTTTCGGACGATTTACAAGTGAAAATGAAAAACAAAACAAAATAATAAAAAACAAACCCAAAAAACAAAACCTTAGTACTAAAAGTCGAGAATTAAAAATAGGGTCATCCCCTTTGTAATCTTGGCCGGCCCTTTTGTAAATGACTCCACCCTTTGTTCTCTTTTATTTCCCGTTTACTTTGCATTGAGTGACATGGCGGTAGCTCCTAGGGTTTTCATTGTTTCCCCCAAATCGAATCGCAATAACATCAGATTGATGTAATCTAGTTCTCTTATGAACTTCGACTCTTCGATGGCTAGCTTCACAACTGATATAGGGTTTTATGGCTATCGAACTTGGTAAGATTTCTGATTTTATTTCTTTGGTTGTTTGGTTAATTTGCTTGGTTTCGATCCCTTTGTAGACAATGAATCGGTGTTCTTTATAGGGTATAAAAACCCTACAATTACTCTCTGATTTCAATTAAATATGACTTGGCCTGATAACTTGTGGTTTCCTCTTTGATAAAATCGGCTTGACTTTGAATGAATCTGGACATTCAAATTTACACCTTTCTTGTGCAAAAAATGTTGAGTGATTTAAACTATTTCCAGAAATATTTGTTGCTTGTCAAAAACAATATTTTCCCAACACAATGGTTTTAATAAAAAATTATTTGTTGCCCTGTTTTTCTGGAAAGTATTCGAATTAATCTTTCCTCAAAATAAAACTGATTTACATGTATCTGGAAACAAATCTTTGTTGCTTTGATTTTCACTTGTGATTTTTGCCATGGGTTTTTTAAATGTTTCCATAAAATTGAGATGCTTGTATTTGCAATATATTTGCCAAGATTGCTAACTGATTTGTTTCACATACTTCTGCATTAAAACCTCTAATACTGACATGTATAATTCTTGATTGAGAGATTATGATCTTCTTTAATTCACTTGCACTCTTCGATTTTTTGCATTTAATTTGATGCCTTGAGTCTTGCAACAAATAGTACTTGCCCATTTTTGAGATGAAAGATTGCCAAATTAAACTATTGCCAATAAAGACTCTGTGATTTCTAGACAGATTTGAAAACCATTCCAAAAATATTTGTGTGATTGAATTTTTGAGATATATGGTGAAATGAAACTTTGCCGGAAATACCTCATCCGAAATGTGTAAACATTATCCATGCAACACTCTTATCAGATAATGAATTTTCTAAGGAATCAGGTCGAACTGCCATGAGATATATTTTCCCGTGAATTTTAGTTTGATTTCGAATTTCTGGAAACATTAGAACTTGAATGCACATTTTCATGAACCATGCATCAGTTCACCATGAACTTCATACACTAGTATTTGGACTGCCATATATGTTGACCTTGATTATTTCTGAAACATGAACCATGCTTTATTGCTGAACTTTTCATTTGATCATTTTGTGATATTGCACCCTCACCACTGTTGTTTGCTGTGCACTAGCTTGTACTGCCATTAGCACTTTGAGAAGAAAAAAACACTGGCTTGTTCACTATATATGTACTGCTTTGTCATTGAATTCTTGGTGCACCATCACCTGTATTTTGCTGAGTATGATATGCTATGCACTTTCACCTGAAATTGTTGAACCATAAACATGCATGATCACACAGTTGCCATGGCTTGTGTAAGTGTACATTTGCAACATCATTAAATTAGCTGCTATCCATGTTTCTCTTAGCCAGTTCACTATACACTTGCGTCACTATGCTGTGGACCATGTATGCACTGACATGCAATGAATTTACACTAGAACATGTTGCACTATTATGCTCTTTGAGTTGCTGAGCCACCACTTTTGCACTTTGTTGTTTGCACCTTGAATATATTGCGCCATGCAAGTTTTGATCCACCTTTGAACTACCACCATGCTTTTGTCATGTTGTTTGTTCACTGTTGCAGTTTTGTGCTTAACTTGGCCTTGACCCCTTTGAAAACTTCTATGCTTGATCATTGTCTGGTTCTTATCTCGACCATGCTGAAACAATCATTTAAACCTTGTACATGTGTGTGCACCACTATAAAACTGTCTTGATCATGTACCATCTGAACTTGAACTAGATGAGTTGATCCATTATAAGTGCTGTGTAACAAAAGCTTCATACTTGTATTTGTTGCTTGGCATTTGCATTTTGCTTTGTACTTTGAGATGTGTTGACTTTGTTTTCATATGCACTGAGTTGAGAAGGTCCACGTGGCTACTCCTCAGTTGCACACTGAATTGGCATGACAGTGCACATGTGTGTATATGTATATATATACACGTATGTATATGCAGCCACTCAGAAAATTTCCTGTCCCAGTACATATACAAACTGTCTGCCTAGACACAGATGAATCAGATCAAGTCATGAAAAATGATGAGAAACACACCAGAAAACTGAGGCAAATAAAATTTTAAAATAAAAATAATATCTTCTAGAATTTAGAAATTATTTCTGTTCAAGATACTGTGTGTGTTTCCATATATGACAGGTAAGAAGATGATGACTGGACTGACAGAGAGCTGTGAAGACAGAGGATTGAAGAGACAGTGTTGGTGAATGTATAAAATTCTGTATGAATGTGTCAGTAAAAAAATGTATATTGAAATGTAAACTGAGTGAATGTATGAGTGTTGCAGTGAGGAGCTGTGTATTTATATGAATTGTACTGATGTTTGTAATAAACAAGTTTGATTGAAATAAAATATTATTTTATTGTTGTCAAACGAACTTGTCTATTTTAATCTGTTTATTTATAAGTACAATATTCTGTGAATGTTTAAATAGTGAAGTTGTAAATAGTTGTATTGTTTGAATGTTGGAAATATAATATTAAATTTAAATAAAATACTGTATGAATATATAAATGTTTGTATAGTCGTATTCTGTTTAAATATAAATATTGTATTCTTGTCTGTGATGTATATATATATATAAAACGGTACAATAACAAACACATTAAAATAACATTTATTTGTTTGTTATCATCAAACAAAAATCATATAATTTTGTATACAACTACATCATATACAACAATCTCCCTCTTTTGATGATGACAAACAAATAAAAGATTTTGAGCATAATAAATGTCTTTGACAATGAATTTTGAACTCCCCCTATTTATTAGCTCCCCCTACAACAGAAAACTCCCCCTATAACTGTGCATGAGTGAACTGAATTGAATAATAATGAATTTTCAAAATTAAAAATATTTATAAAATATTCACTCATAAATCAAAATCTCAACTCATTCTCCCCCTTTTGTTATCATCAAAAGGATACAAAATTTTAAAAATATGGATGAAAAGTGACTAAAAATATAATTTCAGCTTAAGAGGAAGAAAGGTCATCATAAATCCCAATCAGTCAAACAGAAATCATAATATTCTGAGAACAGGTGGCATATTTCACATTGTAGAGAATGATGGATTTACGATGAATTTTATATAAAATGGAGAGAGTTAAAAAAAAATGTGATTTCCAATTGTTTTCAAAAGAATTTTGTAAAAATGAGCACAAAACAGTGATGGATTTGGACTATAATTATAATTTCAACTTAAGTAACAAAATCAAATAATCTCTAATCCCAATAGCCATCAACCAACAAATCGTAATATTTCATAAGATTTCAACACATTTCACATATTAGAAAGATTGATTGATAGGCTATTTTTTATACACCCAGGAGAATTTCAGATTAATTTCAATTTATAGCACAAAATTTCCTTTTCCTTTTTCTTTTATTTAAGAGCACACACGCATAACAAGAACTTAGATTTTTAAATGAGGTCGGTCGCAGATTAAATTATAAATTGTCTCTTAACCATGCATGACCAGAGCTTGGATTTTTAAATGAGGTTAGAGACACACTTAAATATTAATTATATATATTATTTTCAGCATTTAAAGGAAAAACTCCTCAATATATAAAACCAATAAATGAATGACAGAAAATGGGGTAAGTACAGAGATGGACTGTGAATTAAATTTCTAAATTAATTATATTATGAAATATGCTCGACTGTACTGGGATCATTGAAAATGTTCAATTATCACTAATTCTGAATAATAACATAGTCCCATTTCTATCACAAATATTTCCACTATTTATTCAAAAGGATTTTAAAACATATTAACTCTCCACATTAATATAAAATTATCATGGATGGCAGAAAGATGATAGATAAAGGAGATGATCATGAAATAATTGCCAATTCAAAGATATTATAATAAATGTTCAACCATCATGAAAATTTTAAATAAAGTCTCTTGTTGTGAAATATACTGTAGTCACAATTCATCACAATTTCAAAAACTGATAATAATTTTGATGAATTATAAATACAGTTCAATTTGGATATTGATTTCAATTTCTGAATGAATAATCAGTAAATAATTTTAAAATTGTAAATTAATTACAAGAGGAAATTAAAAAGATCCATACAACACAAGAGGGATTAATAAGAATATATACAAAAAAATTCAGCACTGCTAATACCAAATGGTATCTCTATTAATGAGGATTGTAAGACGACACTGGAGACAAAACAGAATATCACTGACAATAGATTTTTCTTTTTTAATCACAAGACCCAAGCAGACAATATTAACCAATCAAGCAACCATCATATTTACAAATCAATTTCTTTTAATTAGAGCAGCAGATTATTTCAAAACAAACATTTTTCAAAATAGTATCAGAGCAGCACAGAAAATAGTTTCAAATCATACTTATCACGATGACGGTCACATAAGATGATTCAAGATTAACAATACAGCTTATTTGAAATCATTTGAGAAAAGATAAAGATCTTAAGATTCAATGAATCAATCACACCAGATTAAGTTTTAGATTCAAGATATGTGTGAGATTCAATAAATCAATAATTTCAAATGATTGGAAACAAACTAGTATTCAATCAAATCATCATGAAAAATAGATAGATTTAAGACCGGATTTTCAAAAAAAATCACAAGAAAGCCTGACAAGTACAAGAGTAATTTCAGATCATATACATCAAGTTTGAGAGGTATTCATAAAAAAAATTAAAAACAAATTATTTGAAATCACTTGAATCAATGTTAAGTTTGAGATATAATGAATTATTCACACAAGGTTGATAACTTCAAATTTATGATGTGTGTGAAATTCAAAATATCAAGAATTTCAGATGATTTCAAATAAACAAATTTCAACCATACTGATCATGAATATAAAAAGAATTTCAGGATGTATCACTGAGATTCAAGACAATTTAACATTTCCAAGCCAATATGAAAATCAATGAAACTATCACAACTGAGAAGTAGCAATGTGTTGTAATGAGTATATTATTTCAAGCTTTTCTAAAATGAATTAGAAGGAACTCAAAATAGCAAATTTGTGTGAAATTTCAATTGTTTATCAGATCTTCAAAAATTTAGAATTCAAATCAACAGTGTTCAAGATATGGAAAGAATACATCAACACTGTTATGAATTCAGAAATCAGAAAATAAATTTCAAAACAATTGCAGATATTTAAAAAGTTAAAATTCAAGATCTGGAAAGTTAAAAAAAACATCAGAGTTCTATTCAAATAATGTGAATTTCCAGAAGGCTATGAATACTGCAATTGGAAGTTAATGAAGCCCAAGAAGAAAGAAACAAAAAAATATTGCAGTGAAAAATCAAATCAAAAAAAATAAAAAAATAACTGGAATAGGAAAAATAGAAAAAAACAGAGAATATACAATGGAATGAGTATGGAGATATACATGAAATCCATGTAAACAAATGAATCTCTAACTCAACACGCTTGGCTAAGGAACTGTGAATGATATAAAATGGTAGACCAGCTTGAAATCATATCGCTTTTTAGCAAAGCAGTTCCTCAGCCTCCTCCGATACCTAACAGTTTATATAATCGAGTGATCTAACAAAGTTTGTAAAACCACCCACAGTTTTATTCACATATTTTGGTACCCAGACTTGATTATACAACAACCCATCTGAATATACCTTTGTACCTTTAGGAACCCAGATCTATTTGAAGTTGACGAATTTTGTTTTATTTCTTTTTGGGATCCAGTATTGTTCGAATGGATTATTATAAAACAAATTCACATCATGTTTATGATTCAAAAATCCTTTGAGTTTTCACAATTAGAATTTTCAAATCGATTCTTTCCAAAGTAGTTTGAAGGATTTTTAAAATCATTTGAATTGACATTTTCGAAAACATTAATTTTCCCAAAGCAATACCATATTTATTTCCAATAGAAACTTGATTTTGCAACAACATGTTCAATGATTTCTCCCCATTAGAAAATTTATCCAAATTTGGTTCTAATCGTTGAGTTTTAATTTAAGATCACTGTTTCCTTATATTATATCAGAACATCGATTTTTAGTGATCTTTCTTTCAATATCATGTTGTTTTAAAACCAAATTTTCAGATTCAAGTTATTTGATTTTGGCTTAGGACTCAGAAATCTCAAATTCAAAATGTTTTTGGCTTTCAGATTCAAATTTCTTGGACTATTCAATTTCGTTTTCAAGTTCTTTCAAAATTGAATCACTTTTCAACAAATTTTCTTTTTCAGTAATTTCAGACTTAGAATTTATACTAGTCTTAAAAACTTCAAATTCCTTTGTAGAAAATTGTTCAAATTTGATAACTCAATCTTGTTTTCTTTTAAGATCAGAATTTCATTTTCAAACCTTTGAATATTTTTATTGAGATGAACAAGATTGGTTTTCAATTTCAAACAATTTTTGCAATCTGAATTTGAAAGGTTTTTAAAATATTCAAGTTGTGATTCGAAATTATCAATTTTGCTGGTCAACTCAGAATTTTTAGATTTCAGAGACTTATTTCTCAGTTGGAATTTATCAACAGATTTCATTAAAGCAAGACACATGTAAACCAGATCTTCATATAAGAAATTTTCTGTTTCAGCATTTGTTGATTCTCCATCATCTGATCCATCTAAAGTTTCATCTACATGACCTGTTAAGCATAGATTTGAACCTGAGTTGACTTTATGAGATTTTGAGCAGCTGTTGTCAATTTGTCCATACTTTGTATTGAGAGTATTCCAAATTTTCTGTGCAGATAAACAATGACAGATAACATTAAACTGTTCGGTACTAAGATAATCAAATATAATTTTCATAGCACGAGCATTGAAAGTAATATCTACACTATTAAACGCATTGATAACAACATCCCAACATTTAATATTAATAGATTTTAAATAAAATTCCATTTTGGATTTCTAGTTTGAAAATCTGTTCCATCGAAAATAGTTGGAAATAAACTAGACTTACTCCTTATGGTCGGACAACTAGGATTCACCATTTATAGGGTTAATGAAATAACCTGCTCTGATATCACTTGTTGGATCTAGATTTACCCTAGACGGGGGTGAATAGGGTTTATTGCAAATTATCGCAGAGTTCAAATATTACGAGATATTAAAACATTCACAAATCACAGAATATAGCAGAAATAGAAATGCTGAAAATTAAATGACACAAGATATACCCAGCTTCGGCAAAATCCTGCCTACTGCAGCATTCCTGAGGTTTCTACTAGATGATAGAACAGATCCCGCATACAACACCATGTACACTCGCGAACCCCTCTCTCCTATTCTAACTCTACGCTCAAAGCCCTAGACTGGTCTAAATTCCCTAGACCAGATTTTCCCGAATTACAAACCCGTAATCCGTAACCCTAGATTTTACAGACTCTAGTAAACTACTAGTTAAACACCTAACTGGTTTCCCCTAGATTTATACAGAATTCTAGAAATTGTTTTGGACGATTTACAAGTGAAAATGAAAAAAAACAATAAAAAACAAACCCAAAAAAACAAAACCCTAGTATCAAAAGTCTAGAATTAAAAATAGGGTCATCCCCTTTGTAATCTTGGCCGGCCCTTTTGTAAATGACTCCACCCTTTGTTCTCTTATTTCCCATTTACTTTGCATTGAGTAACGTGGCGGCGGCTCCTAGAGTTTTCATTGTTTCCCTCAAACCGAATCGCAAAAACTTTAGATTGATGTAATCTAGTTCTCTGATGAACTTCGATTCTTCGATGGCTAGCTTCACAACTGATATAGGGTTTTCTGGCGATCGAACTTGGTAAGATTTCTTATTTTATTTCTTTGGTTGCTTGGTTTCGATCCCTTTGTCAATGATGAATCAGTGTTGTTTATAGGGCATAGAAACCCTACAATTACTCTCTGATTTCAATTAAATATGACTTGGCCTGATAATTTGTGGTTTCCTCTTTGATAAAATTGGCTTGACTTTGAATGAATCTGGACATTTAAATTTCCACCTTTCTTGCGCAAAACTGTTGAGTCATTTAAACCATTTCCAGAAATATTTGTGGCTTGTCAAAAACAATATTTTCCCGACACAATAGTTTCAATAAAAATTTATTTGTTGCCCTATTTTTTTGGAAAGTATTCGAATTGATCTTTTCCCAAAATAAAACTGATTTACATATATCTGGAAACAAATCCTTTTTGCTTTGATTTTCACTCATGATTGTTGCCATGGGTTGTTTAAATGTTTCCATAAAATTGAGATGCTTGTATTTGCAATATATTTGGCAAGATTGCTCACTGATTTGTTTCATATACTTCTGCATTAACACCTCCAATACTGACATGTATAATTCTTGATTGAGAGATTATGATCATCTTTGATTCACTTGCACTCTTCGGTTTTTTGCATTTTATTTGATGCCTTGAGTCTTGCCAGAAATAGTACTTGCCCATTTTTGAGATGAAAGATTGCCAAATTAAACTATTGCCAATAAAGGACTCTGTGATTTCTGGACAGATTTAAAACCATTCCAAAAATATTTGTGTGATTGAATTTTTGAGATATATGCTGAAATGAAACTTTGTCAGAAATACCTCATCCAAAATGTGTAAACATTATCCATGCAACATTCTTATCAAATAATGAATTTTCTAAGGAATCAAGTCGAGCTGCCACGAGATATATTTTCCAGTGAATTTTAGTTTGATTTTGACTTTCTCGAAACATTAAAACTTGAATGCACATGTTCATGAACAATGCATGAGTTCACCATGATCTTCATACACTAGTATTTGGGCTACCATATGTGTTGACCTTGATTATTTATGAAACATGAACCATGCTTTATTGTTGAACTTTTCATTTGATCATTTTACTGTTGTGAAATTGCACCCTCACCACTGTTGTTTGCTGTGCACTAGCTTATACTGCCATTAGCACTTTGAGAACAAAAAAAAAAACTGGCTTGATCACTAGATATGTACTACTGTGTCATTGAATTCTTGGTGCACCATCACCTATGTTTTGCTGAGTATGATCTGCTATGCACTTTCACCTGAAATTGTTGAACCATAAACATTCATGATCACACAGTTGCCATGGCTTGTGTAAGTGTACATTTGCAACATCATTAAATTCGCTGCTATCCATGTTTTTCTTAGACAGATCACTATACACTTGCTTCACTATGCTGTTGACCATATATGCATTGACATGCAATGAATTTACACTAGAACATGTTGCACTACTATGCTCTTTGAGTTGCTGAGCCACCACTTTTGCACTTCTTTTGTTTGCACCTTGAACATATTATGCATGCAAGTTTTGATCCACCTTTGAACTGCTACCATGCTTTAGTCATGTTGTTTGTTCGTTGTTGCAGTTTTGTGCTTAACTTGACGTTTACCCCTTTGAAAACTTCCATGCTTGATCATTGTCTGGTTCTTATCTCGACCATGCTGCAACAATCATTTGAACCTTATACATGTGTGTGCACCATAACAAAACTGTCTTGATCATGTACCATCTGAACTTGAACTAGATGAGTTGATCCATTGTAAATGTTGTGTAACCAAAGCTTCATACTTGTGTTTGTTGCTTGGCATTTGAATATTTTCTTTGTACTTTGAGATGTGTTGACTTTGTTTTCATGTGCACTGAGTTGAGAAGGTCCACGTGGCTACTCCTCAGTTACACACTGAATTGGCATGGCAGTGCACACGTGTATATATATACACATGTGTATATGCAGCCATTCAGAAAATTTCCTATCCCTGTACATATACAAACTGTCTGCCTAGACAGAGATGAATAAGATCAAGTCATTAAAAATGACGAGAAACACACCAGAAAACTGAGGCAAATAAAATTTTAAAATAAAAATTATATCAGCTAGAATTTAGAAATTATTTATGTTCAAGATACTCTATGTGTGTTTCCATATATGACAGGTAAGAAGATGATGACTGGACTGACAGAGAGCTGTGAAGACAGATGACTGAAGAGACAGTGTTGGTGAATGTATAAAAGTCTGTATGAATGTATCAATAAAAAAAAATTTGTATATTGAAATGTAAACTGAGTGAATGTATGAGTGTTGCAGTGAGGAGCTGTGTATATATATGAATTGTACTGATGTTTGTAATAAACAAGTTTGATTGAAATAAAATATTATTTTATTGTTGTCAAACGAACTTGTCTATTTTAATCTGTTTATTTATAAGTACAATATTCTGTGAATGTTTAAATAGTGGAGTTATAAATAGTTTTACTATTTGAATGTTTGAAATATAATGTTAAATTTAAATAAAATACTGTATGAATATATAAATTTCTGTACAGTCATATTCTATTTAAATATAAATATTGTATTCCTGCCTGTGATGTATATATATAGAATAGTACAATAACAAACACATTAAAATAACATTTATTTATTTGTTATCATCAAACAAAAATCATATAATTGTGTATACAACTACGTCATATACAACATAATCTACCATCACAATCCATGAAACCAAAATCTTGCACTAATATGTGAGAATCTGATAGTGTAAGACACGATGATACAACTAAAATACGATATATGGGACATGCCATTCAAAGAGATCTAGATGGTTCATCCCCATTCTCTCTTCTGTTTCCCATGTGCTATCGCCATTGTCCTCACTCCATTATACCTTGACTATCTCAACAGCATTCCTCCTAATTTGTTTCATGTCATTCCCAACAACGTAAAGTGGCTTATGAGGTCTGGAAACTTCCAGCTCTACCTCTTAATCTTCCATCTGATCTAGAGATACTATCAACTCGGGTCATGCACGAGCTTCAACAGATATGACACATGAGAAACATTGTGCACACCAACCACCCTCTCAAGTAGATCCAACCTATAAGCAAGCTTCCTAATAAACTTGATAATCGGAAATCCCCCAACGAATCTTAGAGCTAACTTACCTTTCCTTCTATATCAAACAACATTCCTCAAAAGTGAAACCTTGATAAACACCAAATCCCCTACTGAGAATTCTAAATTTTTCCCTCTTATCAGCGTAACTCTTTTAGCAACCTTGAGCTGCCCGCATTTGTTGTCAATTGGCTTCAATCTTATTTGTCGTTTCTCTTATTAAGTTTTAGCTGAAGAACCAACTTTTCTCTATTTTCTAAATAACAAGAGGGTAAATTACAGGGTTTACCATACAACGCCTCATACGGTGCTATACCAATACTCGATTGATAATGGTTGTAGCAGTCAAACTCAACTATATGAAGATGGACTTTATATGATCCTCCAAAATCCAATACACAATCTTTCAGAAGATCTTTTGAAATACGATTGGCCCTCTCAGTTAGACCATTAGTTTGGGGATGATAAGCCATACTCTTATGTAGCTCAGTCCCCAATGCCTCTTGCAAACTCTTCTAGAATCCACTAGTAAATAAGGGATCTATGTCACTTATTATACTCTTAGGTATTCCACGAAATTGAACTATCCACTTTATATATAAATCAATCCACTTGGATGTTATCCTGGTAGATTTGACAAGAATTAACCTTGCGCTTTTGATCAAATGATCCATGATAATCCATATACCATTATATCCTACTCTGGTCTCAGCATTATGTCGATAAAGTCCATCGATGCATGCTCCCAGTTCCATATAGGAACTTCTAATGGTTGCAATAATCCACTAGGCTTCTTCTTCTTAGCTTTAGCTAACTGGCAGTTCATAAACTTTGAGATAAATCTCCCACATCCCCTTTCATACCTTCCCAGTAGTAAAGTTTCTTCATGTCTCGGTACATTTTGTTGCCACTAGGATGAATAGTCAATCTAAAATGATGACATTCTCCCAGAACCTCATCTCTCAATCCATCTATGTTGGGAACAACCAATCTTCCATCCTTGTAAAGCCAACCATCTTGTTTGACTTTGTAACAATTCAATTCCTCAGACTCGGCCCTCATTTCCAATCTCTAAATGATCTCAATAAGCTTAGCATCTCGCGTCTGTCTCTTCCTCATCCTTTCGATGAGAGTAGGTCTAATCGACAAGATTGCAAACATTTCAGGCTCTAACTCAGTGAAGCCTAAAATCAAATCCAGCCAAACACTCATGGCGCTTCCATTCAGTAAATATTGCTCCCAAACTTGCATGTCTTCTACTCAATGCATCGGCCACTGTGTTTCCTTTTCTTGGAGTATAGGCTATAGTAAAATCATACGACGTTAGAAACTCTGATCATCGTTGCTGCCAAAGATTCAAATCTCTTTGGGAGGAAATATACTTCAATGACTTATGGTCCGTGATTAACCCGAATCTAACTCCCAACTAATAATGCCTCCATATCCTCAACGAAAAAGCTATCTCTGCTAACTCGAAGTCATAGCTCGGGTAATTCTTTTTATGCGGCTTCAGTTGTCGACTCGCATAATCCACAACTTTATCCTTCTACATTAGCACTGCTCCCAGTCTAGTTTCACATGCGCTGGTATACACAACCATCTAATCATTTCCACTCGGAATGACCAATATAGGAGCACTCATCAACCTCTCTTTCAAGACAATAAAAGCATGGTCATAATTTGCATCCCATACATAGACATAATTCTTCTGCGTCAATCCAATCAATGGTGTAGCGGTCTTCGAAAAGTCCTTGAAAAACCGCTGATAATATCCAGCTATACCAAGGAAACTCCAAAATTCTGTAACACTCTCAGGTTAATCCTAATACTGAATCACTGCTACTTTAGCAGGTCCATCGTGCTTCCTTGTCCTGACAAGATATGACCCAAGAATCTCACTTCTCCTTCCAGAAGTGACACTTTGAAAATTTAGCTCTCAATCGATGCTTTCGCAATATTTCCAAAATGATTCTCAAATTTTTATTATTTTCCTCCTCAGTCCTGGAGTAAGCCAATGTATCGTCCATGAACACAAGCATGAACTTATTCAACTGATTTTAGAATACTCAATTCATAAGATCCACAAAATATGTCATTGTGTTGGTCAATCCAAACAGCATCACCAACCACTCATAAAATCTGGATGGTGTCCTAGAAGTAATCTTCGACACATTATCCCTAGCTGCTCTCAGTTAGTGAAATCCCATCGCCAAATCCATTTAGGAAAACACCTTGGATTTGTGAAGTTGATCAAACAAGTTATCAATTCTTAGTAATGGTCACTTGTTCTTCTTGGTTACCTTATTCAGCTCACGATAATCCACACACAATCACAATGATCGATTGACCTTGGTCGCAAATGCAACTAATGCACCCCACTCGGATAAGCTTCTCCAAATTAATCCTTTACTCAAAAGATCATTCACTTGCACCTTTAACTCTCGCTGTTCCCTATGCGCCATCCGCCTAAGAGGCATAACAATAGATCTAGCTCCATCCACAAGATCAATATGAAAATTAATTTTCCAATGCGACGACAGTCTCTTGACCTCATCAAAGACATCAGAAAACTCTCAACCGATCGACATCGATGGTAATCCATCCCACAGAATCGCAAGCAAATATAAAAAGTTGACTAGCACCCCGTCCTCTTGTAGACAGCGTATCACAACCGTTCGCCCTTCCAAGTACTCACTCATCACCTTGAGCCTCTCGCAATCCACTACAATAGTGTATTTCTTAAGCCAATTCGTACCCAGAATAATCCCAAACCCAGTGAAGTTCAAAACAAAGCAATCACACACAAAAGAGCATCAGTGACTTGATAGGACTAGACCACGACAAAACACATAATGACTAGGAGAAAATTTTAGTGGGTTTGTCACAACCAATGGCTTATCAACAATCTCAAGTTCTTAACCTAACTTACACACAAGCTCATTACAGATAAACGAATGTGATGCTCTAGTATCAAACAAAAATCGAACTAAAACACCTTTGACAGAAAGCGTACCTTGCAAAATAACACATGTCCCTTTCTCCACTGCAGTTGGAGATCTCAAAGCAGACAACCCAACATCCAATGCATATAATTTTGCTATTGACTTATCCCTTGACAGTACTGGACAATTCTACCTCATATGCCCAATCTTATCACAATTATAACATTCATTTCTGCCTCAGGAGCCTTGCAATACTTAGAATAACGGGCCTTCTTATGACAGTTAAAGCAGGTAACCTCACCCTCGGGTTTCTTCTAGTCATTCCTCCCTTCCTACTGTTGCTTCCTCTTTCCAATCAAATTTTTCTTGTTTCTTCCATCGTGTTGTGGCTTTGGCTCCTCTTTACTCTCAATAACATCTCCACCTTTATCTGGGAACAAACTCCCGTGCCTTAAAGTTTTTTTGACTCTCTTTTCATATGGATCCTCAATATGATATTCCAATGGCTTTCCAAGACTTGCATCCAATCCCATACTTAACTTCTCATTCTTCTAGTATAGAGTCTCAATATAAGATTGAGCATATTTCAACAAAGCTTGAAACTCTGACACATATTCGGCCATAGATATCCCATTTTGCTTTAGCTAAAAAAATCTCTTGAAGAGAATCGACTTTTGGACCGTAGAAATGAACTTCTCTTTAAAATTAGTAATAAACTGATCCCAAGTAATATGGTCCTCTGGATTTTCAAGAGTAATGGACTTGCACCAATCCATCGCTCGCCGTTGAAGCTACCACGATGCGAGTTTCCTTTTTATTGCATCATCGATCGTCTCTGAAGATGCGAATACAAGTATCAAACCAACTCTGCACTTCAATTGTAAACTTCGACCTTCTAAATGGCTTGCCAGCTTAAGAAGTATAGTCCTGGCACAGCTTGGTGAATTCAGAAATCCTAGGTGCCTACACGGGAGCTGTGCAGTTAAAGCGCTCAGCGGATCCAGTAAGGCGGAGGTGCAAAAAGTTGTAATGGGGATAAAGCGACGAAATAGCAGGATATAGCGGTTGAGTCTAAAATAGCATATAAAACTCAAATTTAATGCTTTTACAAAAATATAAATGATAAATAAATGAAAATTTAACATTCAACTTAACTATGATTAGTATAATCTTAATTTTAAATAAAAGCATAAGCAAATATATGTAAATAAATGAAAAAATTTATTTAGCTTGGTTGAATTTAATAAAATATTATAGTATTTTATATTTTGAAAAATATATGTTAAAAAATTATATTAAAAAAACTAGATTTACAATTTTTATAATGCTTAAATATCATTTTTTTTATTTCATTTATAGAAGATATAGCGGAATATAGCAGAATATAGCAGAAATAATGGGATATATCGGGAATATCGGAATATATCGGGGCTTTAAGCGGAAAGGCTATTTCAGAGGCTTTTTGGAAAGAGCGTAACGGTAGAAATCCGGTATATAATGTAGAAGGGATATCACATGGTAATAGCGGGGAATAAACTGCACAGCACAGGAGCACCACCATCTACATCCACCTCTGGAGTGGGTACCATCCTCATGATCACTGTCATCGTAGCCTCGAATATAGCAGGAAATTTGGGTGTAGCAGGAGCTCCCGACTGACTACCCACACCTACACCTCTAGTATCGGGCTCATCCATAAGCAACATTCCTCATATTTCAATGACTCGCTCTTTACCCGAAACAAGAATGATCAGACCACATCAGAGAAAGGCCGCAATGGTGCTCAAGTGTTTAGTAAACTAATATACTATATATATTATAATATAGAAGTCATCCAATATAAAATTACAAGTACATCTCTCATATGCTTTTACACTCCCCAACTTTAGGTAAAATTGATTTACTAAAGCTCTGATATCAAGTGTGACGACCACCTCGTACCTCATGTACTTCATTATAAGAAAGGTGCTATGCATGTCATGCTAGGCCGATGCGGGACTATCACTGAGAAAATAAATCGAAAATAAAACCTATTGTATCACCACAGCGCATGGAAGATTTATAATAACAGAATATATAACAGGATATAGTAATAAAGCATAACAGAGCAGGAAATCTCATCTCATAAATCTTAGAATATCAAGCACAAAACATCTCAGTAGCTAAATATTTGAGTACATAAAGCCTCACTACATCCCTCAACAGAGTATATGGAAGTAGAAACAGTGGAAATCGTACAAATAGTTATATCATAAGTATAGTAATATGCTAGCATCCTGCTCGTCGTCATACAACATCATCGTCACCAATCTTCCACCTGTACTTATTCTATCATTAGCATTATCGATGAGCATCCCAAGGTAATAAGAGGAGACATAAAACCTTGAGTCAGACAATAATTTGGTATGATTGATAAAAGACTAGCAACACCTACATAGATAATACGGTAATAGACAGTTCAAGTCTCACCACACCCGTCCCTGCAACCAAAGATTTAGCACATAATAATCTCATTAAATTTGGTACTCGACACATACAGAGGTAGGCACTAGTAAGCATAGATTCTTAATCCACACTTCTCTTTAGTAACTCACGATGATAGCCTACCCAGAAGAATAGAAGAGAACACACAAGCAACTATAGCATCCATAGCTGACAATGACCTAGCTATCACCAACTAAACCATTGAATGCGTTGATATCAAATGACTAGATGTTGTCATCAAGGGATAAAGGAAAAACAAATAGCTTGTCAATTCGAAACTTTGACCAAACTGTCCGTTTTCTTCTTCTCCATTGAGCTAAACTGTGTAACAATATCCAAAAGTAGCTTCAGTATCCAAATGTATGCAAACATGTCCAAAAGCAAGCCAAAAGTCCAATGAAATGTCCAAAAAATGTAGACAAATTTTTATGTAACGCTTAGAAGTCTATACAATGTCCAATGGTCATGGAGATGATGATGGCAGCCATAAATGATGCTTGAGAGCTACAATCCCGTATGTCGAAGTGTTGGGAAGATCCAAAAATGCCAACCCTTAAGAATCCCAAGAAAGGGGGTATTTATAGATGAGGTTTGGGGGCTTCAGACCAAATTTCGTATCCCGAAGGGATGCGAAATTCGCATCCCGAAAAAATAGCTAAGAAAACATGATGTTCCCAAAAAGTTGCATCTCGAAGCTATGCAACTTCGTATCCTAAAATAGCTTGCCAGGCCCGTGTTGCACACGCAAAATTGAGTTTTCCGTTCGTGAAAACATCCTTGCCAAATTTCCTTTTGCCATTTTGCATCTTGGTCTTAGCCAAGATTTCACATCACGATCCATCGTTTCACAACCGCGTATTTTGTATCACGTGCTGTGTCGATCAAGAATTTCGCATCCCCACTCTTTAGCTAAAAATATTATCCCTCCTTGCCAGGTCCTTTGCATCCCACTCTCCGATCCAAGAATTTGTATCCTAGAACTTAATGCAAACTCGAGTTTTCGCATTGCCAGATGTGATGCGAGCAGGCATAGTTCATATCCTGACATGATACGAAAATAGGGATGCAACATGTTCATGAAGTTATGCCAAAAACTGGATGTTGCCAAGCTGGTGCACACATGTGAAAAATGGAGTTTTCACCATGTCGATCACCCAGTTTTGAATTGCCAAATCCCTAAATTTTTCCAAGTGCTAGAATTGCCATACCAAGTTCTGCAACCCATTTTTAGTGATCGTGCCATGCCGATTAGCAGTTTTTGAGCGAAACTAGAATTTACGAGAATTCAAATATTTTTGATCGATGAGTTATGCCGATTAGCAGTTTTTGAGTGGGCGAAACCAGAATTTACGAGAATTCAAATATTTTTTTATCGACAAGTTTTGCCACATGAACGACTGACATGCTCAAGGATTTTGAGCTGATAGGATCGAGTCAATCACGTATTTTTACCACATTAGATTTTCTAAGTTTATTAACAACGATTCTCAGAATCAATGATATTTCCAACGTTTTCCGAACACGTTGCGACTTCGACCAAATAGCTTTGTGTTTTCTGACGACGTTCTCGAAACCTGAGCTCATCGCTAACCATAGTCTTGATATGTGACTACTTTACCAAAAAGTTGGTCAAAAATCCCCCACCCTCCACAAAACATATTTTTCTAGATCGAAGGAAAATGTGTTTTATGAGAAATCCAGAAATATGAAAACCAAAGCCAGGAGAAATCTAAACGAAAATCTAGTAACCAGGGAGTCGAAGTACCACGATCGCGCCGGATCGTATTAACCAAAAATTCATGACCACAATGGGTCGTATTAACCATGGAACCAATGCCTAAAATCCATAGATAGATGACGATCGCTTCAGATCGTTTCTTAAGAGAACTAGAATAGCTGAATTACCAGAATAACAAAAGAAATCGAAATAGCCAAAGGACCAAGGAGACCCAAAATCCAGAATAACCAAAGTAACCAGAATAGCCGAGGGACTACAAGGATCCAAGAACCCGAATAACCAGAATATCCATAGCTGGGAAGCCAGGAAAACCCAAAATCCATGGATTGAGAGCAACCAATAACTAGATAGCCAGCTATCCAATAGCCAAGACTGAGCGATCTTGTCATGTCACCGACAAGACCATTCGAGCATAATTAGGTGAGTTGCCTCCTACGAGCCAACAGAACAACCCAAAGCCAAACGAGTAACGACCTTACCCATCACAAATCAAGGCACCTTACCAAAAACTAACAAGGCGACCAGTATAGCCAGAAGTTTCCAAGGCGATCTTGCGAAGCACGATGTCCAAGGATTGCCAAAAGACTTCAGGTCGATCTTATCGAGGCAAGATGACCAAGAATAGCATGTCCAAGGCAATATTACAAAAGCAAGATGACTAAGGATAGACGGAAGAGCTTATGGAGATCTTGCCAAGGCAAGACGGTCAAGAATAGGCAGAGTTTTCCAAGGTGATATTGCCAACGCAAGACGATCAAGGATAACCAAATCCTTACTTTGTGCTTGCACTCCAGTTTTAGTTTCATACCCTGTCCTTACTTAGCGAAGTAATTTTATTAGAGTTATACAATTTTGTAGTTTTTAGTAAAAACCAAAAAGAAAACTTAATTGTGTTAGGGAATGAGGAATGTAGATCGTAAGGAAAAACAAACACAGAAGGGGGGTGAATAGTGTTTATAAGGGACTTTATGAAAATCTTAAACTTAATTGATCTACTATATGAATCACACAATGATTATCACACCAGAGATGATCACAAACATAGAAACAATCACAGACATAGAAATAGATAAATATTAAATGCAGAAAAGGAAAGAACACACCAAATTTTATACTGGTTCGGATTACTCCTACGTCCAATTCCACGCAAAGCTGGTTTGTGCAGAGATTTATTATTATCAATATCCAAGTACAACCCCTTGATTTCACGACTACAAGGTTAACACCGCTCCAAACACCCTTGATTT
Source organism: Allium sativum (assembly GCA_030737875.1). Classification (NCBI taxonomy): domain Eukaryota; kingdom Viridiplantae; phylum Streptophyta; class Magnoliopsida; order Asparagales; family Amaryllidaceae; genus Allium; species Allium sativum. Next base: position 837,813,153 of record CM060916.1, read on the forward strand.
CATGGCTACAAGGTTAACACCGCTCCCTTTCATTGATTTCAGGGCGGCAAAGAACACATCCTTTCCAAAACAATTCCCAAATAATTACAACAGCCCTAGAACTCTTCAGTAGCACTTCCAAATTGATAGTAGTAGATAGAGATTGAGAAAAGAAGAAGTTCGATATAATTTGAGTAGAAATTGGTAGAGTATAAGTGTAGAAATCAGGAAAATAATGTATATTAATGGTGGTTAGTAAATGGGTGAAGATTGGGAAGAAAGAATGATTAAAAATTCGAAATCAATCCCTTTTTATAGTGTCCTAAGGATTGCAACGTTTCTGAAACATTTCAAATAGCGAAAAGACATTTCCTTTGAAAATTGAAAATCTGACTGTTATATGTCGTCATATCTAATTATGTATGTCAGCATATATATTTTGATTTTTTATAACTATTTTTCTAGTGTTTAAACATATATATTATTCTAGAAATTCTTGAATCAAAACTTAGTAATTTAAATGAATATTCTAAAGTGTACAATCATATGGAAACATAGTAATATACTGATAAACATATGATGGAGTTATAAGATTTTAAAACTATATATTATAAACTTATATATATATTAAAAATTTATAAACATATATGGTTGAAATCATAAGTAAGATAATAGTTTGAAATCATTTATAAAAATAATTTGAAATTAGGATTTGAATTTTGAAAGTAGAATTTTGAATTTTGAAAATCAGAATTTGAACCTGAAGTGTTATTTAGAGTCCTACATATAAACTAGACTCAATTACTATATTTTTCTTGAGCTCTTGATAACTCATGAGTCTTGAATCTCTTTTGAATCCTGAATCTCTCGGCGCTCTAAAACTGTACAGTCTTCAGTATTTAAGTCATGTATACAAACCCTGCATATATATGTATGTATGTACATATGTGTATATATATATTTTAGAAAGAGATGTTAGTATATGTTTTATAATTAATTAATAATGATAATTGAAATAAGGTTGTTGTCATCAAAACTCCATCCTCCAACAATCTTGCACATTTTGACGATGACAACCTTGGTCTATAAAATTTTCATACCTGTTGATACTTTTTGATTTGATTCTTCGAATACTCCCCCGTTTACCATGAATCCTACATACTCCCCCTTAAACTAAGCCTAACTAATCCTTATTCTATAATTTCTCCCCTTTTGTCATCAACAAAAATAACATCTAAATATACTCCCCTAAATCTGTACCTTAAGTAACCTATATCTATCTATTCTAACGTTATAATACTTAATTCCACACTAGTATACATGACTCCCCCTAAATTCATGCCTATATTATCCTAATTCTAAAAGTATAAACAAATATAATTATTCAAGTATTATATTTAATATTTACAAATATTTCATCCCGTATATATAAAATTTCAAATCCAATCCAAACCAAGCAAAATTTACAAGCAAGTTCAATCAAATTCAAATCAAACAAACCAATCAAACAAATCATACCAAACAATTCAAATATCTCTTGAAACTTCCACCCATCCGTCTCCTCCAAAGATTGGATCCTTATTAATGACTTCCTAATCTTCATCTTCTTTTGTGGGTGGTGCTTTAGCGAGGTTGTTATCTTCATCTCTAAAAAGAGAAGAAATTAGCTAATGAATGGCATCAAAGTGCTTCTCTTGATGTTCAACCATTTTTATTTGACTCAACTTGAGATGGCGCTGATTACGAAGTATTACAGATAGGATATTCTTGAATGAATTCATGTTTCTTCAAGATTCCCACTTAAATTGTGAATAGGATTTGCAATAATTTGATATTATAGAAAAGGAATGGAGAAGAAGGAGAAAGTTTAGAATATGTTTTTCTAGAAGAAAGAGGTATTTATAGGGTCTAGAATTCGTTTAAAATGAAGAGATACCAATTGTTTATTTAAATTTTAAATTTTGAATAAATGTGATAAACTGGTAGTTATATGTCGACATGCTAAAAAATGTATGTTGACGTACCTATGTTAATTTTGGTTTATTTGAGTTTTTGTTTAAATTTTGAATTATTTTTTATTATATTGTATTATTTTATATAATTTTAACATTTTAACAAATATTAGGGATCAATTTTGATAGCAAACAAAATTATATATTAGTACTTAAACAAAGGTACATTTGAAAGATAAACGATACTAAACATGAGATTCGAAAGCAAATACAAGCAAATACGAAATATAAAATAAACTAGATAAGCTTAGACTCCAACGGATGATGATGAGGAAGATGGTAATCCAAGTTTTCTTCCTACTTTGCCAAAAAAAAAAATTCATTTTAGAAGACATTTTATTATGTGTCTTCTTTATCTTCTTTCGGTTCTTGGCTAAATTGGCTTGATTTTGGACAAGCATTTCTTTGGATATGGTTCTACTAACACTCTATGCTTTCCAAAGAGGTTTCTTTTTCTTCTTCTATTTCCATAGGATTATCCTCTTGTTCCATTCGAACTTGTTATTTAGCATATGTTTCATAAGGCTTAAAAGTGATTGGAATTTACATTTGGGAAATATTTCCCAAGTTAAAGACCTTCCTTGGTACAAATTCCTCTCCTTTAAGATCAACTCCAAAATATTTAAAGTTGCAGGTGAGCTAAACTCCATGATAAAGAGTATTTTCTTTTGTGGACATTTCTTTGGGCTTAAATTCTTTCAAAATAACATCGACCCATGTGATGTCATAAACACCAAAAATAGCAGAGATGTAACAATCCGGGAAACCTGAACCAATTTAAAAAATTTATTTTGGAAATTTCACTAAATTTTGGAAATTTCACTAAATTTTGAATATTTAAAATGATTTATTTTAAATAATAACGACGAGAAATTTATTTTGAATAGAATTTGAATGGATATATTTATTTGAATCGACGTTAGAATATAAATATTTAATTTAATTATAAAAGGAATTAGAAATGGCGCGACAGTTTGAAAATTTGAATTTGAACTTTGACTGACTGTACGTGATGCAACATAAAATGGATTTTAGTGAAACCAAAAATATTTAAATCTTTTCATGAATATCATTCTAACGAATCTAAAAAATCGAAATTTCATTGCGGGAATCAAAAGTTATGGCTAAATGAATTTTCAGAAAGATCGCAATGGAATTAATATAGCCCTTGAAAATAGACATTTTGCAAACGACCTCCGCTTTCGACGAAATCACTTTTGTTGGATCCGGGATGTCAAATTATTTCTAGATTCCAAATTCCATAATTTTTGGAGTTAATATGTGAGCGTGGCAAAGGAAAATGCATTTGGATAATTTCAGTCAATTTGGATCGACCAGAAAATGGCCATTTTTCAAACGGTCTTCAAATTTGACGAAATTAGTTTTGTTGGGATATCATCCCAACATAGCCAGATTTATTTTTTTGGAATTTTTAGAATCAGTATGTGGCCCCGGCAAATTATAATGTACGTTCAAATCCATATTTGAATGTTTTATATTTTAATTTGAAAAATAATTGATTGAAACAGCCGAATTGGATTAGAAAACATATCTCATTGTGTTCGGAATAGGGTAATTAGCTAGGGACGACAGTCGTTGGGTTTGATTTGGAGTTAGTATCAACGAGCAAGTATCTTTCGAGTTAAAATGAATTAAATAATATTAAAAATAAATTAAATTTCTATAAAAGGGGGGCGGAAACCCTAATTCCGCCACCGTCATCAGAAACGAGCGCTCCATAAGCTCCGGATTTCAAATCCAAAACCCTCCCGATCCATTTCGATTTTTCAACCAATTTCAAAACTAAAATTGAGAATCTTTCTTCGATCTTTCAATCTATATGAATATGATGAAATATCAATGAGTACTTTGCTCGATTTCTGCACGTGAACTGTCGACGTTTGAGGCCGGCTCACCGCCACGTGGGGCCGCCGAGCTAGGAGTCGCGGCCGGAGGTGGGAGTTCTATCCAAGTCCGAGAGAGTGGCGCTTCCAGATCAGCGTGAAGATGCTTGGATAGGCGTGCGAAATTAGGGATTGGGGCCATGTTTAGGTTTCAGTTTTACTGAAGAATGGGGAAGATGAAAAGAGGGTAATGATGGAATTAATTCTAATTAAGTAATTAGTTTGTTAATGAAGTGATTAAGTAAATTAATTATATAATAAATTGTTTATTAAAGCGTCAAATGTTTAACTGCATGTATCTCCTTCATACGAACACGGAATCACGCATATAAGGATGCATTGGAATCGTCTTTCCGAGAGCTTCGCAACGAAACTGACCGCGTCCAAAATGGAGCACGTTGGAATTTTAGGAAAATTCAAAACCAAATTATTCAGGAAATTCAGAAACAAAAGAACCAAAGTGAGAACTTATCGCTTTAATTTATTTTCTAGTTGAAATGCATACTAGGATGCAGATGGTGCTTAGTAGCATCCGACATCCGTCGTCCACAGACCATGGACGACTTGTTTGGTTGTTTGATTGTGTTGTGAAAAATTGATTGTGTGATGTGGAATGGAGTAAAATATTTTATAGTTAAAAATATAATTTTTAATGTTGATGTGAATAAAATAAATATTCATTTACAAATCAGACGATTTGTTTATGAACACCCATTTTACTGGTATTAGTTGGGACGATAAATTTTACACATTGCCCAACTACACAAATAAAATTCATTATTTGTTGATTGAAACCCCACACGGGTATTGGGACGATATTGGACATACACTAATCCCAATAGTTAGTTGTATGTCGATTGATTGATTGACAGGCTGTTGTAAGCATTGAATATTTATATCTAACTCTTATGTAGTGTAGAATGCACTCTGGATGATGGTTGAATGGGTTTGATTGTTGTTGTATTCATGTGTGTATGAAATCCACATAAATCACATTATATGGTAATTGACTGTGTCTGATTCCAGTTCAGAAAGAACGAATATTTTAAAATAATGATTATTTTAGAATAACGAATATTTTCAAATAATATTCAGAAAAGAATCAAAATATGATTTTGATGTCCGATTTGGGATGGACACAAATATATTTAAATATATAAAGCCATGTTGATTAGATTAACACCATTTAGACGTGAACGATATTTATATAGATTTTATTCATTTTTATAATGAATATAAAAAAGGAATTGATTTCAAAATCAAATGTTTTGAAAATATTATCATATAAATATCGATGATATGGAATATTCAATTTGGTTTGAAATTGAATATGAAGTTGAAATCGTTTTGAAAACGAATTTAAAACAATTTATAAAATACGTTTTAAAAGGAAATCGAAGAAATATAATATATATAATGGCCCGAATAGAACGCGCCATGCCGCGGCAGTTCGTGAATTTCGACCATTGACTTTGAACGGACATTACGGGAGATCTGACCGTTGTATTCTCCTAAAACCGGAACCTTGGGTTCGTATCGAAAAGAGCTTTCTAACGAGTATTAGAGATTTGAAATCTAACAGCTGGATTTGGAGTTATGTCCAAATCAAATTTGGAAAAGGTCGCTATAAGTGCAGTTCGATGGCCGTTTATGGAAGTCGACTGTACGGGCCTTGATAAAATTATTAAAAATATCAATAATTAGTGTAAAATCATAAGAAATGATTTGGAAAGAATTAGGATGAAAATTCCATATTTGAAAAGATAAAAATAGTTTTTTATCAAAATGAACTAGTTTTAAACTAGAATTATAATTCAATTATTTTTAAAAATAAATAAATTGGTTTTGAAATGTTTTTAAAAATAACGAGAATTTCCAATATATGAATTGGAATGGATTTGAATCAAAATTATCTTCGGAATATTTCGATATTTGATTTCGTGATTATACAGATATTGTTATGGAAATTTGAAAGATATATATATATATATCGTTATTTCCAGTACGATATTTGTTGATTTCAGAATTAGATATTGAATATAAGCCGATATATTTTCTATTCAGAGCCTTGTATTTAATATCAAATTCGTTTTTGGGTTGTTGTGAATGGTATCTTTAGTAATACTATTCTTAGACCTAATGGAGTTAAGAAAATTAGAAACTGACTGGAGATTAGTTAAGTTGAATGGTTTCCTGGGTGTTGATCTGATGTTGGTTTCGGCCTTCGGGGTTAACACTTAGGGAAATGTTCTCTTACCAATTTACGGTTAGAGACTGATAGAATGTGAATTGGGTTTGTTGTGAACTGTGTTTTAGCGACATTCGTTCTTTAACCCGATTTACAGTGAAATGGGATTTGGAATTTATAAATCATTCGTTAAGATTTAAAGGAGATTTTCCAAAGCAAAGTTTTCCAATTTAACATATTAAATTGGAATTGAATGGAATTCAATTTGCTAATGATCGAAGTAAGCTTCTGTAGAGGAAGACGGTTAGTATATATGGAATTTAAAAGGCCTTGTCGTTATTCCATTTATATTATCGGTTGGTTATGGAAGTTTATATCGAGTATATATATCGATTTGTTTTCCATGAAGATTCCATTGTTAATGGAATGTGATTTTGGGCTGTCGTGAATGGTATCTTTAGTAATACCGTTCTTAGACCCAATGGAGTTAAGAAAATTACAACCTAACTGGAGATTAGTTAAGTTGAATGGTTTCCTGGGGTATTGATCCGATGTTGGTTTCAACCTTCGGGGTTAATATTTCGGGAATTGTTCACTTGCTAATTTACAGTTAAAAGCTGATGGAATGGAATGTGATTTTGGGTTTATCGTGAATCATGCTTTAAATGACATTGGTTCTTTAACCCAGTTAAAGACAGGATATGATTTCCCAAGTTAAACAATCATTAATATTGATTTTTGGGAAGATTAAAACCAAGTGGAGTTTTAATGCATCTTTAATTAGATTGAAATTGATATCCAAAGGAAGATTAAAGAATAAATTTAAAGAATTTATCTTTGATAAAATTAATGGGAACCTTTCCCAAAGTATATGAATATTTGGAAAAAGAAATATTCTAGATTGGAATGAGGCGTATGTTGTGTTTTTATAACACTTGTTTATTATATACGCGAGTTATTCAAAAGGATCGGGTTTGTCCCATTCTGAATAACTGATTCGACGATGTGTCGAGGATGAGGATGGTGGTTGAAGACCATAGGTCTTCACATCGTTTGGATGATTACTGATGTCTTGATTTGGATTGTACATCCGAGACAAGGTAATAAGTTGTGATCATCTAGATGTACTTGGAGATCGACCGGATATGCGAGGACCTCTCCCCTGTATTGGACATATGGGGGAGGAATAAGGTGCCTCCGGTTTTGTTTAGACCCAGAGCGAACTTGTAAATGGATGCGTGTCTGACATCGGATTTCATTCTGGGTGATTGGTAAACATCGATTGCATAGCATGAATTGCCTGTGTGGCATGCTGAGATGCAAATGATCAAGGATTCTATTGAAAAACAAAGTCTTGTGGTTGATGATCAAAGCACGGCTTTAATATAGCGTAGCTTTGTGTAGCGTTAATTTGCGGGCCTCACACCCCGGTGTGGACCAGAAACGGGAGAAGACTTCAGCGAGGGCATGCGTTTCTTTCTAGCTAGGAGTAGTGTCAGCGTTTTACTAGCCCTAGTATTTTACTTATGTGGATGATGGATAGCGAGGCGCCTCGGTTATATCGGTCGTTCCGGGGCTGATAGTTTGGTTGGGATATGACCAGTTTACTCCCCATAGGCCGGGGAAATACAATGTTCAGGCATTTTAATTCACACTGAGTGGACCAGCCCTGACGATCCAAAGGCTTGTCTGCGCGCTCGCCTGAGACATGGTAGGATAGATTGTCTCGAAGCGGTAAGGACGATCCCTTGCCTTGGTTCACAGATGGAAATCCAACTTCCAATACGACATCTTGCGGTTTTGATGGTAAACCTATATATGGCGACATAGTGGTATGGGGCACTTATGTCGTCTATGATTGATACTTATGATTGAAATTGTTTTGACACTATACACTTATTGTAATAATAAAAGATGAAATTTCACGTACCAAGCATTTTTGGCTATTATAAGGTAAATTCTCTATCCTCCGGCTTGCGTTACATTGTGTGATGGGACCTCAGTCTTATAACAGCTTCATTGTTCTTTATTTAGCATTGCGCTGTTGTTTTTACGCACTGATATTCTTGGGAGGAAACCTGTTCCGTATTATACGGCGTGGTCCCTTGATTTATCTAACTTTAAAATAAAGGTTAATAACTGTTTCTAGTTCTCACACCAGTCACATGACTGACCTGGAGTTTATTGTTTTAACCTAAACTCTGGGTGCCCCTATTTTCCACACGTGTAGCTAGTAGTTTCGGTTTTGCAGATTTATATTCACAGGATCCCGGTTTACACCTTGAATCTGTATATTCTTTTTAGTCATGTTTTGTATTATTTTTCCACTGCATTGTAACTTGTAAATCTCTTATATTTAGTAAATGTGTAATATTTATTCAATGTAACACCCCACCTCCGCTAGGGTCACTCACAAAGGGAATGCACTAGTTTTGGAGGGGTATTATCGAGATAACATCACAGAATTATCACAAGACAGAACATTAATAAAAAAAAAATAAGTAAACAGCGGAAGAATTTATGAGCAAAACAGAACTTCATTTTATTCCAAAATAAACCATGTCTCTTACAAACATTTCAAATAACTTCATTACAACTGTCTTGTAATAATAGCCAAAGAAGCAATAACTTAAAAACAGAAAAACAGCTTATTCCCCAAGTGCAGTAAAAAGAAGCAGCCATAGCAAACCGTACATGCTGAGCCAAAGCAAGTGATATCCAAGCTAAGAGCTAGTGTTTTCCTCCCTGAGAACCTGGGGGGGAAACGAAAGAAAAAGAGGCGAAAGGAAAAAGGGTCAGCCATAAAGACTGAGTAAGTCCTAGTGGCTTTCAGTGTAAAAACGGTTGAAACAACCTGTCATGTATGAACTGGAACTAAACTTAAGAATGGTGTCAAGGTGAACAAGATAGACTAAGGTGATCAGGATAAGTCAAGACAAGTCAAGTAAAGCATCACATGTTCGAGATTCGTTGCATCGACTATACTAGTATACTAAGCCCATATCACAAGTTAATCACGAAATAAATCCCACGGCCCAATATCATGAAATGACCCTGAAACGGGGTCTGACCCAAGTACGGGGTCCTACGGAGCGATTATCTAGTCGATCGGCTCCCTACAAGTTCTAGCTCGTCAAGTGTCCGTGTCATACGGCTAATCACGAATGTAGTCACCTGTGCTGGGTCCACCTTCGGGTGTATCAGCCCTAGGGTGTCAACCCCTGACACGATTCAAGATGCACAGATAAATCTACGGATACCCAGTGTCTGCCTCGGAATACGTGCACGACCGTAGCCCACCGAACCTACACTGGCATACCCCACTGCCGTCGTTCACCTCTTACAATCAGCCCAGTAATCGTGCCCCACCCGGCCTAGCCCCAGGGTACCTTGATACATCTAGAGGGTTACTGCTGAAAAGGGTCGTGTCTAGGGTTTCGCCTACAGATTAGGTCATGTAATTCGTGGCCTAACCCGCCTAACCGATTAAGTCATGTAATTCGTGACTTAATCCTTTTCCAGTCTACTCATGTCAAGATGGTTAAGTATGTCATTTAAATTCGTGACTTAACCTGCCTACGTGTCATGTCAAGTTGGCTAAGTGTTGTCGTTTCAAGTTCATGACTTAGCCCTACAAATCGTGTTCAAGTTGGTTAAGTTGTCTTTTCATGTTCATGACTTAACCCTAATTGGCATTAATTGATTCGTTAATGCACCGAACCACTCACATTGGATCATATTGTTCGTAGCCACTGGATTTGCCGGGCGGTTCCGGGCAGGTTTACGCTACGAACTCAACCCAACCTCGGGTTTCAAGCGCGATGTGACCAACTACCCACATTGGATCCTATTGTTTGTAGCAACTGGATTTGCCGGGCGGTTCCGGGCAGGTTTACACTACAAACTCAACCCAACCTCGAGTCGGCCATTTCTTGTTTTCTAAAGTCATGCCCATGTTCTTATCAGATTCGTGCTATTTTCATAGCATGTTCATATGTCAATTTCGTGCCCAACTAAGGCATGTTTCAAGTCAAGTTATGGCATGTTCAAGTCGAGTTTTCGTGCCATATTTCATGTTCTACTTATGCCAAATTTCACGGTTTATGATTATAATCAATTCAAGTTTTGCCTATTCTACCCAATCGTATCCCCAACGTATATAAACGTACTTCGTTCGCAAGCATAAACAATTCAAGAGATAAAGGGGAATAACACCAAACATGTGATAGGCATATGTGACAATTCCAACATCACTTGCATAACAAACAGGCTATAACATATCACATGGTTTCAATACTAACATGATGATAACTTGGCATAATAATGGTTCCAACTTGGTTTAACATGATGATTTCAACTTTACATCATAGGCATAATAATCCTTGCGGGCATAATAATCATTTTATTACAAACATGAAACATTAAAGGCATGGTAATTCTAATAGGCATAGTGGATTCCAATTTAGCATTTTTAACATAATGATTCTCATATAGCATTATAAACATAATGATTCCAACTTTTCATCATAACCTAGCAATTCCCAAATTGTCCTTAACATGATAGGTATATTAACATCACAGGCATAGTTTCATTAATATCATAGACATGGTTTAATTAGCATCATAGGCATGGTTTAATCAACATGAGGATTTCAATGAACATAATGATTCCATGGACATGTATTTGTTCAAATTGCAATAAAATTAAGCCCAAGTGATTCATAACAACCTCAATATCATGATAAGTTTAACTTGCAACATTAACATAGCAATATTCCCAAATTTTGATTCAAAGTTAAACAATATAAACATGGATTAATAATAGTTCTTAAATCCGGTTTCAATTCATAGCATGTCCATGTTATTTTAGCGTTTTTGCCTAAAAAGTGACATAGAACTTACAATATGAAGCAAGCAATCCAAATCAAAACTTTAAATCAAATAGCCCCAAATCCGTTGTCTAAAGCGTCGTAGTTTTTGTAGCTTCTAGTTGTAGCCTTCAAGAATCATCCTTCGTCTTCTTTAATTTTGTTCTTTGTATTTTTAATTTAGAGTTCTAGGTTTAATGGCGGCTGCATGAGTGCTAAAATGAAATAGTATGATTTACGCTAGGTCTTAGGGTCTTTTTATAGTTGTAGGAAACTCATTTAGGCCATTAGATCAACCCCAAAGTCAATCCGGACCATCAAAACACATACCGGGCTTCAAAAATGGGTTCTGGGCCAAACCAGGCCGACCAGGTCGACCTGTACAGGGGGGTCGACTCTAGGGTCGACTCTAGGGTCGACCTGGCCTAGGGAGGTCGACTCTAGGGTCGACTCTAGGGTCGACTCGGTTCTGTCTGCCAGAAAGTCTGCTGAAAATTGTTTTGGCCATATCTTGGTTATACGGACTCCGATTTTCGAAAACCCGGACTCTATTTCGCGTATTTTTTCGAGAGGAACGCAGTGGTGAAGTCCATTTTACCTAATTCCTGATTCTTAAATTAATTATCCTTATTTTACTATCTTTTCCGTTACACACACACCATTACCGAACTAATTTTTCTTCTCTTCCAAATATTAATTAATTCTTCTTATGCATCACCATTATTTACCTATCTAAACATATTTTTATATATTTTATTTCATTTTTAATTATACCTTGATTTCTTGTTTTCACATGTTGTTAAAATTCGGGTTGTTACATTCTCCCCTCCTTAAAGGATTTCGTCCCCGAAATCTCCAAGTTAGGAAGAACGCATCCTACCACCCATCATCCATCTACTAAAAACATCATCCACAAGAAACCATGGTCCTTAAAAGACTTCTAATGTTTTATGAACACATGCAAAGAGTGTTTTTATATGTTCCTTAGCTAATGCTAATGATCAGGCCTGATTGATTTTCTAAATGCAATATATGTTTAGTGAAATGAATCCAATATGTATGCAAAATTTTCCTATTATAATTCATAATTTCTACATGAGTGCACAAACATTCAATCATATGCAACAACCAAATGATAGCACAACCAAGTTTCCAAAATAAACACTCATGCATATGCAAGTATGAAACTGTGACTGAGCCGATCTAGTGCCTAATGTGTATTCTTGCATCCACGAGCAACCACTTGCAACCATTACGCAATCATAACATGTTTCAATTACATGTTTACATCCAAAAAGATTCTACCTATGGTTCTCAAGATAGGATCGAGGAGAGAAACAAGATAAAACAAAGCATCTAGAAAAAGAAGTTAAAGATGTACCTCCAGAAGGTCCGGTCTGCTTCTTAGGGCAGTCCTTGCTGATGTGTTCAATCTCCCCACAATGAAAACATTCACCTTGCTTTCTCTTCCTCTTTCTACAATCCTTGGCTATGTGCCCTTCCGTACCACAGAAATTGCATTTCCTTTTATCACGTGAGTTGTCGTTCTTGCCTCCTTTCTCAGAGTCTACCTTCTTATTCTGAGAATCGTTGGGCTTGACCTCTTTCTTGCCCTTCTTATCTTCCTCATACTGTAGGGCCATATCCACCAAGCTTTCAAAGGTCGCCCCCATGGGCACACGAGTCATGGCCAAACCATGTAGTGGCTCGTTCAAGCCTCGTGCAAAACATAGCGCCTTTTTCTGAGGAGTGTTGACTAACTCCAATCCGAAGCGAGCAAGCTGATTGAAACGGTTCACGTATTCTTTAACTGTCATATTTCCTTGTTTAAGGGCCAGAAACCGTTCCATTTGGAGACTCTCCTCTGCCGATGATAAGAACTTAAGCCCAAATCTCCCTCTAAAGTCCGCCCAAGTCCCAATGGGCCTAGTAGCGTTGGTGACTTCCCACCAATAAGAAGCTTCCTCTTTCATGAGCCACGCCGCCAACTGTACTTTCCTATTGTCCTCTACCTCAAAGATAACAAACAAGTCTTCGGTTTCCTTCAACCAATTCCGTGCCTCAACAAAAGTCTCAGTTCCTAGGAAATCCTTTCCGCCCATGGCCTTAAAGTCCTTGCATATCTTTGAAAAAGCGGTTTCTCGCGGAGGTTGAGGAGGATTAGGAGGAGGATTGGCTGGGCCTGCCACATTAGCCCGAGCCTCGAGGAAACGACGGAACCAAGTGGGTATATTGACACCCTCGGGAAGATTAAGATCGTCGGCCATGATAAGCTGAAAACGAAAAAGGAAAAGATTCAAACGAGAAAACAAAGATTGTGCTAATGGCTTTTTGGGGAATAGCCTTTTAAAATAAACCAACTTTTCTTGAAAAGTGCTTTTTTGTAAATGGTTTTGAAAAAATTCAAAAGGTTTTCAAAACTTTTGCCCGGTCTTGGTAACCTTCTGCTCTGATACCAAATGAAACACCCCACCTCCGCTAGGGTCACTCACAAAGGGAATGCACTAGTTTTGGAGGGGTATTATCGAGATAAATTCACAGAATTATCACAAGACAGAACATTAATAAAAAAAATTAAGTAAACAGCAGAAAAATTTATGAGCAAAACAGAACTTCATTTTATTCCAAAATAAACCATGTCTCTTACAAACATTTCAAATAACTTCATTACAATTGTCTTGTAATAATAGCCAAAGCAGCAATAACTTAAAAACAGAAAAATAACTTATTCCCCAAGTGCAGTAAAAAGAAGCAGCCATAGCAAACCGTACATGCTGAGCCAAAGCAAGTGATATCCAAGCTAAGAGCTAGTGTTTCCTCCCTGAGAACCTGGGGGGGGGGAAACGAAAGAAAAAGAGGCGAAAGGAAAAAGGGTCAGTCATAAAGACTGAGTAAGTCCTAGTGGCTTTCAGTGTAAAAACGGTTGAAACAACCTGTCATGTATGAACTGGAACTAAACTTAAGAATGGTGTCAAGGTGAACAAGATAGACTAAGGTGATCAGGATAAGTCAAGACAAGTCAAGTAAAGCATCACATGTTCGAGATTCGTTGCATCGACTGTACTAGTATACTAAGCCCATATCACAAGTTAATCACGAAATAAATCCCACGGCCCAATATCATGAAATGACCCTGAAACGGGGTCTGACCCAAGTACGGGGTCCTACGGAGCGATTATCTAGTCGATCGGCTCCCTACAAGTTCTAGCTCGTCAAGTGTCCGTGTCATACGGCTAATCACGAATGTAGTCACCTGTGCTGGGTCCACCTTCGGGTGTATCAGCCCTAGGGTGTCAACCCCTGACACGATTCAAGATGCACAGATAAATCTACGGATACCCAGTGTCTGCCTCGGAATACATGCACGACCGTAGCCCACCGAACCTACACTGGCATACCCCACTGTCGCCGTTCACCTCTTACAATCAGCCCAGTAATCGTGCCCCACCCGGCCTAGCCCCAGGGTACCTTGATACATCTAGAGGGTTACTGCTGAAAAGGGTCGTGTCTAGGGTTTCGCCTACAGATTAGGTCATGTAATTCGTGGCCTAACCCGCCTAACCGATTAAGTCATGTAATTCGTGACTTAATCCTTTTCCAGTCTAGTCATGTCAAGATGGTTAAGTATGTCATTTAAATTCCTGACTTAACCTGCCTACGTGTCATGTCAAGTTGGCTAAGTGTTGTCGTTTCAAGTTCATGACTTAGCCCTACAAATCGTGTTCAAGTTGGTTAAGTTGTCTTTTCATGTTCATGACCTAACCCTAATTGGCATTAATTGATTCGTTAATGCACCGAACCACTCACATTGGATCCTATTGTTCGTAGCCACTGGATTTGTCGGGTGGTTCCAGGCAGGTTTACGCTACGAACTGAACCCAACCTCGGGTTTCAAGCGCAATGTGACCAACTACCCACATTGGATCCTATTGTTTGTAGCAACTGGATTTGCCGGGCGGTTCCGGGCAGGATTACACTACAAACTCAACCCAACCTCGAGTCGGCCACTTTCTTGTTTTCTAAAGTCATGCCCATGTTCTTATTAGATTCGTGCTATTTTCATAGCATGTTCATATGTCAATTTCGTGCCCAACTAAGGCATGTTTCAAGTCAAGTTATGGCATGTTCAAGTCGAGTTTTCGTGCCATATTTCATGTTCTACTTATGCCAAATTTCACGGTTTATGATTATAATCAATTCAAGTTTTGCCTATTCTACCCAATCGTATCCCCAACGTATATAAACGTACTTCGTTCGCAAGCATAAACAATTCAAGAGATAAAGGAGAATAACACCAAACATTTGATAGGCATATGTGACAATTCCAACATCACTTGCATAATAAACAGGCTATAACATATCACATGGTTTCAATACTAACATGATGATAACTTGGCATAATAATGGTTCCAACTTGGTTTAACATGATGATTTCAACTTTACATCATAGGCATAATAATCCTTGCGGGCATAATAATCATTTTATTACAAACATGAAACATTAAAGGCATGGTAATTCTAATAGGCATAGTGGATTCCAATTTAGCATTTTTAACATAATGATTCTCATCTAGCATTATAAACATAATGATTCCAACTTTTCATCATAACCTAGCAATTCCCAAATTGTCCTTAACATGATAGGTATATTAACATCACATGCATAGTTTCATTAATATCATAGACATGGTTTAATTAGCATCATAGGCATGGTTTAATCAACATGAGGATTTCAATGAACATAATGATTCCATGGACATGTATTTGTTCAAATTGCAATAAAATTAAGCCCAAGTGATTCATAACAACCTCAACATCATGATAAGTTTAACTTGCAACATTAACATAGCAATATTCCCAAATTTTGATTCAAAGTTAAACAATATAAACATGGATTAATAATAGTTCTTAACTCCGGTTTCAATTCATAGCATGTCCATGTTATTTTAGAGTTTTTGCCTAAAAAGTGACATAGAACTTACAATATGAAGCAAGCAATCCAAATCAAAACTTTAAATTAAATAGCCCCAAATCCGTTGTCTAAAGCGTCGTAGTTGTTGTAGCTTCTCGTTGTAGCCTTCAAGAATCATCCTTCGTCTTCTTTAATTTTGTTCTTTGTATTTTTAATTTAGAGTTCTAGGTTTAATGGCGGCTGCATGAGTGCTAAAATGAAATAGTATGATTTAGGCTAGGTCTTAGGGTCTTTTTATAGTTGTAGGAAACTCATTTAGGCCATTAGATCAACCCCAGAGTCAATCCGGACCATCAAAACACATACCGGGCTTCAAAAATGGGTTCTGGGCCAAACCAGGTCGACCTGTACAGGGGGGGTCGACTCTAAGGTCGACTCTAGGGTCGACCTGGCCTGGGGAGGTCGACTCTAGGGTCGACTCTGTTCTGTCTGCCCGAAAGTCTGCTGAAACTTGTTTTGGCCATATCTTGGTCATACGGACTCCGATTTTCGAAAACTCAGACTCTATTTCGAGTATTTTTTCGAGAGGAACGCAATGGTGAAGTCCATTTTACCTAATTCCTGATTCTTAAATTAATTATCCTTATTTTACTATCTTTTCCGTTACACACACTGTTACCGAACTAATTTTTCTTCTCTTCCAAATATTAATTAATTCTTCTTATGCATCACCATTATTTACCTATCTAAACATATTTTTATATGTTTTATTCATTTTTAATTATACCTTGATTTCTTGTTTTCACATGTTGTTAAAATTCGGGTTGTTACATTCATACTCTGTATATTCTTATATTCTGATGAAATTGTTGTAATAAGCAATGAAATGTTCTACTGTTTGTTTTCGGATTCGTCTTGTCCTCAAGGCAGTCCGTTCTTCCTCTTCTCCTCGAAGACCGGGGAAGTTACGAGTCCTTACAAAAGAGATCTTTTTGAACTTTGAGGATAGGGTTGTTGAAGTTTTCAGTATGGGGAGTGATGGTATATTGAAGGAGGTTAACGGTTGTTGATTTAGAATAGAAAACACGATTTTTGAATTCCATGTGTTCATCGCTTTAAAAGATATCATGGAATGTTTCCATATCCGTTTCATCAATTTCAAAATCCATGCCCATTTTCCTACAATTTAAAATTGTTCCCAAAATATAACTATCCAAAATGATTTGCGTTCCCTTCACACTAGTACTACTCCATGCTTGATTCTCATTTCCTTCATAAAAATGACGGCCCAAATTTGCATAAAACAATTTTACTAGATTAGGGTAACATACTTCATCGTTATCCCATGAATCTATTAGACTCAAAGCTCCATTTTGCTCGAAAAGAGAATGAAAACGTAAGATGGAAAATCTTCAGAGATGGAAAAAGCTCCCGTATTGACTTTTCCATTTGCTAAGTAGTCAACATAGGCAGTGATTATTTCTTTATCATTATAGAGATAACCTTTGACGGTTTTGGTTAATCCCATTGTTTGAGGTGTGCTTGAGGAGGCCATTAAAGAGTATTTTTTTGAAGAGTGTATATAAGAAGTAAGTTGTTTGAAATTTGAATGAGAGGTAGAGAGAATAAGATTGAATATATAAATGAATAGTGATTGAATGGGCACAACTTTTCTGAAATTAAAGAAACCTTTTCAGACCTTGGGATTTGGTGAAAAGATGGAGGGAAGTTTGAAAGTTTAAACTCTTGAAATTCAAAATTTGAACTTCATTTACTGTAACAACCCATAAAATCTGAACCAATTTAAAATTATTAAATTGGCTATTTTAGTGGATTTTAAATATTTAAAATAAATATTTTAAATAATAACGATGAAAAGGTAGTTTGAATCGATGTTGAAAATGAATATAATTAATGTGAATTATAAACATGGCCTGAAATGGCGTGGTAGTTTCAAAAATTGAATTCAAACTTTGACTGACTGTACCGGGTGCAAAACAAAACGGATTTGAGTGAAACCAAAAATATTTAAATCTGTTAGTAAATATCTTTCCAACGAAACTGAAAAATCGAAGTTCCATAGTGGGTATCAAAAGTTATGGCCAAATGAATTTTCAGGAAGGTCGCTATAGAGAATATATCGACTTTGAAAATAGACATTTTGCATACGACCTCAGAATTCGACGAAACCACTTTTATTGGATCTGGGATGTGAAGTTATTGCTAGATTTCAAATTTCATAATTTTTGAAGCTAGTATGTGAGCGTGGCAAAGGAAAATGTGTTTTGGTCAATTACAGTTAAATTGGATCGACCAGAATATGGCCAGTTTTCAAAAGGTCTCAGAATTCGACGAAACAAGTTTTGTTGGGACCGTATCGTCAAAACATAGCTAGATTTATTTTTCTGGAATTTTTCGAATCAGTATGTGGCCCCGGCAAATTGAAATGTATGTTCAAATTAAATATTGAATGTTTTATATTTTAATTTGAAAGAAAACTGACTGAAACAGTCGAATGGGGCTACGAAACATATCCCATTGTGTTCGGAATGGGGGTAAAATGCTAGGGACGACAGTCGTTGAGCTTGAATTGGGGTTCGTGGGTGAAAGAGGGTATTTTCGAAATTTAAAAATATATAAATTAATAAAAAAATATCATTGGTCAAAGTTCCTTCTCTCTCCCCGATCTTCCTCTCGACGAACGGCGAAATAGCTTCAGAACTTCTCTCCTCTCTAACTCCCTCCACACGCACCGATAGCCATTGCCGCCGTTAAGGTTTTTGAAGTGCTCATCACCCTCTTCTAATCCATAGCAATTAGGGATTTTTTTCGTGGAGTGAATCGAGAGCTCTGGCCCCCCAAAGTGTCGACGTTCGAGCCGCCAGATATTCCTCCTGCCGCCGACGAGTTGACCACAAGTGGTGGCGCCGTGGAGCCCTCTCCACCCTCGACAACATCAAGCCAGCTGATCGAAACAAAAAGCAACGGATTTGAAGATAATTCGAAACCTAGTTTCGAATTAAAAGGGCAGAGGTACGGGTGTGTATATTAAACTGTTTTAATAGCACTTCTAAGCGCTATCGTTTATGATTTTACAGTAAAAATCATATCTTTTTCATTTCTTGATGAAATTCAGTGAAACAAGAGACAGTGGACTCGTGTGGACGTCTTCTACATTCTAGAAGAGACCGCATATTTTTCTGAGCCTTCTGCTATTTTTGGTGGAGTGGAACCCAATGTGAGATTTCTAATTTATAAACGATATGGAAAACAACGATGTATAAATTATATAGTCAATGTATGAGTTATATAAGCATTGTACACCTCATATATAAGTTGTATGTTCGATGTATAAGTTATATATGCATTGTAAAAATTATATATATGATGAATTGACATTGAAATGAATTGAAGTAAATTGAAATATATTTATAGACGAATATATATATATATAATATACTCCCCTCGTCCACAGACCATGGATGATATTTATTGGTTGTGATATTGTTTGGGATTATTTGGTTGATGTGAAATTGGTTGATAAAATTGTTTGTGGTTGAGAATGAATGATTGATTATGGTTGAAAAATACCTTTGTGGTTGAAAAATACCATCTTGTGGTTGAAACAAATTAGAATAGGATTGTGGAAATGAAAATAAAACATGCCGCCTGTGTGCGAACTAGATGCATGATTCCCCATTGTCAAAAACCACGAGGTTTTAAGGTAGAGCGAGGAGCCGTACTAGGGACGGTCCCGGTTTTAACTACTCTGCCGTTATGCTGCCGAAATTTCCTGAAATCTTTCTGTGTTTGATTTATTTTCATTGGTTGAGACTATATTCATTTGTTGAATAGAAATCCATGTATTGAAAAATAATCGTGTTTTGAAATAAATTGTTTTATAATAAAAATCACATTTTTATCAACTGTTTGAACTATATAAAATAATCATGTTTTGAAATAAATTGTTTTATAATAAAAATCACATTTTTATCACCTGTTTGAACTATATAAAATAATCGTGTTTTGAAATAAATTGTTTTATAATAAAAATCACATTTTTATCACCTGATTGAACTATATAAAATAATCGTGTTTTGAAATAAATTGTTTTATAATAAAAATCACATTTTTATCACCTGTTTGAACTATATAAAATAATCGTGTTTTGAAATAAATTGTTTTATAATAAAAATCACATTTTTATCACCTGTTTGAATGATATAAAATAATCGTGTTTTGAAATAAATTGTTTTATAATAAAAATCACATTTTTATCACCTGTTTGAACTATATAAAATAATCGTGTTTTGAAATAAATTGTTTTACAATAAAAATCACATTTTTATTATATATACAAACTACAGAGAACATTCTTGTGTTGAATAGAAATTCATTCGTTGAATAGAAATTCATGTGTTGAATGGTACTCGTATTTTAAATAAATTGTTTTACAATAAAAATCACATTTTTATTATATATACAAACTATAGAGAACATTCATGTGTTGAATTGAAATTCATTCATTGAATAGAAATTCATGTGTTAAATGGTGCTCGTATTTCTAAATAAATTGTTTTATAATAAAAATCATATTTTTATTATCTATATGAACTATATAAAATAGTCGTGTCTTTGAAATAAATCGTTTTACAATAAAAATTACATTTTTATGATAGGCATGAATTATTAAAAATAGTGAAGTGTTGAAATAAATGTATGTTGGATAAAAATATCATTTTTATCAAATGTATAACATGAATATGGTTTTGAAATCGAAGAATCGATTATATTTATATATATGTATATAAATATAATTAAAATGAATCGAATAACGACGCTGCAGTTTGTATTTTGAAACCGTGATTTCAAACGATTAGTGCGGGAGATCCGACCATCGGATTTTACTGAAACCACCACCGTTGAGGTCGCTTTGGAAATATCTTTCCAATGGCACCAACTTTGTAAAGATCCAACGGTTGGATTGTCTGGAATGTTTAATTCAAATCGGAAGAAAAACAGCGCCAGAATCGATTATATTTATATATATAAATATAATTAAATTAAATCGAATAACAAAGTTGCAGCTCGTATTTTGAAATCATAACTTCAAACGAATAGTGTGGGATATCCGACCGCCGGATTTCCCCAAAACTGAAACCGTTGGATTCGTTTTGAAAAGATCTTTCTATTGATATAAAATTTGTGAAGATCCAACGGTTAAATGTTCAGATATGTGTAAATCAAATCTGGAGAAAAACAGCGCCACGGCCGCGTTATGGCCTGAAGCGTTGTTTTGAATATATTGGCAATTTTTAAATAAATAAAAATAGTGATAAATAGTGATAAAATGTTATGAATGATATGGAATGAAAATAAACTGAATTTGCTAAGTTTACGTGATATTTGATGGTTGAATGTGTTTGGCATGATATCGAATAATTTAACCATTGAAATGAATTGATTTGAAATTCTAAATATACGAGAATTATTTGAAAAGGCCGAGTTAATTCTCATTTCAAATAATTGATCATCGTTCAAAATTCGATGATACGAAGACGATGCAAGACTGATGATCTTCACGTCGAATGGAGGGGTGCTACTGATGCTCATGATAGGAGTAGCTACCTAGAAGGGGTTGAAGTAGTAGCCATCCGGACGTACATGTTGATTGTACGGATATGCGAGGAATAAAGATCCTCCGGTTTCGTTCAGACCCAGAACGGACTTGTAAATGGACTATGTGTCTGACATTGGATTTCATTCTGTGTGAGTGATAAACGTCAGTTACATGGCGTGAATTGCCTGTGTGGCATGCTGAGATGCAATGATCAAAGCTTTAGTTGAAAAGCAGAGCTTTGTGGTGGATGATCAAAGCAACGCCTATGTGGCATAGCTTTGTGTATAACGTGAATTCGCGAGCCTCACACCCCGGTATGAACCAGAAACGGGAGAGGACTGCAGGGAGAACATGCGTTTCCTTCTAGCTAGGAGTTGTGTCAGTGTTTTTACATGGCCAGACATTTTACTTATGTGGATGATGGATAGTGAGGCGCCTCGGATATATCGGTCGTTCTCGAATCGATGGAGCCATTCGTTGGCTCATTTACGCCCCATAGGGCGGGGAGACGTAGTGTTCAGGATTTCGTCTAATCCACATCGGTGGACCGACCCTGAAGATCCAAGGGTCGATGCGTTCTGATCCTGAGGGGCGGGCTAGAGCGTCTCAAATTTGGTAAGGACTATCCTTCGCCTTGGTTCACGACGGAAATCCAATTTTCAAATACGACTTTGTGCGGTTTTGATTATATATATATATGGCGACATGATATATGGTACTCATGCCGTCTATGATTGATATTTATGATTGTATCTAAAGTTAGAAACTAACTGGAAATGGGCTAGGACGGATGGTTTCCTGGGTATTGGTCTGATGTTGGTTTCGGCCTTCGGGGTTAATACTTAGGGAACTGTTCTCTTTCTAGTTTACAGTTGGAGTCTGATTAAGAATTAAACAATAAAATTTGCATTTCAAATGATTTGTTTTCCTCGTATTAAGCATATTTGGCCATTATAAGGTAAAACTCTATCCTCCGGTTTGTGTTGCATTGTGTGATGGGAACTGAGTCTTATAATGGCTTCATTTTTATAAAAAGCATCGCGATGTTTGAAAGATTTATTTGTTTTAAAGCACTGGCAATCCAATGGAGTAAACCCGTTCCGTGAAAGTGGCGTGGTCCTGTGATTAGCCATATTTGAAAATGTGTTAAGTAGATTTCTCATACCAGTCCCATGACTGACTCGTAGTTTGTTTCACTTGCAAACTCGGGTGCCCCTATTTCTACACGGGCAGCCTTGTATTCAGGTTTTAGCCGTCTCTTTCCAGATAGCTGGAGCTGAAGATGGATCCTATCATTTATCTCTTTTTATGTTGTTCAACTCCTGTTGTACATGTTATGTTTTCTTTTCCCGCAGTAGACATTTATGTATAGCTGAACTGTATTTTGTACTAAGTATGTTCCTATATACTGTGTAACTCTGATGATTATATTTTTCCAGTGTATTCTATTGTACATTATCTGATGTATGTCATTATTTATGTTCTGTTGTTATCTGTTTATATTCCAAAGATTACCCTTGCCACCGTCTTATCGGGAATGGGGTCGTCACAAACGTGGTATTAGAGCTTTGGTTAAGCCTGGAATATAACATATGAACGAGCTCGCCAGAAATAGAACCAGTAGTGTTCTAGGACGAGTAACTCATTACAGATAGGATCAGTAATATCCTAGTATGAGTATAACAGAATGAAATACACCTCGATAGACACATTAACATTCAAGTACATGTCTCTATGTTTTATAATATCTTTTCTGTTGACCTGACTCTTGGTCTGCTATTTGTAGAAGTACTAGAAAATGAGTTCTAGAAACAGAAGGAATGCTGACCTAGTTATTGAAGTTCTATTTATGAAATATAGAAATCTGGGTGGAGCACTATTCTTGGGCGAAGAATCTATTGCTAAAACTCAAGCTTGGATTCGTTCCGCTGAGAAAATCTTTGAAGGTTTAAAGCTACGGGATGACCAGAAAAGATTACTGGCATCTTGGGCACTCAAAGACGAAGCTTTGTTCTTGTGGGATTCAATTGTTAAAGATAATCCAGAAGGTGATATCACCTGGGATAAATTCAAAGAGCTTTTCAGTGCAAAATTTACTCCTCCCGAAGCAACTGAGAGGTTATATGATGAATTCTACTATTTGATACAAGGTGATATGGATATCCCAGAATATCAAAAGAGATTCAACGAGCTTTCTCATTTTGCCCCTCATCTAATTCAAGATCCAAAGCAGAAGAATCTGAGGTTTATTAATGGTCTTCGAAGAAAATACCAGAATAAAGTAATGGGGCATGTGAAGCTTCCTTTTTCTGACATGATATACATGGCCTACCAGTATGAGGATCTCGGTAGGAAAGGTATGTTGCGAGACGAAGATGAAGTCAGTTCTAGTAGCAAAAGAAAATTTGAAACTAATAGCCCGGAGACAAGTACACAGGTTGATCCAAGTACGACATCTGGGGCCAGAAAGAAACCTAGATTCAATAGGGGAAATGTTAAGTCTGAGAAAGGACCAGTAATGATAACCACATGCTCGAGCTGCAATAGGCGAGGACATTTGGCGATAAACTGTAAATCCTGGAACAAACGGAAGAAGAATAAATCTAGACCCGAAACGAGTTTCAAGAGAATAGAAAATGCAGTCAATGCCAAAGGACTAGCCATCTTGAAAAAGATTGTCGGTTCTTAAAGAAATCCGAAAAGGGTCAAGTAAATGAAGTGGTAGAAGCTTCAGCACCCTCAGCTAGTCAGGAAAAGCCAGATGTTTTGGAAGGTACGCTTAATGTCAAGAATATTCCAGTTAAAGCATTATTTGATACAGGCGCTTCACGAAGTTTTATTTCGACTAAAGTGGTAAAGAAATTGGGTTTGAAATTGAAAAAGCTTAAAGAACAAAGGACGGTTCAAAATCCAGTTGGGGGTTCCCTTGATCTTAGTTGGGTCTGTGGGGTGTCGGTTTCCTTTTCCTGTTATCGATTCCCTACTATCTCGATAGTCATGAACTTCGCAGTGTTTGATCTTATTTTGGGATTGGATTGGCTAACGAAGTATGAGGTGGAGCTTAACTGTGCAGAAAGAATTGTTAGAGTTAGAACAAAGCTTGGCTAAATAACCATTCCATGTGAAGGACCGAATTCTAATAGAAAAGACTTCTGGGCAGCCTTAGATGTATCTCCTACTCAGATAGAACCTGTTCCTATTGTTACGGAGAATATTCCGGTCGACATTGAAAATATCCCTGTGGTCAAGAACTACGCGGATGTGTTCGAAGAAGTAGTTAGCTTACCTCCGCAAAGAAATTGATTTCAGAATCTCTTTGGTCCCGAATGCAAGACCAGTAGTTCACGCTATTCGAAGAATGGCCTTGAAGGAGAAAGATGAGTTAGATAATCAAACTCGACAGCTGGTATGGAAGGCTCTGATCAGACCTAGTTTCTCTAATTGGGGAGCAGCCGTGGTATTTGTCCCGAAGTCAGACGGTACTCTCAGATTATGTGTAGACTATCGTGACTTGAATAAGCAGACGTTGAAAAACAAATATCCATTGCCGCGGATTGATGATTTGTTGGATCAATTAAATGGCGCACAAGTAGTTTCACGAATGGACCTAGCTACAGGTTTCCATCAGCTTTGTATCGCCGAGGAGTGTGTTCCTTTGATAGCATTCAGAGGTCCTGTAACAACCCGTATTTCGATAACATGATTAAGACGAGAATCAAGGCAGAATTTAATTTTAAATTCTGAATCTAGTAAAACGGGCTATGCCATTGCGTTCGTCTCGAAAAAATACGCGAAACAGAGTCCGAGTTTTCGAAAATCGGAGTCCGTATGACCCAATTAAGGCCCAACGAAGTTTTCAGAAAATTCAAGTTCAAAAACGAGTTCTAATTTCAAAAATTAGGGCTGGAAGGCTAGGCGGGAAAAATTCCCGCCAGGCACCCCAAGTCGACAGCCCTATCGACTTGGGAGTCGACATGGCCTCACCCAAGTCGACAGCCCTATCGACTTGGGGGTCGACTTATGGTGGCCGAGCCATCTTGGCTTGGTGCACCTGCACTTGTCTCTGGTCTTGTTCTGGAAGCTTCCAACGTGGTTTGATGGCTCAGATCCATCCTAGGGTTAATCTAAGGGCCTAAAACTACCCTAATCTCTATAAAAACACCCCTAAGCCTACCCTAAACCCTCATTATTCATTCTTGCAACTAAACTATGGCAAAATTTTCACTCTCATGGCCTCCACCCTCATTCTAAAATTCCTAAGTAAATTCCTATGAGAGGTTTCATGATCATGAGAGTGTTAGAGAGTCCCTATGTTTGTATGAGAGCCTCTCAAGTTGATTTCAAGGCTAAAGCTTTGATCTTTGTTCATAAAGATGGGTTTTTATTGATTTGGAGCTTTCATCTTTGGGTTCTTGGGATGATGACATGCATAGGCTTTGTCTTAATCTTTCGTTTAATCGATTTGTGCCTTCATAGCAATGTAAGCCCTTTCCCTACTCTTAGATATTAACTATGAAGTTAAATGTTCATGTTGCAAGTTTGGGTTTGATCATTGAGTATGATACATGCTATCATGTCATGCAAGTTTATGAAGTCATTATCTTGATCTTGTGGGCTAGAAGCTACAACCTTTGGGTTGAAATGTTGCATTATGTAACATGAGAACCTTCATAACCTTTATGTCAACTTGCATATGAAGTCATAACCCTTATATGATGATATATGCGAGTTACTAGTCATCATTCCATGTCTTTTGTCACCATGATTTGCTTATGTGCCAAGTTTGGGTTTATGCATGTTTTTGAGGCTTAAGAAGGTAACATGCAAGTTAATGAA
This sequence comes from Allium sativum, assembly GCA_030737875.1. Lineage (NCBI taxonomy): Eukaryota > Viridiplantae > Streptophyta > Magnoliopsida > Asparagales > Amaryllidaceae > Allium > Allium sativum. Next base: position 837,839,472 of record CM060916.1, read on the forward strand.
CACATTATGTCTCATTTGCCACCATGTTCAACTAGTGGCTTTACACCCCCTTTTGTCATGCCTTTGACAAGTTCCTTCTTTGAATCCATTATGCGAGTTTAAAAGCGTTGGGGTCACATTATGGGAAAACATAATGACATGAACATGATTTGGGTAAATGGGTATAAACAAGACAACATGTAACGTTAAATATGACATGTGTTTATACTTGAAAACATGACTTGAAATATAACATGGAAGTTGACATGTAAGTATGCTTGAAAACATAAGCTTGGGAATTTACCTATTAAGTTAGGTCTACCCATTGGGGATTTACCTATTAAGTTAGGTCTACCCAATTGCTTGAAAACTTGTAATATGTGTTGGAAAACATAATGGACATGACACTTAGATAATATAAGTGTGGCCAACTCGAGGTTGGGTTGAGTTTGCAACGTAAAGCTACCCGGAACCGACCGGCCTAACTAGTAGTTGCAAACAATAGGACCCAATGTGAGAAGTTGGTCATGTTGTGCTTAAACCCGAGGTTAGACCAAGTTGTGGTGTAAAGCTACCCGGAACCGACCGGCTTAACTAGTAACCGCAACAAAGTCTAATGTGAGAGGTTGAGGTGCATTAAGTAATTAATGCCACATGATAGGGTTAAGTTAATTTGATTAATGACTCTTAATCAAATATGACATGGACAAGTGGGTTAAGTAATTTGATTAGGCTAATGATACTTAACAAAACATGACAAGGTTGGGTAGGTTAAGTAACTTGATTTGCCTAATGACACTTAACCATTTTTATACGACTAGTGGACGGGGTTAAGTTAACCAACACTTAATCAATCCAACCCGATAACTTGGTAAGGTTAAGTAAGTTTTCTTAATGGCGCTTAACCGAAAAATGCAGTTAATGGATGGGGTTAAGATTAGACTCAACTAGTCTAAACACGGAAATCGGATGGGGTTAAGTTAGTCTAAACTTAATTAATCCCACTTGGTAGTTTAATGGGGTTAAGTTAAACACTTAACTAATCTGACATGATGAATTGATGTGGTTAAGTGACCTATACTTAACCAATCTAACTCGTTAATTTATTGTGGTTAAGTTAACCAATACTTAACCAATATAATGTGAAAGCATGATAAGGCTAAGTCACGAATCGCTTGAATATACTTGACCGATTTGACTAAGTAAATTGATAGGGTCAAGTTAATATATACTTAACCAATCTAGAATGATAATTGGACGAGGTTAAGTCGTGAATTGCTTAATATACTTAACCAACTTGAGCATGGTTTGTAGGGTTAAGTCTTGAACTTGGATACTTAGCCAATTTTGACATGATTTGTAGACGGGTTAAGTCATGAACTTAAGTGACACTTAATCCATTATGTAAACCCTAGTTCTGAGGATTAGGTGGATAACCGTAGTTAACAAGGAGAACGGGAATAAGGCTAAGTGGTAAACCTTAGTTGAAGAATAACTAAGTAATGATTCTTAGTCAAGGAAATTTAGACCAGTTCATAGATAGATGAGTAACCTAATACGGTAGGTCATCGTTTAAGTATACGAGTAGGAGAAAGTATCTGATTTGTATAAAGGCTCCAGCGAATTGGGTAACGAAGCAGCGGCTTCGGGGAACGTGAGGGTATTCTTGGTATCCCTCTATGAGCTGCCAGGTGATTATACTAGGCTCATGAGAGGTTAAGGTCTGCGTTAGAAGAACCCAGAGTATGCCTTGGTTGCTATGCGAGCGACCTAAAGACGGGGATGGATAGGGGATAGTCGACGATACACGGTCGTACCCTAGATAGCATTTCGTCAGGCTACCTACCATCTTCGGTCAAGCGTGTACGTACGGAAAGGCAGAGAACACCCAATAGACCATAATTGCTATCTAATTATGGTTGCGGTAAGGCTAGGATTGTGGGTTGGCCAGTAGTGTGTTCTCATACAGGATTTATCCTGTCTTGTCTTTCGCTAGTTGAGGGAGGGGTCTCGTGGGACCATAGCCACGTATAGAAAAACAGACCTTAGCATCTGCATCGGCGGATAAATCGAAAGCTCCCGACCGAGTCCTGTATCTCCTGACCCGCCCTGTGACAGGACTCGGATGGCACGATGTGATACATGTGCATACAGTCATGGAAAAACGATTCACGATATATGCGTGGGAAAAAGGGCGCGGTTGGCGGTTAGCGTAATCCCTAGTGGCCCTAGGTGGTTGAACCCAAACCGAGATATGAAAACGTGCAATAGGTAAGCATAATCCCTAGTAGCCCTAGGTAGCATAAGTCCTAGTTGTACAAACGATAATTCATGTTGGAAGACCCTAGCTAGGTTTAGGGTAACAGTCCAAACCGATCTTAAGGATCATGGAACTATGTTAAAGTAATATAGAATCTCATGGGAAAGCCCGTATGGTCTACGGCAAGGGACTGAACATTTACATGGAATAAAACATACAAGTTGAGTAACCTATATATGCGATATATTAGGTTGACATGAACCATTACACGACTTTTGAGTGAGGGTCATTCTTGGTTAACACATGACACGGTGGGGATACTAGTACGGTAGGTGCAGAGCTAAAATACAGGATAGATATCATGGGACGTTATACGTGATAGATATCTTGGGGATATTATACTTGATAGAAACTTGACGATGTGATACCTTGTTTTATCTTGACATCGTAATTTATCATGACACCTTAGTTTATCTGAGTTCAGTAGTTCATCCTGTTATTTTGATTTAGCTTATCTATCTTGTTATCATGCTTATGTTCATCTCAGTTTCTCATGTCAGTTAACTTTACTAGTTTTTATGCTAATAGTAGATGGGGCTTACTCAGTCTTTTTGACTGACCCGTTTTGTTTCGCCTCTTTTCTTCCGTTCCCCCCCAGGTTACAGGGAGGAAATACTGTTGTTTAGTTCGGACTTCTTCTGCTTGAAGGTCATCATGGATGGCTTGGACTTTTCTTGGCTATGGCTACTTTACTGTTTTTACTTGGGGAATAATTTATGTAAAAGGCCTATATGCTTCTTTACTATTGCAAGACAGGTTTTGATGTACTCTAATGTAAAAGGATTTAGACCTTAACTATTGATGTTTATGAAAGTTCGATTTTACTTCCGCTATTTTATATGTTCTGTCTTGTGATATTTCTGTGCATGTTTACCAATAATGCCCCTCTAAAGTTAGTGCATTCCTTTGCGAGTGACTCTAGCGGAGGCGGGGTGTTACACGTGGTATCAGAGCCAGGTTACCAGACTGGGCAAAAGTTTTTAAAGACCTTCTGAAAACTATTTGAAAAACCGTTTACAAAGAAGCATTTTTCAAGAAAATTTTCTTTTAAAAGAAAAAGGCTATTCCCCAAAGGCCATTAGCACTATCCTTGTTTCCTTAATTGAATCTCTTTTCCTTTCTTTCCTCCATCTGTAGTCACAGTGGTTTTAACTGCGACTAGTCTTTTCTATCTACGAAAGTGCTTTCCATGCGATGGAGGTGGTTCTCGAGAGACCAGTGGCCGCGTTATAAGAAAGGATAGTAAGAAAAAGTATAAAGGATACGGGCTTAAGGATGAGCAACTTGTTGGTATGGCTTAGTCCTCAAAGGAGGGAGAAAGATGGACAATGAAACCCATGAGGAGAGAGTACCTTTGGCATGGTAAAACGGGGCGGATAGTTAAGTATTGTGGGATAAGGACAAGATCATCGGGAGGGCAATAGTATGCTCTCATTTCTAGGGCACCTCGGAAGGAGGGTAACGATCTTGTTAAAGGTTTAGCTTTTCTTCTCTATCATCCCGTTAGGACTTCGTTTTTCGTATCATTTAAGTCTGCTTTGATAGTTGAGTCTCTGCACCTTAAGTACTAGCGTAATAGAGAATCCCATTGTTGTCTCAAAGTCCTATTGGAGAATCAGTCCATTTATACATGACTTGTTTGGATTTGAGAATGTCAACGCCAAGTGTTGAGTCTGGAAATGGTGCTTATGTTTATAAGCTATGGATGGATTCTAAGGATGAAGTGGTTATCCAGTAAGGGGTGCCACTCTCGGTTTTGATAGGAGGGTAGTTAGACTCTTGACTAGCCTTGGTAATACCCTCGGAGTCTCGTGTAACCTTTTGGGTTCGGTCATGATTAGTTACTTAGAATCCCGTGATGCCTTTATTGGAAATTTGAAGCCCGATCGAGTGGTGTTCGCCGATAAGATGGATGGTTTATTTCACTTATGCATGGGTTATGGAAATCACCCTAGTAAGTGCTCATGATAACCTGGTTGACATCTGTTTACTTTCAAGAGAAAGTTCTTCTACATGGAATACCTTATAGCATATAAACGAGATCCAAGATTCACTAGTGAATTTTGGAAAGCTTGCATGAGATCATGAGTACGCAGTCATGTTTGCGCCAAGTATTCGAGAAAAAGGATAAGCGCAAGCGGAACGAGAGGCGACGAAGAGATGAGTTCCAGCTCATGTTATGGAAACAGGAAATAAGAAGCTACGAAATCGCGAAGTTAAAAGACGGTCAAGGCACAATGGAATTAAGCTCGAGGAAATACGACTTTGATGGTCAAAGACTAGATACGCGCATGATATCTCTTTTTGGGAGTATATCCTTGATCCCTGTTTTCTGTAGAGCCTACTTGTAGGCTATCTTCTGTGGACATCCTCTCGGTCCTATTTTCTGTTACAAGCCCCGTAAGGAGTTTGTCTTGTTTATCTTCTCGACCCTGTTTCAGGGAATCCTAGGTAGAACCCTATGGATGTAAACATGTATTTGAAACATGTTATGATTGATATGGTTGCAAGTGGTTGCAAGTGGTTGCTCGTGGATGCGCGAATACACATTAGATACTAGCTCGACTCGGTCACATTTCATATTGCATATGCACGAGTATTTATACTTGTTTATGGATGAAATCGAATGTATTATCATGCGGTTGTTGCATATGAATGAATGATTGTGCACGCATATAGTATCTATATGACTAGGATTATTTGCATACATGTTGGATTCATGGCACTATACATATTTTGCATTAGAAAGATTATTCAGGCCTGATCATTAGCATTAGCTAAGTGCATATACACACACCTTTTGCATGTATTCATACAGCATTAGGAATCATCTAAGGACAATAGTTGCTTGTGGATGATGTTTTCAGTAGATGGATGATGGATGGTAGGATATGTTCTTCCTAACTTGGAGATTTCGGGGACGAAATCCTAAAAGGTGGGGAGAATGTAACAACCCGTATTTCGATAACATGATTAAGACGAGAATCAAGGCAGAATTTAATTTTAAATTCTGAATCAAGTAAAACGGCCTATGCCATTGCGTTCGTCTCGAAAAAATACGCGAAACAGAGTCCGAGTTTTCGAAAATCGGAGTCCGTATGACCCAATTAAGGCCCAACGAAGTTTTCAGAAAATTCAAGTTCAAAAACGAGTTCTAATTTCAAAAATTAGGGCTGGAAGGCTAGGCGGGAAAAATTCCCGCCAGGCACCCCAAGTCGACAGCCCTGTCGACTTGGGAGTCGACATGGCCTCACCCAAGTCGACAGCCCTGTCGACTTGGGGGTCGACTTATGGTGGCCGAGCCATCTTGGCTTGGTGCACCTGCACTTGTCTCTGGTCTTGTTCTGGAAGCTTCCAACGTGGTTTGATGGCTCAGATCCATCCTAGGGTTAATCTAAGGGCCTAAAACTACCCTAATCTCTATAAAAACACCCCTAAGTCTACCCTAAACCCTCATTATTCATTCTTGCAACTAAACTATGGCAAAATTTTCACTCTCATGGCCTCCACCCTCATTCTAAAATTCCTAAGTAAATTCCTATGAGAGGTTTCATGATCATGAGAGTGTTAGAGAGTCCCTATGTTTGTATGAGAGCCTCTCAAGTTGATTTCAAGGCTAAAGCTTTGATCTTTGTTCATAAAGATGGGTTTTTATTGATTTGGAGCTTTCATCTTTGGGTTCTTGGGATGATGACATGCATAGGCTTTGTCTTAATCTTTCGTTTAATCGATTTGTGCCTTCATAGCAATGTAAGCCCTTTCCCTACTCTTAGATATTAACTATGAAGTTAAATGTTCATGTTGCAAGTTTGGGTTTGATCATTGAGTATGATACATGCTATCATGTCATGCAAGTTTATGAAGTCATTATCTTGATCTTGTGGGCTAGAAGCTACAACCTTTGGGTTGAAATGTTGCATTATGTAACATGAGAACCTTCATAACCTTTATGTCAACTTGCATATGAAGTCATAACCCTTATATGATGATATATGCGAGTTACTAGTCATCATTCCATGTCTTTTGTCACCATGATTTGCTTATGTGCCAAGTTTGGGTTTATGCATGTTTTTGAGGCTTAAGAAGGTAACATGCAAGTTAATGAACACATTATGTCTCATTTGCCACCATGTTCAACTAGTGGCTTTACACCCCCTTTTGTCATGCCTTTGACAAGTTCCTTCTTTGAATCCATTATGCGAGTTTAAAAGCGTTGGGGTCACATTATGGGAAAACATAATGACATGAACATGATTTGGGTAAATGGGTATAAACAAGACAACATGTAACGTTAAATATGACATGTGTTTATACTTGAAAACATGACTTGAAATATAACATGGAAGTTGACATGTAAGTATGCTTGAAAACATAAGCTTGGGAATTTACCTATTAAGTTAGGTCTACCCATTGGGAATTTACCTATTAAGTTAGGTCTACCCAATTGCTTGAAAACTTGTAATATGTGTTGGAAAACATAATGGACATGACACTTAGATAATATAAGTGTGGCCAACTCGAGGTTGGGTTGAGTTTGCAACGTAAAGCTACCCGGAACCGACCGGCCTAACTAGTAGTTGCAAACAATAGGACCCAATGTGAGAAGTTGGTCATGTTGTGCTTAAACCCGAGGTTAGACCAAGTTGTGGTGTAAAGCTACCCGGAACCGACCGGCTTAACTAGTAACCGCAACAAAGTCTAATGTGAGAGGTTGAGGTGCATTAAGTAATTAATGCCACATGATAGAGTTAAGTTAATTTGATTAATGACTCTTAATCAAATATGACATGGACAAGTGGGTTAAGTAATTTGATTAGGCTAATGATACTTAACAAAACATGACAAGGTTGGGTAGGTTAAGTAACTTGATTTGCCTAATGACACTTAACCATTTTTATACGACTAGTGGACGGGGTTAAGTTAACCAACACTTAATCAATCCAACCTGATAACTTGGTAAGGTTAAGTAAGTTTTCTTAATGGCGATTAACCGAAAAATACAGTTAATGGATGGGGTTAAGATTAGACTCAACTAGTCTAAACACGGAAATCGGATGGGGTTAAGTTAGTCTAAACTTAATTAATCCCACTTGGTAGTTTAATGGGGTTAAGTTAAACACTTAACTAATCTGACATGATGAATTGATGTGGTTAAGTGACCTATACTTAACCAATCTAACTCGTTCATTTATTGTGGTTAAGTTAACCAATACTTAACCAATATAATGTGAAAGCATGATAAGGCTAAGTCACGAATCGCTTGAATATACTTGACCGATTTGACTAAGTAAATTGATAGGGTCAAGTTAATATATACTTAACCAATCTAGAATGATAATTGGACGAGGTTAAGTCGTGAATTGCTTAATATACTTAACCAACTTGAGCATGGTTTGTAGGGTTAAGTCTTAAACTTGGATACTTAGCCAATTTTGACATGATTTGTAGACGGGTTAAGTCATGAACTTAAGTGACACTTAATCCATTATGTAAACCCTAGTTCTGAGGATTAGGTGGATAACCGTAGTTAACAAGGAGAACGGGAATAAGGCTAAGTGGTAAACATTAGTTGAAGAATAACTAAGTAATGATTCTTAGTCAAGGAAATTTAGACCAGTTCATAGATAGATGAGTAACCTAATACAGTAGGTCATCGTTTAAGTATACGAGTAGGAGCAAGTATCTGATTTGGATAAAGGCTCCAGCGAACTGGGTAACGAAGCAGCGGCTTCGGGGAACGTGAGGGTATTCTTGGTATCCCTCTATGAGCTGCCATGTGATTATACTAGGCTCATGAGAGGTTAAGGTCTGCGTTAGAAGAACCAAGAGTATGCCTTGGTTGCTATGCGAGCTACCTAAAGACGGGGATGGATAGGGGATAGTCGACGATACACGGTCGTACCCTAGATAGCATTTCGTCAGGCTACCTACCATCTTCGGTCAAGCGTGTACGTACGGAAAGGCAGAGAACACCCAATAGACCATAATTGCAATCTAATTATGGTTGCGGTAAGGCTAGGATTGTGGGTTGGCCAGTAGTGTGTTCTCATACAGGATTTATCCTGTCTTGTCTTTCGCTAGTTGAGGGAGGGGTCTCGTGGGACCATAGCCACGTATAGAAAAACAGACCTTAGCATCTGCATCGGCGGATAAATCGAAAGCTCTCGACCGAGTCCTGTATCTCCTGACCTGCCCTGTGACAGGACTCAGATGGCACGATGTGATACATGTGCATACAGTCATGGAAAAACGATTCACGATATATGCGTGGGAAAAAGGGAGCGGTTGGCGGTTAGCGTAATCCCTAGTGGCCCTAGGTGGTTGAACCCAAACCGAGATATGAAAACGTGCAATAGGTAAGCATAATCCCTAGTAGCCCTAGGTAGCATAAGTCCTAGTTGTACAAACGATAATTCATGTTGGAAGACCCTAGCTAGGTTTAGGGTAACAGTCCAAACCGATCTTAAGGATCATGGAACTATGTTAAAGTAATATAGAATCTCATGGGAAAGCCCGTATGGTCTACGGCAAGGGACTGAACATTTACATGGAATAAAACATACAAGTTGAGTAACCTATATATGCGATATATTAGGTTGACATGAACCATTACACGACTTTTGAGTGAGGGTCATTCTTGGTTAACACATGACACGGTGGGGATACCAGTACGGTAGGTGCAGAGCTAAAATACAGGATAGATATCATGGGACGTTATACGTGATAGATATCTTGGGGATATTATACTTGATAGAAACCTGACGATGTGATACCTTGTTTTATCTTGACATCGTAATTTATCATGACACCTTAGTTTATCTGAGTTCAGTAGTTCATCCTGTTATTTTGATTTAGCTTATCTATCTTGTTATCATGCTTATGTTCATCTCAGTTTCTCATGTCAGTTAACTTTACTAGTTTTTATGCTAATAGTAGATGGGGCTTACTCAGTCTTTTTGACTGACCCGTTTTGTTTCGCCTCTTTTCTTCCGTTTCCCCCCCAAGGTTACAGGGAGGAAATATTGTTGTTTAGTTCGGACTTCTTCTGCTTGAAGGTCATCATGGATGGCTTGGACTTTTCTTGGCTATGGCTACTTTACTGTTTTTACTTGGGGAATAATTTATGTAAAAGGCCTATATGCTTCTTTACTATTGCAAGACAGGTTTTGATGTACTCTAATGTAAAAGGCTTTAGACCTTAACTATTGATGTTTATGAAAGTTCGATTTTACTTCCGCTATTTTATATGTTCTGTCTTGTGATATTTCTGTGCATGTTTACCAATAATGCCCCTCTAAAGTTAGTGCATTCCTTTGCGAGTGACTCTAGCGGAGGCGGGGTGTTACAGGTCCAGACTTATTCAACAAGTGGTTAGTAATGTCGTTCGGCTTATGTAACGCTCCGGCCTATTTCGTCGATTTAATGAACAGAGTATTTAGAGGAGTATTGAATAAATTTGTTCTGGTTTTCATTGATGATATCCTTATCTTCTCTAAGTCAGAAAGCGAGCACGAAAAACATTTGGAACAAGTGTTAGAAATTCTCAAAAAGAATGTGTTGAAAGCAAAGTTTTCTAAATGTATATTCTGGCAAGAAGAAGTTAAATTTCTTGGCCACGTCATGTCAAAAGAAGGAATTTCAGTGGATCCCAGTAAAATCACTGCTATCCAGAATTGGAAACAGGCTCGTACGCCAACAGAAGTTAGAAGTTTTCTCGGGTTAGCCAGTTATTATTGGAAATTCATTAAGTATTTTGCGAAGACATCTAGTTCCTTGACAAAACTGACTAAGAAACATTCGAGATTCAACTGGACTTCGGTATGTGACGAAGCTTTCCAAGAGCTGAAATTAAAACTGACAACGGCTCCAGTGTTAATGCTTTCCAATAATAGATGGCAATGAGGACTTGAAAGTCTGGACTGACGCTTCTAGAGAAGGCCTTGGTGCAGTGTTAATGCAAAGAGGTCAAGTGATTGCATATGCTAGCCGTCAGCTGAAACCACATGAGAAGAATTATGTGACTCATGATCTTGAGTTGTTAGCCATCGTATTCGCCTTGAAAATCTGGAGGCACTACCTTTTGGGTGAGAAATTCGAACTGTATACGGACCATCAATCATTGAAATATTTGTTCACCCAGAAGGATTTGAATCTGAGATAGCAGCGTTGGCTAGAATTTCTTGCGGCGTACGATTTTGAGATTTACACTCCAGGGAAAGCCAATGTTGTAGCTGATACGCTGAGTAGAAAGAATGTAATAATCGCTAGTTTTATCATTACAACGTCATTGATTGATAAAATATATGCTCTTCAGAAGGATGATCACTTCATTCAAAGAATCAAAGAAAGAATACAGAAAGGCGAGACCTTGAATTTTCAGATAGATGACGAGGGAATCCTAAGGTTGAAAGGTCGAATATGTGTGCCGAACATTGCTGAACTTCGAAGAGAAGTGTAGGATGAATGCCACAAAGCTAAGCTTAGTATCCACCCAGGAGTGAGCAAGATGTATAATGATATCAAACGCACTTTCTGGTGGAGATCTATGAAACGAGTCATCTCCTTATATGTAAACCGGTGTTCTACTTGTCAACAAGTCAAAAGCGATCAGCAGAAGCTCGCTGGACTATTGCAACCTTTGGAAATTCCCGGTGGAAAGTGGGAACGGATTTCTATGGATTTCATAGATGGTTTTCCCAGAACCAAAAAGGGAAATGACAATATTTGGGTGATCGTAGATCGTTTCACGAAGACCGCCCATTTCATACCTGTCAAATCGAATAGAACTGCTCAAAGTCTGGCACAGGTATATTTCAAGGAAATTGTTAGACTGCTCGGAGTTCCCATGAGCATCGTTAGTGATCGTGACCCGATTTTTGCTAGTAAATTCTGGGAAGCATTCCAACCAGAGTTGGGAACGAAACTGAACTTGAGCACCGCATATCATCCTCAGACAGACGGTCAGACTGAGAGGGTGAATCGTATTCTTGAAGATTTATTGCGGGCTTGTATTATAGATTTTGGCGGATCGTGGGAAGACCATTTGCATTTGGCCGAATTCTCATACAACAACAGTTACCAAGCGAGCCTGACAATGTCACCATTCGAGGCATTGTATGGTAGACCATGTCGATCCCTTGCTTGTTGGGTTGAACCTAGTAACAGCCTTGTATTGGGGCCTGATATGTTTCGCAATGCTGCAGACAAAGTCGATTTCGTTAAGAAACGATTACTAGCCGCCCAAAGCCGACAGAAAAGCTATGCAAATAAGAGAAGAAGAGATATATCATTTACTGTGGGCGACTATGTATATTTGAAAGTATCTCCGATGAGAGGAGTCATCCGATTCGGTAAAACAGGGAAATTGGCACCCAAATTCATTGGTCCGTTTCCTATTCTAGAACGGATTGAAACTCTCGCATATAGGGTTCAATTGCCTGATTGGTTGCCTGGAGTGCATGACGTATTTCACGTATCTCAACTGCGAAAGCATGTGCATGATCCAGATCTCGTGGTGGAAGAAGCCGCCCAACAGGATATTGAAATTACTCCAGAGTTGGCTGTGAGAAGAGAGCCGCTAAAGATAATTGGCAAAGAAACCAAAGAGCTGAGGAACAAAAAGGTTCACTTAGTCAAAGTGCAATGGAGTGGAGATCCGCGAGATTGTACTTGGGAGACAGAGGAGAGCATTCAGAAAGCCTATCCTAGGTGTCGAGTGGATATCTCTGATTGACTCCGGTGCAAGGTACATTTACCATACTTTGCATTACCATTTAATTCTCTACTCTGTTGTTATTTTCTTTCCATGGATGTACACCTTTAGTTCTATAGTCTGAATGATTTTAAAAGGGTATATGAATTGATTAGTACATTTTTGAAAAGTTAAAAATAAATTTGATTGTTTTGTGTTGTGTGATTGTGATTTTGATTTATTAAATTATTAAAACGCTAGTTAATTTAATTAATAAGAGGATGAATGGTAGGATTTATTCGATTAAATCACACATTGAACTGATTTAAAAATAGATAGAAATATATACATGTGCATTATATATGTTTGAGCAGGTAATGGATTAACTGTTGAGTAAAGATTTTATTTGCGTGCCCGACAAATAGGTAAACCTTAATGAGTTGGATGCGCAATTTTATTATTATATCAACTCCTGTGAATGCCATTGGATGCGGAGTGCTGGTTATTCTGTGTGTAATAATGAACGTCGCCATAGGATAGTAACAATTAATTTTGAACTACACTACATGGCATACTTCTCGAAGATAGGCATACTTCATCATATACCACATAAGCATTTGGAGCTTGTGTGACGAGGTGGAAGATTTACCGTACGAGCGAGAGGCTCGTATTGTGATGATTATATTTTACAGGTTGAACTGATGACTGATATGGACCATATAAAATATGACGATAAATGGCCAGATTAATAAAAACCCCACACGGTTCTGGAGTTGACAATAATCACGTCTCTCTAATCATTAGATACGACACATGGATTATTTATTTACCACACGGGACGAGGTGACGAGGATTTATCCTTTGGAGCAATTAAAAATACACACTCCCTCAGGCTTTGACAAGGTGACAAGAATTTATTTTCTAGAGTTATTTTCTATACACGCTCCCCTGTAAACACCAGAATATATCACTATAAATATGTGTATGCTTATTAGGATTTATTGGGTACCTAATACGGCCCAATAAATTTCCAAACCTCTCCCCGTACAAAGGAGGTTATGGCGAAATTTTTCGAAAATTCCGGGTGTTAGCCAAATTTTTGAAGAATTTAAAAATTCTCAGAAACTGAAAAGTTGGACAATGGAAGCCAGAATGAAAGTAGAGTTGATTAATCAAACCACTTTTGACTTTGTTCCTTTTCGGGAACGAAAAGTTTTAAGTGGGGGAGATTGTAACAACCCGTAAAATCTGAACCAATTTAAAATTATTAAATTGGCTATTTTAGTGGATTTTAAATATTCAAAATAAATATTTTAAATAATAACAACGAAAAGGTAGTTTGAATCAATGTTGAAAATGAATATAATTAATGTGAATTATAAACATGGCCTGAAATGGCGCGGTAGTTTCAAAAATTGAATTCAAACTTTGACTGACTGTACCGGGTGCAAAACAAAACGGATTTGAGTGAAACCAAAAATATTTAAATCTGTTAGTAAATATCTTTCCAACGAATATGAAAAATCAAAGTTTCATAGCGGGAATCAAAAGTTATGGCCAAATGAATTTTCAGGAAGGTCGCTATAGAGAATATATCGACTTTGAAAATAAACATTTTGCATACGACCTCGGAATTCGACGAAACCACTTTTGTTGGATCCGGAATGTGAAGTTATTACTAGTTTTCAAATTTCATAATTTTTGAAGCTAGTATGTGAGCGTGGCAAAGGAAAATGTTTTTTGGTCAATTACAGTTAAATTGGATTGACCAGAATATGGCCATTTTTCAAATGGTCTCGGAATTCGATGAAACTAGTTTTGTTGGGACCGTATCGTCAAAACATAGCTAGATTTATTTTTCTGGAATTTTTCGAATCAGTATGTGGCTCTGGCAAATTGAAATGTACATTCAAATTAAATATTAAATGTTTTATATTTTAATTTGAAAGAAAACTGACTGAAACAGTCAAATGGGCCTACGAAACATATCCCATTGTGTTTGGAATGGGGGTAAAATGCTAGGGACGACAGTCGTTGGGCATGAACTGGGGTTCGTGGGTGGAAGAGGGTATTTTCGAAATTTAAAAATATATAAATTAATAAAAAAATATCATTAGTCAAAGGTCCTTCTCTCTCCCCGATCTTCCTCTCGACGAACGGCGAAATAGCTTCAAAACTTCTCTCCTCTCTAACTCCCTCCACACGCACCGATAGCCATTGCCGCAGTTAAGGTTTTTGAAGTGCTCATCACCCTCTTCTAATCCATAGCAATTAGGGATTTTTTTCGTGGAGTGAATCGAGAGCTCTAGCCCCCTAAAGTGTCGACGTTCGAGCCGCCAGATATTCCTCCTGCCGCCGACGAGTTGACCACCAGTGGTGGCGCCGTGGAGCCCTCTCCACCCTCGACAACGTCAAGCCAGCTGATCGAAACAACAAGCAACGGATTTGAAGATAATTCGAAACCTAGTTTCGAATTAAAAGGGCAGAGGTACGGGTGTGTATATTAAACTGTTTTAATAGCACTTCTAAGCGCTATCGTTTATGATTTTACTGTAAAAATCATATCTTTTTCATTTCTTGACGAAATTCAGTGAAACAAGAGACAGTGGACTCTTGTGGACGTCTTCTACATTCTAGAAGAGACCGCATAATTTTATGAGCCTTCTGCTATTTTTGGTGGAGTGGAACCCAATGTGAGATTTCTAATTCATAAACGATATGGAAAACAACGATGTATAAATTATATAGTCGATGTATGAGTTATATAAGCGTTGTACACCTCATGTATAAGTGTTGTATAAGTTGTATGTTCGATGTATAAGTTATATATGCCTTGTAAAAATTATATATATGATGAATTGACATTGAAATGAATTGAAGTAAATTGAAATATATTTATATACGAATATATATATATACTCCCCTCGTCCACAGACCATGGACGATATTTATTGGTTGTGATATTGTTTGGGATTATTTGGTTGATGTGAAATTGGTTGATAAAATTGTTTGTGGTTGAGAATGAATGATTGATTGTGGTTGAAAAATACCTTAGTGGTTGAAAAATACCCTCTTGTGGTTGAAACAAATTAGAATAGGATTGTGGAAATGAAAATTAAACATGCCGCTTGCGTGCGAACTAGATGCATGGTTCCCCATTGTCAAAAACCGCTAGGTTTTAAGGTAGAGCGAGGAGCCGTACTAGGGACGGTCCCGGTTTTAACTACCCTGCCGTTAAGCTGTCGAAATTTCCTGAAATCATTCTGTGTTTGATTTATTTTCATTGGTTGAGACTATATTCATTTGTTGAATAGAAATCCATGTATTGAAAAATAATCGTGTTTTGAAATAAATTGTTCTATACTAAAAATCACATTTTTATCACCTGTTTGAACTATATAAAATAATCGTGTTTTGAAATAAATTGTTTTATAATAAAAATCTCATTTTTATCACCTGTTTGAACTATATAAAATAATCGTGTTTTGAAATAAATTGTTTTATAATAAAAATCACATTTTATCACCTGTTTGAACTATATAAAATAATCGTGTTTTGAAATAAATAGTTTTATAATAAAAATCACATTTTTATCACCTGTTTGATCTATATAAAATAATCGTGTTTTGAAATAAATTGTTTTATAATAAAAATCACATTTTTATCACCTGTTTGAACTATATAAAATAATCGTGTTTTGAAATAAATTGTTTTATAATAAAAATCACATTTTTATCACCTGTTTGAACTATATAAAATAATCGTGTTTTAAAATAAATTGTTTTACAATAAAAATCACATATTTATTATATATACAAACTATAGAGAACATTCATGTGTTGAATAGAAATTTATTCGTTGAATAGAAATTCATGTGTTGAATGGTACTCATATTTTAAATAAATTGTTTTATAATCACATTTTTATTATATACAAACTATAGAGAACATTCATGTGTTGAATAGAAATTCATTCGTTGAGTAGAAATTCATGTGTTGAATGGTGCTCGTATTTTTAAATAAATTGTTTTATAATAAAAATCAAATTTTTATTATCTATATGAACTATATAAAATAGTCGTGTCTTTGAAATAAATCGTTTTACAATAAAAAATACATTTTTATGATAGGCATGAATTATTAAAAATAGTGAAGTGTTGAAATAAATGTCTGTTGGATAAAATTATCATTTTTATCAAATGTATAACATGAATATGGTTTTGAAATCGAAGAATCGATTATATATATATATATATATATATAATTAATTAAAATGAACCGAATAACGACGCTGCAGTTCGTATTTTGAAACCGTGATTTCAAACGATTAGTGCGGGAGATCCGACCATCGGATTTTCCCGAAACTACCACCGTTGGGTTCGCCTTGGAAATATCTTTCCAACGGCACCAACTTTGTAAAGATCCAATGGTTGGATTGTCTGGAATGTTTAATTCAAATCGGAAGAAAAACAGCGCCAGAATCGATTATATATATATAAATATAATTAAATTAAATCGAATAACAAAGCTGCAGTTCGTATTTTGAAATCATAACTTCAAACGAATAGTGCGGGAGATCCGACCGTCAGATTTCCCCAAAACTGAAACCGTTGGATTCGTTTTGAAAAGATCTTTCTAATGATATAAAATTTGTGAAGATCCAACGGTTAAATGTTCAGATATGTGTAAATCAAATCTGGAGAAAAACAGCGCCACGGCCGCGTCATGGCCTGAAGCGTTGTTTTGAATATATTGGCTATTTTTAAATAAATAAAAATAGCGATAAATCGTGATAAAATGTTATGAACGATATGGAATGGAAATAAACTGAATTTTCTCGGTTTACGTGATATTTGATGGTTGAATGTGTTTGGCGTGAAAATTGCACTAAAGAACAAGATTAGTGATATCGAATAATTTAACCATTGAAATGAATTGATTTGAAATTCTAAATATACGTGAATTATTTGGAAAGGCCGAGTTAATTCTCATTTCAAATAATTGATCGACGTTCGAAAGTCGAAGATACGAAGATGATGCAAGACCGATGATCATCACGTCGAATGGAGGGGTGCTACTGATGCTCATGATAGGAGTAGCTACCTAGAAGGGGTTGAAGTAGTAGCCGTCCGGACGTACATGTTGATTGTACGGATATGCGAGGAATAAAGATCCTCCGGTTTCGTTCAGACCCAGAATGGACTTGTAAATGGACTGTGTGTCTGACATTGGATTTCATTCTGTGTGATTGATAAACGTCAGTTACATGGCGTGAATTGCCTGTGTGGCATGTTGAGATGCAATGATCAAAGCTTTAGTTGAAAAGCAGAGCTTTGTGGTGGATGATCAAAGCAACGCCTGTGTGGCATAGCTTTGTGTATAACGTGAATTCGCGAGCCTCACACCCCAGTATGAACTAGAAACGGGAGAGGACTGCAGGGAGGACATGCGTTTCCTTCTAGTTAGGAGTTGTGCCAGTGTTTTTACATGGCCTGACATTTTATTTATGTGGATGATGGATAGTGAGGCGCCTCGAATATATCGGTCGTTCTCGAACTGATGGAGCCGTTCGTTGGCTCATTTACGCCCCATAGGGTGGGAGACGTAGTGTTCAGGATTTCATCTAATCCACATCGGTGGACCGGCCCTGAAGATCCAAGGGTCGATGCGTTCTGATCCTGAGGAGCAGGCTAGAGCGTCTCAAATTCGGTAAGGACTATCATTTGCCTTGGTTCATGACGAAAATCCAATTTCCAAATACGACATTGTGCGGTTTTGATTGTATATATATATGGCGACATGATATATGGTACCCATGCCGTCTATGATTGATATTTATGATTGTATATAAAGTTAGAAACTAACTGGAAACGAGCTAGGACGGATGATTTCCTGGGTATTGGTCTGATGTTGGTTTCGGCCTTCGGGGTTAATACTTCGGGAACCGTTCTCTTACTAGTTTATAGTTGGAGTCTGATTAAGAATTAAACAATAAAATTTGCATTTCAAATGATTTGTTTTCCTCATATCAGGCATATTTGGCCATTATAAGGTAAAACTCAATCCTCCGGTTTGTGTTGCATTGTGTGATGGGAACTGAGTCTTATAATGGCTTCATTTTTATAAAAAGCATCGCGATGTTTAAAAGATTTATTCGTTTTAAAGCACTGGCAATCCAATGGAGTAAACCCGTTCCGCGAAAGTGGCATGGTCCTGTGATTAGCCATATTTGAAAATGTGTTAAGTAGATTTCTCATACCAGTCCCATGACTGATTTGTCGTTTGTTTCACTTGCAAACTCGGGTGCCCCTATTTCTACACGGGCAGCCTTGTATTCAGGTTTTAGCAGTCTCTTTTCGGATAGATGGAGCTGAAGATGGATCCTATCATTTATCTCTTTTTATGTTGTTCAGCTCCTATTGTACATATTATGTTTTCTTTTCCCGCAGTAGACATTTATGTATAGCTGAACTGTATTTTGTACTAAGTATGATCCTATATACTGTATAACTCTGATGATTATATTTTTCCAGTGTATTCTATTGTACATTATCTGATGTATTTCATTAATTTTGTTCTGTTCTGTTGTTATCTGTTTATGTGTTATATTCCAAAGATTACCCTTGCCACCGTCTTATCGGGAATGGGGTCGTCACATTTACCGGCTTATATGTCGACATATATATATATATATATATTGGTTTTTCAAAAGACATGTTGTTTTGAATTTGTTTTATTATATTAACATTTTATATTTTAGGTTTTTTATTTCCTAAAATAATATTAATCTTAACAATCATTAAAAATTAATTTTTTTATTATTTTGAATTTCGAAAATTCAAATGTGAAATTTGAATTTTTAGAATTCAAGAATGAATATTAGAATTTAAATTTTCAAATTCAAAAAAGAAAAACTAAACATCCATTCATCCAAAACAACCGAAAAATTAAAACTTAATTAAGGTGTACCAAGATTTTAGATCCATTTCTTCGTTATTTTCTGAAATCTGAATCATTGTGAAACACATGTTCGTATTTCCAGTTTCTGGCTCTTCATCACTTGATGGTGAATCTGAATCGCCTAAATCTGCTGCATATGCCATCTTTCTCTTCTTTGACAAATTACTATTGTCTGTTTGTTGATTTGATTTATTTGGATATGGACACGTTCCCTTTATATGACCCGGTTTGTCGCAGTAATAACATCTACCATAATTCTTTCCCGAACATCCTTGATTATTTCTTTGAAAATTATTTCTCCTTTTATATCTCAGAAATTTTCAGAATTTCCTTATCTTTAAAGCAATTTTTTCATCGTCCTTACTGCTTGAATCAGAACCATCTGTTGTTGCCTTGAATGTTATAGATTTCTTTTCTGTGGGCTTATTTTCCTTTCTTTTCTGTAATTGAACTTCGAATGACATCAAATTCCCTATTAACTCCTAAATTCTCATTTTACTGCCATTGTTGGCTTTTTCAATCGCCAATGTTTTCTGATCCCATTCATAAGTCAATGGATTAAGTATTTTTCTGACTTGGTCTTCTTTTGAATAAATTTTTTCCCAATGCTATTAATGAATACACGATCTCCTGAAATCTGAAATACATATCGGAGATGGATTTATTCTCATTCATTTTAAATAACTCAAACTGATTAATTAGCATTGATATATTTGTCCTTTTAACTTTATTGCATCTTTGATGAGTAACTTGTAATGTTCTCCATATTTCATAAGCAGATTTACAAACTGACATTCTATTAAATTCATTTCAATCTAATGAACAGAATAACATATTTACGGTTTTAGATTACTTTGTGTAGCATTCTTTGGTTCACTAGTCCATTGTGCAAAGTTAGTGGTGGGTTCAACATATTCAGTCTGTGCATTATTCCATGTTTCTAATCCTACTGATTGTAAATATATTTTCATTCTACATGCCCAATATGGATAATAACTGCCACTAAATAATGGTGGTCTAATAGTGGGCTGACCCTCTACAAAAGAACTACTATTACCAGTGTTGGTTGCCATTTAATATTTTCAAAAATCAAATTAAAAACTTTTTAAAAACCAATGCTCTGATACCAATTGTTAGGGAATGCAGATCTTATGGCAAAACAAACATTAGAGGGTAAATAGTATTTATAAGGAACTTATGAAAATCTTAAACTTAATTGATCTACTATATGAATCACACAATGATTATCACACCAGAGATGATCACAAACACAGATTTAGATAAGTATTAAATGCAGAAAAGGAAAGAACATACCAAATTTTATACTGGTTCGGATTACTCCTACGTCTAGTGCCATGCAACGCTGGATTGTGCAGAGTTTTATTATTATCAATATCCAAGTACAACACCTTGATGTTATGGATACAAGGCTAACACCACTCCAAACACCCTTAATTTCATGGCTACAAGGTTAACACCACTCTCATTCCTTGATTTCATGGCTACAAGGAACACATCCTTTCCCAAACAATTCTCAAATAATTACAACAACCCTAGAGCTCTTCAATAGCACTTCCAAATTGATAGTAGTAGATATAGATCGAGAAAAGAAGAAGTTTGATATAATTTAAGTAGAAATCGGTAGAGTATAAGTGTAGAAATTAAGAAAAATGTATATTAATGGTGGTAAGTAAAATGGTAAAGATGGAGAAGAAAGAATGATTAAAAATTCGAAATCAACACCTTTTTATAGTGTCCCAAAGATTGCAATGTTTCTGAAATGTTTCAAATAGTGAAAAGAAACTTCCTTTGAAAATTGAAAATCTGACACTTATATGATTACATGTCTAATTATGTATGTCGACATATGTAAAATATTTCGATTTTTTTAAACTATTTTTCAAGTGCTTAAACATATATATTATTCTAGAAATTCTTGAATCAAAACTTAGTAATTTAAATGAATATTCTAAAGTGTAAAATCATATGGAAACATAGTAATATAAACATATTCATATAGTCATATGATTTAAAAACTATAAAACATATATTATAAACTTATATATATTAAAAATTTATAAACATATATATTTGAAATCATAAGTAAGATAATAATTTGAAATCATTTAGAAAAATAATTTGAAATCAGGATTTGAATTTTGAAAACAGAAATTTGAAATTTAAAAATCAAAATTTGAACCTGGAGTGTTATTCGGAGTCTTACATATAAACTAGACTCAATTACTATATTTTTGTTGAGCTCTTGAAATCTTGGTATCTTGATAACTAATGAGACTTGAATCTCTTTTGAATCCTGAATCTCTTGGCACTGTAAAACTGTACAGTCTTCAGTATTTAAGTCGTGTATACAAACCCTGCATATATATGTATATATGATCCAGATAGAGAAGTTAATATATATTTTATAATCAATAATAATGATAATTGAAATAATGTTGTTGTCATCAAAACTCATTCCTCCAACAAACGGTCCATCATCCATAAAGAGCATGCATAGTGATGCTTGTTCCCGTACATGGGTATGCAGAACTAGCCTTTTTAATTTTAAATTTATTTATGAAGAAGATTGAATGGTTTATTAACTACCCAAAATCCAAAACTAAAAAGAGTTCAAGGCGATCTTGCCAAGGTAATACGACCAAGAGTAGTGAGAATATTTCAGGCGGCCTTGCCGAAGTAAGACGACCAAGAGTAGCCAAAAGATTTCAAGGTGGCCTTGCCAAGGCAAGACAACCAAGAAAAACCAGAATGGTTTCATTTTATTAACAGCGAAGGGGTGATGATGTGTTGTCTAGCAAAGAGCATGCCTAGGGATTATAAAAGCTCCCGTACATGGGTAGGTCAACTCAACCATCTACAACCATAAAACTAAAAAGATACATCCAGAGGGCCGAAGCCTATAAACCCAAAACCATGGGATGGAGCCCAAATAACCAAGTCCAGAGAAAACCAGAACCAAACCATAAGCCGATAAATCCAAAAGTCATAGAACCAAGAACCGAAGAAAGCCATAAGTGGGATGATTGTCATCCAAAAGCCAGAAATCCAAAAGCAAAATAACCATGTATCCAATCGTACCCAAGAGGCTGCAGAAGGCCAAAACCAAGAAGCCATAAAACCAAGAAAAGCCAAAACCAAGATACCAAAGAACCTAGACCAGAATCCGGAAAACCAAGCAAAACCAAGGAAAATAACTAAGGAATCCACAATGCCAGAAAACCAGAAACCACAAGCCAAAAGATACTAATGTCTGGGAGGCCTGAATCCAAGACACCAGAGCCAGAATAAGATCAGTTGATAACATTGCCGCTGGGACAAGACCTCGATGCATTCCTATCCTGAGCTGGAGCGGGCAGTCGTATCTTCCCCTACAATGTAGCTCGATTCCGAACAAACCTTGCCAGCTCACCACGTCTGACACACTCCTTGACCATATTCTTAAGATGTTGACACTCATTTGTATTACGACCGTCGAGATCATAAAATAAGTAGTGTCGACAAGTATCCTTTTCTTTTTGAGTCGACTCCCTTATGGGAGGATTTTTGAAAGGAGCATTGGGATGAATCTCCAAGTAAATCTCCTCGAGGGTATGAGTAAATTCCGAATAAGACGGGAACTTAGGTTACTTCCAAGCTGTACATCGATCATTCTCCAAAGAATATTTACTTGTCCCAGGATCCTTATCATTACCAAATTCGGACGGTTTCCCACTTTAACTATGTCAGCCTCGAGAACCATTTTTATCAGTCCTTGCATCCTCTTCATGAAGAAACCTTTCCAATTCAAAGTAGAACTCACCGAAATCCCTTGGTGGGTCCCGATGTAATGAATTTTCGAAATTATACTTATCCAGAACACCAGAAACTGCAACCATCAACATCATGAATGGATCTAGTTTGTCGATCGATGTCACTGTCGCATTAGACCTTTTCAAGAACATGCGCAGAGTCTCATCGGACTTCTACTCGATTGCTATAATAGTCATAATTCTTTTTGGATGACGGATGTGAATTTTAACTACTCAACGGACCTACTAACCAAAGCGTTCTAGGAGTGAATACAATATGTTTCCAACTGCCTAAACCACATGGCATCAACGCCTGTCAAGTAAGCGGAAAACACTTTGCAATGACATTATCCAAAGTAAAGAGAACCTCCATATGTCATATCTACCGCATTAAATGAGCAATCGGATCCTTCTGACCATCATAAGCTTCCAACACCGACAATTTAAAGTCCAGTGGGTTACGAGAATTCCTGATATCCACAGAGAACAGATTGCGAGCAACACAATACAAATCCAGAGAAGAGGCACCGCCTCGAGTAAATTGATGAATAACATCCGCGATTTGAGATCCATTAGCACAAGCAAGCAACCTATAGAAGTTATACAAAGCAACACTGTTGCCCCCAGTGTGTAAGTCCATGTTAGCAACCGGTTAATTTGCAATAAAAACATCCGGTTGAATCCCCAACTGAGGAGCCGTATCGGGAACAATCCTTACTCCTAGAATCATAGGAGTGCTACCATCCAAAGCTACGTGCAAAGGCTCTTGAACCACATTACCAGCAGCGGAACCCACGACTTGACCAACCCAAGCGTCACAGACTGGAGCGATGTCGGGATTATGGGCGAGTGTAGCGGAAACAACATCGGTACAAGGATCGGTGTCGCCCTATTAATTAGTTTGCGAGGTTGCCCCCAAGTCTTGAGTCGTTACTTGTGGAACAATAGTACTTGTCCCGATAATAATTACTTGGCATATCGGTCTTCCAACACTTCCACGTCAAACCTTAATCCGAGCAAGAAAATTAGTCATCGCTTCCTCCTGTCTCTTGAGTCAAGTGTTTAAATCCGTAGCCAAACCTTTAATGATCACATCCACGTCCTCTCAAGTAACAAAATTCAAGGGATTCCACTACAAAAAATTCACCCTATTACAACGGTGCAACACCATTGTAATATCATTTTACAACCGTGCCTCCACCGTCGTGTATGCAGATGTGGTAATATATTATTTTCTTTTACAACTTTTCTGCACCGTTGCAACATCGTTGTAATAGGGTAATTTAACAACAGTTATCTACCGTTGTAATAAAATTTATTACAACTATAATTCTCCGTTGTCGTATATACTATAGTAAAGTTAGAGTATACGTATAACAACTTTTGTCACCGTTGTAATAAACTATATTACAACTTTTATCCCCGTTGTTGTAGATATTGTAATATGTTGTGTTCATTTATATAACAACATGCCTACACCATTGTGATTTCATTGATATTACAACATTTTTACACCGTTGTGAATTGCTTTATATTACAACATTTTCTCACCGTTGTAACATGACTTATTACAACTTTTTTTCTGTTGTAATTTACATGGACCTGACTAGTAAAACAAATTCATATATATTAATGATAATATGATTCACATTTCAATGCAACAAATATTAGTGCACAGAATCATTCATATATATTACTTAACATAATATTCGATCAACATAAAACACAACTACGTAGTACATCACCAACTTAACCCGTCACCAAAAACATAACCATTTCATAATACATGCATGATTTAACCCAATATATACATAAGAAAGATGGAATGTCTACAAAAGCATACCCTACGAAAGCACTCTAGCTGAAGGCAACGTAATTTTTATTCCAGGCCACAGTTGATCCAACAGCTTCTCCAATAGTAGTCATCGCGGAATTCGGCTTCCACAAGAATGCTTCTGGATCCACCGCTGCATCAATCCAAACTTTCCAATCTTGCGATCCAAGTTTTTTAAAGTGCACCAAAGCTTCTGGATCAGTGGATGCCAATCTTCCTTCCGCAACTACTTGTTTTTCCCAATTCAATATCTTACACTTTCTGCCCTCATTTTCATCAGCTTGCACTGCTGTTTTTATGCCCGGATTTTTCTGTTTAGACTGTTTTTCTGTTTTGCTGCCGTCAATTTCAGATGGATGCTTTTCATTTTCAGCTGATTGCTTTTCATTTTCAGGTGCATGCTTCCCATTTTGTTTAGACAGTTGAACTGCCAAGGTATTGCTTCCACGGTGTGACTGCAAACAAAAAAAATCTAGAAAATCTGAACTGGAAACTAAAAACAGAAAGTGAGGCAAATAAAAACATGGAACTAAATACAAAAGACAGTAAGCACTTATGTGAGTAAATCACCCATATCTTAGCTGTGAAGTAATATTCTAATATAAGTTAAATCGCTTGTTGTTTGGATATAGTAAATATTTCTTCTATTTATAAGCCTTGAATTGGCATTCCATACCTGAGTAAATGTTGAATGAGTGCCCCCTTTCTTTTATAAATGTTGTGTAAATTTTTCACGACAGTATTGTGTGTTTGATGCTTGGTTATACTTCTATGTACAGGTTCATTCATTTTTTTTCAAATATAGAATTCTTTATTAGCAATCTAGAGACCATGGATGAATAAACTGATTAAATCAGAGCACAAGGTATTTTCAAATTAGTAAAATAACAGGTGAAACGTGAAGGAAAAAAATTCATTAAGTAATAAGTAAATCTAATAGAGGTTGGTAAACAAATAATATTTTGTGATTCAGAAGTTGTCTTTGAATCAGTAATGCAGGATATAGGGGTGACTGTGACCACTTAACCTTATATGTAGCCAAGGGAAATGATAATATCAGTAGTTTCCACAAGATTGATCCATTAATGAACTCAGAACCTTACTAGAAAATTTGGTATGTGAATATGTAAGCATATAAAATTTTCTCAAGTCTTAATATATTGAAAAGTACATGGTAACCAGGTTAGGACTGGCAATAAGCAGGCCCTGTATGCTGCTTAATATATGATTAAGGCATTAAAGGCTTAAATTATCAATCCATGCTCTTTGTATAATCATTAACCATCCTCTAAATAAATTTAATTAAGTTAGAGGTTGAACAAACTAGATTGCTTAACTAAGTATTAAACAAATGTTATTAATAAAATACTAGGTGAAGTTACCAATAAGTGACATTAACCAAAATTTTCCTTATAGAAACACTGCTAATTGACCAGCAATCAATTGGTAAGCATAATTTAATATTCATTGGGTAAAGAGTGGTTCCATTAGACAAGACAAAGCAACGTAAACCTGAATACGAGCATATATCCTTTATTTTCTTCAAAACAAAGCAACATAAACCTGAATACAAAGTGGCTTAAAACAAAATATTCTGAGAAGAAAGAAGAAAATTACAATCACGATTGAGCAGGCAAGAGCGACGATTGAGCAGCGGCGATTGAGACCGCAGGTAAGAGCGGCGATCGAGCAGCGGCGATTGAGCAGCAGCGGCCTGATTATCGAAAGGGGAATTAGGGTTTCGGTGGAATACGATGGAAAAGGAATACTATGAAACGATGGAAAAGGAAATGTTAACGGATGGAAAAGGCATACGATGGAATATGATTGAAATGTTGTGAACCGATGTCAAAAGGCACAACGTTTCAACCAGTGGGAAGAATAATTGAAACATGGAAACTGTTAAGTGTAGGGGTGTGAAATCACTAAGTTTTCAACATTATGCTTTGAATTGTGCCACATTTCAAATTAATAATTATTATTTAGACTTAGTTATTAATTATTATATATTTGTATTTAATTTTTATTGTTTATTAAAATCTTATTTATTAATTATTATAAATGTTATATGTATTGTTAATATTTTTATGAATTATTATATAATTTAATTGCCAAATATTAAATATTACTTTGTAATAAAAATTGTCAAAAGCTGGCAGATCAAAAGCAATGCCAGGGACTACTTACAACATTAAGTTTACATGCAAATAAAAAAAATCTATCAAAAGCGCCACAAACTATAGCGCAGTTACGTTGTTAAATGTTGAACAAACAAGTTTGCCAAAATTATATTTATTAAAACTGCTGAAATAGTTACTACCAAATCAAATATTACTTATTAATAATAGTTATTAATTAATTAACTTTTACTTATTTTCTACTTAGTTAATTATAATCGAGAGTAATACTTATTAAAAGCTTATGTTACTATTAATTAATAAAGTAGTTAGTTAACATACATTAACTATTAAAAAAATTTTACTACTTATTAACTATTAATTATTTAATAATAATTGACAAATATTATTGATTCCCGAGTTTATAATTAATTATTATTATTAATTATTATTATTAAATATCAATATAAATAGTTATTAAATATAGATATTATAAACATGAAGTTTGCACTAGGCATCTCTATTACAACTAGTAAATGAAAAGTTGTAATATATATGTTTATTACAACAGTGATTATCACACAGTTGTAAAAAATATTTATTACAATAGTGCGTTTTGCACAGTTGTAAAAAAGCATGTATTACAACTGTGCTTTACGCACCGTTGTAAAATTAAAGTTGTAATATGGTGTTTTTGTTGTAGTGTTCCCAATCGAAGAATTTTCTTGTCTTCCTTCACCTCGAGTACCTTGAGCCTCAGCAGTAGTGTTGAGCTTGTTTCGTTTATACATTTTTGAAATGAAGTCGAGTCCGAAAACTGAAACCAAAGTCGAAAACCAAAATGAAATCCAAAGATCAAATCCGAGAACCAAAACCAAAGCCAAAGTCGAAGCTGGGATTCCCCTTCCTGGCAAGCCAAAGTGTTGACTTGAGAAATTGGTTATTTGTACATGCCAACCCCCAAGTGTAAGTTTAGTTGTAAAATTATAATCTAAATATTCAAAGTACGAGAATTGTAAAGGAACACATATATTTTTATAGTGGTTCGACACTATGGCTGTAGCACCCCGAATTTTTAACGACATCAAAGAGTATAAATTAAAGAATAATTAATTTAATATTAATAATTAAGGGAAACAGACTACGTCATTATGTCCATCTCGAAATTCTGGTCAGGATAGACACCTAGTTTGCATAAAACAGATAACATATAAAGAAGTTATGGACGATAAAGGTTTGACAAATCAAAACAGGGATAACGGGCGTGCTTCACAAGTGTGCCATGGCAATCTTACACTAGCACACCTGTAAAGTGCGCCCATAGGGTTTTTTGGGTATTCGGGCCTTTTTCAAGTGGGTGGCGACCCATGACCTGATTCACTCTAGAGCTGAGGTAGCATTCGAATTCTGGACTTTGGCAACTATAAATATACCTCAATTCTCTTGTTTTCTTCAAAAAGAATAAATGGCGGGCAAACTCTAGCAGTGTCTGAATTGAACTGGATCTCTTATCTTCTACTGTCAACTAAGGCAAATCAATTGGAGATTCAAGATCCAATCTCTTCTAATTCTATCTTCTAATCCAAACTTTATGAGTATGGTTACTTTTAGAATTAAATATTTAAAAGTAGACTTGATAGGATTATAGTTTGGATTTGTTCATATATTATATTGGATCCATTGTAAATTATGAACATATAACATTTTGGATTGATTATAACTTGGATACAAATTTCTATGATGTAGATCTTAATCCCTATTTGTGTTAGATCTACTTTTATCTATAGATCTGAATTATGTAAACATTCTATGATGTAGATCTTAATCCCTATTTGTGTTAGATCTACTTTGTTCTATAGATCTGAATTATGTGAACATTCGATGATGCAGATCTTAATCCTTATTTGTGTTTGATCTACTTTTACATATAGATCTGAATTATGTGGACATTCTATGATATAGATCTTAATCCCTATTTGTGTTAGATCTACTTTTATCTAGATCTGAATTATGCAAACATACTATGATGAAGATCATATCCCTATTTGTATTAGATCTACTTTTATCTATTAGATCTGAATTATGTGGAAATTCTGTGATGTAGATCTTAATCCTTATTTGTTAGATCTACTTTTACCTATTAGATCTGTATTATGTGGACACATAAATCATTAATCAAATCTAGTTTATTATTTGGATCCCCTTGTGCTTCTAATAATAGATCTAAACTTGTTGGACATCTAAATTAAAATTTAGATCTTGTCATGTTCATCTTCTCACCTTTGCTATGTTACAAATAGTTAACTGCCACAAGTTCAGTAGATCTATGCTTATATGTTCATGATGTTAGTATATGTTTATGACCAGTTATGTTAGAACATTCACCTTTGTCATATTTCCATACCTTCCCTTTTTATCGTTTATGATTAGGCTATTGTTTATCCTATGCATGCCGCAAATTATGAACACACTAGTTAGGGAAGGGGAGGGAAAAAGGTTAATATTGGCATAATTTGAATGCGAACATGAGTTGGACGAATAATTTAATAATTGGTTAAATGGGCATAAATACCTAATAAGGCATAGGTATAATTAATTGGACATTTAAAAGGGGGAAAGTGGGGATATAATTACCTACAAAGACATAGGTAAGAATTTGATTAAAAAAATGGAATGTTTAATAGTAACAATTAGAAATTGTAACTGCACTTATGACACGAGGTTAGGTTGCATTAGCGGTGGAAGTCAACCCAGACCCGACCGGCATATCCAGCAGCCACTAATGTTGAACCTAATGTGAGAGGTCTAAGTGCACGAATACAAATTGGGCTAGGACACGAGGTTAGGCCCAAATTGTGGAATAAGACTGCCCGGACCCAACCGGCATATCCAACATCCACAAGTTGTAGGCCTAATGTTGGTGGTCTTGCCCATATAAACCATAAAAGGACATGGTAAGAAATTGGACTATTTAACCTTGTCTAATCCATAAGGGATTGTATGAACATGAACTAAAGATAGGGTTAAGTAAACTTGATTGGACAATGGATGGGTTAAGCAAATCTGGAGGGGTGGGTAATATTTACATATAGGCCCACAAACTTAACCCGATAAGGTTATGTAATTAAAAACACCTAGTAGTGTACATAACCGGAGGGAATAATAAAGTTATGTAATTATAGACACCTTTTAGGGTAAGCATAAGTGATCGAAATGAATAGGGCTATGTAATTAAAGACACCTAGTGGTATACATAATCAGTGAAAACCTAGTGGGGGATATAAGACAAAGGGAAGAGCTTGTATCATATTGTGTGGGACCCATTTCAGTCAGTAACCCGGAGTAGGTATCAAACAAAGTACCCCGTACTAGGCGGAGAAGGGAATGCTTACTGACTGATTGTAAGAGATCCAAACGTGGAGGACGATGTGGGCGGCGCAAACCGACCGGGCCATGTGCGTGCATGTGCCGGGCAGAGGGGGATATGGCAACCGTGATACCGGTAAATATGGGGTTGTGCATATCAGTGACGGGAGGCCACTTTAGGACGTGATACATACTCCTATGGGGCCAGCACAAAGTATCTACAGAATAAGGAGTCGATCGATTAAGGTAGTGGTTAGGGTATATTTGGACGTATGCCTAAGTCTACCACCTTGAAGTGTAAGGGGTCATCTCATTCTGGTTATACTAGTAATAGTGCAGAGTAATCATTAGAAGTATATACACCTTATCCTGTCTATCATGTCACACCTTACATTTATGTAGTGATCTCCCTTATCCACTTTATATGCCTGTCATGCTACTGTTATTTATTTACTTGCTAAAAGTCACTAGACTTGCCAGACTTTATGTCTGACCCTTTTTGTTTCTCCTCCTTTCTTCCATTCCCCCCTCCCCCAGGTTATCAGGGAGGAAACACTCAGGCTTCACCATGATTCTGCTTATTTTGCTGGAGCTGCAGATATGTATGGCTCAAGCTCCTATCCTTGTTGCTATGGCTATATTTTGTTCTTAGGGAATTTTACTTCTTTTATGTACTCTGATATTTTTGAAGTACAAGATAGTAACTTTTATGTTGTAATGGGCATTTATGTTTCTGACATATGATATTTTTGGACCACGGTATCTTATGATAAATAAAGTTTTTATTCCGCTGTTATTCTTTATATCTGTCTTGTAATATTTTGTGTCTGCTTACCTATAACGCTTCACGAAACTTAATGCATTCCCTTTGTGAGTGACATTAATGGATGTGGGGTGTCACACTTGGTATCAGAGCTGAAGGTTACCAGATTAGATAAAAGTTTTTGAAAATTATTTTTCAAAAAGGTTTTAAAAGAAAGTATTTTCAAAAAGAAAAGTCTATTTTGAAAAACATTCCCCAAAAAGCCATATGTAATACCCTTCGATCCTTTGTCTAAACCTTTTACATTTTCTTTTCAACATATCTGGGGAACAAAACATTCCTAATATCCCAGAGGGCGTTACGATACCCGGATGGTTCCGAAGGTATCTGGAGGCCACGGCACCTTCCGAAGGCCAGGGAAACGTTCCTCCCCCAGCTGCACCAGACATTCCTCCTCCTCCCCCTCTAAGAGAAGATAACTTCGCCAAGATCTGCAAAGACTTCCTTGCTATGGGAGGGAAGCCATTCCATGGGAACGAGACATTCGCAGAAGCGCGGAATTGGCTCAAGGAGACCGAAGACTTGTTCGTATTCTTTAAAGTAGAGGATAGAAGGAAGATTCAGTTAGTTGCTTGGCTACTAAAAGACGAAGCCACATTTTGGTGGGAAGTCACCCAAGCTGGACGTCCGGTGGAAACTTGGGAAGATTTTAGATAGAGATTCGAAATTAAATTTCTCTCCCAAGCTTAGAGAAGCGTACAGATGGAGAGGTTCTTAGCGCTCAAATAAGGAAACTTGACGGTGAAAGAGTATGTGAAAAAATTCAACCAGCTAGCAAGGTTCGGGTTACCGTTGGTGGATACGCCGCACAAAAGGGCTTTGCAGTTTGCCAAAGGGCTGAATGAACCTCTGCATGGGTAAGCCATGTCCATTATTCCAATGGGGGCCACTTTTCAAAAGGTTGTCGATATGGCCCTAATGCATGAGAAAGACAAGGAAGAAAAGAAGGAAGTAAAGGCTGAGGAAACATCGCAAAATAAGAAGGTGTGACCCCGGAAGGGTCAACAGTAACAACAACGGCATAAGAGAGGTGGCAAGAATGACAAGGGCAAGGATAAGAGGAAATGTCACAGTTGTGAGAAGGAAGGTCACTTGATCAAAGACTGTAAGAGAAGGAAGAACACTTGCTTTAATTGTGGAGAAGTCGGACACTTTGCTAAAGAATGCCGGAAGAAACGGGGATCACAGGGAAAAGGTCAAAGGGCAGGAACTTCTGGAGGGCAGGTGCATGCTCTCGCGACCAGTGCTCCTGATAGAGGTAGAAAAATTTCTGTGGAAGGTTTAATTTCTCTTTCAAACCATCCTATTAGAACACTTTTTGATTCTGGTGCCTCACATTCATTTATATCAAGTTCTATAGTTGAATCTTTGCACTTAATTACTAGTATGGTAGTGGATCCTGTAGTTGTTTTGAACCCCATTGGTGGTTCGGCTCATTTATCTATGATTTGTCGGGGTTTGAAAATATCTATGTTAGGCGTTGAGTTTGAATGCGATGCATATGTGCTCGGATTTATGGGCTATGGGTTAATTCTAGGAATGGATTGGCTTACCACATATGGTGCCATTCTGGATTGTGAAAAGAAGGTAGTTAGGCTTCTGAATTGTCATGGAAGGACCCTGGAGATTTCTTGTGACCCACAAGGGTCGGTTATGCTTAGTTTCTTAGAGTCTCTTGATGCATCTATCGATGACTTGCAATCTGTTCCAGTAATCCAAGATTATTCTGATATTTTTGATGAGGTTCTGGGTTTACCTCTGAGGCACGAGATTAACTTTCGTATATATCTGGTGGACAATGCAAAGCCAATTGCATTGCCAGTGCGCCATATGGCTCCAAGGGAAAGGAGGGAGCTATGTAAGAAAGTAGGGGAGCTACTTGAGAAAGGGTTTATCAGACGAAGCATATCAGAATGGGGTGCTCCAGTAGTATTCGCGACCAAGGCGGATGGTTCATTTCGTTTGTGTGTTTACTATAGAGAGCTGAATGAAATCACTAAGAAGAATAGGCACCTGCTACTGAGGATTGATGATTTATTTGATCAACTTGTTGGTGCCTCGGAATTTTCTCAGTTAGACTTGGCTACGGGGTTTCATCAGTTGAGGGCGGCTGAGGACAGTATAGGCAAGACTGCTTTTAGGACTCCGGATGGTTTCTTTGAATGGCTAGTTATGCCTTTTGGGTTGACGAATGCACCCGCCTATTTTTTTTATTTGATGAGTAGGGTGTTTTGGGAGTTCCTAAACAAATTTGTCGTAGTCTTTGTTGATGATATCTTGATCTTCTCCAAGAGCGAAGAAGAGCATACCCAGCATTTGAGAGAAGTTTTGAGAACTCTTTGTACGCATCAACTTAAGGAGAAGTTCTCCAAATGCCCTTTTTGGAGAAAAGAGGTGAGATTCTTAGGGCATGTGGTCTCCAAAGAAGGGATAGCTGTAGACCCCGCCAAGGTGGTTGTAGTGCAAGATTGGAAGATTCCTAAAAATGCAACTAAGGCGAGAAGCTTTCTTTGGTTGGCAGGTTATCATTGGAAGTTCATTAAGGATTTCGCAAAGATATCAGCCCCACTCACCTGGCTAACAAAGAAGAATTTGGCATT
Organism: Allium sativum; assembly: GCA_030737875.1. NCBI lineage: Eukaryota > Viridiplantae > Streptophyta > Magnoliopsida > Asparagales > Amaryllidaceae > Allium > Allium sativum. Next base: position 837,872,970 of record CM060916.1, read on the forward strand.
TTCATGGGATATGGACTGTGATGTTGCTTTCCAATGTTTAAAGAGGGCTCTTACAACAACCCCGGTCTTGACCTTGCTTGATGGGAGTAAAGTGTTTACCGTTTACACCGACGAGTCCGACACAGGGCTTGGTGCGGTTCTGATGCAAGAAGGGAAAGTAGTATGTTATGGGGGTAGACAGTTGAGAGTTCATGAAAAGAACTACCCCACCCATGATCTTGAACTAGCTGCCATACCATTCGCGTTAAAGACGTGGCGTCATTATCTACTTGGAGAGAAGTACGAGTTATACACCAATCATAAATCTCTCAAGTATTTGTTCTCGCAGAAGGATCTCAATTTAAGGCAACAACGGTGGATGGAGTTCCTAGCTTAATATGATTTTGAGATTGCTTATACCCCTGGTAAGGGTAATGTGGTGGCAGACGCACTAACTAGGCAGAGGATGGCCTTAATTCCTCTGTTTGTGGAGAGGAAGAGCTTGGAATTCATATCAGCTTTTGATTTTAGATCCTCCATCGAGATTTTTCCTGATTTGTTTGCATCGTTAGAAATACAACCAACTCTTATGGATCAGATAGGAGCTTCGTAGCAAGGTAACCCACATATTTTAGACGTCATGGAAAAGCTCAGAAAAGGGGAGACTTCTAGTCACCTCAGTAGATATGCCATAGATGACAAGGGGTGGTTACAATAAGATGGAAGCTTTGTGTTCCTCAAACAGAATGCTTGATAAAGGAAGTCCTAGAAGAAGCCCACCGTTCTAAGATGACCATTCATCCAGGTAGTGATAAGATGTACAGAGACATGAAAAGGGTTTTCTTTTGGGCTGGGATGAAGAAAGATGTGGCCGAATTTGTTTCTCAATGTTTAGTTTGCCAGCAAGTTAAAGCTGAGCAAAAGAAGCCCGGTGGTTTAATTCATCATTTGGAGGTTCCTTAATGGAAATGGAAGAGTGCCTCTATGGATCTCATAGATTACTTTCCTAGACCGAAGAAAGGAAACCCCAGTATCTGGGTTATTGTAGACAAACCCACTAAGAGCACTCACTTTATTCTAGTTAAGAGTAAGAGGAGAGCACCGTGGTTGGCAGCAATTTATGTCCGAAAGATAGTTCGCCTTCATTGAGTACCTTCCAGCATCGTGAGCGACCGCAACCCCATCTTCACCAGCGAATTTTGGCAGAGCTTGCAAGAAGCATTAGGTACGCAGTTGTGTTTAAGCACCGCTTATCATTCTCAGACCGATGGACAGACGGAGAGGGTGAACTGCAATCTTGAAGATCTTTTAAGGCTGTGTATCCTTGACTTCGGAGGGACTTGGGAAGAGCATCTTCCGTTAGTAGAGTTTTCCTATAATAATAGCTATCAAGCTGGCATCGGCATGACACCCTTCGAAGCATTGTACATACGGCCCTGTAGATCACCAACTTGTTGGTGGGAATCTACAGAAAAATTATTACTTGGACCAGATATGGTTAGGGAAACATCTGATAAGATTGACCTTATTCGACGGCGGATGAAGACAGCTCAAGATAAGAAGAATTCCTATGTAGACAAGAGAAGGACTGACATCGAATTTGAAGGGGGAGACTTAGTTTTTATCAAAGTATCACCTCTGAGGAATGTGGTTCGCTTCGAGTCAGTAAGAAATTTGGCGCCTAGGCTTATGGGACATTTCCTATAACCGAGAGGATTGGCCAAATGACCTATAAAGTAAAGCTTCCTGAAAATCTATCTGGTGTTCATGATGTTTTTCATGTTTCTCATCTGCAGAAGTGCTTACATGACACCGCGGAAGTTGTTGAGCTGAGTATATTGAAAGAGGTAGAAGTGGAATGGGAGGCGACAGTCAGGCGAGTTCCTTCCCATATTCTTGGATCAGAAGTTAAGAAATTATGCAATAAAGTGATCAATTTGCTAAATGTCCAATGAGAGATAACCTAGAAGATGCAACTTGGGAGACTGAAGACAAGATTCGTGCTTCGTACCCTTTTCTATTCGAGGGAATGTTCTTAACTCCTTTTTCCAAAGCTTTATCAGTACTTGTTTCTATCATTTGAGTATATCCTATTCATAGTATTTTCAACCTTTAGGTAAGAATCCTATGAATGTAAACATGTGTTTGAGACATGTTATGTTTGATGGATGCAAGCGGATGCCAGTGTTTGCTAGTGGTTTCCAGTGGATGCATATACACACACACATTAGGCACTAGATCGGCTCAATCACTCTCATACCGCATATGGATATGTGTTGTAACGGACCGAAAATCCGTACTATCTGAGTTGACTAAACAACACACATCCAACCCAAATAATACAGAAATACGTGTCACTAGGGTTCACGAAATAGAACAGACAGAAGAAGAACAGAAATAACAACACAGAATCTCACAGTGGAACGAATAAAATATATTATATAACATAACCTTTGAAATACAATTTTTTTGTATCATATATACATACCAACATCAGAGCATAAAAAAGTATTTGATACAGCGGAAAGTAACTCTTAAATATCTAATGGTGAAGCCGACTGCTTCAAACTCCTCCAAGTATATCTGTAAAAGCCTGAAACACTTGACTGCCGTACAAATTTGGGCACCCAAGATTTTAGGAAAAACAAATAATATAAACTTTGGGTCAGTCATGGGACTTGTATGAGTAAACTCTAACCATATTTTTTAACTTTGAAAAGTCCTTCGAAAGAAAAGGTAATAGTAAGACCAGCCCACACATAAACATGGACGGTTTTTACCTTACTATAACCCAAAACATTTTGATATCAAAATCCGATGATATTATAATAATGTCTAATCAATTACATAACCAAATAGTAGAACGCTTGCATCTCACGTTCTACGTACATAGTATAAAATCAAAAACCGCAGGGCACTTATTGGAGTTTAGATTCCAACTATGACAAGGTATGGGACCACCCTCCTATTAGTGTACTCTAGAGGGGTTACACTAGGTTCAACAAGAACATCTTGCAACCTGTCCACACATGACCGCCCACTCATTTAGCTTGAGTGTAGCGAATATATTGTCACTCATTACTGTTTTAAGGGCCCACCGTACATCAGCGGAGATATAGAAAATGAGGGAAGAACAAATTATGAATTTTCTATAGATTGGTGACAATATACCCTGCTTAGGAATGACCCATCTAGCCATGTTGCCTGCCTGATTTTTGTCATTTCCCAGTTGTGAGGCTTGAGGCCATGTTTAACTTATCAGAACATTTGGCCACCATTCACTTTGAATGCCACATCGACAAATCCATTAATCACTAATTTGGTTTATACAAATACACTCCAGGTGTTAGAATAAAGATAAGTTTCCTTCTCCCCATCAACTTAGTATATTCAGAAAAACCAACAGGCGTGATCATTGGAAATAATCTATTAGACATTCGTCCATACAAGTTGTCCTGGGTCTAGACAAACAAAACAGCTCTTGCATTTTTACTCCATCTTCGAATTATCTTCAGCATAATCTAGTTCGCAATGCCTATGCCTATACGGAGTGGTTTTCGGATATATATCCAACCGGTCTCTCCGTATTTACAACGATGGTCAAAACTCCTTAGAAATAAACATCCATCAAACAATCACTGGCTCCTTTTAATTTTAATTATTCTACTTTCCAATTTCTTATCGAATTCCATATATTGATATATTGGTTTCTAGTTATCCAAATTCCTTAGAAATATTCTAACTCCATAAATTTTTGGAAAATTTGGCCAGCACCTCCTTTGTACCGGTCAATAGTTCAAAACCCAACTCGCCTCTCTAGGCCCTTTCCATTCAAAAAGAAAATCAAAAAGCCAAGAAGCTTGCCCAATGGGCTCATAAAATCTCATATGGAAATTGAAACATGTACCTTTTTGTCGGGCACTTAAATTATAATCTTCACATCTTCTTCCTACTCTTCATTCCATACCTGTTAACCTATGCATATTTCCATTTCCATTTTGTCTCACATTGATCCAATCATTTTTGCTAATTTAATTTCAAACTAGCTTATCTTCTTATGCTAATTTTACTTTGAACATCTTGTAACACCGCGTAATTTTATAACATTAAAATTCACAAATTAAAGTATACTTAATTTTTAGAAAAGAATTAAGTGAAATGGGTTGCGCAGAGAAATATATATATAAATTAAAAATTAAATAAATAAATATGCGAAAAAGTTCAAAATAGCGAATTGGGAGGGGGAATAACCGAACCGGCCCATTTTTGAGGTCGACCCGAGCTCCGTTGGGTCGACTAGGGGTTAATCCAGGGTGTTTGGCTGTCAACCAGTGGGCCGATTCGCTCAAATGTAGATTTTGAATTTGATTGGTTCTCATGGTTCAGGGTTAATCTAATGGTCCTAAATAACTTCCTACACCTATAGGTACATCCTAATGCTAACCCTAAACCTAATTAAAATAGAATAGTTACCGTCGCCATGGAAATCAATGGAGTCGCCGCCAACGAAGAAAGAAGAAAAGCAAATTCAATTCTAATTCTCTCAACCCTAAAGCAAAGCAAAACTCTCTCTTTTCTTCTCTAAATTGTGAGTATGATGATCTTAACAAGATTATTATCATTTTAATTAGGTTGAGTTATGAATGGATTATGAGTAGATGATGTGAATTATCATATATGTTGTTGTAAACCCCTTTTTCTATCATGTATATTGTAAATACAATGTTATGTGATGATGATATCTTATATGTTGTAAATCATGCTATGATGATGTTATGTATGTTGAAAGTTTCTATGCTAAGTTGGGATGAATCATACACGTTAAAAAGGCTATGATGTTACCATCTATGCTAGTTAGTTCATATTAATTAAATCATCATGTTTGGGTTATGTTGATCTATATGACAAGTCACATATGCAAGTTAGATTGATTAGAAAAGTTATGAACATATGCCAAGACATCTATTATGACATCTAGAATTATGCAATGACATATGTGATATCCTATGCTAGTTCACACCATCATTATGTTGCCTAAAATCCCCATATGCAAGTTTATGTATAGATTTGGGCTATGATCATATCAAGTAAATTGAGACATTTAACAAGTTGACACCTTTTGATCCTTAACATGTGTAGTTTATGCAAGTTTCACCCCTATTATGATTAGATTTATTTTGATTGTCTATATGTTGTGATAATTTATCTTTGTGCTAGGTGTTAGACTATACAAGTCTAGCCTATATTATGCGTTGAATAAGCGAACGTATAAATGTGAGGTAGGGGTAATATTAAGGATTTAATATTTAAAAATTGGAGTGCAATTGATATGATTTTGCATGCCATAAGTGGATGGCCATAATTGAGTCAATTATGGACGTCATTAAAAGTTGACTTAATTAATAATTTGAATAGGGAATTATTAAAACTGGGGTAAAAGATTTTAAGTGTTAATCAATGCTTAGAACACGAGGTTGGACTCGTTTGTGACGTAAACCTGCCCGGACCCGCTCGGCAAATCCAGTGGTCACAAATGTCAGCCCAATGTGAGAGGTCCTAGGCCTAAACTAAAGCATAACGGTTGTAAAGACACGAGGTTAGACTCTTTTATGGTGTAAGACTGCCCGGACCCGCCCAGCAAATCCAGCTGCCATAAATGCCAGTCTAATGTGAGAGGTCTTTATGAGGTTATGGCCTGAATGAATTAAGAAATACTTAACCAGATAAACATGTAAGGTGGGACATGGGGGTTAAGTAGGTGCCTTGGGTGGCATGAGGAATCTAGGGGGTGCCCTTAGTGGCATGTGAAATACGATTATTAAGACTTAACCAAACACACATGTAAATGAACATGACTAAGAAGGTTAAGTGGGATATACTAGTGACAAGCTTAGGTGGGTAGCTTGTGGGGGCCCATTTCGACCAGTATCCCAAACGTATCTTTGTGGGCTCGACCCAAGTCGAGGACGGGACACGCATGTTGGGTTTGACTGTAAGAGGCCAAAACGGGGAGCGGTGGCAACGCAAGTCCAACGGGTTTCGTATGCGTGTGTGGACCCGGGCTGGTAGGTAAGACGTTGTTGCATCGTGTAGGTATAAGCCGTGCATTCTCAAGTTGTATCGGGTTGCCACTTTAGAGGAGTGATACACCCCACTATGGGGTCAGCACGGGTATCTACGAGTAGGGAGCCGATCGAAAGTGGGTAGTGGGGTACACCTAATGGAGATAGGGGCAGACGGCACCTATGTAGTCAGCTAGGGGTACGTAAGGCTATTTATAAAGTTTCTGTGTGAAGCAAGTGGGATCAAACAATAGGGTGACTGGTGTGGTGCAGTGTAGTAATGTGCGGTGCAGTGTAGTAATCATTCGTTAGTAATTAGGTGTGCCTTTACCATTATCTTTAACGTTATCTTAAACGCTATCTTTATCTTCCTAAGAGTTCATAGACATTTAATTGTCTTCCAACTTATGCCTTAGTCTAGTTATTTTGATAATAGTATTGTTAGAATTATCATACTCGCCAGACTTTATGTCTGACCCCCTCTATTTCTATCCTTTTTCCCCCTCCAGGTCCTCAGGTTGGGCCCAGCTCTAGTGGAGTTTGATTGAATTGCTTCATCTCTCTTTGGAAAGCTTGGACCGTTGAAGTAAAGTCCAGCTTGTTATCTTTTTAATGGCTATTTATGCAATGGGATTATGTATTTTTTTTATGAAGATGGTATTGTACTTGGTTATGATCTATGGTTTTATGATGTAACAAACATGTTTAATTTTCGCTGCAATAAAATGAAGTTTTAGATTTCCAAGCACTATTTACTATCTGTCTTGTTGTAATTTTTCTGTTTTATATTCACTTATAACCTCCATGGAAGTTAATGCATTCCCTTCGTGAGTGACATTAATGGACGTGGGGTGTTACACGTGGTATCAAAGCTTAAGGTTACCAGAACAGATAAAAATACTTTAGAAAAATAGTTATTTTTGGAAGAAGTGCTTTCAAAAACATGTTTTGATGAGAAATTTAAAGAGAAAAGTTTTTAAGAAAAAAAACATAATCCCTAATAGCCCATATCTTTATCTTTCGAATTCTCCATTCTGAATCTTTCCTTTTTCGTTTCAGCATGGCTGAAGATCTTAATCTACCCGACGGTGTAACAATACCAGGATGGTATAGGAGGTTATTAGAGGCTAGGGCCGCTGCAGGTCCAGCCAATGTTCCTCCACCACTAGTTGCACCCATTCCTCCTCCTCCTCCTCGCGTAGATACTTTTGCAAAGACGTGCAAGGAATTCAAGGCTATGGGTGGAAAACCATTCAAGGGTCAGAAACGTTTGTGGAAGTAAGAGATTGGCTTAAGGAGGTGGAAGAATTGCTAGAAATCTTTGAAGTAGAAGAAGGGAGGAGAGTTCGATTAGCATCTTGGTTGATGAAGGGAGAGGCCTCGTTTTGGTGGGAGGTCACTAATAGGGAGCGTCCTGTTGACTCTTGGGCGGATTTCAGACGTAGGTTCGAGGCGAAGTTTCTCTCAAGGGCGGAAGAAAATCTATATATGGAAAGGTTCTTGACATTGAAGCAAGGAAGCTCATCAGTGAAAGAATATGTCAATAAATTTAATCAGTTAGCAAGGTTTGGCTTGGACTTAGTGAACACGCCGTAGAAGAAGGCGCTGAGGTTCGTGAATGGCTTGAATGAACCATTGCAAGGGTTGGCTATGACCCACATCCTTATGGGAGCCACCTTTGAGAAGTTAGTAGAAATGACGCTTATGCATGAGGAGAAAAGCGCTAAAGCTGATAAGGCACCCCAGAAGAAGGGGGATCAGAAGAAACCACAACAGCAAAACAAGAAGGGTGGAAAAGACAATAATGGCAAGGGAAAGAAGAAGTGCTTTAACTGTGGAACCCCAGGCCATCTCAGCAAGGATTGCCGAAAGAAAAAGAAGACATGCTGTTTTCATTGTGGCGATGCGGGACATTTAGTGAAGGACTGCCCAAAGAAGGGGCAGAGGGCAGGATCTACCTCGGGAGGACAGGTGCAGGCTCTTATGGCACCAGGGCAGGCTAGGGGACAAGTTCAGGCTCTCGCGGTCCCACCGCTGCAAGAACGAGGTAGAACCATTTCTGTTGAAAGCTTAGTTTTTCTGTTTGATCATCCTGTCCGTACCTTATTCGATTCGGGCGCATCACATTCGTTTATCTCTACATCATTAGTTGAATCACTGCACTTAAACACCAGTTTAGTAGAGGATCCCTTAGTTGTTTCAAATCCAATAGGGGGCTCAGCTTATTTGTCTATGATGTGTTTGAATTTGAAAATTTCCATACTTAGCATTGAATTTAGATGTGATGCTTATATGTTGGGCTTCACGGGCTATGGGCTAATTTTAGGAATGGATTGGTTATCCAGAAATGGGGCCGTTCTTGATTGTGAAAGGAGAGTAGTTAGGCTCGTGACTCGCCTTGGCAACACTCTCGAAATCTTCTGTAATCCCATAAATTCGGTTATGCTAAGTTATCTAGAATCGCTTGACGCGTCTGAGGAAAATCTACGATCTGTTAGAGTGGTCCGAGAATATTCGGATGTGTTTGAGGAGGTGAAGGGCTTGCCTCCGAAGCGGGAGATAGATTTTCGAATATATCTTGTGGATAATGCGAAACCCGTATCTTTGCCAGTACACCACATGGCTCCACGTGAAAGGAGGGAAATCGATAAGCAAGTGAAGGAGTTGCTTGAGAAGGGGTTCATAAGACGAAGTATATCGGAGTGGGGTGCTCCAGTAGTATTTGCCACGAAGGCGGATGGGTCCCTTAGACTGTGTGTGGACTATAGAGAACTTAATAAACTTACTAAGAAGAATAGACACCCACTGCCGAGGATTGACGATCTCTTCGACCAGTTAGTTGGCGCCTCAGTGTTTTCGCAGTTGGACTTAGCCACTGGGTTCCATCAGTTGAGAGTGGCTGAGGATAGCATAGACAAGACTGCCTTTAGGACTCCGGACGGTTTCTATGAATGGCTAGTGATGCCCTTCGGTTTGACAAATGCCCCAGCATATTTTGTTGATTTGATGAGTAGGGTGTTTAGGGAGTACCTTAACAAATTCGTGGTAGTCTTTGTAGACAACATCTTGATCTTTTCTAAGGATGAAGAAGAGCATGCCCTACATCTTAGGGAAGTGTTGGAGACTCTTCGAGCGCATAAGCTTAAAGCTAAATTTTCTAAGTGTCACTTTTGGAGGAAGGAAGTACGGTTCTTAGGACACGTGGTTTCCAAAGAAGGGATAGTTGTAGATCCCGCGAAGGTGGTGACCATCCAAGATTGGAAGGTCCCTAAAAATGCTACCGAAGTGAGAAGTTTCTTGGGGTTGGCTGGCTACTATAGGAAGTTTATCAAATACTTCGCAAAGATATCAGCTCCACTGACACGCTTGACGAAGAAGAACCTAGTTTTCACATGGGACGTAGATTGTGATGATGCGTTCCAACGTTTGAAGAGAGCTTTGACTTCAGCCCCTGTCTTAGTATTGCCAGACGGGAGTAAGCCGTTTACCGTTTATACTGACGCTTGTGGGACAGGACTAGGCGCAGTCTTAATGCAAGAGGGTAGGGTAATAGCCTATGGTGGAAGGCAGTTGAGAGTGCATGAGAAAAATTATCATACACATGACCTAGAATTGGCCGCTATTGTTTTCGCGCTTAAGTCTTGGCGTCATTATCTTTTTGGCGAGAAATTCGAATTATTCACTGACCACAAGTCTTTAAAATACCTATTCTCTCAAAAGGACTTGAACTTAAGGCAGCAAAGGTGGATGGAGTTCTTAGCGTCCTACGACTTCAAAATAGCCTATACCCCTGGCAAGGGTAACGTGGTGGCAGACGCCTTAAGTAGAAAAAGATTATCCGTAAGTCCTTTGTTTGTTGAGCGGCGAAGTTTAGAATTCATTTCGATGTTTGACTTTAGACCTTCCGTTGACTTCGTACCCGGTTTGCTAGCATCCTTAGAGGTCAGACCTACGCTTTTGGGACGGATTGGCGAGGCACAGCGAGACGACCCGTAGTTGGTTGAGTTAGTAGAAAAACTCAAAGGAGGGGAGTCATCAAGCCATCTCCGTAGTTATACCCTAGACGATAAGGGTTGGTTACGTAGGGACGGTAGACTTTGTGTACCAAAAGACGATGACCTAAGGAAGACTATTCTTGACGAAGCACATCATTCGAAGATGACCATTCATCCCGGCGGGGACAAGATGTACATAGACATGAAGAGAGTTTACTTTTGGGCCGACTTGAAGAAAGACGTGGCCGAGTATGTCTCTAGATGCTTGGTGTGCCAACAAGTAAAAGCGGAGCAAAAGAAACCCGGTGGGTTGCTTCACCCATTGGAGGTTCCACTATGGAAATGGGAAAGCATCTCGATGGATTTTGTGGATGGATTACCGCGATCGAGGAAGGGTAATACGGGAATTTGGGTTATAGTAGATAGACTTACTAAGAGCGCCCATTTTATTCCCGTGAAGAGTAAGAGGACTGCTCCATGGTTAGCTTCTGTATACGTTCGAGAGATAGTTCGTTTGCACGGTGTTCCTTCTAGCATAGTGAGCGACCGCGATCCTATTTTCACTAGCGAATTTTGGAGAAGCTTACAAGAGGCGGTAGGGACTCAGTTATGTTTGGGCACCGCATATCATCCTCGGACAGACGGCCAGACCGAGAGGGTGAATCGCATTCTAGAGGATCTGTTGAGGCTATGTATCCTAGACTTTGGGGGTACGTGGGAAGAGCATCTTCCATTGGTGGAGTTCGCATATAATAACAGCTTTCAGTCCAGCATTGGTATGGCACCATTCGAAGCTCTTTATGGACAACCTTGTCGTTCACCTACATGTTGGTGAGAATCTACGGATAAGATCTTACTTGGGCCCGATATGATTAGGGAGACTTCGGAGAAGATCGACTTGATTCGAAGGAGGATGAAAGCAGCGCAAGATAGGCAGAAATCTTATGCGGATAAGAGGTGGACAGATCTCGAGTTTGAAGTTGGGGACATGGTCTTTGTCAAAGTGTCTCCATTACGAAACGTTATTCGCTTTGGGTCCTTTGGGAAATTAGCACCAAGGTTTGTAGGGCTGTTTCCTATTAAGGGGAGGATTGGACGGATGGCGTATAGAGTGGAGTTGCCCGAGAGACTTAGTGGTGTACATGACGTATTCCATGTGTCACATTTGAGGAAGTGCTTGCACGAGACCGCGGAAGTGGTAGAGCCGAGCTTGCTTAGAGAGGTGGAGATAGAGCGTGATGCGACAATTCGACGAGCTCCTACGCGCATTCTTGGGTCGGAGATCAAGAGATTGAGGAATCGAGAGGTCAGACTAGTCAAAGTGCAATGGGGAGATGATGAGAGCAACGCTACTTGGGAGACGGAAGAGAAGATGCGTTCACGATACCCTTTTCTTTTTGAGGGTATGTCCTTTAATTTCTCCTTTATCGCTTAGCTTGTACTTATCTTATCTTTAGTATATCCTCTCGCTAGTATCTTTGACCTTTAGTTAGGATAATCCTATGGTTGAAACATGTGTTTGAGACATGTTATGTATGGTGGATGCAAAGTGGATGCAATTGTTTGCTAGTCGTTGCTCGTGGATGCATATACACACACTATTAGGCACCAGATCGGCTCAGTCACATCATATTGCATATTGCATATATATGGATGTATTTAGTAAAATGGATGTATAATGGTTGTATTATCATATAGTTGCTGCATTCGGGTGGATGGTTGTGCATGCATATAGAATTAATATGTATCATTAGGAATCTTTTGCATCCATATTGGACGCATGGCACTATCATGAATTGCACTAAGGAGGTCGACTGAATCAGTATACCGCCTAATTTTGCATTAGATATGGACATATACACACACTGTGCATATAAACATTAAAGCATTAGAAGTCTTTTAAGGACAATGGATGCTGGTGTTTGATGGATGATTAGATGGTAGGATATACATTCTTCTTGACTTGGAGATTTCGGGGACGAAATCCTTTAAGGAGGGGAGAATGTAACACCCCGTAATTTTATAACATTAAAATTCACAAATTAAAGTATACTTAATTTTTAGAAAAGAATTAAGTGAAATGGGTTGCGCAGAGAAATATATATATTGATATATATATATAAAAATTAAAAATTAAATAAATAAATATGCGAAAAAGTTCAAAACAGCGAATTGGGAGGGGGAATAACCGAACCGGCCCATTTTTGAGGTCGACCCAAGCTTCGCTGGGTCGACTAGGGGTTAATACAGGGTGTTTGGCTGTCAACCCGTGGGCTGATTCGCTCAAATGCAGATTTTGCATTTGATTGGTTCTCATGGTTCAGGGTTAATCTAATGGTCCTAAATAACTTCCTACACCTATAGGTACATCCTAATGCTAACCCTAAACCTAATTAAAATAGAATAGTTACCGTCGCCATGGAAATCAATGGAGCCGCCGCCAACTAAGAAAGAAGAAAAGCAAATTCAATTCTAATTCTCTCAACCCTAAAGCAAAGCAAAACTCTCTCTTTTCTTCTCTAAATTGTGAGTATGATGATCTTAACAAGATTATTATCATTTTAATTAGGTTGAGTTATGAATGGATTATGAGTAGATGATGTGAATTATCATATATGTTGTTGTAAACCCCTTTTTCTATCATGTATATTGTAAATCCAATGTTATGTGATGATGATATCTTATATGTTGTAAATCATGCTATGATGATGTTATGTATGTTGAAAGTTTCTATGCTAAGTTGGGAACATGTTAAAAAGGCCATGATGTTACCATCTATGCTAGTTAGTTCATATTAATTAAACCATCATGTTTGGGTTATGTTGATCTATATGACAAGTCACATATGCAAGTTAGATTGATTAGAAAAGTTATGAACATATGCCAAGACATCTATTATGACATCTAGAATTATGCTATGACATATGTGATATCCTATGCTAGTTCACACCATCATTATGTTGCCTAAAAACCCCATATGCAAGTTTATGTATAGATTTGGGCTATGATCATATCATGTAAATTGAGACATTTAACAAGTTGACACCTTTTGATCCTTAACATGTGTAGTTTATGCAAGTTTCACCCCTATTATGATTAGATTTATTTTAATTGTCTATATGTTGTGATAATTTATCTTTGTGCTAGGTGTTATACTATACAATTCTAGCCTATATTATGCGTTGAATAAGCGAACGTATAAACGTGGGGTAGGGGTCATATTAAGGATTTAATATTAAAAAGCTGGGGTGCAATTGATATGATTTTGCATGCCATAAGTGGATGGCCATAATTGAGTCAATTATGAAAATCATTAAAAGTTGACTTAATTAATAATTTGAATAGGGAATTATTAAAACTGGGGTAAAAGATTTTAAGTGTTAATCAATGCTTAGGACACGAGGTTGGACTCGTTTGTGATGTAAACCTGCCCGGACCCGCCCGGCAAATCCAGTGGTCACAAATGTCAGCCCAATGTGAGAGGTCCTAGGCCTAAACTAAAGCATAACGGTTGTAAAGACACGAGGTTAGACTCTTTTATGGTGTAAGACTGCCCGGACCCGCCCGGCAAATCCAGCTGCCATAAATGCCAGTCTAATGTGAGAGGTCTTTATGAGGTTATGGCCTGAATGAATTGGGAAATACTTAACCAGATAAACATGTAAGGTGGGACATGGGGGTTAAGTAGGTGCCTTGGGTGGCATGAGGAATCTAGGGGTGCCCTTAATGGCATGTGAAATACGATTAGTAAGACTTAACCAAACACACATGTAAATGAACATGACTAAGAGGGTTAAGTGGGATATACTAGTGACAAGCTTAGGTGGGTAGCTTGTGGGGGCCCATTTCGACCAGTATCCCAAACGTATCTTTGAGGGCTCGACCCAAGTCGAGGACGGGACACGCATGCTGGGTTTGACTGTAAGAGGCCAAAACGGGGAGCGGTGGCAACGCAAGTCCAACGGGTTTCGTATGCGTGTGTGGACCCGGGCTGGTAGGTAAGACGTTGTTGCATCGTGTAGGTATAAGCCGTGCATTCTCAAGTTTTATCGGGTTGCCACTTTAGGGGAGTGATACACCCCACTGTGGGGCCAGCACGGGTATCTACGAGTAGGGAGCCGATCGAAAGTGGGTAGTGGGGTACACCTAGTGGAGATAGGGGAAGACGACACCTATGTAGTCAGCTAGGGGTACGTAAGGCTATTTATAAAGTTTCTGTGTGAAGCAAGTGGGATCAAACAATAGGGTGACTGGTGTGGTGCAGTGTAGTAATGTGCGGTGCAGTGTAGTAATCATTCGTTAGTAATTAGGTGTGCCTTTACCGTTATCTTTAACGTTATCTTAAACGCTATCTTTATCTTCCTAAGAGTTCATAGACATTTACTTGTCTTCCAGCTTATGCCTTAGTCTAGTTATTTTGATAATAGTATTGTTAGAATTACCATACTCGCCAGACTTTATGTCTGACCCCCTTTATTTCTATCCTTTTTCCCCCTCCAGGTCCTCAGGTTGGGCCCAGCTCTAGTGGGGTTTGATTGAATTGCTTCATCTCTCTTTGGAAAGCTTGGACCGTTGAAGTAAAGTCCAGCTTGTTATCTTTTTAATGGCTATTTATGTAATGGGATTATGTATTTTGTTTTTATGAAGATGGATATTGTACTTGGTTATGATCTATGGTTTTATGATGTAACAAACATGTTTAATTTCCGCTGCAATAAAATGAAGTTTTAGATTTCCAAGTACTATTTACTATCTGTCTTGTTGTAATTTTTCTGTTCTATATTCACTTATAACCTCCATGGAAGTTAATGCATTCCCTTCGTGAGTGACATTAATGGACGTGGGGTGTTACACATCTCACGTTCAAACATACTTTTATTCACTTCTATATATAAGTCGAATTTAATTCAATTTCCATATTCGGATTCGCATACTACATTAACAAATTTTAATTACTTAAACAAAGTTAAATTCGGCCAAAACCTTATTAACCAATTTAAAAGAAATTAGTTAACTGTATTTGATAATTAATAATCTGATTTTTTTTTTCAAAAATCAACCCATTTACTTGACTTGAGTTCATATTTAATTTATAGCTCAAGCCCAGATTTTTACTAATGGAAAATTAGATTTTTATTCACTATAAATCCTTTTATTTAATTAAATAAACCATTACGGTCTTAAAACGATTATGGCGCTGTTTTTCTGAAAATTTGATTTTGACATACTCTTCCATTAGGAAACAATTAATCAATAAGTCCAAACGTTTCTTGTTTCATTGAATTCCGACTTATATTTAGTTCTGCATACTCAATTGAAGTCTGATTCATTAGATTACGAACTACCGCGCCACAATAGGCTCATTTTAATTCAATTTAAATATAAACTTTAAACTTTGTTATTTAAATAAATTTCAACTCCAATCTTCCCTATTTTAATATAAATCAAACCAGTTTTCCAAATCTAACTTAAACATTTTCGATTATTCAAAAGCGTTGTTCATTTCTTTCAAAGTTTCATAACTCAGTTATAAATTATACACAACTCAATTTCAATATTAGATGCCAACTTCCTTGGACATAAGTTATTTTATAAATATTTGTTATAATTGAATTCAATTATTGAATTCCCTTTTTATGGAAATAATCTATTAATTCAATATCCATTACAAACTAATATCATCCCTTGATAATAGTGAAGTCGTTCAAGTTGGGATATTTTATTTACCTCTCAGACCTTGATCGGTAACTTCTTATCTCGAGATAGATAAAAGCTTGTAATACAAAAAGTAGATTTAAAATCTCACCTTCTATTTCATTTCTTAAATTTGGAAATTTATTTCCAAATTATTCGATCAAAATTTCTTTATCACATTTATAAGCGTTGTTGATAAATCAACTTCCTTATTAAAACAACTTCTGTCTTAATGATCTATTTAAACCTCAATTCCCATTTTGGAATATTTTACTTTTACAACTTATACGTATGTATATAAACATGGAATCCTTTACCTGAAATGATTTCAAATTATATCCCTTTTAAATTCATATTTGAATTTAAATACCCAAATTATCCCATGGTAATTATCCACTTCTATTTATAAACATTATTTATAATTTTTTCTTCTTGTTTTTAAATATTTAAAATAAGCTTATATTTCATATTTCATTTGAAATCAAATTTTCACTTCAAAAAAATAATTTTCCTTCTTTAAATTCAGACTTGAAATTAAAATTTAATATTATCAAATGATAATATTTCTTTCTATTTCTAAACATCGTTTATAGATTCAGTTACTTGTTTTTATTATTTAAACAAGTAAATATTTCTTAATCCTTTAGAAATTCCATTTTTATTTCGAAAATTAAGTTTCCCTTTTAAATCTAAAAATTTCCTTTCTATGATATTTTTTATACATCAATAACTAAGGCCAGTGATATCAACATCCAAACATTAACAATTAATCCAATTCAACACACCACATATATGAACGGGTAAACAACAATAATAAATTTTGTGGAATCCAATTTGATTCCTCCAACCTGTTTCCTACATCCAAGGATATCAAACAACATAATATAATACCAATCCTGCTCCTAGGCAGGATATCGCGGTATAGAAGGTCATCCACTCATATATCATGGGCGATAGGGTCATCTGCTAATAATACTGCGGGCATCCGCTAATGGTATTGCGGGAAATCAAATATATAATAACCATAATCACCAAGCCTAGGTATAATTAAAATATATAATAACCGAGACTGATAAATAATTTTCAAATGCATTCCAGCTGCCAACAATTTATTTTTAATTATACAAATGAATTTTTAAGTGAGGTTTACTCACCTTGGTTTCAATTCATAATTTATTCCAAATCTGAATTCCGTCGCTTAGCTGACGACAATACCACTACAAGAAAAACCGGGAATAGCGACAGATTTTTAGCAGCGGAAAATTCTGTCGCTAATTAGCGACGGATTTTCATGGGCTTCGTAAGAGAAAACATTTTGGATTTTATATGTCACCTTATTATAACTTATTATTGTCGAATACTAATTCTGTCGCTAAATCAATGGAAATTGCAGCACTTTACCATAATAAAATATTTAACGCTAAATTCCGTTGCTAATAGTGTCGGATTACCGTCGGCATAATTTTAAAGCTATATTTCCTACAGTTTTCCAAGAGATTTGAAATGAAGTTTGAAAATTATTATTTATAAAATGTTTTAAATTTGAGTTTTTACTTAGTAATTAATTAGTGAATTTAAATTTTAAATAACTGATGTTAATAATACGTTAGTAATTAATAATAAATAATAAATATTAGAAGTAAATAAAATTCAATAGTTAATGCTGATTTTTTTTTGAAAATCAATGCTGATTAATTATTAATTATTATATAATATAAATAAGAGGTAACAGTAATTAATAAAATACACTGTTGTTCGATGTTTATTAAATTTGTTTTGATAATCAATGATTATTTAATAGTCTTTAATATGATTAGTTAAATTAGTATCAAGGAATTATTAATACATATTTGCTTTTAAGAAATTGATTGGTACGTATTATTTGATAAATAATTGATTTTTTTTGCACTTTTATATTTATTGTTTATAAAATGTTTTACATTTGTGTTTTACTTAGTGATTAATAAGTAAGTTTCACATAAATTCCAGAACTCACAATTATAACTTAATTTAATAATTAATTGTAAATAAGTAATAATTAGTAGCTAATTTTCTCTTGTTACTTCCAATTTTTTATTTATTACGTGCTAATTATAATTGTTAATTATATTTTATTATTTTTGAAATTCTAAAATTTGTTAAATTAAAATTTGAAAATTCGTAAAATTTATAAACCAAATTTTGAAACTTTCATAAAACCAAAAAAATAAAACTTTAGATAAATTTAAACTAAATATAATGTTCAAATTTAAGAAACCTCATAAATGTTAAAAAGTTCAGAATTTGAAAAGTGTAAAAAATTATGTTGCAGATTATTACTTCTATATTCATTTGTGGTTTTCTTTAGTAACATTTTTTATTTTGTATGTGCGAATATTTTTTCAATTTAAGTGCAGGATTTGACTCTTACCTAACACTTTCCCCCCAAATTGAAAATTAAGCTCTAATGCAAAAAATTTAGCAAAAATTCACTCCAAACTAAAATTTTTGCCACTACTTTTTCTGGAAAATTTGGCTCAACTCTTCGTATTTTGCTCTGCAAACCATCATTTTCTATTGACCATGACCATCCATGCGTTCCAATTCCCAACTACAATTAAAAAATAATAAAACGTCATCCCTTGTTCATCCACTTATTCTGGTTCCCCAAATCCAAACAAAATGGCAGTCGATCCAGTAATAATCCAAATTTTATGACCCTTAAATTATATTAATCTCAATTAAGTATACGTTTATGTGTGTATATATATATATTCAGGCTGGATAAACAAAAATATCATTTGTATGTGCACATGATGGAAGTATAAAATTGTGCCTTGGTTTAAATTGTGGAAAAATATACATGTTGATTTGTATATTATTTATGTGTGTTTAATTTGTAAGTAAAGATTTATGTTTATTATTGGGTTAAATATAGCATGAAAATTAGTTAAGCGTTGTGGGAAAAACGGGCTTAACAATTATAACAGGCTAATACAAAAGCTAGGGGTAAAATTGGAATTAGCAAGGAATTAAAACCCTAGCCATATGGAATTAACTCAATAAAAAGATAGAGAGGCTGTCGTTTCCTAGATTCATATTCTCTCATTAAAAATTAAAAAGAAATAAAAATGGTCGCAGGCCCTAGCACGAAAAATTAGGGTAAATCAACAAATCCATTGTCCCGCACCACAATCAAGCATGGATCTGTGACTCCAGAGGGATGGCAACGGTAGACCTTGGAGAATCGAAAGCCTGATGGAGTTCTGGAAGCACGAATTCGAGATCTGAGAGATAGAAGTCGAGACTAAAACTAGGTGAGTGTATTTCTATTTCTTTGGCACTAAGACCTGTATAGGCAACCATATTGCTTATTTATCTTTCAATATGCTTAGTTCAGTTATGAATGTATGATGGATGTGTGTTTTAGGAGTTGTTATGGATGATTTTCGGAATGGACGATGGTTAACGGTTCGAATAACCTCTGTTATTAGTTAGCTCTTGATGATGGTGCAAACTAATTTTTGGTTGAATCTGAATACACATATATAAATAGATATAGATCGGTTGTAAAGCAAAAAAGGCGGTGATATACAGTGTTTGGGTTTTACAAAATGATTACACCATATTATGTTATTTAATTCTGTAATCTACAATAATAATGACTGTTATGAAGTAGAGTTCACAAGTATTATAATAACACTGACTAGAACACCTTTAATTTATGATTCAGATGAAAACCATTAAGGAGAATATCCAACAAAATGATATTATAAGCAGTGAGAATCCTAAAAGCTACTGATGTACAATGTTTATGATTGTATGAATTACTGGATTGATACATGTTTGGACTATATTGGTATACATAATTATCTGGACTCATTGGGTGATATGCATATATATATATATATATATATATAATGTTATGTTTGGATGCTTGGCTTCATGGTCGCTCTGTTTTGCATGTTTGATGAACTGCAGGTGTATATAATGATTACTTTGTTTAACTGCTAGTTAAAATAAAGTATAGAATTACCATGCTACATTTGGTAAGTTACAAAAAGGGAAAATATGACAAGTACAAACACAAGTCTGGCAAACATTAATTAATGTGGGAGATATATATATATATGTAGGCATGAAAATTTATGGATATCAGAGCATGAGATGCTGGGTTAGAAATGAGTTGGCTAATCAACCTGTACTTATAGAAAACATATTAATTGTTTCTTGTTGATTTTGTTATGGTAAAATATGTTTAATTTTTTTCTAATTGTGTGTATAGGTTGAGGATGTGACTCACTCGGGTCCAACCAAATTGGTGCTATACTTCACTGATGCCACCAATATTCTTTATACTTTTGGTGGTCATGCAATCATAGTGTACGTATATACTATATTACATTATTTTTGTCCTAACTTTCTATATGCTTTAAGCAACATCACTGCACAAAAATTGTTAATAGTTGGTAAAAGATGACTATTTGTCACTCTCCAGAAACAGTGGGATGATTTTTTCTTTTTTTTCTTTTATGTTTATTTTTTAAAAATTTTAAATGAAAAAAACACAACTTGATAATCAAATGGATTTCAGTAGTTGCTTCTAGGTTGCTCCTTCTATTTTAGTGTTTATGACTAAGGAGGCAGACAAGCCATATTGTGTTATGATGAAGTATCTTTTCCACTGTTTAATCAATTAGCACCCTCCTATTTTTCCATAATAAAATATTACCCAACTAATTACCGATGACTTGAATATAATTGAAGTTCTCCCATAGTACATTACTAGTTTTAGCTTTTGGGACCATTTAAGGTAAAAAGAAGAGAGAGCGTTGTTGGATGAAGTACTAAATTGTACTAATTTTAGAAAAATATTCTTTTTATATAAGCCTTTACAGTTATATCATACCCCTATGTTGAATATATCTCCTTTGTTTAATTTAAACTATCTGCTCGGTTACAACTATTAGGGAAGCAGTTCATGAAATGTTGCAACATAAACATATTTTTTAGTTTCTATTCTGTTGTCATGAGCTAATGTCTGCTTGGTTGAAGAGTTTCAGATTCACTATCTCTTTGAGTTTAGAGGGGATCTTATATTCCTTGCTACCATAAATGGTCTTACTGTATCCAAAGAATTTAAGTCTTCAAGGCTTATTTTTGTGGGTTGAAGTGGAGGAGAATGAATGGTGCTTCCGATCTTCTGTTCTTTCTTTTGACAAAAAAGATTGTGTGTTGATGGCGGTATTGGTTATGCTTCGAAAGGAAGATGGTGTTGATTATGCTTCGAAATGAAGAGCAAGTGGAACAATGCTACAAATAATGGTGTAAAAAATTGATTTGCAGTTTATGTCTTTGAGTTGTTTTTCTGTAGAAAAGAATGTTGTTCAAATTAAATTTTTGTAGCTTTGTTTTCGTAGTTGGAAGAAATAATTCATAGATTGAAATGATTTGTTATATAATTTGCTTATAGCGTATTGTTAATTTAATCATATTGTTTATGTTTATTTGTATAATTTGCTTATACCATCCGCCTGTAAAATGCTGAATAGTAAGGGTTTACCAACAAAAAAAGAGCCAAATTTTTTGTCAAAGCTTTTTGTCGCTAATCCCTTGGTAATTAGTAAGGATTTACCGACAGCTTTTGTAAAAAATATTTTATACTAAATTAATAATCCATTGGTAAATCATCGACATATAAATAAAAATTAAAATAAAAGTAAATTAATAAATAATATTTATTTTTGTTATAAAATTAGTAAAATGATGGTAAATTGTCGGAAAATTCATGCTAAATTCCATCGCAAAATCTGACACATATACCGTCATGGTTTTTGTCGACGATACCTTTCTGTAGGAAATCCGTCGCTAATGCATGTTTAGCGACAGATTAGCAGCATTTTTTGCCACTGCTATTTGCTCTTTTTTTTGTAGTGAATACGGACCCAATCTGAATCATCTCATTTGAATCTACTTTATAGGCAAAACATACGATTTATAAGATTAAGAATATAACTTATATTTTCAATTCTAATTAAATTATAAAATAAATTACTCACATCTAAATTCATCACCGTAAACAAATCGAGCACCGTATACGATGGATAGAGATTTCAATTTTAATTCCCTTCTTGTTATCCTCAAAGCTATGATTCTAACACGACTTGTCTTGTGTAATTTGATCCTATAACAATTGAAATTTCCCTTTATTATATTTTATTTTATTTTTCATGATCGATATTCATAATTAACCTTGTAATTGCCAATATGATTTTTAATAAATCATAAATAAATTACTCAGCTTTAGTAAAAGAATATAAATAAAACATATACCTTAATCATGTTATTAACACTAGCGTCTCTCCTTTATCTTGCACAGACTCCCATTCTTCTTTACCATCACAGCTCTTATTGCCTTCATCCACTGCACGCTATTTCCAAGCCTCAACCCATCAACACATTGATCAACTACTACTGTCGAACCCAAAAATCAACCCAGTTCCATCATCATCTTCAACCGCATAAACACCACCATCCCCAAAAATCCCACTAATCGATCGCCTCCAACTTTCCTATACTACTGAACCCAGCATCACTTAACTCCTCGTCACCTCCATTTACAGACCCATCCCCAAACCAAAATTGCTGCACCTGCTCCTCCACTACACGTCTACAATAAATGCTTGACATAAAAATCCATGAAATCCCACCAAAGTCAAACCCCTCCAGTCATTAACAAATTCGAACTCTAGTATTTTCCCATCGCAACCCATTTCCCAATCGCCATCCTCACCTTACCCAATCATTCATCGATGACGTCGGTTATAAACTAGTGCCCTAAACCAATTGATGCGGTTCACCATTGTCATACTCAGACGCTCCATCTTTCCAAACTTCCACTGGTTGATTCCAAAACGTCGAACCCCTCTGACAACAACGACGAGATCCCGACTTCCTATTTCGCTTTGCTACAGGTAGAGATGAACATTAGCATGAATTTCCCCCAATATCTCACACCATCAGTCACTCGATCCCCTCACCTGAGCACTTCTAGCAGTCGAGTTGTGTTCAAAAGGCCTCGGAATTTCAAACCGCGAATCCCCTTTTTTTCCTAGAGGATTCAGTTTCGAATAAATTGATGGAAATAAATGAAGAGGAGGACTTGGGAAATTTTTTGGTTTGAGAATAAAGGCTCGGTTCACTTATATAGAAGCAATTTCAGAGACAATACGTATTATCATTAACATGGTTGTTTCCTTGATATCAAACGTCGAAGACAGTTTTTCTTCTCGATGAAGAAGGTAAGTTGCGATGTAAAACAGGCCTGCGGGGTTTTAACTGCTTTAGGTTGGCTAGAGGTCGGCTGATGTATACTGATTAGATCAAGGATTTTTTTATAATTAATATATCTCTCGGTCCCTCAATTCAAATTCTAGAACTGCTATTTTATGTAACAACCGACACTACAAGATTATAACGCCATTCTGTACTCAACGGGATCGATTCTAGAATTTAATTCAGTCATATATAGAATAACATTGTTAAATTGACGAATTAAATTAAATTGATTTAAAATGTAAATCTATCTCAAACAATTAAATTTATCAAAATAATTAGTCATTATTGTTCTAATTCAATATAAAATGTATATTGGTCGACTGAATCATTTTAATTCAGCCTTTAACTTCAAATTCAATTATATTCTGATTTCGTACTACGATAGTTTAACATCATCGATATTAAACCGATAGCTTCATATTAAAAAGTCAATTATATTTCTAATTCAATATTAAAAATTCAATTATATTTCTAATTCAATATTAAAAATTCAATTATATTTCTAATTCAATATTAAAAATAAATTTAAATATTTAAAATAAGACGATTGAAAATCTGGGATGTTACATTCCTTCCCCCTTAAAAGAATTTCATCCCCGAAATTATCAAGGCAAAAGAAATGCTACAGACCCGATAACTTTTCAATAGCCCACTTCGTTATAACTCGGTATTTTATATTCTATAATTCAAGTTCCATTCATCTTAAATTTTCGTGGAGTATTTAATTTCCTATTCAAAATCTATAAATTGAATTCAATTTGAAAAATCATCTCTTTAGTCTTTACAAAAAAAAATCAAAACTTTTGAAAAAAATAATAACTCCCTAAATTTTGGAAATTTTTTGGCAGTCTCACCTGTAAGGAGGAGCTATTGCAACTTACCAAAAGAGAGAACGTATACATCGACTCATATGGTCGGAAAACAGTTCATACATCATAATTTGATATTTTGCGTAGGCGTACCTTATAGAAGCATTTATTATGCGAACATGCTTAGCGTTTAGGCAAGCCATGCATCCAAAACTAAACCAGGCAGCTCCATGTACCTGTACTAACTCAATTTAAACTCATTAGTTCCATAAATATGAAGTTTCAATAACTTTCCTCCATTTAATTGTTTAAACACATGGATTCGTTTCCAACATATCATACTATGTATATTTAGCACGTTCATGCTAACACAAGTCCCAATATTGAGTTTATACCTCATTTTATTCATATTATACACCATATATGCTTGCATTTATTCAAAATGGTTTGTGATCAATATATTCACATTCATCTCATATTCCATACATATGCATTCATCTTTATTCAAGTTGATTAAAATCAATTTGTTTATTTCGTTCATGACAAATGAAAAATTTCTATGCGTGTTTGTATTATTTAATTAATATAATAACCAATTATTATTTTTGGCTTTTAATCGATTTTAAATCAATTCTTCAGCTTCACTTTTTCCAATTCACTTTATTTAACTTGCATAAGTTAAATTTTAAATCCCAGAATTCAAATACCCGGTATTATTTCAAATTCCTTTATAATCATATACATATATAGAAATTATAAAATATATACACAAATATATTTATAATCATCACAAATTCAAAACATTTGAATTTTCCAAAATAGCTTGCTTTTCTGAAATAATTTCCTTTGAAAATCTCATTATAGTAGGAATCCATCACTTAGAAACTCGAAAATGAACACCGATGATGTCGCAATCATCATCAGAATTATTTTCCAGTGTCCCAGGTGAATTCAGTGCTTTATCATTTTCAAAAATCCATTCAAACTGATTTTTATTCAAAATCCTTTTAAAACAAAACTATATTGTTTAATATACTTTGGAAAAATATTTTCCAACTTTCCAAGATTTAAGTGCCAAATTATGGTTTCAAATCCAATTTTAATTCATCCGTCCTACTAAAAAATATAAGATCTGTTTGGTTATATATAACCATTTCAGTTTTTATAATCTCATAATAGCAACCAACTCATCCATTTATTATAATCATTTTGGAAAATTATTCTTTTCATATAAAAATATAATTTTGGGTAAAATTATTTCATTCACCCAACCTTTAAAACATACTATGTCGAATTACTCTGCTCAAGTGTTTAGAAACACCTATCGATATAATTGTACTTCCTATATCGACCAGTATTCATAAACTACTCAACAAACCAATCATCCCAATATAAAACAGTTTTTATATCAATTTACAAATACGATCTCTCTTACATACACACACACACACACACTCAACTCATTCTAGGGTATTACTGATCCTATCTCTAATGAGTAAACCCCCACCAAAGCCTAGGTGTTCGCTTAACCTAAGCTCTGATACCAAATGTAATGGACCGAAAATCCGTACCATCTGAGGTGACTAAACAACACACGTCCAACCCAAATAATATAGAAATACGAGTCACTAGGGTTAAAGAAATAGAACAGACAGAAGAAGAACATAAATAACAACACAGAATCTCATAGCAGAACGAATAAAATATTTTATATAACATAACCTTTGAAATACAAAAATTTTTGTATCATACATACATACCAACATCAGAGCACAATAAAATATCTGATACAGCGGAAAGTAACTCTTAAATATCTAACTGTGAAGCCGCCTGCTTCAAACTCCTCCAAGTGTATCTGTAAAAGCCTAAAACACTTGACTGCCCATACAAATTTGGGCACCCAAGATTTTAGGAAAAAACAAACAATATAAACTCTAGGTCAGTCATGGGACCGGTGTTACTAAACTCCAACCATATTATTTAACTTTGAAAAGTCTTTCGAAAGAAAAGGTAATAGTAAGACCAGCCCACACATAAACATGGACGGTTTTTACCTTACTATAACCCAAAACATTTTGATATCAAAATCCGATGATATTATAATATTGTCTAATCAAGTAAATAACCAAATAGTATAACACTCGCATCTAATGCTCTACATAAATAGTATAAAATAAAAAACCGCAAGGCGCTTATTGGAGATTGGATTCCAACTATGGCAAAGTATGGGACCACCCTCCGATAAGTTTACTCTAGAGGGGATACACTGGGGTTCAACAAGAACATCTTGCAACCCGGCTACACATGACCGCCCAGTCATTTAGCTTGAGTGTAGTGAATATATTGTCACCCCATTACAGTTTTAAGGGCCCACCGTACATCCGTGGAGATACAGAAAATGAGAGAAGAACAATTTATAAATTTTCTCTAGATCGGTGACAATATACCCTACTTGGAAATGACCCACCTAGCCATTCTGCCTACTCGATTTTTGTCATTTCCCGATTGTGAGGCTTGAGGTCACGTTTAACTTTTCAGAACAATTGGCCACCATTCACTTTGAATGCCACATCATCAAATCCGTTAATCACTAATTTGATTTATACAAATACACTCTGGGTGTTAGAATAAAGAGAAGTTTCCTTCTCCCCACCAACTTGGTATATTCATAAAAACCAACAGGCATGATCATTGGAAATACTCTGTCAGACATTCATCCATACAAGTTGTCCTGGGTATGGACAAACAAAACAGCCCTTGCATTTTTACTCCGTCTTCGATTTATCTACAGCATAATCTAATTCGCAACGCCTATACCTATACGGAGTGGTTTTTGGATATATATATATATATATATATATATATATATCCAACCGGTCTCTCGTATTTATAACAATGGTCAAAACTCTTAGATAGCCGGTGATTTGACTATCAAAGGAAAAATAAACATCCATCAAATGATCAAACAATCACTGGCCCCTTTTAATTTTAATAAGACTACTTTCCAATTTCTTATCAAATTCCATATATGTATATATTGGTTTCTACTTATCCATATTCCTTAGAAATATTCTAACTCCTTAAGTTTCTGAAAAATTTCGCCAATAACTCCCTTGTATCGGTCAATAGTTCAAATCCTAACTTGCCTCTCAAGGCCCTTTCCATTCAAAAAGGAAATCATAAAGCCAAGCGGCTTGCCCAATGGACTCATAAAATCTCATATGGAAATTGAAACATGTACCTTTTTGTAGGGCACTTAAATTATAATCTTCACATCTTCTTCCTACTCTTTCATTCCATACCTGTTAACCTATGCATATTTCCATTTCCATTCTGCCTCACAACGATCCTATTATTTTTGCTAATTTAATTTCAAACTAGCTTATTCGCTTATGCTAAGTTTACTTTCAACATCTCACATTCGAACATATTTTTATTCACTTCTATATATAAGTCGAATTTAATCCAATTTCCATATTCGGATTCCCATACTACACTAACAAATTTGAATTACTTAAACAAAGTTAAATTCGGCCAAAACACTATTAACCAATTTCAAGGAAATTAGTTAATTGCATTCTATAATTAAAAATTTGATTTTTTTTAATTTCAAAAATCAATTCATTTACTCGACTTGAGTTCATATTTAATTTATAGCTCATGTCCGGATTTTTTCTAATGGAAAATTAGATTTTTATTCACTATAAATCCTTTTATTTAATTAAATAAACCATTATGGTCTTAAAACGATTATGGCGCTGTTTTTCTGAAAATTTGTTTTTGACATAACTCAAAATCTATAAGACGAAATTTTGATTTTTCTCTTGCATTAGGAAACTATTAATCAATGAGTTAGAACGTTTCTTGTTTCATTGACTTCCGACTTATATTGAGTTTTGCATACTCATTTGAAGTCCGAATCATTAAATTACGAACTACCGCGCTGCGACATACTCGTTTTAATTTAATTTAAACATAAACTTCTTTATTTAAATAGATTGCAACTCCAAACTTCCCTATTTTAATATAAATCAAACCAATTTCCCAAAACAAACTTAAACATTTTCGTTTATTCAAAAGCATTGTTTATTTCTTTCAAAGTTTCATAACTCAATTATAAATTATACACAACTCAGTTTCAACATTAGATTCCAACTTCCTTGGACATAAGTTATTTTATAAATATTCGATATAATCGAATTCAATTATTAAATTCCCTTTTTATGGAAATAATCCATTAATTCAATATCCATTACAAGCTAATATCATCCCTTGATAATAGTGAAGTCATTCAAGTTGGGATATTTTATTTACCTCTCAGACCTTGACCGGTAACTTCTTATCTCGAGATAGATAAAAGCTTGTAATACAAAAACTAGATTTAAAGTCTCACCTTCTATTTTATTTCTTACATTTGGAAATTTATTTCCAAATTATTCGATCAAAATTTCTTTATCACATTTATAAGCGTTGTTGATAAATCAACTTCCTTATTAAAACAACTTCTATTTTAATGACCTATTTAAAACTCAATTCCCATTTTGGAATGTTTTATTTTTACAACTTATACGTATGTATATAAACATGGAATCCTTTACCCGAAACGATTTCAAATTATAAATCCCTTGTAAATTCTTATTTGAATTAAATACCCAAATCATCCCATGGTAATTACCCACTTCTATTTATTAACATTGTTTATGATTTTTCCTTCTTGTTTTAAATATTTAAAACAAGCTTGTATTTCATATTCCATTTGAAATCAAATTTTCACTTCAAAAAATTAAATTTCCTTCTTTAAATTCAGACTTGAAATTAAAATTTAATATTATCAAATGATAATATTTCTTTCTATTTCTAAACATCGTTTATAAATTCAGATACTTGTTTTTATTATTTAAACAAGTAAATATTTCCTAATCCGTTTGAAATTCCATTTTTATTTCCAAAATTAAGTTTCCCTTTTAAATCTAAAAATCCCTTTCTATAATATTTTTTTATGTAGAAATAACTAAGGCCAATGATATTCAACATCAAAACATAAACAATTAATCCAATTCAACACACCACATGTATAAACGGGTAAACAATTATAATAAATTTTGAGGAATCCAATTGGATTCTTCCAACCTATTTCCTGCATCCAAGGATATCGAATAACATAATATAATACCAATCCTGCTCCTGGGCAGGATATCGCGGTATAGATGGTCATCCACTCATATATCATGGGCGATAAGGTCATCCTCTAGTAATACTGCGGGCATTTGCTAATGGTACTGCGGGAAATCCAATATATAATAACCATAATCACCAAGCCTAGGTATAACTAACATATATAATAACCAAGACTGATAAATAATTTACAAATGCATTCCAACAACCAACAATTTATTTTTAATGATACAAATAATTTTTTAAGTGAGGTTCACCTTGATTTAAGTTCATAATTTATTCCAAATCTGAATTCCGTTGCTTAGCTGATGACAATACGGACCCAATCTGAATCATCTCATTTGAATCTACTCTATAGGCAAAACATACGATTTATAAGATTAAGATTATACCTTATATTTTCAATTCTAATTAAATTATAAAATAAATTACTTACATCTAAATTCCTCACCATAAACAAATCGAGCACCGTATACGATGGACAGCGATTTCAATTTTAATTCCCTTCTTGTTATCCTCAAAGCTATGATTCCAGCACGACTTATCTTATGTAATTTGATCCTATAACAATTGAAATTTCCCTTCATTATATTTTATTTTTCATGACCGATATTCATAATTAAACTTGTAAATGCCAATCTGATTTTTAATAAATATAAATAAATTACTCAGCTTTAGTGAAAGAATATAAATAAAACATATACCTTAACCATGTTATTAACACTAGCGTCTCTCCTTTATCTTGCATAGACTCCCATCCATCTTTACTATAACTGCTCTTGTTGCCTTCATCCACTTCATGCTATTTCCAAGTCTCAACCCATCAGCACATTGATCAACTACTACTGTAGAACCCAAAAATCAACCCAGTTCCATCATCGTCTTCAATCGCACAAACACCACCATCCCCCAAAATCATATTGATCGATCACCCTCCAACTTTCCTATACTACTGAACCCAGCAGCACCCAACTCCTCGTCACCTCCATTTTCAGACCCATCCCCAAACCAAAATTGTTGCGCCTTCTCCTCCACTACACGTCTACAATAAACGCTCGACATAAAAATCCAAGAAATCCCACCAAAGTCGAACCCCTCCAGTCATTTACAAATTCGAACTCTAGTATTTTCCCATCGCAACCCATTTCCCAATCGCCATCCTCACCATACCCCATCATTCATCGATAGCGTCGGCTATAAACTCGTGCCGTAAACCAACTAACGCGGTTCACCATTGTTGCACTCAGATGCTCCATCTTTCCAAACTTGCACTGGTTGACCCCAAAAAGTCGAACCCTTCTGACAACAATGATGAGATCTCGACTTCTTATTTCACTTTGCTACAGGTAGAGATGAACATTAGCATGAATTTCCCCTAATATCTCACACCATCAGTCACTCGATACCCTCACCCGAGAGCTTCTAGCAGTCGAGTTGAGTTCAAAAGGCATCGGAATTTCAAATCGTGATTCCCTTCTTATCCCCAAAGGATTCAGTTTTGAATAAATTGATGGAAAGAAATGAAGAGGAGAACTTGAGAAATTTTCTGGTTTGAGAATAAAGGCTCGGTTCACTTATATAGAAGCAATTTCGGAGACAATACATAATGTCATTAATTTGGTTGTTTCCTTGATATCAAACAGCGAAGATAATTTTTCTGCTCGATGAAGAAGGTAAGCTGCGATGTAAAACAGGCCTACAGGGTTTTAATTGCTTTAGGGTGGCTAGAGGTCGGTTGATGCATACTGATTAGCTTAAGGATTTTTTTTAAATTAATATATCTCATGGTCCGTCAATTCAAAGTCTAGAACCGCTATTTTATGTAACAACCATCACTACAAGATTATAACGCTATTCTGTACACAGCAGAATCGATTCTGGAATTTAATTCAGTCATATATACAGAATAACATTATTAAATTGACGAATTAAATTAAATCGATTAAAAATATAAATTGATCTCAAACAATTAAATTTATCAAAATAATTAATCATTATTTTTCTAATTCAATATAAAATTTATATTGATTGACTAAATCATTTTGATTCAGCCTTTAACTTCAAGTTCAATTATATTTTGATTTCGTGTTACGATAGTTTGACATCATCGATATTGGATCGATAGCTTCATGTTAAAAATTCAATTATATTTCTAATTCAATATTAAAAATAAATTTAAATATTTAAAATAAGACGATTAAAAATCTGGGATGTTACATGTGTGCATTTTCTTTTCTTTCATGAATGGAAATGGACGAATTAGCATATGGATGTTGCATTTGGACGAATGAGTGTGCACACATATAGAGCTTACATGTTATAATAGGATTATTTGCATACATATTGGATTGATGACACTAACATACATTGCATTAAGGAGGTCAATTAAATCAGTAGACCGCCTGATCTTTGCATTAGTATCGGGATATATACACACACCTTTGCATATACGACAATGGATGCCAGTAATTGGTGGAAGAGTAGATGGATGGTAGGATACATTCTTTTCAACTTAGAGATTTCAGGGACAAAATCTTTGTGAGTAAGGGAGAATGTAACACCTCGAATTTTTAATGACACCAAAGAGGATAAATTAAATAATAATTAATTTAGTATTAAGAATTAAGGTAATTTGACTTCGTCATTACGTACTTCTCGAAATTCTGGTCAGGATAGACACTTGGTTTGCGTAAAACGGATAACATATGAAGAAGTTACGAACGATAAAAATTTGACAAGTCAAAACAAGGATAACTGGCGCACTTCACAAGTGCGCCAAGGCAATCTTACACTGGTGCACCTGTAAAGTGCGCCCATAGGGTTTTTTGGGTATTCGGGCCTTTTTCAAGTGGGTGGCTACCCGTGACCTGATTCACTTTAGGGCTGAGGTGGCATTCGAATTCTGGACATTGGCAGCTATAAATGTACCTCAATTCTCTTGTTTTCTTCACAAAAAAGCAATTGCGGCCAAACTCTGTCGGTGTCTAAATTGAACTGGATTCCTTATCTTCTTCTATCAACTAAGGCAAATCAATTGGAGATTCAAGATCCAATCTCTTCTAGTTCTATCTTCTAATCCAGACTTAGTGAGTATAGTACTTTTAGAAATAAATATTTAAAAGTAAACTTGATAGGATTATAGTTTGGATTTGTTCATATATTATATAGGATCCATTGTAAATTATCAATACATAACATTTTGGATTGATTATAACTTGGATCTAAATTTCTATGATGTAGATCTTAATCCCTATTTGTGTTAGATCTACTTTTATTTATAGATCTGAATTATGTGAACATTCGATGATGTAGATCTTAATCCCTATTTGTGTTAGAACTATTTTTATCTATAGATCTGAATTATGTGAACATTCTATGATGTAGATCTTAATCCCTATTTGTGTTAGATCTACTTTTATCTATAGATCTGAATCATGTGGACATTCTATGATGTAGATATTAATCCCTACTTGTGTTCGATCTACTTTTGTCTATAAATCTGGATTATGTGGACATTCTATGATGAGGATCGTATCCCTATTTGTATTAGATCTACTTTTATCTATTAGATCTGAATTATGTGGACATTCTATGATGTAGATCTTAATACTTATTTGTTAGATCTACTTTTACCTATTAGATTTGTATTATGTGGACATCTAAATCATTAATCGGATCTAGTTTATTATTTGGATCTCCTTGTGCTTCTCATATTAGATCTGAACTTGTTGGACATCTAAATTAAAATTTAGATCTTGTCTTGTTCATCTTATCATCTTTGCTATGTTACAACTAGTTAACTGCCACAAGTTCATTAGATCTTTGCATATATGTTCACGATGTTAGTATATGTTTATGACCAGTTATGTTAGAACATTCACCTTTGTCATATTTCCATTACCTTCCTTTTTTATCGTTTATGATTAGGCTATTATTTAGCCTATGCATGCCGCAAATTATGAACACGCTAATTAGGGAACGGGGAGGGAAAAAAGTTAATATTGGCATAATTTGAATGTGAACATGAGTTGGACGTATATTTCAATAATTGGGTAAATTAGCATAAATACCTAATAAGGCATATGTATAATTAATTGGGCATATAATTAAAAAGGGGGAAAGTGGGAACATAATTACCTATAAAGACATAGGTAAGAATTTGATAAAAAAAGGGAATGTTTAATAATTTCAATTAGAAATTGTAATTGCACTTATGACATAAGGTTAGGTTGCATTAGTGATGGAAGTCTGCCCGGACCCGACCGGCATATCCAGCAGCCACTAGTGTTGAACCTAATGTGAGAGGTCTAAGTGCGCGAATGCGAATAGGGCTAAGACACGAGGTTAAGCCCAACTTGTGGAATAAGACTGCCCGGACCCGACCGGCATATCCAGCATCCACAAGTTGTAGGCCTAATGTGGGAGGTCTTTCAGATTATAAACCATAAATGGACATGGTAATAAATTGGACTAGTTAACCTAATCTAATCCATAAGGTATTGTATGAACATAAACTAAAGTTAGGGTTAAGTAAAATTGGTTGGATAGTGAATGGGTTAAGAAAATCTGGAGGGGGTGGGTAATATTTACATATAAGCCCACAAACTTAACCCGATAAGGTTATGTAATTAAAGACACCTAGTGGTATACATAACCGGAGGGAAAAATAAAGTTATGTAATTAAAGATTCCTTTTAGGGTAAGTATAACTGATTGAAATGAATAGGGCTACGTAATTAAAGACATCTAGTGGTATACATAGTCAGTGAAAACCTAGTGGAGGATACAAGACAAAGGGGAGAGCTTGTATCATATTGTGTGGGAACCATTTCAGTCAGTAACCCAGAGTAAGTATCAAACAAAGTTCCCTGTACTAGGCGGAGAAGGGGCACGCTTACTGACTGGTTGTAAGAGATCCAAACGTGGAGGACAGTGTGGGCAACGCAAACCGACCGGGCCATGTGCGTGCATGAGCCAGGCAGAGGGGGATAAGACGACCCTGACACCTGTAGATATGGGGCTGTGCATATCAGTGAGGGGTTTCCACTTTAGGACGTGATACATCCTACTATGGGGCCGACACAGAGTATCCACCGAGTAGGGAGCCGATCGATTAGGGTAGTGGTTAGAGTACATTTGGACGTTTGCCTAAGTC
The DNA here is from genome assembly GCA_030737875.1 of Allium sativum. Classification (NCBI taxonomy): domain Eukaryota; kingdom Viridiplantae; phylum Streptophyta; class Magnoliopsida; order Asparagales; family Amaryllidaceae; genus Allium; species Allium sativum. The sequence goes on from CM060916.1 coordinate 837,907,155, forward strand.
TACCACCTTGAAGTGTAAGGGATCATCTCATTCTGATTATACTAGTAATAGTGCAAATTATTCATTAGAAGCATATACACCTTATCATGTCTACCTTGTCACACCTGCCATTTATGAAGTGATCTCTCTTATCCAATTTATATATCTGTCATGCTACTTTTATTTATTTACTTGCTAAAAATCACTAGACTCGCCAGACTTTATGTCTGACCCTTTTTGTTTCTTCTTCTTTCTTCCGTTCCCCCCCCCTCCCCAAGGTTCTCAGGGAGGAAACACTTAGGCTTGACCATGATTCTGCTTATTTTGCTGGAGCTGCTGATATGTATGGCCCAAGCTCCTATACTTGTTGTTGTAGCTATATTTTGTTCTTGGGGAATTTTACTTCTTTTATGTACTCTGGTATTTTTGAAGTACGAGACGGTAACCTTTATGTTGTAATGGGATTTTATATTTTAGGCATATGATGTTTTTGGACCACGATATCTTATGATAAATAAAGTTTTTATCCCGTTGTTTTTCTATATATTTATCTTGTAATATTCTATGGCTATTTACCTATAACGCTCCATAAAACTTAATGCAGTCCCTTTGTGAGTGACATTAATGGATGTGGGGTGTCACAATGACTTACATCCACTTTATAATAAGCATTCATCATATATTTGTTGATTACAATACTTGCATAATTTTGGACAATTTGTGTGTACAAAGTTGTATAATTGAACAACAAATAGCTTATCAATTCTAAACTTTGACCAAAAAGCTCCTCTTCTTCTCTATCGAGCAAAAATGTGTAAGAATGTCTAAGTGTATGCAAATATATGTAAAAGCAAGCCAAAAGTCCAATTGAATGTACAAAAGTTATAGACAAACGTTTATGTAACATTTAGAAGTCCAAGCAATGTCCAATAGCCATGAAGATGACAATGATAGCCATTAATTATGTTTGAGAGCTCTAATCCCGTATGCCAAAATGTAGACAATGTCCAAAAATGCCAACCCTTGAGAATGCCAAGCAAAGGGAGTATTTACACATAAGGTTTGGAAGCCTAAGCCCGAATTTCGTATCCCGAGGGGCATCCCGAAGAGATAACAAAAAAACCATGTTGATTCCTAAAAATTTCATCCCGAAGTTATGCAATATCGAATCCCCAAAATAGCATGCCAGACCCGTGTTGCAAACGCAAAATCGAGTGATACGTTCATGAAAATAGTTATGCCAAATTTTCTTTTGCCATTTCGCATTCTGACCTTGGCCAAGATTTCGCATGTCGATCCATCGTTTTGCAACCGGGGATTTCGTTTCCCACGTTGTATCAATTAGGGGATTTTGCATACCCACTCCATAGCTTAAAGTCGTATCCCATGCCCCGATCCAAGAATTCGTATCCTAAAACCTGATATGCACTAGAGTTTTCTCATTGCTAGATGCGATGCAAGCATGCACATTTTGCATCCCAACATGATACGAAAATAGGGATGTGAATTGTCCATGAAGCCATGCCAAAAACCCAAGGTTGCCAAGCAGATGCGCACATGTGAAAAATAGAGTTTTCGCCTTATCGATCACCCAGTTTTATCATGCCAAATCCATGAATCTTACCAAGTGCCAGATTTGCCAAACCAAGTTGCACAGTCCATTTTTAGTGATCGTGTCATGCCGATCAGCAGTTTTTGAGTGTGCAAAACCAAAATTTACCTAAATCATAATATTTTCCATCAAGGAATTTTGTTTGTGATCCGACCGACACGCTCAACGATTTTGAGTTGATCGGACTGAGTCGATAACATATTTTTACCACACTGGATTTTCCAAGTTTATTAACGACAATTTCGATAATCGATGATATTTCCAACTTTTCTGAGCATGTTGCGACTTTGACCAAATTGCTTTATGTTTTCTGATTACGTTCTCGGGACTTGAGCATGTCGGTAACCATAATCTTGACGTGTGTCTGCTTTACCAAAAAGTTGGTCAACAATCCCTATGGATCGGTACTGGTCCATACACTTAGCCAATTTTTGGCTAAATGTTTGGACGACTTCATTCATCACCTCGGATATATCCTTCCAGTCCATCCACATCTCGAATCGCCTTTCTGAAGCCTTACCTGCTGGTCCATCAATGAGTATTCGAGCATTTGCACTTCGACCCATCCAATCATCACCAAACTTTGTGCATGACCCACTGTTGACCCCAATAAGTCGCGCACGAAGTTTCATCAACACTCGACCATCCCGATGCCCTCCATAGCTCCTCCGTCAAGTTTCGTCTGAATCTGATCATTTAAACATTGGATTTGCTATGTTTTTCGATTCTAAGCCTTACGACACACAATTCTAAATGACGAAATCACATATATTATACAATTAAACCAATCAAACAACAATTCGTTCAATTTCGATTATGAAAAATCATAAGAACGCATACAAACATGATACATAGCATGAAAATCACAAATCTAACATAATTTGACACTAAACACAATTCTAGCATAACTTCCTATTTTATGTTTTCTAATCTTACATCTTAGAGCAAGATCGATTATAAGCTTCAAAATGTATATATAAAGAAATTTATATAATGGAAATGATGGTAGAACTTTAGCCGAAATTTTGTCTCTCTCCTCTTGAAATGACTTCTTCTTTTATATTTTACTATAATGGTTTCTTCTATCTTTACATTTTAGAACATTTTTAGTACCCGTTTTTGATACGTTGCTTTGCAAGAATGCACAATAGCAAGTTGTCTTAATAGTTAATAAATATGAACGAGAGAAAACAAAAAAGTTCAGGTCTTTCCATATTTTGCGCTGGGAAAAAGCTAGGAATGACAATGGGGCGAGTTTCTTGTGCTCCAGACCCAAGCCGGACTTTTTAAACCCCACCCCAGATCCTCCCCGTAGACCCAGTGCGGGTCTGGAATTTCGCCTCGTACCCGAAACCCGTACGGGTCAGGGTAGACCTGACCCACCCCATGACCCGTTAATATTGTGTTCTAATGTACACAAATTTATATACTCATATTTTTTTATCACTAAACGATAAATCATATACATATTATAATGTGTTCACAATGATAAGAGAATATAATAAAATGAGTTGTAAGATAATAGTTCAAAATGTATGCATTTGTTATTGTATGATTACCATTGATGCAACTTAATACTTTGAACAATTTATAGTTTGTTGATTGAAAGAATATAACATTCAAGTTATAACCATATATACCTAAGAAGATTAACAGGTAATCATTATAATTATAAAGTGTTTTAATAATGTTTCAATCATGCAGGTCGGATTGGGATGGGTTAACCATGTCTCAGACCCGACCCTAGATCCGGACCTCTAAAACGGATCGTGAGTCTACCCGCCTCGAAGACCCTATAGGGCGGGTCTAAATGGATCAAAACATGGGCGGATCAAGCGGGTTTGGGCCCTAGACCCGTCCCAATGTCATTCCTAGAAAAAGCACGTTAGGTAGGCTAACCGGAGAAAGATGCTTTCTACTTAAGAAATCGGTTCTCATTTTCAGAAGTAACAAGGAGATTTGAGTATTTTTCAAATGAAAATGGATGAAATCAAATTTCCACCTTAATTGATAAACCAACCCTTTTGTGATCGTTTATTATTTATCAACCAATTTGTGCATGTAAAACATGGTGATGCATAACTTGTACCAAAACCCAATCTTCACAAGAAAGTAACATCACCTTAACTGAATGATAATACCTTATACTTCTACACCATCTCGAAGTATAAATAAAGGCAACAGTGTCTTCGATACGTATGTATATATACAACATATACATAACTATGTATACAAAATATAATATCAAATGTGTTAAAGAAGAGAAATAAAATAATTGCCTATGGAAATCTTTAAATATGTTTCATGGTATTATAAAGAAACACAAAGTTTAATGTTTTAATTTGTGCACTAGACAGTTGAGAAACAAAAAGCAAGAGCTTCCAGCTGTTTACAACATATATTTGTGTCTGGGTTGCACCCATCAAGCTCCCTGAAGCGTGTGAACCAAATTGTCACACGTGTGACCATCTTTTATATAAACGCATGAAGTATGCACTAAAAGGCGACCAAGCATATCATTTTGTTTACTTCATTAATACAAATTTTCATTATCATTAGCATTATACATATATATATTGTTCAGTTTTCTCATTTGTAGAAACAGACACCAGTGAAAGAGCAAGTAAGAAAGAAAGAAAGACAGAAAATGGAGAGGGTGTCCAAATTTAAAAGAATTTGTGTGTTTTGTGGAAGTAGCCAAGGCAAGAAAACTAGCTATCAAGATGCTGCCATTGAGCTTGGTCAAGAACTTGTATGTTTTATTTCTTTTTTCCCCTCCCCTTTTTTCTCCCTTTCTTTGTTTTAAATTGTCTCTGTTGTTTCTTCCTGTTCCCTAATTTTTGTGCTTCTACGTTGAAATAAAAATGCTAAAATGTCCAAAATATGTGGATATACATTAGGCAAAATGGTATTAAAGTGGAAGAACAAGAAACATGGATAACCATGTACTGGAAAATTTCCAGTGCTTATCCACATCTGTCCTTGTTGACTCTGTGTAGATTATCTGCAGTTAATTTGTGTCCTCACAAGTTTTTATTGATACATTTTACCATGTATGTATTTAAATGTTTGTTCATATGTGAAAACTAAATATGGCCCCTATCTAAATTGTATGAGCTGTGTACAAATGGCAAGTACATATTCAGTGGACACTTTTTTCTCCAATTATCCATCTTTAGAAAAACATTGATAAGTGCACTGAAAGAGCTAAAAGCGCGTTTGTTCTGTTGTGTGTTTTGTTGTCTTGCAGACTTGCACAATATTTTCATCATCCAACATTTCTGTTGGTTGATTGTTTATTATATCTCTTCTGTATAGGATATAAAAATCCTTATTGCTAAAATGAAGCTGAAATATTACTTTTATTTATTAGGTTTCAAGAAATATAGATTTGGTATATGGAGGGGGCAGTGTTGGATTGATGGGCTTAGTATCCCAAGCTGTTTTTGATGGTGGAAGGCATGTCATTGGGTAAGGGTACTTTTTTTTTCTGTTTTCATCAGTTTTATTTTCAGCAATTTTAATTTGCAAAATGACATTTATGTATTCGTTTAATGTTAGTGTAGTTTGCAATTTAGCAGAGCAAATTTTGATATATGGTTGTTTTTGTTTCATTATGCAGTGTTATTCCCAAGACACTCATGGATAGAGAGGTAAGCACTGAGCATAAACTAGTTCATAGATTGTTAATATAATGAGAATATCATTATTCATTTTCACAATATCCTTGGTTAATTTTCATTTTTCAATTTTTTTTTCCCACATTCACTGTTTAGTACTTTCTCTATAACTATACCAGTGCAATAGAAGTGGTTGTATAGTCAACAAGGATGCTCTGAAATCATGTTGAAAAGACTCGTTCATTGTATTTGGTCAGCACTTAACTAATATTGCTGTTCAACACAATATAGCATAAAATATTTCAGCAGATATGAACTAGAAAACTACTCAGGGACACTTGATCTGTGAATCTGAATCCGCCACACAAGTCCTAGAAAAAATTTCTTAGTTCATTTTTTGAATGATTGAACTTGTTGATTTGCTTAATAAGCTCGTAGATCATAGCTGTTCATATTTGTACATAAATAAATACACACAAAAGTCTATATAAATCACTGTAAATGTATGATTAGATTTGGATCATTTCTTGCTTATTATCCATGTAATAGAAAAGAATATATGATTAGTCTTGCCTAACCTGCATCATCCATCATTGAAACTTTGTACTTAGCCTTTGAAAAAATTGATTGTATAATTAATATATATATTGGAAAAGATCAAATCTTTTAATGCTCTTTAATAAAAAGATCTGATTGTATCCAGAAATTTATCATATGTGATTTCCTTCTTGTTTTATATGATTGCTTTTTGCAGATAACTGGTGAAACTGTAGGTGAAGTGAAAGCAGTAGCAGATATGCATCAAAGAAAAGCAGAAATGGCTAGGCAAAGTGATGCTTTTATTGCTTTGCCAGGTACCACTCTACCTATGCTTTTTTAAAGCCTGAAAATTTCTATTTTACCATAATTATTATCACCAAAATTCCAAGTCAAAATCCAATAACGTTTACTTCATTTATGAATACGGATATTTAACAGTAACTATGCTAGTCAGCCACTCTTATCCAAATGCCATTTTTTAGATGTACATTTTTTAGTGATACAAACTAGTAGCTTAATTTGAAACAATGCTAAAGCTAGAGTGCAATGTTTTTTATACAATTCTAGATACCAACAAAGCACAAGCGTAAGTTTCTTTTCTAAGCTTAAAGTATAGAGAACAATGAAAATGGGACAGTACCTTAAATTACCCAATACATTGATCAGAGCATAGTAAATGCAAACTGTGAAAGCAACTCTTGGAACTATCAATACATGGCACTGAACACTATAGATGTGCACAATGGATTCTAAAATGACCATCATTCATTTTGTCAGTGTAGATATTTTATGCTGCAGTGAGATTGTTTCCTGTGCCAGTACTGCAATTATACAATGTACATTATGTACTGCCTAGTTCGCAAAGACTTTTCTTCACTGAATCAGAACAAAAACACACATGCTTTGCACTAGAATGGAAAGAAGCCGATTTATTGTTTTGAATTATAGTATGCTAATGTCTCTAAATTTATGATGCTTTGTGCTGCAGGTGGATATGGTACTCTTGAAGAGTTGCTTGAAGTCATAACTTGGGCTCAGCTTGGAATCCATGATAAGCCTGTAATTGCCTCACTTTTTTATGCATATATCTCTCACACACACACACACACACACAGAGAGAGAGTGTGTAATAACTAATAGCACAGAACATAATGCACAATATGCATACAGGTGGGGTTACTGAATGTGGATGGTTACTACAACACTTTGCTATCTTTCATAGATAAAGCTGTGGAGGAAGGTTTTATTCACCCAAGTGCCCGTCATATCATTGTCTCTGCGCCTAATGCTAAGGAACTTGTCAAGAAGTTAGAGGTAAATAATCTGATTTCTATATTCAAAGCGATCATATGTAGTTACAGAGCTAGCTACCATTAGTTGCTTATATGAATTGCCAGCTCATGTATAGTGTATTTCAGGAGTACTTTCCTCGACATGAAAGAGTTGCATCCAAGCTGAACTGGGAGGTTGAGCAGTTAGGCCACTCTGCAAAATGTGAAATTTCAAGGTAGAAAGTAGAAGACGACCTACAAATTAAGAGATATTAAGGGGTATAGGAGTAACATTTTGTGAAGGATGTGAATGAGGGGGTTTAAATTACAAAAAGATGTAGGCTTCTAAATTCTAACTATGGAAAAGTCTTTCGGGTATTAATTTCTTGTTTATGTAAAAAAAAAACCACAAGTTGTTTCTTCAATATATGAATCGTTTAAATTTCATTCTTTTCCCCTTTACCCTGGGTATTTTATTTTGTTTAGAACCTATATCAAATCTTTTGCCAGGAAAGGGTTGTGAATTTGGTTACTGTATTGGTTGTCTTCTGACTTTGAAGCATAACTTTAAACAGCAAGCATTCACAGATACGTTGAATTCACAACATATGAACCTCAAATATCATCTTATTCTTTAACTTATAAACATATGCTAGTTATATATTGTTAGTAGATTAAATTTTGCATTAAGATCTGAGGGAATTTTGCAGTATCTTACCTAATCACCACTAAAGGTTTGCACCGAACTTGAACAAGATTTAATGAATTATGTGTTACGGTAAACTGCGCATTTGCGGAAACGACCAGGATCTTCTTCACCCAATTACATAAAGATGATTTCTATGGAAACAAATACAGATATGAAATCACACGCACAAACACAAGATATTCCATCCAAGCACCCTCTATATTGATTAACAAAAAACAAATTTTGTTTACACTCAATGAATCAGAACCAACAATAAACAAAATTACAAGAATCAATAAGCTTATTAAGAAAGGAAAAAAATATCTAGATGACTAACACTCTTTGTTGGAGAAGGAGAACAATGAAGAACGACGGATAACCCTTGGATTAACTGGGAGGCACCGATCCTCTCTAGGGCACCAAGTCCTAAAGGTATGCAGCCACCACTCTATTCGGTCATAATTAATCCAACCCTATGTGCTGCTTTTATTGGAGAATAGAAAGCTTAGTAAAAATATCCAATTTTCCCCTTAAAGATATATTAGGAATATATCCCCTTAATACTTGCAGATAAGTCACATAATGACCGAGTCAAAATCCAGCAATAAATCCGCTCAGACCCCAAACTGCTCCTAACCTTCTTTCTGTTGTTGCATCATCTCCTCTACCGTCAAGCACATGCCACATCCACGTCTCGTCTCTATCAACATATGTGATTTTCATGTCACAAATCACAACACTCCACCTTGATATGAAATCACATCAGCAGCAAGTCATTCGACTTCCATGGACATATGAAATCAACATCACAACGCTCCACCTTAATCTAAAATCATATTAACACTCCAACAATCACCAATCAAGTCAACCTATCTCTTTCGACCGCACCTTCTCTCAATTAAACCAACCTTGATTTCTGGGCAACGAGATGCACTCCACAACCTCGATTCCACGGCAACGAAATACACCCAGTCGATTTGAAGGACTACAACCACACCTCAGTTACAAATACAACTCACCGCGTGCAAAAGATGCATCTACCACCTGAGTTGCACCGTGCATCAACCAACGGTCTAAACGTGCTAGCAATTCCATAACGACACCCGTCTACCACTTGATCTGAGCTCCTTCCTCAATCACTCCGGATCCCTCGAGAATCATCAATGTGAAGACCTCTGTCGAAAAACATGAACCGAATCACCAAGGTACAGGCAAACCAAACCAGTTGCCAACATCTTCGTCTTCTTCCATCTTCTCTCATCCACATCGGAGGGCTTCTCTTCAACTCCATCAATCAAACTGCTCCTTCTAACCTTCTTTCTGTTGATGCACCATCTTCTCTACCGCCAAGCACATCCACGCTTTGCCTCTATCAACATATGTGATTTTCATGTCACAAATCACAACAATACGCTCCAATATTCCTTGGTGAAACTTCTTTGAACATTGTATATTTAGAAACCTCTTAATGGGCCGATTATCAGGAGCTGTTAATAGATACTCGAAAAATATGAAATCCGTCCGTATCCGTATCCGAAAAGTGGATAAATATCTGATATTAGAAAAAATGAATGCAGATATGGATACATAGATATCTACATCTGAAAATTATCCATCCAATTTATTTTAGCATTATGCTCAAAATTATATGTATTTTAGTACAATGAATGAGATTTATTTATTGTTTTACAAAGTCGAAGGTTTATATTATATGCACTAAATACATATTAACTACTCAAATCTATTCGATTTCATCATATATGTTTATTTTTAACACTTTTTCTGAACAATGGAATTGAAAAATAGTTATGTTAAACTAAAAAAATTCATTTACATTTCTTGATTTATCGATCATTGGTGGATAAGATAATTATCCGATATTCGAAAATGATCTCGCATATGGATACGAATAGAGCACTATCCATATCCAAAAGTGTCTGTTGACATCCCTTTTACCGCTTTCGGTGTGTTATATATAATTAATTATTCTTTTTTGCCATGGAGTTTGGAAAAAATTCTACATGGGTAGTCTAGTTTATCGTTGAATAACACTGCAAGAATGAGTTGGGCCTGTGGGTTTCGAAAGGCTATTGATATTTGTTGAGTTTACCCCTTTAAATTGAAGGGTACATGTCGGATCTCTGACTGGTTTATACATTAACTTTTGTATAGAAAACTATCGATAATAAACAAATTATAATTTTCACATATAACAAAGTAATGGTTGGCTAGTAAATTTGTGGTCATCTGGAATTTCTGTTTCGACTAACTTGATTGCTGAGCTCATTCCAAGTGAATTTAGGAGACCGTTTGTTTTATTTCGTATTTTGAAATTTCAACGTCAAATACAAACATGAAAATAGTGAAAAGACGATGAAGGAGATTGAAGAAAGATAGAGTCCGACAGTTAATTTTGGCGTGTCTATGATCTATCAGAGTTCGTAGTCAAAAAATATTCGTTGGAGGATGTTCCTTTTTCTTTTATAACATGAATTAAAACAATCAAATTTGTACAAACAAAGTTTTTTTTTGGTCTATGTTCGTTTTAATTCATCCAAAATTCTTGTTATTCACCATATTCGGAGTATTCTTCGAAATATTTATGACCACCGTTTAATTGGTTGATTTACCTAAGATTTGTAAAATGCTTATACTTAAGTACATAACGATAAAATGTAACCGGTAGAAACACCATTACAACCATAAAATCTAATATAAATAGCTATGTTTGTCAGTGTTTGTTTGACTCTATGAGCGAGAAACATCCATCTAATTTTGTTTCGGACATGATTAGGGTAGGCAAATTTGTTCAAATATAAAAATCGTTCAGTCTATATCCAATGGATTTCACGTAAACATAACTCTGTCCGGTCTGATTGATTTACATCCCCAATAGAGTGGACGACGTAGAGAATGGAGAGACATCTAAATGATTCTTTTTTTTTTTTTGGGAAATGCCAGTCGGTTTTGTTGTGGCCGTACCACATTGTATATATCAGTATAACAGGTGTTCTGCACAAGCACAAAAACGACTATGTTGAGTTAATGTGTCCAGCTCACAGTTCCTGGTTTGAAGTGCTAGGACACTAATGACAAAACAGGAGAGGAGTAGTGTGCTCCTACTACTAAGTGTGATGAACTAAATGTATATATACCACATCTGGTGTAAAAGTGCCTACAACATAGGTTATAAGCGTCATGTACTCAACGAACCCATCGAAAAGACAAGGTATACCCATCACATAGTCCATTGAGTCTTTGTCATAGATGACCTTCCAATCCCAGGAAGTATTCAACATTAGTTCCTAGCACCATTACTACCTTCTTTCCACAGCATCAAGTCATCTCGTTCACGATAGTATATTGGCCTTTTAGTCTCTCCAAGCTCGCCAACATACTTGTAAAAAGTATTATTCAAATCCAAGCACATCTCTGTTTTCTTGTGTTGCCAAACTTGCTCATCTTCTTTCCAAGTAAATTAAGGCTTGACCACATCACCAACATTGACCGATGGGTCCAGAGAGGAACTTAAATCATTGGTCATGGGATTGGCTTTTGGAACTCAAACTCTAATAGGAGGACATGGAAGAGGAATTTTCTCGGGGGCATCGTACCAGCTACCATACTAGGGCTGGCAATTAGAACCGAGAACCGAAAACCCGAACCGAACCGACCCGAAAAGACCCGAACCCGAACCGAACCCGATGGGTCTCAGGTCGGGTCTAGGTGATGAAAAATACCATCAAGACCCGATCAAACCCGACCCGCATAGACCCGAACCGGAAAGACCCGACCTAAAAACACTGAAATATATGTATTTTTAGTGTTATTATTCAATCGGACCCGAACCGACCCGACCCGACCCGAGCTTTAACCCGACCCGACCCGAACCGAAGCTCGGGTCGGGTCGGGTCCAGATTTTTGAAATGTATAGTTTAGACCCGACAAAACCCGACCCGCCTAGAACCGAGACCCGCCGGGTCGGGTCTGGGTCCATCGGGTCGGGTCTAATTGTCACCCCTATACCATACTACAAGAATCAAGAGTATGGCAAAAAGCGTTGCATGCCGTGCAGATGTCAGGTATCCTTTTATATCTCACTTCAACCAGAACTTCACGATCGTCAAGGGGAACTTTAATCTGGGATGGAAGAGGCTTGTCAGAGGATATCTCAATAAAGGCTCAGGCAAAAGCTAATTTCTTTCTGGCTACGGTATTAGCTTCAAAGCATTTCAACTTACCTACGTGGCAAGCCAACCAATTAAGTCCAAAAAGAGGCTGTAGGACTGATGAGACATAAGTAAACTAGGTCAAACCGTTACAGATATCACTTTCTCTTTAGCTCTACCTATCGAAGAGCTCCATGGTGTAACAGTAAATAGGTTTCCACTAATTATTGACGGTGGTGCTTCCAATACACATTTCCTTTCCTTAGACGATGAAAATTTCAAATAATATAACCTATTAACATATGTTATCCGCAAACATGCTCTTAATCTCCATGACGAACGACATGCAATGGACATATCCACGACCGACGCCTCTGATTCCAAGAAGAAACCAATGAGTTGGTCATTCCAAAATGCCTTGGCTTCTTAGATTAATTCAGGGGGAGGGATCGAGCCTTGTTTGGTAAGGGGTAATTAAAAAATCAACCGGAGTGAAATCTCCAACAATGTTGGGGAGGCTGGAAAATAAAGAGGACCATTTGAGCACCTTTGAAGTTACATTGGAATTGGGTATAAGGGGAGTTGGCTGAAACAAAGCTGCAGCAATTGTTCGAAACGGTTGTGACACATCATTTTGAGAATCAAATATGGCTATAGGGCATATAAAAGAGACATAAAAGCTACAACATCGACTGGGACAAAACGTCAAGCAGGTTGTGGGCGTTGTTGAGGCATACTGGTTGGAGAGGAAATGAGGCTGACAGTAGACAAACTATAATCAAACACACTCACATTATTCTCGAAAACATAGCGACTATCAACTGACATCGGATTAATACACATCCCAACATCTAAGCTCTTATTTACACAAAACACTACATCAACAACTACTTGGTTATACACAACATCCACTAAATTACTAGTAACATTACCGATATGGGCTGACCTATCGTTGGTGACAATTGCAAGCATTGTTGTTAGGATGGGAAACACACCATCCTAAACATTCTTAAGCATTGTTGTTAGGGAGATTATCACAGAAACACAGACAATAGACTGGAACAAGCATAATTTTAAATTCAAGCAGATATAAATTTATTTTAAATTTTATTTGCCTTAGAATTTTGGTGTGTTTCTCATCATATTTCTAGACTTGGTCTGATATGTATATTCATCTATCTATGTCTGACCTCTTGTGATAATCATAGTGATTCACTATAAATACCACAAGGTAGACGGTATCTCTAGTGCTCACATATATAAACTGCACATACACAATACATGTATACACATACATGTTTATGTATATACACATATATTTTGTGCAGGGGCAATATGGTCAAACTTTGAAACATCAAGGAACAAATATATTAAGTATGACATGTTCAGGTGAAGCTTGATAGCACATGCATGCTGCAAGTATCCATGAACACACAAGTGCTAGTAACTCAGGCCAGAAATCTTAACAAAGCACAACAGTGGACAAAAGGTGTGTCAACATATAAATGCCAAATCATCAAGGTAGTGGACATAATTATATATATACACACAAATCTCTCTCTCTCTCTGTGTGTGTATATGTGTGTATATATATATATATATGTTTGTGTGTGTGTGTCAGTATGAGGAATAATACAAGCCCAAAACATGGGTGATGAAGTCAAGCTAGACCAGCAAAAACAAAGATGGAAGACAACACAGATACAAGAGTTCAAGCATGATTGATGGTAATATGAACCAGCAAGATGCAACAGTAAAGAAGACGGAACAACACGTAATTGATGAGCACAGGTACAAGAAAAGTGACAAGGCACATATACAAGGGACAAAATAGCTCAATATCATAATGCACAAGGCCAAGTTTCAACATCAACAGAAACATTACAAACAGGTGCACATTACTGAAGTAGTAAACACACATCAGTAAGGAAGTGTACAGGCTCAGACCAAATGAACTGGACACACAAATGAGCCAAGAAGGAATAACTCAAGTGTATCCATACACAGGTGCAAGCTAGCAAGTATACAAAACTGGACATCAATATAGTGACATGGCCACATAAGTGCAGTACAATGGGCACTTAAATCATGTGCACAGTTCAAAATGATACATGCAATGGTGCATGCAAATGAAATGAACAAGCTCAGTGGACAAAATGTCAACACAAAGATGACAAAGCAGCATGGGTAAAACAAGGCACATTCGAGCCAGATTGAAACAAAGGCGAGCATGCACAATGGAAAAAAACAATCAAGAAATGATTCAACAAAATACATAGTGTGCATCAAGCTACAGGATATCAAATATGCTCAATAACAAGGGTCAGCAAATAACATGGACCAGTGAAGAACAACATGCAACAACCAAAATTTTCATGTGCAAGCCAACATGACAAGTAGCAATAATACAAAATGTGTATACATACAACTACTATGTGTGTACATATACATATATATTGTCATGGATGTACCAAAAATAATCATGTCAAGTCAAAAATGCCAAAGCAACTGGTCAAGCAAATTGTAGTAAGAAAGAAAGGCAAATTTTTCTTCTTAAATTCTTTGAGATCATGCAAATCAACAAAGCCAGTGTGAAGCTGCATGGTACATATGTACATGCAACAAATTTCAATCTCAAAATGAACCAGCTAAAATATATGAATATGGTGCAGCATGCATATCAGCAGTTTTAAAATGGTGCAACGGTCCATATATGGTGCAGAAGTACATGCATCAGGTGCACAAGCAAATATGCAAAAAGAAAAAATGCACAACAAGTAATGCAGCAAGAAAAATGGAGAAGCACATTTTTGGCAACGACTAAATGGACAAGAAATCTTGGCAAAAGTTAAATTGGCAAGAAATTCATTGGTTCCAGTAATAAGTTCGCATATTTAGGAAAGATTTTATCAATTAAATCGAAGGGTTCATTTTTGGCAATAGTTTTTTTTTTTCTATTTGAATCATTCCAGAAATAGCAAGATAATTACACAATTCTAGAAATCATGTGTGGTTATACGACATTCAATCAAGCATTTTAATGTCATGGAAACAAGGGGAAAACTCATGCAAATCAATCACTCAAATCACGCAACAAATCAGACCAAGGCAATTCGTAAAATCAGAGGATGTTTAGGATTTAACAGTACACCAATTCATCATCGACTGCATCGAAACTAATAGCAACAAATTTGAAGGCAAAGAGAAATCAAATCAGAATACTCACAATTTTTTGGAGTCTCGATCAACAGTAGACCCAAATCGATGGGCAAAGCACATAAATCAATTGAAGCATCAGATAATCATTTTCATCTAGTTTCAAAGTCTCACTTTAGGGATAAACAAAACCATAATTTGTTTGACTGGTGGATGTTGACGAATGAACAAGAAGCCTCGTTCACAAGTGAAAAGATAAAAGGACCGGCGAATTTTTTATTAAGTGTTAAAAAGGGGAGGTTTTTTTTTTTTCATTTTATTATATCGTTTTTTTATATTTCTTTTGTAACCGTCCATCGTTTTTCTAGTTTTTATGTAAAATTAGAGTTTATTAACTATATGATTTATAGTTAGGGTTTACGAGTTATGAGTTTGTTATTTGTGGAAAATCCGATCTTGGGAATAAAGATCAGTCCTGGGTTTTGAGTGTAGAATTAGAGCAGTAGCAAGGTTTGTGAGTTTACAGGGCTTTGTAAGCGGCAATTTGTTTTAATACCTAGTAGAAATCTTGAGGATGCAGCAGTAGACAGGGTTTGCCGAAGTTGGGTAAAATTTATATTATTTATTTTCTGTATTTATTTTCTCTGTTGCAATGTGTGCTGTGATAATTTTAATATCTTGTAAAATAGCAATACACCCTATTCACCCCTCTCTAGGGTTAATCTAGATCCAACATAAAGGAAGCACAAAAAGTGAACATTTTGGGTCTCTATTGATGTAAAACCCTATGATAAATAGAAAAAGGCTATTTATGTTTTGCGTGTTAACTACGTTTATTAAATTAGCTGTTTTTCATTAAAAACATGTGTTTGTACATTTTTGTATGGACGAAAATCCAAAACTAAAATTAGTAAATCAGTCACACCCTAACAAAAATTATTTAGGTAGTTCAAAAAAGAGCAACGTTAATAGCACTATAATAATCATCAGAAAAATTCCTATGATTTTTAATGATGTCAAAATAACTTAATAACAGTTATCAACATGTTGTCATTTGTAATGAAGGAAAAATATATTTATTTGTTATGTGCATTATGTCATTTAAAAACATTTATAAAGTAAGTGATTATTGCAGAATGAACGAATAATTTAGAAAAACAAACTCCTTACGTGATGTTGAAGACTAGAGTCAAACCTAGTATTACAAGGTGAATAATCATAATTTTTACCACTGAACTATGGTGGGATCTAAATATGCTACTCTTTTAATATTGTTATTTCTATGGAAAAAGAGTTCAATGACACATTTCATAAGATTTTGAGGTCATAAACCAGGAAATCACTCTAAAACCTTAGTGATTTTTGATTTATATGATTAGGTACAATGAGTATTGGTGATAAGCTACCCATATAAATACGTAAAATTATTTTTTGATACCATACTCATATCAGTGCCAATTGAATATTGATTTTTGTTGGATCTAGATTAACCCTAGAAGGGGTGAATAGGATTTATTGGAGTTTTATAGAAATTAAAACAACACAACATAGATTTCAATCGAGAAAATAAATGCAGAAAGTAAATGACACATATTTTACCCAGCTTCGGCAAACCCTGCCTACTGCTGCATTCCCCAAGGTTTCTACTAGATATTAAAACAATCTCTACGCTTACAGTTCCTGTAAACTCGCGATACCCTCTCCTAACTATTCTAATTCTACACTCAAAACCATGCACTGATCTTTATACTCAAGATCTGATTTTCTCCGAATTACAAACCCGTAATTCATAAACCTTAGATATAAACCTTATAACTAGTAACCCTAGTTTTTACAAAAAAAACTAGAAAATAGATTAAATGTTTACAAAAGAAATAAAAAACAACACAATAAAATAAAGCTCAAAACCCCTTTTTTGTAAAAATAAAATGCCCTCTTTGTTTTTTCTTTATAAAATTTCGGCTGCCTCCTTTTGTCAATGGTTCCCCAAATTTGTGAACTAGGGGTTTTGTTCGGCTTCAAAAATTCATGGCTAATGAATCGATCTTCAAGCAATCTTTGGATTGTTGTATGATGTTAGAATTCACAAATTTGTACCTCAAACTCTCGCTTGATTAAACATGGTAAGATTTCCGATTTTTGATTGAGTACTTGAATTGTTTTTCTGTGAATTGGGGATTGTCTTGCCGACGAGGAAGACGGTGTCTTTATAGGGTTTAGAAAAACCTAATTCTCTGATTTCACGTGTGAGTGGCTTGGCCTTGATTTGTGTATTATGTGATTGTTGACTTGATTTCTTGCCGTGAATTGGTGATTGAATTTTGGAAACACGATGTGATTTCTTGCCATTTTTGGAATGATTTAAAAATTGATCTATTGTTCATTTCTGCAGAAAAAACTTTGAATTGATTTCTTGCCAAAATGATTTTCTGGAAATAGCCAAAATGTTTTCATCCCTTAAATTGTGCTTGCTGAATTTATGGAAACAAATGATTTGAAAGTCTTGTCCTTGAAATTGTCACGTTATTTTCTGGAAACAACTTCGAACATGTGAATTTGTTCATGCCAAAAATACTTGCGTGATTTTCTTTGCATTCCATATATATACACACATATTCAAAATCTTGGTGATTTCATACTTCATTTGCCATGAACATAAATGTGATCTACTGCTATACTCCACTGATGCTCCACTCGTTCCATATGCTTGTCTATATCCATGTAGATTTTAGTTTCTTTTGTATGCAAGCATACATACGTACATATATATATATACACTCTCTCTCTATGTGTGTGTGTATATATATATGTGTGTGTGTGTGTGTGTGTGTGTGTATTTTGTGTGTTTGCTTGAGTTAGCACTTAAACCCCATCAGACTTGATTTGCTTTGTTGAACCTGAAAATTTTTCACATTGATTTGCATTTCCTAATAGCCATTTGCATTTGAGATGAACCCGTTTGTGTTTGCTTGTACATTTTTAAAACTGGCTTGACACGTTTAATAGCTGCTTTGTGTGTAAGCAGTATAAATGTGCATGTTACACACATATATTTCCACATTGCCTCTCTTGCTCGCATGTATCAGCATGTTTGTTTGGACCCACCATTGTGAGTCACCTTGATCGACTAGACCATAACTATGTGTGCATGCTGCACTGTTTAGACATGCACATACCATATTCATTCTCTCTTGCTTGTAGTTTGTTCTTCATTGTTGAGTTGATGTTCATACTTGTTCACCTGAATCTTTGCTTTGTTGTTATACCCATGTACACATCTGTTTGGCTCCATTTGTGTGTTGAGCGTTTCTTTGACCATCCTTGAAATTGCACTACTGTTGATTGGACTTAACAATGACATACCATTTACATATCCATACTGCTACCCATGTCCAATAGCGATTTTTCTCAATTATTTGAGCATATTGAAATGATTGTTGACCCAGTTCGACTTCGTCCATTTGCATACCACTTTATTGACTCATTTGTACATATACGCTGAGTCATTTTTTGTTCAATTGCATCAATATCACTGATTCAGGTATATGCACCATATTTGAGTATGTTGTTGTACATCCCTGTTGTACACTTTCTTCCTTTGGTATAAGCTGGAATGATGTCCATGTATATGTAGTCTTCCATGTTCTCCACATATACATATATGTATATATATGCACATATATGCATATATATATATATATATGTATGTATGTATATGTAACGACCTAGGTTTTCGCGATCCTGAGTAATCAACATAAACTCAATGTCGACTATCCAAGCATCGGAAACACTGGATAGTCCATGAAAGAAATTACAGGGTGAGAACGGATAAGATAGAAATTTAGAATAGAAGCAGAACATACATCATCATCAGAGTAATACGAAACTTACAGCGGAACGAACAATATATAATAGATACATAAGTTTGAAGTAAAACTAGTATATGTATACACTAACACTATCAAAGTACAACACTTACAACACAGCGGAAATAAAAATAGCTACATAATCCTGAAGCCTCCTGCTCCAAGCTCTCAGTATATCTATAAAATCTTGACTACTTGACCGCCCGTACAAAATTGGGCACCCAAGAGTTTAGGGAAAACAAAACAAAATAAAATCTGGGTCAGTCATGTGACTGGTGTGAGTAAACTCCAACCGTTTGTTTAACTTTTAAAATTCTTTTAAAATCCATACTCTTCTGATATTATAATGATGTCTAAATCAAATAAATAGCAATCTAGTGGAATGCTTTCATCTCATGTTCCACATATATAATATACAATCAAAAACCATGGGTACTTATTGGTTAATGAATTCCAACTGGCAAGGTATGGGACCACCTTCTGACAGTGTATCTCTAGAGAGGAATACACCGGGTTCAACAAGAACATCTTGCAACCCAAGCTAAACATGGTCGATCACTCATTTCGCTATGTATTATCACCAGTGTTGGGATCAGCAACTGTTTCCCAAAAGGGACAGCCTCGAAATAAATTATAGAATTAAATGGAATTTCTCTAGATCAGGTGACAATACACCATAATTGGCAGCTCACCACTTAGCCATGCGACCTACCCGATTTTGTACCATTCTGGTTTGTGAGGCTTAAGGCTAAAACGTACAGATCACACATTTATTTACTTTAAATGTCACATCGTCATACCCACCAAATCACAAATTGATTTCCTCGAATATACAACGGGTATACACCTAAGAGAAACGAATTCCTCCGCCACCAAACGTAAGTACGTTTGAAGAGATCAACTTACGAGATATATTAAACATACTCTGTCAGACATTCTTCCATACAGGTCGTCCTGGGACTGGACAGACCGAAGGTACTATTCTGTAAATCCATCTTAGGCAATTTCTACCTAGGATTTACTGAATAGCCCTTGCATAACTCCGTCTTCAATTATCGTCATCATATTTGATTCGCAATGCTAATGCCATACGGAGTGGTTTTCAGATAATATATCTAATCCCGATCTCTCCATATTGACAATGGAAATGGTCAAAATCTTTGATAGACGGTGATTTAACTATCAAAGGAAAACATGTGTACAAACAAGGGTCGTATTCCCAAATGGAAATCTTACCGATCAATCCTCATTTCATTTCCCATTTATCATTTCCATATGTTCATAAATTCCTTATTTTCTAAAATTAGAAAATATATGTTATTAACTTTGGAAAACGTTTCCAATTATGATTCACGCATCACTATCTTCTCACATATACCAGCCTCTAACTGTAACAAGTATGAGAACAACCCCCAATGTATTAACCTCGATGGCCAAAACCAATATCAGATCGATACCCAGAAGCCATTCAACTCAACTAATTTCCGGTCAGTTTCAAATTTCAGTAATTCCTTTTAAATTCCAAATTCAAACCCAAATTCCTTTATAACATTTTATTTGCAAAATATTTACCTTAATCTATTTTTCACATAGAATGCGAATAATATTTCTTCATAAAATCAAAATAGTTTGATTCTGTATTTAAAAACAGTATCTCAAATATAATTTCTATTTACTCTTAATCATAGAATTATTTATATAAAATCTTATTGTATCCTTCTAACACTTATAATCCCTTTTATAATTCCCTTTATACAATTCAATCCATTTTATATAATTCTTTATATATAATTCTATTTATTTTATATAAATCCTTTTATATAATTCTATTCATTTTATATATAAATATTTCATTTTCAATATTCACTTTGAAATTTTCCTTTTTAGATTCCAGTATTTCGTATGGTATTTAAGATATCAAATAACATGACCAGTGTCATCATAATCAATCACAGATTATATATCACATCATATATCACAATATATGAAAACAAACAGTATTATAATATTAAGGAATCCAGTTGGATCCCTCTAACCTGTCTCCCTGCATCCACAGATGTTAAACAATATAAATAACATCAATTTCATTTCAATGTGAAATATTCTAATAAATAGAATCAATATTTGATTAACGATATATATATATATATATATATATCATTATCTATAATTTCAACCAATACATCAGCAATTCAAACAAAAAATAAACACACATCAATCAATCATCATTTAACAATATTAGATTATATTTATAAAGATATAAACTGTACAGAGTTAGTGAGATTTACTCACATTGGACGGTCATCGTTAAAAAACGATAATTGTCGTTGGTTCAGGCCAAACAATTTGTTTTGTGTAACGAGCTCCAATTCACTCCCAGTCAGTTCCATTTTGTAGCCCTCGTCCATACGATCCGAACGGATCCTATTTCATCAAATTTGGATCAAGTATCACAAAGTTATGATATTTCGAGGTTAATATGTTATAAAGATTTAAATTAAACTTAATATATTAAATTATGGGTTTACCAATTTTATGCCTCGGCCCAATTCTCCGCATACGCCATACATAACAGTCTCCCCTATTTCACAAAATTCAAGCTCCTGTCCCCTATCTGAAAATACACGTTCTCCTTTTCTTTATTTATTTACTATATAACTGGGATTTCATTTAGCCTCGGCCCATCACTAAATTACCCTACACCCATTACTTCCAATACAAACAGTGTCTTCTTCCTAGAATTTACGTTCCTGCTCCAAGAAAAAGTATACCCGTGCCCCATTATCTACAAAATAAAACCCATTTGCCAAAACTTTCAAACGTTAATTCCACTTGCCTCCATTTACACAACAAACTTTCAACACAATTCCACCTTTGAATTCTCCAACCTGAGATCCTTCAGATTGTCACCACCATAAATGACCCGCCACCTCCTTCCAGAACGCGTCAACCTGCTTCATGCCGTATACAAAGATGCACATCGACACAAATTATCACGCAATGCAACCTATTTTTCTTCTCTTCTCACCACCGGTATCTCTAGTAGTGTATACACTTCCATTTGATGAAGTTTTCCTGAAGCCCCACTGCATTTTTTCACACTTCCCACTGCGTATGCCCTTCACACCATTCACGTTTTACCCTTCTGTTGCCAATAGTCTTCACGTAGGAACCCCAAACTACCATCATTCTTCTCCACTTCGTCAGTACAACATTTCCAAATGTGCTCCTATTACCAGCATTCCCCTTTTAAATACACGTTACTTCCCTCCTCCAATAAAATACCGCAACCTGTCTGTGTACTTAATCCGCCATATACATGCAGTGTGCATCCCCAAACATACACAACAAGTACCTCATGTAATACAATAATTCTTTATTCCTCCACTTACCTCGAAAAATCACCCAAGCTTTTCTCTACCACTCAGTACACTGCTATGCCAAAACCAGAGACAAAAGTTGCTTTCGAAACCAGCAAATCTCGTGCCAGAATGGAGTGGGTGCTCTCAGGATTCGAAATATAAATATAACATGATTTTTTTGATTTTTTTCTTTCATTTATTTAAATGTTTATATGTAACATCCCATATTTTTTTGGAGATTTAAATTTCAATTTAAAATAAATAAAATGGAATAAAATTTAGGTAAAAATCAAATTTTATTGATTTTAATGATGATGGTTGCGTAAATTGAGTATAAATAGATTTTCAAATTTATTTTTTTAGAACTGTTGTAATTTGGGAGTTAATATTTATATGATAAAATAAAAATCCAAGTTGTTTAAGTTAAGGTTGAAATTCAAATTTAAATTCAAGAAGATCAAATTTGAAAATTTAAAATTTATGAAATTGATTTATAAAATTTATTTAAGTGGTATTTGGATTAAAATGGAAATTTATAAATATTTAGATTTGAATTAAAAAAATTAGTTAAGCAAATAATTGAATATTTTAATTATTTAATTTAACAGTGAAATTTTACTGTTTTGGCAACTGCCTCGGAATTCGATGAAACTGGCGCCATTAGATCCGGAACGACGAATTATTATAGGATTTCAATTTTCATAAAAATCCGACTTGTAATTTGATCGTACTAGAGAAAGTGCGAATGAGAATCGATGTAATAGGATAATTTGGTTGTTCTGATATTGGGCCTCCTATATATATATATTCCCTATCCACCTAACCAGCCCATAAGTTATTCTCCTCATTTCTGTATGTTTATTTCTTATTTACTTCATCTCTCTAATGGCTGAAGTCAGTTTTCAAATCCTAGTAAGAAAAATCCAAACTTTGAATTTCAAATCTCTTCAAACCACAACAAATTACATACCAAATCGAAGCTCTCAACGATATGAATCCATTGGTGTGATTTATTTCAACATGCAGTGGTTCGTTTGGCTGGAATTTATGGTCAAAGGTTCTGAAATTTGTAACCCTAAAGGCTAAAATTGGGGCCTTTCGATTTAGGGCTCAATCATGGAATCGAGAATATGGGTTTGGTAGGGAGGATTCATACGAGTTTGTATATGGTGTTCGTGTGATTTAAAGAGGAGTAGGTAGTCGGAATTTTGGTCGTCAAGGCTGTAAACCCGCTTCGTTCAGTTCGCCGGCATAGGAGATGACGACCACCGGAGATCGTGACATCGACAGGGTGAATGCGCCTGGAGGAGACCTTTCCAATGGTGGTGGTCCCAAAGCTTCTCGTGGCTAGAATGGAGTGCAATCAGTGGCCAAACGAGGGTTATAGATGGGGTCGTCCGCGAGTACTGTTCATCTGGAGGAAAACGAGCGGGATTTGCTCTGGAGGGAAGATGACTTGTCATCTTGTGGTTGGGTGAGGAATTAGTTAACTTGTTTCTATATATTTAAAATTTAAATGAGGAAAACACTACTAACTTTCTCGTTTTAACTCGGATTTGGATGTGGTTTGTTGCGCTGGGATCGCGGCGAGATTGCAGACGTTTTGGCATTGGTTTGGATGCATTTGGTGATTGTAAATTTTTGGGCTTTGGTTGGACGTCCGATCCACTAAACACCTAAAGGTGAGTGATTTTATCACTTACGAAATACTGAATTATTCCTATATTTGTTAAATTTAAATATGAAATAAGTTTGGTTGCATGGTTGTGTTTGATTTGTGATTTGGCTGTTTAAAACGACATGCAAGTATATTAATCTAGAAATTTATGTCGATAATTAGTTATTTAATTTAATTAAATTACTAGTTGGGATTTCTGGTCTTTACAAACCTGTAGAACCGATTAATACTGATTAATGGGATGAATGGTTGTGATGGATGCTTTGGGTGATTTTCTGAATGAGTATTGCTTGAAATGTTATTTATTTCAGTATGTGGCTGTTGTGTGCTCATCATTGACGATGAATCCCAATTTTTCCCCTAGATGTTATGGGCATCGGATAAACCCGGGATTTATCGATAAAATAAATTAAGAACACAGAGTGAAATGATAAATCTCTGTGACCCTGATTTGGATTAAAATGATAGATCCGTCCCTAAAATATCGAGAAATTAAATTTAAATCACTTGGCTATTGGATAGATAATTATATACAGACATCGGTTGGTTAAATGATTTAAATATTTGAAATTCTATTTGAGAGAATTCATTTAAAGGATTGTGCCGATTTCGATAAAATTTTATTCTTCCTTTAAAGATCTGAATCTTGATTATTATTTGAAGTGATTAAGGGAATTTTCTTAAGGTGAATTTGAAGTGTTAAAGATTCAAAATTTATATGATTTGGGATTTCAAGGATTGGGTAGACTTGAATTTAATAAATTCTTATTGAATTTAATATTGGAATAAAGATAATCGGGGATACTTGGAGTGTTTTAAACTTAACACGAGTATGGTTGTGAGTCCTTGAATTTGAAAATGGGTTGAATGGTGTTGAAACAAGTTTTTTGAAATATGCAACTCCATGTGGACTGGGATATAGGTCGGAAGAAGCAACAATTTCGGTATTCGGAATTTTATTTTATATATATACAGCTTGATTTCAACAAAAAAATTCCTTTCCTTAAATTTTTTTTATTAAGACTTATACATATAAGCTATTTTGGTTATAACTGAATTTCCTTATGTTTTATTTCATAAACTATTTTGGTAAACTTTACTTTATGTATATCCATAGTGTTTTAAAGTTATTTTATCCTATTCTAACTATTATCTTATATATATATATATAATTTTATATAAAGGTTTCCTTTGTAAACATCAATTTTCATAATTATATCCTTTCAAATTTTCATTTCTTTCGAATGGCAAGTGTTTGAATCTAAATCGTTGGTTCTAGTGGATTTGAGATAAGTTATATCTTCTTAAAATAAGAATCGATTTCTAAACCAATGATAATATGGGAGTGTGAATTATATTCTAATTGAATATACATTTATCTCCTAAGGAATTTGAAATGAGTCACGAAAGTATATACTCTATTGAATATGAATGGATTTCGAAACATAAATCGATTTAGAATAATTTGAAAGCTTAAGATGAAATATATTCTAATTGAATATAAGTCGATCTTTGAAATATTATGTAACACCCCACACCCGCTAAGGTCACTCACTAAGGGAATGCCTTAACTTCGGTGGAGTATTTTAAGTGAATATAGAACAGAAAAATTACAACAAGACAGATATAAATAATACTTGAAATCTAAAACATCATTTCATTGCAGCAGAAGATAAACATGTTTGGTTACATATCAAAACCAACTAAAACAAGAGTCAAGTACTAAATATCCATCCTGATAAAACATAAGTACATAATCCCACTATATAACTAATAGCCATAATAGAAAAGATAAGCTGGGCTTTACATCACGGTCCAAGCTCCAAAAGATAGATAAAGCAATCTGATCAAAGCCCACTAGTGCTAGGCCCACCCTGAGAACCTGAGGGTTGGGAAAAAGATAAAAACAACGGGGTCAGACATAAGTCTGAGTGAGCCCTATAACTTTAACAATACAATCATTAAAGTAATTAGGGTATGATATAAACTTGGTACGGTGATGACTGGGGATAAATGACTACACTAAGCAGCCAACTAGACATAGGATAATCTAAGATAACGATAAAGACGCATCTACCCACCCAAGGGTAATTACTAACTGCACCACACCAGTCATTCCTTCTTAAAGGTTGATCCCACCCAAGGACTTAGAAAATATAATTAGTAGTTTCGTGTACCCCTAGCTGACTACATAGGTGTCGTCTGCCCCTATCTCCACTAGGTGTACCCACTACTCCCCAAGCGATCGGCTCCCTACCGTAGATACCCGTGCTGGCCCCATAGTGGGGTGTATCACTCCCCAAAGTGGCAACCCGATACAACCAACGGTGCACGGCTTATACCTACACGATGCAACAACGTCTTACCTACCAGCCCGGGTCCACACACGCATATGAAACCTGTTGGACTTGCGTTGCCACCGCTAACCCGTTTTGGCCTCTTATAGTCAAGCCCAGTACGCGTGTCCCGTCCTCGACATGGGTCGAGCCCAATAAGATACATATGGGTTACTGGTTGAAATGGGCCCCCTCAAGCTACCCACCTAAGCTTATCCCTTTTTTCTAGTGCATCCCACTTAACCCTTTAATCATGTTTAATTACATGTTTTCAACTTGGTTAAGTATACTAATCGTATTTTCTATTGCCACCCAAGGCAACCCACTATATTTCCACATGCCACCCAAGGCACTTACTTAATCTCCACATGCCACCCAAGGCACCCAATTAACCCCTCATGCCCCACTACATGCTTATCTGGTTAAGTGTTTCTTAATTGATTAAGAACGTAACCGTTGTAAAGACCTCTCACATTAGACTATCTTTTATGGCAGCAGGATTTGCCGGTCGGGTGCGGGCAGCCTTACGCCATAACCGAGTCTAACCTCGTGTCTTTACACTTGTCACGTATTTAGTTTATGCCTAAGACCTCTCACATTGGGCCAATCATTTGTAGCCGCTGGATTTGCCGGTCGGGTCCAGGCAGTCTTATGCTACAAAAGGGTCCAACCTCGTGTCTTAGTCGATTAATTACACCTAATTAATCACCCCCATAATTTGTATTAATTATCCCTAATTAATTACAAATTTAACGATGTACATAATTGACTCAATTATGTCCATCCACTTTTATGGTATGCATAATCATACCAACTTCACACCATTTTATTAACATTAATATTAACCCCATCGTTCCCCACGTAATTCGCTAGCATGACATACTTAAAAGGGAAGATTCATCACAAATACAGTGGGTTCAACTTGCATAACATTAGCATCAACATGGGTTTAAAAAGGTGTCAACATGAATATAGCATCAAACCCAACTAGCATAAATAATCAACCCAAACTTGCATGAATCACATATGTCATAAAGAGGGTAACTTGCATAAGCTACTTATGTCATACAAAGGGGTAAACTTGCATATGTATGTATGACATACAAAGGGGTTAACTTGCATATGTATGCATATCATACAAAGGTGTAAACTTGCACATGTTACTTGCATATAATCAAACACCAATCTTGCATAACATGTCATATATGAACTTGCATATAATCAAACACCAAACTTGCATAACATGTCATATATGAACTTGCATAACATGGTGTCATAATGGATCAATGTTTATCATAGTGATTTGCATAACTAGCATCATGAACTCATAGCATATGACTTGCATAACTTGCATAACATCATGAACACATAGCATATGACTTGCATAACTTGCATAACATCATGAACGCATAGCATATAACTTGCATAACTTGCATAACATCATGAACACATAGCATATAACTTGCATAACTTGCATAACATCATGAACACATAGCATATAACTTGCATAACTTGCATAACATCATGAACACATAGCATATGATAACATAACTTGCATTGATCCACATACATAACCATAACCTCATTATATCCTATCATAATTAGTTTAGCAATTTCTTGCTAAAGGCATAGAAACTCACAACTTGTTGATTAGAACTCCTATGAAGAAGATTAAGTTGCTAGAGTTGATTAGAAGTTGATTTGAGAAGCTATCTTCGTCTACAATTTGATGGAGGCTCCTTCAAGTTGCATTTTGACGGCATAACGACGTTGTATCTATTTTTAGTATGAATTAGGGTAGTCTTAGGGTGTATTTATAGAATTAGGATTTAGTTTAGGCCCTTAGATTAACCCTAATTTAGATTAGAGCCGTCAAATTTCGTCACAAGCCCCAAACACAGCCCAAAAGCCAAAATGGTGCACCCAGCCAAACTGACCGACAGGGGGGGTCGACCCCTGGGTCGACCCCTTGGGGGGGGGGTCGACACCCATGTCGACCCCTATGTCGACACCCTCTGTCTGGCGGGAATTTTCCCGCCTCTTCTGAAATGTGAAATTTTGAATATTTTAAATCTGTTTTAAATTTTCTGAAACTTCTTCGGGCCTTAACTGGGTCATACGGACTCCAATTTTCGAAAACTCAGACTCTATTTCGCGTATTTTTCCGAGACGAACGCAATGGCACAGCCCGTTTCCCCTGATTCAGATTTTAAAATTTAATTCTGCCCTGTTTTATATTATAGCAAGTTATTCAACATACGGGGTGTTACATTCTCCCCTACTTAAAGGATTTCGTCCCCGAAATCTCTAAGTCAAGAAGAAAGTATCCTACCAACCAAACAACCATCTACTCAAACCATCAAACACTGGCATCCATTGTCCTTAAAGTTTCTAATGTTGTATGAACATATGCAAAGAGTTTGTGTATATGTTCCCTATCTAATGAAAAATTAGGCGGTCTACTGATTCAGTTGACCTCCTTAATGCAAACCATGATAGTGCCATGCATCCAATATGTATGCGAAAGAATCCTATCGACACATACTATTACTACATGTGTGCACAACCATACACCAAAATGCATCATCCATATGATAACACAACCATTATACATCCATTAATATAGCTACCTACACAAAATTATATGCAATATGCAATATGAAGTGACTGAGCCGATCTAGTGTCTAAAGTGTGTGTATATGCATCCACGAGCAACCACTAGCAAACACTTGCATCCACACGCATCCATCAATCATAACATGTCTCAAACACATGTTTCAACCATAGGTTTACCCTATCTAATGGTCAAAGGTACAAATGAGAGGACATACTAAAGATAAGATAAGTACTAGACAAACGATAAAGGAGAAGTTAAAAGACATACCCTCAAAAAGGAATGGGTACAGTGAACGCATCTTCGCTTCTGTCTCCCAAGTAGCGTTGCTCTCATCATCTCCCCATTGCACTTTGACTAGTCGAACCTCTCTGTTTCTCAACTTCCTAATCTCTGACCCAAGGATGCGGGTAGGAGCTCATCGAATAGTCGCATCACGCTCTACCTCCACTTCTCTAAGCAAGCTCGGCTCTACCACCTCTGCGGTCTC
Source organism: Allium sativum (assembly GCA_030737875.1). Taxonomy (NCBI): domain Eukaryota; kingdom Viridiplantae; phylum Streptophyta; class Magnoliopsida; order Asparagales; family Amaryllidaceae; genus Allium; species Allium sativum. The sequence goes on from CM060916.1 coordinate 837,936,536, forward strand.
ATGTAGGCACTTCCTCAAATGTGACACATGGAATACGTCATGTACCCCACTAAGTCTCTCGGGTAAATCCACTCTATATGCCATCCGTCCAATCCTTTCCTTAATAGGAAACGGTCCTACAAATCTTGGTGCTAACTTTCCAACGGACCCAAAGCGAACAACACTCCATAATGGAGATACTTTAACAAAGACCATGTCCCCAACATCAAACTCCAGATCCGTCCTCCTCTTATCCACGTAAGATTTCTACCTATCTTGCGCTGCTTTCATCCTTCTTCAAATCAAATCAATCTTTTCCGAAGTCTCTCTAACCATATCAGGCCCAAGCAAGATCTTATCCGTAGATTCCCACCAACATGTAGGTGATCGACAAGGCCTTCCATAAAGAGCTTCGAAAGGAGCCATACCAATACTAGACTGAAAGCTGTTATTATACGCGAACTCCACCAATGGAAGATGCTCTTCCCATGTACCTCCAAAGTCTAAGATACAGAGCCTCAAAAGGTCTTCCAGAACACGATTCACCCTCTCGGTCTGGCCGTCCGTCTGAGGATGATATGCGGTGCTCAAACACAACTGAGTCCCTACCGCCTCTTGCAAACTCTTCCAAAACTCGCTAGTGAAGATAGGATCTCGATCGCTCACTATGCTAGAAGGTACACCATGCAATCGAACTGTCTCTCGAAGGTAAACTGAAGCTAGCCATGGAGCAGTCCTCTTGCTCTTCACGGGTATGAAATGGGCGCTCTTAGTAAGTCTGTCTACCACAACCCAAATTCCCGTATTACCCTTCCTCGATCTCGGTAACCCATCAATAAAATCCATCGAGACGCTATCCCACTTCCATTGCGGAACTTCCAATGGGTGAAGCAACCCACCAGGTTTCTTTTGCTCCGCTTTCACTTGTTGGCACACCAAGCATCTAGCGACATACTCAGCCACATCTTTCTTCATACTGGCCCAAAAGAAAACTCGCTTCATGTCTTGGTACATCTTGTCCCCACCGGGATGAATGGTCATCTTTGAACGATGTATATCATCAAGAATAGCCTTCCTCAAACCCTCGTCTTGTGGTACACAAAGTCTACCGTCTCTACGCAAGCACCCCCTATCGTCTAGGGTGTACCTACTCAAATTGCTGGACGACTCCCCCCTTATGAGCCTCTCTACCAACTCAACCAACTGTGGGTCGTCCCGCTGTGCCTCGCCAATCCGTCCCAAAAGAGTAGGTCTGACCTCTAAGGATGCTAGCAAACCGGGTACAAAGTCAACGGAAGGTCTGAAATCAAACATCGAGATAAATTCCAAGCTCCATCGTTCCACGAACAATGGACTCAAGGACAACCTTTTTCTGCTTAAGGCGTCTGCCACCACGTTACCCTTACCAGGGGTATACGCTATCTCGAAATCATAGGATGCTAAGAACTCCATCCACCTTTGCTGTCTCAAGTTCAAATCCTTCTGAGAAAACAAGTACTTCAATGATTTGTGGTCAGTGAACAATTCGAACCTCTCTCCAAGAAGATAATGACGCCAAGTCTTAAGCGCAAAAACAATAGCGGCCAACTCTAAATCATGGTAGGGTAATTTTTCTCATGCTTTCTCAACTGCCTTCCTCTATAGGCTATTACCCTTCCCTCTTGCATTAAGACTGCGCCCAGTCCTGTCCCACAAGCATCGATATAAACAACAAATGGCTTACTCCCATCTGGCAACACTAAGACTGGAGCTGTGGTTAAAGCTCTCTTTAACCATTGGAACGCATTGTCACAATCTACGTCCCATGCGAAGACTGGATTCTTCTTTGTCAAGCAAGTTAATGGGGCTGATATCTTCGCGAAGTCCTTGATAAACTTCCTATAGTAGCCAGCCAACCCCAAGAAACTCCTCACCTCGGTAGCATTCTTCGGAACCTTCCAATCTTGGATGGACACTACCTTCGCGGGATCCACAACTATCCCTTCCTTGGAGACCACGTGCCCCAAGAACCGCACTTCCTTCCTCCAAAAGTGACATTTAGAGAATTTAGCCTTAAGGCTATGCGCTCGAAGAGTCTCCAACACTTCCCTAAGATGTAGGGCATGCTCTTCTTCACTCTTAGAAAAGACCAAGATGTCATCCACAAAGACCACCACGAACTTATTAAGGTACTCCCTGAACACCCTACTCATCAAATCAACAAAGTATGCAAGGGCGTTCGTAAAACCAAATGGCATCACAAGCCACTCATAAAAACCATCCGGAGTCCTAAAGGCAGTCTTATCTATGCTATCCTCAGCCACTCTCAACTAATGAAACCCTGTGGCCAAGTCCAACTGTGAAAATACTGAGGCGCCAACCAACTGATCAAAGAGATCATCAATCCTCGGCAATGGGTGTCTATTCTTCTTTGTGAGCTTGTTGAGTTCTCTATAGTCTACACAAAGTCTGAGGGACCCATCCGCCTTCGTGGCAAAAACTACTGGAGCACCCCACTCCGATATACTTCGTCTTATGAACCCTTTCTCAAGCAACTCCCCTACTTGTTTATGGAGTTCCCTCCTCTCACGAGGAGCCACGTGGCGCACTGGTAAAGATACTGGTTTAGCATTGTCCACCAGATATATTCGAAAGTCTATCTCCCGCTTCGGAGGTAAGCCCTTCACCTCCTCAAACACATCCGAGTATTCCCGGACCGCTCTAACAGATCGCAAACTCTCGACCGAAGCGTCAAGCGATTCAAGATAACTTAGCATAACAGAATCCATGGGATTACAAGAGATCTCGAGAGTGTTCCCCAAGCGGGTCATGAGCCTAACAACTCTCCTTTCGCAATCAAGAACGGCACCATTACTGGATAACCAGTCCATGCCCAAAATCAACCCATAGCCCGTGAAGCCCAAAACAAAAGCATCACATCTAAACTCAACGCTAAGTATAGAAATCTTCAAACCCAAACATATCATGGACAAATAAGTGGAGCCCCCAATTGGGTTTGAAACAACCAAGGGATCATCTACTAGACTGGTGTCTAAGTGCAGTGACTCAACTAATGATGATGAGATAAACGAATGCGATGCGCCAGAGTCAAACAAAATACGGACAGGATGATCAAACAGAAAAACCAGACTTTCAAAAGAAATAGTTTTACCTCTTTCCTGAATCGGTGGAACCGCGAGAGCCTGAACTTGCCCCCTTGCCTGACCTGGTGCCATAAGAGCTTGCACCTGTCCCCCTGAGGTAGATCCCGTCCTTTGCCCCTTCTTAGGGCAGTCCTTCACCAGATGCCCTGCTTCGCCACAGTGGAAGCAGCCAGTCTTCTTCTTCTTCCGACAATCTTTGCTTAGGTGGCCTGGTGTCCCGCAATTGAAGCACTTCTTCTTTCCCTTGCCACCGTTGCCTTTCCCACCCTTGTTTTGCTGTTGCTGTTGAGGTCTCTTCTGATCTCCTTTCTTCTCGGGTGCCTTATTAGCATTGGGACCCTTCTCTTCCTCATGCATGAGTGCCATGTCTACTAACTTCTCAAAGGTGGCCCCCATAGGGATGTGAGTCATAGCCAATCCATGCATTGGTTCATTCAAGCCCTTAACGAACCTCAAAGCCTTCTTCTCCGGTGTATTCACCATGTCTATGCCAAACCTTGCCAATTGATTAAACTTGTTGACATATTCCTTTACTGATAGGTTTCCTTGCTTTAGAGTCAAGAACCTTTCCATATACAAGTTTTCCTCCGCCCTTGAGAGAAACTTTGCCACAAACCTTTGCCTGAAATCCGCCCAAGAGTCAACAGGGCGCTCTCCATTAGTGACCTCCCACCAGAATGAGGCCTCTCCCTTCATTAACCAAGCAGCTAACTTGACTTTCTTTCCTTCTTCCATTTCAAAGATATCTATCAACTCTTCCACCTCCTTAAGCCAATCCCTAGCTTCCACAAAAGTTTCTGATCCTTGAAAAGGTTTCCCTCCCATAGCCTTAAATTCCTTGCAAGTCTTAGCAAAAGTATCCGTGCGAGGAGGAGGAGGGGGAGGAAGATCAGGTGCTACTGTTGGTGGAGGAACATTTGCTAGACCCGCAGTGGCGGCCCTAGCCTCCATCAACCTCCTATACCATACTGGTATCGCTACACCCTCTGGAAAGTTAAGATCTTCAGCCATGCTAAAACGAAAAAGGGAAGATTCAAAACGGAGAATTCGAAAGATAAAGATATGGCTATTGGGGATTATGCTTTTCTTTCAAAAACTTTTCTCTTAAAAGACATGTTTATGAAAATACTTCTTCCAAAAATGTTTTTAGAAAAATAGTTTTCTAAAAATTTTATCTGTTCCGGTAACCTTCAGCTCTGATACCACGTGTAACACCCCACACCCGCTAAGGTCACTCACTAAGGGAATGCCTTAACTTCGGTGGAGTATTTTAAGTGAATATAGAACAGAAAAATTACAAGACAGATATAAATAATACTTGAAATCTAAAACATCATTTCATTGCAGAAGAAGATAAACATGTTTGGTTACATATCAAAACCAACTAAAACAAGAGTCAAGTACTAAATATCCATCATGATAAAACATAAGTACATAATCCCACTATATAACTAATAGCCATAATAGAAAAGATAAGCTGGGCTTTACATCACGGTCCAAGCTCCAAAAGATAGATAAAGCAATCTGATCAAAGCCCACTAGTGCTAGGCCCACTCTGAGAACCTGAGGGTTGGGAAAAAGATAAAAACAACGGGGTCAGACATAAGTCTGAGTGAGCCCTATAACTTTAACAATAAAATCATTAAAGTAATTAGGGTATGATATAAACTTGGTACGGTGATGACTGGGGATAAATGACTACACTAAGCAGCCAACTAGACATAGGATAATATAAGATAACGGTAAAGACGCATCTACCCACCCAAGGGTAATTACTAACTGCACCACACCAGTCATTCCTTCTTAAAGGTTGATCCCACCCAAGGACTTAGAAAATATAACTAGTAGTTTCGTGTACCCCTAGCTGACTACATAGGTGTCGTCTGTCCCTATCTCCACTAGGTGTACCCACTACTCCCCAAGCGATCGGCTCCCTACCGTAGATACCCGAGCTGGCCCCACAGTGGGGTGTATCACTCCCCAAAGTGGCAACCCGATACAACCAACGGTGCACGGCTTATACCTACACGATGCAACAACGTCTTACCTACCAGCCTGGGTCCACACACGCATATGAAACCCGTTGGACTTGCGTTGCCACCGCTAACCCGTTTTGGCCTCTTATAGTCAAGCCCAGTACGCGTGTCCCGTCCTCGACATGGGTCGAGCCCAATAAGATACATATGGGTTACTGGTTGAAATGGGCCCCCACAAGCTACCCACCTAAGCTTGTCCCTTTTTCTAGTGCATCCCACTTAACCCTTTAATCATGTTTAATTACATGTTTTCCACTTGGTTAAGTATACTAATCGTATTTTCTATTGCCACCCAAGGCAACCCACTAGATTTCCACATGCCACCCAAGGCACTTACTTAATCTCCACATGCCACCCAAGGCACCCACTTAACCCCTCATGCCCCACTACATGCTTATCTGGTTAAGTGTTTCTTAATTGATTAAGAACGTAACTGTTGTAAAGACCTCTCACATTAGACTATCTTTTATGGCAGCTGGATTTGCCGGTCGGGTGCGGGCAGCCTTACGCCATAACCGAGTCTAACCTCGTGTCTTTACACTTGTCACGTTTTTAGTTTATGCCTAAGACCTCTCACATTGGGCCAATCATTTGTAGCCGCTGGATTTGCCGGTCGGGTCCGGGCAGTCTTATGCTACAAAAGGGTCCAACCTCGTGTCTTAGTCGATTAATTACACCTAATTAATCACCCCCATAATTTGTATTAATTATCCCTAATTAATTACAAATTTAACGATGTACATAATTGACTCAATTATGTCCATCCACTTTTATGGTATGCATAATCATATCAACTTCACACCATTTTATTAACATGAATATTAACCCCATCGTTCCCCACGTAATTCGCTAGCATGACATACTTAAAAGGGAAGATTCATCACAAATATAATGGGTTCAACTTGCATAACATTAGCATCAACATGGGTTTAAAAAGGTGTCAACATGCATAAAGCATCAAACCCAATTAGCATAAATAATCAACCCAAACTTGCATGAATCACATATGTCATAAAGAGGGTAACTTGCATAAGCTACTTATGTCATACAAAGGGGTAAACTTGCATATGTATGTATGACATACAAAGGGGTTAACTTGCATATGTATGCATATCATACAAAGGTGTAAACTTGCACATGTTACTTGCATATAATCAAACACCAAACTTGCATAACATGTCATATATGAACTTGCATATAATCAAACACCAGACTTGCATAACATGTCATATATGAACTTGCATAACATGGTGTCATAATGGATCAATGTTTATCATAGTGATTTGCATAACTAGCATCATGAACTCATAGCATATGACTTGCATAACTTGCATAACATCATGAACACATAGCATATGACTTGCATAACTTGCATAACATCATGAACACATAGCATATAACTTGCATAACTTGCATAACATCATGAACACATAGCATATAACTTGCATAACATCATGAACACATAGCATATAACTTGCATAACTTGCATAACATCATGAACACATAGCATATGATAACATAACTTGCATTGATCCACATACATAACCATAACCTCATTATATCCTATCATAATTAGTTTAGCAATTGCTTGTTAAAGGCATAGAAACTCTCAACTTGTTGATTAGCACTCCTATGAAGAAGATTAAGTTGCTAGAGTTGATTAGAATTTGATTTGAGAAGCTATCTTCTTCTACAATTTGATGGAGGCTCCTTCAAGTTGCATTTTGACGGCATAACGACGTTGTATCTATTTTTATTATGAATTAGGGTAGTCTTAGGGTGTATTTATAGAATTAGGATTTAGTTTAGGCCCTTAGATTACCCCTAATTTAGATTAGAGCCGTCAGATTTCGTCACAAGCCCCAAACACAGCCCAAAAGCCAAAATGGTGCACCCAGCCAAACTGACCGACAGGGGGGAGGGGGTCGACCCCTGGGTCGACACATGGGTCGACCCCTTGGGGGAGGTCGACACCCATGTCGACACCTGTGTCTACACCCTCTGTCTGGTGGGAATTTTCCCGCCTCTTCTGAAATGTGAAATTTTGAATATTGTAAATCTGTTTTAAATTTTCTGAAACTTCTTCGGGCCTTAACTGGGTCATACGGATTCCGATTTTCGAAAACTCGGACTCTATTTCGCGTATTTTTCCGAGACGAACGCAATGGCACAGCCTGTTTCCCCTGATTCAGATTTTAAAATTTAATTCTGCCCTATTTTATATTATAGCAAGTTATTCAACATACGTGGTGTTACATATTATATTGGTTATAATATATGATATGGAAATATATTCTAATTTAGAATATAATCGGTTTGGAATGATCTTTGATATCTTGATATGAAACTGTATTCTATTTTGAATATAATTTGGGGTTCTAACAAAATATTATATTTTGATATGGAAGCGAACCTTTGTTAAATGTAAAAGAACCAACCGATGTGAAAATGTAAACGTTGGTTGTTAAAGAGACAGGAGTCAACATAAGGCATACTCTCTGTCAGTGTCGATACCACTTTGACAACTGTGAACGTTATGACGTATCCAGAATGAGTATAATGACTTGGAGGCGATTATTGAATCGAATAAGATGAACGATGACGAAATAGCCCTGACCTTCGGGTCGGAATTGAAATGACTAAAACAGGAGTTGTACCGTGACTAACTGAGGTAGCACCTTTAATCGGACACACTTCTTCGATACTATTTCTATGACTATGATGATGATGATGATTTGGGCCCATTTATGATTTGGGAGTGTGTTCCAAGGTGGGCGGTAGTGGCTGATATGCGTTACCACCGGTCCGGGAGTGCAATTGGTAGAATCCAACCCTGGGCATTGACTCAAGTGTCTTGTCATATTATCCTTATCGAGCCCCATACGATTTTGATTTGTATCGTACCTATGGAGTGCCCTCTGATGCCACTGGTTACGGTGGGTTTACGGTACTGTATAGACTACGGTATTATAAACGGTGTAAGGGTAAAAATGTAATCCCGCTTACGCTATTTTCACTATTTATACTTTACTGAATAGACATTAAAATAATAGCGTATTATACTATGTATGTATTAGTTTAACGGATCCTTGAGAGATGGAAAATCCCGTAACATCTCTGGAGTTACTATACCCATGACACTAATGTTATTTCGTACTTTGATTTGACTAATATGAGATGATTTCTTCCTTTGGAGCACGAAGACGAAGTTGGTATACACATATACTATATATAATTATTTCTGCTGCATTTTATTTCCACTGCCGTGTTTTGTATCTCTGCTTATGTGTAACTCTGATTTATCATTTGTACGTTATAGTCAAATGTATATATATTCCAACTTCTTTTCTTTTGCTATTTGTTATTATATGTTGTCCTTCTGCTATGAGATTCTGATATTTGTTTTTCTCTTCTTTCATCTTTTTATTCTTTTCCCAATAACTGCCCGTGTTAGTGATTTGTTTGGATCGACATGTGTGGTTTATTGTCGATTTGAATAGTAAAAAATGTGGGTCGTTACATTAAAAGTTTTCATTTTAGAAGAAAAGCCATGGAGGCTTGCGAACATCTGCTGGGAAGAAGAAAAGAAAATCCAAAATGAACGGGTTATAAATAGAATGAGAAAACTTCAGAGTTAAGCAACGAACATTACTGTAGCCCTGTGATTTACTGTAGTTGCATTGAGTTTTTCCATTGCCTAGATGCCTACGTTTGTACGTTGCAAGTAGGTGGGTTAAGGCTGGCAGTGAATTTTCCTATCATAGGCTCTTAGCTATTCTTATATTGCATACTTAACCGCTAAGGAAAATAAAATAAGTACGTCACAATGTTTGTGTTCTCTAATTATCCTTAGAAATGATATGTACAGTTAGAAAATTCAGTGACTATCTAGGACTAGGATTTGTTGAATTGACGAGGAGCAATTTATGGTACCAACTAAGTACTACATGGTAATGCCATAAAGAGCCATCGTCACCTGCTTTACCTACGGTTATATCATTAAACCTCTAAGCAAATTCAGGCAGCATCTTGACCGTTGGAATTGTTACTCGGATTTCAGGTGTATATATTTAAGATTTTTAAAGTAGTGTTTCCAACGTGAAGTTTTATAGTATAATTTTTTTTCGCTTTACGGATTGCTACAGACAAAAACAATGATACTATTGTGACGAGTGATGTGCCGCAATCCCAAAAATATAATACTATAGGTCCGTTAACTTATTCTATGAAACCCCAAAATGTTGATATAGAGTGTAAAATACTCCAAAATAAAAATTGCTTATTTTCGAAAAAAAAAATTATAGTAAAATTCTAAAAATTAAATTATAACTAAGCCTAAAAGGATTTCTACAAATTCGAAGCCAATATTTAATTATAATTAAATATATTGTTATGGCTTATAAACGATTTCATAACGACTATTTAGAAATTTGATTTGATCATAACTTACAATCTATAAAGAGAAATCCCTATTTTTCTCTTCCATTAGAAAAATATACTTCACCAGCTCCGAACTTTTCTTATTTCACTGAAATCCAACTTAAAAAAGATTCTGTATATTCATTTAAAGTTCAAATCGCCAAATTACGAACTGCTCGCCATTTCGAGCTTGATTATAACTATAATATAATTATACGTTCAACTGTCATTTATATAATATATTTGTTATTATAATTCAATTCTAAACTGAATTAAATATTTTAAATGATCCAATTCACACAGTATTGTGAATTCTACTATTTCTGACTATTCAGGAATTTAAATATATTATTTAATTATTATATTAATTAAAAATTGAATATTATTTAATTCTGGTCACTTTAAATTACCAAACCATCTTTTAAATAATTAAATAAATTATTTATTATCCGTTAAAAATACGGGTCGTTACATTCTTCCTCCTTAAAATAATTTCGTCCTCGAAATTGCTAAGGTTGAAAACAAACCCTATTAACTAAGTTAAAAATTATTTGTTTACTTCTTTAACTTTAGTTTTAACTGAACCAATTTAGTTTGATTGAAATATTAATTCATTTCTATTAACGAATATTTCCAAAAATCCTGAAAATTTTCTAACACCCGAAATTTTAGATTTTTTTTGCCAACACCTCCTTTATATGACTCAATTAGTATAACTACAACTCGCCTCTCTGGGCCTTCTCCAATCCAAATGAAAATCAAATAGCCAAGTGGCTTGCCAAATCGGCTCATAAAAATCTCATACCCATATGAAATATAAACTTATACCTCTTTGTCGGGCATATCATTATATTCTTTCCATCTGCTACCTATTCAGCATATATAAATACCATCCCAATCAATCTCCAAATCAGTTTTTATACTCAAACCCAATCATTCACTTATGCCCAAGTCAAATTCCATTTCAAATTCGAGTTACATGCTCGATTTCAAACTCTAACTCACCAATCCAATATCATTTCAGATTCCTATCTCACAATTCAAAATCTGATTCTACTTGATATATTATATTCCAATTTTACTCGATATTACTCCCTTTTAATACAGTTTCCACTTTCCTGGCTTTAACTCAATTTTAATTTGTTTCTACAGATCTTTATTAATTTGTTTTTAAATCAAACCATCTCTCCTGGGAGTTTTAAACAGCTTGGATTTTTCTAAATCCAACCAATCCTTTCAAAATTCAAACAACTTATTTTTCCTCAAAACAATTCAAAACAAAATCTTTGGTAGTAATCCATCACTTAGAAACTCAAAAATGAACACCGATGATGTCCGGATCATCATCGGAATTATTTTCCTACGACTGAAGAGAGTTCAATAGTATATCACATTTCAAAATCATTTTTAAACACTTCCATTTTGAAATTATTTCAAAATATCCTTCACAATTCTTGTTAAACAATTTAAAATCTCCCAAGATCTTAAATTTTCCTTATACTTAATTTAAATCCATTTATAAACACTTCTCTAACATTTAGGAATTTTAATTCCAATTCTGATTTAAATTCAGATTTAATTCATTTTATAACACTTATTTGAATTCTGATTAGTTATTTACATGACCATTTCACTTACAATCTTATTTGATTATAATAATGACCAACACATCAAATATACTATAATAATTCCAATATATATTTTCTTTGTATCAAAATATACTTTGGGTAAAATTATTTCGTTTACCCTCTTTTCAAAACATACAGTGTCGGTTTATCGTATTCGAGTGTTTATAAACCCCTACTGTCAAACTGATCGACCAGAACTCATAAACAACTCAACCAATAAATCACCACAATGTAAAACTATTTTTATAAAATCTACAAATACGCTCTCTCGTGTATATACACTCAACTCAATCTAAGGCATTACAAACCCCATCTCTACCGAGTCACGGCATATAGCCAAGGTATTTACTTAACCTTTAGCTTTGATACCACTGTAACGGCCCGGGTTTACGCGATCCTGAGTAATCGATATAAACACAATGTCGACTATCCAAGCATCGGAAACACCAGATAGTCCATGAAAGAAATTAGAGGGTGAGAATAGATAAGATAGATAGAAACTTAAAATAGAAGAAGAAGAACATACATCATCATCAGAGTAACACGAAACTCACAGCGGAACAAAGAATATATAATATATACATAACTTTGAAATAAAACTAGTATATGTATACAGTAACATTATCAGAGCACAACACTTACAACACAGCAAAAATAACAATAGCTATATAATCCTGAAGCCTCCTGCTCCAAGCTCTCAGTATATCTGTAAAATCCTGACTACTTGACTGCCCGTACAAAATTGGGCACCTAAGAGTTTAGGGAAAACAAAACAAAATAAACTCTAGGTCAGTCATGTGACTGGTGCGAGTAAACTCTAACCATTTGTTTAAGTTTTAAAATTCTTTTAAAATCCATACTCTTCTGATATTATAATAATGTCTAAATCAAATAAATAGCAATCTAGTGGAACAATTTCATCTCACATTCCACATACATAATATACAATCAAAAACCGCGTGCGCTTATTGGTTAATGAATTCCAACTGGCAAGGTATGGGATCACCTTCCGATAGTGTATCTCTAGAGAGGAATACACCGAGTTCAACAAGAACATCTTGCAACCCAGGCTAAACATGACCGGTCACTCATTTCGCTTGAGTGTACCGAATGTATTATCACCAACGGTTGGGATCGGCAACCGTTCCCGAAAGGGACAGCATCGAAATAGATTATAGAAGTAAATGGAATTTCTCTAGATCAGGTGACAATATGCGCTAATTGGCAGCTAACTACTTAGCCATGCGACCTACCCGATTTTATACCATTCCGGTTTGTGAGGCTTGAGGCCAAAACATACAGATCACACCTTTATTTACTTTGAATGTCACATCGTCATACCCACCAAATCATAAATTGATTTCCTCAAAAATACAACAGGTATATAGCTAAGAGAAACGAATTCCTCCGCCACCAAATGTAAGTACGTTTGAAGAGATCAACTTACGCAATATATTAAATATACTTTGTCAGACATTCTTCCATACTGGTCGTCCTGGTACTGGACAGACTGAAGGTACAATTTTGTAAATCCACCTTAGGCAATTTCTACCTAGGATTTATTGAAAATCCCTTGCATAACTCCGTCTTCAATTATCTTCATCATATTTGATTCGCAACGCTAATGCCATAAGGAGTGGTTTTCAAATAATATATCTAATCCTGGTCTCTTCGTATTAACAACGGAAATGGTCAAAATCTTTGATAGTTGGTGATTTAACTATCAAAGGAAAACATGTGTACAAACAAGGGTCGTATTCCCAAATGGAAATCTTACCGATCAATCATCATTTCATTTCCCAATTTCCCATTTATCGTTTCCATATATCCATAAATTCCTTATTTTCTAAAATTAGAAAATAAATGTTATTAACTTTGGAAAACATTTCCATTTCTGATTCATGCATCACTATCTTCTCACATATATCAGTCTCTAACTGTAAACTAGTAAGAGAACAACCCCTTATGTATTAACCCCGAAGGTCGAAACCAACATCAAATCGATACCCAGAAATCCATTCAACTCAACTAATTTCCATTCAGTTTCTAATTTTAGTAATTTCATTTGAATTCCTAATTCAAACCCAATTTCCTTTATAATATTTTATTTGCAAAATATTTACTTTAATCTATTTTTTCACATAGAATGCGAATAATATTTCTTCATAAAATCAAAATAGTTTGATTTTGTATTTAAAAACAGTATCTCAAATCCAATTTCTAATTACTCTTAATCATAGAATTATTTATATAAAATCTCATTGTATTCTTCTAACACCTATAATCCCATTTATAATTCCCTTTATATAATTCTATCCATTTTATATAATTCCTTGTATATAATTCTATTTATTTTATATAAATCCTTTTATATAATTCTATTCATTTTATATATAAATATTTCATTTTCAATATTAACTTTGAAAATTTCCTTTTTAGATTCCAGTATTTTGTATGGTATTTAAGATATCAAATAACATGACCAGTGTCATCATAATCAATCACAGATTATATATCACATCATATATCATAATATATGAAAACAAATAGTATTATAATATTGAGGAATCCAGTTGGATCCCTCCAACCTGTCTCCCTGCATCCACAGATGTTAAAAAATATAAATAACATTGATTTCATTTCAATATAAAATATTCTGATAAATAGAATCAATATTTGATTAACGATATATATATATATATATATCGTTATCTATAATTTCAACCAATACATCAGCAATTCAACCAAACAATCAACACACATCAATCATTTATCAATATTAGATTATATTTATAAAATATAAACTGTACCGAGTTAGTGAGATTTACTCACATTAGACGATCATCGTTAAATAATGATAATTGTCATTGATTCAGACCAGATGATTTATTTTGCTATAGATTGTAACGAGCTCCAATTCACTCCTAGCCAGTTCCATTTTGTAGCCCTCGTCCATATGTAACACCCCGCATTTTTAAGTATAATTAAAAATGAAATAAAATATCTGAAAATATGCTTATGATAGGTAAATAATGGTGATGCATAAGGAGAATAAATTAATACATGAAAGAGAAGAAAAATTAGTTCGATAACGGTGTGTGTAACGGAAAAGATAGTAAAATGAGGATAATTAATTTAAGAATCAGGAATTAGGTAAAATGGACATCACCATTGCATTCCTCTCGAAATTTTACATGAAATAGAGTCTGAGTTTTCGAAAATCGGAGTCCGGATGAAGAAGTTATGGCCTGTAGAAGATTCAGAAGGTTTCGGTCAGCACAGAACTGGGCAGGTCGACCCGGGGGTCGACCAGGGGGTCGACCTGGGAGTCGACCCCCCCCATGGTGGTCGACTATAGTGTCGACCCCCCCTGCAGGTCGACCTGGTCAGCCTGTTTCGGTCCAGAACGCGTTTTTGAAGCCCTGGGACGATTTTTGATGGTCCGGATTGGTTTTAGGGTTAATCTGATGGCTGAAATGAGTTCCTACACCTATAAATACACCCTAAGACCTAGCCTCCTCTACACACAATTATATTCTTCTTCTTCTCTGCCTCTGTTCCAAAGAAAAATAAAAATGGCGTTGCTACTCTGTTGGAATCAAAACTAGAAGCTAATCAACATCAACCTAAGCAATTCAATTCAAATTAGAGATTAAAGCTTCTGCAACAATTCTGCAACTACTAAAGTTCTTTCTTTAATCCAATCAAGGCAACTGCAGTTATTTTCCGTTATAAACGTTAATTCTGATTGTGACATGAATTATAAATCTGAATCTGAGGTTATATCTGTTCTGTTATGTTTGGATCTATCTTATTTTGTATCTCTTTCCTCTTTCTGTTCTATAACCAGGCTACCACGAGCCTGAGCCAATCTCATAAGAGATTAACATACGCTAAAATGTTTGTGACAATAAAATGAATTATGCATGAATTGGGCATGACCAATAGGTGACTGATGTGAGGAAAGAACATGGACTGTACCTAGAACAAAAGACATATGACTGGACATGTTATATTTATAATATAAATTGTATTGAACATATGATTTGAGATAAAGGGAATATGGCTTAGGCATAAAGATTTACATGAGAGTGGGGTATCTATTAATGTAAATAAACACCTAAGTAAGGGATCTTTGGGATATATGATATGCATAGTAATCGATGGCTATATTTGGTATAATTTATGTAGGGATCTTCTGTACTATGCAAGTTTAATAATAAAAATTGGAACATATGATATATGGTAAATTTATGACCATAATCTGTGCTATGTAAATTTAATACAAACATAGGGTATATGATAATATTGTGAATCAAGATTATTATTTATGCACGTGAACTTAGGCAAGATTTATAATTAGGCAAGATATGAAACTTTAAGAAATGAGTAAATTTGTTATATTTGCCTAATTTGCTAGTTTTGTTACATTGCCTAATCTGCTAGTTCTGTTATATTGCTAAATCTGCTAGTTCTGCTCTACTGCTTAGTCTGCTATATTTGTTCATCTGCCAAATCTGTCATCTGCTAAGTCTGTTGAAAATGCTAAATCTGCTAGTTTGCTTAATCTGCTAAGTCGCCTAATCTGAGAGATCTGTTATCTGCTATATCTGTTGAGTTGATATAATTAGTCCGCTATTGACATAATCTGAATTGGCTATAGTTATGAATAATTGACATGTATATTAGGCGTGGGTATAAATGGTAAATCATTAATTAATTGGCCGCAAAGATAAACATGGCTAACTCGAGGTTAGAATGAGTTTGCGGCGTAATTCTGCCCGGAACCGCCCGGCATATTCCAGCGGTCGGAAACAATAGGTTCTAATGTGAGAAGTTAGTCATAACGTGCTTGAAACCCGAGGTTAGACTCAGTTTGCGACAGAAACCTGCCCGGAACCAACCGGCCTAACCAGTAGCCGCAAACTGTCAGCCTAATGTGAGAGGTTTGGGCATTAATATTTAATTAATGAAAATATGAGATAATTATGATGTCTAAAACGTGTTGGGTAAGGTTAAACCAATTGGACCAATGAATCTGATAAACCCGTTTCGTGAATCCGTAGGCCCAATACAAAGTTAGAAAATCTGGAACCAGTTAATCTGTAAGCCTGTTAATCCGAACATCTGATCCATTAGTCTGAAAACCTGTTAACTTGATTGTCTGATCTGTGAACTAGTTAATCTAAATTTTGTATGTCTGAAACTTGTAGACAAGTTAAACTGAAATCTGTTAGTCTGGGGACATAAGGTTAGGAGGGGAATTATTTGTGTCATCTGTGGTTTGGGACCCATATTAGTCAGTAACCCTTTCTGGTATCAAAACTTTGACCCAACAGTAAGTAGGGTCCGGGCACGCTTACTGAACTAATTATAAGCGGTTCATTCTGATAATGGCGAGGGGTGTTGATGGTGCGTTCCAACCGGGTCATGTGCGTGCATGGATCCCGGTCTGCCTCTGAGGATGTAAGACGCCGTGACATCTGTAAATAGGTCTGTGCCAATTGGTTGTCACTTTAGGGAGTGATACACCCTACTGTGGGGCCGACACAGGATATTTATGTATTAGGGAGCCGATCGCTTGGGGTAGGGTTTTAGGGTACACTTAGTTCCATTTGTTTCTGTTGGTACCATCTGTTTCTGTTGAGTGGCAACACCTGTCTGTTTCTACGTGGTACCGTCTGTTCGGGTGGTTAAGGCCCAATTACTAGTGTACACCTAATTCTACATTTTGTTTCTGTAGGGATTAATCTGTTTCTGTTTCTGTTCGGGTAGTAAAGGCCCATTATCCGCATTCTGCTTCTGTCTTTTTCTGATCGGGTGGTAAAGGCCCATTATTAGCATTCTGTTTCTGTGGAAATTATTCTGTACCTGTTTCCGTTTCAGTTTAGACATTAGGGTGATACCTAATTCTGTTATACTAGTATTAGTGCAGAGAAGTGTAAAGCAATAGTTTATGTCATTCTGTTCTTCTGTTATATCTGCTACACCTGTTACAATTATCTCTCATCCAGTTTTATGTTCATGTCATATTATTATTATCTGTTCATATGCTGAAAGTCACTGGACTTGCCAGACTTTTTGTCTGACCCTTGTTGTTTCGCCTCCTTTCTTCTGGTTCCCCCCCCCAAGGTTATCCAAGGAGGGAATACTTTAGCTTGATCCGGATTTCTTCTGCTTGAAGTGCTTAACGTATGGCTTGGCTCTGTATAGCTTCCGTTCTATGGGGATTATGATTTTAAACTATTCATTCTGAAGGCTTTTGTACAAGACTGATATTTTGTACTTGAATTCTGATAATGTAATTTGAAAGGATATAACCAAGTTTATTTCGGTTTCTGTTGAAATAAAGTAATAAATTTTTCAAGTACTATTCTATCTGACTTGTAAGTTTCTGTTTTGTTTACTAAAATGCTCCACCAAAGTTAAGGCATTCCCTTTGTGAGTGACCTTAACAGAGGTGGGGTGTTACACTTGGTATCAGAGCTGAAGGTTACCAGATTTTATAAAAAAATTTGAAAACTATTTTCAAAAAGGTTTTGAAAGGAAGCATTTTCAAAAATAAAGCTTATTTTGAAAAACATAATCCCCAAGAGCCATATATCTTTCTTTCAGTCCTTTTTGTATTGAACCTTTCCTTTTTCGTTTCAGCATGTCTAAAGCATCTGAGATACCAGAGGGTGTTCATGTACCCGGTTGGTTTCGTAAATATCTTGAGGCTAGGACCGTCGCTGCAGGTCCAGCAAATGATCCCCCTCCCCCACCCCCTCCTCGTGCAATTGCTTTCTCAAAGATCTGTAGAGATTTTAGGGCCATGGGTGGGAAGGATTTCAAAGGAACTGAATCATTCGTAGAAGCGAGGAATTGGCTCAAAGAAACTGAGGATCTATTCGTTATCTTCGAGGTGGACGATAGGCAGAAGGTCCAGTTGGCGGTATGGCTGCTTAAAGACGAAGCTTCCTACTGGTGGGAAGTCACTAACGCCGAGAGGCCGGTCGAGACATGGATGGATTTCAGAACAAGGTTTGAGACAAAATTCCTCTCGCAAGCTGAACGAAGTTTACAATTGTAAAAGTTCTTATCTCTTAAGCAAGGAAGTATGACGGTCAAGGAATACGTCAACCAGTTCAACCAACTGGCTAGGTTCGGATTGGATTTAGTCAACACTCAGCATAAAAAGGCTCTTCGCTTTGTTAAAGGATTGAATGAGCCACTGCACAGCCTAGCCATGACCCATGTACCCATGGGAGCAACTTACGAGAAATTGGTGGATATGGCACTACTACACGAGGAAGACAAGGGTCCGAAAGAGACAAAGAAGGAAGAACCACAGAATAAGAAAGCATGGCCAAAAAAGGAAACACAAAAGAAGGATGAGAAGTCTGAAGATAAGAAGGGGAAAAAGTGCTTTACTTGTGGGAGCTCGACTCATTTGAACAAGGATTGCAGAAAAAGGAAAGGCACTTGCTTCAACTGTGGAGAGATGGGACACTTCACTAGGGACTGCCCGAAGAGACGAGGGCAAGGAGGGCAGGCAAACACTCTCGAGGCTAGTGGCTAGGATAGAAATAGGAAAATTTCTATAGTAGGTTTAATTTCTTTATCTGATTATGGAGTTAAGACTCTTTCTGGTTCTGGTATTTTGATTTTGTAATCGATACTCTGCACTTTAATACTAGTATTATTTCTGATTCCGCTGTAGACTCAAACCCATAAGGGTTATGATAAATCTGTTTGTGATAGATTGGGGTTTGAGAGATATCTGTGTTAGTCGTCAAGTATGACGCATACATTCTGAGGTTTTGTGGGATATGATTTTATCATGCTTAGCTTCCTAAGAATCATTAGGGAACCTGATCTGTATCAGTAGTCTGTAAATATCTGAATAATTCTGATTTCCAGTTTTGACATTGTCTAAAGGGGGTAATCCTCTGAGTGTCAATCTGATATTGATTTCGGTTTTTGGGGTTGATACTTAGGGGAATTATTTTCTCAACCAATGTCTAACGGGAACCAAGTCTTCGTTCTATCTGTACTCGCTTCCATCATTCGACTGTATCCTATCGATCGAATCTTCGAGCTTTAGATAGGAATCCTAATGGGTGTAAACATGTGTTTGAGACATGTTATGTTTGATGGTTGCAAGTGGATGCAAGTGGTTGCTAGTGGTTGCTCGTGGACGCATATACACACACTAGGCACTAGATCGGCTCGAAAACACTCTCATACTGCATATGGATGTGTGAGCATTTTAAATTTTTATGGATGCAAAATGGTTGAATCAGCACATGGATGTGGCATATGAGTGGATGATTGTGCACTCATATAGAAATGATATGTATCAAATAGGAAAATTGCATACATATTGGACTCATGGCACTGACATAATTCGCATTAAGGAGGTCAACTGAATCAGTAGATCGCCTGATCTTTGCATTAGACAAGGAACATATACACACACTTCTTGCATATGTTCATACAGCATTAGAAATCTCTTAAGGACAATGAATGCCTGTGATTGGTGATTGAGTAGATGGATGATTGGATGGTAGGACACATTCTTCTTAACTTGAAGATTTCGGGGATGAAATCCTTTAGGAGGGGAGAATGTAACACCCCGCATTTTTAAGTATAATTAAAAATGAAATAAAATATATGAAAATATGCTTATGATAGGTAAATAATGGTGATGCATAAGGAGAATAAATTAATACATGAAAGAGAAGAAAAATTAGTTCGATAACGGTGTGTGTAACAGAAAAGATAGTAAAATGAGGATAATTAATTTAAGAACCAGGAATTAGGAAAAATGGACATCACCATTGCGTTCCTCTCGAAATTTTACATGAAATAGAGTCCGAGTTTTCGAAAATCGGAGTCCGTATGAAGAAGTTATGGCCTGTAGAAGATTCAGAAGGTTTCGGTCAGCACAGAACTGGGCAGGTCGACCCGGGGGTCGACCTGGGAGTCAACCCCCCCATGGTGGTCGACTATAGTGTCGACCCCCCCTGCAGGTCGACATGGTCAGCCTGTTTCAGTCCAGAACGCGTTTTTGAAGCCCTGGGACGATTTTTGATGGTCCGGATTGGTTTTAGGGTTAATCTGATGGCTGAAATGAGTTCCTACACCTATAAATACACCCTAAGACCTAGCCTCCTCTACACACAATTATATTCTTCTTCTTCTCTGCCTCTGTTCTAAATAAAAATAAAAATGGCGTCGCTACTCTGCTGGAATCAAAACTAGAAGCTAATCAACATCAACCTAAGCAATTCAATTCAAATTAGAGATTAAAGCTTCTGCAACAATTCTGCAACAACTAGAGTTCTTTCTTTAATCCAATCAAGGCAAGTGCAGTTATTTTCCGATATAAACATTAATTCTGATTGTGACATGAATTATAAATCTGAATCTGAGGTTATATCTGTTCTGTTCTGTTTGGATCTATCTTATTTTGTATCTCTTTCCTCTTTCTGTTCTATAGCCAGGCTACCACGAGCCTGAGCCAATCTCATAAGAGATTAACATACGCTAAAATGTTTGTGACAATAAAATGAATTATGCATGAATTGGGCATGACCAATAGGTGACTGATGTGAGGAAAGAACATGGACTGTAGCTAGAACAAAAGACATATGACTGGACATGTTATATTTATAATATAAATTGTATTGAACATATGATTTGAGATAAAGGGAATATGGCTTAGGCATAAAGATTTACATGAGAGTGGGGTATCTATTAATGTAAATAAACACCTAAGTAAGGGATCTTTGGGATATATGATATGCATAGTAATCCATGGCTATATTTGGTATAATTTATGTAGGGATCTTCTGTACTATGCAAGTTTAATAAAAAAAATTGGAACATATGATATATGGCAAATTTATGACCATAATCTGTGCTATGTAAATTTAATACAAACATAGGGTATATGATAATATTGTGAATCAAGACTATTATTTATGCACGTGAACTTAGGCAAGATTTATAATTAGGCAAGATATGAAACTTTAAGAAATGAGTAAATTTGTTATATTTGCCTAATTTGCTAGTTTTGTTACATTGCCTAATCTGCTAGTTCTGTTATATTGCTAAATCTGCTAGTTCTGCTCTACTGCTTAGTCTGCTATATTTGTTCATCTGCCAAATCTGTCATCTGCTAAGTCTGTTGAAAATGCTAAATCTGCTAGTTTGCTTAATCTGCTAAGTCGCCTAATCTGAGAAATCTGTTATCTGCTATATCTGTTGAGTTGATATAATTAGTCCGCTATTGACATAATCTGAATTGGCTATAGTTATGAATAATTGACATGTATATTAGGCGTGGGTATAAATGGTAAATCATTAATTAATTGGCCGCAAAGATAAACATGGCTAACTCGAGGTTAGAACGAGTTTGCGGCGTAATTCTGCCCGGAACCGCCCGGCATATTTCAGTGGTCGCAAACAATAGGTTCTAATGTGAGAAGTTAGTCATAACGTGCTTGAAACCCGAGGTTAGACTCAGTTTGCGACAGAAACCTGCCCGAAACCAACCAGCCTAACCAGTAGCCGCAAACTGTCAGCCTAATGTGAGAGGTTTGGGCATTAATATTTAATTAATGAAAATATGAGATAATTATGATGTCTAAAACGTGTTGGGTAAGGTTAAACCAATTGGACCAATGAATCTGATAAACCCGTTTCGTGAATCCATAGCCCCAATACAAAGTTAGAAAATCTGGAACCAGTTAATCTGTAAGCCTGTTAATCCGAACATCTGATCTGTTAGTCTGAAAACCTGTTAACTTGATTGTCTGATCTGTGAACTAGTTAATCTAAATTTTGTATGTCTGAAACTTGTAGACAAGTTAAACTGAAATCTGTTAGTCTGGGGACACAAGGTTAGGAGGGGAATTACTTGTGTCATCTGTGGTTTGGGACCCATATTAGTCAGTAACCCTTTCTGGTATCAAAACTTTGACCCAACAGTAAGTAGGGTCCGGGCACGCTTACTGAACTAATTATAAGCGGTTCATTCTGATAATGGCGAGGGGTGTTGATGGTGCGTTCCAACCGGGTCATGTGCGTGCATGGATCCCGGTCTGCCTCTGAGGATGTAAGACGCCGTGACATCTGTAAATAGGTCTGTGCCAATTGGTTCACACTTTAGGGAGTGATACACCCTACTGTGGGGCCGACACAGGATATTTATGTATTAGGGAGCCGATCGCTTGGGGTAGGGTTTTAGGGTACACTTAGTTCCGTTTGTTTCTGTTGGTACCGTCTGTTTCTGTTGGGTGGCAACACCTGTCTGTTTCTGCGTGGTACCGTCTGTTCGGGTGGTAAAGGCCCAATTACAAGTGTACACCTAATTCTACATTTTGTTTCTGTAGGGATTAATCTATTTCTGTTTCTGTTCGGGTAGTAAAGGCCCATTATCCGCATTCTGCTTCTGTCTTTTTCTGATCGGGTGGTAAAGGCCCATTATTAGCATTCTGTTTCTATGGAAATTATTCTGCACCTGTTTCCGTTTCAGTTTAGACATTAGGGTGATACCTAATTCTGTTATACTAGTATTAGTGCAGAGAAGTGTAAAGCAATAGTTTATGTCATTATGTTCTTCTGTTATATCTGCTACACCTGTTACAATTATCTCTCATCCAGTTTTATGTTCATGTCATATTATTATTATCTGTTCATATGCTGAAAGTCACTGGACTTGCCAGACTTTTTGTCTGACCCTTGTTGTTTCGCCTCCTTTCTTCCGTTCCCCCCCCAAGGTTATCCAAGGAGGGAATACTTTAGCTTGATCCGGATTTCTTCTGCTTGAAGTGCTTAACGTATGGCTTGGCTCTGTATAGCTTCCGTTCTATGGGGATTATGATTTTAAACTATTCATTCTGAAGGCTTTTGTACAAGACTGATATTTTGTACTTGAATTCTGATAATGTAATTTGAAAGGATATAACCAAGTTTATTTCGGTTTCTGTTGAAATAAAGTTATAAATTTTTCAAGTACTATTCTATCTGACTTGTAAGTTTCTGTTCTGTTTACTAAAATGCTCCACCAAAGTTAAGGCATTCCCTTTGTGAGTGACCTTAACAGAGGTGGGGTGTTACACCATACGATCCCAACAGATCCTATTTCGTGAAATTTGGATCACGTATCACAAAGTTATGATATTTCGAGGTTAAAATGTTATAAAGATTTAAATTAAACTTAATATATTAAATTATGGGCTTTACTAATTTTATGCCTCGGCCCAATTCTCTCCATAAGCCGTACATAACAGTCTCCCCCATTTCCCAAAATTCAAGCTCCCGCCCCCTATCTGAAAATACATGTTCTCCCTTTTCTTTATTTATTAATTATATAACTGGGATTTCATTTAGCCTCGGCCCATCACTAAATTACGCTACACCCATTACTTCCAATACAAACAATGCCTTCTTCCTAGAATTTACGTTCCTGCTCCAGGAAAAAGTATACCCGTGCCCCATTATCTACACAATAAAATCAATTTGCCAAAACTTTCAAATGTTAATTCCACTTGCCTCCATTTACACAACAAACTTTCAACCCAATTCCACCATTGAATTCTCCGTCCCGAGCTCCTTCAGATCGTCACCACCACAAATGACCCGCCACCTCCTTCCAGAACGCGTCAACTCACTTCATGCTGTATACAAAGATGCACATCGACACAAATTATCACGCAATGCAAACCCTCCTATTTTTCTTCTCTTCTCACCACCGGTATCTCCAGTAGTATATACACTTCCATTTGACGAAGTTTTCCTGAAGCCCCACTGCATTTTGGCACACTTCCCACTGCGTATGCCCTTCACACCGTTCACGTTTTCCCCTCCTGTTGCCGATAGTCTTCACACAGGAACCCCAAACTACCACCATTATTCTCCACTTCCTCAGTACAACATTTCCAAATGTGCTCCTATTACCAGCATTCCCCTTTTAAATACACATTACTTCCCTCCTCCAATAAAATACCGCAACCTGTCTGTGCACTTAATCCACCATATTCATGTAGTGTGCATCCCCCAACACACACAACAAGTACCTCATGTAATACAGTAACTATTTATTCCTCCAATTACCTCGAAAAATCACCCAAGCTCTTCTCTACAACTCAGTACACTGCTACGCCAAAACCAGAGACAAAAGTTGCTTTCGAAACCAGCAAATCTCGTGCCAGAATGGAGTGAGTGCTCTGAGGATTCGAAATCTAAATATAACATGATTATTTGGATTTTTTCTTTCATTTATTTAAATGTTTAAAAGTTTTCGTTTTAGAAGAAATGCCATGGAGTCTTGCGAACATCTGCTGGGAAGAAGGAAAGAAAATCCAAAATGAATAGGTTATAAATAGAATGAGAAAACTTCAGAGTTAAGCAACGAATGGTACTGTAGCCCTGTGATTTACTAGTTGCATGAGTTTTCCCATCGACTAGTTGTCTGCGTTTGTACGTTGCAAGTAGGGGGTTAAGGCAGGCAGTGAATTTTCCTATCATAGGCTCTGGGCTATTCTTATATTGCATACTTAACCACTAATGAAAATAAAACAAGTACGTCACAGTGTTTGTAATCTCTAATTATCCTTAGAAATGATATGTATAGTTAGAAAATTCAGTGACTATCTAGGACTAGGATTTGTTGAACTGATGAGGAGCAATTTATGGAACCAAGTAAGTACTACGCGGTAATGCCATAAGGAGCCATCGTCACCTGCTTTACCTACGGTTATATCATTAAACCTCTAAGCTAATTCAGGCAGCATCTTGACCTTTGGAATTGTTACTTGGATTTCAAGTGTATATATTTAAGATTTTTAAAGTAGTGTTTCCAACGTGAAGTTTTAAGGTATAAAATCTTATTCGCTTTACAGATTGCTACATACAAAAAGAAACTATTGTAACGAGTGATGTGTCGGGATCCCAAAAATAAAATGTTATAGGTCCCTTAACTTATTCTGTGAAACCCCAAAATGTTGATATAGAGTGTAAAATACTCCAAAATAAAAAGTGCTTATTTTCCAAAATAAAAATTACAGTATAATTCTAAAAAAAAATTATAACTAAGCCTAAATGGATTTCTCCAAATTCGAAGCCAATATTTAATTATAAATAAATATATCGTTACGGCTTATAAACGATTTCATAGCGACTATTTAGAAAATTGATTTGATCATAACATACAATCTATAAAGCGAAATCCCCATTTTTCTCTTCCATTAGAGAAATATACTTCACCGGCTCTAAACGTTTCTTGGTACACCGAAATCTGACTTAAAACAGATTCTATATATTCATTTAAAGTTCAAATCGCCAAATTACGAACTATCGCGCCATTTCGAGCTTGATTATAATTATAATATAAATATTTGTTCAACTGTTCTTTATATAATATATTCGTTATTATAATTCAATTCTAAACTGAATTAAATATTTTAAATGATCCAATTCACAATGTATTGTGAATTCTACTATTTTCGACTATTCTGGAATTTAAATATATTATTTAATAATTATATTAATTAAATATTCAATATTATTTAATTTTGTTGTAAGTAACCCGTAACTTCCCCGGAAAGGAAAGAGCGGATACTTTGAGAACAACACACAAAAGAACGCAGAACATTTCATTGCTTATTACAATAATTCATCAGAATACAAGAATATACAATGTATTAACAGATAATTTACATTATAAAATTTCAGAGATCACAATACATTACATAGCAGCGGAAAATAATACAATACACAAGTAGAAGAGATATACGGATACAGAGCTTTCCGGATATCATTCCAGCTGTAAACCAGGTTCCTGTGAATATAAATCTGCAAAACCAAAACTACTAGCTGCCCATGTCAAAATATGGGCACCCAGAGTTTAGGTTAAAACAATAATCTCCAGGTCAGTCATGTGACTGGTGTGAGAACTAAAACAGTTATTAATCTTTATTTTTAAAGTTAGGCAAATCAAGGGACCACGCCGTATAACACGGAACGAGTTTCCTCCCAAGAATACCAGTGCATAAAACCACAGTGCAATGCTAAATAAAGAACAATGAAGCTATTATAAGACCCAGGTCCCATCACACAATGCAACGCAAGTCGGAGGATAGGGTTTTTACCTTATAATAGCCAAAGAATGCTTGATACGTTTAAAACAAATTATTTTGATAGTACTATAAGTGTATAGTGTCAAAAACAATTTCAATCATAAGTATCAATCATAGGCGGCATGAATGCCCCATACCACTATGTCGCCATATATAGGTTTGCAACTAAAACCGCAAAGTGTCATATTGGAAATTGGATTTCCATCTATGAACTGAGGCAAGGGAACGTCCTCACCAGCTTCGAGACTATCTAGCCCGAGCCTCAGGGTCATAGTGCATCGACCCTTGGAGCGACAGGGCCGGTCCACCGATGTGGATTAAAATGCCTGAACACTGCGTTTTCCAGCCCTTTGGAGCGTAAATGAGCCAACGAATGGCTCCATCGGCTTCACATAGTCACCGATATATCTGAGGCGCCTCACAAACCAACAACCACATAAGTCAAACTCGTCAGGGCGTGTAAAACCACTGACGCCACTTCTAATTAGAAAGAAACACATGTCCTCCCTGAGGTCCTCTACCGTTTTTGGTTCACCACCGGGGTGTGAGGCTCGCGAATCAACACTACACAAAGCTATGCCACACAGGCCGTGCTTTGATCATCAACCACAAGACTTTGCTTTTCAACAGAAGCCTTGATCATTTGCATCTTAGCATGCCACACAGGCAAACCACTCCATGCAACCGATATCCATCAATCACATAGAATGATATCCAATGTTAGACACACAGTCCATTTACAAGTCCGTTCTGGGTCTGAACGAAACCGGAGGCACCTTGTACCTTGTATATCCATCGATCTCCAAGTGCGTCTGGACGATCACCAACTGATTCCCTCCTCTTGGGTGTACGACCCAATCAAGATCATCAGTAATTATCCAAATGACATGAAGACCCCCAGTCTTCAACCACCGTCTTCATCTTCGACTCATCGTCGAATCAGTTATTTAGAATGGGATAAACCCGATCTTTCTGAATAACTCACGTATATAATAAACAAGTGTTACACAAGCACAACATACGCCTCATTCCAATTCATCAGTCACTAACCGTAAATTAGTAAGGGAACAATTCCCCAAATATTAACCTTGAAGGCCGAAACCAACATCAGATCAATACCCAGGAAACCATTCATCTTAACTAATCTTCAGTTAGTTGCTAAATTTCACGTTCTTAGGGATAGGTTCCCATTAATTTTATCAAAGATGAATTCCTCAAATTTATTCTTTAATCTTCCTTTGAATATCAATTCAAAATGTTCGGGATTAGCGAACCACACCGTAGTAATCATTTATTTTATTTCCCAGTCCCAACCTATTCATCCCATGAAGTAAAACTGGTCATACTTCATATCTATCACCACGGTGTTATCGGTAAATTCAATTACCATTTCACGTTCAAATCTAATTAAAGATTTAACTATCGCCTGGAGCAAAACTGGTGATACTCCATTCTCGATCATTTCAATCTAATTAAAGATTCGTTAAAACTCCACTTAGTTTTAATCTTTAACTAGGTTAAAGAATCAATGTCATTTAAAACACGGTTCACGATAAACCCAAAATCACATTCCATTCTATCAACTTTTAACCGTAAAATAACAAGTGAGCAATTCCCTAAGTGTTAACCCGGAAGGCCGAAACCAACATCAGATAAATACCCAGGAAAACATTCAACTTAACTAATCTCCAGTTAATTTCTGATTTTCTTAACTCAGCTGGGTCTAAGAACAGTATTATTGAAGATACCGTTCACGACAACCCAAAATCACATTCCATTAATTATCGGGTTAAAGAACAAGTGTTATTGAAAACACTGTTCACAATAAACCCAAAAATCCCATTTGATATTAAATACAAGGCTCTGAATAGAAAATATATCGGCTTATATTCAATATCAAATTCTACGACCAACAAATATCGTATTGGAAATAACGATATTAATATATCTTTCAAAGTCCCAGAACAATATCTGTATAATCACGAAATCCAACATCGAAATATTCCAAAGACAATTTCGATTCAAATCCATTCCAATTCAATTATTGGAAATTCTGGTTATTTTCAAATCCAATTTATTTATTTTAAATAAATAAATAAATTATTATTCTAGTTCAAATCCAGTTCATTTCGATAAAAATCTACTTTTATCTTTTCAAATATGGAGTTTTTCATCCCAATTCTTCCCAAATCATTTCTTATGATTTTACACAAATTATTACTATTTTTAATAATTTTATCAGACCGTACAGTCGATTTCCAACAACGGCCATCGAACTGCACTTACAGCGACCTTTTCCAAATTTGATTTGGACATAATTCCAAATACAACCGTTAGATTTCAAATCTCTAATATTCATTAGAAAGCCCTTTTCGATACGAACCCCAAAAGGTTCCGGTTTTAGGAGAATTCGACGGTCGGATCTCCCGTAATGTCCATTCGAAGTCAATTCAGGCCATTATATATATAATATATATATTATATATATATTTCATTGATTTCCTTTTAAAACGTATTTTATAAATCGTTTTAAATTTGTTTTCAAAACGATCTCAACTTCCATCTCAAATTCAAATCAAAATTGAATCTTTCCAATATAAATTCGTTTTAAATTCATTTCAATTCAAATCGATTTTTTTTATTCAATTTCAGTTCGTTTTCAATTCAATTTGAATTTCAAATTTATTCAATTTCAATTCGAATTCATTTCTATTCAATTTCAATTCGAATTCAATTTTATTCAATTTTCCATTCGAATTCATTTTTATTCGATTTTGAAATTACTTTCAATATTCATTATAAAATCGACAAAATTCCCGTTCGTGTTAAAATGGCGTGTAACTACTTATCACAGATTCACATTTCAATATTCAAAGAATATTATTTTTAAATTATTCGATAATTCTGAACTGGAATCAGACACAGTCAATTACCATATAGTTTCAGTTATATGGATTTCATCAAATTCATATATACAACAATGATGATAAACATCTAACCATCATCCAAAGTGCGTTCTACACTGTATAAACATCAAATATAAATATTTAACGCTTAACAACCTGTCAATCAATCGATTGACATGCAGCTAATTATTGGGACTAGTGTATGTCATATATCATCCCAATACCGGTGTGGGGTTTCAAACAATCCAACACAGATTTTATTTGTGCAGCCGGGCGATGTGTAAAATTTATCGTCCCAATCAATATCAATCAAATGTGTGTATATAAACAAATCATCCGATTTGTTTATATTTTTTTCATTTTAAATACACGTTAGAAATTCTATTTTCAACTATATAAATATTTTATTTCACATCACACAATCAACTACACATCAAAATCAAACAAACAAGCATACAAGCCATCCATGGTCTGTGGACGACGGGTGTCGGGTGCTACTAAACACCGTCTGCATCCTAGTATATTTTTTTAACTAGAAATAAATTAAAGGTGAGGAGCTCTCACCGACTAACTAAACCAAACGCCACGACTCTTCATACGTAGGAAATCTTCGCCTTTTGTCACTTACATTGCCCGTAACCACTACATATATAAAAATCACATTTTTATATTGTTGCTATGTATATAAAAATCACATTTTTACACTGCTATTTTATAAATAAAATTTCTATTTTTATACCACTACTATATAGATAAAAATTCTATGTTTATACCACTACTATATAGATAAAAATTCTATTTTTATACCACTACTATATAGATAAAAATTCTATTTTTATACCACTAGTAATATAATAAAAATTATATTTTTATTACTCTACATAAATAAAAATCATATTTTTATTCTTCCTATGATATAAAAATTATATTTTTATTCTCTATGTCTTCATATTTTTATTATCTCTATAATATAAAAATCATATTTTTATATTCTCTATAATATAAAAATAATTTTTTTATATACTTAAAAACTATATTTTTATATTTTAAAAATCTTTTTCCTTTTAAAAATCCAATCTTTGAACGATAAAAATCTAAACTTTAAACAATAAAAATCTAAACCTTTTAAACGATAAACATCATATGATTTTATGAGCTAAAAATCTAAATCCAAAAGGGGTCAAAACGCACAGCGGGGATGGCGGTCGGGGAGGGAGGCTCTAGGGTCGGAGGTGGTCGGCAGCCCCTCCTGGCGGCGGCGGCCCTAAAACTGTGGGTTTGGGGGTGATTAGGGTTCGGCGGTTTGTATTTTGAGGGGGGGTTCGTCGTTTGTACGGAGGAGGGGGAAGACGGAGAGAGGGTGGCTTCCATGGCGTCGGCGGCAGCATAGGGAGGGGCGGTGGACGAGGTCGGAGTGGGTGAGGGATTTCGTTCATGGTTTTTTTTTAGTCCTTCGATCTGAGTGGTAAAGGAAGAGAGAGGGGGGCTTTAATATATATTTAATAATTAAATATTATTATTTTTCTTCTTAGAAGCTGACTTTTAATTCGAATCCCAAATCAAGCCCAACGACTGTCGCCCCTGGCTAATTACCCCCATTCCGAACACAATGGGACATGTTTCGTAAGCTGATTCGATCGTTTCGATCAGTTTTCGTCGAAATCAAAATATAACTCTATATATTGAATTTGAACGCACATTTGAATTTACCGGGGCCACATACTACCTAGAAAAATTCCCAAAAAATATTTTCTAGCTTCGTATTGACGATATGGTCCGAACAAAACTACTTTCATCGAATTCTGTGACCGTTGAAAAAATGGCCATTTTCCAGTCGATTAAAATCAGTTGAAACTAGTCAAACGCGTTTTCCTTTGCCACGCTCACATATTGATTCAGAAAATTATGAATTTTGAAACCTAGCAATAACTTGACATCACGGATCCAACAAAAGCGGTTTCGTCGAAAACCGAGGTCGTTGGCAAAATTTCCATTTTTAAGGGCCAAAATTCCATAGCGACTATTCTGAATTTTCAACTGGACATATCTTTTGATTCCCGCTATGAAATTTCAATTTTTCGGATTCGTTGGAAATATATTCTCAAATAGATTCTAATATTTTTGGTTTCGTTAAAATCCGGTTTATTTTGAATCCTGTACATTCATTTGAAATTTGAAATCGAATTTTCAAACTACTGCGCCATTTTCAATTCCTTTTATAATTATAAACAAATATTTATATTCTAACAACGATCTATATAAATATATACGTTCTATTCTATTCAAAATAAATTTCTCTTTGTTATTATTTAAAATAATTCATTTTAAATATTCAAAATTCGCTAAAATTGCCAAAATAAAATTTTTTAAATTGGCTCAGATTTCCGGGTTATTACAATCTCCCCCACTTAAAACTTTTCGTCCCCGAAAAGGAACGAAGCCGAAAGTTGTTTAACAAATCAACTCAACTTCCATAATTTTCATTATGGCTTAAGTTCTTCAACTTTTCAGTTTCTAAGAACTTTTCAAATTTTTCAAAAATTTGGTTAACACCCTAAGTTTTCGAAAAATTTCGCCATAACCTCCCCTGCACCGGGGACTTCGAGATATTTCATATAACCTCCCATGGCCTTCTTCAATCCAAAAGAAAATGAAAAAGCCAATCGGCTCATAAAATCATCATCACCCAAACAAAACAGTAAATTATGGTGAACATATACCTATTTGTCGGGCAAACAATTTTATACTTCTGCTCTAGCCTCCTTGCTACGACCTGTTCAATGTAAGTACATGTACATGCATGCGTATGCGATAAATTTTCAATACAACTCGCTATTTGGTTCAATTTGACTAAAGGTTCAACATTTAATTAATCAACCAATAATCAAACAACACAATCAGCAATCAATTAGTTGATTATCGTTTCAAATTCATAATTTTGATATATATATACAGAAAATCATGTTTTTGATGCCAAATCACAACAATAAGCCCTATCTAGTTTCGGTTCTCACACCAGTCAATTGGAAATATATAGAAATCTCACTTTCGAAACTCGAAAATAAATACTGGCGATGGTGCCCTGTCACCAGAATTATCCCTGGGCAACTAGAGTGTGATTCTATAACCATCCAGTACATTTAAAACTTCGAATACACGTTTGCAAGGCGTATACACAAAATCTTTATATATTGGATTGTCCAAATTAATATAAAATAAATATTCAAATACATATAAAACGATTTAAATTTCAAAACAAAATTTGTTTTCATTTTTATTTTTAAAAACAACACTCTCACACTCGTTCTAGGATACTACTGATCCCATCTCTAACGAGTCATTCCCATTGGATATTACTAATCCAATTTCTGATGAATTCTTTCGTTCGGTTCTAATGTGTCTTGTTCTCCGAGCTCTGTAAACCAAAGCCCTGATAGCAACTGTAAGTAACCCGTAACTTCCCCGGTAAGGAAACAGCGAATACTTTGAGAACAACACACAAAAGAACGCAGAACATTTCATTGCTTATTACAACAATTCATCAGAATACAAGAATATACAGAGTATTAACAGATAATTTACATTATAAAATATCAGAGATTGCAATACATTACATAGCAGCGGAAAATAATACAATACACAACTAGAAGAGATATACGGATAAAGAGCTTTCCGGATATCATTCCAGCTGTAAACCAGGTTCCTGTGAATATAAATCTGCAAAACCAAAACTACTAGTTGCCCATGTCAAAATAAGGGCACCCAGAGTTTAGGTTAAAATAATAAACTCCAGGTCAGTCATGTGACTGGTGTGAGAATTAAAACAGTTATTAATCTTTATTTTTAAAGTTAGGCAAATCAAGGGACCGAGCCGTATAACACGGAATCGTTTCCTCCCAAGAATACCAATGCATAAAACAACAGCGCAACGCTAAATAAAGAACAATGAAGCTATTATAAGACCCAGGTCCCATCACACAATGCAACGCAAGCCGGAGGATAGGGTTTTTACCTTATAATAGACAAAGAATGCTTGATACATTTAAAATAGATTATTTTGATAGTACTATAAGTGTATAGTGTCAAAAACAATTTCAATCATAAGTATCAATCATAGGCGGCATGAATGCCCCATACCACTATGTCGCCATATATAGGTTTACAACTAAAACCGCAAAGTGTCGTATTGGAAATTGGATTTCCATCTTTGAGCCGAGGCAACAGATCGTCCTTACCGGCTTCAAGACTCTCTAGCCCGAGCCTCAGGGTCAGAGCGCATCGACCCTTGAAGCGACATGGCCGGTCCACCGATGTGGATTAAAATGCCTGAACACTGCGTTTACCCGCCCTTTGGGGCGTAAATGAGCCAACGAATGACTCCATCGGCTTCACATATTCACCGATATATCTGAGGCACCTCGCAAACCAACAACCACATAAGTCAAACTCGTGAGGGCATGTAAAACCACTGACGCCACTTCTAACTAGAAAGAAACACATGTCCTCCCTGAGGTCCTCTCCCATTTTTGGTTCACCACCGGGGTGTGAGGCTCGCTAATCAACGCTACACAAAGCTATGCCACACAGGCTATGCTTTGATCATCAACCACAAGACTCTGCTTTTCAACAGAAGCCTTGATCATTTGCATCTTAGCATGCCACACAGGAAAACCACTCCATGCAACCGATATCCATCAATCACATAGAATGATATCCAATGTTAGACACACAGTCCATTTACAAATCCGTTCTGGGTCTGAACGAAACCGGAGGCACCTTGTACCTTGTATATCCATCGATCTCCAAGTGCGTCTGGACGATCACCAACTGATTCCCTCCTCTTGGGTGTACGACCCAATCAAGATCATCGGTAATTATCCAAATGACATGAAGACCCCCAGTCTTCAACCACCGTCTTCATCTTCGACTCATCGTCGAATCAGTTATTCAGAATGGGATAAACCCGATCTTTCTGAATAACTCACGTATATAATAAACAAGTGTTACACAAACACAACATACGCCTCATTCCAATTCATCAGTCACTAACCGTAAATTAGTAAGGGAACAATTCCCCAAATATTAACCTTGAAGGCCGAAACCAACATCAGATCAATACCCAGGAAACCATTCATCTTAACTAATCTTCAGTTAGTTGCTAAATTTCACATTCTTAGGGATAGGTTCCCATTAATTTTATCAAAGATAAATTCCTCAAATTTATTCTTTAATCTTCCTTTGAATATCAATTTAAACTAGTTAGGACTAGCGAACCACACCGAAGTAATCATTTATTTTATTTCCCTATCCCAACCTATTCATTCCATGAAGTAAAACCGATCATACTTAATATCTAACACCACAGTGTTATCGGTAAATTCAATTACCATTTCACGTTCAAATCTAATTAAAGATTTAACTATCACCTGGAGCAAAACTAGTGATACTCCATTCTCGATCATTTCAATCTAATTAAAGATTCATTAAAACTCCACTTAGTTTTAATCTTTAACTGGGTTAAAGAATCAATGTCATTTAAAACACGGTTCATGATAAACCCAAAGTCACATTCCATTCTATCAGCTTTTAACCGTAAAATAGCAAGTGAGCAATTCCCTAAGTGTTAACCCCGAAGGCCGAAACCAACATCAGATCGATACCCAGGAAACCATTCAACTTAACTAATCTCCAGTTAGTTTCTGATTTTCATTACTCAGCTGGGTCTAAGAACAATATTATTAAAGATACCGTTCACGACAACCCAAAATCACATTCCATTAATTATCGGGTTAAAGAACAAGTGTTATTTAAAACACTGTTGACGATAAACCCAAAAATCCCATTTGATATTAAATACAAGGCTCTGAATAGAAAATATATCGGCTTATATTCAATATCAAATTCTACGATCAACAAATATCGTATTGGAAATAACGATATTAATATATCTTTCAAATTCCCAGAACAATACGTGTATAATCACGAAATCCAACATCGAAATATTCTAAAGACAATTTCGATTCAAATCCATTCCAATTCAATTATTGGAAATTATGGTTATTTTCAAAACCATTTCAAAT
Source organism: Allium sativum (assembly GCA_030737875.1). Lineage (NCBI taxonomy): Eukaryota > Viridiplantae > Streptophyta > Magnoliopsida > Asparagales > Amaryllidaceae > Allium > Allium sativum. Next base: position 837,971,855 of record CM060916.1, read on the forward strand.
CCAATTTATTTATTTTAAATAAATAAATAAATTATTATTCTAGTTCAAATCCAGTTCATTTTGATAAAAATCTACTTTTATCTTTTCAAATATGGAGTTTTTCATCCCAATACTTCCCAAATCATTTCTTATGATTTTACACAAATTATTACTATTTTTAATAATTTTATCAAGGCCCGTATAGTCGATTTCCATCAACGGCCATCGAACTGCACTTACAGCGACCTTTTCCAAATTTGATTTGGACATATTTCCAAATCCAACCGTCAGATTTCAAATCTCTAATATTCAATAGAAAGTCTTTTTCGATACGAACCCACGGTTCCGGTTTTAGGAGAATCCGACGGTCGGATCTACCGTAATATCCATTCGAAGTCAATGGTCGAAATTCGCGAACTGCCGCGGCGCGGCGCGTTTTATTCAGGCCATTATATATAATATATATTTCGTCGATTTCCTTTTAAAACGTAATTTGTAAATCGTTTTAAATTCGTTTTCAAAACGATTTCAACTTCCATCTCAAATTCAAATCAAAATTGAATCTTTCCAATATAAATTCGTTTTAAATTCATTTCAAATTGATTTTTTTATTCAATTTCAGTTCGTTTTCAATTCAATTTGAATTTCAAATTTATTCAATTGCAATTCGAATTCATTTCTATTCAATTCCAATTCGAATTCATTTCTATTCAATTTCAATTCGAATTCAGTTTTATTCAATTTTCCATTCGAATTCAATTTTATTCAATTTCAATTCGAATTCATTTCAAAATATTCGATTTTGAAATTACTTTCAATATTCATTATAAAGTCGATAAGATTCCCGTTCGTGTTAAAATGGCGTGTAACTACTTATCACGGCTTCACATTTCAATATTCAAAGAATATTATTTTTAAATTATTCGATAATTCTGAACTGGAATCAGACACAGTCAATTACCATATAGTTTCACTTATATGGATTTCATTAAATCCATATATACAACAATGACGATAAACATCCAACCATCATCCAAAGTGCGTTCTACACTGTATAAGCATCAAATAGAAATATTTAACGCTTATAACAACCTGTCAATCAATCGATCGACATACAGTTAATTATTGGGACTAGTGTATGTCATATATCATCCTAATACCCGTGTGGGGTTTCAAACAATCCATCACAGATTTTATTTGTGCAGCTGGGCAATGTGTAAAATTTATCGTCCCTATCAATATCAATCAAATGCGTGTATATAAACAAATCGTCCAATTTGTTTATATTTATTTCATTTTAAATACACGTTTAAAAATTATATTTTCAACTATAAAATATTTCCAACTATAAAATATTTTCAACTATATAAATATTTTATTTCACATCACACAATCAACTACACATCAAAGTCAAACAAACAAGCATACAAGCCGTCCATGGTCTGTGGACGACGGGTGTCGGGTGCTACTAAACACCGTCTGCATCCTAGTATATTTTTTTAACTAGAAATAAATTAAGGGTGAGGAGTTCTCACCGACGAGCTAAACCAAACGCCACGACTCTTCGTATGTAGGAAATCTTCACCTTTTGTCACTTACATTGCCCGTAACCACTACATATATAAAAGTCACATTTTTATATTGTTGCTATGTATATAAAAATCACATTTTTACACTGCTATTTTATAGATAAAAATTCTTTTTTTATACCACTACTATATAGATAAAAATTCTATTTTTATACCACTACTATATAGATAAAAAATCTATTTTTATACCACTACTATATAGATAAAAATTCTATTTTTATACCACTAGTAATATAATAAAAATTATATTTTTATTACTCTACATAAATAAAAATCATATTTTTATTCTTCCTATGATATAAAAATTATATTTTTATTCTCTATGTCTTCATATTTTTATTATCTCTATAATACAAAAATCATATTTTTATACTCTCTATAATATAAAAATCATATTTTTATATACTTAAAAGACGTATTTTTATATTTTAAAAATCACTTTCCTTTTAAAAATCCAATCTTTGAATGATAAAAATCTAAACTTTAAACAATAAAAATCTAAACCTTTTAAACAATAAATATCATATGATTTTACGAGATAAAAATCAAAATCCAAAAGGGGACAAAACTCACAGCGGGGATGGCGGTCGGGGAGGGAGGCTCCAGGGTCGGAGGTGGTCGGCAGTACCTCTTGGCGGCGGCGGCCCTGAAACTGCGGGTTTAGGGGTGATTAGGGTTCGGCGGTTTGTATTTTGAGGGAGGGGGTTCGTCGTTTGTACAGAGGAGGGGGAAGACGGAGAGATGGGGGCATCCGTGGCGTCGGCGGCGGGATAGGGAGGGGCGGCGAATGATGTCGGAGGGGCTGAACGATTTCGTTCATGGGTTTTTTTTCTGGTCCTTCGATCTGAGTGGTAAAGGAGGAGAGAGGGGGGCTTTAATATATATATTTAATAATTAAATATTATTATTTTTCTTCTTAGAAGTTGACTTTTAATTCGAATCCCAAATCAAGCCCAATGACTATTGCCCCTAGCTAATTACCCCGATTCCGAACACAATGGGACATGTTTCGTAAGATGATTCGATCAGTTTTCATTGAATTCAAAATATAACTCTATATATTGAATTTGAACGCACATTTCAATTTACCGGGGCCACATACTAGCTAGAAAAATTCCCGAAAAATATTTTCTAGCTTCGTATTGACGATACGGTCCTAACAAATCTACTTTCATCGAATTCTGAGACCGCTGGAAAAACTGCATTTTCCAGTCGATTAAAATCAACTAAAACTGGTCAAACGCGTTTTCCTTTGCCACGCTCACATATTGATTCAGAAAATTATGAATTTTGAAACCTAGCAATAACTTGACATCACGGATCCAACAAAAGTGGTTTCGTCGAAAACCGAGGTCGTTTGAGAAATTTCCATTTTTAAGGGCCAGAATTCCATAGCGACTATTCTGAATTTTCAACTGGACATATCTTTTGATTTTCGCTATGAAATTTCAATTTTTCGGATTCGTTGGAAAGATATTCTCAAATAGATTCTAATATTTTTGGTTTCATTAAAATCCGGTTTATTTTGAATCCTGTACATTCATTTGAAATTTGAAATCGAATTTTCAAACTACCGCGCCATTTTCAATTCCTTTTATAATTATAAATAAATATTTATATAACGACGATCTATATAAATATATATGTTCTATTCTATTCAAAATAAATTTCTCGTCATTATTATTTAAAATAATTCATTTTAAATATTCAAAATTCGCTAAAACTGCCAAAATAAAAATTTTAAATTGGCTCAGATTTCCGGGTTATTACAATCTCCCCTACTTAAAACTTTTCGTCCCCGTAAAGGACCGAAGCTGAAAGTTGTATAACAAATCAACTCAACTTCCATAATTTCCATTATGGTTTAAGTTCTTCAACTTTTCAGTTTCTAAGAATTTTTCAAATTTTTCAAAAATTTGGCTAACACCCTAAATTTTCGAAAAATTTCGCCATAACCTCCCCTGTACCGGGGACTTCGGGATATTTCATATAGCCTCCCATGGCCTTCTTCAATCCAAAAGAAAAAGAAAAAGCCAGTCGGCTCATAAAATCATCATCACCCAAACATAACAGTAAATTATGTTAAACATGTACCTATTTGTCGGGCAAACAATTTTATACTTCTGCTCTAGCCTCCTTGCTACGACCTGTTCAATGTAAGTACATGTACATGCATGCGTATGCGATAAATTTTCAATACAGCTCATTATTTGGTTCAATTTGACTAAAGGTTCAACATTTAATTAATCAACCAATAATCAAATAACACAATCGGCAATCAATTAGTTGATTATCGTTTAAAATTCATAATTTTGATATATATACAGAAAATCATGTTTTTGATGCCAAATCACAACAATAAGTCCTATCTAGTTTCGGTACTCACACCAGTCAATTGGAAATATATAGAAATCTCACTCTCGAAACTCGAAAATAAATACTGGTGATGGTGCCCCGTCACCAGAATTATCCCTGGGCAACTAGAGGGTGATTCTATAACTAACCAGTACATTTGAAACTTCGAATACACGTTTGCAAGGCATATACGCAAAATCTTTATATATTGGATTGTCCAAACTAATATAAAATAAACATTCAAATACGTATAAAACGATTTAAATTTCAAAACAAAATTTGTTTTCATTTTTATTTTTAAAAACAACACTCTCACACTCGTTCTAGGATACTACTGATCCCATCTCTAACGAGTCATTCCCATTGGATATTACTAATCCTATTTTGGATGTTCGTTCGATTCTAATGTGTCTTGTTCTCCGAGCTCTGTAAACCAAAGCTCTGATACCAATTGTAAGTAACCCGTAACTTCCCCGATAAGGAAAGAGCGGATACTTTGAGAACAACACACAAAAGGACGTAGGACATTTCGTTGCTTATTACAACAATTCATCAGAATACAAGAATATACAGAGTATTAACAAATAATTTACATTATAAAATATCACAGATTACAATAAATTACATAGCAGCGGAAAAAAATACAATACACAACTAGAAGAGATATACGGATACAGAGCTTTCCGGATATCATTCTAGCTGTAAACCAGGTTCCTGTGAATATAAATCCGCAAAACCAAAACTACTAGCTGCCCATGTCAAAATAAGGGCACCCAGAGTTTAGGTTAAAACAATAAACTCCAGGTCACCCATGTGACTGGTGTGAGAACTAAAACAGTTATTAATCTTTATTTTTAAAGTTAGGCAAATCAAGGGATCACGCCGTATAACACGGAACGGGTTTCCTCCCAAGAATACCATTGCATAAAACAACAACGTAATGCTAAATAAAGAACGATGAAGCTATTATAAGACCCAGGTTGCGTCACACAATGCAACGCAAGCCGGAGGATAGGGTTTTCACCTTATAATAGCCAAAGATTGCTTGATACGTTTAAAACAGATTATTTTGATAGTACTATAAGTGTATAGTGTCAAAAACAATTCCAATCATAAGTATCAATCATAGGAGGCATGAATGCCACATACCACTATGTCGCCATATATAGGTTTACAACTAAAAACGCAAAGTGTCGTATTGGAAATTGGATTTCCATCTATGAACCGAGGCAAGGGATCGTCCTCACCGGCTTCGAGACTCTCTAGACCGAGCCTCAGGGTCAGAGCGCATCGACCCTTGGAGCGACAAGGCCGGTCCACTGATGTGGATTAAAATGCCTGAACACTGCGTTTCCCCGCCCTTTGGGGCGTAAATGAGCCAACAAATGACTCCATCGGCTTCACATAGTCACCGATATATCTGAGGCGCCTCGCAAACAAACAACCACATAAGTTAAACTCATCAGGGCATGTAAAACCACTGACGCCACTTCTAACTAGAAAGAAACTCATGTCCTCCCTGAGGTCCTCTCCCGTTTTTGGTTCACCACCGGGGTGTGAGGCTCGCGAATCAACGCTGCACAAAGCTATGCCACACATGTCGTGCTTTGATCATAAACCACAAGACTCTGCTTTTCAACAGAAGCCTTGATCATTTGCATCTTAGCATGCAACACTGGCAAACCACTCCATGCAACCGATATCCATCAATCACACAGAATGATATCCAATGTTAGACACATAGTCCATTTACAAGTCCATTCTGGGTCTGAACGAAACCGGAGGCACCTTGTACCTCGTATATCCATCGATCTCCAAGTATATCTGTACGATCACCAACTGATTCCCTCATCTTGGGTGTACGGCACAATCAAGATCATCAGTAATTTTCAAAACGACGAGAAGAACCCCGGTTTTCAACCGCCGTCTTCATCTTCGAATCATCGTCGAATCAGTTATTCAGAATGGGATAAAACTGGTCTTTCCGAATAACTCGCGTATATAATAAAAAAGTGTTACACAAACACAACATACGCTTCATTCTAATTCATTAATCACTAACCGTAAATTAGTAAGGGAACAATTCGCCAAATATTAACCTCGAAGGCCGAAACCAACATCAGATCAATACCCAGGAAACCATTCATCTTAACTAATCTTCAGTTTGTTGCTAAATATCACATTCTTAGGGATAGGTTCCCATTAATTTTATCAAAGATAAATTCCTCAAATTTATTCTTTAATCTTCCTTTGAATATCAATTCAAACTGGTCGGGATTAGCGAACCATACCGAAGCAATCATTTATTTTATTTCCCAATCCCAACCTATTCAACCCATGAAGTAAAACTGGTCATACTTCATATCTAACACCACGGTGTTATCGGTAAATTCAATTACCATTTCACGTTCAAATCTAATTAAAGATTTAACTATCGCCTAGAGCAAAATTGGTGATACTCCATTCTCGATCATTTCAATCTAATTAAAGATACATTAAAACTCCACTTAGTTTTAATCTTTAACTGGGTTAAAGAATCAATGTCATTTAAAACACGGTTCACGATAAACCCAAAATCAAATTCCATTCTATCAGCTTTTAATCGTAAAATAGCAAGTGAGCAATTCCCTAAGTGTTAACCCCGAAGGCCGAAACCAACATCAGATCAATACCCAGGAAACCATTTAACTTAACTAATCTCCAGTTAGTTTCTGATTTTCTTTACTCAGCGGGGTCTAAGAACAGTATTACTGAAGATACCGTTCACGACAACCCAAAATCACATTCCATTAATTATCGGGTTAAAGAACAAGTGTTATTTAAAACACTGTTCACGATAAACCCAAAAATCCCATTTGATATTAAATACAAGGCTCTGAATAGAAAATATATCGGCTTATAATCAATATCAAATTCTACGACTAACAAATATCGTATTGGAAATAAAGATATTAATATATCTTTCAAATTCCCAGAACAATATCTGTATAATCACGAAATCCAACATCGAAATATTCCAATGACAATTTCGATTCAAATCCATTCCAATTCAATTATTGGTAATTATGGTTATTTTCAAAACCATTTTAAATCCAATTTATTTATTTTAAATAAATAAATAAATTATTATTCTAGTACAAATCCACTTCATTTCGATAAAAATCTACTTTTATCTTTTCAAATATGGAGTTTTTCATCCCAATACTTCCCAAATCATTTCTTATGATTTTACACAAATTATTACTATTTTTAATAATTTTATCAAGGCCCGTATAGTCGATTTCCATCAACGGCCAATGAACTGCACTTACAGCGACCTTTTCCAAATTTGATTTGGACATAATTCCAAATCCAACCATTAAATTTAAAATCTCTAATATTCATTAGAAAGCCCTTTTTGATACGAACCCAACGGTTCCGGTTTTAGGAGAATCCGACGGTCGGATCTCCGATAATACCCATTCAAAGTCAATGGTCGAAATTAGCGAACTACCGCGGCGCGGCGCGTTCTATTCAGGCCATTATATATATAATATATATATATATATATTATATTTCATCGATTTCCTTTTAAAACGTATTTTATAAATCGTTTTAAATTCGTTTTCAAGACGATTTCAACTTCCATCTCAAATTCAAATCAAAATTGAATCTTTCCAATATAAATTCGTTTTAAATTCATTTCAAATTGATTTCAATTCAAATCGATTTTTATATTCAATTTCAGTTCGTTTTCAATTCAATTTGAATTTCAAATTTATTCAATTTCAATTCGAATTCGTTTCTATTTAATTTCAATTTGAATTCATTTCTATTCAAATTCAATTCGAATTCAATTTTATTCAATTTTCCATTCGAATTCAATTTTATTCAATTTAAATTCGAATTCATTTCAAAATATTCGATTTGGAAATTACTTTCAATATTCATTATAAAATCGACAAAATTCACGTTCATGTTAAAATGGCGTGTTACTACTTATCACAGCTTCACATTTCAATATTCAAAGAATAATATTTTTAAATTATTCGATAATTCTGAACTAGAATCAGACACAGTCAATTACCATATAGTTTCAGTTATATGGATTTCATCAAATTCATATATACAACAATGACTATAAACATCCAACCATCATCCAAAGTGCGTTCTACACTGTAAAAGCATCAAATATAAATATTTAACGCTTAACAGCCTGTCAATCAATCGATCGACATACAGTTAATTATTGGGACTAGTGTACGTCATATATCATCCCAATACCGGTGTAGGGTTTCAAACAATCCAACACAGATTTTATTTGTGCAGCTGGGCGATGTGTAAAATTTATCGTCCCAATCAATATCAATCAAATGTGTGTATATAAACAAATTGTCCGATTTGTTTATATTTTTTTCATTTTAAATACACGTTAAAAATTCTATTTTTAACTATAAAATATTTTCAACTATATAAATATTTTATTTCACATCACACAATCAACTACACATCAAAATCAAACAAACAAGCATACAAGCTGTCCATGGTCTATGGACGACGGGTATCGGGTGCTACTAAACACCGCCTGCATCCTAGTATATTTTTTTAACTAGAAATAAACTAAAGGTGAGGAGTTCTCACCGACTAGCTAAACCAAACGCCACGACTCTTCATATGTAGGAAATCTACGCCTTTTGTCACTTACGTTGCCTGTAACCACTACATATATAAAAATCACATTTTTATATTGTTGCTATGTATATAAAAATCACATTTTTACACTGCTATTTTATACCACTACTATATAGATAAAAATTCTATTTTTATACCACTACTATATAGATAAAAATTCTATTTTTATACCACTACTATATAGATAAAAATTCTATTTTTATACCACTACTATATAGATAAAAATTCTATTTTTATACCACTAGTAATATAATAAAAATTATATTTTTATTACTTTACATAAAAAAAATCATATTTTTATTCTTCTTATGATATGAAATTATATTTTTATTCTCTATATCTTCATATTTTTATTATCTCTATAATATAAAAATCATATTTTTATACTCTCTATAATATAAAAATCATATTTTTATATACTTATAAATCGTATTTTTATATTTTAAAAATCTTTTTCCTTTTAAAAATCCAATCTTTGAATGATAAAAATCTAAACTTTAAACAATAAAAATCTAAACCTTTTAAACGATAAACATCATATGATTTTACGAGCTAAAAGTCAAAATCCAAAAGGGGACAAAACTCACAGCGGGGATGGCGGTCGGGGAGGGAGGCACTAGTGTCGGAGATGGTCGACAACCCCTTTCTGGCGGTGGTGGCCCTGAAACTGCAGGTTTGGGGTGATTAGGGTTCGGCTGTTTGTATTTTGAGGGGGGGGGGGTGTTCGTCGTTTGTACGGAGGATGGGGAAGACAGAGAGAGAGGGGCATCCATGGCGTCGGCGGCGAGATAGGGAGGGCCGACGGACGAGGTCGGAGGGACTGAGCGATTTCGTTCATGGTTTCTTTTAGTCCTTCAATCTGAGTGGTAAAGGAGGAGAGAGGGGGCTTTAATATATATTTAATAACTAAATATTATTATTTTTCTTCTTAGAAGTTGACTTTTAATTCGAATCCCAAATCAAGCCCAACGACTGTCGCCCCTAGCTAATTACCCTCATTTTGAACACAATGAGACATGTTTCGTAAGCTAATTTGATTGTTTTGATCAGTTTTCGTCGAAATCAAAATATAACTCTATATATTGAATTTGAACGCACATTTCAAATTACCGGGGCCACATACTAGCTAGAAAAATTCCCGAAAAATATTTTCTAGCTTCGTATTAACGATACGGTCCTAACAAAACTACTTTCACCGAATTCTGAGACGGTTGGAAAAATGGCCATTTTCCGGTCGATTAAAATCAACTGAAACTGGTCAAACACGTTTTCCTTTGCCACACTCACATATTGATTCAGAAAATTATGAATTTTGAAACCTAGCAATAACTTGACATCATGGATCCAACAAAAGTGGTTTCGTCGAAAACCGAGGTCATTTGCAAAATTTCCATTTTTAAGGGCCAGAATTTCATAGCGACTATTCTGAATTTTCAACTGGACATATCTTTTGATTCCCGCTATGAAATTTCAATTTTTCATATTCGTTGGAAAGATATTCTCAAATAGATTCTAATATTTTTGGTTTCGTTAAAATCCGGTGTATTTTGAATCTTGTACATTCATTTGAAATTTGAAATCGAATTTTCAAACTACCACGCCATTTTCAATTCCTTTTATAATTATAAATAAATATTTATATTCTAACGACGATCTATATAAATATATACGTTCTATTCTATTCAAAATAAATTTTTTGTCGTTATTATTTAAAATAATTCATTTTAAATATTCAAAATTCTCTAAAATTGCCAAAATAATAATTTGAAATTGGCTCAGATTTCCGGGTTATTACATTTGGTCACTTTAAATTACAAACCATCTTTTAAATAATTAAACAAATTGTTTATTATCCGTTAAAAGTAAGGGTCGTTACATTATATATATATATTTGTATAAGTCCTGCCAGAAATATTTTGTGCCATGCTGAATTTGAATTTTTAACCAAATTTCCCCTTTATGCCTGAAAAGAAATATGTGTATATACATAAATGTATGTGTATACATGTATTGTGCACAAGCAGTTTATAAATGTGAGCACTAGAGGATTTTTCTACCTTATGGTATTTATAGCGAATCACTGTGAATATCACAAGTAGTCTAGACACAGATGGATGTATATATAAATTAGACCAAGTTAGAAAAACAACGAGAAACATACCATAAAATTATATGTTAAATTTTTTAAAAAAATTAATTTATATTTGTTTTGTTCCATTTTATTATGTGTATGTTTCTGTGGCAAGTAAGCATGTGACTAGACTGACAGTGAAGCACACTGAAGACAAGAGTGTATGTGTCAATGTATGTATATGAGTGACAGAGAGAAATGTATTGAGGAATTAATGTATGAAATGAAATTGAAATTGAATGTATTATATTACAGTGAGTTGTACAAATAGTGCAGCTATAAATTTGTACTACTGAAATGTTGAAATAAAATATTAAATTAAATAAAATACCATTTGAATATTTAAATTCTTGTGCAGTAGTATTCTATTTAAATATAAATATTCAATTTTGTCTGTTATGTAGTAGAGTAGTACAATTGCAAACACATTTATAATAATATATATACATATATATGTTTGTTATCATCAAATAAAAATCATATAGTTATTATATATAACAATCTACCCCTTTTGATGATGACAAACATATAATAAGATTTTGAATAGATTAAATGTATTTGACAGTGAATTACGGAACTCGCCCTATATGTGTGCTCCCCTTACAACAGACATCCCTCTAGATATGTGCATGAGTGAAAAGAAAAACAATATTTGAAACTTCAATATTAAAATACTCAGTCATCGATCAAAATCTTAACCATTCTCATGCTTTTGTTATCATCAAAAGGATACAAAAATCAAAATAGTGACGAAAAATTGGCTAGAAATATAAAATTGTCTTAAGAGAGAGAATATTCATCATAAATCTCATTCAATCAAACAAGAATCATAATATTCTAAGAACTAGGGGCAAATTTCATATTTTAGAATGACGGATTTACGATGAATTTTATAAAATGGGGAGAGTTTAAAAAACCATATGGATTCCAATTATTTTCAAATAATTTTTTAAAAACTTAGCACAAAACAGTGATGGAGTTGGATTATGATTATAAATTCAGTTTAAGTGAGAAAATCAAATAATCTCAAATCCCAATGTCTATCAATCAACAAATCATAATATATCATAAAATATTAACACATTTCGCAAATGAGAAAATGGATTGATAGGCTGGGTTTTACACACCAGAGAGGATTATTTTTATTTATTTTCCTTTTTCTTTTCATTTCATTTTAATTTCAAGAGCACGCTAACCACGCATAACCAGATCTTGGATTTTTAAATGATTTCAGTTGCAACTTAAATTATAAGTGATCTCTTAACCATGCATAACCAGATCTTGTATTTGTAAATGAGGTTAGAGAAACACTTAAGTATATTATATATTTATCAAAAAAAAAATCAAATCTCCTCAGTATATGAAACCAATATGGATGATAGAAATATGGTGTGACAACACATAACTTCCCCGGTTGGGAAAGCGTGGATAGTTCGAGAACAAGCTACAAAATAGAACGCAGACGGAAGAACATTTCATTGTACATTACAACAAATCCATCAGAATACAAGAATATACAGAGTATAAATCAATATTACACATTTATCAAATATCAGAGATTACAATAAATTACATAGCAGCGGAAAATAATACAATACACAAGTAGAAGAGATATACGGATACAGAGCTTTCCGGATATCATTCCAGCTGTAAACCAGGATCCTGTGAATATAAATCTGCAAAACCAAAACTACTAGCTGCCCGTGTCAAAATAAGGGCACCCAGAGTTTAGGTTAAAACAATAAACTCCAGGTCAGTCATGGGACTGGTGTGAGAACTAAAACAGTTATAAATCTTTATTTTAAAGTCAGATAAATCAAGGGACCACGCCGTATAACATGGAACGGGTTTCCTCCCAAGAATACCAGTGCATAGAACAAACAACGCAATGCTAAATAAAGAAAAATGAAGCTATTATAAGACCCAGTTCCCATCACACAATGCAACGCAAGCCGGAGGATAGGGTTTTTACCTTATAATAGCCAAAGAATGCTTGATACATTTAAAACAAATCATTTGATACTATAATAAGTGCATAGTGCATAAAACAACTTCAAATCATAAGTATCAATCATAGGCGACATGAGCGTCCCATGCCACTATGTCGCCATATATAGGTTTACAAATAAAATCGCAAAGTCACGTATTTGGAAATTTGATTTCCATCTATGAACTGAGGCTAGGGATCATCCTCACCGTCTTCGAGACTCTCTAGCCCGAGCCTCAGGGTCAGAGCGCATCGACCCTTGGAGCGACAGGGCCGGTCCACCGATGTGGATTAAAATGCCTGAACACTACATTTCCCCGCCCTATGGGGCGTAAATGAGCCAACGAATGACTCCATCGGACCCGGATCGTCCGATCAAACCGAGGCGCCTCGCAACAGCAATTACCACATAAGTCAAACTCGTTAGGGCGTGTAAAACCACTAACGCCACTTCTAACTAGAAAGAAACGCATGTCCTCCCTGAGGTCCTCTCCCGTTTTGGGTTCACCACCGGGGTGTGAGGCTCGCGAATTCACGCTACACAAAGCTACGCCACAAAGGCCGTGCTTTGATCATCAACCACAAGACTCTGCTTTTCAATAGAAGCCTTGATCATACTGCCACTTAGGCGTGCCACACAGGCAATTCACTCCATGCGCTTGATATCCATCGATATATAACCCCTGAGCTCGTACGTCTCAGAGAAGGGCGTTAAGCAAGAGAATAAATTCTCCGCCGCCAAACAGATATATATTTAATAGAAATCAACCACATAGACTGAAATCCAATGTCAGATACACAGTCCATTTACAAGTCCGTTCTGGGTCTGAACGAAACCGGAGGCACCTAGTACCCCGCATATCCATCGATCTCCAAGTACGTCTGGACGATCACTAACTGTTTCCATCTTCTTGGGTGTACATCCCAATCAAGATCATCAGTAATTATCCAAACGACGTGAAGACCTCCGGTCTTCAACCACCGTCTTCATCTTCGACACCACGTCGAATCAGTTATTCAGAATGGGATAAACCTGGTCTTTCTGAACAACTCGCGTATATGTATAATAAACACGTGTTACACAAACACAACATACGCCTCTTTCCAATTCAGAATATTCTTTTATTCAAATATTCTTATATTTTGGGAAAGGTTCCCATTAATTTTATCAAAGATAAATTCTTTAAATTTATTCTTTAATCTCCTTTGAATATCAATTCAAACTAGTCGGGATTAGCGAGCCACACCGAAGTAATCATTTACTTTATTTCCCAATCCCAACCTATTCATCCCATGAAGTAAAACTGGTAATACTTCATATCTAACACCACGGTGTTATCGGTAAATTCAATTACCATCTCACGTTCAAATCTAATTAAAGATTTAACTATCGCCTGGAGTAAAACTGGTGATACTCCATTCTAACACCTTTTCAATCTAATTAAAGATTCATTAAAACTCCACTTAGTTTTAATCTTTAACTGCGTTAAAGAATCGGTGTCATTTAAAACACGGTTCACGATAAACCCAAAATCACATTCCCTTAATTATCGGGTTAAAGAACAAGTGTTATTTAAAATATTGTTCACGATAAACCCAAAAATCAATATCAATTCAATTAAATATTATTAAATTGGTACACTTCATTAAATCTAAATAAAAAGATTTAATCTTTTCTCAACTGGGCTTAAGAACAGTGTTAATGAAGACACCATTCACGACAAACCCAAATCATATTTGATATTAAATACAAGGCTCTGAATAGAAAATATATCGGCTTATATTCAATATCAAATTCTACGACCAACAAATATTGTATTGGAAATAACGACATATATATATATATATATATATATCTTTCTAATTTCCATAACAACATCTGTATAATCACGAAATCCAACATCAAAATAATCCAAAGACAATTTCGATTCAAATCCATTCCAATTCAATTATTGGAAATTCTGGTTACTTTTAAAACCCTTTTCAAATCAAATTTATTTATTTAAAAATAAATAGAAATTTAATTCTAGTTCAAAACTAGTTCATTTTGATAAAAATCTATTTTTATCTTTTCAAATATGGAGTTTTTCATCCCAAATCTTCACAAATCATTTCTTAAGATATCACATAAATTATTACTATTTTTAATAATTTTATCAAGGCCCGTACAGTCGATTTCCATCAACGGCCATCGAACTGCGGTTACAGCGACCTTTTCCAAATTTGATTTGGACGAATCTACAAATCCAACCGTTAGATTTCAAATTTCTAATACTCGTTAGAAAGCGCTTTTCGATACGAACCCAACGGTTCTGATTTTAGGAGAATCCGACGGTCGGATCTCCCGCAATACCCGTTCGAAGTCAATGGTCGAAATTCGAGAACTGCCGTGGCGCGGCGCGTTCTATTCAGGCCATTATATTATATATATATACTATATATAATATATTCTTCGTCGATTTCAATTCAAAACGAGTTTTATAAATCGTTTTAAGTTCGTTTTCAAAACGGTTTCAACTTCATATTCAATTTCAAATCAAAATTGAATATTCCAATATAAATTCGTTTTAAATTCATTTCAAATCGATTTCAATTAAATTTCAGTTTAATTCGAATTTCTTTTCAATTTGAATTCAATTCCCTTCGATTTCAATTCAGATTCAATTCTATTCAATTCAATTCGAATTTCAATTCTATTCGAATTTTAAATCTATTCGATTTCAAATCTATTCGATTTAATTCGAATTTCAATTCTATTTCAATTTAATTCGAATTTCAATTCTATTTCAATATTCATTGAAAAATGAATAAAATCGATATAAATATCATTCACGTCAAAATGGCGTCAATGTAATCAACACGGCTTCATATATTTCTATTTTCAAATATTCTATTTCAAATATTTCTTTTTCAAATGTTTCTATTTCAAATATTTCTATTTCAAATATTTCTATTTCAAAACTGGAATGAGGCCCAATCAATTACCATATAATGTTAATTATATGGATTTTCTACAACACATGTATACAATAACAACGATGAATAATCAACCATCATCCAAAGTGCATTCTACACCGTATAAGCATCGAATATAAATATCTAACGCTCATAACAGTCTGTCCATCAATCGATCGACATACAACTAATTATTGGGACTAGTGTATGTCATATATCATCCTAATACCCGTGTGGGGTTTTCAAACAATCAAACACAGGATTTATTTGTGCAGTTGGGCGATGTGTAAAATTTATCGTCCCAATCAATATCAGTCAAATGTGTGTATATAAACAAATCGTCCGATTTGTTTATTTTTATTTCATTTCATATACATATTAAAAATTCTATTTTTAACTATAAAATATTTTAAACTATATAAATATTTTATTTCATTTCACATCACATCGCACAATCAACTACACATCAAAATCAAACAAACAAGCATACAAGTCGTCCATGGTCTGTGGACGACGGGTGTCGGGTGCTACTAAACACCGTTTGCATCCTAGTATATATTTTAACTAGAAAACAAAATTAAAAGGTGAGAAGTTCTCACCGATAAGCTAATCCAATATCACGACTCTTCAAATGTAGAATCTTCGCCGCTCTTGCCTCTTGTCACTTTCTTTGCCCGTGTTCTCTACATATGTAAAAATCGAATTTTTACTTTGCTATTCAATATATAAAAATCGAATTTTTACTTTGCTATTCAATATATAAAAATCGAATTTTTTCTTCGCTATTCAAAATATAAAAATCGAATTTTTTCTTCGCTATTCAAAATATAAAAATCGAATTTTTTCTTCGCTATTCAAAATATAAAAATCGAATTTTTACTTCATTAGTCAATATATAAAAATCGAATTTTTACTTCGTTATTCAATATATAAAAATCAAAATTTTACTTTGCTATTCAATATATAAAAATCGAACCTTTACTTCGCTATTCAATATATAAAAATCGAATCTTTACTTCGGTATTTAATATATAAAAATCGAATTTTTACTTCGCTATTCAATCTATAAAAATCGAATTTTTTACTTCACTATTCAATATATAAAAATCGAATTTTTACTTCGTTATTCAATATAGAAAAATCGAATTTTTACTTCGCTATTCAATATAGAAAAATCGAATTTTTACTTCGCTATTCAATATATAAAAATCGAATCTTTACTTCGCTATCCAATATATAAAAATCATATCTTTAATCTTTCTACAATATGAAAATAATATCTTTAATCTTCCTACATTATAAAAATTATATTTTTAACCTTTTATTTCGCGATAAAAATAAAGTTCATATTTTTACCATCATACCTATATAAAAATTATATTTTTATTCTAAACCTTTTCTATAATAAAAATCGTATCTTTTCGTTATGAAAAATCATATTTTTATACGGTTTAAAAATCTTACCTTTGACTTCTAACAAATATCTATTCCTTTACTTGCTAAAAATCTGAACTTGATTAAAACAAGAAAACCTAAACTTGAATTTAAATAAATCAAACAAATCAGACTTTATATTAACTAAAATAATAGTTGGAAAACTTACAGTTAACATTAGGAAAGAAGGGGTGCGTTCAATTGGGGGTAGGGGGTTTGGCGTGGCGTCGGTTTACTGGAGGAAAGGGGAGAGAAGGGAGCGGAGGAGGAGGCAGGCGCGGCACATGGTGGCGGAAAGGGAGAGGGCGGCTCGTGGATCTCGAGGTGGGCGCTGGTGGTCTCGTGCGTCGAGTAGAAGGGGGGAGGATCGATGCGGGAAGGAGAAAAGGGGGGGTTCGACGGTGGGGCGCGCCGAGCTGGGGAGGTGGCGGCGCTGCTCCGCCCTCTGCGGCGGTGATGGCGGGTGAAGCGCGACAGCGCTCTGCCCCTTTTTTTTTTCTTTTTTTTCTGTTGAAATGAATTTCAACCGGGGGGGTGGGGGGGCTGAGAGGAAGTAAGGAGAGGAGAGAGTTTAATTTTAATTAATTAATTTATTTATTTTAATTTCAAAAAGGTACTTTTATTTTCATCCTCGAAACAAGGCCCACCGCCTATCGCCCATAGCTAATTACCCCCATTCCAAACACAATGGGATATGTACCGTAAGCTGATTCGGCCGTTTCGATCAGTTTTCGTCAAAATCAAAGTATAACTCTATATATTGAATATGAACGCATATTTCAATTTACCAGGGCCACATACTAACTAGAAAAAATCCCGAAAAATATTTTTTTAGCTTCGTATTGACGATACGGTCCTAACAAAACTAATTTCATCGAATTCTGAGACCGTTTGAAAAATGACCAATTTCCAGTCGATTAAAATCAACTGAAACTGGTCAAACGCGTTTTCCTTTGCCACGCTAACATATTGATTCGAAAAATTATGAAATTTGGAATCTAGCAATAACTTGACATCACGGATCCAACAAAAGTGGTTTCGTCGAAAACCGAGGTCGTTTGCAAAATGGCTATTTTTAAGGGCCTGAATTCCATAGCGACTATTCAGAATTTTCAACTGGACATATATTTTGATCCCCGCTATGAAATTTTGATTTTTCGGAATCGTTGGAAAGATATTATCAATTAGATTCTAATATTTTTGGTTTCGCTAAAATCCGATTTATTTTGAATCTTGTACATCCATTTGAAGTTTGAAATCGAATTATCGAACTACCGCGCCATTTTCAATTCCTTTTATAAATATAAATAAATATTTATATTCTATCGTCGATTCAAATGAATATATACGTTCGAATTATATTCAAAATAAATTTCTCGTCGATTTTATTTAAAATAATCTATTTTAAATATTCAAACTTCTCTAAAATTGCCAAAATAAAAATTTTAAATTGGCCCAGATTTCCGGGTCATTACATATGGTAGGTACAGAAATGATTGTGAAATAAATTTCTAAATTAATCATATTATGAAATATGCTCAACTATACTGGGATTTTTGAAAAAGTTTCAATTATTTTCTTTTCTGAAAGATAATATAATCGCATTTCCGTCACAAATTCTGGAACTATATATTTAGGATGATTTCAAAAAATATTAAACTCTCTGCATTAATATAAAATCATTATGGATGACAGAATGATGATAGAAAAAGAAGATGGTCGTGAAATAAGCACCAATTCAAAGATATCATAAAAACTATTCAAACATCATGGGAATTTAAATAGAATCTCCTCTTGTTGCGAAATATACTGTAGCAACAACTCATCACAATTTCAAAAATATGATAAATATGATAATGATTTTGATGAATTCTAAATACAGTTCAATTTGGTTATTGATTTCAATTTCTGAATATATAATCGATAAGTGATTTTAAAATTGAAAATCAATTACAAGAGGGATTTGAAAGATCCATACAGTTTGAAAATCAGTTTTAAAAAAAATCAGACAAATGAATGAGAAATATTACAAGACTTTTAAGACTGGTACTAATTGAGCCCCTAATCAGCTATTTACAATGTATCTCAAACAACAATATACAATCACCAAGTCCAAGTAGTCAAATCTAACAAATCGGTTCTTTTTATCAGAGCAGTAATCTTTCAAGATCAGAATAAGTTTCACAAGCTTTTTTCAGGACATTTGTAATAGTCACAAGACACAGACCATGATCCAAAATAGTTCATTTGAAATAACTTAAAGAAATATGTAAATTTCTAGATTCAATGATCGATCACACCAGATTATAAGTCTCAAATCCAATATGTGGGTGAGATTCAAGATAACAATTTCAAATGATTTCAAAAACTATTATCCAAGCCAAAAGGATCGAAAAAGAATTTCAAGATGCAATACAGGGTTTTATGTCAAAAGATTTAAAAAAATCAAGTCAATCCTAAAAACACTGAAATTATCACAATTGGAAAATAGTAATGTGCTGTAGTGAGTATAAGTTTTGAGACTTTCCAAAATGAATTAGAAGAAACTCAAAGCAGCCGAGATGTGTGAAATTTAATTTGTTTTTCATACCTTCAAAATTTTAGAATTTCAAATCAATAGTGTTCAAGATACGATCAGAATGCTTCAACAATGTTTGGAATTCATAAAGATTAAACTTCAACAGAATTGCAAAAATTTACAATTTTAAATCCAAGATCTGGAAATCATTAAAAATTGAGAGTTTTATACAAATGAAGCAAATTTCTAGAAGATCGAGAATTTCCAATTTGAAGTTTAAGGAGCACAAAATAATAAAATGGTAGTGTCAATCCAAATAAGCATAAATAGAGGGAAGAATAAAAGCAAAACAAATAGAGAGAAGGATGGAGAGGTGAAACAATAGAAAATATAAGCAACAAATAAAAATGTGAGTTTTGAGATCATACCTGATTACAGTAGATGTTATGGATCTCCAACTCATCACACTTGGCTAAGGAACATGAAAATTTGATCAACGATCATTTGGAACAACTTGAAATATGACTCTCTTGAAGTTTCTCCTTATCCATTCATCATACTTACATAGGAAAAGAGGATAATGACATAGAGAAGCTCTTAGGTCCAAGACAATCAGTGGTTGAAACATTATGGATGAACAATCCTTTTGGAACCCATATTCGTTTTGCCTTTGTGTTCCAAAAATTATGATAATTCTGTAATAACCCAGGAAAACAGAACCAATTATAAAAATTTATTTAAGCAATTTTAATGAATTTTGAATATTTAAAATGAATTATTTTAAATAATAACGACTAAAATTTTATTTTAATCGAAATTAGAAGGAATAATTTATTTTAATTATATAACGAGCCTGAAATGGCGTGGCAGTTTGAAAATTTGATTTCAAATTTTAAATGAATGTATATTTCAGTAAAACTAGAAATATTTGAATCTGTTTGAAAATATCTTTCCAACGAATGTGAAAAATCCGTATTTCATAATAGGAATAAAAAGTTATTTCCAGTTGAAAATTCATAATAGTCGCTATGGAATTTAATAAAATATATAGCCCTTAAAAATAGCCATTTTACAAACGACCTCCTTTTTGATGAAACCGCTTTTGTTGGATCCTGAATGTCAAATTATTGTTAGATTCCAATTTTCATAATTTTTGGAATTAATATGTGAGCGTGGCAAAAGAAGACGTATTTGGCAATTTTAGTTTGAATTTAATCGACTGAAAAATGACCATTTTTCTAATGGTCTCCAAATTCGATGAAATTAGTTTTGTTTGGACCGTATCATCAAAACATAGTTGGATTTATTTTTCTGGAATTTTTGGAGTCAGTATGTGGCCCTATTAAATTAAAATGTACATTTAAATTCAATATGAATTGATTTATATTTTAATTTAAACAAAAACTAGTCAAAACAGTAGAATTGGCTTATCGGACATATCCCATTGTGTCCGGAATGGGGGTATTTAGCTAGGGGAGACATTTGTTGGGTTTGATTTGGAGTATGGTCGATTAGTAACTAATTAGCGAACTAAAATAAAATAAAATAATTAATATAAATACACGGTCAGCCGGGTCAAAACCCTATTTTTTCTTTAGCGCAGACAACCCCAGGAAACCGCATCCGCTAAAACAAGCAATCCAAATCATTCCAATTTCGATCCAAAATCTCTAGCAGAATACATGGAATTAACAAATGTTTCAAAACGAATTTTGAAGATTTTTTTATGACCTCTCTATCAAACCGCTATGATCGGGTCAGGTGTTCTCAGGCGCTCGAATTTTGGGCTTAAACTAGTGAAATTTGGAGTGGGGTCGCGGGCTCAGGGAGGCGTCGAACGGTGAGGGTTCACGGTGGAGGTAGAGGAGGTGAAGGGCGTTCGTGTGGAAGAGATCGATCGAAGGTCGATGGCCTGAGGTGAAGGTGGCGGTGGATTTTTGATATCGACGATGGGTTTGTACACGAGCAGGCAGTGAATGACAGGGAAGAACAGTAGAGGGTAATTAAATTAAAGTTAATTAATTTTAATTATCTCCATAATGTAGTTAATCTTTAAAAATGCATATCTTTTTCATACGAGGTCCAAATCCGATGATTTTGGTTCCGTTGCGATCATGGGGATGAGAGCTTCACAACGAGACTAACTGAGTCCAACTTGGAGCAAGTGAGAATTTAAGGCAAATTCAAATCCGTGCTGTTCAGAAATTTAGAAATTAAAACTGGAGGAGTGGAAAAAAAATGTGAGAACTCCTTCTCACTCTATTTATTTTCCAGTAAAATATATACTAGGATGGAGACGGTGCTTAGCATCACCCGACACCATTGATTGTACAAACCGTGATTGTTTATTTGAATTGAATTGACTGTGTTGTTGTTATTGTGTATATGAACTGAATAAAATATTCATGTGTTGAATAAAATATTTGAATAAAAAAAATATCATTTTTATTGTATATGTGAACTGAATGAAGTATTCATGTATTGAATAAAATATTTGAACAATAAAAATATCATTTTTATTGTATACATGAACTGAATAAAATATTCATGTGTTGAAATAAATATTCATTTACAAATCAGACAATTTGTTTATGTACACCCATTTAATTGACATTGATTGGGACGATAATATTTTACACATAGCCCAATTACACAAATAATAATCTGTGCCTATTGTTTGAAAACCCCACACGGGTATTGGGATAATATTTGACATACACTAATCCCAATAATTAGTGGTATGTCAATCGATGGGTTGACAGACTGTATAAGCGTTATTTATTTATTTTAATGCTCATACAGTTATAAAATGCACTTTTGATGTCGTATGGATTTTTAATGATTGTTTATCATTATTATTGTATACATGTGATGTTGAAATCCATATAACTGAAATTATATGGTAATTGATTGAGTCTGATTCCAATTTAGAATTAACAAATATTTTTAAATAATATTCAGTGTATAATCAAAATCAGATATTTTGAAAATATTATCATTTTAATATTATAATGATAAGGAATTTTCAAATTTGATTTGAAATTTGAAATGAAATTGAAATCGCTTTAAAATGAATTTAAAACGAATTTATTAAGGAATATTTAAAACGAACTTAAAATGAATTTATTAAGGAATATTCAAATTTGATTTGAAATGAAATTGAAATCGTTTAAATATGAATTTAAAACGAATTTATTAAGGAATATTCGAATTTGATTTGAAATTTAAAATGAAGTTAGAATCGTTTTAAAATGAATTTATAAACGACATATGAAATACGTTTTAAATAGAAATCGACGAAATATATATAATATATATTATATAATGGCCTGAATAGAACGCGCCGCGATCGTTCACGAATTTCGATCATTGGCTTCGAATTGAGTCATAAAACCCTTACAACAAAACACTTCTGTCTTATATTATCAGAGTACATAGGTATTTAAGAGAAAAACATCATTCCCCATATTAAAGAGCAAGCCATATAAGAGATAGAGACTCGAGCCATACTTCAGAAGTAGCTCCTAGAAGATGATATCCAAATTCTGACTAAATCTGGGTGTTTCCTTCCTGAGAACCTGGGGGGAAACGGAAGAAAAGAGGCGAAACAAACTAGGTCAGACATACATCTGGTGAGTCCAGTAACTTTTAGCCAGTAAATAAATAAAGGTAAACATGACAGGCATACAAAGTGGATAAGAGGATTCACGGTACAGATGGCAGGTATGACAGGACAAACAAGGTAAGATGTATGCATGCTTGACTACAAACTACTCTACACTACTACGAATAAAATCAAGATAGGATGATCCCTTCCGCTAACCATAATAACGATAATGATGGTGGTAGTTTCGTGTACTCCTAGCCGCTGTCATAGGTGCCGCCTGCTCCTATCTCAACTAGTCGTACCCACTACCCGCCTACTATAAACTGGTAGACTTAGGGCATACGTCCAGGTATACCCTAACCACTACCCTAATTGATCGGCTCCCTACTCTGTAGATACCCTGTGCTGGCCCCACAACTAGGGGGGTATCACTTCCCTAAAGTAGCAACCCAAGGTGTGCACAGTTATACCTACTGGTGTCACGGTCGTCTTGTCCCCCTCTGCCCGGCCCATGCACGCGCATGTCCCCGGTCGGTTTGCGCCACCTACACCATCCGTCTCGTTTTGGATCTCTTACAATCAATCAGTAAGTGTGCCCCGTCCCCACCTAGTACGGAGTCCTTTACTTTGATACCCCTCCGGGTTACTGACTGAAATGGGTCCCACATGATACAAGCTCTCCACTATGTCTTGTATCCCCACTAGGTTTTCTACTGACTATGTATACCTTAAGGTGTCTTTAATTACATAGCCCTCAATCAGTTATGCGTACCTATAGGTGTCTTTAATACATAACCCTTATAATCTACCTATCGGTTATGCTTACCTATAGGTGTCTTTAATACATAACTCTATCTATTCCCATTAGTTGTGCGTACCCCTAAGGGTGTCTTTAATACACAACTTTACTATTTTTCCCCGGTTATGTATACCATTAGGTGTCTTTAATTACATAACCCTTTTTATCCGGTTAAGTTTGTGGGCCTATATATATTAATATTGCCTACCTACCCATCAGTTGTACTTAACCCTCCCATTGATTTAATCCTATTTATTTAATGGTTAAGTTTGTGGGCCTATTAATATTACCCACCTACCCATCAGTTGTACTTAACCCACCCAAAATCCAACTCATTTTACTTAACCCTAACTTATGTCTATCATCATACAGTCCACATGTATTAAGTTAGGTTAAGTAGTCTTTCCTTATTACCATGTCCAATTATGGTTATATTGGGCTAGACCTCCCACATTAGGCCTACAACATGTGGATGCTGGATATGCCGGTCGGGTCCGGGCAGTCTTATTCCACAGTTGGGTCTAACCTCGTGTCTTAGCTCGAGTCGTATTCACACACTTAGACCTCTCACATTAGGTTCAACATTAGTGGCTACTGGATATGCCGGTCGGGTCCGGGCAGACTTCCACCACTAATGTAACCTAACCTCGTGTCATAAGTGTTAATTAAATTTTCAGACTTTAATTGCTTAAACATTGCTTTTTTGATTAATTAAGTTAGTTAGTTAATCGTTTCCTTTTTATAGGTGTCAATACCTATTTTATTAATAATTTGAATTTCCTATCCATAAATGGTGATATTCAAATTATACCATTTTACCCAACTTTACCTATGTCATAATAGGTAATTATTTATATGTTTCCGTACTAAAATTATATGTCCAATTTACATAATCACTTTGTAAATTATGCCTATTACAAATTCCCCTTTTTCCTCCGTTTCTTAGCTAGAGTAACCGTTTGCGTTTTTGGCATCATCGAGGTTACAAGGTAGCCTCGCCATAACAATAAAATAAAGGGAATGACAAGATGATCATTTTTAATACAATTTTTGGCATAAGCATGACAACTAGGGAAAATGACATGATAACTTCGCATATAATTATGATTCACCACATAATTAACAACTTACATAGATTCATGATTTTGCAACATAACAACTTGCATAGGTTCATGAATTTCAACATAACAACTTGCATAGGTTCATGAATTAACAACATAATTAACAATTCACATAGGTTCATGATTCACAACATAACAACTTGCATAGGTGACTTGCATAGGTTCATGATTCACAACATAACAACTTGCATAGGTGACTTGCATAGGTTCATGATTCACAACATAACAACTAGCATAAGTTCATGAATTCCTCACACAATAACTTGCATAGGTAACTTGCATGATCTCATAACAACTTGCATAGTTTCATGATAACAACTTGCATAGATTCATGAATTCACAACATAATAACTTGCATAGCTTTATGAATTTCACTTGCATAATTTCATGATTCACCACAAAAATAAACTTGTATAATTTCATGATCCACAACAACCATAAACTTGTATAATTTCATGATTCACCACAACAATAAACCTGTATAATTACAAACAATATATACCCAAATCATAGTCTACCATAATTCACTTTTATCTATTTAAACCTAAAATTGACTAGAACTCACAGAAAAAGGGGGTCTTGAGTTCTGGGATCTGAATTCTGTAATTGATTAGCATTCCCTTGTTGTAGACAATTTCGTTGTTGAGATTAGACTTTGATTTGAATAGAATTGAGTTGCTTTACTTTGCTTCTAGTTGGTGGCGGCTACTCTAGGTTTTGAAGAGACAGTGTGATGGCTATTGATCTAATTTTTATTTGATTCTAGGGTTTGAGTCTACATGTGTTTATATAGAATTTCAATTTAATTTGAGCCGTCGGATGCTCTTAGGGTTAATCAAAACCGCTCAGTCAGGATACGGTGACACCTCAGCCCTAATGACTCAGCAAGGAGTCAGAAAGGACTCAGCAATGAGTCACAGTATGGATCAGATCACACTAGAAAGCTGTGCAAGCTTTCTGCTAGGCCTGGGCGCACTTGGAAAGTGCGCCAGTGTATTTTTGCACTAGCGCACTTCCCAAGTGCGCCAGTGAATTTTAATTTTTTTCTCTCTTCTTCTTCTGGTTTTTCCGCCTAACTTCGTTCGTCCATATCTCCTTCATATAGTGTCCGTTTTACGCAAACTCGGACTCTATCTCAAGCAGAATTTCGAGACGAACGTAATGGTTCAACCCGTTTTCCTTAATTCCCATATTTGAAATTAAGTATTATTAAATTTAGTTAATTTGATCATTCAAAAATTCGGGGTGTTACATGTTCCTTTATGAGTGACTTCCAAAGTATGCCAAATTTCCTCTACAGTGTTACAATGAGAAATTATGTTATATTTAGTTTTGTCAAGAGCACAGATAAGAGCATTCATAGCTTTAGCATTCAATGAAAACATTTTTTTATCAGAGTCATCCCATTTATCTTTGGGTTTAGGAAATTCAACATCACAAATTGTCATAATGGGGGAATTATACCATAATTTAATAATGTTCCATACTTCACAATCAACTGAACACAAATAAATCCTCATCCTATCCCTCCAATACGTATAGTCAGTTCCATTAAACATAGGTTGACTAACTATTGAGTGACCCTAAGAAAAAGCATGATTAGACAGATCCATGAGTCTAGGGTTAATTAATCACTGGCTCGGGTACCACTTGTTGGATCTAGATTAATTCTATAGGGGGTGAATAGAGTTTATTGGATTTTTTACATAAATTTTAACTAACACAACACCAATTTCAATAGAGAAAATAAACGTAGAAAGTAAATAACACATATTTTACCCAGCTTCGGCAAACCCTCCTTATTGCTACATTCCCCAAGGTTTCTGTTAGGTATTAAAACAATCTCTATGCTTACAAATTCCCTCTAAACTCGTGATACCCGCTCCCAACTTTTCTAATCCTACACTCAAAACACTACGCTGATCTTGTTCCCTAAGATTAGATATTCCCCGAATTACAAACCCATATTTTGTAAACCCAAGCTATAAACCCTTTATAACCCTAGTTTTTACAAAAAAAAACTAGAAAATAGATTGGATTGTTACAAAAGAAATAAAACAACACAATTAAATAGAGCTCAGAACCCTTTCTTTTTAAATAAAATGGCCCAATTGTTTTTCTTTATAAAATTTCGGCCGCCTCCTTCTATCAATGGTCCCCCAAATTTGCGAACTTATGTTTTTGATCGGCTTCAAAAATTCATGGCTAATGAATCGATCTTCAAGCAATCTTCGAATTGTTGTATTCTGTTAGACTTCACGAATTCGTACCCCAATTTCGTGCTCAATTAAACACGGTAAGATTTCCGATTTCCGATTGAGTACTTGAATTGTTTTTCTATGAATTAGAAATTGTCTTATCGATAAAGAAGAAGGTTTATTTATAGGGTATAGGAAAAACCTAGTTCTCTGGTTTCATATGTGAATGGCTTGGCCCTGATTTGTGTTATTGTGTGATCGCTGACTTGATTTCTTGCCGTGAATTGGTTATTGAATTCTAGAAAAAAAATTGTAATTTCTGGAATGATTTAAAAATTGATCGATTGTTCATTTTCAGGAAAAAAAGTTGAATTGATTTCTTGCCACAATGATTTTCTGGAAATAGCCAAAATGTTTTCATTCTTAAATTGTTCTTACTGAATTTCTAGAAACAAATGATTTGAAAATCTTGCCCATGAAATTATCATGTTATTTTCTGGAAACAAATTCGAACATAAATGTGATGCAAGCATAAATGTGATCTGCTATTATACTCCAGTGGTTCCATATGCTTATCCATATCCATGTATACATACATACATATTTCTGGAACCAATATCTTAGTGATTTCAGAACTTCATTTGTCATGAACATAAATGTGATCTGCTATTATACTCCACTGGTTCCATATGCTTATCCATATCCATGTAGATTTGAATTTCTTTTGTGATGCAAGCATATATACATATACATATATATACATACATATATATATATATATATGCACTCTATGTGTGTGTATATACATATGCATGTATGTATGTATTTTGTGTATTTGCTTGAGTTAGCACTTAAACCCCATCACACTTGATTTTCTTTGTTGAACCTGAAAATTTGTTCACACTGGTTTGCATTTCCAAATAGCCATTTGCATTTGAGCTGAACCATTTGTGTTTGTCTATACATTTTTAAAACTGGCTTGATATGTGCAATATCTGCCTTTTGTATATGCAGTATAAATATGCATGTTGCACCATATGTTTCCATATTGCCTCTCTTGCTCGCATATATTAGCATGTTTGTTTGCACTCACTATTGTGGGTCACCTTGATCCACTTGACCGTAACCATGTGTGCATGCTACACTGTTTAGACCTGTACATGTTTTGTTCTTTCTCTCCTGCTTGTAGCTTGTTCTTCAATGTTGAGTTGTTGTGACACCTATGGGATTCGAACCCCTAGTCTCTCGGAAAGCAACATCACGTAATAACCATTGTGCCAAAAGATCTTTGTGTTAGCTTTTCGAGAGGGGTGTTACAGACTACCCCTCTTAAAGAGCTAAACATTCTCGTTGGCTCATATCACTTACCACCCAGGCGTTGTTCATGTAACCCGCATCAATACCACACCGACTGACATCCGCAGCAATACACACACAATTTCGGCTAGGTATAGGCTCTGATACCAAATGTGACACCCACGGGACTTGAACCCCCAACCTCTCGAAAAGCAACACCACGCACTAACCATTGTGCTAAAAAATCTTTGTGTTAGCTTTTCGAGAGGGGTGTTATAGTTGTTGTTCATACTTGTTGACCTGAATCTTTACTCTTTTGTTACACCCATGTACGCATCTGTTTGACTCCATTTATATGTTGAACAATAGCTTTGACTATCCTTGAAATTGTCTTGAAATTTCACTATTGTTGATTGGACTTAGCAGTGACATACCATTTACATATCTGTACTTCTACCCATGTCCAATACAGATTTGTATCAATTCTTTGAGCATATTGAAATGATTGTTGGCCCAGTTCGACTCCATGCATTTTTTGCATACCACTATCTTGACTCACTTGTACATATACTCTAAGTCATTTGTTGTTTAGTTGCATCAATTTCATTGATTCATGTATATGTGCCAGATTTGTGCATGCTGTTGTACATCCCTCTCGTACACTGTCTTCCTTTGGTCTGAGCTGAAATGTTGTCCATGTATATGCAGTCTTCCATGTTCTCCATGTATACATATATGCATATATATATATATATATATATATATTTGTATAAGTTCTGCCAAAAATATTTGGTGCCATGTTGAATTTGAATTTTTGAAAAAATTGCCCCTGTATGCCTAAAAATAAATATGTGTGTGACGACCCGGAATTTCGACCTTCGAAAATCGACATTTAATACTTATTTGTATTCAAATGTCGCCGATTCAAATGTCGAATTCCTAGTTGTCTGGTCATATAACACATTAGAACAATCACAATGAAACAAAACAACTTCTCATTTATATAACATGAGATTATATCAGAGTTTACAACGGATACAACATCAAGGTGCAACACTATTTACAATAAAAAGATAACACAGAAGCAGCGGAAACAACTAATCAAGGTGAATCCAAAACCAAACTACATCTTCACCTGGATAGCTCCAAATCGCTAATGCCCGCAAAAACCAAACGCTCCAAAGAAACAACTAAAGATGCTCCACGGCAATAGCAACTTCACCAAAGCAAAGACACACTAGAAAAAGCTCCAAGATGTAAGCTCCAAACACAACTACTAAACCTGACACTAGGCTGCCTATGTGGAAAATTATGGGCACCCAGAGTTTTGTGGGAAAACAAATAAACTCCAGGTCAGTCATGGGACTAGTGTGAAACCTCATTATATATTTGTTATGTGCAATAAAATTCGCAATGCTTTTTAGGAAATGAAACTAACATAAGGTCTCACAGCACACACAAAAGCTAAACGCACACATGAGCGAGGTTTCTTCTTATGATAGTCAAACATGTTTGATACGCGGAAACCATTTTCCATATTATTATTAGTGCATAGTGTGAAAACAATTTCGCACATAAATTTATCAGTCTTAGCCAACATAATGGCCCATCCCACTATGCTAACATATTCCTACTAGTAAGCAGTAGGCTATACAAATGAAATCGTAAAAACTCGTAGTGGGTAATGAATTTCCAACAAATGACCAGGCAAAGGAACTTCCTTACCGAACCGATGGGTACGCCTCTAGAGGGACGCCCCGAGAACCAAATCGGGCTCTCTGACATCACGAGGCCGGGTTACCCCTTAACTGGGTTACTTAGAGCACGCCTGAGTATATCACTTCCCGGTCGTTACCAACCTTTAAACCGAGGCCTCGCAACATTAACATCCATATAAATAGAAGTTATCCACATAGGTTAATACCTGTACTCCATACCATAGTACACCTTTTATCTAGAAGGAAATGACTACCCTTAACCTCGCTGCATCTTTCCTGTTTTAGCCATTTACCGGGTTGTGAGGCTTGTTGAGGTCACGATATCCACAAAGCTATGCTTAAACAAGCCATGCTTTGATCATCCATAGCTCACTACATAACTTAAGTATGCCACATTGTCCATTCACAACACATCACTGATTTCTATCAGCATATAACCTCTAAGCTCATACGTCTTAGAGAAGGGTGTTAAGCAAGAGAATAAATTCTCCGCCACCAAACATATAATATTTTAACAGAGATCAGTGCTACGCAGTCAATTACAATGTCAGACACACAATCCATACAAGTCCGTTCTGGGTCTGAACGAAACCAAAATCCGGAATTCCTTCACATACGTTCGGGCTTCTTGCCACTTAGATGATATAAAAATCCATCTGCAAATGGGAGCTAACCATTTGAGACACTCAGCAAGTCGTCCTTACGATATGAAGGGTCCCGGTCTTCAATACCGTCTTCAATCTCTCCACAACATCGTATTATTACTTGGAATGGTTTTCAGACATAAATCTGATCCCGGTCTTTCCAAATAATAAACGTAACTTTAAAACCATGTGGGTATATAGATCCAAATCAAGTCTCAACTCATACTTCGTGTTTGCAAACTCAAATTATAGTTCAAAATACTTTATTACTAGTTATAAATCATTTACTAAGGTTTGGAAAAGATTTATAAAGCTAGATCGCTAAAAACTCAATATTTAACAAACTGCGTTACAAAGGCGTTTCAAAGTGTTTCAAAATACTAATATTGGCTAGTTTAAGTAAATTGACTTTTGTGTTATCCAAAACTTCATGATTTTACCATAAATCATTTTTAAGTAATTAATTATGATTTAACAAATTTTTTCCATATTTTTAAATAATTTATAGCAGCCATTTTATAATTATAGTTAACTAACTCCATTCACACCGACCTTTTTAAAATTATTTTAACCATAACTTGAAAATTATAAGTCGAAATTAAAATATGTTTTCACTCATTTGAAAGCTCTCGTAAATAGGAATCAAACGTACTTTGTTTCGTGGAAATCCGATTTAAATTGCAAAAGTTATAAGCATTTAAAGTTTATAACAAAAATACGTTAAATTCTACTATAAATAGTTTCAAATTAAAATCTAAATTAAATTTTGAATTAACCTTCCCGTCCGTCGGATCAGCTAGGGATAGCCAGGGAGAGCAAGAAACAATATTTTCTAAACTCAAGCCTAGACACTATCCTCTCTGTCATCCTAGAACATTCCGGTATTTATTTTGACAAACTCTATTTATAATATAAATTTCTTCAAAACAATTTAGAAAATCATTTTCAACTTTCAAATTGAATAAAATATTCATTTGATTCGAGACTTATTTGATATCCATATAAATCCACATATGTGTGTATAACAAGTATAATGCACATATTATCACTATTAACAACCACGAAGCATCCATTCATCCATCACACGAGCATATATGAGTATATATATAACAGTGTATGTACAAGCGTTTTCCACTAAACGCTTATATTGCAATAATTAAAAATTAACCATATCAACAATAACAATTCACATAGTATAGAAAGTGAACAAATAAAAGTGTCGAGTTCTCACCTTGGGGTTCCACTATGCTATCCTCTATTACTAGGCTGCTAGACCAACTACAGTTATCCCGGACTGATTATTTGACGATACTGACACTTCAGCAATTTATATATTTTATAAATGAAGGAAGAGGAGGATTTTTACCATGAAAGCCATGGATTCTAAGGTGGAGAAGAAGAAGAAATGGAAGAGAAGATGTGAATGGATGCTTAAGGGAAGGAAAGGGGTCTATTTATACTTGAAATGAGTTAATGAGGTGATGACACCTCGTAGCACACATGTATATCATGCATGGAATGTTTCATGCAAGATTACAAGTGTCATCACACTTGTATTAAAGAGAAGGTAGGTGCATGGAATGTTGCATGCAAAATTACAAGTGTCATGACACTTGTAATAAGGAGAAGGTAGGTGTTTTTAGTAGCATTTACCTTAAAACATTATGGAAACTAAGAGCAACGCTTGATTCTAGTGTTACTTATTCATGTTATCGTTGACAAATCCGATTGAACAACAAATAGTATTAACAAATCACAAGCTTAATAATCATTGCCATATATAAAATCTATCATTTAACTTGTCAAAATTTCTAGACCGTCACAATGTGTATACATGTATTGTGCACAGGCAGTTTATATATGTGAGCGCTAGAGGATTTGCCTACCTTGTGGTATTTATAGTAAATCATTGTGAATACCACAAGTAATCTAGACATAAATGGATTTATATATAAATCAGCCCAAGTCAGAAAAATGATGAGAAACACACTAGAAAATTCTGAGGCAAATAAAAATAGAAAAATATTTATATTTTCTCAAATTTATATTTTTATTTTCCCAGTTTACTGTGTGTGTTTCTATGGCAGGTAAGCAGGTGACTAGACTGATAGTGAAGCATACTAAAGACAAGAGCGTATGTGTTAATGTATATATATGAGTGACAGAGAGAAATGTAGTGAAGAGTTACAATGAGATGTACGAATAGCGAAGTTATAAATTTGTACTATTGAAATGTTGAAATAAACTATTACATTTAAATAAAATACTAAAATTCTTGTGTAGTAGCATTATATTTAAATATAAATATATAATTCTGTCTGTGATGTAGTAGAATAGTACAACTGCAAACACATTTAGAATAATATATAATTGAAAATGATCACAAGGAAAAAATTCAAGGCTTTTTTAACCATAAGGACAACCCATTAAAATTTTAATCCCTAGGACAAACCTGTTAATAATTTAATTAGAAGGACATTACACTGTTAAACTCCTCTCCACTAAAAATTTATTCGCACAAAATAAATTCCTCCGGCGATCAACTTTCACCACGTAACTGATCGCATCTTCCATCAAACCCTAATCGCCTCCGACGATCAACTTCCACATGTATCTGGCCTCCTCTTCCATTAAACCTTAGTCGCCTCCGACGATCAACTTCCACCACGTCCCTTATCCTTTGTCGTCTTGCCACCACTCGTTGTTGTTGCTTTCTTCTTCTTCATTTATCATCCATCTCGTCCATATCTCGGTCTTCTCATCGATCGATCTCCAATGCAAATTTTTTTCCTTGAATATTTTGTACAAACATTACAACAGTTTTAAAGTATCATTTTTATATTTTTTTAGGTATCAGTTTTAATGTAATTGTTGTTTTATGTTTATTTTTTTATTTGTTGATGTTGTATTTTTTGTGATCATGCGTTGCATTACCTTTATATTTCAGTAGAAACTAGTTTTCCTTAATCAATCAAAATGTTTTTTCCTCTGTATTTCAGTTTCATTTTTTTACTAATTTAGTTTAGTGGCTGGATATCAGTTGTAATACATATAATATTTGGTGTAACTTCTATATATTTGGTATAACTTTAATATAATATTTACTGTAATACAAGTGATGAATTAATATCGGTGTGTATTATTAAAAATAAATATCATTTTTGTGATAATTTAATTGAGTTGATTTGCATTACTATTTTCATCAGTGGATCTCAGTTAGAATTAATGTTGTGCATGAAAAAAATCATTTACCAAAGCAAACATCTCAAAACTGCAACCCTTGACACAGTTCTGATACACAAAGTCCCAAAACTGATACCTAAAAAAAATATAAAACTGATACGTAAAAACTACTATAACATTTTAAAGAAAAACTAATGCAAACAATGTTTACATCACAGTTTGATTGATTAAAATGACATAAGTTTGATTGAGTTACAAAGCTGATGCAAGAGTACAATTACAAAATTAACACAGCAACAAAATCATATGAATAGAAGACATAACACATTTAAAACTGTAAAACTGATAGCTAAAAAAAATATAACTGCTACCTGAAAACTACTGCTATCTTAACACATTTAAAACTATAAAACTGATAGCTAGAAAAATATAAAACTGCTACCTAAAAACTACTGCCGTTTTAACACATTTAAAACAGTAAAACTGATACCTAGAAAAATATAAAACTACTATCTAAAAACTGCTGCCATGTTAACATATTTAAAACTGTAAAACTGATACCTAAAAAAAAATTGCTACCTAAAACTGCTATGGTATTTTAAAGAAAAACTAATGCGAAAAATGTTTACAACACAGTTTGATTGATTAAAATGAAATAAGTTTGACTGAATTACAAAGTTGATGCAACAGTAAAACTACAAGATTAACACAGTAACAAAATCAAATGAATAAAAAACATAACATAGCTAATACTCTAAAAATGATACCTATAAAAATATAAAACTACTACCTAAAAACTGCTACGATATTTTAAAGAAAAACTAATGCAAAAAATGTTTACAACACAATTTGATTGATTAAAATGAAATAAGTTTGACTGAGTTATAAAGTTGATGCAACAGTACAAGTACAAAACTAACACAGTAACAGAATCATATGAATAAAAAAACATAACACAGTTAATACTCTAAAAATGATACCTAAAAAAGTATAAAACTACTTTCTAAAAACTGCTATGATATTTTAAAGAAAAACTAATGCAAGAAATGTTTACAACACAGTTATATTGATTAAAATGAAATAAGTTCTACTGAGTTACAAAGTTAGTGCAACGGTACAACTACAAAA
Organism: Allium sativum; assembly: GCA_030737875.1. Lineage (NCBI taxonomy): Eukaryota > Viridiplantae > Streptophyta > Magnoliopsida > Asparagales > Amaryllidaceae > Allium > Allium sativum. The sequence continues at coordinate 838,007,168 of CM060916.1, forward strand.
TTAATACAACACCAAAATCATATGAATAAAAAAAGTAACATAGTTAATACTATAAAACTGATACCTAAAAAAATAACAAACTGATACCTAATAACTGCTGCTAATTTCACAATCAAAATTTGTGTATAAAACATGATACCTTCAAAATATTGAAACTGATATCTCAGAACATATGAATTTGATACATTGTTTATTGAAGGTTATACTTATGAAAATATATAACATTGTTTGTTATCAGCATGTGTCTTTTTAATCTGAAAAAAAAATAGTGAACATTTTTAATAAAAAACAAAAGTGGTACTAAAGAGAATGTATATAAAGTTGCTAACACATATCATTTTAGCATTATTTTAATATAATATTTTCATACATATCAATCAAATAAATGATTGAAATTAATGTGCAGCAACTAATATCAAACAATGAGTAAGTGTCATTTTTGCAAATATATGGGGTATCGTCTTGATGTAAATAGAAGTGAAAATAATATACAAAGAAAGCAATCCAGAACTCCAACCAAGCAGCAATTAGTTATCAGTTTTTTTTAATCTAATGAGGGCGAAGGATTGAATTAGAAAATGAGACGTGGCGGCGCATTGAAGGCGGTGGCTGCGTGGTGCCGCATTGAACTCAGATTTCAGTTTCATGATTTGTAGATTTGTGTAAATTAGGGTTTGGAGATTGATGTAGAATGGAAACTGGGGATTATTGGTGACAGCGGCTTCGATGATTGTGGTTGTGTGTGGAGAGATGGCCAACGCTGGAGGAATCAGAGAAGAAGACACTGTTGTAGCGCGATGGAAACACGATGGAAGTTTTATGTATATTGTTCTTTTGAATAAAAAATGAAGCGGAGCTGTCCTTCTGATTAAAAAATAGAGCGGTTGTCGTTATGGTTAAATTTTTAGTGCTAATTGTCCTTGTAAATTAATTTCCCTAATATATATATATATATATATATATATATATATATATATATATATGTGTGTGTGTGTGTGTGTGTGTGTGTGTGTGTTATCATCAAACAAAAATCATATATTTGTTATATACAACATCAGCTATCGTAAATAGTTATATATTTAAACTAGATGAAAAAAAATAATGAAAAACGTATTTGCTTGACCTCACTAAAATTTCAGCCTTGTTGCCATCTCTGTTTCGTCCTTATTCACCTTGTCTTAACTCCCAGTTAATCTTTAAATAATATTGCAGAAAACCATGACTATAATACCTAAAATTAAATATGCCAACGAAAAAAAATTACCAATGGTTGAAGATATAAAAAAGCAAGCAGAAACACTTTGGTTGGAAATGAGTAAAGATAAATAGGTTTTTGTTTTGTCAAGTTTGATTCTCAGTTGAAGGTAATATGTTATTTGAAGTTTCAAATTTTCTAGCAATAATATTCCTTCTATTTCCACCTCTTCTCTTTTGATGGAACAAAATATGTGCATGTTATACTCTTTTGGTACGACATTCGCATTTAGCATGTGGTAAATTATGCATTTTTTTTTTTATTTTTTTAATCCAAACATCTTTTATTTATGTTCTTATTTTAGCATTTTTACCGTTGACTTATCCACAATAAACTTCCAATCTTTTACAATTTATATGTGGTTCTTATTTTTATAATAACTGTGTGATGTGAAGCACTGGTCAAAGGTTTTTCTTCTCTCTTGGAGGGTAAACTGAAGTAGGGACGGGTGTGCATTTAGCGCCACTCAGCAAATATGACTTAAGTCATTTCAAGGTCTTTTTTTAGAATATTAAAAACTTGAATAATCTTATTATGGAAATTATGTTTAACAGAAAAAGTTTTTGCAAAAATATATTAAAACACCATTTTTTATTATTATCCACCATCCATAATTTTTGTGCGCATGTAAATGCGTTTATATATACGTATATATTTGTATATGCACATACATGTTACTATACTCTTAGAAAGTGAACAAAAAAATTCATGTGCATTTAACTTTGTAACTATACCATGATGTCTATGTCAAATTGATATACTCTTAACAACCTGCATATTAATTAATGTGTAACTCGTGCGTTCACTAATACAAAACAAGTTATTTACATCGGTTGTTTACTCACATGTTGCATCGATACAACAACTAATGTAAAAATAGACGATGCAATAGGCCTAAACTTTTTGCATCAGTTACACAACCTGTGCAAAAGTGTTTTTTTTTTGCATTGGTTATTACTAACAACTAATGCAAAATCATTGTATTTTGCATCAGTTGTTAGTAACATCCAATCCAAAAAAGGCTGTTGGCTTAAAAGTTCCTCTCATTTACATCGACTGGTGCTAACAACTGACGCAAAATACAACTTTTTGCGTCGATCGTTTGTAATAACCGATGCAAATTTTCATCCTTTCAAATTCAGATAATTATCAAAAATTAAAAACAGATATATGCATCATATCAAACAATTATTATAGGTTAGTTATAGTAAGTTGTGGAATACAAACAAAAATTAATATATACATCATGTCAAACCATTTAAAATCAAATAGGATGGCAATTAAATATAATAAAAATTCCCCAATAGTCAAATAATGATCGATGACAAATAAAAAAAATTAAATAGTCAACAAGGATACATACATCATGTCAAACCATTTAAAATCAAATTGGATGACAGGAAAAAAATGAATTGGATATAATAAAAAATTCTTATTATCTGGATAGAAATCGGGTTGACAAATAAAAAAAATCTAAATAGTCAACAATATGTATATATACATCATCTCAAAGCATTTAAAATAAAATTGGATGAAAAATAAAAATTGAACATAATATAGGAAGTTCAACTGTCATATTCATAATCCATATAAAATACTGATTCATACATCAATTTTTCCTCATTCTACTAAAGGCAACAGATCTAAATCAGAACAAGAAGGATTTAGCTCTTGTGTCATTGCATACTTTCATTGTTTGCTGCAAAATCCGTTACTGTCTGATGTTATGTTGATCTTTGAAAATCTAGTTAAAGAATGAAAAATAGAGCTCCAGACTTGATTGACTACTTGCTGCAAATTTCATTGCAAATGAATACTTTATCAAAAGCGCGGCAATCAAAAATTCTTATGTCCAAATTGGATAAAGAGTACAAATATATGGGCATTCATGACTAAAGGAAAGTAAACTAATTCAAAAACAAGAATATTTCTAGATCTAGTTTCTACAACCTTTGTTCATTCCAACGTCAGGTCATGTGATGTGAAACGATACCAGACAACAAGAGAAGCTTCAGATCTTGGCAATGTCAGGCGATTTATCCAAGCATGCAACAAGTATGTAAGCACCCTTAGCAACACAATAAGAATCGAAAGCAACCATCATCATTCTTGTATATCTCATATTGAATTAAAGCACATACATAATATTACCATACATCACCTGCTACATCATAAGCTCTAGTTTTAGTAATTTCTCCAATTGAATCAAGAATCAAGCCTTGCATCTCCCTGCAATCATCACAGCTGTCTAATTGTTTTTCAGTTCAGTTTGAAATTTACCCACAAAATTATTCATTGTTTTTGAAATTTCATCCTTTTCTCATGTAATGTATACTTGTACTACCTATTACGGAAATAAAGAATTCACTGAACATATTCCCATGTTCTATAAAATGTAAAAGAAACAATTAGAAAATTGTTTAATATTTTATATTATACAATAGAATAGAAATTATAAATGTACTGTGGTGAGAACATCAAGAAACATATCAACATACTATAAAGCCTATGTAATCATTTCCATCTAAATATATTTGGTCAACAATCAACACTCTATGAACAAAAATATTCAACAAAGTGCATAAATGGCCATTTGTTAGATAGTGATATGTGTGTGTATTCATATCTCACAATTCAACTACATATTTAACTCAACCTATATCCCTAATTGTAAGCGTCCAAAATATCGAACATGATAATAGATATTTAAGTGTTTGCCTACATATTTCTTCAACTAGATAAACAAAAAGAAGATGATTTTATCATAAAACATATAGCTCTAAAGGAAAAGGACAATATGTAAGTCGTATATGGGACTATAGTGTCTCTAGACTATATATCCATAAATAGTGAAATCGAATCCTATTGGCATTAATTAACAAGTTGAAAAATTCCTTGCTTCCTTTTAATAAAATACAATCTATTGGTACTGGTAATAAATCCAAACAACAACGTTGCATAAGTTTGAAAAGAAATTAGATTTAATTGTCATTTCGAGTACTAGAATAATCAAATTTAACTATCATTGCTAACTGAAATAATCAATAGAAATTATATTGAAATTTGGCATATTGTCCTAATGCATTCTAAAATAAACCCAGTAAAATTAACCACAAACCAGCAATGATACTTTACAAAACCATGCAATCCTTTATGGATGAAATAGTTGATGATTAATAGAATGGAAATTTAAAATATCTATTAGTTTTAGATCTAAATGTTGCTTCATGTTTATTACAGGTTAAACATAAGATAATTAAAAATCATAAATAAATTGCTACTTCAAAATCCAACCACCGGCGAACTTTGTCATGACCTTCATACCTTTTGACACAACCTGTTTGGCAAGCTCCTGAGGAAGAATAAGACAATTAAGGTATGGATCTCACAAGAACTGTTTGCTTGTTTCTTATTGTACTTGGCGAATTAGAGGACTTTTGAGCGAGCTTCTCGAAAATATAATTGATGAAGGAATTCATTGTTCTCTTGGATTTTTTTGAAATTCCAATATCAAGATGCACTTGTTTCGGTGCTTTGAAAATGTAAATCTTATAGGTTTCAAAAGATTTTGTTCCCCTCTTCTTCTTGTAATCAATGGTGGAAGACGATTGTGGAGGACGTTCTTCATAGCTCTTTACTGCTTACCAACTAGTGTTATCTTAGTGGCTTATTACTTCTCATCTTCGGCTTCTTCTCTATGCGTTTCTTTTCAGGTTTGGAGACCATGACGAAAATTAGGGTTTAAGGAAATGGGTTGGATCTGTGAAATTAGGGGAGAAATTTGAGAAGAAATCGGATTATGCTGTAAAAAAAATGAAGGCGATGAGATTCCTTTTAACAAAATTAAGGGTTTTGTTTGCTTGGATTATGAGTGATGATGCGGATTTGAAAGTAAACTTGTTTGAATCACTATATTTATGTGTGGACGGTTGTGACTTGGTCATGGATCAAAAGACACCGTGTGAAATCTGATTACTAAATTGTTTTCCTATTAGAAACATGGAAAGAAAGAAGGGGAGTGGAAAAATTATTTCATCAACTCCCAAATTGTTCTCATCTGTGTAAATTGATCCCAAGCAAGAAAAGGAAGAAAATTTTGATTTCACTCTATTAGGCTCAGGAATTTCATAATGAAAATAAATTTAGCTATAAAGCATTGTTTCTAATATTAATTATGTTAAAAAATTACTATTTTTATTCTTAATTTTCGATAATTATGATGAAAAAAGTACTTAATAGATTGTAATTTTTATTTCTAATTTTAGTTATAACGAACGAAGTGTCTAATAGATTGTAACAACTTGCACTTTGCTAAGCTTAAATTTCAAAAAAAACTAGAAACTCAAACACATCCAAGACAGTTCATACAAAATTTGTACCTATAAATATTAAGCATGAGAATAATCAGAGTATAGTAAAACTAAACTCATAGTGGAAACTAGATAGGATAATAAGTATTGACCATGACAACTACCTTAGTAGTGAATTGCCACTTCAATACCGAGCATGAGAGAAAAAGGAAAGAAAACCAGGTAGGAATACTTTCAAAGACCTATCTTCCCTAAGGTAACTTGAGATTTGTTAGAGGAGGGGGTTAGAACAACAAGTCCTGGTGAGGCGAAAATGTAAAATACTGTTTACAATACACCAATGTGTCCTATTTGGTTTATCCTAAATTATATATCTAACAAGGTTAGTAGTTCTAACCTAACCTTGCAAAGTTACGCATAGTGATTAACTGCCATACCCGAGGAAGCACTTCTTAATAATAGGTTATTATTATAACTAAGATGGAACTTTTACGTATATATGAAGCCTTTAAACCATCTTACAAACCAATAACTAAGAGGCGAACTTTCTAATAATTTAATATGTCACTAAACCAAAAGAGGAGGATCTATAGCCACCCATGACCTTAGTCAAAACATAATATAAAAGATGGAATTTGTGATCATTTAAGGCTTTGCTAGGTGGTTTATTAATATGCTATAATAAATTAAAGGACACAATCTACTAATTTCACGGACCACAATTTGAGGCTTCTGTCATTGGCATATATTCCAACCCTGTATAAGATGAGAGAAAGTGAACAATCAGTATGACCTATATGATATGTAGACTACCCGCCATTTAAGACCTAACCCAACTAGACCCCTCTGTTACTACTAGCTAGCCTTATTAGATAAACCTTCAGCCACTTAATACTTCCCGTAGGATATGTAGACCAATAGTACCTACATAGCGGCTATTTAATACCATACCCCAAGGCAGACTCTAACCCAGTCACTTATTACCTAAAGGAAGAAGACTCTTCCAGAGATTACGAATCTCATACCCAATTAGACATTTAATACTTATTATTAGAAAAATGCGAGTTGTCTGATCACTTGATACCCGACAAAGACGAACCCTATGAGTCTACCCTTACGTTAGAAGAAAAGGGTGAATCCAATATATGAATACCCAAATAGGCGGACTCTAATTACTTAAGACCTTAATTCCAAATGGAAAGTGCGGACTTCTGTCGGATAACTCAACTAACCTCATTTTATTAACCTACTAAGCTCAATTCTTATATTAACTAGAATATTATTCCTAAAATTAAACTAAAGATAAGAAAGGATTTCTATTTTTATAAGATAAGATATAACTGGTATTTAAGTTTCATGAAAATTTATTGTGCTTAATATTCATTATGGCAATTTCTACCTAAATCCCTATTTTATTTTAAATACCATAATTGCCGTTAATGACCACAACAGTCATTAATGGCATAAGGCAATAGACATTCAAATAAAGACCATTTATATTATCCTATTTTATTTTCATTATTTCCTATTTACTATACTTCCATTTATTACATTAATTATTGTTCATTACATGATTTATCATTTATTACATTAAATACTATTAATTACATTAACTCATACTTGTATATGTATATGTATATATATATATATATGTGTGTGTGTGTGTGTGTGTATGACAGCCCGCCCCGCACCAGCCGACATTTCCCTTGAAGTGCGTTGTGCCAATATCCAACCAGCACGGGATGGTCATCAAAGGAAAAAGAAAAGGAAAGGGATTTGAAACTATGAATCATCAAAGAAGTTGTAGTATATCTCATAGCGCATGCAACAAAATATAATAATAACATAACTTGATATAAAACAGGCGAGACAGTGCATAAGCTGAAAACTAAACCATCATAGCAGCGGGAAAATTCAAGATACAGCTTATGATCCAGACCATCATTATTACAACTTTTAAAACTGTCTCTAAAGAAAAATAGGAAGGTACACTACTAATGTCCAAAGTAGTGACCAGCAATAACACAGGGAGAACATATGGAAATGATTCGTGTAAGCCTCATGCTCATCTGCAGACAACTACTCGTGCATAACCAGCTAACCTGTCTCTAGTCTGCCCGTTTAGGAGCACCCAGAGTAATAAGAAGAGACATAAAACTCTAGGTCATATAAAAGTCTGGTATGAGCGATAACCAGCAAAACAGAACAATAACAAGTATACATAACCATACCTGAACCTGGACCTGTAACTAAAGAGTTTGCACAACAAGATGTACAACAACCTAAGGTAACACTAACACATGGTGTGAAAATAATGGGGAAGGGTGTGCATGTCATGGTGATAGCAAACATCAAACATAGCAATCATCGTCACATCTCTCACTCAATGCGTAAAGTGTACGATATCTACCACTTTAATCACCCAATTCTTTGTTACGATCACTCTGCCTCATAGAGTCCTGACGACTCCGCTGCACTCATCCGTAACCACTAATACTTTGCTATGTCCACTCTGCCCCATGGAGTCATGACAACTCCACTGCACTGGCTCATAGCCCTGCTGCGATCACTTTGCCTTATGGAGTCATGATAACTCCATTGTACTGATCCATAGCCAATATTCGTCTCTCAGTGGTGAGTCAAAGCTATAGACATCGATAATACCTTTGCACTCGTCCCACAGCAAAGTACAACTCATGAAGTTAACTCGTTGGTTACCGTCTGTATCCTGAGCTCTAACTTCCTATTTGGACTACCTTTGCATCTTGGGTTTTGGTCATCATCCCGGTTTGTGATTTTTCAGCTTCCATTCGGTTCAACTCATATCCTTCGTCATGTCTCGATTCGATACTCATGTCCAAAGCTCAGCCCGCAGTCCATGGATGCTCCACGGTTCGTAATGGCCCTTCCGGTTCGTGATGATTGGTTGCCATCGGTTCGGCTCGTGACCAATACTTCCCTGGTGGCTCGGCTCGTGGTGAAGGATGCTCCATGGTTCGTGATTTCCTACTTGGCTTGTTAGGTGCTAGAGCGGCTCATGGGTGGCATCTGGTTCATGGTTCGTGAAGGGGGTCAACTTGTGAGGTGGCTCACGACTGGGGGCGGCTCGGATGATAGTGTCATGATCGGGGAGGGTGCCTCACGAACGGAGGTGACCAATTTCCTACAACTCTTTCCAGCAAGCCATATACGCCAAATGACGGCGTTTTCGACCAACGTAAATTGACTATACAATCACAAAGCATTCCAAACAGTAATAGCAACATCGAAAATCAACCATAAACACCAAAACAACAATCTAATATGCTAAAATGGATCAAACGTACCCAAAACCCATGTTTTCCCCTTAATCCCCTTAATCATGATTTAACCATACGATTAGAAAAACATGTCCAAATTAACCCAAATTTTTATCAGAGGCATATAATAATATTTGAGAATTTCTACTTATTTTTCCAGAATTTTAGCATGCATAATTTCGTTAATTAACACTAATCACTCCTAATTAACCGTAATTAGTGTAAAAATGTGCAAATCACTCACCTTAGCCACAAGTAATTTATAGATCTGAAGTCTCCACTGATTTGGGTCGAATTACTGTGTAGCACAGCATCTTTAACTCTGATTTGATGCTATTTTGACTTGATTTGATGTTGATTAGCTTGATCCTTGATTAGAAAGTGATTAGAGGTTATTTAGAAGGTGGAAACCATTGTTAGGGTTGAACAGAAAATTTGTGGCAGCTAAAAATGAAAAAGGAGGGTTTCTCTAGCCCCTATCAGCCCTTATATAACCCTAATCCTGAAATAGCTAATGGGGCTAGCTGTAATTACCCTTTTAAGGCCGTTTAAGCAGTTTTTCCATCTTCAAAACTTATTTCAGCCATATCTCCCAAACGGTAAGTCCGTTTGATCAATGTGACCACTCTACGGAAAGGTAAACCATCAACCAAATCCAATGGAAGTGGTTTCAGGTCAAAATTCCTTACAATAAAAAGTTATAGGCGAATCAAGATTCTCCAGGAGCAAAACAAGATTCACCAAGGGAAAAACGGTCATTTAAAATTTGGCAAAAATCGTGAACATGAGAAATGACCCCAATAGTCATTCCCCAAAGTTACATGACCATACGAATTCATTCGAAAAAAAATATATTCAATGATCCCCCGATACGTAGATGCGGGTCATTACATTCTCTCCCTCTTAAGAAATTTTGCCTCCGAAATTTCTTGATCAAAGCATACAAAGGATCCTGCATGCCTATCAATCATTTACAAACAATCAAATATACATAACAACACAAAAAGCCTATCCTAGCATGTGATTTACTAACAAGGGAAATAACTATCGCTTTTAAAGTCTTATCAGGCAAAGAGTTCTGGATACAACCTCCTCATGTTCTCCTCTGTTTCCTAAGTGCAGTCATTCTCGTTATCACCCCACTTGACTTTAACTAGTTTCACCGTCTCCCTTTGAAGTTGCTTCCTATCGTATCCGACATTATGAATCGGTCTGTGGTTCCCAACCAGCTTAGGGTCTACCTCGATCTCACCTAATTGATCTGGTGAAATAGTCACATCAGGGTCGTGCACAAACTTCCTTATCTGGGAAACATGAAATACGTTGCGAACTCTTGCCATCTTGTCTGGCAATCCAACTTCGTACGCCAAATCCCTAACTTACTCGAAAACTGGACCTATGAACCTTGGTACTAACTTACCTTCCCTACCAAAACGAATCACATTCTTCAACGGAGAGATCTTGATAAGTACTAGATCGTTAACGGAGAATTCCAGATCTCTTAGTCTTTTATCAGCAAAATTCTTTTGCCTATCTTGGGCAACCTTTATTTGTTGTTGAATAACCTCGATCTTATCTGAAGTTTCTCTTACTACCTCTGATCCAAGCAAAATTTTCTCACTGGTTTCCAATCAACATAATGGTGAGTTATATGGCCTTCCGTACAAAGCTTCAAGTGGAGTCATACCAATACTAGACTGATAACTATTATTATATACAAACTCAACTAGATGCAAAGGGCCATTCCCTGACCCTCCAATATCCAACATACAAGATCTTTAGATATCGTCTAATACACGAATCACCCCCTCAATCCATTACCATTGGGTAAAACCAGCCTTATTGGGCGATAAACCAGCTAACTAACATCATCAATAAAGTATACGAGAATAGGCAGATCAACCATCATCTACCGATCACATTACCAGAGAAGAACTCTAAGCCCAACTCCCCACGTTTGACAATGACAGCCTTTATAAAACATATCAACTTTAAATCAGGACAAAACCAGAATGACCCATTCAATCCTAGCAATAAAAAACAATCAAATAACAACATTCATAACATCCAGTTTATACATCTCATGTGAACCATCCTAACCGAATTTAACATCCCTTAAGTACAAGCCCCAGAGGCCTAAACCAATATTAGACAAGTACCTAAGAAACGTCTCCTTCGACATTGGACAATCCATGTGAGTTGATTCAACAAAGAAACCAAGCACTCATAACTGACTTTGGCCATCACTGTGAATCCTGCTTTGAAACCATCATTAATCGAATGACTGGCTATGTCACCATACCATCTGTCAAGGGAAAATGATAGCCCCAGTTCTAACCAGGCTACTGTACGTCCAATGTACATTTTCCTCCCAGAGACAACTAGGCCCATCTAATAGGTCTAGGGTATTCGACTAGTCCAACTTTCCTTTTAGGTGCCCCTACTATACCCTTGCCTTGAGCCTGTTAGAACTTACAACAACAATAATCCCTTCATCATTCTTGTCAGCATCACCATCGACTATCCATAAATTCAGACCCGGTCTCGAGTATCCATTACCCACCAATTCAAGTCCAATATGAGTCGTCTTTCTACTCGTTGCATCTCCAAGATCAACGAACAATCATTGTTTACGAGTTCAAGTCCAACTTGAATCATCCTAACCTTTGTTGCATCTCCACGACCAACGAACCACTCTACTTCGAGATTTCTCCACTGAATCCCCTTTGAAGTTATTACCATTCTTGAATCAAAGAGAACATCAATATAAGGTCCTAAACAATCCATAGCATTCATTGAATTATTCCTATCTATCACCTGCTAAAACCATAAATACATTGATACCCATATGACTGGTCCAACCAATCTCAAGGGCTAATGGAAGCCCCGACTCCAAACAGACTACCGTACCCCAACGTATGTTTATCCTCCAAGGATACCTAGATCACGCCCAACGGATCCAAGGTAAATGGGCATCCCTAGATACCCCTGCTTCGAGTCTGCTTAGAACACACCAAACTATTAACGATTCCTTGGCACTCCATCAGAAGAGCTATCCAAAATTCCATCTTTAACTCGAGTCCCACCCAAGTCAATCCATTTTCTTGCAGCCTTCTCGAGTCCAACTCGAGTCATCTCATAGCCTTACCGAGTCCCACTCGGTGCAGTTCATATCATCAAATGCCTTATCCTGTCACGGCTGCACATCACTCCTCAAGTAAACTAAGGTATCTTACAATGGAAGTCACAACAACTACTTATATCTCTCAGTTTCCCTAACTCTAGCTATCATCACCATCACTAGGTAGGTACCCAATACCACTCTATACCTTTGGAGCCAATCGACTTCCAAAATAATGCCAAACCTAGTAAAGCACAAAACAAAGAAATCACAAGCAAACATACATCCATGACTCGATAAGACTAAATCATGACAAATCATGCAAAGGCTAGTCGAACCACCAATCGGGTTCGTTACAACCAAAGGTCTATCGACAATCTCGGGTTCCGATCCCAACCTATCCACCAGGTCACTAGATATGAAGGAATGGGATGCCCCGGTATCAACAAAACTCAAACAAAAACTTCATAAATGGAAAGCATACCTTGAATAATGACACCTTTTCCCTTTTGAGCCGCGGTTGGGGCATTCGATGGAGAAGGAACATCGTTGATAGCGTATGCTTCCACGATCTGCTTCTCTTTAAGGGGTTGCAGACATTTATCCTTGTGATGTCCCGCTTGGCCATAGTTGAAGCACTTCCTGTCCCCAGGCCTTTCTTGACAATCTCTGGCATAGTGGCCCTTCTTGCCACAGCTAAAGCACTCGCCATCTTTCTTGTCTTTCTTTCTCTGACTATCCTTGGTCTGGTTCTGCTCCCTCCTATTCTGAGAATTATTCTTGCTTCCACCGCTTGCTTGCGGCTTTGGCTCCTCTGTAGATGCAATAACAACATCGGCCTTTGACTTATGGTAAAGGCTTTCTGATTTCAATGCTTTTCCCACTATAGATTCGAAAGTCTCATCGATATGGTTTATAAGTCTTTCTCCCAAGTACCCATCTAAGCCAGTTATGAACTTCTCGTTCTTCTTCTCGGCAGTATCAATAAGAGATAATCCATATTTCGACAAAGTATTGAACTCAGCAATATATTCCGGGACAACCCTACCACTCTGCTTAAGTTCCAAAAACTTCCTAAACAATTCTGATTTTTGAGCAACTAGAATAAATTTATCACTGAAGCGAGTCCTAAACTGATTCCAAGTAACTTGATCCTTGGGAGTAGTTGCTTTAATAGCATTACACCAATTGACTGCTCGTCCTTGAAGTTGATGGGATGCTAGTTTTCTCTTCATTGCATCTTCAATTCCCAAATCTTCAAAGATGTGCTCACAATTATCAAGCCAATCTTGAACCTCTATTGCCGATTTCATTCCATGGAAAGGCTTCCCACCAAGACTAGTATAATCCTTGCATAGCTTGGCGAAATCGGCTCTAGGCGCTTGTATACTGTTCCACCACCGTTAGCAGCATTAGGAACTTCTCCCTGAACATCCCTAAGCTTCTCTCTCATGAAGGCAGTAAACATTGTCCTCATATCAGGAACATCCTATGGTTTGCTCCTGAACCCGTACGACTCCTGAACCCGTACTCCTCGTATATCGGCTCATCGTTCAATCTGCAAAGAGAAAACGATTAACCATCTCCTTAGTGGTGCCCGTGCAGTGCGACTTCTTTCTTAGATAGACTAATAGTGTGTATGTATATATATAGCTTTTGAAAAAAATATCACAAATACGTGCTCTCATATACTATCTCTCCCAAGTGTCTTCCTCTAGGTTGACTCCACAACCTAGAGCTCTGATACCAAATGTGATGGCCCGCCCCGCCCCAGCCGGCATTTCCCTTGAAGTGCGATATGCCATTGTCCAACCAGCACAGGACGGTTGTCAAAGGAAAAAAGAAAAGGAAAGGGATTTGAAACTATGAATCATCAAAGAACCTGTAGTATATCTCACATCGCATGCAACAAAATATAATAATAACATAACTTGATATAAAACAGGTAAGACAGTGCATAAGCCGGAAACTAAACCATCATAGCAGCGGGAAAATTCAAGATACAGCTTATGATTTAGATCATCATTATTGCAACTTTTAAAACTATTTCTAAAGCAAAATAGGAAGGTACACTACTAATGCCCAAAGTAGTGACCAGCAATAACACAGGGAGAACATATGGAAATGATACGTGTAAGCCTCCTGCTCGTCTCCGGACAGCTACTCGTGCATAACCAGCTACCTGTCTCTCATCTGCCCGTTCAGGAGCACCTAGAGTAATAAGAAGAGACATAAAACTCTGGGTCAGACAAAAGTCTTGTATGAGCGATAAGCGGCAAAACAGAACAATAACATGTATACATAACCATACCTGAACCTGGACCTATAACCAAAGAGTTAGCACAACAGGATTACAATACTCTAAGGTAACACTAACACATGGTGGGAAAATAATGGGGAGGGGGTGTGCATGTCATGGTGATAGCAAACATCAAACATAGCAATCATCCTCATATCTCTCACTCAGTGCGTAAAGTGTACGATATCTACCACTTTGATCACCCAATTCTTTGTTACAATCACTCTGCCCCATGGAGTCATGACGGCTCCACTGCACTTATCCGTAACCACTAATACATTTCTATGTCCACTGTACCCAATGGAGACATGAAAACTCACTGCACTGGCTCATAACCTTGCTACGATCACTTAGTCCCGTGGAGTCATGATAATTCCGCTGCATTGATCCATAGCCAATATCCATCTCTCAGTGGTGAGTCAAAAATATAGACGTCTATAACCCCTTTACACTCGTTCCACAGCAAAGTCCAAATCATGAAGTTAACTCGTTGGTTCCCGTCTGGATCCTGAGCTCTAAGTTCCTATTTGGACTAACTTTGCATCTCGGGTTTTGATCATCATCCCAGTTCGTGATTCTTCAGCTTCCATTCGGTTCACCTCATACCCTTCGTCATGTCTCGATTCGATACTCAAGTCCAAAGCTCAGCCCGCAGTTCGTGGATGCTCCATGGTTTGTGATAGCCCTTCCGGTTCGTGATGACTGGTGGTCATCGGGTCGGCTCGTGACCAATACTTCCTTGGCGGCTCGGCTCGTGGTGAAGGATGCTCCATAGCTCATGATTTCCTGCTTGGCTCGTAAGGTGCTGGAGTGGCTCATGGGTGGCATCCGGTTCAGGTTCGTGAAGGGGGTCGGCTTGTGAGGTGGCTCACGATTGGGGCGGCTCGTGATAATAGTGTCGCGGGGAGGGTGCCTCACGAACAGAGGTGACCAATTTCCTGCAACTCTTTCCAGCAATCCATATACGCCAAACAACAGCGATTTTGACCAACCTAACTTGACTATGCAATCACAAAGCATTCCTAACACTAATAACAACATGGACAATAAACCGTAAACACCAAAACAACAATCTAATATGTTAAAATGGATAAAACATACCCAAAACCCATGTTTCCCCCTTAATCCCCTTAATCATGATTTAACCATATGATTAGAAAAACATGTCCAAATTAACCCAAATTTCTAATAGAGGCATAAAATAATATTTGAGAATTTCTATTTATTTTTCCAGAATTTTAGCATGCATAATTTCGTTAATTAACACTTATCACCCCTAATTAACCATAATTAGTGTAAAAATGTGCAAATCACTCACTTTAGCCATAAATAATTTATAGATCTGAAGTCTCCACTGATTTGGGTCGAATTCCTATGCAACACAGCAGCTCCAACTCTGATGTGATTCTATTTTGACTTGATTTGATGTTGATTAGCTTAATCCTTGATTAGAAAGTGATTAGAGATGGTTTAGAAGGTGGAAACCATTGTTAAGGTTGAAGAGAAAGTTTGTGGCGGCTGAAAAATGACAAAGGAGTGTTTCTCTAGCCACTAACAGCCCTTATATAATCCTAATCCCGAAATACCTAATGTGCCTAGCTGCTGATTACCCTTTTAAGTCTGTTTAAGCAATTTTTCCATCTTCAAACCTCATTTCAGCTATATCTCCCAAGCGATAAGTCCGTTTGATCAATATGACCACTTTACGGAAAGGTAAACCATCATCCGAATTCAGTGGAAGTGGTTTTAGGTCAAAATTCCTTACCAATCAAAAGTTATAGGCAAAACAAGATTCACCAGGGGTAAAACGATCATTTAAAATTCGGAAAAAATCGTGAACATGGGAAATGACCCCATTAGTCATTCCCCAAAGTTACACGACCATATGACTTCATTCGAAAAAGAAATAAATATTCTACGATCCCCCGATACGTAGAATGCGGGTCGTTACAATATATATATATATATATATATATATATGTGTGTGTGTGTGTGTGTGTGTGTGTGTGTGTGTGCGCATGTGCATTTGTGCGTGCATGTGTGTGCGTGCGCACGCGTGTTTAATCATGTTCACTAATAAATTGCCTCTAAATTAGAGTCACGATATTTAATTTCATTTATTACGTTAATTGTAACCTTCTTCAAATTCTAACATTTAATAACACATTTATTTCCCATAAAATTGTATAGTTACAACCTTCAATTCATATTAACACTAGTTGTAACCTTTTCAAATTCTACATTTATTGCCAAGAATTAAAATGTTACAACCATTTATTACTAGAAATATTTCCATACACTTGTCATTAATGAAGAATATACAAATTCGAACTTATATTAACATTTATCTAATGTTAATAATAACTAGTGTTAACTACGTATTGTGGATGGATATTGTTAACCCCGTTATTAAAGCGGTGCAGAAAATAATGCTTCGAGACCATCCAAGTCGTAGACGCGACATGGTTTCAGGTCATTCGTCGACATGTGCAACAAGCATGTCGGTGAACATCCATGTCATTCAACATGACATGGATCCACACTGCAAATACCTCCATGTCGTTGAAAGTGTTTAAGCATGGAAGTATCCATGTTGGATGGTTTATACCACAGAAATCAAGTCGTATAATGTCAAAGCCATCTATGTCGCATCCCGCTACGTTCAAGCATGATGTATGAACTCATGAAGCTAAGGCAATATGGGATGAGCCATGCCACGTAGCTCATGTTGTATGTACGCTTTGGGACCGTACCTTTCATGACGCACAACCCCTTTAGAAGGGCGGTATAAACACGAATTTCCAGTTATACATGGCGCTCACCTTAACCATTCCGTTGTGTATGAACATCAGGCCATGTCGTTAGCCATGAATAGAAGTGCCATGTGGCATGTGATTCAATATAAGAGTAAATATATAAATTGCTACATGAAAATACAATAAAGGGGGAGGGGGAACATGAAAACATACATGGCACGTGGGTTTAAAAGGTGATAGCATGATGTAACCATATTGTTCAAAGTGGCAACATATATATTGCTAAACATGTGCATCATGATAAAATCAACGACACACCATGTCGTTTAAATGAAGACAACTAGAGACAGCTGTAAAATGGAAGTTGCAAGCTATAAGGTAGAGATCACGTGGCATGCGGCAAAGAATGGGCACAAGTATAAACAATACAAAGCTGGTAGCTGTTTCAAGCCGTAATACAACCCATGTTGCATGTCGTTTCTATTAATACCGCGAGTCTTCATGTCTTTCCAGTTGAAGTCGCATACCGCAAGCCAGTCACATTCCAGCTATAAAGTGATCATTCCAGCTATACCCATTTAATTATGAGTGTACCACTACCCCTAAAACACTCCTATAAATAACCCACACCATACACTTAAAAAGGGACGAATTCTTTTACCTCTAAGGGCCACCAAATCATTTCTTCAACACTTCATGCTTCATTACAAACCCAATTAATGGTTTCCAAGGATCGATCTACCTTAATGCAACAACACATGGATTAAATCTTCTTCAAACTACATTAGAAATCTCTCTAACACAATCGAAGTGATATCTAATCTCAGCTAATCCACTCTAAAGCCTGGATCTAATGCTAAATCACTATGGAATCATGAAATTGTTCAATTGCTAAAGTGATCGAAGATTTATACATTCACCATCAAAAAGCAATATATCTCATCAATTCCTTTGCTAATTCAAGTGAAATATAAATCATAAAGAGAGAGAAAGTAGAGAAATGTCACAAAATGAATGGAGTGGATCGAATCATGTATTTTGTAAATTCAAATGTGTTAATGGGATTTGCTACCATAGTGGACGTAGGTCTAAATTGACCAAACCACTTTAAATACTCGTTTTCCGTTAATTTTTGCTCTTTATTTTTGAATTACATGGCTCCATTTTATAATATAACCATTTGGTGAAGTACGATTTGTGTACCTTTGGTGTTTGAACAATTTTTGGTTTAAACATTTGGCACCCACCGTGGGGCCACGTTCACACTTCTTTTAATCTTAAGGGCCTACCATCGAAGTTCTAAACCTACTTCTACCATAGATTCGTCAGGTCTACGATCTAGACCAATCGATGAATTCTCATCAAAATTCAAAGCCTTATATGAAATAATGGCTAAATCTAAGAAGACCGCTAGTAAGACCGTTGAAGAAAACAACAATGTTGCTAACAACAAAATTACTAAACTTATCACCCGCTTTGAAGTTGGAGAAAATTCAATATGTGGAGCCGGAGTAACCAAGGTTGAATTAGATGTCGTCATCGCTAACATGAGTCAACGAATGGAAGCCTCCAGCAAAGATTTAATCGATGCTAATAAAACTCTATTAGATGTTATCAAGCTTCAATGGATAAAATGAGTGCTCTCCTAAACACTCAAGCAAATCCTGCTCCTCCTCTGAAAATCCATATCAACCTTGAAGAAAATGCAAATTCATCAGCCTCCGATCGTTATAATAACAACTTGGAATGACTTGTTGTTAAAGCAAAAACCAATTCCGATTGAAATAACACACGAGTTGCAAGTCCTGTGAAGGGGGCACCTTCCATAATGAAGGTAAAAGACCTAGATCCTTTAGTCGTGATCGCTCGCCACGACGAGCATCCGGAAAAGAGATCAAAGTCCGCTCTCCGGAATGACACAACTCAAAGGAATATACCATGGATATGGTAAAGCGAATAATGAAAGTCAACATGGCTCGCAATGATGAAGAAAGAGAATGGGACTTCTCCCCCAACAAAAATCCATTCACGAAGAGGTTCCGCAAAGATGAGTTCCCTAAGAAGTTTACTCATCCTACTCTGCCTCCGTACAATGGAACTTCTGGTGTGAATCACTTCCTATATAGATATGAATGGTATATGAATGCAGCCAAAGAAACAGACGAGATCAAATGCTTGTGCTTCCCTCTCTATCTAGAAGGTGTCACATCGCTATGGTTGACAAGGTTGTCACCCAAAATGGTCGACCGATTTGATGATTTGATTTTGAAATTCAAAAAGCAGTTCAGGTTGCAAGCTAGGAAGACAAAGGACGTTATTTCTCTTACATTAACGAAGCAGAATCTAGGAGAATCTGTTAAAGTTTTCCTCAAAAGATTCAATGTTGCTGTATCTGAAGTAAGAAATCCCGAGCCCTGCATGATCTTAATGTCACTAATTGGCGCCATAGATGAGAAGAGAAAAATTGGTAAATGGATTAAAATGAAAGTGCCAAGCACGCTTGAGAAATTATATAAAAAGGTCGAGGAATACATGAGATTGGACAATAATCCTATGCCTCTTCAGAATATTGATGCTAACCAACCCCTTGAAGCTCCCAAAAATGCAGCTACCCAGTACAATCAGAAAAAATCCTAGAGGTCAGAAAAGAGGAAGCGACGGGAAAGATAATCGAAACGGCAAGAAGCCTCGCTTTTCCAACCCATCAGAGCTAAGGCCATTAAATG
Source organism: Allium sativum (assembly GCA_030737875.1). NCBI lineage: Eukaryota > Viridiplantae > Streptophyta > Magnoliopsida > Asparagales > Amaryllidaceae > Allium > Allium sativum. The sequence goes on from CM060916.1 coordinate 838,026,934, forward strand.
ACACTCCAGAAAACATCTTTGCTGCGACAAAAGACACCGAAGATTATCCAATACCAAAACCTCAGAAAGTAAGTGGCAATAAAGCGAACTCTGGAAAGTTCTGCCGGTTGCATAATCAGCCAGGCCACAATATCAACGAATGTAGGTATCTAAGATCACTAATCGAAGAGTTGATCAGGAAGAATCATCTGTAACAATATATGAAAAATCCACAATCCTCAAACGCTGTTCCGATTCCCCAGGGTTAGGGGGCAACGAAGTTCTTGCTCAAACCAATCCAAGGCTAATCATCAACTGATAACCATCGATTGTGCTCCAATGTCAATGGCTTAGAGCCACTACTCTATTTTCATGCTTTACTTCATTCTTTACTTATTGCTATATTCAGAATTCTTATAAATAGTCTGTAACATTTTACAAACATTGTTCTGAACATTAGCTCTATGACTAAGAGCATATTTACTTGAATGAATCCCTTGCCTGAAGAATTTTATGTTAAATCAAAATTTGAGTAAAAAAGTTGATTTCATATTGCAGGCCATCTGTCGAGCGTGTGTTCCTTCAGAATCCGAGGAAACATGGCGACCCCAACAACACTAATTCCAGCATCAAAGGCTGTAAATATCAACATGCACAAATGCAAAAATAAAATTAAAAAAAGAATCGCCTTGGGAAGTGAATGGGAGGAGTCTCAAAGATTCAAACAACAAACAAGCGCCATGACAAACAAACAAGAGTCTTGTAACTTTCTTGGAAGAGGCACTCCTCTAATTGAGAGTTTCCAAGCTCTAGTTCCTAATCTGAGATAGCCCGCCAAATCAAGCGTCCGACAATGGAACTGGTGCCAACCCTGAGCTGGAACAACCAGCACCGTGCCGGAAGGACTGACAAACACAGTGGAAGGACCAGCACAGTGTCGGAAGGACCGAAAAACCTGATTTGGGAACTGCCAACATCATACTGGAAGGACCGACAAACACGTTGGAAGGACAAGCACTGTGTCGGAAGGACCGACAAACCTGATGTGCGAACTACCAACATCAGGTCGGAAGGACCAGCAAACACGGTGGAAGGACCAGCACTGTGTCGGAAGGACCGACAAACCTGATGTGGGAACTACTAACATAAGGTCGGAAGGATCGGCAAACACGTTGAAAGGACCAGCACCATGTCGGAAGGACCAAAAAACCTAATGTTAGAAGTACCAACATCAGGCCGGAAGGACCGACAAACGAGCTGGAAAGACCAGCACATGTTCTAACCAAAGACCTATCAAGGGGCACCCAATTGATCATCAGTATCAGGAAGTATTTGATCCAATTACGACAAACATTGGGGTTCTAACCAAAAACCTCTCTGGGGGGACCCAATTGATCGTCAGTATCAGGAAGTACCTGATCCTATTATGACAAACATTAGGGTTCTAAACAAAGACCTCTCTGGGGGCACCCAATTGATCATCCGTATCAGGAAGTACCTGATCCGATTATGACAAACATTGGGGTTCTAACCAAAGACCTCTCTGGGGGCACCTAATTGATCGTCAGTATCAGGAAGTACCTGACACGATTACGACAAATATTGGCGTTCTAACCAAAGACCACTCCAAGGGCACCCAATTGATCGTTGGCATCAGTAAGTACCTGATCTGATTACGATAAATATTGGGGATTGTAACCAGAGTCCTTTCTGGGGGCACTCCTTCTGAACCTACCAACGCTTGGATTAATTAGTATAATTAGGTGACGAAAGTCTCCAATGCCTTAAATTAACCAAGCTGGATTGTCGACGGAGTTCGGATTTAACCGATTAACTTGCATAGTGTTTGAAAATATCAGACATGACAAGTGTTAGATTTTAGCCCAAACTAGGGCATGAAATCCAAATTACTTCCCATAGAGAAAACTAATAATGACCTCCTAAACAAGGGGCACGAATAATTCAAGACTTCTCCAAAGGGAACCAGAAAATAAATTTCAGATGCACATTTCCCAAATAGAAAATGTTGTATAGTATGAGTCGTTAAAATAATAATGTTTGAAATCCACTATCGACTTTAGCCGGTTAGTCGATTTTAAATGCTAAGGCGAATTCAAATTAGAATATCATGTTTGTGTGAATAATATTTGAAGGGTTATAAACTGTTGAATAAAATAATCCTATGCAAACACTTTATTCAGTTCAAAATAAAATTCGCTATTATTCATTTTTCTAATGATTTAACTTATCCACTATCGATATGGACGGTCGATGTTGAAGTATGAATCTGAAATCGTGCAAGTGCTTGTTTTAATTATAGAACAGGTGGCACGAAGCATATAAGTTCAAAGCGTGATTTTCCATAGCAAACAAAAAGCTAAGACTAAATCTTAGCGTAAATGGTGTTCATTTCGAAGCCCGCATTTCTCGCAAGAGAAAAATACAAGCTTCGAGGGGCAAATTTTCACCCCGATGTTAAAGCGGTTCAGAAAATAATGCTTCGAGACCATCCAAGTCAAAGACGCGACATGGTTCCAGATCACTCGTTCGACATGTGCAACAAGCATGCCGTTCAACGTCCATGTCATTCGAAACGACATGGATCCACACTACAAATACCATCATGTCGTTGAAACCGTTTAAGCATAGAAGCATCCATGTCACTTGATTTATGTAACGACCCGCATTCTTCGTATCGGAGGATCATAGAATATTTAACTTATTTTCATATGAAGTCGTATGGTCGTGTAACTTTAGGGAATGACTATTGGGGTCATTTCCCATGTTCGTGATTTTTCCCGAATTTTAAATGACCGTTTTACCCCCAGCGGATCTTGCTTTTTCTGTAACTTTTGATTGGTAAGGAGTTTTGACCTGAAACCACTTCCATTGGATTCAAATGATGGTTTATCTTTCCGTAGAGTGGTCATATTAATCAAACGGACTTACCGTTTGGGAGATATGGCTGAAATAAGGTTTGGAATGTGAAAAACAACTTAACCGGGCTTAATAGGACGATTAACAGCTAGGCCCATTGAAACACCCCACCTCCATTAAGGTCACTCACAAAGGGAATGCCTTAAATTTTGTGGAGGTTTATAAGTAAAAGTCAGAGATAAACACAAGACAGATATAAATGCACATATTTTAAACAACGGAAACCGAACAGACTTTTATTTCATCAATACGTGTTCAAACAAAATATTTCCATAATTGTCTCAAAATACTTCCAACATTACAACCTCATTACTGTCTTGATTATTAAAGAAGCATAAAATATAAATAAAGTAACAAAAATCCTCATAGTGATATCCAAAGCCATAGTCCAAGCAAAAGAGATCTAAACCATACATCTATGGTCTTGGAGCTTGCAAAGAGTCTGACTGAGCTGGGTTGTTTCCTCCCTATGGACCTTGGGGGGGGCGAAAGGAAAGAATACGAAAAGAAAATAGAGTCAAATATAAAGCCTGAGTAAATCTAGTAACTCTTTAGTATGTGAATAGAAAAAAGGGGCATGATAGAAATAAACTGAAAACAGTAAAGTATCACAAACTAAGGAAGTGTAGTTTAGAATCGAATGTACTATCACACCCATACTATATCTCTGCGCCTACTTGAGCTTATTCTAACTGGCACCGCTACTGAGGGTGATGTGATCCCCATTTTTCTAAAGATTGGCTCCTACTCGCATAAACATGTGTCATACGGCCCCCAAGAATTGTAGATACATACGCTGGTCCCACCATGGGGTGTATCAAGACCCATGGTGGTGGCCCCGACACAATTTTAGAAGGCATAGGTTATGCTACTGGTGCCCCCAGTGCCCTATTTGTCTGCTCCGAAGTGTGTGCACGCCCGCACTCCGTTAGAACCCACACTGTTGCACCCACCACCGTCGCTTTGACCGCTTACAATCAGCCCAGTAATCGTGCCCCACCCTGCCTAGTTTCAGGGTACCATGATACCTAACTTGGGTTACTGCTGAAACGGGTCCCTCGTTACTAGGGTTTTCTAGTCAAACATGTTAAGTGGTTAAGTGTCTTTATTTACCTAACCTCACCCATCAATTCTTGTTAACATGTTGAATTTGGTTAAGTGTTTTTAGTTGACTTAACCCTACCAACTGTCCTTAGCCTCTTAAAGCACCTGACCACTCACATTAGACAGATATTGCTACGGTTACTGGATGTGACAGTCGGTTCCGGGCAGGTTTACACCATAGCTTAGTCTAACCTCGGGTCCTTATTGGGCTCAATTCTTAACCACCCACATTGGATAGGTGTTGTTGTAACTACTGGACAGCCGGGCGGGTCCGGGCAGGTTTACATCACAACTCAATCCAACCTCGGGTTAAGCATACCGTGTTTTCTAAATTTACATATTTTATCACTTCTCAATTATATGTAAATGTCATGTCCTTTATTCTTGGGTATAACAATTCATACCGCTTAAATGTCATTGTCGTTGGCATGAGCCAACCATGCCAACATATATTTTTCATGTTCTACACCCAACGTTATTACCCCCGTTTGTACGTTCGCAACATTATAACAAATGTTGGGCTCGACACAATTCAACCCAACTTTATAAACGTGAGAAAAGGGGAAATCAAGAACATGTAATATTTTACAATACATAAAGGTGTGTGGCGCATGAACTTGGAATTTAGCGATTCAACTAACATAAATTATGGGTCATGTGAACTTGCATTCAAATCAGAGTATAACTAAGTAGGTGACATATGAAATGGCATAGTTTAGGCTTATACAAACTTGGGTTTTAACATGTTTAACTTGGCATAATGTCAACCACAAAACTAACATGTTGTATATTCACCAAAATGTCCAATTATAACATCTAATCATATAGCCTATTTCAACATGAACTTGCATAGTTTATGTAACCCAAACGATACTTAACATAGATCTAATTATACTTGCAAATAAACATAAGAATGTGTTCATAGGTTTTGGGTCATGTAGGCATAAAAGGTCTCAAATCTAGAACATGTTTACATAAGCCTTAATTTAGACTTAGTGAATGTATATAGTCCACAACATAGAGATAAACATAAAGGGATCAAATTCTAGTTTTTTCCACAACTTGCAAGTGCCGTTATTTTCATATACAATTGTCCAATAGGCTTGCATCAATCAATTTAGGCCACAAATACCAATACACAAGTCATGACAGAATCATTACAATACAGAGAATTTATATCATTATCATACAATAACACAATTCTATTTTCATTTACATCGAATCACGTCACAGTTTTATTCATATGCTCAAAGGTCACTATACTTACAACGAATGCAGAATCTTGAATTCTGAATTCTGAAATTGAGATGCGTTCCTTTGGGTAGATTAATGTTGCATTGATTAATTTGTTTAAGCTTTAGTCTTCTACTTAATTTGATTCGTCTCTAAGCTCCTCTCTCTTGACGGCTATGCTCAATTCCTTCTTGGCAGCATGACGACTCCAATCTTATTTATTTTTTTGTGAATTTTTAGTTGAGACTTAGGGTGTATATTTATATATTTTTAAATTGTTTTGAGTCGTCAGATGAAGACAGAAGGAATCTAGACCATACAAAGTTCAAAGAGCCAATCAAGAGGTGGCATGTCAGCCCTAATGACACACCGAGCCACAGAAATTCGAGCCAGAGCCAGACCCAACCAGCCAGGTCGACCAGGTAGGTCAACTGGCAGGTCGACACCCAGGTCGACACTATGGTCGATCTGGGGTGACCAAGTCGACACCATGGTCGACCTGGTCCCTGGGCGAGAATTTTCCCGCCCAGCCCAGTTTGAACCTGTTTTTCGAATTTTGAACTTGAAACCGAGCTGTTTGAATTTTAAATTTTATTCTGAAACTTCCGAAGGTCATAACTCCTTCATACGGAGTCTGATTCATGCAAACTCGGACTCTATCTCAAGCAGAATTCCAAGACGAACGCAATGGCATAACCCATTTCCCTTAATTCTTTCATTTATAATTAATTACACTTTAATTTGTGAAGCTTAATGTTATAGAATTCACGGGGTGTTACGTTCTTCCCCCCTTAAAAGGATTTCGTCCCCGAAATCTTCAAGGTAGGAAGAATGTATATCCTACCATCCAACCATCCATCTACTCAACCAATAAACACAGGCGTCCACTGTCCTTAAAAGACTTCTAATGCTTCATGATCGTATGCATAGTGTGTGTACATGTCCTTATCTAATGCAGAAATCAGGCGGTCTACTGATTCAGTTGACCTCCTTAATGCGAATCATGTAAGTGTCACGAATCCATTATGTATGCAAAATTTTCCTACTCATAATTCTATATGAGTGCACAAATATTCATACAAATGTGACAACCATACGATAGCATATCAAGTTTCAACCATATACAAATGAGAATACATATATGCATATGCAATATGACATGACTGAGCCGATCTAAAACCTAGGGTGTGTGTGTATATGCATCCACGCGCAACCACTAGCAATCACTAGCAACCATTTGCATCCATCATCCATAACATGTTTTCAAATACATGTTTGCATCCATTTGTTTTCTACCTAAGGAGTTAGGAAAAGGACCGAGGAGATATACCTAAAAAGATAGATAAAGCATAACTTAAGGAAAAAGAGAGATCAAAGATGTACCCTCAAAAAGAAGAGGGTAGGCAGCGCGTATTCTGTGCTCAGTTTCCCAAGTCGCGTCTTCCTCGGCGTCGCTCCACTGAACTTTAACGAGTTTGACTTCGCGGTTGCGTAGCTTTTTCACTTCAGTCCTAACATGCGGGTTGGAACTCTTCTCACAGTTGCTTCACGTTCCACTTCGGCTTCTTCTAGAATGCTAGGTTCCACCACTCCCGCAGACTCATGCAAACACTTCCGGAGGTGAGAAACATGAAAGACGTTGTGAACTCCGGCCAGTCTCTCGGGTAGCTCTAATCTATAGGCCATCTTCCCAACCTTCTCGACGATAGGAAACGGCTCTACAAATCTTGGTGCTAACTTTCCTGTGGATTCAAAGCGAACGATGTTCCTTAAAGGAGATACCTTAAGGAAAACCCTGTCCCCAACCTCAAACTCAAGGTCGGTCCTTCTTTTGTCGGCGTAGGATATTTGTCTGTCTTGGGCTGTCTTCATCCTTCTCCGTATCAAGTCCACTTTCTCTGAAGTCTCTCGAATCATGTCTGGCCCAAGTATAAGCTTATCTGTAGACTCCCACCAACAAGTTGGTGATTTGCACGGTCATCCATACAAGGCTTCGAAGGGCGCTATACCGATGGTATCTTGGTAGCTGTTGTTGTAGGCAAATTCCACTAAAGGAAGGTGATCCTCCCAAGTCCCTCTAAAGCCAAGAACGTAAAGTCTCAAAAGATCCTCTAAAACTCTATTCACCCTTTCTGTCTGGCCATCGGTTTGGGGGTGATAGGCCGTGCTCAAACATAACTGTGTACCCACAGCTTCTTGCAGACTCCGCCAAAATTCGCTTGTGAAGATAGGGTCTCGGTCACAAACAATGCTGGAGGGTATCCCATGGAGTCGAACTATTTCCTCAAGATAAAGAGATGCTAGAGATGAGGCAGTCCTTCTACTTTTAACGGGTATAAAGTGGGCGCTTTTAGTAAGCCTATCCACTATTACCCAAATGCTAGTATTGCCTCTTCTCGACCTAGGTAGTCCATCAATGAAGTCCATTGAAATGCTATCCCACTTCCACTGTGGGACCTTTAAAGGATGAAGTAATCCTCCAGGCTTCTTCTGTTCCGCCTTGACCCGTTGGCAGGTCATGCACTTAGAAACAAAATTTGCCACGTCCTTTTTCAAGTCGCTCCAATAGAAAGTCCTTTTTATATCCTTGTACATCTTATCACCGCCAGGGTGTATAGTCATCTTGGAATGATGCGCTTCCTCGAGAACCTTCTTTGTCAACTCCCTTGCTTGTGGGACGCATAATCTTCCATCTCGCCTCAGCCAACCCTTATCATCGATGGTGTATCTATTGAGGTGACTAGAAGTCTCACCCCTAATAAGTTTATTAATCACATCAACAAGCTGAGGGTCTTCTTGTTGTGCAGCCCCTATTGAGTCCAAGAGAGTAGGGCGTACTTCGAGAGATGCTAACAAACCAGGTACAAAATCAGAGGAGGGCCTAAAGTTAAAACTGGCTATATACTCCAAGCTTTGCCTTTCCACAAAGAGAGGGCTTAAGGTCAGTTTCTTTCAGCTCAACGCGTTTGCTACTACGTTGCCTTTGCCGGGAGTATAGGAAATTTCAAAGTGATACGAGGCAAGAAACTCCATCCATCTTTGCTGACTCAAGTTAAGATCCTTCTGCAAGAAGAGATATTTCAATGATTTATGGTCAGTGTATAATTCGAACTTCTCACCTAGGAGATAATGGCGCCAAGACTTAAGTGCAAAGACGATGGCGGCCAACTCAAGATTGTGGGTCGGGTAGTTCTTTTCATGAACTTTCAATTGTCTTCCACCATAAGCTACTACCCTTCCTTCTTGCATTAGAACAGCGCCTAGTCCCGTTCCACATGCATCTATGTATACCATGAACATTTTGCTTCCGTCAGGCAAAGTTAGAACTGGAGCTGTTGTAAGAGCCCTTTTTAGGCGTTGGAAGGCAATGTCATAGTCCAAATCCCAAGCGAATGCTAGATTCTTCTTTGTTAGCCTTGTGAGTGGAGCTGAGATTTTCGCGAAATCCCTAATGAATTTTCGGTAAATACCGGTTAGCCCAAGAAAGCTTCGGACTTCGGTTGCATTTCTTGGTGTCTTCCAATCTTGCACTGCCACCACTTTCGCGGGGTCCACCGCCAACCCTTCTTTGGACACTAGATGTCCAAGAAATCTTACTTCTTTTCTCCAGAAGTGACACTTGGAGAATTTGGCTTTTAGCTGATGAACTCGAAGAGTTTCCATGATTTCTTTGAAATGCTAAGCATGCTCTTCCTCACAAATTTTTGAGGAATTCTATGAACACTCTGCTCATTAGGTCTACGAAATAAGCGGGTGCGTTTGTCAAGCCGAAAGGCATGACAAACCACTTGAAGAAACCGTCTGGGGTTCTGAACGCCGTTTTATCAATGATGTCTTCAGCTACTCTTAGCTGATGGAACCCAGTTGCCAGATCAAGTTGGGAGAAGACCGACAGACCTACCGGCTGATCAAACAAATCGTCGATTCGGGGTAGGGTGTGCCTATTTTTCTTGGTCAATTTGTTTAACTCCCTATAGTCGACGCAAAGGCGAAGCAAACCGTCCGCTTTGATTGCGAACACCACTGGGGCACCCCATTCTGAAATGCTCCGTCTAATGAACCCCTTTTCGAGAAGTTCTTTGACCTTCTTACTGAGCTCCTTTCTCTCCTTTGGAGCCATGTGTCTGACAGGTAAAGCTACAGGCTTTGCATTATCCACAAGATATATGCGGAAGTCTATTTCCTGCCTCGGAGGTAAGCCTTTCACCTCCTCAAAGACATCGGGATATTCCTGGACTACTCTAACTGACTGCAAATTCTCATCAGAAGCATCAAGCGACTCTAGATAACTAAGCATAACAGCATTCAAGGGATTACAAGAAATTTCTAGAGTGTTACCAAGCCGAGTCAAGAGTCTAACTACTCTTTTCTCACAATCAAGAATGACACCATTACTGGATAACTAGTCCATGCCTAAGATCAAACTATATCCCGAGAAGCCCAAAACAAAGGCATTACAACTAAACTCAACGCTGAGAATAGAGATTTTCAAACCCAAACAAACCATTGACAAATAAGCGGAGCCCCTGATTGGATTTGAAACTACTAAGGGATCCTCTACCATACTAATGTCTAGATGCAGAGATTCTACTAAGGCAGATGAAATAAAGGAGTGTGATGCGCCAGAGTCAAAAAGTGTGCAAACTGGATGATCATAAAGATAGACTACACTTTCTACAGAAATATTACTACCTCATTCCTCCGGAGGTGCCACTAGCGCATGAACCTGACCCTCTGAAGTGGATCCGGCTTTCTGTCCCTGCCCTCTCTTCTTTGGGCAGTTCTTAACTTGGTGCCCAGTCTCTCCACAATGGAAGCAACCACCCATCTTCGCCTTCCTTTTTCGGCAGTCTTTCGATATATGTCCAACAATGCCACAGAAATTGCACCTTCTCCTCTCACGGGGCTTATTGTTCTTCCCTCCTTTCTTGAAGTCTGTTTTCTTAGCTTGTAGACCCTCTTTCTTTTCTTCTACCTTAGTCTCTTTCTTGCCGTTGTCTTCCTCGTGTAACAACGCCATGTCCACCAAGCTTTCATAAGTCGCTCCCGTGGATACATGGGTCATAGCAAGGCTGTGTAGAGGCTCATTCAAACCTTTGACGAAGCAAAGCGCCTTCTTTTGTTGGGTGTTTACTAAGTCCAGCCCAAATTTGGCCAGCTGATTAAATTGATTAACGTACTCCCTGATTGTCATACTTCCCTGTTTCAGAGTTAGAAACTTCTCCATTTGCAAGCTTTTTTCAGCTTGCGAGAGGAATTTCATCTCAAACCTTGTCCTAAAATCTTCCCATTTTTCCACCGCCCTCTGAGCATTGGTAATTTCCTACCAATATGAAGCTTCATCTTTAAGCAACCACTCTACTAGCTGTATCTTTTGCCTGTCATCAACTCCGAAGATGACAAACAGATCCACGGTCTCCTTTAGCCAGTTTCTTGCTCCTACAAAGGATTCTATCCCATAAAAGTCTTTTCCACTCATATCCTTGAAGTCTCTACATGTTTTTGCGAAGGCATTTCCACGAGGAGGAGGAGGAACCGCGGCCACTGGAGGAGGAATGTCTGCTGGGCCCGTGCCATTGGCCCTTGCTTCTAAGTGCCTCCTAAACCAGCCGAGTATCGGTACTCCTTCTGGAAGGTTAAGGTCTCCAAACATGCTAAAACAGAAAGGAAAGATTCAAAACGAAGGATAAAGAGAGATAGTGCACATGGCTTTGGGGGATTATGTCTTTTTATAAATATAACACTTTTCTTTTTCTTGAAAAATGCTTCTTTAAACTTCCTTTTTGAAAATAGTTTCAAAAACTTTTATCTAGTCTGGTAAACCTATGCTCTGATACCAAGTGAGACACCCCACCTCAGTTAAGGTCACTCACAAAGGGAATGCCTTAAATTTGGTGGAGGTTTATAAGTAAAAGTCACAGATAAACACAAGACAAACATAAATACACATATTTTAAACAGCGGAAACCAAACAGACTTTTATTTCATCAATACATGTTCAAACAAAACATTTCCATAATTGTCTCAAAATACATCCAACATTACAACCTCATTACTGTCTTGATTATTAAGAAGCATAAAACATAAATAAAGTAACAAAAATCCCTATAGTGATATCCAAAGCCATAGTTCAAGCAAAAGAGATCCAAACCATACATCTGCGGTCTTGGAGCTTGCAAAGAGTCTGACTGAGCTGGGTTGTTTCCTCCCTGTGGACCTGGGGGCAAACGAAAGGAAAGAAGACGAAAAGAAAATAGAGTCAGACATAAAGCCTGGGTAAATCTAGTAACTCTTCAGTATGTGAATAGGAAAAAGGGGCATGATAGATATAAACTGAAAACAGTAAATATCACAAACTAAGGAAGTGTAGTTTAGAATCGAATGTACTATCGCACCCACACTATATCTCTGCGCCTACTTGAGCTTATTCTAACTGGCACCCCCTGCTGAGGGTGATGTGATCCCCATTTTTCTAAAGATCGGCTCCTCCTCGCATAAACATGTGTCATACGGCCCCCAAGAATTGTAGATACCTATGCTGGTCCCACCATGGGGTGTATCAAGACCCATGGTGGTGGCCCCGACACAATTCTAAAAGGCATAGGTTATACTACTGGTGCCCCCAGTGCCCTGTTTGTCTGCTCCGAAGTGTGTGCACGCCCGCACTCCGTTAGAACCCACACTGTTGCACCCACCGTCGTCGCTTTGACCGCTTACAATCAGCCCAGTAATCGTGCCCCACCCTGCCTAGTTTCAGGGTACCATGATACCTAACTTGGGTTACTGCTGAAACGGGTCCCTCGTTACTAGGGTTTTCTAGTCAAACATGTTAAGTGGTTAAGTGTCTGTATTTACCTAACCTCACCCATCAATTCTTGTTAACATGTTGAATTTGGTTAAGTGTTTTTAGTTGACTTAACCCTACCATCTGTCCTTTGCCTAAAGCACCTAACTACTCACATTAGACAGATATTGCTATGGTTACTGGATGTGCCGGTCGGTTCCGGGCAGGTTTACACCGTAGCTCAGTCTAACCTCGGGTCTTTATTGGGCTCAATGCTTAACCACCCACATTGGATAGGTGTTGTTGTGACTACTGGACAGCCGGGCGGGTCCGGGCAGGTTTACGTCACAACTCAATCCAACCTCGGGTTAAGCATACCGTGTTTTCTAAATTTACATATTTGATCACTTCTCAATTATATGTAAATGTCATGTCCTTTATTCTTGGGTATAACAATTCATACCGCTTAAATGTCATTGTCGTTTGCATGAGCCAACCATGCCAACATATATTTTTCATGTTTTACACCCAATGTTATTACCCCCGTTTGTACGTTTGCAACATTATAACAACTGTTGGGCTCGACACAATTTAGCCCAACTTTATAAACGTGAGAAAAGGGGAAATCAAGAACATGTAATATTTTACAATACATAAAGGTGTGTGGCGCATGAACTTGCAATTTAGCGATTCAACTAACATAAATTATGGGTTATGTGAACTTGCATTCAAATCAGAGTATAACTAAGTAGGTGACATATGAAATGGCATAGTTTAGGCTTATACAAACTTGGGTTTAAACATGTTTAACTTGGCATAATGTCAACCACAAAACTAACATGTTGTATATTCACCAAAATGTCAAATTTTAACATCTAATCATATAGCCTATTTCAACATGAACTTGCATGGTTTATGTAACCCAAACGATACTTAACATAGATCCAATTATACTTGCAAATAAACATAAGAATGTGTTTATAGGTTTTGGGTCATGTAGGCATAAAAGGTCTCAAATCTAGAACATGTTTACATAAGCCTTAATTTAGAATTAGTGAATGTATATAGTCCATGCCATAGACATAAACATAAAGGGATCAAATTCTAGTTTTTGCCACAACTTGCAAGTGCCATTATTTTCATATACAATTGTCCAATAGGCTTGCATCAATCAATTTAGGCCACAAATACCAATACACAAGTCATGACAGAATCATTACAATACAGAGAATTTATATCATTATCATACAATAACACAATTCTATTTTCATTTACATCGAATCACATCACAGTTTTATTCATATTCTGAAAGGTCACTATACTTACAACAAATGTAGAATCTTGAATTCTGGATTCTGAATTCTGAAATTGAGATGCGTTCCTTTGGGTAGATTAACGTTGAGTTGATTAATTTGATTAAGCTTTCGTCTTCTACTTAATTTGATTCGTCTCTAAGCTCCTCTCTCTTGACGGCTACGCTCAATTCCTTCCCGGCAGCATGACGACTCCAATCTTATTTTTTGTGTGAATTTTTAGTTGTGACTTAGGGTGTATATATAGATTTTTAAATTGTTTTGAGCCGTTAGATGAAGACAGGAGGAATCTAGACCATACAAAGTTCAAAGAGCCAATAAAGAGGTGACATGTCAGCCCTAATGACACACCGAGCCACAGAAATTCGAGCCAGACCTAGCCAGCCAGGTCGACCGACCTGGGGTGACCAGGTCGACCGACCTGGGGTGACCAGGTCGACACCATGGTCGACCTGGTCCCTGGGCAGGAATTTTCCCGCCCAGCCCAGTTTGAACCTATTTTTCGAATTTTGAACTTGAAACCGAGCTATTTGAATTTTAAATTTTATTCTGAAACTTCCGAAGGTCATAACTCCTTCACACGTAGTCCGATTCACGCAAACTCGGACTCTATCTCAAGCAGAATTCCGAGACGAACGCAATGGCATAACCCATTTCCCTTAATTCTTCCATTTAGAATTAATTACACTTAAAGTTGTGAAGCTTAATTTTATAGAATTCACGGGGTGTTACACCCATAACCCATTTCGAGATTAGGGTTATGGGAAGGTTGGTAGGGTTTGGGAAATCATTTTTATTCATTTTTCAGCCGCCACTTATCATTTCTTGAACCCTAGTAATGGCCTCCACTCTCTAAATTCATCTTTATTCACTTTCTAATCACATATTAGCGAAATCAACATCAAATTAAGGCGGATTTGCATAGAAATCGTGATAGAGCTAATGGAATACATTGGGATCCATGCCAAATCAGAGATATTTTTGGGTCTGAGATTTGTTTGTGGCTAAGGCGAGTGATTTGCACTTTTATTCACTAATTACAACTAATTAGGGGTGGTTAGTAATAATTATCGAAATTGTGACTCAAAAAACATGGAAAAATATGTAGAAATTCTAAAATATTATTTTATGCCTCTGTTAGAAATTTGGATTAATTTGGATTAAGTTTGTTAATCCTATTGTTAGATATAGTTAACATGATTAAGGGGAAAACCATGGGTTTGGGTATGTTTGATCCATATTAATATGTTAAATTGTTAGTCTGGTGTTTATGGTTGATCCTGTATGTTATAACTACTGTTTGGAATGTTTTATGGTTGCTTGGTAAAGTTAGAATGGTTGAAAACGCCGTCGTGTGGCGTAATAGCTTGCTGGAAAAGTTGTAGGACCTCGTTCGTGAAGAACCCCCACCAACCGACCAGCTCATGCCCCATGTACTATGACCCGCTCACCTGAAGTGTGCCAGGAACTGCCTGTTCGAACCGAAGCACGTACCCGAACCGAACCAGGGAGCTACCCCGAACTACGAGCTGCTCATCATGACCCGCTCGAGCTTTAGGACCCACGAACTACGACGAACTGGAGAACCATTATACCACGAGCCGAACAGGAGATTGGGTGACGAACCGGAGCACTCAAGCCGCCTTCCCACGAGCCGAATGGGACCCATAAACTGAGCATGACCTAATCGAAATCTCCGAACCGAAGGGAAGATTGATTTATGAATCAAACCGGAGAAAACTAAAAACCCGAGATGCAAAGGAAGTCCAAATAAGAAGTTAGAACTCGAGATCCACATGGGAACCAACGAGTTAACTTCATGAGTTGTGCTTTTCTGCCGAACGTGTGCAAAGGGGTTATCGATATCCATAACTTTGGTTCACCATTGAGTGACAGATTATAGATTATGGATCAGTGCAGTGGAGTAGTCATGACTCCAAAGGGAAAAGTGACCGTACCATGGCTATGTATCATTGCAGTGTAGTCGTCATGATTCCAAAAGGAAAAGTGATCGTAACAAGGGGTTGTTGACTATTGACTAGCGCAGTGGGGTCGTCATGACCCCAAAGGGGAAAATTAGTCATAGTAATAGCAAATGATTTTGTGATCAAGGTGGTGAATATCATAAGCTTTCGCACTGAATGAGAGATGTGAGGATGACTGCTATGTTTGATGTTTGCTATCACCATGACATGTGCACTTCCACTTTACACTTTATGTTAGTATTACCTTAGAGTACTATACATCTTGTTGTGCTAACTCTTTGGTTGCAGGTCCAGGTTTAGGTATGATTATTTACACATGTTATTGTTTTGTTTTGCTACTATCGCTTATACCAGACTTTTGTCTGACCCGGAGTTTTATGTCTCTTCTTATTACTCTGGGTGCTCCTAAATAAGCAGACTAGAGACATGTTAGGTGGTACGAACGAGTAGCTGTCCGGAGACGAGAAGGAGGCTTCCACATACTATTTACATATATTCTCCCTATGTTTTTGGTGGTTACTACTTTGGGCATTAGTAGTGTACCTTTTCTATTTTGCTTTAGAGACAGTATTTTGAAGATGTAATAATGATGGTTTGGATTATAAGCTGTATTTTGGATTCCGCTGCTATGATGGTTTAGTTCTCATCTTATGCACTGTCTCGCCTATTTTATGTCAAGTTATGTTATTGTTATATTTTATCCTATGCACTGTGAGATATACAATAGGTTCCTTGTGGATTCATTGTTCCAACCCTTTTCCTTTTTGATGATCGTTCCATACTAGTTGGACATTAGTACAACACATTTCGGGGAAATGTCGGCTAGTACGGGGAGGGACGTCACACTTAGTATCAGAGCCTAGGTTGCGTAGTTAACCTAGGGGAAGACATTAGGGAGAGATAGTATATGTAGATGAGAATGCGTATTTGTGATATTTTGGTTTTCAAAAGCTATATATATACTAATTGTATATTTAAGGATGAAGTCGCATCGCACTGGCACCACTAAGGAGATGGTTAATCGTTTTCTCTTTACAGATTGGACGTTGAGCCAAAATATGAGGAGTACTGGTTCAGAGGACAATGATAGGAATGTCCCTAATATGAGGACGATGTTTACTACCTTCATGAGAGAGATGACTAGGATTGTTCAGGGAGCAGTCCCTAATGCTGCAAACGGTGGTGGTGCAGCAGTGCATGCGAGTGAAGGCACCTAGAGCCGATTTCACCAAGCTCTGCAAGGGTTATACTAGTCTTGGTGGAAAACAGTTCGACGGAACGAAATCAGCTATGGAAGTTCATTGGTTTGATAGTTATGAGCGCATCTTTGAGTATTTGGAAATCGAAGATGCAATGAAAAGAAAGTTAGCATCGCGTTAACTTCATGGAGAATTGCTGGAATGCTATTAAAGCAGCTACTCTTGAGGATCAAGTTACGTGGAATCAATTTAAGACCCGATTCAATGATCAGTTTATTCCAGCTGCTCAGGAATCAGAATTGTTTAGGAAATTCTTGGATCTTAAGCAGAATGGTAGGGCAGTCTCAGAATATATTGTGAATTTGATACCTTATCGAAGTATGGATTATGTCTTATCGATACTGCCGAGAAGAACGAGAAGTTTGAACTGGCTTAGATGAGTACTTGGGGTAAAGGCTGATAAATCATATAGATGAGACATTCGAGTCTTTTGTGGGAAAGAGATTGAGATCTGAGAGCCTTTACCCTAAGTTGAAGACCGAGGTTGCTATTACAGCTGCGGAGAAGTAAAAGCCACAGGGAAGCGGTGGAGGAAAGAATAATTCCCAGAATAAGAGAAAACGAAATCAGACCAAGGATGGTCAGAAAAAGATGGACAAGAAAGATGTCGAGTGTTATAGCTGTGGCAGGAAGGGCCACTATGCCAAAGATCGTAGGGCAAAGCCATCGGACAGGAAGTGCTTCAACTGTGGCCAAGTAGGACATCTCAAGGATAAATGTCCACAACCCTCCAAAGAGAAGCAGATCGTGAAAGCATATGCTATCAACACCATTCCTTCTTCGTTGAATGCCCCAACTATGGTGCAAAAGGGAAAGAGCATCGTTATTCAAGGTATGCTTTTTATTTATAATGTTCTTGTTTGAGTGTTGTTTGATACCGGGGCTTCTCATTCCTTCGTATCTAATGACCTAGTAGATAGGTTGGAATTAGAACCTGAGATAGTCGATAGAACTTTAGTTGTGACGAACCCGATCGGTGGTTCGACTAGCCTTAGTATGATTTGTCGTAATTTGGTCTTATCGAGTCATGGATGTATGTTTGCTTGTGATTGCTTTGTTTTGAGCCTTACTGGTTTTGGCATTATTTTAGGAGTCGATTGGCTCCAAAGGTATGGGGTGGTGGTGGACTGTGAGGGGTCTTTGGTGACCACTAGAGCGGAGGGTACTGTTTGGTAGCCTACTTAGTTATGGGGCGATGGCTAGTTTTCTAAATTCTCTCCACATCTCGCATGATGAGTTGTCAGATGTGCCTATTGCTGACGAGTATTCGCACATCTTCGAGGAAGTGACCAGACTTCCACCACACTAAGTGATCGAGTTTCAGATTGATTTAGTGAAAGATGCCAGATCTATAGTGATGCCTCTTCGTCGTATATCGCCAAGGGAGCAGCGAGAGCTCGGGGTGCAAGTAAGTGATCTTTTGAAGAAGGGATTTATCAAAAGAAGTGTTTCCGAGTGGGTAACACCAGTCGTATTTGCTACCAAGGCCGATAGTTCCCTTCACTTATGTGTAGACTACTGCGAGTAGAACAAGGTGACTAGAAAGAATAAGTATCTTATTTCATGTATAGATGATTTGTTTGATCAGTTGAATGGAGCGAAAGTGTTCTCCCCGTTAGATCTCGCGACATGTTTTCATCAGCTCCGAGTAGCAACTAAGAGTATACCTAAAACGACATTTCGGACGCCGTCTGTATTTTGTGATGGTTGGTCATGCCATTCGGGTTGACCAATGCACCAACATATTTTTTGGATTTTATGAATTGGGTATTCAGGGATTAATTGAATAAGTTTGTTCTTGTGTTCGTGGACGATATCTTAGTTTATTCGAGGACGGAGGAAGACCACAAGGAACATTTGAGGACAGTGATGGAGGTGTTGAGGAAACACCAATTAAAAGCAAAATTTTCTAAGTGTCACTTCTGGAGGAAGGAAGTGAGGTTCTTGGGCCATGTTGTTTCAGAAAATGGTATTGCCGTGGACATTGCGTAGGTGGCTACGGTACAAGATTGGTCTACGCCCAAGAATGCAACAGACGTCAGAAGTTCCTTAGGGTTAGCTGGATATTATCATAAGTTTATTTAAGACTTCTCCAAGATAGCGGAACTGTTGACTCAGTTGACCAAGAAGAATCAAGATTTCGTCTGGGACAAAAGGTGTGAGAACGCATTTAAGAGTCTATAAGAAAAGATAACGTGTGCACCAATGTTAGTTATTCCTAAAGGGAACGAGGAAATGACTGTTTACACGGACGCCTGTGGTACCAGACTAGGTGCTGTATTGATGCAAGGAGGTAGGGTTGTAGCTTATGCTAGTCGGCAACTGAAACCGCATGAGAGAAGATATCCTACCCATGATTTGGAATTAGCAGCGACCGTGTTCGCGTTGAAAATGTGGAGACACTATCTCTTGGGAGAAAGATTTGAATTGTTTACCGGCAATAAGTCTTTGAAGTATCTTTTCTCTCAAAAGGATTTAAATCTTCGTCAGTAGAGTTGGTTAAAGTTCTTGGCTTCATATGATTTCAACATCGCATAGACACCCGGGAAGGGCAATGCGGTAGTTGACGCATTGAGTAGGAGACATGCCAATTTGGGAGCTATGTTTCTGGAATGGAAGCAACTAGAATATATCGCAGGATATGATTTAAGACCTAAGTGTGAATTGGATACAGATATGTTAGTAAGTTTGATGATCAGACCAACTTTGATTGAGCAGGTTGGTTCCAGTTAGAGGGATGATCCTAACCTATTGGAAATCATCTTCAAGTTAGAGATGGGCATCGACAGTGAGGAGATGAACAAGTATGGACTTGATTGAGAAGGATGGCTTCGAGAGAATGGGAGACTATTTGTACTCAATGTTAATGGATTGAGAGATGAAGTGCTTTGTGAATGTCATCACTCAAAATTTACTATACATTCTGGTGGTAACAAAATGTATCGAGATATGAAGCCGACCTACTACTGGGAAGTGATGAAGAGAGACATTGGGAAGTTTATATCCAAGTGCTTGAATAGTCATCTAGTTAAAGCTGAGCAAAAGAAGCCTAGTGGTTTGTTACAACCGCTAGAAATTCCTGAATGGAAATGGGAACAAGTTTCAATGGATTTCATTAGTGTTTTTCCAAGGACTAGATCAAGTCATGATAGTATTTGGATGATTGTGGATTGACTGACCAAAAGTGCAAGGTTTATACCGGTCAGGTCGAATAGAATGACAACTAGATTAGCAGAACTGTATATGAAGTGGATAGTGAGGTTTCATGGAGTACCTAAAGATAATGTGAGTGACCGAGATCCATTATTTACTAGTGGGTTTTGGAAGAGCTTACAAGAGGCTTTTGGGTCAAAGTTACATGTCAGTACCGCGTATCATCCTCAAACCAACGGTCAGACAGAGAGGGTGAATCTTGTATTAGAGGATCTCTTGAGAGCTTATATATTAGATTTCAGAGGGTTATGGAATGACCATTTGCATCTAGTTGAGTTCGCATATAATAACAGTTACCAATCCAGTATTGGTATAGCTCCATTTGAAGCTTTGTACGGAAGACCGTGCAACTCACCATCATGTTGGTTGGAAACTGGTGAGAAGTTTGTGCTTGGGCCAGATGTAATAAGAGAAACTTCAAATAAGATCAGGGTTATTCATAAGTGAATAAAGACTGCCCAAGATAGGCAGAAGAGTTATGCTGATAAAAGACGAAGAGATTTGAAATTATTCGTTGGTGACTTTGTATTCGTCAAGATTTCTCCGTTAAAGAGTGTTATTCGTTTTGATAGGAGAAGTAAATTGGCACTAAGGTTTGTTGGTCCATTTCCAGTTCTCAAATAAGTTGGGAATTTAGCGTATAAAGTTGGATTACCAGACAAGATGGCGGAAGTGCACAATGTATTTCATGTTTCCCAGTTAAGGAAGTTTGTGCACAATTCTGATATTACCATTTCACCAGATCAGGATGAAATCAAGGTAGAATCTGAGGCAGTTGGGAGCCGCATGATGATTCGTCTGGTCAGACAGGATAAAAAACAACTTCTAAGTAAGTCGGTGGAACTAGTCAAGGTTGAGTGAGGCAATAATGAGAATGACTGTACATAGGAGACCGAGGAGAGCATAAGGAAGTAATATCTAGAGATCTTTGTCTAGTAAGATTTTTTTTATTCGCGGTATAGTTATTCCTTTTTTAGTAAACCGCATGCTAGAATAAGCTTGTTGTGTTATTATGTATGTTTGATTGTTGGTAAATGGATGATATGCATGCGGGATACCTGTGTATGTTTTCTTGGTTAAGGAATTTTAGGGGTGAAATTTCTTAAGGAGGGGGGGGGGGGAGAGGGAGTGTAACGACCCGCATTCTATGTATAAGAAGATCGTAGAATATTTATCTTATTTTCATATGAAGTCGTATGGTCGTGCATCTTTGGGGAACGACTAGTTCATGATTTTTGCCGAATTTTAAATGACCATTTTACCCCTAACGAATCTTGTTTCGCCTATAACTTTTGATTAGTAAGGAGTTTTTACGTAAAACCACTTCCATTGGATTAAGATGATGGTTTACCTTTCCGTAGAGTGGTTACGCTAATCAAACGGACTTACCATTTGGGAGATATGGCTGAAATAAGGTATGGAAGGTGAATAACAGCTTAACCGGACTTAATAGGGTGATTAACATATAGGTCCATAACCCATTTCGGGATTAGGGTTATGGGAAGGCTGATAGGGTTTGGGAAATCGGTTTTATTCATTTTTCAGCTGCCACTTATCATTCCTTGAACCCTAGTAATGGCCTCCACCTTCTAAATTCATCTTTAATCACTTTCTAATCACATATTAGCCAAATCAACATCAAATTAAGGCGGATTAGCATAGAAATCGAGATAGAGCTTCTGGAATACATTGGGATCCATGCCAAATCAGAGATATCTTCAGATATGAGATTTATTTGTGGCTAAGGTGAGTGGTTTTGTAACACCCCACCTCCACTAGGATCACTCCTTAGAATGTACTAGCTTTGGAGGGGCGTTATTGTGAAGGTAAACATGCACAGAGATATAGCAAGACAGAGTATATAAAAATAAATATAAGTAAAGCAGCGGTAGCAGATAAAAACCCATCATCATCATCTCAGAAAACCCACATAGTCAAGTACATAATATCAAAATGTCATGATCCAAAATACAACTCCAGTCTAGATACGTGATAACAAAATACATAGTAAACATCAGTACTAATCCCCAGAAATAAAAGATAAGCCACAGCTAGCTCAGACCCATACATGAGCTATCCAACAAGCAAGTCAAAGATCCACTAAGCAGATGTAGTCCCTCCCTGAGAACCTGTGGGGGGGGGGGGGGAACGGAAGAAAAGAAGCGAAAGAAAACGGGTCAGTCAAAAAGACTGGTAAGCCCTACTACGGTCAATCTATAAACTAATAAAGTTAATAGTATGATGGAAACTGAGATGAACATACTGACAATAGATAAAAGTGACATCACATAGACGAGATCAAACTTTGCACCACAGTGTACTAGCAAACCCACAAAACAGATCTTGATCCCTTAGCCCAAACTTTGGCCCAAAACATGAAGTGACCTTAGTATAAGGCCCAGCCCAACGGTCTAGTCGATCGGCTCCCTATAAACCTAACACGTCGAGTGTTGGTGTCCATACGGCCCACATGGATGTAGTCAGACTGCGCTGGGTCCACCCTTGGGTGTATCAAGCCCTCGGGTGTCAACCCCAGACACCTAAGCAATAATGCACAGTCTAAGCCTACTGGTACCCGTGCCTCGAGTTTGTCCAACATCGGACTACGTGCACGTCCGTAGCCCGCCGGACCCGCACCGCTGTACCACTCAGCCGTCGCTTTGGTCGCTTACATCAGTCCAGTAATCGTGCCCCGCCCTAACCTAGCTGTAGGGTTGTAGTGATACCAAACTGGGATTACTGCTGGAACAGACCACGTTGCTAGGGTTTCTAAGAGGGTTAAGTGTGGTTTTAACCCCTCACTAAACCTGGATTAAATTAGCTAAGTGTAACCACTTAACCCCATCCAATCCTCGCATCCCCATTATTGGTTAAGTATTAGTGGGCCATGACTTAACCCTAATCATGAGGCATTAATTACTTAATGCACCCAACCTCTCACATTAGACATCCGTGGTTACCTGGGAAGATTTACACCACGTCTAGGTCTAACCTCGGGTCTTATGGTGCAACATGACCAACTACCCACATTAGACCCTACGTTGTGGTTACCTGGGAAGATTTACACCACAACTAGGTCTAACCTCGAGTTGGCCATATCGTGTTATCTAATGTCATGTCCACTTCAAAACATATTTACAAGTTAACATATACTTGGGTAGACCTAACTTAATAGGTAAATTCCCAAGGGGTAGACCTAACTTAATAGGTAAATTCCCAATCTTTTAGTTTCATGTATTTTTAAGTTTACCCAAACCCTCCCAACGTCATTATCTCGCTTACATATTCGTCATAACGTATAAGGGTATAAAAGGTAACTTGGCATAACATACATGGTGAACTTCACATGTCATAATAAACATGCATACATGTTAAACTTGCAAATCATGTCATGGTGAATTCGCATAAACATGCATAGCTTATTAAATATGCATAACATGGTAAGGTGAACATGCATAATCCATTAAACTTGCATAACATGGTAAGGTGAACTTGCATAATCTATTAAACTTGCATAACATGGTAAGGTGAACTTGCATAATCTATTAAACTTGCATAACATGGTAAGATGAACTTGCATAAATATGCATAATCCATTAAACATGTAGATCATGACATAATAAGCTCACATGAGCATGCATAACTTGTGAAACATGTAAAACATGGCATGGAAATCTCGCATATGCATGCATAACTTATGAATCATATAAAACATGACATAGTGAGTTCGCATAAGCATGCATAATCAACTAAACTCACACAAATCTCAACTTTCACCAAACATTAACTTTGAAGTTTGTAAAGTGAAGGTAAGAGGGCTTACAAATATAAACAAGCCACAAATCCACCAAATAAGATGAAGAAGCCCTTTTAAAAACCAAAATAAAGCCTCAAATAAGAAAACCCTTTTGCAAAATCCCAAAACACAAACTTTAGCAAATCAAACTTGCGTATTAATGAAGTATGCAAGTCATTAAGCATTCATACAACATAGAAAAGGTTGTATGATCATCATATCATCATAGGATTAAACTTTGAGGAAGGTGGAGGCTAGGGATTTTAGATGGAGGCCATTTGAGGTTTCAATTTGGCATAGTTTAGTTGCAAGATTGATTAATGAGGCTTTAGGGTAGGATTAGGGGTATATTTATAGGGAATTAGAGTGTTTTAGGCCCTAGGATTAACCCTAGATTAGGTTTGGCCCGTCAGATCTTAGAATTCTCCAGAACCAAGCCACTTGACCCAACCCAAATCAGAAATGGTGCACCAGGCTGAACTGCCTGGGCACCCCCTGTCGACAGGGCTGTCGACAGGGCAGTCGACACCCTGGGTGCCCTGTCGACATGCCTGTCGACATGGGCCCCTGGCGGGAATTTTCCCGCCTAACCCTGATTAGCCCTAATCCTTGATTTTAATTTGAAATTTAAATCTGTCTTTAGCATAGAAATTTCTGAAAACTTCAATGGGCCTTAACTGGGTCATACGGACTCCGATTTTCGAAAACTCGGACTCTATTTCGCGTATTTTTCCGAGACGATCGCAATGGCATAGCCCGTTTCCCCTGATTCTGATTCTGCCTCGATTTATGTTATAACAGTTTATTGAAAATACGGGTTGTTATATTCTCCCCTCCTTAAAGGATTTCGTCCCCGAAATCTTCAAGTTAGGAAGAACATATCCTACCATCCAACATCCATCTACTCAAAACATCATCCACGAGCAGCCATTGTCCTTAAAAGATTCTAAATGCTGTATGAACATATGCAAAAGTGTGTGTATATGTACTTATCTAATGCAATGATCAATGCAAAATATGTTAGTGAAATGTATCCATATGTATGCAAATCCCTAACATAATGTATAATCTCTATATGCGTGCTCAATCATACATCCATATGCAACATCCATGTGATTTCATACAAATTTCATCCAAGAATAAGCATAAACACTCATGCACATGCAATATGAGGAGTGTGTGAGCCGATCTAGTGCCTAATGTGTATCATGCATCCACGAGTGACCATTTGCAAACACTTGCAACCACTTGCAACCATCAAACATAACATGTCTCAAGCACATGTTTCATCCAAAGGGTTTCTACCTAAGGTTCTCATGACAAGCTTAGTACGATAACTAGATAAATATGGATTAGCAAAGAGAAAGATATTCTAACAAAGGGAAGAGATTGAGAGTGTACCCTCAAACAGGAATGGATAAAGCCCACGCATCTTCTCCTCGGTTTCCCAAGTTGCGTCCTCTTCGGCTTCACCCCATTGAACTTTCACCAATCTGACCTCACGATTCCTTAGCTTCTTGGTCTCTGTCCCCAAGATACGAATCGGAGCTTTCCTTAAAGTTGCTTCTTTCTCTACCTCCACGTCTTCAAGCATGCTAGGCTCAACCACCTCAGCGGACTCATGCAGGCACTTTCGGAGATGCGAGACATGAAAGACATTATGCACTCCGGACAACTTCTCGGGCAATTGTACTCTATAAGCCATCTTCCCAATTCTCTCAATGATGGGGAAGGGTCCAACAAATCTCGGTGCTAGCTTCCCAACAGCTCCAAATCGGACCACATTCCTCAAAGGAGAAACCTTCACGAAAACCTTGTCCCCAACCTCAAACTCCAATTCGGACCTTCGCCTGTCAGCATAGGACTTCTGCCGGTCTTGGGCCGCTTTCATCCGTCTTCTAATCAACTCAACCTTCTCGGATGTATCCCTAATCATGTCGGGTCCAAGTATAAGCTTATCCGTGGATTCCCACCAACATGTAGGTGACTTGCACGGCCTCCCATATAAAGCCTCAAAGGGTGCCATCCCTATGCTTGCCTGATAACTGTTGTTGTATGCAAACTCGACAAGAGGGAGATGGTCTTCCCAAGCACCACCAAAATCTAGAATGCAAAGCCTCAACAAGTCCTCAAGTACCCTATTCACCCTTTCTGTCTGGCCGTCTGTTTGTGGGTGATAGGCCGTACTCAGGTTCAACTTCGTGCCCATAGCCTCCTGTAAGCTGTTCCAGAATTGACTAGTAAAGATGGGGTCTCGGTCACTGACTATGCTAGAAGGGACCCCATGTAGTCGCACTATCTCACGAAGATACACAGATGCTAGTCCAGAGGCTGTCCTTTTGCTCTTCACCGGGATAAAGTGAGCACTCTTCGTGAGCCTATCCACAATGACCCATATGCTCGTATTCCCCTTCCTGGACCTTGGAAGCCCATCAATAAAGTCCATAGAAATGCTCTCCCACTTCCATAGCGGGACCTCTAGCGGATGTAATAGCCCACCGGGCTTCTTTGACTCAGCTTTAACTCTTTGACAAATAACACATCTCGAGACAAACTCCGCCACATCCTTTTTCATTCCGGGCCAGAAGAAAACGCGCTTCATGTCCTTATACATCTTATCACCCCCTGGATGTATGGTCATCTTGGAGCGATGTGCTTCCTCGAGAACTTTCCTCACCAAGTCTTCTACCATCGGGACACAAAGCCTTCCATCCCTCCTCAGCCAACCCCTATCGTCTATAGAATATCGAGCAAGGTGACTAGATGTCTCTCCTTGTACCAGCTTATCCAAGATCTCAATTATCTGAGGGTCTTCCTTTTGCGAAGCCCCAACTTGATCTAGGAGGGTAGGCCTGAGCTCTAAAGATGCCAAGGAACCGGTCACCGACCCCATTGCCAAAAAGAAATCAAAGGTCGCTAAGAACTCTAAATTCTTCATCTCAACAAACAGAGGACTTAGTGTCAACCTTTTCCTACTCAACGCATCCGCTACAACATTCCCCTTGCCAGGGGTATAGGATATCTCAAAATCATAGGAAGCCAAAAATTCCATCCATCTCTGCTGTCTTAAATTCAGGTCTTTCTGTGAAAAGAGATACTTCAAAGACTTATGATCGGTATATAGCTCGAATCTCTCTCCCAGAAGATAATGACGCCATGCTTTGAGCGCATATACAATCGCTGCTAGCTCTAGATCATGAGTGGGATAATTCCTCTCATGCACCTTAAGTTGCCTTCCACCAAAGCATATAACTCTGCCCTCTTGCATCAGAACGGCACCCAATCCTGTGCCACAAGCGTCAGTGTACACGGTAAATATCTTACCACCATCGGGTAAGGCTAGAACTGGTGCGGAGGTAAGGGCTCTTTTGAGTCTCTGAAAAGCAAGCTCACAATCCATATCCCAAGCAAAGACTAAGTTCTTCTTTGTCAACTTAGTAAGAGGAGCGGATATCTTTGCGAAGTCTTTAATGAACTTCCGATAGAAACCCGCAAGACCCAGAAAGCTTCTCACCTCGGTTGCATTCCTTGGCGTCTTCCAATCCTGAACTGCAACCACCTTAGCGGGATCTACCGCTAAGCCTTGCTTGGATACGATATGCCCAAGAAATCTGACTTCCCTTCTCCAAAAGTGGCACTTGGAGAACTTAGCTTTCAACTGGTGTGCTCTGAGTGTATCCATCACCTCTACTAGGTGCCTCGCATGCTCTTCCTCATCCTTGGAGAAGACCAGAATATCATCAACAAAGACCACGACAAACTTATTCAAGAACTCCCGAAACACCCTACTCATCAAATCCACAAAATATGCGGGTGCATTCGTCAAACCGAACGGCATAACAAGCCATTCAAAGAATCCGTCTGGAGTTCTGAATGCAGTCTTGTCTATACTGTCTTCAGCCACTCTGAGCTGATGGAAACCCGTAGCAAGGTCAAGCTGAGAGAAAACAGAAGCACCAACAAGTTGATCAAAGAGATCATCGATTCTTGGTAACGGGTGTCGGTTCTTCTTAGTCAGCTTATTCAACTCTCTATAATCCACACAGAGTCGGAGAGAGCCATCTGCCTTAGTTGCAAATACCACAGGCGCTCCCCATTTGGATATACTCCTTCTGATGAAGCCCTTCTCAAGCAATTCTTTCACTTGTTTGCTCAGCTCCCGTCTCTCACGCGGAGCCATATGCCGAACGGGCAAAGAAACAGGTTTAGCATTGTCTACTAGATAGATGCGAAAGTCAATCTCCCGTTTAGGGGGCAACCCCTTAACTTCTTCAAACACATCTGGATAATCTCGGACCACCCTTACAGACTGAAGGGCCTCCTCTGATGAGTCGAGAGATTCTAGATAGCATAACATGACGGGATTCTTCGGATTGCATGAAATCTCTAAGGTGTTGCCCAGGCGAGTCACAAGCCTTACAACCCTATGCTCACAATCCAGAATGGCTCCATATCTAGACAGCCAATCCATGCCCAAGATTAATCCGTATCCCCTGAAACCTAGAACATATGCACTACACAAGAACTCAACGCTGAGTATAGAGATCCTTAGATCCTCACATATCATGGATAGATGAGCAGAACCCCCAATGGGATTCGAAACACAAACGGGATCATCCACTAAGCTAGTACTGAGGTGCAAGCTATCAACAAGATCAGATGAAATAAAGCTATGTGATGCACCGGAATCAAACAAGGTACGTACCGGAAGATCAGAGATATAAACAAGGTTCTCAACAGAAACACTACCTCTCTCGGGAACCGAAGCGGCATTGAGAGCATGAACTTGCCCTCCTGAAGATCCAGCCTGTCCTTTCTTCTTTGGGCAGTCTTTGCTGAAGTGCCCAGCCTCTCCACAAGAAAAGCATCCACCACTTAGCTTCCTTTTCTTCTTCCTGCAATCCTTAGCAAAATGCCCAGCTATGCCACAGTAATTGCACTTCCCCTTGCCTTTGTTGTTGCCCTTCTTGTTCTTATTCTGATTTCCTTGACTGCTTTGACCTTGGTTGCCTTTGCCTTGAGAATCAGCCTTCTTTACTTGAGTATCGCCCGACTTGACTTCCTTCTTTCCCTCTCCCTGAAGCAGAGCCATATTGACCAAACTCTCGAAAGTGGCTCCATGCGGAATATGTGACATTGCCAAGCCCTGTAGCGGCTCATTCAATCCTCTGGCAAATCGAAGAGCCTTCTTCTCCGGGGTGTTTACTAGATCCAAACCAAAGCGGGCCAGCTGATTGAACTTGTTCACGTACTCCTTGACAGACATATCCCCTTGCTTTAGTGCAATGAACTTCTCCATTTGTAAATTTGCTTCAGCTGAAGATAGAAACTTGGTCACAAATCTAGCCCTCAAATCGGCCCAAGTCTCAACGGGCCTCGTCCCATTGGTGACCTCCCACCAATAGGCCGCCTCATCCTTCAGAAGCCATACGGTCAACAGGATCTTCCTCTCGTCATCTATCCCAAAGATGGCAAACAAGTCCTCCGTGTCCTTCAGCCAATTCCTAGCTTCAACGAAAGATTCTGTGCCTAGGAAATTCTTGCCCCCCATTGCCTTGAAGTCTTTACACACCTTTGTAAACTCAATCTGAGGATGCTGAGGGGGAGGAGGAGGAAGAGGAGCCTCAGCGACGGGAGGAGGAGGAACATTAGCAACGGGAGGGGGAATATTAGCTGCTGGAGGAGGGGGAGCAGGGACCACCGGAGGAGGGATATTAGGGGTAGGATTCTCAACCACAGGGGGAGGAGTGGGAGTAGGGTTGGCGGGACCAGCAGCCGCCCTAGCTTCTAGGAGTCTCCTATACCAGAGTGGTACGTTCACTCCATCTGGAATGTCAAGATTCTCAGCCATACTGAAACAAAAGATAAGATAAGATTAGGCCAAGGGAACGAAGGATAACGCTGATGGCTTTTGGGGATTAGCCTTAAAATAATCTAGACTTTATTTTGGAAAATACTTAGTAGGTTTTTGAAAATAGTTTTTCGAAAAGGGTTTTTTTTTTTCAAAAGTTTTTGTTCAATCTTGTTAACCTTGTGCTCTGATACCAAATGTAACACCCCACCTCCACTAGGATCACTCCTTAGAATGTACTAGCTTTGGAGGGGCGTTATTGTGAAGGTAAACATGCACAGAGATATAGCAAGACAGAGTATATAAAAATAAATATAAGTAAAGCAGCGGTAGCAGATAAAAACCCATCATCATCATCTCAGAAAACCCACATAGTCAAGTACATAATATCAAAATGTCATGATCCAAAATACAACTCCAGTCTAGATACGTGATAACAAAATACATAGTAAACATCAGTACTAATCCCCAGAAATAAAAGATAAGCCACAGCTAGCTCAGACCCATACATGAGCTATCCAACAAGCAAGTCAAAGATCCACTAAGCAGATGTAGTCCCTCCCTGAGAACCTGTGGGGGGGGGGGGGAAACGGAAGAAAAGAAGCGAAAGAAAACGGGTCAGTCAAAAAGACTGGTAAGCCCTACTACGGTCAATCTATAAACTAATAAAGTTAATAGTATGATGGAAACTGAGATGAACATACTGACAATAGATAAAAGTGACATCACATAGACGAGATCAAACTTTGCACCACAGTGTACTAGCAAACCCACAAAACAGATCTTGATCCCTTAGCCCAAACTTTGGCCCAAAACATGAAGTGACCTTAGTATAAGGCCCAGCCCAACGGTCTAGTCGATCGGCTCCCTATAAACCTAACACGTCGAGTGTTGGTGTCCATACGGCCCACATGGATGTAGTCAGACTGCGCTGGGTCCACCCTTGGGTGTATCAAGCCCTCGGGTGTCAACCCCAGACACCTAAGCAATAATGCACAGTCTAAGCCTACTGGTACCCGTGCCTCGAGTTTGTCCAACATCGGACTACGTGCACGTCCGTAGCCCGCCGGACCCGCACCGCTGTACCACTCAGCCGTCGCTTTGGTCGCTTACATCAGTCCAGTAATCGTGCCCCGCCCTAACCTAGCTGTAGGGTTGTAGTGATACCAAACTGGGATTACTGCTGGAACAGACCACGTTGCTAGGGTTTCTAAGAGGGTTAAGTGTGGTTTTAACCCCTCACTAAACCTGGATTAAATTAGCTAAGTGTAACCACTTAACCCCATCCAATCCTCGCATCCCCATTATTGGTTAAGTATTAGTGGGCCATGACTTAACCCTAATCATGAGGCATTAATTACTTAATGCACCCAACCTCTCACATTAGACATCCGTGGTTACCTGGGAAGATTTACACCACGTCTAGGTCTAACCTCGGGTCTTATGGTGCAACATGACCAACTACCCACATTAGACCCTACGTTGTGGTTACCTGGGAAGATTTACACCACAACTAGGTCTAACCTCGAGTTGGCCATATCGTGTTATCTAATGTCATGTCCACTTCAAAACATATTTACAAGTTAACATATACTTGGGTAGACCTAACTTAATAGGTAAATTCCCAAGGGGTAGACCTAACTTAATAGGTAAATTCCCAATCTTTTAGTTTCATGTATTTTTAAGTTTACCCAAACCCTCCCAACGTCATTATCTCGCTTACATATTCGTCATAACGTATAAGGGTATAAAAGGTAACTTGGCATAACATACATGGTGAACTTCACATGTCATAATAAACATGCATACATGTTAAACTTGCAAATCATGTCATGGTGAATTCGCATAAACATGCATAGCTTATTAAATATGCATAACATGGTAAGGTGAACATGCATAATCCATTAAACTTGCATAACATGGTAAGGTGAACTTGCATAATCTATTAAACTTGCATAACATGGTAAGGTGAACTTGCATAATCTATTAAACTTGCATAACATGGTAAG
Source organism: Allium sativum (assembly GCA_030737875.1). Classification (NCBI taxonomy): domain Eukaryota; kingdom Viridiplantae; phylum Streptophyta; class Magnoliopsida; order Asparagales; family Amaryllidaceae; genus Allium; species Allium sativum. Next base: position 838,058,397 of record CM060916.1, read on the forward strand.
ATGAACTTGCATAAATATGCATAATCCATTAAACATGTAGATCATGACATAATAAGCTCACATGAGCATGCATAACTTGTGAAACATGTAAAACATGGCATGGAAATCTCGCATATGCATGCATAACTTATGAATCATATAAAACATGACATAGTGAGTTCGCATAAGCATGCATAATCAACTAAACTCACACAAATCTCAACTTTCACCAAACATTAACTTTGAAGTTTGTAAAGTGAAGGTAAGAGGGCTTACAAATATAAACAAGCCACAAATCCACCAAATAAGATGAAGAAGCCCTTTTAAAAACCAAAATAAAGCCTCAAATAAGAAAACCCTTTTGCAAAATCCCAAAACACAAACTTTAGCAAATCAAACTTGCATCTTAATGAAGTATGCAAGTCATTAAGCATTCATACAACATAGAAAAGGTTGTATGATCATCATATCATCATAGGATTAAACTTTGAGGAAGGTGGAGGCTAGGGATTTTAGATGGAGGCCATTTGAGGTTTCAATTTGGCATAGTTTAGTTGCAAGATTGATTAATGAGGCTTTAGGGTAGGATTAGGGGTATATTTATAGGGAATTAGAGTGTTTTAGGCCCTAGGATTAACCCTAGATTAGGTTTGGCCCGTCAGATCTTAGAATTCTCCAGAACCAAGCCACTTGACCCAACCCAAATCAGAAATGGTGCACCAGGCTGAACTGCCTGGGCACCCCCTGTCGACAGGGCTGTCGACAGGGCAGTCGACACCCTGGGTGCCCTGTCGACATGCCTGTCGACATGGGCCCCTGGCGGGAATTTTCCCGCCTAACCCTGATTAGCCCTAATCCTTGATTTTAATTTGAAATTTAAATCTGTCTTTAGCATAGAAATTTCTGAAAACTTCAATGGGCCTTAACTGGGTCATACGGACTCCGATTTTCGAAAACTCGGACTCTATTTCGCGTATTTTTCCGAGACGATCGCAATGGCATAGCCCGTTTCCCCTGATTCTGATTCTGCCTCGATTTATGTTATAACAGTTTATTGAAAATACGGGTTGTTATAGGTTTGCACTTTATTTGCTAATTAGGGGTGATTTGTGATAATTAGCGAAATTATGACTCGGAAAAATATGTAGAAATTCTAAAATATTATTTTATGCCTATAAGAAATTTGGGTTAATTTGGATTAAGTTTGTTAATCCTATTGTTAGATATAGTTAAACATGATTAAGGGGAAAACCATGGGTTTGGGTATGTTTGATCCATATTAACATGTTGAATTGTTGTTTATGGTTGATCCCATATGTTATACTACAGTTTGGAATGTTTTATGGTTGCTTAGTAAAGTTAGAATGGTCAAAAACGAAGCCGTGTGGCATAAATAGCTTGTTGGAAAAGTTGCAGGAAATAGTGCAAGACCCCGTTCGTGAAGCACCCCCACGAGGCGACCGGCTCGTGCCCCATGTACCACGACCCGATGAGCACCACGACCCGCTCACCTGAAGTGTGCCACGAACCGCCTGTTCGAACTGAAGATCGCACCCGAACCGAACCAGGGAGCTACCCCGAACCGTGAGCTGCTCATCATGACTCGCTTGAGCTTCAGAACCCCCGAAACGCGACGAACCAGAGAACCATTGTACCACAAGCCAAACTGGAGATTGGGTGATGAACCGGAGCACTCGAGCCGCCTTCCCACGAGCCGAATGGGACCCATGAACCGAGCATAACCGAACTGAAATCTCCGAACCGGAATCTCCGAACCGAAGGGAAGATTGATCTATGAACCGAAACGGAGAAAACTAAAACTTCGAGATGCAAAGGTAGTCCAAATAAGAAGTTAGAATTCAAGATCCACAAGGGAACCAACCAGTTAATTTCATGAGTTGGGCTTTGCTGCAGGACGTGTACAAAGGGGTTATCGATATCCATAACTTTGGTTCACCACTGAGAGACGGATTATAGGCTATGGATTAGTGCAGTGGAGTAGTCATGACTCTAAAGGGCAAAGTGATCGTAGCATGGTTATAGATCAGTGCAGTGGAGTCGTCATAATTCCAAAGGGCAAAGTGATCGTAGCAAGGGGTTGTTGACTATGGACCAGTGCATTGGGGTCGTCATGACCCCAAAAGGGAAAAGTGGTCGTAGTAATAGCAAAGGATTTGGTGATTAAGGTGGTGAATATCGTATGCTTTACGCTCTGAGTGAGAGATGTGAGGACGATTGCTATGTTTGATGTTTGCTATCATCATGACATGTGCACTTCCACTTTAAACTTTATGTTAGTGTTACCTTAAAGTATAGTACATCTTGTTGTGTTAACTCTTTGGTTGCAGGTCCAGGTTCAGGTATGATTATTTATACCTGTTATTGTTTTGCTGCTATCGCTTATATCAGACTTTTGTCTAGCCTAGAGTTTTATGTCTCTTGTAACACCTCAAAATTAGATACATTATACTGTAAAGATAATTAATTAAAGGGTTAATTAATTAGTGAAGAAAAATTAAAAATGAATATATATATGCATATATATATATATATATATATATATATATGAATGCATGCAATTATGTTAAGAAGGCACAAGTTTAAAAATGTGCACTGAAAAGAAGAAAATGTGCATGCGAATTAATTAGGCTATAGTAAAAGAAAAATTAATGCAATTAATACAGAAAGTGGAAGGAAATGTATGGATGCATGCATTAAAAAAGAAAAAAAAATAAAGAAGATAAATGCAATTAATTTATTTTGCAGGGAAAGATTTATGCATGTATAAATAGATGTATTCATAATTTGAGTATGCATTGACTTTGCACATTATGGGGAAATTAGTTAAAAGAAAAGAGTAGGATTTAAATTATACACTTAATTTCCACTTTTGAAAATATGTTAGCAATCAATTTGCATCAATTGTAAAATATAACTTAATTATGGATGGTTGTGAGGTTTATGCATATTTTGCAGCTATTAGAGATTAATTGTCATGACTTTGCATGTTTGTAAATGTTGGTTAGTTATGCATATGAGAATTAATCAGGTACTGATTGACATACACGTTGATTGATTTAATTTTATGGATTTATTTCCTAAAGACTAGTAATTAATTCTCTTATAGGTGGCAATTTCTTAATAAGTTTTAAAACATATTCATTAATTACCCATTTTAAATGGTATATTCAAATCTCTCTTTCTGTCATGGATTGGATGAAGATAAGAATGGACATATAAGATGTATTTTAATATCTTACTTAATTACAAAGTAAATAAGAGAGCAGATATGAATTAATTTGGGAATTGCTAGGGTTAATCGAATGGAAAAAATCAATTTTTAGCTCCCATATAAACAATCCAAATCTAACATAACCTCCGTCCTCTTCTTTAGTTTTCTTCTTCCTCTTTTGAAAATTCCATGGCGCATCTTATTTTCTTCTCCAAATTTTCCTTAATATAAATGGTGAGAAGATTACTTGCTAAATAAAAGAATGGAAAGAGGATCAAAATAAAATGATAAAAACTGGGCTTTAGAAGATTTTTTTCTAAATCTGCAAATATGGTGAGTCTACTGTTATTATTCAGATTTCTTCTAAGTTATAATTAAATAGATACAATAGTTGTTGTATAGATCTAAATAAAAAGATTTTATTTAACAATAGATATGTATTGGATCTAAAAAGCACCAGTGTTTATAAGTTTATTTTCACTGTCAATTGCCTATACATTTTCCTGTTATCTACTTTTATGTATTCCTCTTCCTTATCCCCTTTCCATTATTTGATTTATTTGCCGTATTATATGCCTTTTTGAATTACATAGAATTGAAAAGGATGGAATAACGATAAAAAGGGAAAATGGGGCATATTAGAATTTATGCTATAAATTGGGTTTATCAAAAGGAAGAACATATAGACATTGAATAGGATGGAATTTTGGCGCTGATGTGTGAACATAAATTGTGGACATGTTAATATGGCATAAAAGGAAATATGTAGAATATGTCATTAGCATTTAAAAAGGGCAAGGTAATATAAGGGATGTGGTAGCCACCTATTGACATTAAATTTGTAGACATGATTATTTGTATTGATGTTTGAAAACATGTTCTTTTGGCATCAAATTGATGTAAATATGCATACTTGCTATCATTTATGACATGTAATCATGCAATTAACATTAATCTATACATGTTAATTTGAGAAATAAGTTGACATTAATATGTATATGTTAGACATAGTAACTTGGCATCAAGGATGGTATATATATTAGAAACATGGTAATTAGTCATTCATGATAATTGACAATAAAAGGGAATATTTTCATTTGAGGAATAAGTAAAATTGTCATTCATGTTAATTAACATTAATGAGGATGTCTTAATTTGAGGAATATGGAAATTTATCACCTGTTGACATTAATTACGGAAAATATGTTAATTGAGGAACATATCAGTTTGACATTTGTGAGCATTAATGTTAATTTGAGAAAACATGTGATTATACGTTATGTTCATTTCATGATATGTGAACAAGTTATTTATGATCATAGTTTGGGGAAAATGTTAATTAAAACATTTGTATTAGTTAGATGTTTATGTTCATTAGATAATGTTAATTTAATTAGGTAAACATGGCATGATATTGGAATCATATGTTAATTGACACTGATTTGTAAACATGACAATTTAGCATCTATATCGCAGACATGTAATTTGTCATTTAACATTAAAGTGAGAAACATTTTCGCTAAATGTTTCCTTGGAGAGTACGTTTATTTAACATCAATATGGAAAAGACATTAATTGCACTTAATATGTCATTAAGTAATCTTATTGCGAAAACGTGTCAATCAGAATAAGTTATAATTAATATGACATTAAATAATTAGTATGGAAAAACATGTTTATTGAAATGAATGGTATTGGAAATTAACATGCAAATAAAGGACGTATGAATTATACTTAATTTAATATTAAGTAAATGTGCCTAGGATTACAATTAGAAATTGTAACTGCACCTATGGCATGAGGTTAGGCTGCATTAGCGGCGGAAGTCTGCCCAGACCCGACTGACGTATCCAGAAGCCACTAATGTTGAACATAATGTGAGAGACCTAAGTGCACAAATATGAATCGGGCTAAGACACGAGGTTAGGCCCAACTTATGGAAGAAGTCTGCCCGGATCCAACCGGCATATCCAGCATCCACAAGATGTAGGCCTAATGTGGGAGATCTAGCCCATTATAACCATAATTGGACATGGTAATGAAATGAAACACTTAACCTAGTTGAATCCATAGGTATTATGTGAACATGTTAACTTGGTTAGGGTTTAAGTGGGAAGGTTAAGTAAATGTTGGGTAGGTGTGTAGTATTAGTATATATAGGTCCACAAACTTAACCGTTAAATAAACATGCTTGAATAAGTGGGAGGGTCAAGTAAATTTTGGGTAGGTGGGTAATATTAGTATATATAGGCCCACAAGAATAACCGTTAAATAAACAGGCTTGAATAAGTAGAAGGGTTAGGTAAATTTTGGGTAAGTGGGTAATATTAGTATATATAGGCCCACAAACTTAACCGCTAAATAAACATGCTTGAATCAGTGGAAGTGTTAAGTACATCTTGCGTTGCTGGGTAATATTTGTATATATAGGCCCACAAACTTAACCTGTTAGGGTTATGTAATTAAAGACACCTATTGGTATACACAACCGATGGAAATAATAAAATTATGTAATTAAAGACACCTTTTAGGGTAAGCTTAACTTGTAGAAACAATAGGGTTATGTATTGAAGACACCTATAGGTAAGCATAACCAGTTGGAAGATTGGGGTTTATGTATTAAAGACACCTATAGGTAAGCAAAACCGATAGAAAGATTGGGGTTATAAAATTAAAGACACCTTTTAGGGTAAATAAAAACTTGTGGAAAAGCTAGTGGGGATACATGACCAGGGGGAGAGCTTGTATCTTATTGTGTTGGACCCATTTCAGTCAGTAACCCGGAGTATGTATCAAACAAAATACTCCGTACTAGGCAGATAAGGAAGAACGCTTACTGACTGATTGTAAGAGATCCAAACGTGACGGACGGTGTGGGCGGCACAAATCGACCGGGCCTTATGCGTGCATAGGTCGGGCAGAAGGGGATAAGACGACCGTGACATCAGCAGATATGGTTTTGCACATCCGAAAAATGAAGGGTTGCCACTTTAGTGAGTGATACACCCTATTGTGGGGCCAGCACAGGGTATCTACGGAGTAGGGAGCCGATCGATTAGGCTAGTGGTTAGGGTACATTGGACGTATGCCTAAGTCTACCACCTTATAGTGGAAGGGATCATCTGGTTCAGTTATACTAGTATGTTATACTAGAAGTGCAAAACATTCAATCTGCCTAACTTGATTTCTAGTATTATCATCCATGCCTATTTGTATAAGAATTTACAGTTCTTGTTATCAGTTTCTATCAGCTATTGTACCCTTAAAAATATATAGTCATGTACCCTTATATGTTGCTAGAACAACTGTTTACCTGTTTCACTTAACTTAGTAAGTTGGGCTGATAAACCCTGCAGCTTACTAGGCTTTATATCTGACCCGTTTCCTTTCTTCCTTTCTCTTTCTTTTTCCCCGGCTTATAGGGAGGAAATGTATAATTCTTTGTTAGCTTTATCATAATGGGTTTCTTCATGTTGGATTTCTGCCTGCTCTCTTTCCAAGGTAAGGTTGTGTCTTTTGACTATACTTGGGATAACATTTTTTTACTCTGTTATTGTTTTTGACTGAGATTTTGAGACATGGCATTCTGTAACTGTTAAATAAATGAATGTTTTCTTCCATTGTAAATTTACTTTATGTCTTGTGAAATCTTAGTCTTTGTGACGTTTTTCTGTCTTTATACCTACAATGCTCCATACTTTCTTAATGAAATCCTCATACGGGTGACACTGAGGAATGTGGGGTGTTACACTTGGTATCAGAGCCAAAGGTTACCAGGATCACTAAAATTTTGTTTTAAAAAAGAAAGAACTTTTGAACAAAAATGCATTTCTCAAAAATCAAAGTTCTTTTAAAAATAAAGTATCCCTAATAGTCAGTTACAACCTTCCTTTGACTCTTTCTAAATCTTTATCTTTTAGTTGAGTTGTCAATATTCTGTAATGGACAAACCTATTTAGCTTGGTAGTTGGAAAGAGTCGATGTTAAAAAGGAACTCATGACTAGATGTATAATAAAATAAAAGTTAATAATGGATGGGACTATCTTATTAGCTAAGTGATACAAAAGGGTAGTTTGGAAGATAAGAAAAACCTAGATTAATTGTTAAAGAAAAGGGGGGAGGGGGTGTATGTCCATAGTTTGTTTGGAAGAGTGAAAAGGGTTGGTGCGGAATAAGAGGATTTATCATGTTACGCACTAATCGCCAAAAAAAAGAGAACTTGCAATCACGGGTTTCTATAAAATTTATTTTCTGAAGATATGGAAATAGATTTTTATACGTTTTTAGTAACCAATTAATTAGGGAACTTCCAAAAAGGCGAATTTAAGGATGGCAAATAAAATATCAACATGAGTATACTAATGTCTAAAGGATTATGAGGAATGCCGTTGATCAAGAATGATTAAGGAAAGGGCAAAGGTTAGTGAGAGAAAGATTTTTCTTTATTTGTCCTTGGTTTTCCTAATTGGTTTAGGAATATTTTGTCCTTTTCCCTTTTGATAACATTAGTGACTATTTTACACTTAGGCCTAGTGGTAGTTTCTGAACCCATTGGGATCGGCTTGATTATCTGTGGAAAGTCGGGGTTGTAAGTAAGATCTTGTTGTTTAGGCATATATAAGGTTGCCATGGTTAGGCCTCATATGACATATGGACTTGGAAAGGAGAGACTGGTTTTCGGATCTATTTTGTGAGAATGCTAAATTTGTAGCATTTTTGGATAAAGCACATGGTGTAAAGGAAAAAATGTGACTTTACTTGTAAGATTAGGGTAAGTTTTTGGATTAGTTCACTAGAGAGTTTTTCCTTGAAGTAATTAAGTCAAGTATTTTCTTTTTCTTTTCTCTTTGATAATCTTTATATCGCTTCTTCCTTTGATAAGGGGCTTTCCTTTTGTATATCCTCGAAAAGTATAGATTTTAGGAGTTGAGCTTATAGAAAATAGGATATAGTTGAACATGTGTTTGAGACATGTTATGTTTGATGGTTGCAAGTGGATGCAAGTGGTTGCTAGTGGTTGCCAGTGGATGCATATACACACACATTAGGCACTAGATCGGCTCAATCACTTACATATTGCATATGGACGTGTGCATTTTAATTTTTTTATATGGATGCAAAGTGGTTGACTCATCACATGAATGTTGCATATTGGTGGTGGTTGTGCACACATATAGAATTTATATGTATCCTTAGGATTCTTTTGCATGCATATTGGATACATGGCACAGACATATATTGCATTAGGGATGTCGACTGAATCAGTAGACCGCCTGATTTCTGCATTAAAATATAGGAACTTATACACACACTTATGCATATGTTCATACAAGCATTAGGATTATTCTTAAGGACTATGTATGCATGTGGATGATGGATGAGTAGATGGTTGTGATTGTTTGGATAGTAACATTCTTCCTAAACTTGGAGATTTTGGGGATGAAATCCCTTAAGTATGGGAGAATGTAACATCCCAAAATTAGATACACTATATTGTAAAGATAATTAATTAAAGGGTTAATTAATTAATGATGAAAAACTAAAAATAGATATATATATATATATATATATATGAATGTATGCAATTATATTAAGAAGGTACAAGTTTAAAAATGTGCATTGAAAAGAAGAAAATGTGCATGCGAATTCATTAGGCGATAGTAAAAGAAAAATTAATGCAATTAATACAAAAAATGGACGGAAATGTGTGGATGCATGCATTAAAAAAGAAACAAATAAATGCAATTAATTTATTTTGGCGGGAAAGATTTATGCATGTATAAATAGATGTATTCATAATTTGATTATGCACTGACTTTGCACGTTATGGGGAAATTAGTGAAAAGAAAAGAGTAGGATTTAAAGTTATACACTTAATTTCCACTTTTGAAAATATGTTAGCCATCAATTTGCATCAATTGAAAAATATATCTTAATTATGGATGGTTGTGAGGTTTATGCATATTTTGCAGCTATTAGAGATTAGTTGTCATGACTTTGCATGTTTGTAAATGTTGGTTAGTTGTGCATATGAGAATTAATTAGGCACTGATTGACATACATGTTGATTGATTTAATTTTATGGATTTATTTCCTAAAGACTAGTAATTAATTCTCTTATAGGTGGCAATTTCTTAGTAAGTTTTAAAACATATTGATTGATTACCCATTTTAAATGTTATATTCAAATCTCTCTTTTTGTCATGAATTGGATGAAGATAAGAATGGACATATAAGATGTATTTGAATATCTTACTTAATTACAAAGTAAATAAGAGAGCGGCTATGATTTAATTTGGGAATTGCTAGGGTTAATCGAATGGACAAAATCAATTTTTAGCTCCCATATAAACAAGCCAAATCTAACATAACCTCCGTCCTCTTCTTTAGTTTTCTTCTTCCTCTTTTGAAAATTCCATGGCGCATCTTATTTTCTTCTCCAAATTTTCCTTAATATAAATGGTGAGAAGATTACTTGCTAACTAAAAAGAATGGAAAGAGGATCAAAAAAAAAAGATAAAAGTGGGCTTTAGAAGATTTTTTTATAAATCTGCAAATATGGTGAGTCTACTATGATTATTAAGATTTCTTATAAGTTATAGTTAAATAAATACAATAGTTGTTGTAGTGATCTAAATAAAAATAATTTATTTGACAATAGACATGTATTTGATCTAAAATGCACCAGTGTTTATAAGTTTATTTTCACTGTCAATTGTCCATTCATTTTCCTGTTATCTACTTGTATGTATTCTTCCTCCTTATCCACTTTCCATTGTTCGTCTTATTTGTCGTATTATATGCCTTTTTAAATTGCATAGAATTGAAAAGGATGGAATAACGATAAAAAGGGAAAGTATGGCATATTAGAATTTATGCTATAAATTGGGGTTTATCGAAAGGAAAAACATGTAAGCATTGAATAGGATGCAATTTTGGCACTGATGTGTGAACACAAATCGTGAACATGTCAATATGGCATAAAAGGGAATATGTAGAATATGTCATTAGCATTTAAAAAGGGTAGGGTAATTTGAGGGATGTGGTTGCCACATATCGACATAAAATTTGTAGACAAGATTATGTATTAATGTTTGAAAACATGTTCTATTGGCATCAAATTGATGTAAATATGCATACTTGCTATCATTTATGGCATGTAATCATGCAATTAACATTAATCTATACATGTTAATTTGAGAAATATGTTGACACTAAAATGGATATGTTATACATAGTAACTTGGCATCAAGGACTGTATATATATGTATTAGAAACATGGTAATTAGTCATTCATGCTAATTGATAATAAAAGAGAATATTTTCATTTGAGGAATAGGTAAAATTGTAATTCATGTTAATTAACATTAATGAGGATGTGTTAATTTGAGGAATATGGAAATTTATCACCTGTTGACATTAATTAGGGAAAATATGTTAATTGAGGAACATATCAGTTTGACATTTGTGCGTCTTAATGTTAATTTGAGAAAACATGTGATTATATGTTGTGTTCATTTCATGATATGTGAACAAGTTATTTATGATCATAGTTTGTGGAAAATGTTAATTAAAACATTTATGTTAGTTGGATGTTTATGTCCATTTGATAATGTTAATTTAATTAGGTAAACATGGCATGATATTGGAATAATATGTTAATTGACACTGATTTATAAACATGACAATTTGGCATCTATATCGGAGACATGTGATTCGTCATTTAACATTAATGTGAGAAACATGTTCACTCAACGTTTTCTTAGAGAGTATTTTAATTAAACATCAATATGGAAAAGACATTAATTGCACTTAATATGACACTAAGTAATCTTATTGAGAGAACATGTCAATCAGAATAAGTTATACTTAATATGACATTAAGTAATTAGTATGGGAAAACATATTAATTGAAATGAATGGTATTGGAAATTAACATGCAAATAGAGGACGTATGAATTATACTTAATTTAATATTAAGTAAATATGCCTAGGATTTCAATTAGAAATTGTAAATGCACCTATGACACGAGGTTAGGTTGCATTAGTGGCGGATGTCTGCCCGAACCCGACCGGCATATCCAACAGCCACTAATGTTGAACCTAATGTGAGTGGCCTAAGTGCAAAAATATGAATCGGGCTAAGACACGAGGTTAGACCCAACTTGTGGAAGAAGTCTGCCCGGACCCAACCTGCATATCCAGCATCCACAAATTGTAGGCCTAATGTTGGAGGTCTAGCCCATTATAACCATAATTGGACATGGTAATGAAATGAAACACTTAACCTCGTATAATCCATAGGGATTATGTGAACATGTTAACTTGGTTAGGGGTTAAGTGGGAAGGTTAAGTAAATTTTGGGTAGGTGGGTAATATTAATATATATAAGCCCACAAACTTAACTGTTAAATAGACATGCTTGAATAAGTGGTGGGTTAAGTAAATTTTGGGTAGGTGGGTAATATTAGTATATATAGGCCCACAAACTTAATCGTTAGATAAACATGCTTGAATAAGTGGGAGGGTTAAGTAAATTTTGGGTAGGTGGATAATATTAGTATATATAGGCCCACAAACTTAACCGTTAAATAAACATGCTTGTATCAGTGGGAGGGTTAAGTACATCTTGGGTTGGTGGGTAATATTTGTATATATAGGCCCACTAACTTAACCTATTAAGGTTACGTAATTAAAGACACCTAGCGGTAAACATAACCGATGGAAATAATAAAGTTATGTAATTGAAGACCCATTTTAGGGTAAGCCTAACTTGTAGAAATAATAGGGCTATGTATTAAAGACACCTTTTAGGGTAAATAGAAACCTATGGAAGACCTAGTAGGGATACAAGACTAGGGGGAGAGCTTGTATCATATTGTGTTGGACCCATTGCAGTCAGTAACACGGAGTATGCATCAAACAAAGTACTCCGTACTAGGCGGAGAAGGGGGGCACGCTTACTAACTAATTGTAAGAGATCCAAACGTCTTGGACGGTGTGGGCGGCACAAATCGACCGGGCCTTGTGCGTGCATGGGCTGGGCAGAAGGGGATAAGACGACCGTAACATCAGTAGATATGGTTATGCACATCCGAAAAATGAAGGGTTGCCATTTTAGGGAGTGATACACCCTACTGGGGGCTAGCACAGGGTATCTACGGAGTAGGGAGCCGATCGATTAGGGTAGTGGTTAGGGTACATTGGACGTATACCTAAGTCTACCACCTTATAGTGGAAGGGATCATCTCGTTCAGTTATACTAGTATGTTATAGTAGAAGTGCAAGAGAGTGAATCTGTCTAACCTGATTTCTAGTATTATCATCCATCCCTATTTGTATAATAATTTACAGTTCTTGTTATCAGTTTATATCAGCTATTGTACCCTTAAAAATGTATAGACAGTTACCCTTATATGTTGCTAGAACAACTGTTTAGCTGTTTCGCTTAACTTATTAAGTTGGGCTGATAAACCCTGCAACTCACTAGGCTTTATGTCTGACCCGTTTCCTTTCTTCCTTTCTCTTTCTTTTCCCCCGGCTTATGGAGAGGAAGTGTATAGTTCTTTGTTAGCTTTATCATAATGGGTTTCTTCATGTTGGATTTCTGCCTGCTCTCTTTCCAAGGTAAGGTTGTACCTTTTGACTATATTTGGGGATAACATTATTTTACTCTTATTTTGTTTTGACTGAGATTTTGAGACATGGCATTCTGTAACTGTTAAATAAATGAAAGTTTTCTTCCACTATAAATTTACTTTATGTCTTGTGAAATCTTAGTCTTTGTGATGTTTTTCTGTCTTTATACCTACAATGCTCCATACTTTCTTAATGAAATCTTCATACGGGTGACATTGAGGAATGTGGGGTGTTACACTTGGTATCAGAGCCTAAGGTTGCCAAGATCACTAAAATATTGTTTTTAAAAAGAAAGAAATTTCAAAAGAAAATGAATTTCTCAAAAATCAAAGTTCTTTTAAAAATAAAGTATTCCTAATAGTCAGTTACAACTTTCCTTTGACTCTTTCTAAATCTTTATCTTTTAGTTGAGTTGTCAATATTCTGTAATGGACAAACCTATTTAGGTTGGTAGTTGGAAAGAGTCGATGTTAAAAAGGAACTCATGACTAGATGTATAATAAAAGAAAAGTTAATAATGGATGAGACTATCTTATTAGTTTAGTGATACAAAAGGGTAGTTTGGAAGATAACAAAAACCTAGATTAATTGTTAAAGTAAAGGGGGGGTGTATTTTCGTAGTTTGGTTTAAAGCAGAAAACGTTATTGCAAGAGTGAAAAGAGTTGGTGCGGAATAAGAGGATTTATCATGTTACGCACTAACCGCCAAAAAATAAAAAGAACTTGCAATCACGGGTTTCTATAAAATTTATTTTCTGAAGATATGGAAATAGATTTTTATATGTATTCAGTAACCAATTAATTAGAGAACTTCCAAAAAGGGGAATTTAAGGATGACAAGTAAAAGATCAACATGAGTATACTAATGTCTAAAGGATTATGAGGAATGGCGTTGATCAAGAATGATTAAGGAAAGGGCAAGGGTTAGTGAGAGAAAGATTTTTCTTTGTTTGTCCTTGGTTTTCCTAATTAGTTTAGGAATATTTTGTCCTTTTCCCTTTTGATAACATTAGTGACTGTTTTGCACTTAGGCCTAGTGGTAGTTTCTGAACCCATTGGGATCGGCTTGATTATCTGTGGTAAGTCGGGGTTGAAACTAAGATCTTGTTGTTTGGGCATAGATAAGGTTGCAATGGTTAGGCCTCATATGACATATGGACTTGGAAAGGAGAGAGTGGTTTTCGGATCTGTTTTGTGAGAATGCTAAATTTGTAGCATTTTTGGATAAAGCACATGGTGTAAAGGAAAAAAATGTGACTTTACTTGTAAGATTAGGGTAAGTTTTTGGATTAGCTCACTAGAGAGTTTTTCCTTGAAGTAACTAAGTCAAGTATTTTTTTTATTTTCTCTTTGATAATCTATATAACGCTTCTTCCTTTGATAAGGGGCTTTCCTTTTGTATATCCTTGGAAAGTATAGATCATAGGAGTTGAGCTTATAGAAAATAGGATATGGTTGAAACATGTTTGCAAGTGGATGCAAGTGGTTGCTAGTGGTCGCCAGTGGACGTATACACATACAAATTAGGCACTAGATCGGCTCAATCACTTACATATTGCATATGGACGTGTGCATTTTAATTTTTTTTATATGGATGCAAAATGGTTGACTCATCACATGGATGTTGCATATCAGTGGTGGTTGTGCACACGTATAGAATTTGTATGTATCATTAGGATTCTTTTGCATACATATTGGATACATGGCATAGACATATATTGCATTAAGGATGTCGACTGAATCAATAGACCACCTGATTTCTGCATTTAAATATAGGAACTTATACACACACTTATGCATATGTTCATACAAGCATTAGGATTGTTCTTAAGGACTATGTATGCCTGTGGATGATGGATGAGTAGATGGTTGTGATTGTTAGGATATTAACATTCTTCCTAAACTTGGAGATTTCGAGGACGAAATCCTTTAAGTATGGGAGAATGTAACACCCCAAAATTAGATACACTATACTGTAAAGATAATTAATTAAAGGATTAATTAATTAGTGATGAAAAACTAAAAATGAATATGTATAAATATAAATATATATATATATATACATATATGTATGTATATGAATGTATGCAATTATGTTAAGAAGGTACAAGTTTAAAAATGTGCATTGAAAAGAAGAAAACGTGCATGCGAATTAATTAGGCTATAGCAAAAGAAAAATTAATGCAATTAATACAAAAAGTGGATGGAAATGTGTGGATGCATGCAATAAAAAAGAAAAAATAGATAATTGCAATTAATTTATTTTGGCGGGAAAGATTTATGCATGTATAAATAGATGTATTCATAATTTGATTATGCATTGACTTTGCATGTTATGGGGAAATTAGTAAAAAAAAAAAAAAAAAAAAAAAGAGGATTTAAAGTTATACACTTAATTTCCTCTTTTGAAAATATGTTAGCAATCAACTTGCATCAATTGAAAAATATATCTTAATTATGGATGGTTGTGAGGTTTATGCATATTTTGCAGCTATTAGAGATTAGTTGTCATGACTTTGCATGGTTGTAAATGTTGGTTAGTTGTGCATATGAGAATTAATTAGGCACTAATTAACATACATGTTGATTGATTTAAATTTATGGATTTATTTCCTAAAGACTAGTAATTAATTCTCTTATAGGTGGCAATTTCTTAGTAAATTTTAAAACATATTGATTGATTACCTATTTTAAATGGTATATTCAAATCTCTCTTTTTGTCATGGATTGGATGAAGATAAGAATGGATATATAAGATGTATTTGAATATCTTACTTAATTACAAAGTAAATAAGAGAGCGGCTATGATTTAATTTGGGAATTGCTAGGGTTAATCGAATGGACAAAATCAATTTTTAGCTCCCATATAAACAAGCCAAATCTAACATAACCTCCGTCCTCTTCTTTAGTTTTCTTCTTCCTCTTTTGAAAGCTCCATAGCGCATCTTATTTTCTTCTCCAAATTTTCCTTAATATAAATTGTGAGAATATTACTTGCTAAATAAAAAGAATGGAAAGAGGATCAAAACAAAAAGATAAAAGTGGGCTTTAGAAGATTTTTTCTGAATCTGCAAATATGGTGAGTCTACTGTGATTATACAGATTTCTTCTAAGTTATAGTTAAATAGATACAATAGTTGTTGTAGTGATCTAAATAAAAAGAATTTATTTGACAATAGACATGTGTTTGATCTAAAATGCACCAGTGTTTATAAGTTTATTTTCACTGTCAATTGCCTATTCATTTTCATGTTATCTACTTGTATGTATTCCTCTTCCTTATCCACCTTCCATTGTTCGTCTTATTTGCCGTATTATATCCCTTTTTAAATTGCATAGAATTGAAAAGGATGGAATAACGATAAAAAGGGAAAATGGGGCATATTAGAATTTATGCTATAAATTGGGGTTTATCGAAAGGAAGAACATGTAGGCATTGAATATGATGCAATTTTGGTACTAATGTGTGAACACAAATCGTGAACATGTTAATATGGCATAAAAGGGAATATGTAGAATATGTCTTTAGCATTTAAAAAGAGAATTTAAAAAGGGTAGGGTAATTTGAGGGATGTGGTTGCCACCTATTGACATTAAATTTGTAGACATGATTATTTGTATTGATGTTTGAAAACATGTTCTTTTGGCATCAAATTGATGTAAATATTCTTACTTGCTATCATTTATGACATGTAATCGTGCAATTAACATTAATCTATATATGTTAATTTGAGAAATATGTTGACACTAAAATGGATATGTTATACATAGTAACTTGGCATCAAGGATGGTATATATATGTATTAGAAACATGGTAATTAGTCATTCATGCTAATTGATAATAAAAGAGAATATTTTCATTTTGAGGAATAGGTAAAATTGTAATTCATGTTAGTTAACATTAATGAGGTTGTGTTAATTTGAGGAATATGGAAATTTATCACCTGTTGACATAAATTAGGGAAAATATGTTAATTGAGGAACATATCAGTTTGACATTTGTGCGCATTAATATTAATTTGAGAAAACATGTGATTAAATGTTATGTTCATTTCATGATATGTGAACAAGTTTTTATGATCATAGTTTGGGGAAATTGTTAATTAAAACATTTATGTTAGTTGGATGTTTATGTTCATTTGATAATGTTAATTTAATTAGGTAAACATGGCATGATATTGGAATAATATGTTAATTGACACTGATTTATAAACATGACAATTTGGCATCTATATCGGAGACATGTAATTTGTCATTTAACATTAATGTGAGAAACATGTTCACTCAACGTTTTCTTAGAGAGTATTTTAATTAAACATCAATATGGAAAAGACATTAATTGCACTTAATATGACACTAAGTAATCTTATTGAGAGAACATGTCAATCAGAATAAGTTATACTTAATATGACATTAAGTAATTAGTATGGGAAAACATATTAATTGAAATGAATGGTATTGGAAATTAACATGCAAATAGAGGACGTATGAATTATACTTAATTTAATATTAAGTAAATATGCCTAGGATTTCAATTAGAAATTGTAAATGCACCTATGACACGAGGTTAGGTTGCATTAGTGGCGGATGTCTGCCCGAACCCGACCGGCATATCCAACAACCACGAATGTTGAACCTAATGTGAGTGGCCTAAGTGCACAAATATGAATCGGGCTAAGACATGAGGTTAGACCTAACTGGTGGAAGTAGTCTGCCCGGACCCAACCTGCATATCCAGCATCCACAAGTTGTAGGCCTAATGTGGGAGGTCTAGCCCATAATAACCATAATTGGACATGGTAATGAAATGAAACACTTAACCTAGTATAATCCATAGGAATTATGTGAACATGTTAACTTGGTTTGGGGTTAAGTGGGAAGGTTAAGTAAATCTTGGGTAGATGGGTAATATTAGTATATATAGGCCCACAAACTTCACCGTTAGATAAACATGCTTGAATAAGTGGGAGGGTTAAGTAAATTTTGGGTAGGTGGGTAATATTAGTATATATAGGCCCGTAAACTTAACCGTTAGATAAACATTCTTGAATAAGTGGAAGGGTTAAGTAAATTTTGGGTAGGTGGGTAATATTAGTATATACAGGCCCACAAACTTAACCGTTAAATAAACATGCTTGAATCAGTGGGAGGGTTAAGCACATCTTGGATTGGTGGGTAATATTTGTATATATAGGCCCACAAACTTAACCTATTGGGGTTATGTAATTAAAGACACCTAGTGGTAAACATAACCGATGGAAATAATAAAGTTATGTAATTAAAGACCCCTTTTAGGGTAAGCATAACTTGTAGAAATAATAGGGTTATGCATTAAAGACACCTATAGATAAGCATAACCGGTTGAAAGATTGGGGGTTATGTATTAAAGACACCTATAGGCAAGCATAACCAGTAGAAAGATTTGGGTTATAAAATTAAAGACACTTTTTATGGTAAATATAACCAGTGGAAAACCTAGAGGGGGATACAAGACAAGGGAGAGAGCTTGTGTCATATTATGTGGGACCCATTTCAGTCAGTAACCCGGAGTAGGTATCAAAAAATACTCCGTACTAGGCGGAGAAGGGGCACGCTTACTAACTGATTGTAAGAGATCCAAACGTCACGAACGGTGTGGGCGGCGTAAACTGACCAGGCCTTGTACATGCATGGGCCGGGCAGAAGGGGATATTGTTGTGCATATCCGAAAAATGAATGGTTGCCACTATAGGGAGTGATACACCCTATTGTAGGGGCAGAACCGGGTATCTACGGAGTAGGGAGCCGATCGATTTGGGTAGTGGTTAGGGTACATTGGACGTATGCCTAAGTCTACCACCTTATAGCAGAAGGGAACATCTCATTCAGTTATACTAGTATGTTATAGTAGAGTGCGAAACAGTGAATCTGCCTAACCTGATTTCTAGTATTATCATTCATGTCTATTTGTATAAAAATTTACTGTTCTTATTATCAGTTTATATCAGCTATTGTACCCTTAGAAATGTATAGACATCTACCCTTATATGTGGCTAGAACAACTTTTTATCTGTTTCACTTAACTCAGTAAGTCGGGCTGATAAACCCAGCAGCTCACCAGGCTTTATGTCTGACCCATTTCCTTTCTTCTTTCTTTTTCTTTTCCCACTAGCTTACAGGGAGGAAGTGTATAGTTCTTTGTTAGCTTTATCATAATCGGTTTCTTCATGTTTGATTTTTTCCTTCTCTCTTTCCAAGTAAGATTGTGTCTTTTTACTATATTTGGGAATAACATTATTTTACTCTGATATTGTTTTTGACTGAGATTCTAAGACATGGCATTCTGTAATTGTTAAATAAATGAAAGTTTCTTCCGCTGTAAATTTACTTTATGTCTTGTGAAATCTTAGTCTCTATGATGTTTTTCTTTCTTTATACCTACAATGCTCCATACTTTCTTAATGAAATCCTCATACGGGTGACATTGAGGAATGTGGGGTGTTACATCTCTTTTTATTACTCTGGGTGCTTCTAAACGAGCAGACTAGAGGTAGGTTAGGTGGTATACATGAGTTGCTGTCTGGAGACGAGCAGGAGGCTTCCACGTACTATTTACATATATATATTCTCCCTGTGTTGTTGCTAGTAACTACTTTGGGCATTAGTAGTGTACCTTTTCTATTTTGCTTTAGAGACAGTATTTTGAAGTTGTAATAATGATGGTTTGGATCATAAGCTGTATTTTGGATTCCGCTGCTATGATGGTTCAGTTTTCAGCTTATGCACCGTCTCTATGTCAAGTTACGTAATTATTATATTTATATCCCATGCGCTGTGAGATATACTATAGGTTCCTTATGGATTCATCGTTCTAACGCTTTTCCTTTTTGATGACCGTTCCATACTAGTTGGACACACTACAACAGAAACGACCTTTAGCAATGTTTGAAAAACGCTACCAAAGCCTTTTGGTAGCGTTATACAGAACGCTACTACAGGTCCCGCAACTAAAAGCTTGTTTTTTTGGTTGCGTTTTAGTAAATGCTACCAAATCATCTGTGCAACTGCGCTTTTCAAACGCTACTAATGCTTCATACGTAGATCCTTTTTTATTTTTCTGTAGTGTTTATTTTGTGCAACTGAAATCTTTTCGTTGCATTTATTTTTTTCCACTAAAAATTCGAATGGTCTGTTACATTTGTTTTTGTAGCAGTTCTAAAGCGCTACTAAAATGTGTTGATTGTTTTGTAGTATACTTTATATTCTACTATATATTGTTAATAGTCTAAATTATTTCCAGCAACCAGTTATATGATAATCATATTAAAATCAACAACAATTATATAAAAATATGATGGAATACAACAATCAATCATATATTCATCATATTCAAATAACTAAGAAAACATTAGTCACATAAGTTTTTTCCATAACCACAAAGATAATAGTTATTTAACAAAATCAGCAAATTCATAAACCATAAGCATTCAGAAACAAGTCTACACAATAAGTACTAACAAATATCATAATACATATAATAATTAAAGCCATGTCCATTGTTGCCGATGGTCCAAACTCAGAAAAGCTAATTACCTATAGATGAAGTTGATTATCAACAATAAGAATTTGGCCAAGGTCAGCAACTACATGCATATGACTCAATTTTACTAAATTTTGAATGTATCCTTAGTGATAAGTTTCTATTCTACAAACTACACGGTTAGTTTCTATTCTATATCATCGTGAAAAATACTCAATCAAAAATTCTAGCAAAAGCCAAGTAATTACATATTCTTAGTTCTCAACAACAATAAGAAATTAAAACCAAACAAAAAACTACTTACCAAAAAACTATTGTTGTTTATCACTAAAGGATCCTTATAGAAACTTATCTGGCTATATGGTGGTTAAGGACTATTTTTTTTTTAAGAAAATAATGTTTCTCTACTTATATCTATGTGAACTAGCATCCCAATAGTATGAACTTCATAAATTACCAAAATCTTCAAGTAATGTGTAAATGCCTCCACATTATAGTTACATAGTTAAGGAAGGCTGCAGCTCTCACAATGCTTTTTCTTCACACATATATGATGAAACTCAAGAAGAAAAATATGATTTAACTTATGCATCGGATGTTAGGAGAGAAATCATGGATCTGCAGATTCAGTACCTTCATTGTATACACTGGGAATTATGTGTTTTGGTGATAAAAATGGTACAAATTTTTTGAGCTCCGAGAAGCTGCTATGTTAAACATATGGTACTTCGTACCTGCGCAACACATAAATTTTAAAGTTATTCATAATGGACTATAATGCAAACTAAAAATTATAACATCCAGTTAGACATCATGTAATGAAAAGTTTACAATAATACAAGGACCCAAATCCTTGTTACGATGATGCAAACATAACAGAGAAGTATGAATAAACAGTTTACAGCGTTTGAGATTACAAACTGTATAATATTTAAAATATTTATAAGCAAGAAAAATAGCCAGATGTAACTACTTTCAATATGATTAACTCTCTGAATAACATTCTTAAAGGTAAAGCAATCACCATTAGTGTTTAAAATGGGAAAGTCTATTGAGACAAATTAAGAAACACAAAATTTAGTACTGTTAAGTGTCATCCTCATTTCAACTCCAAATTGGACACAATAAGATTCAACGGTCAATATATACATAATAAGATTCAACGGTCAATATATATTGTGTTATATTTATGTGATATTCCTTAAATGTGAATCACTATGTCATAAAAGTTGATATCCCTTTGTTGTATTGAATATTAAATTACATGATTTAAAGGCTACAAGATTAACCTGACTATCGTGTCCCGCTACAAGGTTAACCTGACTATATGTTCAAATTAAAACAGGCATAAATATCAATGCCCTGTTGATGCACATGATCTGATGGACCAGGCTACATTGCTTTGAGACAGCAAATGCTTAGGGCAGCTCAGCCACTGCATTCTGGTTCTGAAATGAGATAATATGTATACCTTGCAGCAAGAGCTTCTCCTGTTAGTTCGAATGAAGGAAGATTAGAAGCTGCAGAACCCCAACGCCCTATTGATGCACATGATCGAATGAGCCAGGCAACATTGCTTCGAGAGCAGCAAATTCTTATGGCAGCTCAGCCATTGCATTCTAATTCTGACATGAGACAATCTGAAATAGGCATAAATACGATAATTTAAATTGCTTATAAAAAATACAAGAGGAGCAGTCAAGCAACACACTTATGTTGTTTCATAATTGAATCAGCATACTAATTGCAAGAAATCTTTATTATGTTCGCTTTCTACATTGTATGCAACAGGATAAAACGTATTCTAGTAAACTTGACTTATATGATATATTGTTTGGTTTAGTTTAGGATATTTCATATTATAAGTACAAATGCAAGTTAAATAAGAGCATGCAAGCCTTACAGAATATTGGTTAGATAAATGCTTCATCCTTTTAAAGCTTGCTATTGTCCACATGGTAGCAACATGAATATGGCTCTTCAGCTCATTCTCACTGAACCATTGCATATCTGCACTACAAAGCCCTAAGCATTTAAGTAATCGTAACTTTGCAGCTCCAAAATAAAATTTCTCTTTTAGTAGGCGAGCAACTTCTAGAAATAGCCCCCCTTTCCTTGTGGGTAGATGAATGCATCTCATAATTAATATTTGCATTATTTCGAGGTTCAAAGGAATGTTACTTTTTAACGCATACGGCTAACGGTAGTTCCCTTCAATCATAGCTTGATAGAAATAACAACTCAATAAATAAACAAAATTAGGTGTAATTCAAGCTCTGGTACGAAACAAGGTACAAATAAATTATATATAACAACACAACTAATTAATAATTTGCCTATGAAAACAACAAAACAATGTTTATGTACTAGAAATATGTATAAGAGGGAGGTATGTAGGCGTATGCTTAAGTAGATTACATCTAAAACACCTATACTTCTAGAAAATACACTGACAGCATTAGTGAATGTAACAATAATTCCTGAAACATTACGTTAAGATGAAGATTATAGATTCTTGTTTCCATTTACATGTTTTATAAATTTTTTGTACTAAAGTATATACTATGTGTATGTATAACGATGAAAATATAGGATTTTGATGCAGATAGAAAAAATGGCATGTAAAATATGTAGTTTGTATCCACTCTGTTATGCATGATACTCAGTGAGGTACATGGTGCACGTTATACCATCTTCACATTTAGCATTTACTTGAACACTTACCAATTGTATATGTACTAATCAAGAATAGAGTTTTCAGATTAAATGCTTCTGCTTGAATAGCTTCAATGACAAACTGAATCACAACTTCTTGCTTAGGGAAATCACACTGCATATGGTTTCAACCTTCAACAAAACAAATATGGAAAGCCCTCAATTGCAACACTAAAGAAACTAAATCATTCTACAAAAATTACCTGAGAGTTCCAGTAGGTAGTGTCAAGAACAAGTGTATGCGCTGGACATGATGTCGAAATGGTAGAGCATGCCATTTTTGAAGAAAATCGGAAATCACCAGTGTACAGAACAGTCTGAAAAGAAATTATAGCAGTTTAAGTTTTTTTTCAACAACTTTTTATGTAAAGAATAAATAATTTGGCGTACCTTTCCGTTGGGTGGTTCAAAAATAATGATGATAGATCCTGGGCAGTGGTTTGCATCTAAGCATGTTATGCTAACACCAGCAATTTTAATTTTTTGGTTCATTAGTAAAAATTCCGATCCTTTCCCACGGCACACCAATCTTCGTGTTCACAAGGTGAGCAATAATGAAAGAACAATGTATCTCTCCATGGAAAAAGCTTCTTGTAAGGCCCTGGTAATTTGCCCAAAACAATTTTCAATGTTTAACCATAAACTCATCAACTATGGTAAAGATACCAATTATTACCCTATAGGAAAAGCATGGTGATTATTCCAAGCACATAACTATGAAGTCAGCAATCATTTCAATTTATATGCTTATGTTGCTAAATCTTGAATAGTGTTCAAGTAATGAACATGCTATAATGCTTGAGGTTAAAGTAGTGTTACAATTGGTTTCCCTACTGGACATAGTCTGGAGTTGATGCCTCACTGAACAATTGGATTAATTGTCAGAGCCAGTTCAATCCTACTAAAAAGTTCAAACATAAACACTTAGAAAACAATTGGGTTGGGGTATTTAGCATGTATCGGCTTAAGGTCAAAGGTGTAACCTAGGAGATTAAATAAAAGAAAGATTACTTGCTTGTGCAAAATTATAAAGTATAAATCTATCAAG
Organism: Allium sativum; assembly: GCA_030737875.1. NCBI lineage: Eukaryota > Viridiplantae > Streptophyta > Magnoliopsida > Asparagales > Amaryllidaceae > Allium > Allium sativum. The sequence goes on from CM060916.1 coordinate 838,082,530, forward strand.
AATAAGATAGACATACATTACGATCCATATATCGTGATGTGTGTGTTCACTGCAATTACGTCGAATGTTAAAAATATATGTTCACTGCCATTACGTCGAATGTTAAAAAAACATGTTCACTGCAATGTTTCATTAACATGATGTGTGTGTTACCAAACAATTTAATGAGCCCACGCAGAAAGAAGCACAAATAGGTAATAGGTTTACCATGGAGTTTACAAGACACGCTGTCTGCATTCATATACTTCAAAAATATGTCACCTCAAACTTAATGCAAGTAGTTCATCATTCATCAACATAAACTTCAAATAAATATATATCAATTTTGCTTGAACCATATTACATCCTAAATAAATATTTTTGTTTTGTTTGATGAGACTCTGAAGATGAAAACACACACATATTATATGGGTAAGGATCATCTTCCAGGTTTCCACTACTCGTTTACACTAAATAAATTAGTGGATGGAGAGATAATTAGTAGAAGAAGAGAGAAACTTATTTAAACAAGTGGTTGTAGTTTATACTCACCATAACTGATAAAATATATTTGTGCATTTTCATAGTCTAACTACTTTTGTTGGAGTATATGGACAATGGACAATTCATTTGCTCGAGACATATTTTGTTCCGACAAATTTTGTTTTAAAAAATAATGTTTACTTCTTTATCACTTTGTTTAAGTTACTCAATATTTTTTAAAGCAATCATTTATGTAGATACAAAACACTAATTTTCCATTGTACTTGTATTGATATGCATGTCTTCGAGTTGTACTTCCCAAACTGTCTATATTAAACTAAGGTCGCGTTCTTATCAATACTAAAATACATATGTCAAGAAAATAATTAATATTTACTCACTTAAAAAACATTTGAAACATTTGTGTAGATAGCAAAGGTTCATGCTTGCAATAGCACATTATAGAACCAGAAATACATTTGAAATGCCGAATAAAACTATGAACACGATGAACGCAAGAAATCAGCAAAATTATGCAACCAGTTAATTTATTTTATTATCAATTTTTTAACCATCAACGTATCTTTTGCACGATCTTTTGAGCTGGTTCATCCTTTTCCTCACTAGTAGTCTTAAACTCTTCTAGTATTCCTTTTAAGGTTCCATTTGAAGTGTGATCATTTGCGTGTCTGTTCGTGGATGCATGTGGACGCAAAAGCAGGATAAATTATTGCTTCCTACCCAACAACTCTTCTCATTTGCATGCCAGTTCAATGGTATTAATAGTATAAACCATTTCAACACTTTCCATCAACTCTTGCACCACAAGTTCTTCACATACATCACACTTCCATACTACACAAGCACTGCAACCACATCTCCATCCACTGCCACTCTCCCTCATCGATATAAAAAAGGGCGTTGTTATTGACACTCAAAATATTGTTAAGGGGAGTCAAATTTTAAAAATACTCCAATCATTAAAAAAATGTTGGGGGAGGCACATACTAAATTTTCTATGTTCCATTTTTTACCCTGGTAATAACATCAGTTACCATCCCAAATCCCAATCAATTTCAAATGCAAAAAAACAAAATTCCTAAATTATTTACAAACAAAAAAAGAGAGATCATTTGGGGTGAAATAATGGCACAAACGAAGAATGTGAAACACATTAGATTATTGATAGTTTAATACATGAGAAATGAAATTATTCTAAAAAAGCGATCGATAAATGAGAAATGAAATTATTTAAAAAAACGATCGACAAATGATATTATTGATAATTTGATATAAAAATTTGATGCAATTCGACTAATATACCATATTTTTTTTAACTTAACAACTAAAAAAGGATTATTGTAAAGAAGTCTAATTTGGTAAAATAAACTTTTTTGTTAAGGGGTGCTCTCTGCATTGATACTCCCCTTAACAAATTTTTTTTCCTTTTTAAATTGATCCTCCCTTAACAATACTTGGAGTGTCAATAACAATCCTTATAAAAAACAACACTACCATCTTCTTACGTCACCTTATCATTCTCAAACTCTACAACACATATCAAGCAGTCATTCCCTCACCACATTCAATTGTTTCGACCACTACATTTCCTCTAAGCCTGCAGCTTCAACTTGACTTCACATAATCAAAAACATTTGCCTGCAATATACACATCTTCACTGTTAAGACTTCTGAGAACCAACAACTCCTCCTGTCCACGACCTTCTTCAACCTCAAGCTAGCTATTATCCTCGTTCCCAAAATAATTCACATGTTAACAAGAAAGATTTTTTTGATGGATTTTCTAGTATCTGATTACATCTTATCCATAGGGGAAATGAGACGACTCTTCCTTGAACTGTTTCACAAGAAGATCTTCCCCTCCACATCAATCACGAGTTTCTTTCTATTCCTATTGTATATTGTCGTAACACCAAACCGCATCCAAGCCATCATCACCTTCAAACTCTTCCTCACAATCAACTCCTTCCTTGCATCATACTCTGTCTCTCAACTGAACCCGAACACTAAAATCCTCCCAATATCGCTTCAACTCCAAACCGTTAGCAAGCTACCTAGTTCGCCTCCAAACAACTGAACCTGACCACTTGCGAATAACCCATAAGGTCATAATTTTAAAATATGCATAACACCAAGGTAACATGGTTGCATATTGCAAAGGCTTGGGGTTTCGAATCAGCGCTAACAGTATCGATTTAGCTCTCATTTATTTAAGAAAAATCTATGAAATATATTTGCTCTCTAAAGAACATATTTTATGAGTAACGACATCTTAACCTAATCTTCTAAAATTTAGTGTACAACCTCAAAAAATCCATTTCCAAGCTAACTTCAAGTTATAACCATAAGAAAGATGGACATTGTTTCACCTAGTTAGAGCCAAAATCTGTATACTAATTCGTTTCATGTTTTAGAACAAAGCTTCTTACTTTTTTACCTACATTTTATTCTAGATATGGCAAAGTAAAGCTATGAATAATTTTTCTTGTCCTAAGCATTCTTAACTATGTCAAATCACATGCTACTGCAATTTGAAATTTAGTTAAACATAGCTCAAATGTGTGAATATTCATCAAAATAACAGAGGTTCTTCAAATTTTAAATGATGGGAAATTGCCCAAGATCCAAACGTATTCCCCTTTATTTTAATGGATTTTTCTTTGATTAAACTATTACTAAGAAAAAGAATCAACATGGGATATGCTTAAAAAAATTGTTTGATCAAAATAATCAAAAAATTAATGGGAGGCATGCTTCACTGTATACCTAAACTCCCTACAATTTTTAGTCTCATATTTTCTAACCAATTGCGTAAATTGCAAGTAGAACCATTCAATGCAGAAATTACATGTGATAGGAATAACTGATTCTTTTTCTAGCTTTATTGGATGTTATCGCTTATCCTTCTTCCCTGTTAATTTCGCCATTAGTGTAATTTAGAAAGAGAACGATAAAGATTTTTTTATTTGCACTGAGTAATTGATGCGAAAGTTACCTCTTATAAGAAAAATACATAATCCTAACATAGCAACCACACCTCCAGTATCAACCACCCGCATTGCTACCCTATCCCCAACATCGGTGGTATCCAATCAGGAACCACACAGATAAACAAATTACTACTCCACCACTCTGACTTCCATAAACTCCCACAAAACCTAGATCCATTAACCACCACATCCTTCACAACCAAATCGACAAAGGATTCCCAACCATTTCATCTCTAATTTTGACTGCAGGTGGTTTCGATCTAACGCAACAAGATTCGATTTTGAGGCATAATTTTTGAAGTGGGAGCTGAATTAAGCGATGATGGTTTTGATAAATAATAATCTAGCGAGAATGATGGTCGGATGTTTAATATTTTACATATTTGAGAAAAGGGGAGGGGTTACATATGTTTTTCTTCTCAAAAGAGAATGAAAATCGATGAGCGGGAATGGACAAATAAATCCCCCCTAGTTTCTAAAACGCAACGATCTTAATGGATCAGTCGAATAGCTGCGTTTAGCGTCCAAACGCAACCATATAATGTAACTAAAGGAACAATTTCTTGTAGTGACATTGGCACAAGACATTTCAGGGAAATGTTGGCTAGTACGGGGCGGGTCGTCGTGGTTTATACCACAGAAATTAAGTCGTATAATGTCAAAGCCATCTGTGTCGCATCCCGCTACGTTCAAGCATGTTGTACGAACTCATAACGCTAAGGTAATGCGAGATGAGTCATGCCGCATAGTTCATGTTGTATGTACGCTTTGGGACCGTACCTTTCATGACGCTCAACCCCTTCAGAAGGGTAGTATGAACACGAATTGCCATTTATACATGGCGCTTACCTTAACCATGCCGTTGTGTATGAACATCAGGCCATGTGGTTAGCCATGAATAGAAGTGCCACGTGGCATGTGATTCAGTACAAGAGTAAATATATAATTTGCTACATGCAAATACAGTAAAGGGGGACCATGAAAACATACAGGGCACGTGGGATTAAAAGGTGATAGCATGATGTAACCATATCGAAGTGGCAACATATATATTGCTGAACATGTGTGACATGATAAAATAACCGGCAAGCCATGTCGTTGAAATAAAGATAGCTTGAGACAGTTGTAAAATGGAAGTTGCAAGCTATAAGCTAGAGATCACGTGGCATGGGCAAAGAATGGTCACAAGTATAAACAATACAAAGCCGTTAGCTTTTTCAAGCCGTAACACAACCCATGCCGCATGTCGTCTCTATTTATACCGCGAGCCTTCATGTCATTCTAATTGAAGCCGCATACCGCAAGCCAGTCACATTCTAGCTGTAAAATGATTATTCCAGCTATACCCATTCAGTTACGAGTGTGCCACTACCCCTAAAAACATTCCTATAAATACCCCACACCATACACTTGAAAGGGGACGAATTCTTCTACCCCGAAGGGCTGCCAAATCATTTCTTCAACACTTCATGCTTCATTACAAAACCCATTTGTGGCTTCCAAGGATCAATCTACCTTCATGCAACAACATATGGATAAAATCTCCTTCAAACTACACTAAAAATCTCTCCAACACAATCCAAGTGATCTCTAATCTCCGCTAATCCTCTCTAAAGCGTAGATCTAATGTTAAATCACTATGAAATCCATGAATATCTTTCAATTGCTAAAATGATCGAAGATTCGTACCTTTACCATCATAAGCAAAAGATCTCATCAATTCCTTTGCCAGTTCAAGTGAAATTTAGATCATAAAGAGAGAGAAAGGAGAGAAATGTCAAAATTGATGGACTGGATTAAATCATGTATTTTGCAAAGTCAAATGCGTTAATGAGAATTGCTACCATAGTGGACGTATGTCTAAACTGGACGAACCACTTTAAAAATTCCTTGTCTATTAATTTTTGCTCTCTATTTTTGACTTACGTGGCTCCATTTTATAATCTAACCATTTGGTGAAGTATGATTTACGTACCTTTGTTGTTTGAACCATTTTTGGTTTAAACAGATATAATATGTATAGTGCACATGCTTATTCGCATATTTATATATTTCTTCTTGATTTCTTAATTCCAATTAATTTATATTCTAGTCTAAACTACTGGCTAGAACAATCCTCCTATGTTTTGACTTGGTGAGATATAAAATCCCATTAAAAGATCCTTTATTATAATTTCTGTAAATTTTCCGAAACATTTAAAAGGAAGAAATATAGGCATATTCAAAATTACATGGAACGTATATTTTGTTTGAAATAGACAAGGTTAATTATGCGCAAAATATGTGTTTAGACATCTCTTACTTTTTGTTTATTTTGCGCATTCATTGTAATTTCAAACATGGTCTTTATGTATAAAAAGGACAAAAGTGATATTTTATAAAATCAAAGAAACCTTTAAATTGCTTAAAACACGTATAGATTTGAAGCTAAAAATGACAGCTTACATAAATCTTACAGTTACACGAGTTTTCACAGATATGGAATAAAACAACACAAATCTCAATATTATTAGGGACTGATTTTCAGACTTAGGTGTAAACATTTATAAAGCGTACAAAAAGAATTGTAAGCAAGATTTAGGTATTTTCCAAGAAAGCCAATAAATTCCAGTTATCGGATTTAAGAATACGCATTTAAATTACACAAACGAAACAAAATCTAATATTACAAAAAATGTTTAAATTCCCGACTTACTTGAAGGCTTTCCTCAAATCTCAGATTTGAAGTAGTGCTTTTAGGTTTTTATTCTCAAATCCCTACAGATCTTTAATATGTATAAATGGGATATGTATACATATTAAAATTGGTAGATCTAGAAAATAATTGAAAAAAGAAAAACTAATAACAAAAGCCTAAGAATTTATCTCATGCGCAAGAACTAACCTTGTTGTATAATATGGATTATTCTCTTTAATTATTGCTATTTGATTTGAAAACTATTTTACTTCAAAAAGTTTATAAGAGATTAAAGAATAAAATGAAATATGGAGAAAAGATAATGGTCTAGGCCTTTATTTTAGGCTCTCAAAAGACCCACAACCGTTAGATTTAATTTTATTAAGATCGGTTTGTTAATATAATTTTATTTAGCTCGAAACCCAAGCCGCCGATGAAATAGTGTAACAGTCCATACTTTTCTGATCTCGAATTTTAAAAAAAAATCGAAATTCAAACCCATCCATGTATGGATAGCGTAAATCTAGTACCTGCAAAATATAAGCATGAGTATATCAGAGTACAATAAAACTAACTCACAGTGGAAAAAAGATAGGGTAACAAGTACCGACGAAAGAAGCTACCTTAATATTGACTCGCCACATCAGTACCGAGCATGAGAGAACAAGAACCGAAAATCAAACTGGAATACTGGTAAAGACTTGTCTTTCCAAAGATGAACCTGGGAGTTGTTAGGAGGAGGAGGGGTCAGAACAAGTCTTGGTGAGTAGAAAATGTATAACACTATTCATAATTCACAAATGCATCCTGTTTGGTCTCACCCAAATCATATGTCTAACAAGATTAGTAATTCTTACCTATCCTTGCAAAGATTACGTATGATAGTTAACCATTACCATACCCAAGGTAGCGCTTCCCAAAGATAATTTGCCGTAATTCACTGAGATAGAACTTTATGTATAAGTGTGAAGCCTTTAAACTGCCACGCAAACTGATACCAAAACTAAGTGGTGAGCTTTCCAACTACTAAATACCATACTAATAAAGGAGGTGGGTTACGTATACATATATATAGCCACTTATGGCCTCACTCACAAGATAACATATAAGGAAAATTCCAACGATCACTTAAGGTCCCAAGGCGGATCCATTGATCAGCCACCCTTCCTAGGTAATTACATCATGATAATATAAATTAAAGGACACTAGCTACTAAGTCCTTATGATCAAGGCTTCCATCATTCATGCATATTCCCATCCCCGCATAGGGCTAGATTAAGTAATCAGTCACTCATTGCCTATAGACTAGGTAAATGACTAATCATCATTTATGACGTTCCCCCGACGGAACCCCATGTTACTATCTAGTTGACTTTATCAGATAATCCTCCAAGTCACTTAATACTTACCATCTTGGATAGGCAAACCTATTGTACCTCTGTTGCAGCTATTTCATGTTGTATCCTACGGCTGACTCTAACATAGTCACTTACTACCTAAAGGAAGTGGACTATGGTGGAGATTACCGATCTCGCACCCAAATAGCCATTTAATATTTCTTACTTGTTAAGAGGTGAACTATCTGATCACTTAATATCTCAAATCCTGTAGTAGGCTACGCTACCAAATTATCCCTTTTTGATTCTTTTTCTGAATGGAGGAGGGCTCTACAACCACTTAATACCTCATAACTTGAAGTAAACCTTTGAGATAGATTTTTGTTACGTAATTTACTATCATCACAAGTTCCCATGGTTAATGATATCCCACATCAGTTGTACATATATCCAACTACTGGCAAGTACAGACTTCTTTCGGATAACGCGACTGACCTTGCATCGTTTACCTACTAAAATAATCCTCCTTTTACTTAAGAATATTATTTCTAGAAATTAAAGTAGAATAAGATAAGGATGATTTCCTAAGATTCACAGTTCTAAGATATTTGTTTACTTATTGGATAGTATTAACTATGGCAACCAATACCCTAATTTCCCATTAATTCCTCTTTAATTAAATTAATCATTATAACAGTCACACACCATTAATGAACATAGTGGTCATATCCCCTAAGGCTATGGAGTCACAAATAAACCAGTTAATTTCCATAATCGTCACATGTTATTAATGACTATAACAGTCACATTTCCTAAGGCAATAGACACTTAATTTACTCAATTTTCTGCAATTGTCATATGTTATTAATGACCGTAACAATCACACTTCCTAAGACAATAGACGATCCATAAATGCCATTAACATTAATCCCCTTTTAATCATATTAGTTCCATTTATTGCAACTCCTATTTTTTTACTATTGGTATTTTACTTTATTGGTTCTTATATATTTATATATAATATAAATAAGTTTATTATATACATTTCCCTAACTGGAGTCATACCATTTATTACTATTCATTTTAAATCATAACCTCTTGACATTTATTTCCTTATTAATTTCCCCCACAACATTCATGGTTGCAATCTTAATTTCCCTTTTTATTATTTGTAATCTTTGAATTACAACAATTAACTCCACATTTATTGCCACTAAATTAACATTAAAAACATTTATTTACATTTATTATGGGAAATATTACATTATACCCATCATAAATGTAAACCATTTAAATTCACCTATAACATGCGTTGACCTAATTATTAATAATAACAATGTTGTTTACGTAAATTATGGATGGATAGATTTAATTTAATTATATATATATTGTTAGTGCGTTTACGTAATTACCAATTATTTTATATTATAGTCGAAACTAATGAATAGAAAAATCTTTTTGTGTTCGGTCTTGCTTAGATTCAAAATCTCACAAAAGGGTTATTTAATATAATTTTAGTAAATTTTTCCCAAACAATTAAAAAAGGAAATATTAACACATTTCAAATCATAAGAAATAAGTAATGTTTTATTTGGAATAAACGATTGTAACATCCCCCAATTCTAACCGTCCTGAACCAGTGATTATACCAACTCGAACCATTTGAAATTGCGGATTGTTTGGGGTACTTACTCATTATCACAAATACAAAAGTCTTTTTCATTAATATCATCACAATATTACATTAGAGTACCAGAAATATCAGAGTTCAACGGAAAATACATAGCAGAAAAATAAGAAAATGCCATAATCCCTCTCCAAGCTCCAATATGAAGTGATCCAATAATAGTTTAAAACCTAACTTTAAACCTTAACCACTAGCTTTCCGTGTGGAAAAACATGGGCATCTAAACTATAGGGAAAGAATAATAAACTCCAAGTCAGTCATGGGACTGGTGTGAGAACTAAAAAAAGTTATCTTAAGTTTATTTTAAAATTAGGTAAATCAAAGGACCACGCTGTATAACGCGGAATCTCGTAGGTCAAAGATTATCCCCGTATGATTGCTATATCCTAGGAAAGGTTGCTCGAGGATGAGACTCCTGCCCAGGAGGTAGAGATGGTGGACGGGGAAGCGCTGATGGCCTACTATTTGACTGAGAAGGGGCACCAGGTGGTGGAGGAGGGGAGAGCTATGCTCAAAGAAGACGCCTGGGCGGAGGAGACGTAATGACCTACTATTAAGAAAGGGAAGGCGATTGTTATAGATAACCTCATGGTTGCTTATGAAGTTGAAGGCGACACTTTCCAATAGCAACAAGTCATTCCTCCTGGTTCTTTGGTAGCCCATCCGTGCCAGCTCCTATTGTCACGGAGTATGACCTCGACCATTTGGGATTGGAACACAGAGGCTTCCTTCCTCAAAGGCCTAAAGAACTATGCCAATATAAGCCACACAACAAATGATAGGAGGGATATTCACTTTCTCACCGGTATTCAAAAATATGATAACAAAAAGTTAAAGTAGACTATTTTGTATTCTTCTTCGAATCATTGGTTCTTTTGAATTGGGAATGACGGTTTGCTTTGAAGCAACGATGGTTGTTGGGTCCAGGTTTGATATTAAGGCCTATAAGAGACAGACGGGAGAACAGTTAGGTCACCATAATGTGTCCCCGAGTCTGAAGATGTTAGAGATAAGGATGTAAGACTTCTCTAAGCTTTCTAAGGAACAAAAGAAAAGGCAGGATGTGGACCCTCAGGTGACAGAACAGACGGAAGTTAGTGGACCATCAATGTACGATCTAGTCGAACAATAACAAGACCAAATTTTGATGAAGCCCGAGGAAGGGGAGGCGAAGATGAAAGCGAACAAGAAAGCCCTCCTCAAAGCTAAGGGAGAGGCTAGGGAGGAGGTTGAAGTAGAGACCTAGGCCAAAATTCAAAAAGCGACCTTTGTAAGTGATTGTTATAGATAGCTTTTGGTTTGCAGGCTGATAGGATACACGAGTACGACCCTCAGTTTTGGAGGCACGATGTGGCCTTGATGTACATTGTGTCATTAGAAAGAAATACTCTTGTGAATGAAAGTTGGTTTAGTTTGCTTATGTCACATATCATTTTAAGTGTTCAAGTATTCTTTGCATTTTCTTGTTCTATACTTATGTAAATTAACATTTCGTCACACTTAAGTTTAAGTTGTTCAAGACTTCACTTTTAAGAAGCTCAAGTCATGTGAAATTCTAGTGAGTTGACTCCACTCTCAAGATCCAATTTCGGTTGGTGATTTTGAGTCTTATGTTGTCTAAGTGTGTGGATTTGTTCTAGGGACCCCCTTTCAGTCGTTAGTCTTGAGTCGTGTGAAGCCGAGATTCGGTAGCTCCACTCTCGGGATCTCCTTCGATCATTGGTCCCAAGTCGGGATGAGCTAAGGGATGGACGTCATTGTTTCATCCTTTATACTCTACCATAGTTTTTTTTGGGTTAGAGTTGTGAGCTTTGTTGGTTCACCAGTATTATACTAGGATTCAAACTCTAATTATTAGAGTTAGTCAAACAAGTGATTGGTATCACACTTACTCGGTTGGTGGGTTTCCCCCAAGTCCGAAGACTAAGGGACACCGTTGGACACTTGAGTTAATAAGTGTCGCGAGTTGTTTATACTTAGACTCATTATTGGTTGGAGACTCGAATTGACTTTAGGAGGGCGGAACAATCCATTATATTTGAGTCTTAGTAAAGACTCGGGAAGGTGGATCAGTTCCAAGCTCTGAGGCATCGATCCACTGTTGTGCTCTCATGTATGCAAGTCAGTTGTTATCATAGCTTTAACATACTATGCAGAAAGTAAATACACCAAGAACATGGAGATCTAAAATTCTTGACTGATAAAATATTCGTGGTAACGGGCTTTCTTTTACAATGCCCTTAATTGAAAAAAAAAACATTTGTGGAAAGAAGTAAGTCTGTATAGTAGGCTAGGTGAAGTAGCGATGAAGATGCTCACTGTTCCATGCCCTTGGTAGATCAGCGCTGTAACAGCCCGCATTTTACGTATCGGAAGATCGTAAAATATTTTTATTTTATTCCCTGAGGGTTGGATCATTCTCATCTTTTGGTATGTTGCTTATGGGGATGTGTGACATGTCCATAATTTTTACCGATTTTGTTTGTGACCATTTTTCCCCTGTCAGTCTTGTACTGGGCATAACTTTTGACTCAGGTCGAATCAGAGGGTGAGACCTGTGCCATTGGAAAGGAATTGATGATTCCCTTTCCGTAGAGTGGTTACATTAAGGATTTGGTTCAGCGGTTTGGGAGAAATCGCTGTTTTAAGGTTTTTCAGTTGGCTGTTCAGGTTTTGGAAGGCTAATGGGCTGATTTGGAGAAGGCCCATTAGAGGGTGGGTGGAGACTATAAATATGGGGTAAGGGGTATGGAGAAAGGTTGGCATTTTCCATTCTCTTATGGGGAGGCTTTGATCTCCTTCTTCCTCTAACATCTTTCCACCATTAAAATTCCAAAATCCAAGGAGGGAAATCGAAGATCTACACCATAAGAGGCTAGATCTACATCGTCTCAAGGGAGAATTCATCGGATTGAAGAGTTTGATTCGAAGTGTTCGCTGTCCGGATTGCGTTTTCATTGCTTTTGCTTAGATTTGGATAATTGGTGAGTGATTTACATCTCTCATTCGGATTCATGCAAGTATATGGGTTTTAGGATGTTAATTTCATCATTTCCATGTTATTTTCCTTAGATCCACACCATGCTAAGTCCATTTTATATATGAATCACCTTAGGATCTGATCTAGATAATTTAAATGGTTGATTTTATGATTTTTCTCAAGATTATGCAAGTTAGATTCGTTTTTATGTTCATATGATTCACTTATCATGTTTTGGGAAATTTATGTGTTTTGATGGAAATTGTTAGATTGATGATATTGTTGGTTGCATAACATGTTTGTGATTGCGTTTGGATGAATCGGATAAGCTGGTTTCGTCGGATTCGTCGTTTGGCGAAGTTTTGGTCGAAATCGGAGTCGAATTGGAGATGTGCAGGTTTCTGGTCGTGCTGGAGTTGGTCGGGTCGGTCTGGAATGAGGTGGTCGGTCATAGTATGGTTTGGGAAGCAAGTCAGGGAGCTGGTCGGTTTAAGCTGGTCGGTCCAGAAGGAGCAGAAGTGTTTCTGGTCGGTTTCAGATGGTGGCATTCTGGTCGGTTTCAGATGGTGGCATTCTGGTTGGTTTTTACTGGAAGCAAATCCTGGTCGCTCTGAAGGAGCTGGTCGGTCAGGTGGAGCAAAATCTGGTCGGTCTTGACGGGGTCGATCCAAAGCTGGTCGGTCCCAAGGAGGTCGAGTCGATCCAAAGCTGCAAGGAGGTCGAGTCGATCCAAAGCTGCATGGAGGCGGGTCGTTCTGGAGCAAGGCTGGTCGGTTTTTGGCGGGTCGTTCTGGAGCAAGGCTGGTCGGTTTTTGGCTGGTCATTCTAGAGCAAGGTTCTGGTCGGTTTTGGCAGGGTCGTTTTCTGAAAAAGTACGTTTTCGGGTACGACTCGGGTACGAACCAAAAAGGTCTGAAAAATATATTTTTCGAGGGCAACCCCCCGAACCCTAGCCGCAGCGCAGTGATGTGTTTTGGTTCGGTGATGGCGTGACTTCGAGGTGATTCAAGTAGGAAGACTCGAAGTGATGAATGTGTTCGTTGATCAAGGTGAAACAACGAATGCGGAGACAACTCAAAGGTCGTGAGTTGGTGGATAATGGCTGCTCGAGAAGGTTGCTTGAGCTATGAAACATCGTCAAGGTTGGACGATTAGAGATGCGAAGGCCGAGAAGTCATCGTTGTCGTAAGTTCTAGCAGGCTCAAAGCAGGGGTACGATGGGTATCGTTGAAAGGCCCAAAAGACCGGTTGTTGGTCGAGTACCCTGGGTCTTTCTGGTTGGGGAAAGGCCTAGTGTCAAGGTTGGACATTGCCAAGGTTGGGCATATGGAGTTCATGCTAGAACTGGGGTTATCATTAGCCCTTGACATATGGCAAGGTTGGCCGTCATACGATAATGATGGTTTCGAAGCAGGATTGGCAGTGATAGCCAGAGTCAGTCATGGATGATTAGTTGTTCTGTTTGTACTATCTCACATAGATTATCCAAAGTCGAGGGAGACGTTCTTTGGGTGCTTAAGTGATATTGGTCTAGGCCTCTGGCGAGAGTACTTGAGGAATGTTAAACTCGATTAGGGTTGTCTGCGTGAGACTTATCTGGATGTCATGTGTGTTCTCTATGATTGAATGGGTGTTCTGGTTTCTATGGATGAATGGTTGAAATGCTTGGTGTAAAGGCTATCACTGTCCGATGTGGGGAAGATAAGGTTGAGTTCTTCTCTGGTGATGTGGGTAGATAAGTTGTTCATTTACCCATTCTCATATGCTTTCTTGTTGAAGTTTGTTAGCTGTATTATCGCTCACTAAGACTATTGTCTGACTCAAGGTTTTATGTCTCCTCTTATTACCTTGGGCTGTTCATCCGGTTGTGGATGGGCAGACTAAGTAGCAGGTTACAGGTAATGGAGCTTAGTGATACGAGGAAGCTGAGCGATGACGAGCAGGAGGCTGGCGTACCAGTTTTATTCTATCTAGTATTTCTGTTTCCGCTGTTTGAGTTGCTTGAGAGTTGTAGTGAGGCCTTATGTACAAACTTGGATATCAGTTGGATAATCTTTCTGGATGTTGAAAGAGTTTCAAAAGTTTGCTATATGATACCTCATTACTATCACCTGTTGTATATGTTCTATTATATTTTATCCTTGCGCTGTGAGTTCTACGACAAGTTTCGATGTGTTCACTTATTATGATGATCGTCCATAGCAGCCTGGCACGCCTTTCAGCGCATTATTCCTCTTGTTTAGTGCGGGGGTTATGGGCGGTCGTCACAAGCGCCATCAACGGCCGTTATCTTAAAAGTACTATCAAGCCTCCGTTGAATGATGTATGGACCTTCTGAACGAGGTCCGAGTCTAGTCAGTGTGGGAAAGATTTGCTTAAGGATGAGGTCCTCGATATTAAAGTGTTTTGGACGGACATTGGTATTGAAATATCGGGGGACACATTGGTGGTGCGCAGCTACTCTGAGTTTGAACACATCCCCTTTTTCTTTTAGTAGGTTTAGAGACTACCAAAATGAGATCTATGATGGTCTTCAGATCTTAATAAGTGACTCGATGAGATTGTATTTCAATCTCGATGGGAATTACAACTTCAGATCCGTACGAGAGAGCGAATGGGGTATGGTCGGTCATTGACTTACGGGTAGTCCGATAGGCCTAGAGGGCTAGAGGGAGTTTATCTACCCATTTGCCTCCAGCCTTTTCCAAATGCTTCTTGATGATGAATTTGATGACTTTGTTTACAACTTCGACTTTTCCATTGGCTTGAGGATGAACTACTACCGATAATCGTTTCTCAATATGGTGATGGTGGTAGAAGTCTTTGATCTCAGAACTCTTGAATTGGGTCCCGTTATCCGAAATGATAGTCTTGGGAACTCCAAATGACATATGCTGTCATGGAGGATGAGATTGATTACTTTCTTGGTTGTGATTGTTGTAAGCGGTTCGACTTTGTCTCATTTGGTGAAGTAATCAACCGTGATGATAGCATATCGAGCGCTCCCTTTTGCCATCGGAAGAACTCCGATGATCTATATTCCCCACATTGCGAATGGCCATGGAATGGCCCTCTGTGCAAGTTTAGTAGGCAGGGATCAAGAAATTTTGGAGAATCTCTGGCATTTCTCGCATTTTCGGGTGTTGTCTGCTGCATCCCATCCGAGAGTTAGCCAAAAGTAGCCGTATCGAAGAGTATTTTTTTGCTAGAGTTTTCCCGTTATGTGGCCACCACACTCGCCTTCGTGCATATCCAATAGTACACATTTGATGTCGTTGTGGCCTACACACTGAAGTAGTGGAATAAAGAATCCTCTTTGGTAGAGCACTCCCTATTAAATGATGTAGCGTGCTGCATTAGGAAGGAGCAATCGCTTTTCATTTTGAGAGTCTGGGAGGATTCCATGTCACAGGTAGCCTTTAATCGGAGTCATCCATGACTTGGGTTCAGGCTCAGTCTTTGTTGTTGATACCGGATCGATCTCCATCTGATCAATACTCGACGAGTCAAGCACATCTATCGGGACGAGTCCCAAGAGCTGCACATCCAAAGAACTTGCTAATTTGTCTAACGAATTTGCCTTTTCATTTTGTTCTTAAGGGATGTGAGTAATGATTTAGCTCGAAGTTGATAAGCAATTCACGAACCAAAAATATGTAAGGAGAAAGTCGTGCTCCTTTGGCTTGATATTGAACACATACTTGACAGATGATGAGTTACGAATCTAAGAAGATTAAGATAGCTTTGATGTTGATTTCGACTGCAATTATAAGTCCAGTGATCAACTCTTCGTACTCTGCATCGTTGTTAGTTGCGGGGAAGTTGAGCTTCAAGGCATAATAAATCGAGCGTTCCTAAAGTGTAACAAGTACAATTCTGATGCCAGAACACTGATTGTTTAATGAACCACCCACGTACAGCTTCCATTTGGATGTTGGATGCTCACTATCTTCCAAGGGATCTTAGGGAGTAGTGAAATCAGCAATGAAGTCTTCTAGGTCTTTTCCAAGGATTTCTTTAAGAGGAATGAAGATGATACCAAATTGACTCGGCTCTATATTCCATTTCAAAAGTCTCCCAGATGCTTCAAGTCGTTAAAGGACCTGACGCAGCGACTGGTCAGTGCAGACTTTGGTTGGTCGTGACTTTAAGTAGGGTGAAGCTTTTAGAAAGAGATCAAAAGGTAGTAAGCAATTTTTTGAGTTTTGGATAGTTCCTTTTGGATCTTGACAATCTCTTGCTGATGTAGTAAACTGGACTTTGGACACGATCTTCTTCATGCACCAGTGCTGAGCTAATTCCCTGCATAGAGACAACCAAATAGATGTACAAGTCCTCAAGGTCCACAGGCTTTGATAGAATAGGTGGTCGTTTCAAGCGATTTAGGAGGTCCTGAAATGTGTGTCCGTGCAATGTTGCGCTTCCTTTTCCTAATAAAATCAAAGAAAGGAATGCATTTTGTCAGTTGCTTTTGAGATGAATCGACTCAAGGAAGCCACTTTTCCGTTCTTGCTCTGAACATCTTTGATGTTCTTTGGAATTTCGTTCACTCGAACTGCTTTAATCTTTTCTGATTAGCTTCAATTCCTCTTTCATTCACGATGAAACCCAAGAATTTTCCCAATGCAACGCCAAAATAGCATTTCAAGGAATTGATTTTCATGCCATATTTATAGAGAACATTGAACATTTCCGCTAGGTCGTTTATGTGGTTATTCGACAAACGCTTTTTTACGAGCATGTTATTCACATAAACTTCCATGGATCTTTCAATATGGCCTTTAAACATTTGAATGATCAGTCGTTGGTAGGTGGCCCCAGCATTCTTGAGATCGAAAGGCATGACAACATAGCAATACAGCCAAGAATGATGATGAATGAAGTGTTCTCTTGATTAGGAATATACATCGGAATCTGATTGTATCTCGAGTATGCGTCCATGAAGGAGTTAAGCCGATGATTTGCAGAAGAATCAACGAGTTGGAGGATCTTTGGAAGTGGGAAGTTGACTTTCAGTCATGCTTTATTCAAGTCAGAATAATCAACGCAAATCCTCCATTTCCCACTCGATTTCTTGACCAAGACTGAGTTGAAGACCCATTATGGATAAAGGGCATCGCAGATAAATTGTTATCGGGTAACCTATCTACCTTCTCTCTGAGTGTTGTCGATCTTTCTAATCCCACGATTATGTGTTTCAGTTTTGTGGGAATGTACTTTGGGTCGATACTAATCATGTGACAAGCAATTCCTAGCACGATGCCACACATATCAGATTGAGTCCAAGTAAATACATCCAAGCTAACCCGTAGAAAATCCACAATTTCTTTGACATTTGGGTGGAGTTGCGATCCAACTTTCAAGATCTGAGATGGGTCGGTGGGGTTGATCACGACATCAATGGTTGGCTCTATCGGAGTAGCCCTTTCGTAATCGGGCTTTTCGTCCTTTCGTGGATCAAGATCTTGGGAGAGACAATTGTGGTGTCTGAGTCAGGACTCAGACTTCGATGGCTTCTATATGTTGAGGCTTTTGGTGCAGAGCGTCGTCTCTATTCCTTTACCCTTCTCCTTATTGATGGAATCCTTCCATCTAGCAAGATAGCAGGATCTTGCCATAAAATAATCTCCCCGGATGGTTCTGATCCCATTATCAGGTTAGAACCTCATAAGGAGGCACCAAGGCACCATGATGATTCAGAACACGGCAAGAGCTGGTTGTCTGAGGAAAAAGTTGCAGCGAGAAGACGATGAAATTGAGGATACTAACTCAACTTTGATCCTCATCTCTAAGTTGTATCTACAACTCTACAAAACCGACTGGCCGATTGGAAGCTCCATTAAACCTGTGAACAGTTATCTTGCACGACTTTAAATTGTTAGAGAATGAGTTTCGATGAAAACAACCTTATTTCAATTATTAACATTATTGATTATAAAATATATGCTAACACCTTTATCCAGAATATATATATATATATATGTATATGAAGATTATATATACAGGAAATAAATAATGAAGACTATACAGTTAAGAATTGTTAGAGAATCAAGATTTCAAAGGAGATTTAAGATTCATGAGTATCAAGATATCAAGATTTAAAGAGTTCAAAATTATCAAAGTAATAGAGTCGAGTTAATATGTTAAACTCCGGATAGCACTTTCAAATTCTGATTTCAAATCATTTCAAATTATTTTTAAACTAATTTCACAATTATTTCAAACTTCTTTACTGAATGATTACAATTTGTTAAAGATTTTACTTACGATTTCAAATATATACACACGTTTATAGTTTATAAAGTTTTGTAATATATAGTTTTATAGTTTTATATCATATAATTTTATAAATATATTAATTTTATATATTACTATGATTTTTTATGTTTTTACATTTTACGAAATTCATTTGAAACAATAGTTTTGATTCAAGAATTTCTTGAATATATATTGGTTTTAACACTTGAAAAATGATTTTAAAAATTCAAAAAAAAAATATCAACATACATTATTAGACATGTCGACATATAACAGTCACGTTTTTTATTTTCAAAGGAAGTGACTTTTCATGTTTTGAAACGTTTTAGAACTGTTGCAACCTTTGGAACTCTATATAAAGGGGTCATTTTCTAATTTTTAATCAGTTTATCTTCTCTTTTTCCATCCCTTCTCTTACCACCATTGTTATACTTTAATTTATTGATTTCTACACTTATACACTGCCGATTTCAACACAAATTATATCATTCTTCTTATATTCTCAGTCTTTATCAAATACTCTGTGATTGGAAGTTCTACTCAAGAGTTCTAGGGCTATTGTAATTACTTGGGAATTGTTTGGGAAAGGGTGTGTTCCTTGTAGCCCGTAAGTACTGGAAAGGGAGTGGTGTTAACCTTATAGCCATGAAATCAAGGGTGTGGAATCAGTGTTAACTTTGTAGCCGTGAAATCAAGGGTGTTATAAGATTGATACTAGTATTAATAAAACTCTGGGCAATCTAGCATTGTGTGGCACTTGACGTAGGAGTAATCCGAACTAGTATAAAATCCGATGTGTTCTTTCCTTTTCTGCAATTTATTTCTATTTATAACTAGATCTGTGATTTTTTCTATTGTGATATTCATTTTGTGATTCATATAGTTGTTTGAATAATCGTTAATTGTTTAAGTTTTCTATAATCTCTTTAAAAACTATTCGCCCCCCTTTATTGTTAGTTTTTCCTTAATATCCGTGATACTCATCCCCAACAATTGGTATCGGAGCATAGGTTTCCAAATTTCATTATCTAAATTTTGGAAATAATAAAGGGCAATTTTTTAACACTATTTTTATATGGATATGTCACAAAATCAACATGATGTTATTATTTAAAATTACAACTAGTTATTTTTGAAAAATCACTTGATTTTCTGAAAAGTTGTGTTGTTTTGCAGGAGAAGAATTATACCAAATGACTACTGGCCAAAGGACACCAAGATGAACGTTCATCAGTCAAGAAGGAAAAGATGGATATGTAATTGATAATCTACGATGAAATGAGTACCTAATCAATGCAAAACTTTTGATTTTCTTCTATAACTTAATTCAGTACTATTCTCCTCTTCATCCGCTTCGCAATGCCATGGGTTTCATGAGAATCCATCAAGGAATGGCCAAGTTATGATCAAATGAAGTTTTGGTGCACAAAGGGAAACAGAAATCAAATCTATCACTCATATCTCTCGTATTTTTCCTAGATATTTTATCTTTTTCATCCTAACTCTTTTTCTAGATTATAGTTCTTGTTCTCGCGGTCATTTTGATGGGTAGATGATCAAATTCCGATCAAAATTGAGTGAGATGTGGCAGTTTGTAGTTGACTATCCAAAACAAGAAATTGCATAAGGGATTTTCTGTTTTCCTCTCACTAATTCGGCATATTACACCATAATATCATTAAAATTCTTCACCAAACCATTACAGAATTGTAGCCCTTGTCTTCCTCTTCGATTTGACGCTGGTTTCGTCCAATTCCGATAAGAAATGAAGAAGTTATGCCTCCCAGAAGATTGATTGAAAGTGGAAAAATAGGAAGAAGAAGAGAAAAAAAATTTGTGAAGAGACGTGACTTTTGAGCTATTTATAGTAGTTGAAGTGCCCATTAATTCAAATTCTAATTCTAATTTAAATGCCTTCGCGCCAAGTTGGTTAAACTACTAATATCTTTCTCATACAATCTTCAAATTCTACAAATAAATATACTATGCTGATAAAAAACATGAGTCCGTCGCAATATAGTAGATTTCATCGTCAAATTCTGGAGGATGTGAATGTGGGGTTCATGACTATGGAAGAACAACAAAAAGGAGGATTGCGAAAATAGGTGCACTTTACAATTATTTCATAATTATCGTTGAATTTACGAATATACATCTATACACATAGTTAGCTATAGAAATTTATCTTTTTATAATTCTCGATATTTTGGTTCATATGTCAATACGCCATAGTATACATATTGATATACCAATTTAATTAAAATCTCTTCTTATTTTAGTTTTTCATTTGGTTTTGAAAGGACATCTTTTCAATATGAAAATGTCAGTTCAAACTTTAGTTATCGGCTTTGTTCGTCTGCTTATGTTTCATATATATATATATATATATATATATATATATATATATATGAATAAAACTATATAGTACATGATATGTTAATTTTCAAACAATTTATATTGTTATAATATATATATATATTATATGAAGTTTAAACATACAAGTTTAACTTATATATTTTTCATATAATTTCATAAAAAAAATTGGTTACATTATCTCAAATACTATTTGTAACTTAATACTTATTTTGATTTCTTATTAAGACTAATTAAACTTAATATTTTGGTATAAAGTATGTATTTATGTATATAATTTTTGTGTCTCAAAGTTGTAGTTAAAATATAAGAATTTATAGTTATATTATCAGATTTCATCAAAAATGATTTAGTTGTAGTTTTCTTTTAAAATTTTAACATATAAATGGTTCTTTAGCAAATTAATATGATTTAGTTCCTAAAATTTTAAATTGATTTGTATCAAAATAGTGATGTATATCTCATAATAAATTAAATTTTAAGTTCTTTTTTTTTAAACTGGGTAAATAGTATTATTAGGCAATCGGCCCAAAGTTATGATTACAAGATAAGCCCAATCGGCCCACGTAACTAACATAGAGACAGATAACCAAGTTATAATTACAACCGTCATCTCGTATCACTTCAAACTAGAACTTTCTATTTTTAGATCCTTCGTCTTCCACTCTCGATGGCT
Organism: Allium sativum; assembly: GCA_030737875.1. NCBI lineage: Eukaryota > Viridiplantae > Streptophyta > Magnoliopsida > Asparagales > Amaryllidaceae > Allium > Allium sativum. Next base: position 838,103,991 of record CM060916.1, read on the forward strand.
ACTTCATGGCGGATCAAAGTCAAATTGCCTGCTGGTTCCAGGGATTTGAGCCAACACATCCATCAGATCCTCGTTTGACATTGCAGCGTCTTCTGATTCCAAGCTATCGGTGATTTTCTTCCTTTTAATTCTTCGTCTACTGAGATTTATTTCGATAATTGCTAATTTACTGACCAATTTCGATGTGCTTGTTTTCCTTTTGAAAATACGTGAATTCCTCTCTTTCCAAATTGCTGCGACAGCATTTGCCAAGGAGATCTTATCCAGTTTGGATTTCAAGTATTCATTATCTGGATTCCTGGCCAGGTAAGACGTAATCTCTATTAAGTCATAATTTTGGGTGTTAGGGTCAATCGCTACCTTACAGTTTTGAGCAATGGTTTTTGAAAATTCACATGCAAAGAATAAATGTTCATGCGTTTCAAAAGTTGAACCACATAGAACACACAGTCGCTCATCAGTTATCCCCCAATTTGATAATCTGTCTCGTGTAGGAAGTCTTTGCATGATCGCTTTATAGGTAGTAAAAGAATGTTTAGGACTGATAACTCTGTCCCAAATCACTTTACTCCAACTTTTCTGATCATGATGAGCTCTAATGTCATTCCAAGCCGTTCTGATTGAGAAATCACCATTAGAGTTATTCCATGCCCAAATGTCATTTTCCCTTCCTGAGTATATTGGCATTGCAGTGATTTTTGTATGATTGGTCTGTTGCATGGTAGTTGATCACACTTCCACTGTTGTTGATCAATGATTGAATCAACAGAGATATCAGGGGATCCATAAGTAGAGAAGGAATCCCATCCAGCAATGTCTATCAACGATTTCCCAAAAATCCAGGGGTCCTTCCATAAGTTTGTATCTTTGCCATTAGAAAATTCACGAGTACAATTCGCGGCAAGCTTATTCCTTATTGTTATAATTGCCTTCCAGCTTGGGGATGCATTAGAGTCTAATGCCATATGCCAAAAATTATCTTTCACGTATCTTTGTCTCATCCACCTTACCCATAATCTGTTGCTTGTTATAATCTTCCAACCTTGTTTAAGGGTAAACACATCTCGCATGTCTCTTAAATTTCTCAACCCCACTCCTCCTTCCTCTTTCGGTCTACATAAGTCCGCAAATTTAATTTTATGATATCCACCCCTCCATATAAAAGCTGCACATACTTTTTCTATCTTCACTATAGATGCAGTTGGAATTTGAAAAGTTTGGAGCCAAAAGTTTACTTTTGCTTGTATAACAGTATGAACAAGTTCAATTCTTCCTGCTAGAGACAGAGTTTTTGAGCTCCAACCTTTTAGCTTATCTTTAATTTTGCACATTCTTTATCCGTTATTTTATTTATTGATAACGGGACCCCCAAATATTTAACTGGAAGACTTCCTTCAGTTACTCCCAGAATTTCAAGAACATTGAGTCTTTGTTCACAAAATTTGCTGAAACAACATTTAGTTTTGTTCTCACTCACTTTCAGGCCAACATATCTCTCCAATAATAGGAAATTCTCTTTGATAGCTCTCGCTGCAGTTTCATTTGATTTGATACATATTACCAGATCATCAGCGTATAGAAGATGGCTTATCTTGGGGTGGAAGTTGTAGACAGTATGTATAAGTTCATTGTGCACAGATAACTCCATCCGAAGAGAAAAATACTCCATAGTAACAGCAAAAAAGTAAGGAGAAAGAGGATCTCCTTGTCTAATCCCCCGATTAGAGCTAATGAAGCCCCTAGGAATTCCATTAATTAGTCTTGAGAAAGTAGGAGTGGTAATGCATTCATTTATCAATTTGATAAACAATTTAGGTAAACCCATGCAATGCAGCATATGAATAATAAAATGATTATTTATTTTGTCGTATGCTTTGTGAAGATCTACTTTCAAACAGAATTTGTCGGCTCCAGGTCTGTTGAAATTTCTAACAAGTTCATGTGCCAACAATGAGTTCTCTGAAATAAACCGACCCTTTATGAATGCACTTAGACACTCCAAGATTATATCCGGTAATATTTGTTTCATTTTGTTACATACTACCTTGCTTAGAATCTTGTATAGAACATTGCAGCAGGCAATTGGTCTGAATTCTTCTGGTCTGGTGGGATTTTCAACTTTGGGAATGAGATAGATGAAAGTGTGATTCATTTCTTTGATAATTTTCCAGACATGAAAGCTTCCTGAATTGCTTGTGTCACATAATCTTTCAGGTACTACCAGTGCTATACGAAGAATCCAGCCCCCATCCCATCGGGGCCTGGACTAGAGTCAACACTAATGGACTTGAGGGCCAGCCACACCTCATCATAAGTAACTTGACTGGTCAACATCCGTCTGCCTCTGGAGTTCACAATTCTACTACATTGAATAATAGGTAAATTAGTTTCACATTCACCGTTATATAGAGAGGAAAAATAAGCAATTGTTTCCCTCTCTAAATTAGTATAATCAGTATAATGATTTCCCTGCTCATTAATTGTTAATATGCTTTCTAATAGACATTTTAGTGTAAAAAAACTTTGTGCATTCATCCCCTTCTGTCAGCCATTGAACTTTAGTTTTATGCTTCAGTTCTATTGATTTCTGTTCAAGAGCTTTCTTCAGTTGTCTTTGTGCGTCATGATATTCTCTTTAAAAGGTTCTTTAAATCTCTTTCGTTAGTATTTTAATTAGTTTTTGTATATATGTTTATATCAAAATAGTTTACTTCATATGATACAACTTTATATTCTCTTTAAAAGGTTCTTCAATTTTTTTATGAAGCACCCTACTAAGATTATTTAACTCCATTTTTCTCATAGAATTATTCTGAATATTTTACTACCTATCATGAATATATTTTAAATTACCACTAATCTCTTATCTTTACTATTTTTTCAATCTCTTTCGTTAGTATCATTAACCTAAGTCTAGGAATTAATGTATATTACCTTTGTTTGATCAAAATAATTTATAATACATATGTATATGCATAATAGTTAGATAGTTCTTTGAATATCTTTTACCGAAATATATATCATCACAAATCATTATGCATATTATCATTACACATCTTATTTCCTATCATACATCATTATTATAAATTACAAGTGCTGTTCAAATTAAAATCATTCACATCATAAGTTGCATTTCATTTAATATATCATTTCATATTGCTTTGCATATGACATACATTTCATACTACATTATAACCAACATACTGCACATACTGCATTACATATTGACTATTAACTCCATACATAACAAATACCATATGGGAATTATTGCCTTATAAATATATAAGATTATTAATTAAAAACATAACATATTTAGTTTGATTTGTTTGTCTTGATTAATTTGTTTGACTTGTTTGGTTTGATTGATTTATTTAACTTGTTGGCTTGATTGGTTTGTTTGACTTGTTTGACCTAGTTGGATTTGCTATGTGTGTGTGTGTTGATAGGCTTGAAATATAATTATACACATGTAGGTATTATTTAATATAACTATCTTTTTCACATTTTATTACATGTATAATTCCTAGTATTAAAGTAAGAGGGATCTTTATAATTTCTAGGATTAGTTGAAGTTTCAAGAAGTGTTTTTAAATTGACATATATCTTTGCTTTGGTTGATTCTGTTTAAATTGTTTGGATTGCTTGTTTTGATTGCTTGTAAAACTTGTTTGAACTGCTTGTTTAGTTTATACAATGCTTGATTATACTCCTGTTTAGTTTACTTAGTAAAATTACAATAGTATAACCATAAATTTAGGGGGGAGGGGGTTTATAAATGTTTAGATTTAAATTTAGGGAGAATTATAAATTTAGGGGGAGTTATACATAGAATTAGTCACTAGGATTATGCTAAGTATAGATAGATATACTTTTTGTTGATAACAAAGGGGGAGAAATTATAAACAGGAAAATATTTTCAATGACAAAACTGAAGGCCTTTTTATCCATAAGGACAGCCCACTAAAATTTTACTCAGAAGAACAATACATTGAAAAATAATTTTGGCCGCTACTTTTATCTTCTCCCTCTCTCACGTCGGCCGCTACTTTCAACTTCTCCCTCTCTCACGTCATTCTCGATTTCATCTTAAATCATGAAATCGCAAAATCAGAAAACAAGAAATCACGAATTTCAGAAAATACTAAAATCGAAATCTGAAATAAAAGGAAAACTTCACAAAATCAAAATCGAGAAGAAAATCATTCGAAACCCTAAAAAATAGAAAATAAAATGTCGATCAACAAAATCCCAATGGAAATCAGAATTGAATGGAATAAAAATATTTTACAAGCGATGGAAATCACAATTGAAGAAGTCAAAATTGTTGAAACAATTTTTTTAGATCGGAAATGTTTTTTTTTTTCATTTTACCAGTACAGCAGTTCGTAGGTATCATTTTTGTATTTTTGTAGTTATCATTTTTCCCGTTTTTAACTTTAAAACATAGCAGCAGTTTTTAGTTATCATTTTTCTATTAATTTAGTTATCATTTTTCCTGTTTTAACTTTAAAAACATAGCAGCAGTTTCTAGTTATCATTTTGCTATTTTCATAGTTATCATTTTTACCGTTTTAACTATGTTATATGTTTTTTTCATGAGATTTTGTTGTTGTGTTAATTTTGAAGTTATATTGATGTATCAGCTAAGAAACGAAGCCGAACTTATTTCAATTTAATCAATCAAACAATTATGATATAATTTTTTTTCATTATTGTATCTTCAAAGCATTGCATCAGTATTTACTTATCATTTTTCTAATTTTTTAGGTATCATTTTTTCTGTTTTAACTGTGTTATGTGTTGTTTTGATGTGATTTTATTGCTGTGTTAATTTTGAAACTGTTTTTTTGCATCAACTTCTTCACTCAGTCGAACGTATTTCATTTTATTCAATCAAACTGTGATGTAAACACTTTTTGCATTAATTTTTCTTTAAAACATTGATGCAGTTTGTAGGTATCATTTTCCTAATTTTTTAGGTATCATTTTATATGTTTTATTCAATCAAACTGTTATGTTTTATGTTATATTTTGTTATCAGTTTTATAAGTTGGTACGGCTAAGTTAAAGTTTTTCTCATTTTCAGAGTTCATGAATATTAGTTTTTTAATATTGTAGGTATTCATTTGTTTGTTATATTTTTTCATTAGTTTTTCTTCAAAACATTGAATCAGTTATTAGGTATCAGTTTTCTATTTTTTTGAGTATCGGTTTTAATGTTTTAACTGTGTTAAGTGTTTTTTCATGTGATTTTTTGTTGTGTTACAGTAAAAATGATAACTTAAAAAATATAAAAATGATACCTTCAAACTGCAGTAATGTGTAACATAACAAAGAAATTACATTAAAAATGATACCTTAAAAAATATAAAAATGATACCTTAAAACTGCTATAATGTTTTAACACAACACATAAACTGCAGTAAAAATGATACCTAGAAAAATAGAAAAATGATAACTAAAAACTGCTGTTATATTTTAAAGTTAAAACCGGAAAAATGATAACTAAAAAAATAGAAAAATGATACCTACGAACTGAAATATTATTAACGAAAAAAAAACATTTCCAATCACGAAAAAAATGTTTCAACAATTTCGACTTTTTCAATTGTGTTTTCCATCGTTAGAAAAACTTTACTACTCAATTCAATTGTGATTTCGAATGGATTTATGTTGTTCGACAATTTTTTTTTCTAGGGTTTTTGTTTCTCGCGATTTTTGTTTCGAATGCTTTTCTATTCGATTTCGTGATGTTTGAATTGGATTTCAAATTTCGTTTTTGTTATATTCTGAAATTCATGATTTCGTGATTTTTTTTATTTCGTGATGACTGATGCGCAAGAGGAGAGAAGAAGAAAGAAGTGGCCGAATTTTTTTTCCAGTGTATTGTCCTTTAGGATAAAATATTAGACGGCTGTCCTTATGGATAAATTTTAGTGGGCTTTTGTCCTTAAAAATTTTTTCCCCAATTATAAAATAGGGTACAGTTAAGATAAGCATATTTTAAGGGGGATTTGAAGGAATTCATGGTGAAAGGGGGAGTAATCAAGGAATCATACTAACTTGTATGAATATTTTATAGATCAAGGTTGTCATCATAAAAAAAGGGGAGATTATTGGAGAATGGAGTTTCGATGACAACAATAACCTTATTTCAATTATTAACATTATTGATTATAAAATATATACTAACATCTTTATCCAGAATGTATATATATATATATGTGTGTGTGTGTGTATATGCAGATTTTATACACAGGAAATAAATACTAAAGGCTATATAGTTAAGAGTTGTTAGATATTCAATATTTCAAAGGTTTCAAGACTCATGAGTATCGAGATATCAAGATTTCAAGAGTTCAAGATTACCAAAGTAATAGAGTCTATTTAATATGTAAAACTCCGATTAGAACTTTCAAATTCTGATTTCAAAGTATTTTCAAATTAATTTCGAAATTATTTCAAACTTCTTTTCTAAATGATTTCAAATTATTAATGGTTTTACTTATGATTTCAAATATATATATATATATGTATATGTTTATAGTTTAAAAGGTTTTATAATATATATGTTTATAATATATAGTTTTATATTATATAATTTTATAAATATGTTTATAATATATATTACTATGTTTTTATACGTTTTTACATTTTAGAAAATTTATTTGAAACACTAATTTTGATTTAAGAATTTCTAGAATATATATATTGGTTTTAACACTTGAAAGAATTTAAATAATTCAAAAAAATAAAAATAAATGTCAACATACATTATTAGGCATTTCGACATATAACCGTCAAATTTTTTGGTTTCACAGGAAATGTCTTTTCATGTTTTGAAATGGTTCAGAACTGTTGCAACCGTTGGAACTCTATATAAAGGGACCATTTTCAAATTGTTAATCACTTTATCTTCTCCTTCTTCACCCCTTCTATTACCACCATAATTATACTTAAATTTCTTGATTCTTACACTTATACTCTGCCGATTTCAACACAAATTGTATGATTCTTCTTCTACTCTCAATTTCTATCAAATACTCTCTGATTGGAAGTGCTATTCAAGAGTTCTAGGGCTATTGTACTTGTTTGGGAATTGTTTGGGAAAGGGTGTGCTCCTTGTATCCCGTAAATCAGGAAAAGGGAGTGGTGTTATTCTTATAGTCGTGAAATCAAAGGTATGGAATCAGTGTTAACGTTGTAGCCGTGAAATCAAGGGTTTTGTAAGATTGATACTAGTATTAATAAAACTCTACGCAATCCAGCGTTGTATGAGACTTGATGTAGGAGTAATTCGTACCAGTATAAAATTCGGTGTGTTTTTCCTTTTCAACATTTTATATTTACTTATATTAGTGTCTGTTATTGTTTCTGCGTGATATTCGTTCTGTGATTCATATAGTTGTTTGAATAATCGTTAATTGTTTGAGTTTTCTATAATCACTTTAAAGCACTATTCACCCCCCTCTAATGTTAGTTTTGTCTTAAGATTCATGATTCTCGTCCCTAACATAAATTTTTGGCCTCAAGCTTCATTTTATCGCAGGCTTTTTTAAAGTTGTTGTTAATAGATTTCCCTATGTGGATGTGGGCTTTCTTGACACAGCCCAGACCCATGATGGTAGAGATGACAAGCGAATCAATGGTGGGAACCTCAATTCCCGTAGCATCCTTTTCTCGAAAGACTAAGTCATCCCTGATAGTCTTTTTTTGTTTTGTCGAGACTGACTCATCTGCGGTAGTGGGGCATGATTCTTGGTCTGCATGCTTGATGGAATTGGCTTATCCTTCCATACGCTAAAAGATTTCACTTGCGGGGTGAGGTCCACAGCAAATGGTGTTAATCACAATACCCATTTGAGAGGGTCTTCTATTGGATGACCCATGTGCTGCTTTGATTTGTGGAGGTGCGGGCGATGAATGACATGGAGCTCCATCCTTAGGAGCAGGAGTTTGGATGTATCGTTTTAGGCGTCTCTTATAGATAAGCTTCTCGATAGCGCCCTGAAGATGTCGACAGTTATTGGTGCTATGGACAAACATATCTTGGAATTGTAGTATTTGCAGGTGTTTTTCTCTCCATCAGCAGATTCCCTTGAATTTGACTTCTTATACTGAATTGTGTTACAGGTCTTGAGGTAAATAGTCTCCGTTTGAGTGTAGACCTTATGATAGGGGAAGCGACCATGCTTCTTGGAGTGCTTCTCTTGATTTTTTCAGCTCCCTGGTTTGTAGTTGTTCGACCTAGGCTTGATTGGGAAATCCCTTTGTTTGAATCAAAAATGGTTCAAACACCAAAGGTGTGAAATCACACTTCACCAAACGGTATGCAAAATGAAAATAGGGCCACAAGTGCAAATGCAAGTAAAAATCGGGAAAAAATAAGTAGAAGACAAGGGTTTTTATAGTGGTTCGATCCAGGGTAGATCTACGTCCACTCTTGAAGTGTTCTTCATTATCTTGGAGAAAATTGCATATAACATCATCTCATACATCTTGTTTATTACACTTGATCACTCTTTACAATGATTCTCCACTTTTTGCTCTCTTTCCGTTTTAAATCTCACTTGAATTCGAGAAGGATTGGATTAGATTTTGTGATTAGATACTTTTCCTTGGTTCCGTCATGAAAATGGTGTTAGATTCGATCTTTAAAGAGGAGCAATGGCGGTTGGAGATCACTTAGAGAAAATTGGAGTGAGAATTAATGGTGTTTGGAGAAGATGAGATCCACTTGATGTTGGAGGAAGAAGGAGAGAGCTTTCGTGGCCATTAATGGAGCTTCAAGGGGATTGAGACTGGTGGAAAACCGAAATGACAGCCCTTCAGGGTGGCTTAGATCAGTCCCTTGAAGTGTGGTGAAATGGGGTAATTATAAGAGAAGTTTTGACCAGGTGGCAAGATTGTAATTATGGTGCTTAGGGTTTGGGTCGAATGTATGGATATTTACAGAAATGCCACTAGGTTGAAACCGACCCAAAAAGCACTTTGCTGACCGACCCCAACATTATGTTCATAACGGGCCACATATTTAAAGTACTACTTCCCCATTTGTAGACCAACCAGGAAATTGCAATTTTGCCACCGTGTAATATATATTAGGACTGAGCCAAGCACTGTATGACCTGTAATTATTTAAAATGGGACCGACCCACTTTCGTTGATTCTGGTACTGACCAATCTTCTGGTTTGCCTTCCAATACATGAAACTGCATGCAATTTACTTTATCTCATATATGACGTTGTTCATCCACGTAGCATTCATGTAATGTATTATGTAATACTTTTGCTCGATTCACATGGTCTTCACGTAATAGCCTTAAGCAATATTATTGTAACACCCCACGCCCGCTATGGTCACTCACTATGGGAATGCCCTAGCATCGGTGGAGTATTTTAGTGAATATAGAACAGAAAAATTACAACAAGACAGACATAAATAGTACTTGAAATTTAAAATACCATCTCATAACAGCGGAAATAAACATGTCTGGTTACATCATAAAACCACGATAAAAGTCAAGTACAATATCCATCAAAATAAAGAAGTACATAATCCCACTCTCTCATACAATAGCCAGAACAAAAGAAAAGATAACCGGATAACTGGAGCTTTACATCTACCCAAGCTCCTAAAGACTGGAACAGCAATCCGATCAAGCTCTACTACCGCTAGGATCCACCGTAGGACCTGAGGGTTGGGAAAAAGATAAAAACAACGGGGTCAGACATAAGTCTGAGTGAGTCCTATAACTTTAACAATACAATCATTAAAGTAACCAGAGAAGACATAAACTTGGCCTACGGTAATATCTGGGGATGAATGGCTACACTAAGCAGCTTGGTAGACTTAGGATAAACTAAGATAACCGTCAGGACGCATCTACCCACCCAAGGATAATTACTAACTGCACCACACCAGTCATTCCTACATAAAGGTTGATCCCTCCAAGGACTTAGAAAATTTCCCCAGTAGTTTCGTGTACTCCTAGCCCACTACATAGGTGCCGTCTGCCCCTATCTCCACTAGGTGTACTCAGTAATTCTTACCCAGTAGTTTCGTGTACTCCTACATAGGTGCCGTCTGTCCCTATCTTTATTAGGTGTACCCACTACTCCCCATCGATCGGCTCCCTACCGTAGATACCCGTGCTGGTCCCACAGTGGGGTGTATCACTCCCCTAAAGTGGCTACCCAATACTATCAACGGTGCACGGCTTTATATCTACACGATGCAACAACGGCTTATCTACCAGCCCGGGCCCACACACGCATATGAAACCCGTTGGACTTGCGTTGCCACCGCTAACCCGTTTTGGCCTCTTAATATCAAGCCCAATATGCGTGTCCCGTCACTCGACATGGGTCGAGCCCACAAAGATACGTTTGGGATATTGGTTGAAATGGGCCCCCACAAGCTACCCACTTAAGCTTGTCATATATCTAGTGTATCCCACTTAACCCTTTAATCATGTTTAATTACATGTTTCCACTTGGTTAAGTATTCTAATCGTATTTTCTATTGCCACCCAAGGCAACCCACTAGATTCCACATGCCACCCAAGGCAACCACAATATTTCCACATGCCACCCAAGGCACCCACTTAACCCCTCATGTCCCACTACATGCTAATATGGTTAAGTGTTTCTTAATTAATTAAGACCGTGATCTCCCGTAAAGACCTCCCACATTAGACTGGCTGTTATGACCGCCTGGTTAAGCCGGTAGAGTCCGGGCAGTCTTACGTCATAACAGAGCCTAACCTCGTGTCTTTACTTTAATCACGTATTTAATTTATGGCTAAGACCTCTCACATTGGGCTGACATTTGTAGCAACTGGTTAAGCCGGTCGGGTCCGGGCAGTTTTACACTACAAATGAGTCCAACCTCGTGTCTTAGTCGATTAATTACACCTAATTAATCACCCCCATATTAATTATCCCTAATTAATATCAAGTTTTCCATAACATGGGTAGACCTAACTCAATAGGTAAATTCCCATGGGGTAGACCTAACTCAATAGGTAAATTCCCACTTATGGTAATTTATTTTTATGGTATGCTTAATCATACCCAATCATACATTTATTAACATATTTTCCAACCCCATCGTTCCCCACGTAAATCGTTCTCACTTCATGACATAAATAAGGGGAAGATCCATCACAAATATCATGGGCTTAGCATATAATTTTGTCATGGGTTAAGAGGATGTCAACTTGCATATATGAACATATATTAACCCAACTACATTTTACCCAAACTTGCATATTATCATACACATATCTTGCATAACATGTTGAACTTGCATATAAGCATTCTCATAACTTGCATAACATGTTAAACATGCATTTAAGCATACACATAACTTGCATAAGCATCCACATACTTGCATAAGCATTCACATACTTGCATAAGTATTCACATACTTGCATAAGCATTCACATACTTGCATAAGCATTCACATACTTGCATAAGCATGCATAACTTGCATATCATGTCATTTAAGCATATACATATCTTGCATAAGCATTCATATACTCGCATAAGCATGCATAACTTGCATATCATGTTAAACTTGCATTTAAACATATACTTAACTTGCATATGAACTTGCATAACTCACTTTGTTAAACATGCATAATTCCACTCATTAAATATGCATAAACCCACTTGTTAAACATACATAAACCAACTTACTAAGCATGCATAAACCAACTTATCAAACATGCATAAAGTCACTTATTAATTATGCATAATCATAGTAAAACATAGAGTAGCATATCATTACAAATGATTCAAACTCACTAATCCGCATTTAAGACCATAAGTCTCATTATACCCAATCCACTTACTTTAACAATTGATGTTAAAGTGATAGAAACTCACCACTAGCAAATTTGCACTCCAAATGAAGAAGATTAAGATGCTTAGAATGGATTAGAAGTTGATTAGAGAGTGATTTGCTTGCAACTTCCTTCATGAACTAGTGGAGGCCATGCTCAAATTTAATTTTGCCATAGTTTAGTTACAAGACCTAATTATGAATGAATTAGGGTAGGGTTGGGGTCTTATTTATAGGATTAGGTGAGTGTTTTAGGCCCTTAGATTAACCCTAGATTAGATTAGGACCCTTAGATTTAGGAAATCTCTAGAACCAGCCCTCTAAGCCAGCCTAGAACCCAACCTGGTGCACCCAGGTTCACTGGACGCCGCACCCCTGTCGACAGGCAAGTCGACAGGCAAGTCGACTCCCCCTGTCGACAGGCCTGTCGACAGCCCGTCGACATGGGTAGGGCGGGATTTTTCCCGCCTGACCACACTTGTCCAATTTAAAATCTGAATTTTAAATTCTTAATTCTGTTTTTAGTTTTGAATTTTCTGCAAACTTCATCGGGCCATAACTGGGCCATACGGACTCCGATTTTCGAAAACTCGGACTCTATTTTGCGTATTTTTCCGAGACAAACGCAATGACGCAGCCCGTTTCCCCCGATTCCCACATCTGAGATTATTTATTCTGTAATTAGTGAATTTTAGCATTACCCCAAAATACGGGGTGTTACATTCTCCCCTCCTTAAAGGATTTCGTCCCCGAAATCTCTAAGCTAAGGAGAATGCATATCCTACCATCCAAACAACCATCTACTCAAATCATCAACCATGGGCATCCATTGTCCTTAAACAGTTTCTAATGATGTATGAGCATATGCAAAAAGTGTGTGTATATGTTCCCTATCTAATGTATGAACATATGCAAACCATGATAGTGCCATGCATCCATTATGTATGCGAGAGAACCCTATCGACACATACAATATCTACATGAGTGCACAATCATTCACCAAAATGCATCATCCATGTGATAACACAACCATTATACATCCATAAATATATCTTCCTACACACAATTTTATGCAATATGCAATATGAAGTGATTGAGCCGATCTAGTGCCTAGAGTGTGTGTATATGCATCCATGAGCAACCACTAGCAAACACTTGCATCCACTTGCATCCATCAACCATAACATGTCTCAAACACATGTTTCAACCATAGGTTTACCCTATCTAAAGGTCAAACAGTACTAACGAGAGGACATACTAAAGATAAGATAAGTACTAGACAAGCGATAAAGGAGAAAGTAAAGACATACCCTCAAAAAGAAATGGGTACAATGAACGCATCTTCGCTTCCGTCTCCCAAGTTGCGTTGCTCTCATCTTCTCCCCATTGCACTTTGACTAGTTGAACCTCTCTGTTTCTCAACTTCCTAGTCTCTGACCCAAGGATGCGAGTAGGAGCTCGTCGAATAGTCGCATCACGCTCTACCTCTACATCTCTAAGCAAGCTCGGCTCTACCACCTCTGCCGTCTCATGTAAGCACTTCCTCAGATGTGATACATGGAATACATCATGAACACCACTAAGTCTGTCGGGCAACTCCACCCTATATGCCATCCGTCCAATCCTTTCCTTAATAGGAAACGGTCCAACAAACCTCGGTGCTAACTTCCCAACGGATCCAAAGCGAACAACATTTCTTAACGGAGATACCTTGACAAAAACCATATCCCCAACCTCAAACTCAAGATCCGTCCTTCTTTTGTCCGCATAAGATTTTTGCCTATCCTGTGCTGCTTTCATCCTTCTTCGAATCAAGTCAATCTTCTCAGAAGTCTCCCTAATCATATCAGGCCCAAGCAAGATCTTATCCGTAGATTCCCACCAACATGTAGGTGATCGACAAGGCCTTCCATAGAGAGCTTCGAAAGGAGCCATACCAATACTGGACTGAAAGCTGTTATTATATGCGAACTCCACCAATGGAAGATGCTCTTCCCATGTACCTCCAAAATCTAAGATACAAAGCCTCAAAAGGTCTTCTAGAACATGATCATTTGCTGAAATCATTATGACTAAGTTCCTGGGTGGATTCTCAATCATCCGTTTAAGCTGAGATTCTTTGACTCAAACATATTCTTATCAAGGGCATACTTAAACACATGCACGGTTATATGCATTTGAGCTATAGCTATTTTGACCCAATTTTAGTTGCTTATCTTTTGTACTATTGGATATTGTTTTATATTTAAAGTACTGAACTAATATATGAATATTTCTTGCTAATGATGAGGTTTACTCTATAATTCTAATTACAAACTTGACTGAAGTGAAGTATAGATGTTGTCACTATGGTATAAGGTCTAAATGATATTGATGAGGCATTTGAGTTGAATAGCATAGAAATTGGGAATATTCCTACATTTTATGCTATTCAACTCTTACCTTATCAATATCATAGGTAATCTAAAGATTGTGGACTTTGGTATAACACACTTCAGAAATGGTATGAGTCATGAAAAAGATCAACTTATTCTTAATTTATATCGTTACATTCAGGTAATTCTTTTTACTTGTTCATATCTCTTAATGTCACTCTAGCTTTTGATTTTGTTACTTGTTCATATCTCAACATACTTATAGAGGTTTCTAGTTCGATGCTTAATGAGATACTACCATTCATGTAGTAATGATGCTAGGATATACGCATGCCTATTAGAACACTCTTACTTATTGTTTATGCTTTCTATGGCTTTTTGTTGAACCTGTGGGGTGTTGAGCTGAGAGTGCAATGCCATATGGGAAGGAGTCGAAGGAGGAATTGGTAAAATTAGTGGAAGGAAAGAGGCTCAAGGTTAATATCTATGGTAGCGATCAATATGGTCATTTTGTTGACGATGTCTATTTCAATAAAAAATTTATTCAGGTAATTCTGTCATGGTACAACCCTCATGTAATATGAGAAGTTGTTAGTGTTTTGAACCGTATAGGTCATAACTATGCAGTAAAACCATAATTGTGCAGGGTATGATGGATTGGGATTTTTGTCATGGTACTTAGTAGGAAAAATCAGAGCATTTGATATAAACTTCAGGTAATATTTTGCTTTTTTCCATCTCCTCATCTCAAATACACTACATTAGACAGGGGCGATAGAATAGAAAGGGCAAGGCTATAGCAATGTTGTATCTACATTGCAGCCAAGTGACAAGGAGAATTATAATAATGCGGACATATCCTCTATATTTCTCTTTCATTAGGCTATAACAACTGTCTTTAATCGAGACTCTGTCTCAAATGAACAAGTAAAAATGTTGTAGACTTGCAATATTCAGCAACTAATGAAAATAATAATGTGTACATATCATATCCTGAACTATGCGGTTTGCACTTTTTTACAGGTATTTGTAGTGTACATGCTATATGTTATCCAAGCAAACTTATTACCAGGCCTCTTAAAGTTTTCTTAGACCTGAGTAGTTCTTTGAGAGATTTGAGTGTGTTGATCTTCCTGAAGGGTTCCTTGTCTTGGAGGGGTTCATTTAGTTGTTGGTTTCCTCTGCTTTGTGATCTTTTGTCTGTTTTGGAGGATGTTCATCTTGAAGGAAGCATCGATTCAACAGGTGGCTGCACTTTAGCTTACAACGACGGTTCGGGTATTTATCCCAGCTTATTGTAATGTAACATTATGTATCTTCTTTAATGCAATGAAACAGCGTGTATCTTATTTATTGTAATGTAATCAAATAGCATACATAATGTAATGAAATATTTCATATAACTATTTCGTTTACTGTTACAATTGTGAATTAGTGTATCCTGTGTTATATATGCTTTGTGTTACAAATAATATGTGCTGCAGTTTCTGCTTATACACACACATGTATAAGATACGGTTATAGATGTATCTACTTATGCTTTAAATACGGCCAATAGACGTATGTTATCACATTGGGATATGGTTTTGAGCCGTATCTAAAAATTTAACACTCCATTTTTTGATACGGCTTTTTCCATGCCTGCATGCTTTAGATACGGCTAAAAACACAGCCTAATTAGCATATATGGTGTAGTGACATACTCAGCCATGGATCTCCCACCTTGCTTCAACTCAACAAATCTCTTAAAGAGAATTGACTTCTGAACCACAAAAATGAACTTCTCGTCAAACTTAGTCTTAAAACGATTCCAAGAAATATCATCCTTTGGAGTCTCAAGAGTGATGGAGTTCCACCAATCTATAGCTCAGCCCTGAAACTACCTTGACTCGAGGTTCTTCTTTATTGCATTGTCGATCACCCAGTCTTCAAATATGCGAACACAAGTATACAACCAATTCTACACTTCAATCGTAGATTCCGTCATACTAAATTGCTTTCCACTAAGAGAAGTATTGTCTTTGCAAAGCTTAGCAAAGTCAACGGCCCTAAGTGCCTACACAAAAGCACCATCTACTGCCACCTTTGGAGTGGGTATCCTCCTCATGATCGCTTCCATCATAGCCTCGAACATAGATGGAAAATCAGGCGTAGTAGCAGCAGTTCCTGATTAATTACCCTCGCCTACTCCTCTAGTAGCAGATTCATCCTTAGTATCATTCCTTGTATTTCAATGATTCATTCTCTATCTAAAACAAAATGATTATTCTACATCAGAGAAAGGTCGCAATGTTCTTAAGTGCTTATTAAACTACTATACTATATATCTTATAATATAGTTATTATCAAAATCAAATTACAAATATGTCTCTCATGCGCTTTTATGCTTTCAAACTTAGGGTAAAATAGATTAACCTAAGCTTTAATACCAAATGTTACCACCACTGCATACCTCTTGCACTAATCTATAATAAATGTGCACCTCATGACGTGCCAGGCCGATATGAGATGATCATCAAGGAATGCAAATCGAAACAAAACCTGTCGTATAACTCATAGCGCATGGATAACATATAAAATATAGAACATGATATAGTACTGAGGCATAACAAAGCAGAAAATCCCATGTCCATAAAATCTTAGAATATCAAGTACAAAAAATCTCATTGACCAAATATCTGAATACATCATGCCTCACTACATCCCTCTTCACGATATATAATAAGAAAAATAATGCAATTTGTCTAAATAACTATATATTAAGAATAGTAGTATGCCAACCTTCTTCTCATCACTAGACAACATCATCATCACTGACTTATTACATGTACTCAGTCTTCTCAACAACAACGTCGATGAGCACCCCAAGGTAATCAGTTGAAACATAAAACCTTGAGTTAGACAATAGTCTGGTGTGAGCGATAAAAGAATGTCAATAGCTACACATGACAATAAGATAATAGACATTCAAGTCTCACCTGACCTATCCCTGCAACCAAAGAGTTAGCATTTAATAATCTCATTAAATATGGTACTCGAACACACAAAAGTAAACACTAGTCAGATTAGGATTCCCAATCCCCACTTCTCTTCAGTATTTATGGTGATTACCTACCCAAAGAAAATAGAATAAAACACGCAAGCAACCATAACATCCATAAGAAGCAATAACATAGCTATCCCTGACTAAAGCCTTAAATACGTTGCCATCTGTCAAGGGCTAATGGAAACCCTGTTTCTAGTCAGACTACCATACTTCCCACGCACATTTGTCTCCCCAAGACAACCAGATCACTTCCCAAGCGATCCAGGGTACTCAATCTTCTAGATCCTAATAGGCATCCCCATGATGCCCGTACTTCGAGTCCGCTAGAATCCTTCGACCTATCGATGATTCCTTCACACTTCTAATCAAAAAAGACATTCATGACTCCATCTTTTAGATTGAGTTCCACTCGAGTCAATCCATTATCTCGCAACTTCATTCCACTTTGAGATGCCTATATCTTTCGACTTCGACCACTCCCGCTTGAGTTCATCATTGAAGAATGAACTCTACTTTCATGAAAACTTCCACCATGTATATGCTATCGACCAACGGAGACTACCGCCATGCTCCTAAAGGCCCTTGATAACTATAGCCAAAACTCTGGCACCTAAATCATCAATGTGATGGATCGGCACTGGTCCATCCCCTACGGATCGATACTGATCCACATACTTAACTAATTTTGGCTAAGTGTTGGAACACTTCGTTATTCGTCTCAAGTATGTCCCTTTGGTCCATTCACATCTCGAATCGCCTTTCCAAAGCTTTGTATGTCGGTCCATACCCACACTCTCAAGATTTTGCTTTGACCAATCCAATTCACTTCAAATTTGCAATGAAGCGCTATTGACCCTATGAATCCGCGCATGAAGTTTTGTCTCCCCTCGACCAACCATGATGGATTGGTAACAATCCATAGGTTATGGAATGATATTGTCCATGTTCTTAAGGAATTTACACTTGAAATTTTTATCATAGCTTCCTTGAACTCCATAGCTATTACGTCCAAAACCTCGGTCTAGTCGGAGTAGTTGTGACGGATCGGTACTGGTCCATATGTTGTGGACTGGTACTACTCCTCGTGCTTAGTTAGTTTCAGCATGAAAATTTTCATGTCGTCTTCCAACATCCCCAAAGCTCCTCCGCTAAGTTTCATCTGAATCTGATCATCTGAACCCCCGATTTGCTCTATTCTTCGATTCTAAATCCTGAAACAAACAATTCTAAACAACAAATCACCCATAACATACAATTCATCAAATTTTGAACAATAAAAACCATATGTGCACATACAAACATGATTCATATAATAGTAATCACAAATTTAGCATAATTTAATATTAAACACATAAAACATGATGTATCTAGTGAAGTACATAATATACGATCAAATTAAAATATCCTAGGGCGTCTAGATTTAAAATAAACATATATGATCTGCTTTTTGGATAAAATTAGCATATAAGGTGTTTGATTAACATAGTTAATGCATATAATATCTTTTGGCAATGCCAACGGGGTTGAATGGCCCCTACATTTATTTAAGAGAGTCTTCTAATATGAACTAAGAAAGGAAGATAAGTAGAAGGTTACATAAATAAGAAGAGGGTATAAAGAGACACTAGGACCATCTTTCTTCAACTTGAAAATCAAATGCATGAGGGGATACCTTGATTTCTTTGCCGATTCTTCCATAAATACCATAGTATACTTGCGTTCGATAATTTATTTTAATGTTGAAAATTTCCATCTCATTCCATACTTCCTTCACCATCAACTTTAACAGTATCAAAAGCTCATATATTGATCCCTGTTTCCACCTTGTTGCATTGTACATGTTTATCTGTTCTTCTTTACCATCTCTTAGAGGAGCGACAAACCCTCGTCTTGTTTTATTTATTCCATATGAAATATGTGAAAGAGCATCCAAAATATAAGTGATGAATGTCTTCTTGAGTAAACAAGCAGAATACACAAGAAGTTGAGACATTTACACATTTATGAGCTAAGTTCACTAGTGTTTGTAGTGCGTTTTGATATACATTCCACAGGTGGAAGTTCAATTTTTCATTAGTTTTCTCATTCCAAATTTCCTTGAACCATGGAAACTTGAATACTTGCAATTCACTAGACATCGCAAAATATACTAAGTCAGTGGCATGCTCATATTTGACATCAGTCTAGCCATACTTATCGTACTGTCCAAAGACATATAGCGTATTATTATTTTTCCATATTCTTTTTATTGTGTTATTGTTGGATCAAGGAAGGATAATCTTGTTATTGCTTACATAGTTTGATGCTCTTGCATTCAGGGGCATACCACTTGGCATTACATCTTCATGAGATATTTTCTGTATTCAGAGCAATCCTTTTTGTAGCCAAGGGGAAGTCTAGAATTTTACTTTACTATCATTGGCAAATAGTAACACCGAATGTGGAAAAAATTTGTCTCTTACTTTAAGCACTATTTTCCACACCTAGCTTTAGACAGGCATATGGGAAGTTGTCTAGATTTCTTCATTTTTTAGGTTGTATTTTATACTTCATCAACCTATAATGTTTTTCTCTGATTATAAGATTCTGGAAGTGTTTCAATAATGCTGCAATATTCCAAAGTCTCATGTTTTTATGCCCAGGCCTCCTTTTCATTTTGGCATCTTTAAGTTGTGGAAGGCCAAAGGAGACAGCTTGTTAGTATGAATGGAGCTTGACTATAGAAATTTTATAATCGCTTCTCTTATCATTGCAAGAAGCTTTGGAGGGAGTAGGAAGGTCCTGCACCAGTAAACCATCACAGAGAAGATTACTGAGTTCAATATCACAAGTCTACTTGGTTGCATTAAGAATCTGTTTTTCCATCTTATAAGCACTGAAATTATCTTCTCATATAATGAAATAAACTGTGCTATTGTTATTCTTTTTGTAGCCAAAGGGACAAAGATAAGACATGTTTGATTCCATTGGAGTCATTTTGGTTATGTTTTGGCATTCAACTTCATGTTGAGGTGATAGACTACAACTAATATATGGGATTTTTGTGGTTCATTTGGAGGCCAAAGAATGAGTGAAAGGAAGACTGGGTATGGATGATGGTTATAAGGAGTTTGGAGTTGGTTTTGTGAAGATTAGCAAGTCATTAGCAAATGATAAAGATGTAACCATTGGCATTTTACATTTGGGGTGCAACACAATTTTTTAGAATAACTTGTCTTTCACTCTCCAGGGTTAGGCTTTCATAATCGTTATAAAGAGATAACCAGATATCGGATCTCCTTGCCTCGGTCCATTATTTCCTTTGAAATAGCCAACTATATGAGCATTTTACACAAGGGTATACCTAATTGTGGAGATGCATAACTATATCCATTTTTTTAACTTGGAGGTGAATATCATTTTTTACATAATACTAAGGAGGACAGACTAATTCACTATTTCAAATGCCTTTTTTATTTCAATCTTCAGCATTGCTCTTAGATATAAATTTGGGGAAGAATACCCATTCAGTAGTTCATGTGTCAAGAGCACATTATCAAGAATGCTACAATTGGATTGGTAGGGTACTTGTTTTGGGGATATTATGGTTTGGAGCTCCACTTTAAGTCTTATGGAAATGATTTGTGATATGGCTTTGTATATAACATTGCACCAAGCTATTGGTCTGAACTGAGTTACATCTAAGGGATCCAAAGTGTTTGGAGTCAAGTCTAAGTTGGTTGAGTTTATTGAGCATAAGATTTTACTTTTGTCAAAAAAGGTATAAACAACTTTTAGGACAATTAGAGATATTATGGACCAACAATGAGTAAAAAAGGTGATAGTGAATTAGGTGACAGTGAATTATCAGGAATGGAGAAGTAGATTTCCTCATTGTAAATATTGAATCTTTTATGACTCCGTCAGTAACCTAACCTAACCAGTTAGGGCGGAAAACATTTCAAGGGATAGGTGGCTATTGGAAGATTGGGTGATGAAGGAGAGATCATCTTCAGTTGGATGCCTACCTTGCAAGTTAGTGAACTAGGATAAAAATTCATCATCTACTTATGGAGGTGATATATAATTGACTCCATGTATATCATTTATCTAGTGTATGTATGTCTTGGCTTGCTTTATTTTAAGAAAGGCATGGTATAACTTTGTATTTCTGTCTCCACGTGTCGACCAAGTCTATTTTTGTCTCTATTAGATCATGCTAGCTTCAAATTTAAGGCTTCTTAAAGTTGTGTAATCAGGTATTTCTCTAGTTGGTACATGGTCAGATCAACATTGGATCGGAGGATTTGTTTTTGCACCTATTCAAGTTTTTTTGGTATTTCTGAAGATAAATTATATCCTTTACCATATTCTGTTCTTAACCATTTCTTTAGGGTTTCTATTGTGTCCTACCGCTTCCTTTGCAAGTTGTACATTGGGTGGCCATGTGTAGGAATGTGTTAGGCTTCATCAATAACCTACAACAAATTATTATTTTTATCCATTCGTCAAAAAATTTAAACTTATCCTATTTTTATGGTAGCTGAACCAAAGGAGAGTATTAGAGGACAGTGATCTGATAGGAGTGGCATAGGAATGTTTGTGTGTATGGTTCGCCATGTGGAAAGGGTTTTGATATTCATTAATCCATGGTCTATTTTTGTTACGGTATAGGGACAAAGAGAGATTTTGTGTGTTCCCCTTATGTTCCATGCTGCTATGTTATTCAGGATTATTAAACTTAGAAGGGGTCATAAATGAGCTTCTAGTTCTTCTTAGAGAAAATGGTGGGGATTTACAGGGGTAGTCTTGAAAGGAGGTGTTAGTTTCATGTTCTGATTTAGTTGGAGATAGTGCATGGGATGTTGGAGCGGTTTTATTTCTCTTCAGTTTTGCTTTTTTCTTCTTTTTTCCCTTGATAGATTCTGATGCTTTGGTTTTATTCTTTTTCCTTGGTTTTGAATTCAGTTTCTTGAATTTATTAGACATAGGGGAGACATATTTTCTTGGTAGAAGAATATGTGTTTTGGGTGAGTTTGGATCAATTGAAGATGGAGTTGGCTTGTATTGGATTGATAGGAGAAGAATGGGAGGTGGCAGTGGAAACGTTGAGATAATCATAGGCAGGGGTGGAAGATGGAAGGGATATAAGAGTATCTATGTGCATGTATGCATGTCCGGCTGGTTGGATTAACATTTGTAGACAAGGGGTGGAAAGTAATGGTGGAAGATAGGATTTAGATTTGGATTTGTTAGGTGAAACATGATTGGGTTTTGGTCAAGCTTGAGTGATATTGGTTGGTTAGAAATTATGAGGAGTGAATGTGAGGCCAGGGTAAAATGCCGAAGTTCATTAATTTTTTCATGCACATTTGCATTGGCACGTGTATGTAATTGCTCATTTACTACACATGCATTACTTTAACTTTTAATGCTCTTTGTGTCTTCATCTCCTTTGCTTTTCCAGTTATTTTTCACTTTTTATGCATATTAATATTTCTCACTTTAGAGGCATTTATTGTATCAACCTTATTTTGTACATTATTCATTTTTATTCCATCTACACTAATCTTTTCTTTCATACTTTCTTTAGTTTCCTATATGCCTTCATTTTCATTTCCTTCATCAATTTCCATTTCACCTTCTTCGGTATCTTGCAGCACTGAAAATTTGTTAGACATCTTTTTTCTTGTTGTACACTATAATTGTAATTTATTTGTCTTACATTAAAGAGATAAATACTTAGTTTCTTTAGGTACCTCAATTTCCACTTCTTGTTCTGTTTTTTCATTTTCATTAGTTATGCTGTTGCTACATTTGCAGTGGCTCTCCTTCTATTAGATATCGCTTTTTTCTAGGTCCTCTATTGTATTACAATCGTCTGATGTCTTTTAAATTGATCTCCATTTTCTCTTCCTTCTTCGTTTTGCTTTATTTTTTCTTTTCTAACAACTTCAGTTTCAATAGTGGGCTTGTTTACTTGATATCTCATATTCTTATGCCTAAAGACTTTGCATTGCAAACATATGTTAAGCTTCCACAGATACGATACTTGTATGACTTGTGTTGTACCATCAGGATTCTCCATAGGGAATGATTCAACAAATTCAAAGGCAGGAGTAATCTTAATAAGGCATTTAACATTTTCAATTCTGATCAATGATTTAGTAGCTTCGTCCGAACAAACAAGTTTCCCTAGTTTATTTACTAACCAATTTATACCTAATGGTGACCACTGGTAAATTGGTATATTGGTTAAATTCACCGAGATTGGGACTGCTCTTATCAACCCACATATAAATCCCATTGTTTTATTATGAATAATTTGTTCTTCATTATTATAAGGTATCCCCTAATTACTCTTTCCATGTCAGATTCATCAGAGAAAAAGAACAAAAACAGAGTACCATCAGCCTTTACTTTGATATTACCTCTCGGTCTTCGCTTAGTTTTAGTTCTTCAATCACCGAGAGCGGTTTATCTAAGAAAAAACCAACCAGATAATTTCTCTATTTACTTCTCGAGCATCTAGAACCATAGATAAATGGACTATTTTATCTCCATTGAATATAATATCCATTTAAACAAGCGTGCATTTTCCTGCATTGTGGGATAGGCGCTGAAATAGGAAAGTTCGAATTTGTTCAAAGGGTATGGGTGGAGAAATAGTTAGGGCACTGGCCAGAGTTGGTTTACGTCAGGGACTGGAGCTGTTAAATTGATCGAATTGGTAGAAGAGGAGGGATCAGATGTTGACATTAACGTGGAGGCGGTTAGGGCAGGGTCAGGTGGTATGTGGAGAGGAGGAAGCATAGGATTTTAGGGTTGGAATTGATGGAGAGAGAAAGGGAAGGGTCACGATGGGGCTAGGTGGGAAAAATTTCACCTGCCATTAAATTGAATTAACACATATAATCCGTAGTAAGAATATGAGAGATCTCTATCACTCACCAAAATCTAGATCTGATATAATAAAGAAGATAACAAATCTAGACAGCGAAAAAAACCTTGAATACGATGCAAAACCATGAGAAGCAATCTCTTTGAATGTAGATCTTGCCTCTAGATTTGATATAGAACGATTTAAGAAAGGAATCAGGGTTCAGGGGAATTAGGTTGAACCAAAGTTTCATAGACGCTCGAATTAATTTGTAAAATGAGGAGCAGAACCCTAATTCTCTCCTAAATCCCCTATTTATAATTTCAGGCCATTAGCCTAATGGGTTCATAAGTCAACCCATTAGCTGATAATTAGCCTGGCCAGTAGAAACAAAAACCTAAAATAATGATTTCTCTTAAACTGCTAAGCTAAATCTTTAATGTGGCCAATTGTCCAACAACCATCCCGATCCAATGAGATCAATTTTAGCACCTAATTTGGTCCCTTGCAAAAGTTATGGTCAAAACAATAAGTTATTGTAGTATTATAGTCAAAAAACGATTCTGTAAAAATCATGGACATGTCTCACATACCTATCGACAACATATTAAAATTCGAGAATGATTCGACCACAAGAGATTTAAATAGAATTATTTTATGATCCTTTGATACATAAAATACGGGCCGTTACAATTAGCAATGATAAAAGAAACCTACCAGGAAACAGCGTTCCATGGAGATTCACCTAATATTATTCAAAGACAAAAGTGGATAGGTGAAAATACAAAAAGAGGCTCCACAAAATAGCACATAAAAAACCAATAAGAACCAAAGATGAAATGGTACTAAATATGGTTATGCCACCAATCAAAGAGAAGATTGATGATTGCATCATCTAGAAAATCTAGTTGTGACTTCCCATTTTCGTAATAATATGCTAAATGAGTCACATGTTTACATAGGTAGTTGGGACAATGATTATCCGACTCAAGAACTGACATATAGGGAAATGACATTTGCTACAAAATCTCCTAATGGTCAAACCAAAGATCATTCAAGTCTGTGTAAAATACGGATGCCTCTAAGATCTTCACAATATTCTTCTTAGAAAGACCATCCAAAGACATCTAAATCTTCACCTCCAAAACAATAGTTGCCTTCATCTAAATCTGTTCCAACAGGATATGGTAAAGGCGGATGCAACACAAGCAACAATCTCATTCAAAAATCTTGAAGTAAAGGACCGTTGCAAATCCTACTGCTACGACTAATTCATTTAGCCCTAAAGTAGTGAAATCTTATGCTCATTCCAATCCAACCAAATGGTCTCTCTCTAGGTAAGGGACCTGATAGGAACAAAGAAGAATGGATAATGCAAGTAGGTATTATAGGCTAAGAAATGACCAGGGAGACGAAATTAGGTTTATATGTTGGAGTAATAGTGGGGAGAGATTTAATGTGCAAATTAGCGTAGAAAAGGATAAGATGAAGCGACCACAAATAAAGAGAATAAGTATAAAGTTATGGCTTGGCTAGATAAGGAATGAAGGGGGAAAGAAAGATGTTTAAGGAGGGAAATTTGGAAGCAACTTTTACGGTAGAGTCCTATGTTCAAGTTGTACCCAAAACTCATTAACTAGTTGATCACTCTAGATATAGCACTAAACGGTCAATTACTAAACAAGCTTCGGACAAAGGTTGAACCTAGACCCTATTAGGGTTAAATTGAAATATTAATCATCTTGAATCATTTCTTAAGGTTTGATGTGATCTGAAAAATGCATGTCCTCATCATAGGGTATCAATGACCGCTGTCAAATTCCGAATCATCCTTAAAAGATTCAAAGTAGTCCCAATAAAAGGTTGCCACCACACAATCATTTCAAGAATATCCAAAAATAAAGTCAGCTAATAACCTATATTCAATATAATACTAACTTATCCCCTTTCTAAGCTGACGGGTCAACCAATGATTTAAGAACCAAGCTGAACCGAATTTTCATTAGTCCATTCGAGAGAAAATTTCAGAAATCTTTTCAAAATTCAACTTTATTTATAAACTGAGGGTCTCGTACTAGTAGTTTATAGTACTATTACAATTATTATTTCTTTTAAAACTAAATCTTGTTTGAATAAAATAAATATTTTAAAAAAATAGTTTAAAATCTACGATACCCTTTTTCTTTTCTAAAATAATTTTAAAAATAAAAGAATCCTAATTATAAAGGAACAATTTCTTACAAAAGACAATCTGAATTGCCAAAATGAAGTATTGAACAAATATACCTCATCTTTGTGCTTCTAGATTAATATGTTATATTAACACGAAATTCTCTGTCAACTTCAAAACCAAGAAAAGGTTTTCGATTGGAACTCCCAAATGAAACCAAAAACAAGAAGTTTGACTATCTCAGTTGTAGCTAGCTTTTTATCCAATCACAAAGCTTCGTCCATGGGGTAAATCGAGGTTGGGCAAAAACTCAAACTCAAAAATTTGTTTAACTCCTAGTCGTTTTAAACCCATATTTAATAAATAGGCTCATGTCTACTTCATCATCAAAATTATTTAAAGTCAAGTGCTAAAGATTGAAGCAAAAATAGAAAAGAAATTTCGAAATTGTTCGCTCACTAAATCCTAATTTATTAGTTTCTCTGATCGTCTAAACTAAAGCTTTGATATCAAATGTACACCCTGTACTTTTCTAAGCTCGAATTTCGATAAAAATCAAAACTCAAACGCTTCCAAGCATGGATAGTGTAAATCTGGTACTTACAAAATATGAGCATGATCATACCAGGGTAAAATAAACTAACCCACAACAGAAATAAGATAGGATAACAAGTATCAACTAAGGCAAGTACCTCAATAGTGAATCGCCACATCAATACCGATCAGGAGAGAACAAGAACTGAATCCCAAACTGGAATACTTTCAAATATTTGTACTTCCCAAGATGAACCTGAGCGTTGTTATGAGGAGTGGGAGGGTCAGAACAACAAGTCCTTATGAGAAGATAATGTACAACACTGTCCATAATACACAAATGCATCTCGTTTGGTTTTACCTAAATTATATGAATAATGAGGCTAGTAATTCTAACTTAACCTTGCAAAGATTACACATGACAATTAACTACTACCATACCCAAGGTAAAATTCCCAAAGATAATTTATCGTAATACATTGGGATAGAACTTCTACACATAAGTATGAAGACTTTAAAACACCATAAAAACTGATACCAAAACTAAGACGCAGGCATCCCAACTACTTAATACACTACTAATAAAGGAAGGGGGTTATGTATATGCATATGTATATATTACAACTTATGGCCTCACTCACAATCTAACATATAAGGCGGATTCCAATGATAACTTAAGGCCCTAAGGTGAATCCATTGATCACTTAACACCTTACTACGTGGTTTAAAACATGCTAATATAATTTAGAGGACACTAGCTACTAAGTCCTTCTAATTCATAGTTTCTGTAATTCATGCATATTCCCAAACATTAATAAAACAAGAGATAGTAAGCAATCATGTATTACTTACAGGCTAAGTAGAAGACTAATTGTCATTTATGACCTTTCCCTGACGAACTCTGTGTTACTATCTATTTGGCCTTATTGGATAATCCCCCAAGTCACTTAATACTTTCCTTCATGGATAGGCAGATCTATAGTACCTCCATGGATGTTATTTTATATTCCATCACATGGCGGATTCTAACCCAATTGCTTACCATCTAAAGGAACCAAAATATCGTGGAGATTACCAATCTCACACCCAATTGGATATTTAATACTTCTTATTTATAGCGAGGTGAGCTATTCGGTCACTTAATACCTCAAATCCTGAAGTGTACTATGCTATTGAATTATTCCCTTTTTGTTTCTTCTTTCGAAAGGGAGGAGGACCTACAACCCCTTAGTACCACAACACTTGAAGATAAACTTTGAGATAAATTCACATTACGCAATTAACTATTATCACAGTTTTCTACGGTCAATGATATCTCACATCAGTTATATATATATATGATTGCTGGAAAGTGCAGACTTCTGTTGGATAACGCAACTGACCTCACATCATTAACCTACTAAGTCCAATCCTTATTTTAATTAAAGATATTGTTTTAGAAATTAAACTAGAATAAGGTAAGGATGATTTCCTAAGATTCATAGTTTTACGGTATTTATTTGCTTATTGGACTTAGTATTAATTATGACAATCAATACCCGATTATCCCGTTAAACCCCCTTTAATTAAATGAATTATTATAATGGTCACACTCCATTAATCACTGTAACGGTCATATTTTATAAGGCCATGGCAGTGCAAATAAACCAATTAAATTCCATAATTTTCACAAGCCATTAGTGACCATAATAACCACATTCCATAAGGAAATAGACACTTAATTAACTTAATTAATTTCTAAAATTGTTTTTTTTGGCAAAGCCGAGTGGTATTATAGTGGGTGTTCCACTTATTATTATAATTATATAATTACAATAATGTTCTGTTTTTAAGGTGGACCGTCCACCATCATCGGTTTTTATAGTGGTTTGTCCACTACAGCCTATGAATTCTTACAACATAGGAGCGAGACTGAATTGTATAGACCACAACACATCTCCATGCAGGGAGCTATATCATACAGGCAGAGCCTGTTAAATGTTCTAGTGACCAAAAAGGTTCACAAGCCTACTGCATAACAGTAAACAAATTACATAGGGTACACAAACAAAAAAATTCAACAGTACATCTATTACAATAAAAAAGATTTTGCATGTTCATCTACCGCAACCATGCTCTGCAATAGCAAGGGTGAGAAGCTCCATACAGTAACATGATACAAAAATACGGATTGCATAGTAGAGTTGAAACAAACCTTAACCCTATGGAGTAACATCTTTCTATGATGTCATCTCCATTAAGCACCAGCAAGAAGGAAACCACTCCAAGCATGTTGAGAAGGAAGCACATAATTTCTTCCTGAATTCCATGAAACATTTGACATTAAATGATCAACCAGGGGGGATCAATACATAAATGATATCAATCTCTTCAAACGGAAGTATAGAGCAAAAGCTTCACGTGAAGCTGATTGAAGCAGATAAGCGAAATAAGAAAAAACCCCGATCTAAACACAAACTCAACACAGAAATAAAAATAGATGCCTTAACAAATCAAACATAATTCTACCCAAAAAAGATCTTAAAATGCAAACATGAATAAACTAGAAATCATAGACAAACCAAGAACTCCAACAGCACCAAAACCGGAATCGCCTCTGAATGCCATTAATTACCATAATAGTAAAATTTCCTAGGCAATAGAAAACCTATAAAATGCCATTAACATCATTCCATTTTCAATAACATTAATTCTATTTGCTGTAACTCCCATTTGTTTTACTATTGTTATTTTAATTTATTGTTCTTATATATATAATACAAATAAGTTTATTATATATTTCCCTAATTGGAGTTACAAAATTTGTTCCGATTCATTTTAAGTTGTAACCTCTTGACATTTAATTTCCTTATTAATTTTCCCTGAAACATTTGTGGTTACGATCTTAATTTCCCTTTTTATTTATTTGTAAGACTTTGAATTACAACAATTAATCCTACATTTATTGCTAATAAATATAATGGTTACAAACATTTGTTTCCATTCACTAAGGGATATATTACTATATATCCACCATAAATGGAAAACCATTCAAATTCATATATAATACGCATTTACCTAATTAACAATAATAATAGCATCGTTTACATAAATTATGGATGGATATATTTATAATATAATTATATATATTGTTAGCACAATATCTACGTGGTTACTAATAATTTTAAATTCTTATTATTTTACAATCTAGTCCAAACTAATGATTAGAATAATCTTTTTATGTTTAGTTTTGTTGAGATTCAAAATCATACAAAAAGGTTATTTACTTAAATTATTGTTAATTTTTCCCAAACAATTAAAAGAGGAAATATTGTCATATTCCAAATCACAAGAAATAAGTAATGTTTTATTTAGAATAGATGATGTAAACTAGGTGCAGGATACATGAATTTAAACATCTTTTCCTATATGATTTGTTATTATTTCCTATAGATTTCAGACAATGGATTTTTATTTAAAATGGACCAATTGGGCTAGTTAACAAAAATCAAACAATAAACTCAAGCATACTAAACACCAATACATTTACAGTTTAAGATAACAAATTGCACAAATATTACAATGGGGTTTTTATCTTCAAGGACAAAAGGAACAAAAAATTGTTCCATAAGGACAAGGGAGCAAAATTTTATCCTCAAGGACAAAAACTAGTGTAAAGGAAGGAATTCAGGGGCCCACTATAATTCCACCATTTACACTAAAACTTGTCCTTATGGACAAAATTTTGCCCCATTGGCCTTATGGAACAATTTTTTGTTCATTTTGTCCTTTAGGGTGTTTTCCTGTATTACAATTTACTCCAAATCTGGAACAAATAACTATACAAATATAATAATATTTAAGGATTGACTTCCAGATTTAGGGGTACGCAATAACCACAAGATATAAAAGAATCATAGGCAAGAAATGTATACTATAACTGAAAAGCCTACATATCCATATCAGAATTTTAGAAAAACAAATTCAAATTGACACAAATGAAATAAATCTTATATTTTTAGGCATATAAGTTCTAAATAACATAAACGAAGTAAATTTTGTATTATTAACAACGAGTAGATTTCCCACACACCTGAAAGTCATTCAAAATCCAAATCTAAACACAACTTTTAGGCTTATATATCAAAATCCTACAAATCTATAATATGTATAAAAAGGGAACATGCATATATATTTAGATTTATAGATCTGAAAAGAATTGAAAAAAGTAAAAAGGGAAAGAGAGAATACCTAATATGTCAAATCTAGCGTTTATTCATATTTCTAGATCC
Organism: Allium sativum; assembly: GCA_030737875.1. NCBI lineage: Eukaryota > Viridiplantae > Streptophyta > Magnoliopsida > Asparagales > Amaryllidaceae > Allium > Allium sativum. Next base: position 838,135,094 of record CM060916.1, read on the forward strand.
GTCTTCCCCAATTTTTATTTTCTTTAAAAGAACATTGATTTGTATTTTAGACGTTTAGGAAGAGATTAGATAAGTGGAAACGACAAAGCTTCGCTGATGCCCCTAGAATATATGAACAAAGAGTATGGGGTTTGGGTATTTATTTATGTGAAAATTAGGCATACGTCCTTATTTTTGTTTAAAATATAAGCGACATCCATTTCAACTTTGTAAATGAAAGCCGGTCCCAATTTTGCCATGTTACATGTTTTCCAAAGAAAAATATGCGCTAGTATATATAAAAAAATTCAAAAAAACATAAATATTCTCAGAAGAAATTTGAAAAAAATTTGCATACATCTCTGCATAAATACTGAATATATGCATACATGTATGCATATATTCATCCAACATTTTATATTGAAAATCTGAACTAATCTATGCATACATGTATGCATATATTGGTAATAGTTGCATACATGTATGCTATATGCATACATGTATGCATATAAAGATGAACTATTATTCATAGGCTATAAATTGTTGTAGAAAAGTATGTATATATTTTGTATAAATTAATACATGTATGCATAAAAGTTAAAAAGGATGAAGGCTTATGAAAATGTTCATATGTATGCATTTATTGACTATATATGTAGAAATGTATGCATAAAAGGCGTATGCTTGAAAAAACAGGCTAGGATTGAATTAATGCATCAAAGGATCCATATATTGTAGTTTAATCACATAATTTTTGCATAGATAGTGCATTTTGATGCATAACCGCAATTTATGCATAAATTTATGCAAATATTGCAAGTATATGCATCGTTTGATGCATAATACCGCTGTTTTGCTGTTTTTTTGGTGGTCTTAATGCATGATTTTGATGACAATTAGTTGTTGTATTTAATTACGAATTTACATGATTTTTTTTTATTTTTTACTTTATTGTTTTATGATTTTCAAAAAATAGAAAATCTAATTTATATGAAAAGTTTGTCGGGATGTGAGCCTAATTTCCAAACCTTTTAGGGACCTAAGACAAACTTACCCTTTATTTATAGGCGCTTAAATGACCCTAAACCATTAGATTAGTTTTAATAAAAATCTATTAGTTTGTATTAAAAATATATAACTTAAAACCCTAGCCCGCACAAGAGGCTGCGACCAGCAGGTCGTAGGGGTGGTCGATCGGCAGGTCGACCTGCCTCCTAAGGTGGTAGAGTGATAAATGCTAATGTTTGATTACCGATTATATGTATTGATGATTAATTATTTTCCGCATGTTTTCGTATTTCGTCCATAACTTTTTCATACGGACTTCAGTTGCGAAGTTCCAAAGATGAAAGTTGACCAGAATTCCATCATGAATGCAATGTTGAACAAGTTTTATGGTCTAATTCCATTTTTGAATCTAACTAAGTAACTAATTTAACTAACGTCAAATTCTTCGTTATTACAAGCATCGACCAGGAGGTCGCACCTAGTGGTCAGCCCCTAGGTCAACTTTCCCAGTCGTCCTACCTCTAGTTGGTGTAGGGAATTAATGTTAAGATTTTATTGCAACTTATTATTAATTTTTTTTTTGGCAGAGCTGACCCCTACCACTTTTTTCAATATGCTAAGCCAATTACATAGTAACAAAGAAAGAATAAAAATAAAAAGAAAACTGGGAGCATAAGCTTATCGACAACTAGTCTAAAGGAACAAAATACACACATATATTCATTGAGTACATGCTGTGCATGCTTAAATTCCAGATATTCCTATATCGTAAGAAAATTTGAGGTATTTAATTCCATCCCTGATGACCCTCCAGAGCCTTTGCTTCCATTGCATGTAATCGGTGGAAAGTGACTGTCAAAAACTCGAGCATTTCGCTCACTCCATACACTTCTGACTATCTTCTTGAGGATATAGATAAAGAGCCTTGGCCTGGGTTTCCTGGTACAAATCTTCCTTCTAAAGAAAGCCCATTGTTTTTGAAAGTTTCCTGGAAGGCTGAAGCTTCCAATCTGCACCATTATGTCAGTCCAAAGATGATGAGTTGACTGACATTCGAAGAATAGGTGCTCTAAACTTTCGTTTGCAAGGCCGCAAAGCACGCACAGGCTGTCACCAGCCATGCTATATCTGACAAGCTGAAGATCATGGTTCACTACCTTCCATAAGCTGAGATGTTACATACGGACTCTATTCGTGAAGTCTTAAACATGAAAGTTGACCAGAATTCCATCACGAATGCAAGGGTGCAAGTTTCGTGGTCAAATCCCATCATTTCCTTAAATTTTAAGTTTGGAACCGAATTAGATAGCTAGTTTAACTAAAGCCAAATTTCAAAGTGTTACATAGATTGCATAAATTTAGTCTTCCAGTTTATGGTTTCAAATTAAAGAAAATAAAAGATAATTACAGCTTTGAAAATGATTGAATACATAGTCTTTTTGGTTTTATTTACTGAATTATTTTAGATAACACAATGTTTTGAACAAAAGGTCATAAAGTTCAGATAAAAAATAAAAATACATGTTGGGATATGAAGTGCAGATTTTATCAAAATTTCTTCTCATTTTATAATAACAATATTTCTACCATAAAAAATCTATTATAATTTCCTAATATGCAAGAATAGTGAATATTTCCCATGGACATTATATAACCCAAAACCATGTTCTTCAATATTATGCAATTTTTACATAATAAAGTACATCATTTAGTAAATCAACGTGGATATTGTAAAACTCAAAACCAACTCTGCTCAACTGCCTAATGTGAATCAAATCTGATAATAATGTTAGAAAGAAAAATCATTACACCAACAGTGAAGAAGCAAAATAATAAAATGGAAAACAACAAAATAACCATAAGTATGAAAATAACAAAAAACGAAAAAGGCAACCAAAAGTAATTTAGTGAACATACCACAATACATATTTAAAATGACTAAATATTAAATATAATTATTAATTATAATAAAGATGTTAATTCTAGTTATTAATATTTCCTATCAACAAAACATTCATACTAGTTTGACCAAAAAATGGTTCTTACACCCAAAATGTCATATTTAGAGCACAACATATGAAGAAATAACTGAAAAATATGAGAAAAAGCAAGACAACAAGATTTTTATAGTTCAGCATTAATGAGCCTACGCCCGCTTCATATTTTCCCATTACGCTCATAGATTACAATTATAATAAATATTTCTCTCAAACACTCGAATTCAATGAATAATTCTCTCCGAATTCATTGATTTTAATTAGAGAAGATTGTGATCATTCTTGGAGAAGTGTTGACCATGGCAAACATGGGCAATGAAATGCCAAAAGTCCCTTCAATTTTCCATGCAGTGGGGTATTTATAGCTGTAGGAGAGCAGATGTGGAGACCAGTTCATGGTAGGACACGTGGAGCCTGTTCTGGAAAAGTAGGAGCCGTCTTAGCCTCGAGAATAAGTCAAGATCTACATGTGTAGTAGCAGGTCCTGGTCGCGGTTCATGGTCGTAGTTTATGAGCCGGGATGGTGAGCTGAGGTGAGGTTCTGGTGGTGATGGTCAGGTCGGATCATGGTCCGGGGGACACGAACCACCCTCAGGAGGGTGTCACGAACCACCCTCAAGAAAGGGTCACGAACCGCCCTTAAGAGGGGGTCACGAACTGATAGGGGCGAGCTGGTGGGGGCGAGCGGGTCTTTACAAATGCCAAAATCCAAGTTGTTTCATATTCCGCCACTTCATCCGAGCGATTGATGATCAATGTATGTTCATATTCAAGTCCTTTGCTTTGGGTAGCCTAGTTACAAGGAAGGATAACATATTACCCCCCCAAAGTATATATTATCGCAGATGAGATGTGCTTTGAATATGTTGAGCTAAATCTCTCTGGAACGTCATTTATCCTTGAGAAGGCTTTATGCAATTGTTGCATTGCTTCCATGGGAGCAGTCAGGCCAAGTTTTATGGAAGGAGTATTCGAGATGATCAAGTAATTTTTTAAACCTCGTCGAATCAAGAGGTCTAACTCATTCATCAAAAGTCATGCTAGATCGTTGGCTCCCGAGCGTGATTCTACACGCACAGGTCATTGCTAAACAACATTATCATTTTACACAAGTCAAGTGCATTGTCGAGTCATATTTTCTTTTACATATGAGTCAATGTATGAAGTAGCCATCCAAATCATTGGGTATTTCAAGAATCCTCGAGCTTTGAGTTGGTATCTGGATGGTTTGGACAAAGCACATCAGAATCATCATATGAATTTGTCATTTGTATTCATGTTTGGACTATCTTGATATTGATCCAGGATTTTAAAATCGCATTGAATCGTAACAGTAAGGATTCCGAAAGCCATGATCACTCTGGATCGTGGTCAAAGGAATCCACAATCGCTTTGGATTGCTTAATAATCCAATAATCACATGCAAGTCAGTAAAGGACGTTGTTGAAATCATGTAAACCAGTGCTCGCATGATCTTCACCATTGCAAAGTCGTAAAGAAACTTATCACACCTTCCCATCGATGTAACTGGGATTTAAGTCCCGAAGTTGACATTTGACCAACAAGCTGGCTCGCTTGGTCGGGAAAGATGAACTAGGTCATACTCCAGAGGTATAGCATACATGTTTTGAATCTCACTCCAAGCAAGGATTGTCTTCAAAGTTAGTCTATGAATTGACGCTCGTGCTCTCAGTGCCATCAGAGGACAAGCGAAGTCAGGGCTTATGCCCCCATCATCATTGCGAGTTGAGTTGAGTCAATCTGGCATCCAATCTTCAAGATATTATACTTCCCGTCATTGCATATAGTAAGAGTTGCAGGTTTAATAACCTTAGCCAACCCAAGACATTCTGCACTCTCTCTCGAGTCAGCAAGAGTTGGTGTTGTATACACAAATGGTCGAATTACACTCGCTCTGATGTCCTCTTTTCTCTTTAGTCTGATAGTGAAGATTGCCTTGTCGGGAGTCAGCGGATTCGGTTACTCTCATCAGATTAGTTGTGGAGTTTAGTAAGCTTGTCAAATGAAAGTGAATGAATGTCATTATGAATTTAATTGGGCCCCTCCGTTCATGCTTTAGCATAATCGGAAATGGCCATCATAGTCTTGTAGAGCCTCTTTCTCATGCTCGGCTCCATTGAGTTTGAGAAACAATATCATAGACTCGATCAGTGAAATAGGTTTCTCTCCAGAACGACATACTCTCATTATCCTTTTCCAGGGCTTTTCCTTTGTCCTTATCATTTCAAGAGTTGGATGTTGCTCCATTAACTCAGGGTTGAATTTATCAGAACCTCTGAATAGATGTTGTTGTTGGGAAATCTTGAAGTCCAGGGGAAAAACAGGGGATCCTAATTTCCCGTGTGAGAAGGCTGTGATTGTCATTATCCACATCATCTTGAAAAGCGCCGCCAAGAAGCTGTTCCATATTTCCAAGATCTGGATTGATGCCCCCGCATCGAATCTGAGATTACGAAGGGGGTCTTCGCTGATTTCTTGTTTCCCCGTCGATATTGCCCTCGGGTCGTGGATCAAGTTATTCGACCCGGCCTGGTCCCTGTTCTTCAAATTGTTGCGATCTTAGAGTTGAGCGCCTTCTGATGCTCAAGTGTCCATTCGAGTTGGAGCTAAAGTTAGTCGTGCATGACCTGAGTTTGTTGCACTTCTTGCATTCTCAACTAATATGTTGTGGGCAACTGTTCTGTTGTCCATATCTCCATCCACAATGTTCTGAATTGAAGTTGCATGCCGCACACCTGCTGATTGGTTGATGCTCAACCCAAATGGGTGGTTGCGATGCGGCCGAGCCAAATTCGTCGTTGCTTGAACTTTGATTCCATCATTTCCGGTCAATTGATGATTGTTGTTTAGCCTTTTGATTCAACGCTGGTGCCCACAACGTGAAGTCTTGAAAAAGGTGAAAGTTGGTCCCAAGTTCTTGGTTCCGCATATGTTGTAGTCATCAATCAGGCTTCTGTCATTTAATTCTAGATGATGATCCACTATTCAAACATATGCGGGCTAATCCTGAGGAGTCATCCTTTTGGTTGTAGTCTGGGATCTTACGGAACCCCAAAGATGGTAAATGTGCATAGAGCCATCAGGTAGTCAAACCATGCCGCTTAAATCTTGTATCTCATGCCCCCATTCATGTGGGTTTTGGTGAGTATCAATCCATGTCTTTTTTAGTCTCCCATCCAAGTTCTGAGGATCGGAGTCAGTTGGAAAAGGGTTAGAATAAAGTTGCCTCGAGTACTCCCGCTTGTCCTCGCATCAAGGGAAAAGTTGTAGACAAAGCAGTCATGATGCATTTAGTTAGCATGCCATGTAGGGTCGTCCATCCATTTCTGGTCATATCTGAGCCTCCAATCGAGAAGTCATTTGGGACTAGTAAATGGATATTCTCTCAGCATCCATTTCATGGTACTCAAATAGCCTGCCAAGATCATAGAATAAGTGAAGTACAAGCAAATAAACAATGCCATTTGTGAATATTTTTAATAGTTATGCCCTCAGTCCGGGGTAACTACATAATACAGACAGTTGTCATATCACTCCCTTTTTGAATTTAGACGAAGGGAGCGTATGCTGGATAGTCAGAGAAATCTTCAATCCATATAAATCCTTAATGTCGCGATCATATTAAGACTGGAAAAATGACGATCGCTCAAGATCGTATAAAGATCGGGTAGAAATCCAAGAATCCCAAGGCTTCGCCGGGTCCTTCAGATCCGCGAGTATTAAGTCGCATGACATTTCATTGAATAATTCACTCTCAAGGCCTCCTCTGTGTCGCCGGCTTGAGTCACATACGATGCTTGTAATTGGGCACCAATGTCAGCCTTCTGGACGTGGCCCTGTATTTATTTTCTACTGGCCTGTTGTTGTTGTGAGTGCGGGCCTCGCGTTCTTGACTAGTTATCCTTTGTAAATCTGCAATCAGCAAATAAAATGGTATTCCTGCAATATCATACATTTGCAAGTTTGTTATATATTTCAATCGAATATCTTTGTAGTCAAAGCAATACTACACTGAGTAGCAAGCACTAAATCACATCACAAATCATATAAGGGTTTCAATTCAGTATCCTTGCAAATCATAATCTGTAACACCCCACGTCCATTAATGTCACTCACAAAGGGAATGCATTAACTTCCATGGAGGTTTTAAGTGAATATAGAACAGTAAAATTACAACAAGACAGATATAAAATAGTACTTGGAAATTCAAAAACTTTATTTCATTGTAGCAGAAGTCAAAACATGTTTGATTACATTATAACACCATATTCAATGTCAAGTACAATATCTATCTTGATAAAACAAGTACATAATCCCATTACATGAATAGCCATTAAAAAGAAAGATAACAAGCTGGACTTTACTTCAGCAGTCCAAGCTTTCCAGAAGATAAGCGATCCAACTAGACTCCACTAGAACTTGGCCCAACCTGCGGACCTGAAGGGAGAAAAAGGATGGAAAAGAGGGGGTCAGACATAAAGTCTGGTGAATATGATAATTCTACAATACTATTACCAAAATAACTGGACTAAGGCATAAGCTGGAAAACAAGAAAATGTCTATGAAGAGCAGATTAAGGACATAGACAATCGCTAAAGGCAACGTTATAGGCGCTCCTAAATACTAAAGGATAAACACTATACTGCACCACACCAGTCACCCTAAAGATTCATCCCACTTAGCTTCACTTAGAAACTTTCCCAATGGCTTTACGTACCCCTAGCTGACTACATAGGTGCCGCCTGCCCCTATCTCCACTAGGTGTACCCTACTTCCCATTATTCGATCGGCTCCCTAACTCGTAGATACCCGTGCTGGCCCCACAGTGGGGTGTATCACTCCCCTAAAGTGGCAACCTGATACAACGGACATGCACGGCTTATACCTACACGATGCAACAACGTCTTACCTACCAGCCCGGGTCCACACACGCATATGAAACCCGTTGGACTTGCGTTGCCACCGCTCCCTGTCTTGGCCTCTTATAGTCAAACCCAGTATGCGTGTCCCGTCCTCGACTTGGGTCGAGCCCATAAAGATACGTTTTGGGATACTGGTTGAAATGGGCCCCCACTATTTACCACAAGCATTCCACCTAAGCTTGTCCCCATTAGTCCATCCCACTTAACCCACTTAGTCATGTTCATTTACATGTGTGTTTGGTTAAGTCTAATCGTATTTCAAATGCCTCTAAAGGCAACCACCAGATTCCTCATGCCACCCAAGGCACCTACTTAACCCCCATGTCCCACCTTACATGATTATCTGGTTAAGTATTTCTTAGTTCATTAAGGCCATAACCTCATAAAGACCTCTCACATTAGACTGGCATTTATGGCAGCTGGATTTGCCGGGCGGGTCCGGGCAGTCTTACACCATAAAAGAGTCTAACCTCGTGTCTTTACAACTGTTATGCTTTAGTTTGGGCCTAGGACCTCTCACATTGGGCCGACATTTGTGACTACTGGATTTGTCGGGCGGGTCCGGGCAGGTTTACATCACAAACGGGTCCAACCTCGTGTCCTAAGCATTGATTATTAATAATAATCCACTTTCCCCCAATTTTAATAATTCCCTACTTGAAATATTAATTACTTCCAATTTTTAACAATGTCCATAATTGACTCAATTATGGACATCCATTCATGGTATGCAAAATCTTACAAAATTGCACCCAATTTATTAATTCCTAATATTACCCCTACCCCACGTTTGAACGTTTATTCGCAAAATATATGTTAGACTCGAATAGCCTAACTCATAGCATAAAAGAGATTATCATAATAACAACATGTATATGTGACCAAATGAATCATAATAAGGGGTGAAACTTGCATATGTCCAACTTGCATAGATTATACATGTCATGGACCTAAAGGTGTCAACTTGTTCAAAATTCACCTAATATAATCTCAATCAATTTTCATAAACTTACATATGAACATGTGTGAATCAACATCATCTATTTTTTTAACAACATGGTTTTATATGGGTACACCTAACTCAATAGGCAAATTCCCATAATCAAGTTTTATTTAATTATAGTTTCAAGTTTATGGGTACACCTAACCTAATAGGCAAATTCCCATAAACAAGATCCATTTAAATTAAGAAAAAAAACATAACTTTAAGCATGATCCAACAACATGATTTTTCAACATAATATAGCATGATTTATAACATGGCATAGTATGATAGTATAACATAGCTTGACATGATTCTCAACATAGCACGACATAGCATAAGAGAATTTACAACATAGCATGACATAGCATATATAATTTACATCATACGACAACATAATAACATAATAAGAAATCCACAATATATAGAATTTACAATTACAAATCACATCACTTTCTTGTGATCCATTCATAACTGAGTCAAATTAGTTTGTAATAGTCTTGTGAGAATCATCATACTCACCAACAAAAGAAAAGAATTAGAGAAAGAGAGATCCTTTTGATTTGATTTGTGTAGATTTAGTTGTAGATGATTAGGCTTCCTCTTCTTAGTTTGTGACGGCTATGCTGAACTCCATGGCAGCAGCATGACGGTAGCTTCTCTAATTTTACAAGTGATTTAGGTCTAGGGTCTACCCACTTATTTATAGATTTTAGAATTCATTTACCATTAGATTTAACCTAGAAATAACCGCAGCCGTTCAGACAAGATGGGGTTTATCTTGCTGACTCAGCAATGAGTCAGAAGTGACTCAGCAAACACTCAGCATATTAATAAACTTCTATTCATGTCATAAATATATATATATTTTCTACAATGTACATATTAGATACATCCCCCTTTACTTATTATTGTTTTTATATACATATTAGATACATCCCCTCTCTCACACACTTATTAATATTTTTATATTCATATTAGATACATCCCCTCTCTTACACACTTATTAATATTTTTATATTCATATTAGATACATCCCCTCTCTTACACACTTATTAATATTTTTATATTCATATTAGATACATCCCCTCTTCTACACACTTATTATTATTTTAGCAACTTTAGTGTTAATAGAAAATTCGGGGTGTTTCATTCTCCCCTCCTTTTAGGATTTCGTCCCCGAAATCTTCAAGTCTGGAAGAATGTATATCCTACCATCCAAACGTCCATCTACTCATCCATCATACACAGGCATCCATTGTCCTTACAGACTTCTAATGCTTTCATGTTTAAATGCACAGTGTGTGTATATGTCCGTATCTAATGCAAAATCAGGCGGTCCACTGATTCAGTTGACCTCCTTAATGCAACTATGATCGTGTCATGCATCCATTATGTATGCAAAAGATTCTTAATGCTACATAATACTTCTATATGCGTGCACAACCATCATCTGAATGCAGCATCCACATGATAATACAACCATCGTTCATCCATTTTACTAAATACATCCATATATATGCAATATGCAATATGTAGTGACTGAGCCGATCTAGTGCCTAAAGTGTGTGTATATATGCATCCACGAGCAACCACTAGCAAACACTTGCATCCATTTTGCATCCATCATACATAACATGTCTCAAACACATGTTTCAACCATAGGATTATCCTAACTAAAGGTCAAAGATACTAATGAGAGGACATACTAAAGATAAGATAAGATAAGCTAAGCGATAAAGGAGAAATTAAAAGACATACCCTCAAAAAGAAAAGGGTACAACGAACGCATCTTCTCTTCTGTCTCCCAAGTTGCGTTGCTCTCATCATCTCCCCATTGCACTTTAACCAATCTGACCTCTCGATTCCTCAACTTTTTGATCTCCGACCCAAGAATGCATGTAGGAGCTCGTCTAATTGTTGCATCACGCTCTATTTCCACCTCTTTAAGCAAGCTCGGCTCTACCACCTCCGCGGTCTTGTGCAAACACTTCCTCAAATGTGATACATGGAATACGTCGTGTACTCCACTAAGTTTCTCAGGCAACTCCACCCTATATGCCATCTTCCCAATCCTGTTTTTTACAGGAAACGGCCCTACAAACCTTGGTGCTAATTTCCCCACGGACCCAAAGCGAACAACATTCTGTAACGGAGATACTTTGATAAAAACCATGTCCCCAATGTCAAACTCAAGATCTGTCCTCCTCTTATCAGCATACGATTTTTTCCTGTCTTGTGCTGCTTTCATCCTCCTTCGAATCAACTCAATCTTCTCCGAGGTTTCCCTAACCATATCGGGCCCAAGTAGGATTTTATCGGTAGATTCCCACCAACATGTAGGCGAACGGCAAGGCCTTCCATAAAGAGCTTCGAAAGGTGCCATGCCAATACTAGACTGAAAGCTATTATTATATGCGAATTCTACTAACGGAAGGTGCTCTTCCCATGTACCCCCAAAGTCTAGGATACAAAGCCTTAAAAGATCCTCTAGAATGCGATTCACCCTCTCGGTCTGGCCGTCTGTCTGAGGATGATATGCGGTGCTCAAACATAGCTGAGTCCCTACCGCCTCTTGTAAACTCTTCCAAAATTCGCTAGTAAAGATGGGGTCACGGTCGCTTACTATACTAGAAGGAATACCGTGCAAACGAACTATCTCCTTAATGTATACAGAAGCCAACCACGGAGCAGTCCTCTTACTTTTCACGGGAATAAAATGGGCGCTTTTAGTAAGTCTATCTACTATAACCCAAATCCCCGTGTTACCCGTCCTTGATCTTGGTAATCCATCCACAAAATCCATTGAGATGCTTTCCCATTTCCATAGTGGAACTTCTAATGGGTGAAGCAACCCACCGGGTTTCTTTTGTTCTGCTTTAACTCGTTGGCACACCAAGCATCTAGCGACGTACTCGGCCACATCCTTTTTCATACCGGCCCAAAACAAAACCCGCTTCATATCTTTGTACATCTTATCCCCGCCGGGAAGAATGGTCATTTTTGAGCGATGAGCATCATCAAGAATGGCCTTCCTTAAGTCTTCGTCTTGTGGTACACAAAGTCTATTATCCCTTCGTAACCAACCCTTATCGTCTAGGGTATACCTACGAAGATGGCTTGACGACTCCCCCCCTTTGAGCTTTTCTACTATCTCAACCAACTGTGGGTCGTCTCGCTGTGCCTCACCAACCCGTCCTAGAAGTGTAGGTCTAACCTCCAAGGATGCTAACAGACCGGGTACTAAGTTAACGGAGGGTCTAAAGTCAAACATAGAGATGAATTCTAAGCTTTGTCGTTCAACAAACAACGGACTCAAGGACAACCTTTTCCTACTTAAGGCGTCTGCCACCACGTTACCCTTGCCCGGGGTATATGCTATTTCAAAATCGTAGGAGGCTAAGAATTCCATCCACCGTTGCTGCCTTAAATTCAAATCCTTCTGAGAGAATAAATATTTTAATGATTTGTGGTCAGTGAACAGTTCGAATTTCTCACCAAGAAGATAGTGACGCCAAGACTTAAGCGCGAAAACAATTGCGGCTAGCTCTAAGTCATGCGTGGGGTAATTCTTTTCATGAACCCTCAACTGCCTTCCACCATAGGCTATTACTCTTCCCTCTTGCATGAGGACCGCGCCAAGTCCCGTCCCACAAGCATCAGTATAGATGGTAAACGGTTTATTCCCGTCTGGCAGCACTAAGACTGGGGCTGAAGTTTAGGCTCTCTTTAAACGTTGGAACGCATCATCGCAATCTTTGTCCCACGTAAAAACCAGGTTCTTCTTCGTTAACCGTGTTAATGGAGCTGATATTTTTGCGAAGTCTTTGATAAACTTCCTATAATAGCCAGCCAACCCCAAGAAACTTCTTACTTCGGTTGCATTTTTAGGGACCTTCCAATCTTGGATGGCCACCACCTTTGCGGGATCCACTGCTATCCCTTCTTTGGAAACCACGTGCCCTAAGAACCGTACTTCCTTCCTCCAGAAGTGACACTTAGAAAATTTTGCCTTAAGGTTATGCGCTCGAAGGGTTTCCAACACTTCCCTAAGATGTAGGGAGTGCTCTTCTTTATTCTTAGAAAAGACTAAGATGTCATCCACAAAGACTACCACGAATTTGTTAAGGTATTCCCTAAACACCCTACTCATCAAATCAACAAAATATGCAGGGGCGTTTGTCAAACCAAAGGGCATCACTAGCCATTCATAGAATCCGTCAGGAGTCCTAAAAGCAGTCTTATCTATACTATCCTCAGCCACTCTCAGTTGATGAAAGCCAGTGGCTAAGTCCAACTGCGAAAACACTGAGGCGCCAACTAACTGATCAAAGAGATCGTCAATCCTCGGCAGTGGGTGTCGGTTCTTTTTAGTAAGCTTGTTTAGTTCTCTATAGTCCATACAAAGTCTAAGAGACCCATCCGCCTTTGTGGCAAAAACTACTGGAGCACCCCACTCCGATATACTACATCTTATGAACCCCTTCTCAAGCAACTCCTTTACTTGCTTATTGAGTTCCCTCCTTTCACGAGGAGCCATGTGGCGCACTGGCAAAGATACGGGTTTAGCATTATCCACAAGATAAATTCGAAAGTTTATCTCCCGCTTTGGAGGTAAGCCCTTCACCTCCTCAAACACATCCGGATATTCCCGGACCACTTCTACCGATTGCAGGTTCTCTACAGACGCGTCAAGCGATTCAAGATAACTTAGCATAACGGAATTTATGGGATTACAAAAGATGTCGAGAGCATTACCAAGGCGAGTCACAAGCCTAACTACTCTCCTTTCACAATCAAGAATGGCCCTATTTCTAGACAACCAATCCATTCCTAAAATTAGCCCATAGCCCGTGAAGCTCAATACATAAGCATCACATCTAAATTCAACGCTAAGTATAGAGATTTTCAAATCCAAACATATCATGGTCAAATGAGCCGAACCCCCAATTGGATTTGAAACGACCAAGGGATCCTCTACTAAACTGGTGTTCAAGTGCAGTGATTCAACTAATGATGCAGAGATAAACGAATGAGATGCGCCAGAATCGAATAAGGTACGGACAGGATGATCAAACAGAAAAACTAAGCTTTCAACAGAAATTGTTCTACCTCTTTCTTGCAGCGGTGGGGCCGCAATAGCCTGAACTTGCCCCCTTGCCTGCCCTGGTGCCATAAGAGCCTGCACCTGTCCTCCCGAGGTAGACCCTGCCCTCTGCCCCTTCTTTGGACAGTCCTTCACTAAATGTCCCGCATCTCCACAATGAAAACAACCAGTCTTCTTTTTCTTTCTACAATCTTTGCTGAGATGGCCAGGCGTCCCACAATTGAAGCATTTCTTCTTCCCTTTGCCATTATTGTTTTTACCACCCTTCTTATTTTGCTGTTGGGGTTTCTTCTGATCCCCTTTCTTTTCAACTGCCTTATCCTCATGCATAAGTGCCATTTCTACTAGCTTTTCAAAGGTGGCTCCCATAGGGATGTGGGTCATAGCCAACCCTTGCAACGGTTCATTCAAGCCTCTAACGAACCTCAAAGCTTTCTTCTCTGGCGTGTTCACCAACTCCAAGCCAAACCTTGCTAACCGATTAAATTTATTGACATATTCCTTTACTGATGAGCTCCCTTGCTTTAGTGCCAGGAATTTTTCCATATTTAAGTTCTCCTCTGCCCTTGAAAGAAACTTTGCCTCAAACCTTCGTCTGAAATCCGCCCATGAATCAACTGGACATTCCCCGTTAGTGACCTCCCACCAAAACGAGGCCTCTCCCTTCATTAACCAAGCAGCTAAACGGACTTTCCTCCCATCTTCCACTTCAAAGATATCCAACAATTCCTCAGTCTCCTTAAGCCAATCTCTGGCCTCCACAAACGTCTCAGTCCCTTGAAAAGTTTTTCCTCCCATAGCCTTGAATTCCTTGCACGTCTTTGCAAAAGTGTCAACACGAGGAGGAGGAGGAGGAGGAGGAATGGGTGCAACTAGGGGTGGAGGAGTATCCGCTGGGCCTGCAGTGGTGGCCCTAGCCTCCAAGTATCTCCTAAACCACCCTGGAATCGTCACACCTTCTGGGAGATTAAGATCTTCAGCCATGCTGAAACGAAAAAGGAAAGATTCAAAATGGAGAATTCGAAAGATAAAGATAAGGATGTGGCTATTTGGGATTATGTTTTTCATAAAAACTCTCTTTAAATAACATGTTTTTTTTTTGAAAGCACTTCTTCCAAAAATACTTTAGAAAAAAAAATATTTTTCTAAAATTTTTTTTTTATCTGTTCTGGTAACCTTATGCTCTGATACCACGTGTAACACCCCACGTCCATTAATGTCACTCACAAAGGGAATGCATTAACTTCCATGGAGGTTTTAAGTGAATATAGAACAGTAAAATTACAACAAGACAGATATAAAATAGTACTTGGAAATTCAAAAACTTTATTTCATTGTAGCAGAAGTCAAAACATGTTTGATTACATCCTAACACCATATTCAATGTCAAGTACAATATCTATCTTGATAAAACAAGTAAATAATCCCATTACATGAATAGCCATTAAAAAGAAAGATAACAAGCTGGACTTTACTTCAGCAGTCCAAGCTTTCCAGAAGATAAGCGATCCAACTAGACTCCACTAGAACTTGGCCCAACCTGCGGACCTGAAGGGAGAAAAAGGATGGAAAAGAGGGGGTCAGACATAAAGTCTGGTGAATATGATAATTCTACAATACTATTACCAAAATAACTGGACTAAGGCATAAGCTGGAAAACAAGAAAATGTCTATGAAGAGCAGATTAAGGACATAGACAATCGCTAAAGGCAACGTTATAGGCGCTCCTAAATACTAAAGGATAAACACTATACTGCACCACACCAGTCACCCTAAAGATTCATCCCACTTAGCTTCACTTAGAAACTTTCCCAATGGCTTTACGTACCCCTAGCTGACTACATAGGTGCCGCCTGCCCCTATCTCCACTAGGTGTACCCTACTTCCCATTATTCGATCGGCTCCCTAACTCGTAGATACCCGTGCTGGCCCCACAGTGGGGTGTATCACTCCCCTAAAGTGGCAACCTGATACAACGGACATGCACGGCTTATACCTACACGATGCAACAACGTCTTACCTACCAGCCCGGGTCCACACATGCATATGAAACCCGTTGGACTTGCGTTGCCACCGCTCCCTGTCTTGGCCTCTTATAGTCAAACCCAGTATGCGTGTCCCGTCCTCGACTTGGGTCGAGCCCACAAAGATACGTTTTGGGATACTGGTTGAAATGGGCCCCCACTATTTACCACAAGCATTCCACCTAAGCTTGTCCCCATTAGTCCATCCCACTTAACCCACTTAGTCATGTTCATTTACATGTGTGTTTGGTTAAGTCTAATCGTATTTCAAATGCCTCTAAAGGCAACCACCAGATTCCTCATGCCACCCAAGGCACCTACTTAACCCCCATGTCCCACCTTACATGATTATCTGGTTAAGTATTTCTTAGTTCATTAAGGCCATAACCTCATAAAGACCTCTCACATTAGACTGGCATTTATGGCAGCTGGATTTGCCGGGCGGGTCCGGGCAGTCTTACACCATAAAAGAGTCTAACCTCGTGTCTTTACAACTGTTATGCTTTAGTTTGGGCCTAGGACCTCTCACATTGGGCCGACATTTGTGACTACTGGATTTGCCGGGCGGGTCCGGGCAGGTTTACATCACAAACGGGTCCAACCTCGTGTCCTAAGCATTGATTATTAATAATAATCCACTTTCCCCCAATTTTAATAATTCCCTACTTGAATTATTAATTACTTCCAATTTTTAACAATGTCCATAATTGACTCAATTATGGACATCCATTCATGGTATGCAAAATCTTACAAAATTGCACCCAATTTATTAATTCCTAATATTACCCCTACCCCACGTTTGAACGTTTATTCGCAAAATATATGTTAGACTCGAATAGCCTAACTCATAGCATAAAAGAGATTATCATAATAACAACATGTATATGTGACCAAATGAATCATAATAAGGGGTGAAACTTGCATATGTCCAACTTGCATAGATTATACATGTCATGGACCTAAAGGTGTCAACTTGTTCAAAATTCACCTAATATAATCTCAATCAATTTTCATAAACTTACATATGAACATGTGTGAATCAACATCATCTAATTTTTTAACAACATGGTTTTATATGGGTACACCTAACTCAATAGGCAAATTCCCATAATCAAGTTTTATTTAATTATAGTTTCAAGTTTATGGGTACACCTAACCTAATAGGCAAATTCCCATAAACAAGATCCATTTAAATTAAGAAAAAAAACATAACTTTAAGCATGATCCAACAACATGATTTTTCAACATAATATAGCATGATTTATAACATGGCATAGTATGATAGTATAACATAGCTTGACATGATTCTCAACATAGCACGACATAGCATAAGAGAATTTACAACATAGCATGACATAGCATATATAATTTACATCATACGACAACATAATAACATAATAAGAGATCCACAATATATAGAATTTACAATTACAAATCACATCACTTCCTTGTGATCCATTCATAACTGAGTCAAATTAGTTTGTAATAGTCTTGTGAGAATCATCATACTCACCAACAAAAGAAAAGAATTAGAGAAAGAGAGATCCTTTTGATTTGATTTGTGTAGATTTAGTTGTAGATGATTAGGCTTCCTCTTCTTAGTTTGTGACGGCTATGCTGAACTCCATGGCAGCAGCATGACGGTAGCTTCTCTAATTTTACAAGTGATTTAGGTCTAGGGTCTACCCACTTATTTATAGATTTTAGAATTCATTTACCATTAGATTTAACCTAGAAATAACCGCAGCCGTTCAGACAAGATGGGGTTTATCTTGCTGACTCAGCAATGAGTCAGAAGTGACTCAGCAAACACTCAGCATATTAATAAACTTCTATTCATGTCATAAATATATATATATTTTCTACAATGTACATATTAGATACATCCCCCTTTACTTATTATTGTTTTTATATACATATTAGATACATCCCCTCTCTCACACACTTATTAATATTTTTATATTCATATTAGATACATCCCCAATCTTACACACTTATTAATATTTTTATATTCATATTAGATACATCCCCTCTCTTACACACTTATTAATATTTTTATATTCATATTAGATACATCCCCTCTTCTACACACTTATTATTATTTTAGCAACTTTAGTGTTAATAGAAAATTCGGGGTGTTACATAATCCCTCTAAATAAATTGCATATCATATTCCAGCCATCATAGGGATGTGATGTGTGTGTATGCCCCTAATCAGTAATGAATAATGTGCATGGCCAGGGCTTGTTTGGGATTGATTTGGATCGACAGTGCATTGCCCCCCATATCTGGAAATGAGGGATTCAGGCTCAGCTTTCATTCTTGCCCCCGATCCTGTGGCGAGGTAGGAGCCCTTTCGTGGCATTTAATTGCAATGCCTTTATACTCTCCTGTCTTATGCCTAGGATAGAGTTCGAACTCAGCTCTCAGCCTCATCCCTAATCCTTCAATAGGGTAGGAGTTCATTTGCGGGGCTCAATCCCTGGCGCCTTTATACTCTCTCGTCGGATGCCATAGGTAGAGTAGAATCAAGGCGATCTTTTAATCGTGATGCACCTTCATGCCTTGTGGACGTTTTATCTTCTCGTCCTTTATACTCCCTCTCAGATCATGAGAGTTGGAGTGGTTCAGGCGAACAATCGTGTCATTTTCTCCAGCATTCCTTCTACGCTTTAGTTCAAAGAGCGGGATTCTACCGTCTCGAGTTTCGTTCTCAAACTCGGTTCTAGTCGTCATTCCATGCTTCACTCTGGCAGATGGAGCTTTTCGGGCAAGCGGTCGGATCACACTCGCCGAGGCGCTACCTCCTAATATCTGATTCATGGGTAGAGGTGGCCATCTGCAAGAATCACTTCTCTCTTGTCTCATCGACTCACGGGATGGTGCTTAGGCGGACGACATAATATCGCCCCTTATACTCTCCCTCGAGTCATGAGAGTTAGAGTCACAGATCGAGTGGTCTATAATCATGGCGCGCCCATCACGCTCGTCCTAGATTTATACTCCTATCCAAGCTATGAGGATTAGAGTTAATCGACCAAACAGTTGAAAGACATTTGCCAAAGCTTTGTGTTTCCTCCGATCAATCTATAAGAGGAGAGATTGGCACCGAACTTTGGGTACCTGCATCATTCATATCACAAGAGCTAGTCATGTCAATAACTCAGGAAGCATGTAAAAGTAGATTGCAAAATTGAAAAGTAAGCATATCAAGGGGCAGTGCTGCCTCCTTTATTTGGATTCATGTAATCTAGTGGCGTCCAGCATAGGATCGAGCCAAGTAGACCGTCGTACTGCATCCATTCAGAGTCGGATTTGAACCTTGCAATGCAAAGATCAATGCACAATTATCTTGAGACGTGCAACGTGTGGGCCCAGGAGAGGATGGTCATCTAAGATCCACCTTGAGCTATACAACTTTCCTCAAACAGAGGGCGTGGCTTTGTAAACGAGTAGTTCAATCGGGCTCATTGTAGTATTTCTCCATAACTCTGTATGTGGGTGTCAGAAATCTAATCGGTATCAAATCTTGGGTATCTACACCATCCACATATTAATTCATCTGAGCTAATTATATCAATAACTCACAAAGCATGCAAATATAAGAGTAATGGTTAAAGAATACTCGTGTTAAAGGAATGGATATCATTTTGAGTGAAAATGACTTTGCATGTTGATTGCATGTCCATTTTGCCTTAACCTATTTCTACTAGGGGATGGCTACAAAAGACTTTAGTTGACAAATGATATCTTTTAAAACTATCGTGGGGAGGTAGTCCCAATAATGAATAGATCTTAATCGAGGTCCTGAAATGGCAAAGGCAGTTAGGTAGGCACTACAAGCAAGTGATGAGGTCGCATCTCCATTGAATCGCCTTTTTGCCCCCATGCTGAGGGTAAGGATGCAGTGTCAGGAAGTCATAACTGTACCGCTAATGGTAGCACATCATCACATTGGTGTTAGGATGGCAATTGGAAGGAGTACAAAGGACCTATGCTTATAGAAACTTTTGTACTTTCCATGCTAGGAAATAGGATATTACTGCCGGTGAAATAGTCATATCTCATTAATTTGCTAATATGCCTTCGATAGCATATCGGGGACAAGGGTTAGTGCACAGACAATCAATCAGCATTGAGGCATAAGCATTCTAAACCTTCAACTCACTAACCTTTAGGCAAGACTAAGGCAATCGGCTAGGCAAACTCTTGATGTATCAGCTTTGAATTAGATGATGTAATCTCGAGCGATTCATGCTCAAATCTCCAATTGCCCCCAGCATCTGGGGAATGAGTTACTTGGAAAATAATTGATGAAAGGAGTGGAAATGTGAATCTTCACTTTATAATTCCAAAACATCGCTCATTAGATGTTTCATTCGCATATATCTCCCTTCGAAGGGGAAGCTAATTAGTGATTTTGTCGAATCATTCAGGGAGGTGAATTCAGAAATGGGAATAGTTGGTGTCTGTCTTAGGAAACCTTCCAAGGAAAATAGGCAGTATATACTTTCATGTCATATCTCACGGCATAAAGAACGGTGGCACGCCATTCACTTCACCTTGCAAGGTGCATTCCGTGCTGTAGGAAGTTCATCATGGGGTTGTCTATGACTCTCTTTCGGGTTCGGTCTCTAACGCTGGATCAAGTTCCATCTGATCAATGGTCAGATTTTGTAGTGTCATGATAGGGATCATCTTTATCTTCTCCGGATTGTCGAAAATTTCTTACTTGGCCAGATTATTCGCCTTTTGATTTTCTGTTCGTAGGACATGAGATATGCATTAAAGTTCGAATCCATCCAACAGCTCTTCTACCTGTTCTAGATAAGTTGTGAGTTGTGGTTCCTTCTCTTGGAATTCCCTTCAAATCTGGCAAACAATAATCTGAGAGTCATAAAAGATGCTCAACACCGCTACTCCCAACTCCTTGGCGAGTTTCAACCCAGCAATCAGGGTCTCGTATTCAGGATCATTGTTAGTAGCGAAAAATTCCAATCGTAAGGCATAGTAAATTGACCGTCCTTCAGGAGTTATCAATAAAACTCCGGCGCCGGACAATCGATCATTGTTTGCAGCATCTGATTGTAGCTTCTGGGTGCTTGTTTTCGTCTTTCATTTTGAGGGACCATCCTTTTCATCTAACACATCCTCTTCAGGAACGGTAAACTCAGCGATGGATTCAGCTAATGTTTGCCCCCTTATGGACTTCTTTAGGAGGGAATTGAGATCAAACTGGTTAAGCTCGATGTTCCGATCGAGAAATCTTCTAGATGCCTCGAGTCGATGCAGGGCCTATCGTAGTGGCTAATAAGTGTGTATCATAATCATATGAATACAGAAATAGTGGAGGAGTTTTCTCGAAGCAATCAACAAGATGTAAGCGTGCATTTCCATCTTTGGGTAGTTGCTTCGTTAGATGTCGCACTCCTGCATCCTGAATCTTCATCCTTTCTGGGATCTATTTCTTCATGTAGATCATCGTGCAACTCTTTCTGTGACATCTTCCTTGTTAAGCCCATGCCTCTCAGGAGGGGAAGCGTTGTTGGGATATTTTAGCTGTAGACACTAGGGTGCTATGTAAGCTTTGAATTCCGCTAGAGCTGGTTGGTCGAGACCTTGATTAGATAAGCTTAAATGCAACAGCATGGCTTGTAAGGCTTCAATAATCTTAACACATTCTGTCATAACTTGTTGTATGAAGTGGAGAGTTAATGGTTGATTCATATTTTCTTTGATCTCAAAATCTAATCTCTTGATCAAGGTCATATGGTGACTGTTGACCAGTCAAGTTGCTATCATTCGGGCACAGATCCATATGTCCAGTTATGGCGTATAGTGGTTTAATTGGTATCTGACTCTGGGCACTAAAATGTATTGAGCTAACCCTTATTCGATGGCAATCAATCTCCCTCGATACGGTTGAAAGCAAGCAAGCATTGCAGAGGTTAGCTAAGTTGTTAAGGGGGCCAACCACTTGACATGTCTTTCACCACATCATTCAAGTGAGGTGTAGCTTCGTAGTGCTAGGATCCTCAGTTGCTTTTTGATATCTCATCATTAAAAGTCATGATCATTAGGATCGTATGAACTACCTTCAGAATAGCACCCGGACTACTTCCTATAACCGTCATTCGGGACTCTGCCGATTGGACAGGTTTGAGTCACATAGACCAGGTGATCACTACTCGTTCGGGAACAATGTTAGTTGCATTGGCGAAATCTATACACCATCAGAGTCCTGGAAGAGGAGGTTGCCAAGAGATAATCATTGTCTCGTATACTGTCATAGCCAGCATGCCGAATCTTTTCAATAGCTCCTCACATTGAATAACATCGGTAAATAGGCGTTATAGCTCTAGGAAAAATCCCAGTCATTGCCAATTTGTTGTCGATATCCTCAGACTATCTACCAAATCTCGGTTGATAAGCGTTGGTGATAATTATAGGCCAAATCATATTCCGAGCCGAAGGCGAGCCATGCTCCTAGCCGAAGGCGAGCCATCAGCGGGTCTGGGTGCAGTGCCTGTGGGGGTTCGAGGCCCTACAGTCCGGTCGGATCCTTCTTTAAAATGTGGGTACCGCACAATTTTTTTGAATTTGGATGATGGCGCATCCTTTAAAATGATCAGAAAAATGCAATTTTCCAAAAAATGACACATTTTCAGGTCGGATCGTGACCTCTGTTCACCATCACTTTTTTGGGTCGCAGTTCGTGACGTCTTGACCCGCTCGTGAATCAGGTATATCTCTGGATTGTCATTACCTTCAGGGTCATTATCGTCTAGCAGGTCGCAGTTCATGAGTTGGGTCCTGTGTATCTTCAGTTCGGTATGGCTTGTTTGGAGAGGGTCGGATCGCCGCCTCGTGACTTGTGGCACCATCATTCTCGACTCTTGGTCGGGGCGTGATTCATGTATTTCTCTAGATCGCCGTTCGTTGAGTATCATCGATTCGTTGTTCGGACCTCTCTATGTGTAGCTGAGCGCGTCTGCGGATCGGGTTGTGAGGACACTGTTGTGCCTTCTGGTCATATCACTTACTACAGGTTGGATCTGCACTACAATTTTACTGCCCCCTGCAGATTGGGTATGCCTCCACAAGCCAATTTAATGGACTTTTCGTGAGCCAATTGGATGGACACTTCATGAACCGACTGGATGGACTCTTCACGAGCCGAATGGATGGACTTTTCACAAGCTGGTCATATATGTCTATACATTGCAACATTCCATTCATTTCAATAGAGCATCCGTACATTTGCTAGATGGAATCATGTGACACAATTTTATGCAAACTCCAAACCATTTTCCAATGATCCATGCGTCATTGTATACAATCCAGGCAGTAAAAACTGGAACCCGATCATGACGAGAAGCCTTTCTGGACTTCAATTCCACAAAGTTCAAACCTGATAAAGGCTGTGCAGATCTAACTATTCAGTGAATCATTCAAGTCGAACACCGATCACTCCTCAATGAAATATAGCATCCGTTAGTAGATGAGAAGATCTATGATTGAGAATCAGTCCATTCTTGGTGAAAGCACCAAAATGTTAGACCAACAAATGGTCCTAGCACCCAAAATGTCATATTTAGAGCATAGCATATGAAGAAATAACTGAAAAGTATGAGAAAAAGAAAGACAATGAGATTTTTATAGTGGTTCGGCGTTAACGAGCCTACGTCCACTTAATATTTTCTCATTCACTCATAGATTACAATTACAATATATATTGCCCTCAAACACTCGAATTCAAGGAATAATTCTCTCCGAATTCGTTGATTTTAATTGGAGAAGATGGTGATCATTTTTGGAGAAGTGCTGACTATGGAAGCTATGGACAAGGAGATGCCAAAAGTCCCTTCAATTTGCCATGAAGTGGGTATTTATAGTTGTATGAGAGCTGATGTGGAGACCGGGTCGTGATAGGACACGTGGAGCCTGATCCCGAAAAGTAGGAGCGGTCATAGCTTTGAGAATAAGTCAAGATCTACATGTGCAGTAGCAAGTCCTGGTCGCGGTTCGTGGTCATGGTTCATGAGCCGGGATGGTGAGCTGAGGTGAGGATCTGGTGGTGGTGGTCAGGTCGGGTCATGGTCCCGGGGTCACGAACTTCCCTCAGGAAGGGGTCACGAACCACCCTCAGGAGGGGGTCACGAGTCGCCCTTAGGAAGGGGTCACGAACCGCCCTCTGGAGGGGGTCACGAACCGATAGGGGCGAGCCGGTAGGGGCCGAGCGGGTCTCCACAAATGCCAAAACCCATGTTGTTCCATATTCCGCCACTTCATCCGAGCGATTGCTAATCAATGTATGTTCATATTCAAGTCCTTTGCTTTGGGTAGCCTAGTCACAAAGCAGGCTAACAGTATTCAACTTCAAAAAGACCAAAAAATGGCTCTAGTGCATGTTTGCTCATGGAAATTCTTGCGCCTCCATCACTCCTTAACTTCGCCATGATGCTCGTCTATTTCTCTCTTCCAACTCTCTCCTCTTCCTTAGCCAAGAATATAAATACTAATGCTTGATTCGCTATGTCAATGAATAGTAGGTCGTCAGTGTTGCATACCAGATCAGAAAAAAGCCTTTTCAACCTCATTGATATTTAGCTCTATATCGGATTTGGGGACTGGATCTGAATCCCTGTTTGCCTCACCCGTGCTTACCTCTAACCCTCTTGAATCTCTGCTAAATGATTTAATCTCTGGCTTGGTCCCAGGCATTGTGCCTTATGTCATGGAGGCCGACTTCATCGGTGAGTTCTCTATCTTCTCCTTTCTTGGCTTTGCTCCTCGCGAGTGGCTGGTGGTTGATAGTGAAACCTTACATAATTGAATGATGGTGTAACACCCTGCATTTTATGAAAACTAAACATTTAAATAATGCATATGTGAATATATATGCATAGACATATATATATATATAAGAATAAATTGGTTGTATGCAGTGTAATTATGTTGCATGCACTGATTTACAAATATTATGCATTAATAAGAAAAGAAAAATGTAAGAAAAAGATCAATGCAAATTGATAAGGTTACATGCAAAGGTTTAAAGGAAATATTGTAATAAACATGAAAAGGAGGAATAAGAAAAGAACAATGACCACCATTGTTCTAAGCCTTGTTAACAAAAGCCATAGTAGTCCAGTTGGTTAGAGCATGTGCCTTTCATGCAAGAGGTACAGAGATCGATCCGCGCCGGCGCCATATTTTTGTTTTAAGTGAACGGCTAAAATAATAAATGCTCTAAAGTGAAAATATGTATAAACACACATATAAGGAAAAGTATGCATATAAGAAGTATAGAAAAATATATGTATGTATGTATATGAAAATATTTGCATATATATGTGTAGAAATATATATATACACAAGAGGAAAATTCAAAATAAGGCTACAATCAAAGGAATATGATAAGAATTAAATAATGACATAACACCGTTTGAATTTTGAAATCGAAATAAAAGTTGTGCGTATATATATATGTATAAAATGGGCACTTGAAGCTTTGTATACATATAATAAGATTATATATAAATATAATATTTAAATAAATCAAATAAAGTATAACGGGATACTAATCAAACATTTAAAAATCAAAAACGTCAAAATGGTAAACATCTGCCCAGAAAAGGCTCGCGGGACCCAGGGGGTCGACCCTGGTGTTAACATCAACATAGGGGGATCAACCCTACGGTCGACACACAAACACATGGGGTTCGACCCGGGGTTGTCACACCCCGGATTCGCGCAGATTCGTTAATGAATCTGGACTGTTTTCTTAACCATGTTCATTGCTGACTCAATGCTTCATGTACGATAAAATCCTAAACACATATAAATAGGCTAGCAGAGCCTAGCCAAAATCTCACATTTCTTGAGAGGCTGCCTAAGCTCTAACATTCTTCCTCCTCCTCAAATCTCTTTAGAAAAATAGAATAATTAGTTTAGGAAAATTATGGTTCAAGTTATGGAGGAAAAGAATGAATATTAATAAAGAAGGTGTTCAAAATTCTATTCGAAGTAAGGTAAATTCTTGGATTTATTCAATTTAAATTTCTCCCCTTTCTTCCCTTTTTCTTTTAGTTAAGAATTGTGATCCACGGCTGTTTAGGTTCTAAATTCAGTTAGAAGAACCATGGAATGCTAGATCTGGACCAGATTCTGGATTTGGAAAGCAATTAAGTGAGTGGATTTAAAATATACCTTTTTGATAATGGTATATTTATCTTTTAATGTTCCTTGTTAATATGCAATGAAAATCTTCTAGAATGACTGATATGTTTAAACATTAATATGTTGAACTGTTAATTTGATATGTTTAAACATTGATATGTTGAAATATTATTAGGTTGAAATGTTAATATGCTGAAATGTATAAACTTGTTAAAATATGTGGAAACGATTACTGTTGTATACACACATGTTCTGCTTACATGTTAATCTGTGGCATATTACGTATCAGGTACCTACCATCGACAGTTAGCATGATACGTGATGCGGAAAGACGGAGAGCTAAACCAAAAAAACCATATACCTTTTGCTATCAAAGGTATAATTGAGGGACAAACCAATTAGGATTTGTTGTTCGCTCTTGGGCCAGGTCACTAGTTCTCAACCTTGTTCGTCTTTCACTAGTTGAGGGATGGGTTCGGTGGGACCATAGCCACTGAAAATGCAGACCTTAGCATCTGTGTATACAGATATCTGAAAAGCTCCAGATCGAGTTCTATGTTTCTTGTACAGACCTTCCATGGGACTCGGTGCACAGTAGAGGATATGTGCGGTTAAGGCATCGAGTATGATAGACGATACGTACGTGGGAAAATCTAGATGCATGCATGTCTACTCTGGGTGGTGTATCGTAGACTCGAGAGTATTACTCTGTGATGGAATCTGATTCGATCGAATGGTCCGAAGATGGCAGTCCGTACGCTTACGTGGCATGGCGATGAAAGATCTATGCGAAACGTAGCATTGTTATATAGAGATCTGTATGTCGCTCCGGCGTAGGATGAGGGACTGCGTATGTTTCTTTGGCGTTAGGGCAGAGACCGTGTGAGTAGGGTATTTTGGGGTGTACCTTAATACTGGGGGTAACTAAATATACACTGTATTAGGTTAATCTAAGTCCTTAGTATTGTTAACCCAAGTAACCTAATAAATAGGAAAATGTAATTGAACGATATATGTAGGATTATCCAAAATGTGTAGTTTAAATTTAGTCACCATGTTCTGACCCCCTCCCCATACATACCCACTGGTTAGATTTGTGGCAGAGATATGATAACTTTGGATACTGGTCAGGCAGTATTATTACTACAGTAAGGCTAAATTTTGATTATAGTATATTTTATCCACTCCGCTGTGAGATATTTTTTGAGCTCTGATACATTTTATATCTTTGCCTATTCTGTAGGATACCAGACAAACCAATACGAGTTTCAATAGATTAGAATTTTGAAAAAAATTCGATCTGCCAAAATTCGGGTAGTTAAATCTAGTATCAGAGCCTAGGTTTAGGATTCCTGTATAGATAATGAGTGAGCGTATTTGTATTTTCTTAAAAATATAAGTATTATACATATATATGCACTAGATCCATAGAGGAACCCACTACGTAGAGAAAGCATAACATGGTTAAAGGTGGGATATCTGTTTTGTAAACTAAAAGGATGAACATGGAAATTAGTGACCCTTAGGTAAATTGGTTAGGAAGTGTTCAATATACTTTGTATGGAAGAAAGGTAAATGCCATATGATAGTATTTCAGCGTAGTGGGTTTGGCGGTAAAACCTTCTAAATTAGAAAAGGTTAAAAAGAGAAAAATGTATTAGGAGTATATATGGTTGAGAGAATTGACTTTGTGGGAGTGTCTAGGAAAGCCTAGGTAAGTTGGAAACTCGCTTTGAGTCTAACCCCGTTGTTAACTTTTAAAAACTTGAAATTGTAAAAGCTTTTAGGGAGATGGTTTATGGTATTTTTCAAGTTTTAATCTTAAAAGTTACAGTTTTAATATATGTAAAGAACATATTTGAAAAGTATATAGTGAGTTTGATGCAAAATGAGGTATATTTTTGAAACAATGATTTCTTGTGAAAATTTTGTCTAAAATAAAAATTCTCTTAGAAAAAGGTACACATTATAGAACATGCATAACTTGCTAGTTTTCTTGTTATATTGCATAAAAGGATTAAGAAGAAAAACATAGAAAAAGTTGTATTTTGATGAGGCATTTTGTTGAAAACTAGAATTTTCAGTAAAGGAAGTTTTGAAATCTCTATTCTTTTGACAATCATTTTTTATAAATTTAAAAGAGAAAATTTTGTTGGGTGGACAAAATAAGTTGTACGAATTAAGAATAGAGTAGATGTTTGCACCTTATAGTAAGAAACTGAACGAAACTTATAGGTAAGAACAAGTCGTAAACCTGATTGAGAAAATAGTTGTCCTTATCTACTCCAGTTTTTATGATTTGAAAATAAAATGATTTACATTTTTTTAAGATGACATGTTTTTATGGTTTGGCAAAAGTAAGTTTTCACGAGGAAAATGAAATTTTAACACTTTTAATTTTTGGAAGAAAATTTAAATGGTAAAGGCCAAACCATGTTATAAAAAGTATGGAGTAGGTAAGGATTAGTGCCTAGGAAAGATGGGAAAAAGTTTTGAGGCTATGAAGTAGATAGCAAGAATTATCCTGTCTTGAAATAATGGTAAGTTCCCGTAGAATGCGTAAGCATTGAAAAGCATGGGGTGGTGCTTGAAATGATTGCCGGTACATAGTTAGGACTAGTTGTGACCACTAGATAGAAAACGGCAAGTAAGTATTTAGATCCTGTTGCTAATTTTCATGCTAGGGGTAAAACCCGTTATTACATATCTACTGGGATCGTTCTGTTATTTTGTCTCTATTGGGTAGTTAGGGTAACACCTAAACCTGTCATTGATCCTGTGGTTTGAATTTTTTTGTTTGAGTGGGATAGTCCTGAGATTCGTGGCCCTTAGTAGTAGCTGTGTAAAGCGTTTGTTTTCCTGTTTTAGTAGGGGGACTAGAAGGGTTATTTGAAACTAAACTTGGATCAGATGTTTAAATAAGCTAAAATAAGAGAAATGGTACAATTAGAAAGGAAACAACAAAATTAGTAAAGCAACAAACATGACAATTAAAGAAAGGAGGAAATTTTTTAAGAAAAGGTGTATAAAAATAATTTTTTCCAAGATAAATTGAAAAGGAAACTCTGTGACAAGGAAAATTTTCTTATGTGGATTGTGCTTGGATAGGAAAATAGGGAATATTTATATTGTAGTTATATAAAATCCGAGTACAGATAGAAAAGGTATATAAAAGAAAAAAGGAAGATGTGAAGTTTTCCGTTTTTCACCTTTCTTGTAACATAAGAAATCTAATATAGAAAATTAGATTTTTTTGAAATTCGAAAAATAATGTTTGTTGGTAGGTGTTGATAGACTTTTTGGTTAAAGTTGTCCCTCGTGAAAGTGCTAGTTAATAGTATGCTCAAGCATTGGGAGCATCATCAGAAAACATGAAGCGATTTGGTTAAAATCGCATTACAGACATAGAATGGCCTGAAAGTCCTAGCAGACGACCTCTTTTGGGCCCGAAAACATCAATTACGGGGCTATCCCCGTAATCTTGTAGTCCTCTGAATTAGCTTCAGGTAGAGCTTTTGTTTGGCCTAAACGGCCTTACGGTTTGGACGTTACTCCGGTTTTCATGAACGCGCAAGACTGGAATAACTTGGAAATACATGGATTACTCCTTCCCCTCGATTCGGATCGAAGGATCCAGTTCGGGTAGAAAGAAAACCGACCCGGTAGCATGTAGCGAAGCAGCTTAGCATTGGAAACTTGGGCATCTGATTGTGATCGGATCGGGGTAGGAAAACCCGACACGCTATGGAACTTACACAGATGTGCACACATGCATTCGACTCAGAAAAACTGGTTCGGTTCGAATCCGAACTGATTGGATCTGCTTCTGTACACACTCGAGTTTGACTGATTCTTAAGGGCTAACCGCTTTCTATCCGCTCGGATCTGATGACACTTGGCATACCACGGCTTGGAGAGGCTTTCTCCAAATTTTTTATGACATTTCGAGATTGAGGGAATGCCCGCCACGTGGCATCCGAACCGGAACCCACCTACAGATATAAATACACCATTCGAAGGATCTTTTGAGGGATTTTTGGCCATTCTTCTATATAGATTCCACCATTATTAGGTGCAAGGACTTTGCAACTTCTTACATCCAAATTCTTTTCTTTTCTATACAATTAACACGTGGATTACGTGTATAAATTTTTGTAATTTCATTAAACGCACAGATTGTGTGTCTGCATGTAACTGATTCTTGTAATCTGGCAGTATAACAATAAGATCATAAGGCTACATCTACACGCGGAACCACTATAAAAACCGGTGTCTTCTCTTTATTTACTGTTTTCTGAAATCTGTGATCCATGATCTACATTTGGGTGTTAGTACCAGATTTTGGTCTAACGGTTGGATTTTGGATGCAACAATTGGATGAACTGCGCTCTTACTCTGCAAAAGTGTGGGAATATTTGGATGAAAGGGTATTTTGGTTTTCAATATATTGCATTTATATAGAACTGCTAGTATATTTAGGATGTAAGCATCATATTTTTAAAAGGATTTTTGAAAAATTTGCATACATATAGGAGGTACCGCTCAGGCATACATGTATTATTATGTTGTATTACACTTTGCACAAGTGCACAATGTTTGCAAAAATTGGATGCACACATGATGGATGGATATTATGCTAGGGATTATCTATTTGTACCCTTATCAAATTTAGAGGACGAAATTTCCTAAGGGTGGGAGAATGTATCACCCTGCATTTTATAACAGTTTAACATTTAAATAATGCATAAGTGTATATATATGCATAACATAAATATATATAAGAAGAAATTGGTTGCATGCAGTGTAATTATGTTGCATGCACCGATTCACAAATATTATGTATTAATACAAAAGAAAAATGTAAGAAAAAGATGCATGCAAATTGATAAGGTTACATGCAATGGCTTAAATGAAATATTGTAACAAACATGAAATGAGGAACAAGAAAAGAACAATGACCACAATTGTTCTAAGCCTTGCTAACAAAAGCCTTAATAGTCCAGTTGGTTAGAGCATGTGGCTTTCATGCAAAAGGTACATAGTTCAATCCCCGCCGGCGCCATATTTTTGTTTTAAGGGATCGGCTAAAACAATAAATGCTCTGAAGTGAAAATATATATAAATGCACATATAAGGAAAAGTATATATATATAAGAAAGTATAGAAAAAATATGTATATATATACATGAAATATATGTGTATATATGTGCAATTATATATATATATATATATATATATATATATATATATATATATATATATACAAGAGAAAAGTTCAAAATAAGGTTGCAGTCAAAGGAATATGATAAGAATTAAATAATGGCATAACATCGTTTGAATTTTGAAACCGAAATAAAAGTTGTGCATATATTTATATATACGTATAAAACGAGCATTTGAAGTTTTGTATACATATAAGAAGATTTATGTAAATATAATATTTAAATAAAGTAAAGATAGTATAACGGGATACTAATCAATCGTTTAAAAATCAGAAACATCAAAACGGTAAACATCTGCCCAGAAAAGGCTCGTGGGACCCGGGAGTCGACCCTGGGATCAACACCAACATAAGGTGGTCGACCCTAGGGTCAACACACACACTTCGGGGTCGACCCACCCGAGATCCGAGCATATTCGTTAATGAATCTGGACTGTTTTCTTAACCATCTTCGTTGCTGACTCAGCGCTGCATGTAAGATAAGATCCTAAACACCTATAAATAGGCTAGCAGAGCCTAGCCTAAATCTCACATTTCCTGAGAGGCTGCCTAAGCTCTGTCATTCATCCTCCTCCTCAAATCTCTTTAGAAAAATAGAATAATTAGTTTAGAAAAATTTTGATTCACGATTTGGAGGAAAAGAATAAATATTAATAAAGAAGGTATTCAAAATTCTATTCGAAGTAAGGTAAATTCTTGGATTTGGTCAATTTAAATTTATCCCCTTCCTTCCCTTTTCCTTTTAGTTAAGAATTGTGATCCATGGTTGTTTAGGTTCTAAATTCAGTTAGGAGAACCATGGAATGCTAGATCTGGACAAGATTCAGGATTTGGAAAGCAATTAGTTGAGTGGATTTAAAATACACCTTTTTGATAATGGTATATTTATCATTTAACATTCCCCGTTAATATGCAATGTAAATTTGCTAGAATGATTGATATGTTTAAACATTTATATGTTGAAATGCTAATTTGATATGTTTAATGTTGGAATGCTAATTTAATATGTTTAAACATTAATATATTGAAATATTAATAGGTTGAAATGTTAATACGCTGAAATGTATAAACCTGTTAAAATATGTGGAAACGATTACTGTTGTATACATAAATGTTCTAATCACATGGTAATCTGTGGCATATTATGTACTTGAACCCTTAAGTGTAGAATTGGGATAATTACATGTTAGTTTGTTAGAATGGAATAATTACATGATTTGACGATTACATGTTATTTTAAAGTTAATTACATGTTAGGAAGAACATGCGACATGATAATCAGAAAATAGGGCTTGATGTGATATTATGTATGACATGTAAAAATAGATTACAGTAAAATTTAGAAAGAATAAATATGCCTAATTTTACAGTTAATGGAAAATTAAAAATGCACTTAAACACGAGGTTAAATTCAACTTGTGGTAGAAGCCTGCCCGGAACCATCCGGCAAATCCAGCATCCACAAGTTGTTAATTTAATGTGAGGGGTCTAGTGCGTAAATATACATGTAACAATAATAAGACACGAGGTTAAGTCCAACTTGTGGTAGAAGTCTGCCTAGAACCATCCGGCAAATCCAGCATCCCCAAGTGTAGGCTTAATGTGTGAGGTCTAGTGCATAAACATATATATATATATAATGGAATAGAAATAAATGGCACTAATTGTCATGAATAGGAAATGAATGAAAGTTACAGCAGTAAAAGAAGTGGAATGAACGGGGAATGATAATAACCTATTATAACTAATTAATGAGAATGTTATATAATAGGTAGCCTTGTCCTAGGGGCAAGTGAAAGATGTAACATAAGTTATGATAAATGGAATGGAAACTTATTAGTAAACTTTAGTTAAGAGAATTAAGTCAATAAGTAAACAACGACAAGTTGCAGTGACAGTGTAAGATGGAATTATGATTAATGAGAAAGAATAAGGTGAATATAGGGGATAAATTAAGTTACATTTAATCATAAATAAAAAGTGACATGTTAAACAGAAAACATGTGAATTGAGATAACTTATGTAATGAGCTAAGTTGTACTTAATTGTAAATTAAGTAATCTATAAATTAGGAGACCTGAAACTTGTTGTTTGTAATATGTAGAGAAAAAGGGGAAAACTTATGAAATGCCTTAAGTTGTGCTTATTTATAAATTAAGTGATTTACAAATCTGAAAATCTGAATCCTGCTTAAAAGAAGAACATGTTATTTGTAAACTTTAGAATCTGAAATCTACTGATAAGAATAAGATGTTATGGGCTTATTAATAAACTTAAAAGGATTAAGTTATCACTGAAATTAATAAGCAAGAGGAACTTGGTAACTTGAATAAGAAGTCAATGTGGATGGGAATAACCAAGTTGAATGGAAATCTGAAAGGGAAGAGCAAGCGTGTAACTAAATGATGAGCATAGGGTCTAATAACATGAAACCTGAGGTGCTTGAACCAGCCCGTACGTCTGAAGGTGAATAACCCAACGGGGTAGATCATCATGGTGTCATGAGACACGAGGGGAGCGCACGTCCATCTGATTATTCTTCCTATTTTGCCTATTGTTTTGCTGATATTCTGCTGGCTCCGAAGGACTGGAAGGGGAAGCACGCAGCTTCCTAGGTCGTGGAGGATACTTATAGTAGTCCTCTGTGCTGTGACAGCATTCGACTGTGCTCGCAGAGGTTAGGTCTGCGCATTTCTACCCGGTGAGTATATCTTGATTTCCACAATAGTGGGCAATCAAAAGACTATAGGGTGGCATAGGTGGTTAGACTATCCAAGTTGCCTTGTGACTAGGGTGGGTTACGACCACTTTTCGAGTACTGATAGGTCTAACCATTTGTTGATAGCAAGACGTCAGGTACCTACCATCGACAGTCAGCATGATACGTGATGCGCAATGCGGAAAGACGGAAAGCTAAACCAAAAGACCATAGAACTTTTGCTATCGAGGCTATGGGTGAGCGACATGCCATTTAGGATTTTTTTTATTATTTGCCCTTGGGCCAGTTCAATAGTTCTCAACTTTGTTCGTCTTTCACTAACTGAGGGAGGGGTCAGGTAAGACCATAGCCACTGAAAACGCAGACCTTATCATCTGTGTATACAGATATATGAAAAGCTCCCAACCAAGATTCGTGTTTCTCATATAGCCCTACCACGAGACTCGGTGCACAGTAGAGGATATGCGCAGTTAAGGCATCAAGTACGATTGATGATGCGTACGTGGGAAAGTATAGATGCATGCATGTCTGCTCTGGATAGCGTATCATAGACTCGAGGGAATTACTCTGTGATGAAATCTGATTCGATCGAATGGTTAGAAGATGACAGTCCATACACTTACATAGCATAGCGATGGGAGATCTGTGGAACGTAGCGTTGTTTTATAGATATCTGTACATCACTCCGGCATAAAATGAGGGACTGCGTATATTTTTGTGGCGTTACGGCATAGACCGTGCGAGTGGGGTACTATGGGGTGTACCTTAATATTGGGGGTAACTGCATATATATTGAATTAGGTTAATCCACTGGAAAGTAGATAGGTACGACGTGTATGTAAGCCTTGAGTTATGTTAACCCAAGTAACCTAATAAATAAGAAAATGTAACCGAACGGTATATGTAGGATTATCCATAATGTGTAGTTTCAATCCAGTCATCAGAACTTGTGTTTTGACCCCCTTCTTATACATACCCATAGGATAGATTTGTGGAAGAGTTATGATAGCTTTGGATACTCGTTAGGCAGTATTATTACTGCGTTAAGGCTATATTTTGATTATACTATATTTTATCCATTCCATTGTGAAATATTTTCTTAGCTCTGATACATTTTATATCTCTTTCTTTTTTGCAGGATACTAGACAAACCAACACGAGTTTCGATAGATTAGAATTTTGAAAAAAAAAATCGGTCTGTCGGAATTCGGGTTATTACAGATGGGTTTACATAACTTGGCTAGTGTTGATGTTGAAACAAATGAGTTAGTTATGAGTGAGATCGGAGAAGATAACGTAAATGGTGGTTAGTGCAATGATGTTGGTTTGATGTTTTAAAAATCAGCAGTTCCTAGAACTTGTATTCCTAAAGAGTACACTCCACCTATTCAATAATATGCTTATAAGTATACCCCTGGTTAAATTGACATCACTTTTCACATCCCTTCCTAATATTTCTAGATATTATACCGTTGTAGATTTTGCAATTCTTGAATAAGATAGTGGCTCCTCTCCCCCTCTGAAAATTCTAGATGAACCTGTAAAATTTTGGAATAAACAATTGGTTTGTTTTGCATACCGTTTGTCGAAGTGCCTAAAGAACTCAATGTGGATTACATATTACTTTTTTGGATGGCTAATATAACTTGAGATTCTCAGTTGATAAAGAGCAGGTTAGTGTATTAGAGGTTGTACGTACCATTATCAGAGGAAAACCATCCATCATTAGTACATGGAATGCTTATGTTGACAAGGCATGTAAGCAAGTGTTGTTTATCCCTGTTTGGACTCAGTTTACTCACCTTCCGTCTGTTTTATATCCCCTCGAAGGTTTGAACTCGTTTGCTTTTCATATTGGAAAACTTACATGTTTTGGCTCCAATACGGTAGCTAGGAAGAATCTGGTGTATGCTAGAGAGTTAATTGAAATCACCCTGAAATCGCCTTTCCCATCATAGGTGAAAGTTTGCATTATCGGCCAAGATTTCTTTATCGATGTGAAATATAAGTGGAAACTAGGTATCTGCTCCACCTGCAAGTTTTTAGACATGTTACTGAGTCATGTAAGGTAGACGTGTCTCCCCGTGTAAAGATTTCCCTTTCGCGGGATCTATTAAGGAATTGGTACTCAAAACCAAAGTGATTGATCCAGAAACCGCTCTAGGTCTCATGTTTGGTGTGGATGTTATGCATAAGCCTGCTATTAGATGGAATGACAATGAGCAAGCTCGGGTACACATGAGTTAGGAGATGCATTGTGATTTGGAATTTTACTTTTACAAGTTCTTGGAGGAAATGGAGAACATAGAAAACTATTTTATCGTCCCATTAGAAATGATTTGGAGTTGTGGAACCAGGGAGAGACTGGTATGGTTAATGACTTGCTCTTCCTCGATGACAAATGGATATGAAATTTATTTATGATAAGGACTCAACGGACTACTAGGCAGTCCTTGTGTAACATCCCTTAAAAATAAACTAATCAGATAGGATAATTAATAAATAATAATAAGCTAAATTAAACATTAAAATTATGTCAAGTTGAAAATTGGAATTTTGTAAAATTAGGAATTTAGCCATGAAAATACCATAGTTGTATTCATGGCAAGATTCCGATCCATTTTCAAATATAATATGTTGAAAACGGAGCTTGTATGAAGAATTCACCTTTAATTGAGTTGTACATAAATAAAATATACACAATGTTTGAAATTTGAATTAAATAAATAAACATATGGAATATAAACATCTAATTAATTGCTAATTGGATTATTTTGGGGAATTCAAATCTATGTATAAATATGTACACGTAGAAGGGGTCAAGAATATATAATAAAAGGAAGGTAATAAGTAATAAATAGAAACATTTTAATAGTTAAACCATTTCCACCTTAAAATAAATCCCCTGCCCATTTCTAAGACCAAGGGGTCGACCCTTAGGGGTCGACTACCGGTCGACCTACCTTATGGGTGGTGATCAACCGCTCAACTCAGCCAGGGCTTAGTGAGGTTAGTTTTGGCTAGGTTTTGGAGTGTTTATTATATAATTAATGGTCGGGATTAAATATGAATAATCCTATGGCTATTATTTGCACATACACCTATAAATAGCACTCAATTCCACCTCCCCTAAACCTAACCTTCTATATCCTATAGCCTTCATTTTGCCATTGAATTGCAAAAGGATTATATTAGGTTTTCTTCTACAAACCTTCTAATCTATATTCTTTTCTAACCTCTTTTCTTTTAGGATTTAATATAGATATGAATATGGAATTCTAGATTATATATAAGAATTCTAATTGTTTAATTCTTATATATATATATATATATATTAATACAGAAATGGAGTTCGTGTTCGTACGAGGTTTCAGATCCAAAAGGCAAACATCATCAGATTTTTATCATATCCATATAGTTAATCATTGTGAATGGAAATTACCTGTGTTGCTGTTCTTTATTTATAGTATTAATTTGAATCTGTATGCCTAAGAAGATTTGGGATTTCTATGAAAACATAAAATATAGAAAACCGCTTAAATTCCTCTCTTTTATGTTTATTGGCGGAAATGTACAATCTGTGTAATTCATGGTTTTTGATTGTTAAAGTAATAAAGAAGATAATAGAGTTGTGCTGTATAATTATTATTGTCGTCAAATTCATGTTCCATATATTTCAATCTTCATGTACTATTTATTATCAAACATTAAAGATTTGGATGTTTGTATAAATCAAAATAGGGTTAAATATCTATTTTATAAATAGATTATTTAAAAGTAATTCTTTATACAATGTTCGAATGTTAACATTTTACACAAACATATTTAGAAGTGGATTTGAACCATAAAATGATAATTATATATATATATATATGTGTGTGTGTGTGTGTGTTTGGATACATTTCACAATTGTTATCTTTTGTTGTTGTAGCAATCAGTCAAGCCTACGATACAAGCTTTAAATTTTGTTGCGGTTTATTTCCCATTTAGATATATGTTTATATACATGTCTATACTAGATTGGTGAAATATGGGAAATTAACTTATAATAGCCCACATACGTATCAGAGGATCGTAAAATATTTTTATTTGATTCCCTGAGGGCAGGAGCATTCTCATATTTTGATTTGTTGGTTATGGGGATGCGATACATGTCCATGATTTTTACCAATTTTATTTGTGACAAATCTCCCCCTGTCAGTCTTGTATATGGCATATCTTTTGACTGGGATCAAATTAGGTGCCGAGGTCGGTTTCATTGGAATGGAAATGGTATTCCCAATTCCGTAGAGTGGTCACATTAAAGATTTGGTTTAGCAGTTTGGGAGGAATCGCTGTTTTAGTGTTTCACAATTTTTGTCCAAGTTTTGTGAAGCCATTAGTGGGCTAATTTGGTGTGGCCCATTAGTGGGCTGGTGGGAGGCTATAAATAGGAGTTAGAGGCATGGAGAATAGTTTACTTTCTTCATTCTCTCATTTGATTGAGCTCGTGGACCTTCTTGCTCAATCAAATACACCTTTCCACCATTAAAATTATAGATCTACATAAGAGAATCGAAGTCTACATCATTTGAAGTTAGATCTACGCAAAGTGAAGAGAAATCTCATCAAATTGAGAGGTTTCGATGTTGTTCTTCGCTGTTCGGATTCGTGAATCATCGTTTTTAGGCTTGTTTGAAGATTTGGTGAGTGATATGCATTTATCACGCAGATTCAATTAAGTATATGGGTTGTATGATCATAATTTCATCTTTTTAAGTCGTTCTCACCTAGATCTACATCATGGTAAGTATGATTTCATTTGAAACACCATAGGATCTAATCTAGCAACCTAAAAACGGCAATTTCTATGATTATTCATATATTTATGCAAGTTAGATCCATTGTTTTCTTTATTCATCCACTTATCATGATTTCGGTGAGTTTTATATGATTAATGATGAAAATTGTCATTTTTATGTTGTCGATGATTTCATAAACTGTTTATGGTTGATTTGGATGAATAGTGTGCATCGTCGTTGTCGTTTGGCGATGATTCAGTTAAGATTGGAGGATAAATGGTTAGATCTAGATTTTGGAGTCAGGTCCTTTTTGTGCTTCAGGTCATTAGTGGCATGATGGGTCGTATGGTGTGGCTTGTTCTCCAAGACAAGATAGGTCGTTCTGGTGCCAGGTCGTTAGGAGGCTTTGGGGTGGAAAGGAGGACTTCGGGTCATAAGTCGTTAGACGGTCCAATGGGTTGGGTTGTGAGGCACAGGGCGAGTGCAAACAAGAGACAGGCCAACCAAAGCAGGGAATGATGGATGGGTCGGCCAGGGCTTTAGGTTGTGTTGGGTCAGGTCGTGTGAAGCAAGCAAGGGGCGGATCGTGGCTAGAGGAGATGTAAAGACCTGATGGGTCGTTTGTTTAAGGAAATGACCTGATGAGTCGAGACCAGGTCGTCTAAAGGAAGGAACGACCTACTTTATAGTGGACCATAAATCATGATATTTTGGTTCGGAAATGATTGTGGCTTCGTATTCAAGATGGAATGTTCGTAGTGTTATGAAGGGCTCATTGATCGATGAAATGCAATGAATGTGGGTACGACTCAAAGACGTTGAGTTAGATGAAATGCAATATGTGAAGATGACTCGATGATGTTGAGTTAATGGACAATGGTTACTCAAAAGATGTTTGAGCTTACGGATAGTCATTATCGATAACCACTAGAGATATTGAAGGCCGAGAGATTATCGTTCTTCGGAGGTTCTAGCTGACTCAAAGCAGAGGTATAATGGGGACGCCTAAAAGACCAGATGGGTCGAATACCCTGGGAAGAAACTTGATGGGCCTAGTTGTCTTCGTCGAGTAAGACAAACATACAAAGCAAATGGCGTATGGAGTTTGGATAGTACCAGGGTTACCATTTGCCCTTGACGAATAACCACATGGGTCGGTCATACGATTAACGATGGTTTCAAAGCAGGATTGGCGGTGATAGCCAGAGTCATGGATGAAAATTGTTTTGTTTGTAAAGTCTTATGTAGATTATTCGACGTCGAAGGAGATGTCTCTTTGGTGCTTGTCTGATATTGGTTTAGGCCGCTTGGGATTGTGCTTGGGAGATATCAATGTTGATTAGAATGTTCTACGCTTGAAAATTGATTGTTATGAATGTACTGTTATTCTAACTTGGTTGTTGTGAAGGATATCACTGTCGGGTCTGGGGAAGACGGGCCGGGTTTCTTCTCTGATGATGTGATTGGTAGATTAGATGGTTTACCTACCTATTCTCATGTATTTTATCGATGATGTTAGATAGCTATTTTATCGCTCACAAAGACTGCTGTCTGACAGGCTATATGTTTCCCTCTTATTAACTTGGTTTGTTCATCCATGTGTTGGATGGGCAGACTGAGCAATAGACGATAGGTTATATCTTGGTGAGACGATGTTGTGCGGTGGCGAGCAAGAGGCTAGCATATTATTTCCCTTTTATCTAGTATTTTTCTTTTCGCTATTTGTAAGAGTGATTGTAGTGAAGCTTCATGTATAGACTTGGATGTTATATCCAGTTGACGTATGGATGATCTTTCAAGATGTTATGAAAGTTATAAATGTTTGTTATATGATGCTCCACTATTTCTGCCTGTTGTACACGTTCTATTATATTTTATTCTTGCGCTGTGAGTTATACGACAGGATCCGCTTGTGTTATCATACTCCGATGATCGCCCATAGCTGCCTGGCATGTCTTTCAGCACATTATTTCCCATGATAAGCGCAAGAGTTGTGGGCGATTGTCTCATAACTTGTATGTCTTTCTTTGGTTAGAGATTTACATTTCAATGATTTAGAAACGTCAAATTCGAACGATAATTAGCATTAATAGCGATTATTAACTTATATACGTATTTAGCATAATCAGTTTATACTAAATGCGTAGTAGGTACGACTAATTTAGGAATGTAGCAATTTGAATTCCAAATGCCCTCTTTGGAATTTGTTCGTATGTGTTTGTATGTGTGTTAATGTCTTTACAAATAGTAATTAATGACACAAAGACACGAGGTTAAAAATTGCATGTAGTAGAAGCCTACCCTGAAGCGATTGGCGTATCCAACATCTATAAGTAATCCTGGTTAATGTGAGAGTTCTAGGTGTCATGAGCCATTATATTTATTACACTGAGGCACGGCGTTAAGCCCTCTTGTAGTAGAAGCATGCCCAGAACCATCCAGCAAATCCAACATCTACAAGTAGACGGTTTAATGTGAGAGGCTTGGTGTGTGTGTGTGTGTATATATATATATAATATGTGTGTATGAGTAAGCATGCCTACCTTGAGAAGGTCTTAAGTGTCTGACCTACCTAATTTGGGTCTTAAGTGGTTAGGACTATTCCCGTTCCATAGGTTTACTCCTTGGTTTGGGACAAAGTCATGGGACCCTCCCTTATTAGGTTCTAAGTGGTCTTTAGATCCTCCTTCTCTAAAATGGACTAAATATAACAGTAATGTTAAGTGGGGTAGTTCTCCTGTAGTTGTCCTCTTATTCTAAGAGTTGTGTGAGGGCTAATCTAGGGAAATGATAGGTACCCTACATTGTATGCAACTATAACTGCTTGTCTATGGGAAGTCTTAAGTGGCACAGGAGTTCACCTGTAATATTAGTTAAGTAGTAACATGGGAGTCCGCCGGAAGGTCTTAAATGGCAAACTGGGTCTACCTTATACTGGTATTAAGTGGCGAGATACTGCTTCTCATATTACAAATGAGAGTATATATATATATATATATCGCGTTGATGTGATATGATGGGGTCTTAAGTGGCTAGGGTCTGGCATAAGGTCTTAAGTGATTATAAGAATCCACCCTAAATTTAATATTGTAGTATAGCCTTAAGTGACCGAGAATGTCCACCTCGTTTGGTATTAAGTGATCCGGGATCCACCCTAAAGTGTTAATGAAGGTCTTAAGTGATTGTACAAATTTCCACCTCATTAATTAGATTTATTGTCACGTGTGTGTATGCTTGTTCACATAGAAATATCGTGAAAAAACTATTCTGATAAA
The DNA here is from genome assembly GCA_030737875.1 of Allium sativum. NCBI lineage: Eukaryota > Viridiplantae > Streptophyta > Magnoliopsida > Asparagales > Amaryllidaceae > Allium > Allium sativum. The sequence continues at coordinate 838,177,309 of CM060916.1, forward strand.
TATAAGAATAGTTACCATTCAAACATATGTGATTTTCACTCACTAGGACTTGTTCTGAGCTCCCTCCTCTTAACATACGAACAAGACAATAGGTTGGACTTCATGCTGAGAGATGAAGTGGTGGGAGCCGGACGATGGTGGAACTTATCTATTTATGTTCTATTTATTATTGGCAGTATTATTGTTATGTATCTGGATATTAATTGATGTAGCTAATGTGACTGTCTGAATAATGTTGTAAGCTACATTATTGGTTTTTAATTTAAATGGTACATCTATTTTATCATTATTATATTTTATCCCTTCCATTCTGTAAGATTCCATTTTGTTATATTGCTTTGTTATTTTGTGCGAATGTAATTACTTATAGGAACCAATGACACGTTTAGAGTGGATCTAGGTTTCGATATACCTTTTTTGGGTCAAAATTTAGGCCCACTCTGGGCGGGTTGTTACATTTGGTATCAGAGCCTAGGTTACCCGATTAGGGGATATACGTATGAGAGACGTATTTGTTATTTGAAAAAGGTTTTCAAACTTATATTTTTACTATATCCCAAAAGGCATACGAGAATTTATACTAGGAAAACCCTTATCTTTTGGCTTGAATACTATCTTAGGAATGTCCACTGAAGGGTTTTTCCTTTTTCAGATAGTAGAATGGCTAATAACCCTAACGAACAGGGAAACTTGGCAAGACCCGGATACTTATCCGAATGGTTTCAGCAGTATCTCAAAATTATGGAACTAGTCCTTGTCGAGAATCCTGCCCCAGCGGCGCCAGTGGTAGTCCATCCCGCTGTCGAGGCATTTGATTTTCCTTGCATTTGCAAAAGCTTTGTTTACTTAGGAAGAAAACTGTTTTTTGGCACTGAAACCTTTCTCGAAGCCCAAGCATAAATAATGGACTACGAACATATCTTTGAAGTCATGGGATGGCATGATCAAACCAAACGGAGAGTAGCTGCCTGGCACTTAAAAGGACAAGCTCTGGAATAGTTGAATGTAATTTCGAGGGAAAATGCGGGCCTGATATTCACCTTGGAAGAATTTAGGACCCATTTCGATACGAAGTTTTTTCCAAATGGTGAGATGATTATACAACTGGAGAAGTGGATAAACTTAAAGAAAGGAAATATGAATTTGAAGGATTATATATAGAAGTTCACGGAATTGTCTAAGTTTGTTAGGGGTTGGTAGATACTATAAGGCCTTAAGGTTCATTAAGGGGCTGAATTCCCCATTGAAAGAGACTCTTGGCCCAAGTCACGTTCTGAGCAACATTTGAAACGTTGGTGGAAACGGCTATTTTGTGCACAACCAAAGGAGGGAAAGAAAATAAAAATGGAGACAGTGATGAAGGGGGTTCCAGCTCTGCTAAGGATAAGAATAAAGATTACTGGAAGAATAAGAAGAATGGTGGAAAGTTTAAGAAGGAAGCTAAACTTTGTGCTAGATGCAAACACAAGAGCCATGAGGGTAAAGATTATAGGGTTACCTTGGCGAAAAAGGAGTTTAAGGGGAGATGCTTCTACTTCCATGATGAAGGCCACATGTCTAAGGACTGACCAAAGATAAAGGTTTGAAAGAGCAACCAAAACTATGCATTAGAAGCAACACTACTTCATAGTATTCCACCTAGGGATCAAGGAAAACCTACGTTGGAAGTGTATATTTTCTATTTTAGGAAATTCAGTGTGTACTCTATTTAACTCTGGAGCGACCCATTCCTTTATTTCTAGGAGAATAGTTGAATCCCTAAACCTTCCTATATCTGTTGCTAGTAGTCCGATAGAGGTGGCCAACCCTATCGGAGGAGTTAAGCATCTCGTTCATATTTTTAAAGCCCGAGTATTAAAAATTGATGGTGTCGATTTCTTTTGTAATGCGTGTGTGTGTTAGAATTCGTGCGGTTTGATCTTATTTTAGGAATAGATTGGATATCATTTTATGGGCTCGTCTCTTGATTGCAACAAGAGGGTAGTTCACCTAAGAAGCAATGGAGGCCGCCATCTGAGAGTTCTACGTAGGACTGGTAATAGGATTACGACCCTATCATGTTCATTGTCTCCTACTTCAGAAGGACCGACTTCAGTTCCTGTCGTGTGTGATTTCTCGGATATTTTTAAGGAAGTCACAGGAGTTCCCCCGCATAGAGAGATGACATAGAGAAAGATGCAAGAACTATAGCTTTGCCTTTGAGGCACATGGCTTCTAAGGAAAGGAGAGAGTTGCGTAAGTAAATAATGGAATTGTTGCAAAAAGGCTTTATTCGTCGGAGTACGTCCGAATGGGAAGAGCCAGTAGTATTTTCCATATAGGATAATGGGTCCCTAAGAATGTGTGTATATTATAGGCAACTTAGTAGGCTCACCAAGAAGAATAGATATCCTTTGCCAAGAATTGATGATTCATTTGACCGCCTGGGAGGCGCCCAAGTATTTTCTCTATTGGACCTCGCAATTGGATTCCATCAATTGAGGATTATTGAAGATGGTAAGGATAAGACTGTGTTTATGATGCCTGATGGACTATTTCAATGAGAGGTTGTGCCCTCTGTTTTAACGAATGCTCCCGCTTTCTTTGTTAATCTTATGAGTTGAGTTTTTAAGGGCATTCTGAATAAGATAGCAGTTGTATTTGTGGATGATATCCTTATATTTTCGAAGGACCATAAAGAACATGGAGATCATTTAAGAAGGGTCCTAGGAATTCTAAGAGAAAACCAATTGAAGGTTAAGTTCTCAAAATTCCATTTCGGCAGAAAAGAACTTAGATTTCTTGGTCATGTCGTTTTGGGGAAAGAATTGGTAGTTGACCCTGCCAAGGTCGAAGCTGTCAAAGAATGGAGGGTACCCCGAAATTCTATGGACGTTAGAAGCTTCCTCGGGTTAGCAGTTTATTACTAAGAATTTAGTAAAGATTTTGCAAAGATAGCTACCCCTCTAGCCCAATTAACAAAGAAGAATTTGGAATTCGTTTAGGGTGTGAAATGTGATATTACTTTTAGGAAGTTAACGGAATCTTTAACCAACACTCCCGTTCTTACCGTTCTCGATGGATTGAAAATGTTCACAGTCTTAACTGATGCATGTAGGATCGGGCTAGGTGCAATACTCATGCAAGTAGGTAGGGTAGTTTCCTACACTAGTAGACAACTGCAGGATCCCGAGAAGAGATATTCCTTTCACGATTTAGAGTTGGCTGTGTGTAACAACCCGAAAATCTGGGCCAGTTTAAAATTTTTATTTTGGCAATTTTAGCGTATTTTGATTATTTAAAATGAATTATTTTAAATAATATCGACGAGAAATTTATTTTGAATATAATTCGAACGTATATATTATACGCGTCGTCGTTAGAATATAAATAATTATATATAATTATAAATAGAATTGAAAATGGTGCGGTAGTTCGATAATTCGATTTCAAACTTTAATTGAATGTACCGGGTGCAAAATAAACCGGATTTTAGTGAAACCAAAAATAATGGAATCTAATAGATAATATCTTTCCAACGAATCCGGAAAATCAAAATTTCATAGCGGGAATCAAAAGATATGTCCAGTTGAAAATTCTGAAAAGTCGCTATGGAATTCAAGCCCTTAAAAATGGGAATTTTGCAAACGACCTCGGATTTCGACGAAACCACTTTTGTTGGATCCGCAGTGTCAAATTATTGCTAGATTCCAAATTTCATAATTTTTTGAATCAATATGTGAGCGTGGCAAAGGAAAACGCGTTTGACCATTTTCAGTTGATTTTAATCGACTGGAAAATGGCCATTTTTCAAACGATCTCAGAATTCGACGAAACTAGTTTTTTTAGGACCGTATCGTCAATACGAAGCTAGAAAATATTTTTCTGCAATTTATAGAGTTAGTATGTGACCCCAGTAAATTGTTTTGCGCGTTCAAATTCAATATATAGAGTTATATTTTGATTCTGACGAAAACTGATTGTAATGTTCGAATCAGCCTACGATGCCTATCCCATTGTGTTCGGAATGGGGGTAATTAGCTATGGACGATAGGCGGTGGGCCTCGTTTAGAGGTCGTATGAAAAAGTTGCTTTTTGAAATTAAAATAAAAAAAATAAAAAAAAACCTCTCCCCTCCTCTCCATACTTCCTCTCTGGCCCCTCCCCCCCTCATTCGTTCACATCGAATAGGAAAAAAAATTGGAAAAACAAATCGCTCCACCAACGATGGAAGCCGCCGCCCTCGTCGATCTCCCCCGCCACCTCGCCTGCCGCCTCCGCCTTCTTCTTCTCCACTCCTCCTCCTGCCGCGTCTTCCTTCCTCCCCCTCTTCTAATCGATTGCCGAGCCCCTCCTTGCCCTAGCGGCACCGCCACAGCCGCACCCTCCTACCGCACCCACCTCCCTCCATCGCCTACTCCTCCACCGCACCCTCCCCTTTCTCCTCCTCTCGATTCCCTCGCTTCCCTTCCTCATGGTGACGCCCCCCCTTTTTTTGCTGACCGTTGACGTTCGAGATCCCCCCCTCCAGTCACCCGCAAAGCCACGCAACGCTTCTCCCTTCCCTCTTCTTCATAATCGCTGTAAGTTTTGTGATTATTTTAATTAAGTTATATAGTTAAAAATGCAATTTTTATTATGAGAATGACATGGTTTTTTTTATACGGCAAACGATGAAATAAAGATATAATTTTTATTATATAGAAAGATGAAAGATATAATTTTTATTATATAGAAAGATGAAAGATATAATTTTTATTATATAGATAGATGAAAGATATAATTTTTATTATATAGAAAGATGAAAGATATAATCTTTTATATTGTAGAAGAATAAGAATAAAATCTTTATGTTATGAAAGGCAAAATCTTTATATAGATAGTAGCAAAGTAAAAATTCGATTTTTATATATTGAATAGCGAAGTAAAACTTCGATTTTTATATATTGAATAGCGAAGTAAAAAATCGATTTTTATATATTGAATAGCAAAGTAAAAATTCGATTTTTATTTATTGAATAGCGAAGTAAAAATTCGATTTTCATATATTGAGTAGCAAAGTAAAAATTCGATTTTTATATATTGAATAGCGAAGTAAAAATTCGATTTTTATATATTGAATAGCGAAGTAAAAATTCGATTTTTATATATCGAATAGCGAAGTAAAAATTTGATTTTTATATATCGAATAGCGAATTAAAAATGTGATTTTTATATGCAGAGGATACGGGCAACGAAGATGACAAAAAGGCGAAAACGACGAAGATTTCTATAAATGAAGTGTCGTGAAGTTGGGATAGCTATCGGTGAGAATTTCTCACTCTTTAATTCAATTTTTCTAGTTATATATATATACTAGGATGCAGACGGTGCTTAGTAGCACCCAATACAATCATCCACAGACCATGGACTTGTTTGTTTGGTTGTGTAGTTGGTTAGATTATTTGGTTTGAATTGAATTGTTTGGTGAATTGAATGGATTTGATTGATGTGTGAATGGCGTGGGCCTTCACTAGACCGGGGATAAGGCTAGGCCCTGTCCCGTTTCTAGTATCGTGCCGTTATGCCGCCGAAATTTTCTAAAATATGTTAGAAAAATAAAAATATCAATTTATTGAATAAATGAACCGAATAGAATATTCATAGTTTGAATAAAATATTTTGGTCGTTAAAAATATAATTTTTAACTTGAAAGTGAATAAATAAATATTTGTAAACAAATCGACCGATTTGTTTATATACACTGATTTGACTGATATTGATTGGGTCGATAAATTTTACACATCGCCCAACTGCACAAATAAAATCTGTGTTTGATTGTTTGAAACCCCACACGGGTATTGGGATAATATACAGCATACACTAATCCCAATAATTAGTTGTACGTCGATCGATTGATTGACAAGCTGTTATAAGCGTTAGATATCTATATTTGATGCTTATACAGTGTAGTGCAATTTGGATGATGGTTGATTATTTATCATTGCTATTATATGCATGTGTGGTATGGAATCCATATAGTTAACGCTATATGGTAATTGATTGGGTCTCATTCCAATCTGAAAAATAAAGAATATTTTAATAATAAAATTTACATCTTTATCAATATAAAATAAAGGTTCATGTGTTGACAGTACTCATCCGTTGAGATTAGTCATGTGTTGAACGAAATATTTTAAAAATAGAAATATTTGACATAGAAATATTTGAAATAGAAATATTTGAAATAGGAATATTTTAAAAATAGAAATATTTGAAAAAGAAATATTTGAAATAGAATATTAGAAAATAGAAATATATGAAGCCGTGTTGACTAGATTGACGCCATTTTGACGTGAACGATATTTATATCGATTTTATTCATTTTAAAATGAATATTGAAAAGTGATTTCGAAATCGAATAATTTGAAATGAAATTTGAATTAAATTGAATAAAAAACGAATTCGAATTGAATATATAATGAATTGAATTCGAATTGAATATATAACGGATTTGATTTCAATTGAATATATAACGGATTTGATTTCAATTGAATATATAACGAATTTGAATTGGATAGAAAACGAAATGAATTTGAATTGAATAGAAATGAATTCGAATTGAAATTGAATAGAAATGAATTCGAATTGAAATTGAATATAAATGAATTCGAATTGAATTTGAATAAAAATGAATTCGAATTGAAATCGATTTGAAAAGAATTTAAAACGAATTTATATTGGAATATTCAATTTTGATTCGAAATTGAATATGAAGTTGAAACCGTTTTGAAAACGAATTTAAAATGATTTATAAAGCACGTTTTGAATTGAAATCGACGAAGTATATATTATATATATATTATATATAATATAATGGCCTGAATAGAACGCACCGCGCCGTGGTAGTTCGCGAATTTCGATCATTGACTTCGAACGGATATTACGGGAGATCCGACCGTCGGATTCTCCTGAAACCAGAACCGTTGGGTTCGTATCGAAAAGAGATTTCTAATGAATATTAGAAATTCAAAATCTAACAGTTGGGTTTGGAATTATGTCCAAATCAAATTTGAAAAAGGTCGCTGTAAGTGCAGTTCGATGGCCGTTGATGGAAATCGACTGTACAAGCCTTGGTAAAATTATTAAAAATAGTAATAATTTGTGTAAAATCACAAGAAATGATTTAGAAAGAATTGGGATGAAAAACTCCATATTTGAAAAGATAAAAATAGATTTTTATCGAAATGAACTAGTTTTGAACTAGAATTATAATTCTATTTATTTTTAAATAAATAAATTGGATTTGAAATGGTTTTGAAAATAACCAGAATTTCCAATGATTGCATTGGAATGGATTCGAATCAAAATTGTCTTCGGAATATTTCGATGTTGGATTTCGTGATTATACAGATGTTGTTATGGAAATTTGAAAGATATATATATATCGTTATTTCCAATACGATATTTGTTAGTCGTAGAATTTGATATTGAATATAAGCCGATATATTTTCTATTCAGAGCCTTGTATTGAATATCAAATGTGATTTGGGTTTGTCGTGAATGGTGTCTTCATTAACACTGTTCTTGAACCCAGTTGAGAAAAGATTAAATCTTTTTATTTAGATTTAATGAAGTGCACCAATTAAATAATATTTAATTGGAATTGAATTGATATTGATTTTTGGGTTTATCGTGGACAGTGTTTTAAATAACACTCGTTCTTTAACCCGATAATTAATGGAATGTGATTTTGGGTTTTTCGTGAACTGTGTTTTAAATGACACTGATTCTTTAACCCAGTCACAGATTAAAACTAAGTGAAGTTTTAATGAATCTTTAATTAGATTGAAATAATCGAGAATGGAGTATCACCAGTTTTGCTCCAGACGATAGTTAAATCTTTAATTAGATTTGAACGTGAAATGGTAATTGAATTTACCGATAACACCGTGGTGTTAGATATGAAGTATTACCAGTTTTACTTCATGGGATGAATAGGTTGGGATTGGGAAATTAAAATAAATGATTACTTCGGTAAGGTTCGTTAATCCCGACTAGTTGAATCGAAATTCAAAAGGATAGATTAAAGAATAAATATAAAGAATTTATCTTTGATAAAATTAATGGGAACCTCTCCCTATGAATGTGAAATTTAGAAACTAACTATCGGTTAGCCAAGCAGAATGGTTTTCTGGATATTGATCTGATGTTGGTTTCGGCCTTCGGGGTTAATATTTAGGGAATTATTCTCTGGTTAATTTACGGTTAGTGACTGATGAATTGGAATGAGTCGTATGTTGTGTTGGTGTAACACTTTTATAATATATACGCGGGTTATTCAGAAAGACCGGGTTTATCCCATTCTGAATAACTGATACGACGATAAGTCGAAGATGAAGACGATGGTCGAAGACCGAAGGTCTTCACGTCGTTTGAGTGATTACTGATGATCTTGATTGGGCTGTACACCCAAGAAGATGGAAACAGTTGGTGATCGTCTAGACGTACTTGGAGATCGATGGATATGCGGGGTACTAGGTGCCTCCGGTTTCGTTCAGACCCAGAACGGACTTGTAAATGGACTGTGTGTCTGACATTAGATTTCATTCTGTGTGACTGATACCAGTTGCATAGAGTGGTTTGTCTGTGTGGCATGCTAAGATGCAAATGATCAAGGCTTCTGTTGAAAAGCAAAGTCTTGTGGTGATGATCAAAGCACAACCTGTGTGGTACAGCTTTGTGTAACGTGAATTCGCGAACCTCGCACCCCGGTTGTGAACCAGAAACGGGAGAGGACATCAGGGAGGGCATGCGTTTCCTTCTAGCTAGGGTGGTGTCAGTGACCTACCAGCCCTGACATTTATATACTTTTCACCTGTGTGGTTGTTGTTGTTGCAAGGCGCCTCGGTTTGATCGGACGATCCGGGTCCGATGGAGTCATTTTTTGGCTCATTGACGCCCCAAAGGGCGGGGAGACGTATTGTTCAGGCATAATAATCCACATTGGTGGACCGGCCCTAACGATCCAAGGGGCAGTTGCGGCTGTTTCTGAGACATGGGCTAGAGCGTCTCGAATCGGTAGAGGACGATCCCTGGCCTCGGTTCATAGATGGAAACCCAATTTCCAAATACGTGACTTTGCGATTTTGATTGTATAACCTATATATGGCGACATAGTGGTATGGGGCATTCATGCCGCCTATGATTGATACTTATGATTTGAAGTTGTTTTATACACTATGCACTTATAATAGTATCAAATGATTTGTTTTAAATGTATCAAGCATTCTTGGCTATTATAAGGTAAAAACCCTATCCTCCGGCTTGCGTTGCATTGTGTGATGGGAACTGGGTCTTATAATAACTTCATTTTTCTTTATTTAGCATTGCGCTGTTTGTTGTTATGCACTGGTATTCTTGGGAGGAAACCCGTTCCGTGTTATACGGCGTGGTCCCTTGATTTACCAAATTTAAAATAAAGATTTACAACTGTTTTAGTTCTCACACCAGTCACATGACTGACCTGGAGTTTATTGTTTTAACCTAAACTCTGGGTGCCCTTATTTCGACACGGGTAGCTAGTAGTTTTGGTTTCGCAGATTTGTATTCACAGGATGCTGGTTTACAGCTGGAACGATATCCGGAAAGCTTTGTATCCGTATATCTTCTTCTAGTTGTGTATTGTATTATTTTCCGCTGCGATGTATTTAAATGTAATTTAAATCTCTGATATTTCTGTGTAATATTCATTTATACTCTGTATATTCTTGTATTCTGATGCATTGTTGTAATATACAATGAAATGTTCTTCCGTCTGCGTTCTGTTGTGGTTTGTTCTCGAACTATCCGCGCTTTCCTCACCGGGGAAGTTAATGGTTTTCACACTGTGGTGGTATTCTCCTTGAAAATGTGAAGTCGTTACCTTCTAAGAAAGAAGTTTGAGCTTTTCATGGATCATAAGTCTTTTAAATATTTGTTCTTGCAACGTGATCTGAATTTGCGACCGCAGCATTAGATAGAGTACATTGCATCTTTTGACTTCGCTATCCAGTATACCTTTGGGAAGGGTAATGTTGTCGTCGATGCTGCCTTGAATGTTATTTCTAAATGGAAGCAGGTTGAGTTTCTCTCCAATTGTAATTTGCAACGGCCGATTGAAGCATCTAGTGGTTTGTGGTGTTCTTATGGTTAGACTCGCTTTGATGGAAAGAATTAGAAGTGTGCAAATGTTTCCTCATATGGACAAATATTCTATCAGGGGTGATGGGAGTTTGCTTAGGGATGGATGACTTTGCGTTCCTAACAATAAAGAGTTAAGGAAGGAAATTTTGGAGGAATGTCATAGGTCAAGAATGACCATACATCCTAGTGAGATAAGATGTATCGTGATATGAAGAGGAGTTTCCACTGGAAGGAACAAAGAGAGATATAGCAGAATTCATGGTATGTGCTTGACGTTCCAAAAGGTTTAAGAGGAACAAGGAATACCCAGAGGACTATTGTTTCCTTTGGACGTTTCCATGTGAAAATGGGTGCATATTTCTATGGATTTCATTGATGGGCTTCTGAGGAATCAGAAGGGAAACGAAGCCATTTAGATCATTGTGGATCATCATATGAAGAGTGATCACTTTATTCCGATCAAGAAGAATAGGACCGCGACTTCATATAGACCATCTGTACGTTAAGGAGATTGTGAAGTTACACAGTGTTCCATCAAGTATAGTTAGTGATCGAGATCCTCTGTGAGTTCTGGAGAAGCCTCCAAGAAGCTGTAGGTATGACATTGATTTTGAGTACAACATACCTCCCATAGACAGATGGACAGACAGAGAGAGTCAAGCGAATTCTGGAGAATTTACTTAGAGCCTGCATCATTGATTTTGGCGGAGCTTCGGAGAAGCATTTGCCATTGGTAGAGTTTTCGTATAATAACAGTTATCAAGCGATGATTTGCATGACCCCTATTGAAGCGTTGTGTGGGCGGCCATGAAAATCGCCTACTTTTTGGTGGGAAACCATTGACAAGATTCTACTTGGATTGGACCTTATCCATGATTCCACGGAGAAAATCGCTTTGATTAGGCAGAGGATGAAGGCCTCCCAAGACCGTTAGAAATCGTATGTGGATAGAACGAGAAGGGAATTGAAGTTCTGTGTTGGTGACTTGGTATTCATGAAGGTTTCTCCTCTCCGAAACACCGTTCGGTTTGGTAAGACTGGGAAGTTGGCTTCAAGATTCATTGGGCCTTTCAAGATCGTCGAAAGGATTGGGATATGGCTTATCGTGTGGATCTTCCCAAACGTCTATCGGGAGTCCATAACGTTTTCCATGTTTCTCATATGAGAAAACGCCTTCATAATTCCGCTGTTAAACTCAAGATTAAGGACATAGGAGGGCTCAAGATGGATTCTAAGGTTCCCCATGCCACCGCAAGTATATTGGAGTATAGAATTAGGAAATTATGCAATAAGACAGTTTGCCTAGTCCGAGTACAATGGGGAGATAATCCGTTGGAAAGCACTTGGGAAACTGAGAAAAGAATGAGGAAAACTCATCCAGATCTTTTCACAGGTAATTATTTCCTCTAAATATTTTGTTTATGGTTGCATTGTGGTTGCTAGATTGGATGGTAGGAAATGGTTGCAACACAATTGCACAACGCACCCATATAGAAATATATGCATATTAGGATGTTTGGATACATACTGCATTACTTATTACACATACACGCTAGGACTGAGCTCACTTTAGCAAGTCTGTAGTACATAATCACTTTGAGTTATGGTTGTTTCATGGTTGTTTTAAATAACATAGGTGTATAACATTGTTGTTTAGAGCGGGTTGTGTTTTCACCCCATCAGGCAAATTTCGGGACGAAATCTATTTTAAGAGGAGAGAATGGAACACCCCGTAAAAATAAACTAATCATATTGGATAATTAATAAATAATAATTTAAATTAAACAATAAAATATTGTCAAGCTGAACAATGGTATTTTGTAAAATTAGGAATCCAGCCATGAAAATATCATAGTTGTATTCATGACGAGATTATAATATGTCAAAAACGGAGTTCGTATGAAGAATTCACTTTTAATTGAGTAGTACCTAAATAAAATATACACAATGTTTGAAATTTGAATTAAATAAAAAATATGGAATATAAACATCTAATGAATGGTTAATTGGAATATTCCATGGAATTCAATTCTGCGTATATATATACAGATATATATATATATATATATATATATATATATATATATGCGTAGAAGGAGACAATAATATGTAATAAAAGGAAGGTAATAAGTAATAAATAGAAACATTTTAATAATTAAACCATTTTCGCCTTAAAATAAATCCACTGGCCGTTTCTGAGACTAAGGGGTCGACCAGGGATCATTGGTCAACCGCCCTTCATGGGTGGCGCTCGACCGCTTGGCTTAGCCAGGGCGTGGTGGGGTAGGTTTGGGCTAGGTTTTGGAGCATTCAATATATAATCCTTGGCCAAGATTAAATATGTTTAATCCTATGGCTATTATTTGCACACGCACACCCCCCCTATAAATAGCACTCCATTCCACCTCCCCTAAATCTGATCTTCTCTATCCCATAGCCTTCATTCTGCCATTGAATTCCAGAAGGATTATATTAGGTTTTCTTCTACAAACCTTCTAATTTACATTCTTTTCTAATCTCATTTCTTTTACAATTTAGTATAGATTTGAATCTAGAATTCTATATTTATATATAAGAATTCTAATTGTTTAATTCTTATATATAGATTAATACAGAATTGGAGTTCGTGTTCGTGTTCGTACAAGGTTTCGGATCTAAAAGGCGAAAATCATCAGATTTATATCAATTCCATACAGTTAATCACTGTGAGTGGAAATTACCTATGTTGCTATTCTTTGATTTAGTAGTAGTGATTTGGGTCTATATGCCTAAGAGGATTTGGGATTTCTACGAAAACATTAAAAATAGCAAACCGTCCAAATTCCTCTCTTTTAAGTTTATTGGTAGAAATGTACAATCTGTGTAACTTTGTGGTTAGCGGTTGTTAAAGCAATAAGGAAGATGACAGAGTTATGTTGTACAATTATTATTGTGGTCAAATTCCTGTTCCATATGTTTTTACCTTCACGTACTGCTTATTGTCAAACATTAATGATTTGGATGTTTGTGTAAATCAAAATAGGTTTACACATCTATTTTATAAATAGATTATTTGAACGTATTTATTTATACAATGTTTGAATATTAATGTTTTACACGTAAACTTATTCAAAAGTGGATTTGAACCACAACATGATAATTATATATATATATATATATATATGTGTGTGTGTGTGTGTGTGTGTGTGATTATTTTCTTCACCTTCCTTATTATTACAATCGATTTACTCCATTAACCTGCAATGAGATTATTCATTGCAAATACTTTTGCATTCCATTCGTTTGTCACAATTAATTTCAGATCTGAAAATTTTAATTCACCTTTTATCCGTAATTCCTCACAAAGTGCCAGATTCTATTGACGGCTAAATTCCCAGATCTGCCTTTTACTGAGCTGCATCTACGCTTAAATGCAGATCTACAGCCGATTCGGATTAGTGAGAAAGCTGGAGAACAAGACATTAGAAGAATTGGGCTCTGGCATTGCTGGCGCAAGTGGAAGCAGTTTCGATTCTTCATAACCGTTTCTCTAGTTTTTTCACCAATTTCGCTTTCTGGTATGTGTATCGATCTGATAACTAGAACATTTGCATAAGTGGGGGTCGATAAATTGGGGTTATTTCGTTTTTGGATCGAAGCTTATATTGATAATAGTTCTAAGCTATTTTTTAAAGTTTAATTCAGTGCTCTGTAGATGAAAAGAGAAATGGCCCGATATCAGTCCATTACATATCGTTTTAACCAGATTTACAGGATATGAATGTTTTCACCCAAACTGCTTATGGTTTTCAACATTGTTAGTCCACTATAACCTTGTTAGCTTTCTGGTTTCTACAAATTACGGAAGATTTCTGGTTCATATGAGGTATAATACTGTGTTGATTCTACGTCCAATAAGTTGGATATGGATACCTAGAAATACAGCTTGGGATTTACACTTGATATAAATCGGTTTTGGAGTGTTGTTGTACGATTTGGATTTGGTTTATGTTTTTTACAAGTTCATGAGCAGTTTGTTCTCTTCCTGATCACTTCATCCAATTGATAAGGAATTGCCCTGGTCTGGAGCATAATTATATGGTGGCATTTGAATTTTTACTGATATGAAATCTACAAACTGTTGATTCTGGTTTTAGGATTGATTTATAGGAGTCTGTAAATCATCAACCAGACCTAGTGTATGGAATAGAATTGAATATATTTAGGGATTTCATTAGGTGAATTTAGATGTTATTCATTTAAAGAGATTCGAAGTCAACCTCACCGTCACATGATAGATATTTGTTTCACATTCTTGTTGATTCATGTCCGTTTATGGATAGATAAGCCGTATGTAAAACGTATTTGGATGGTGGGTTAGAGAGTCAAGACTGTGTAGTTTGCACCGAAGAATAAAAGGGTTGTTTTTTCCCAATGTATTCAATTTCAAATCTATGTTACATTTCATATGTATTAGTGATTAAGGTTGGTTAGATGAATGTGAGGTTGGTAATACATGCATGGAGGAGGTTAGTGCGCTCCAAAGGTAAAAAGGCAAACTGGATGGTTTCACAGTCTACTAGAGTAGTAGCAGAATCAATATTGGACTGGCGTATTGATTTCTAGCATTCATCTGGTACTTAGTTTAATGGTTATCAATATCCTCCAACCAGTTCCTGCTTTATATGTGTAAGGGCTGATGATTTACTGGGTTTGAATGAAATGGGGTAAAACTGTTTTAGAGATTTGTAATGGAGTTGAAGGGCTATTGCATATTGCATTCATTTCAGAGATTTATCCAGGATGGCCAGTTTGTTTTGGCTCATGTGAGGAGCCTTTGTTGTGTGAGGAGCCTTTGGCTCGTGTGAAGTGCAGTAAGTTGCACGCAAGTGGGAAGACGGACTCATCATAGGTTGAATTATGTTAACTAGATGATAATTGCTTGTTTTTTTTTCTGTTTCTTTCTTATGCATTTGATTTGTAATGGTTAGTGTGCTAACCTTTTTTTCTTGTATGTTTTCTTTTTAGTAGAAATAAAGTGAACTAATTTTCAAAAAAAAATGTGTGTATGTGTATGTTTGGATGTATTTCACATTTGTTCTCCTTTTTTCTGTAGCAATCATTCAAGCCTAAGATTCATGTTTTATACGTTATTATTGTTTATTTTCCATTTAGATATATGTTTATATACATGTCTATACTTTATTGGCGAAATATGGGAAATTAACATGTATTCCTTTCTTTGGTTATAGATTTAGATTTCAATGATTTAGAAACGTTAAATTCGAACGACGATTAGCGTTAATAGCAATTATTAAATTACATACATATATAGCATAATCAATGTATAATAAATGCGTAATAAATGTGTAGTAGGTGCGACTCATTCAAGAATGAAGTAATTTGAATTTCAAACGTCCTCTTAGGAATTTATTTGTATGTGTGTGCGTTTATGGCTTTAGAAATAGTACTTAATAACACAAAGACAAGAGGTTAACCATTACTTGTAGTAGAATACTCTCTGGAACTGACCGGCATATCCAGCATCTATAAATAATCCTGGTTAATGTGAGAGTATAGGTGTTATGGGCCATTATATTTATTACACTAAGGCATAAGGTTCAGCCCACTTGTAGTAGAAGCCAGACCAGAACCGCCCAGCAAATCCAGTATCTACAAGTAGACGGTGTAATGTGAGAGGCCGTGTGTGTGTGTGTGTGTGTGTGTGTTTGTGTGTATATATATAATATGTGTGTATGAGTAAACATGCCTGCCTTGAGAAGGTCTTAAGTGTCTGGCCTACCTAATTTGGGTCTTAAGTGGTTAGGGCTATGCCCATTCCTAAGGTTTACTCCTTGGTTTGGGCCAAAGTCATGGGACCCTCCCTTATTAGGTTCTAAGTGGTCTTTGGATCCTCCTTCTCTATAATGGACTAAATATAACAGTAATATTGAGTGGGGTAGTTCTCCGGAAGCTGTCCTCTTCCTCTAGGAGCTGTGTGAGGGCTAACCTTGGGAAATGATAGGTACCCTACGTTGTATGCAACTATAACCGCCTGCCTATGGGAAGTCTTAAGTGGCATAGAAGTTCGCCCGTAATATTAGTTAAGTAGTAACATGGAAGTCCGCCAAAGGGGTCTTATATGGCAAACTGGATTTACCCTAAACCGATATTAAGCGGCGAGATACTACTTCTAATATTACAAATGAGAGTATATATATCGCATTGACGTGAAAGGATGGGGTCTTATGTGGCTAGGGTCCGCCATAGGGTCTTAAGTGATTATAGGAATCCACCCTAAATATAATATAGTAGGGCCTTAAGTGACTGAAAATTTCCACCTTGTTGGTTATTAAGTGATCGGGGATCCACCCTAAAGTGTTAATGAAGGTCTTAAGTGACTGTACGAATGTCCATCTCATTAATTTGATTTATTTCCTTGTGTGTGTATGCTTGTTCACGTAGACATATTGTGAAAAATCTATCCTGCCAAATATAAGAATAGTTACTCTTCAAACATATGTGGTTTTCATTCACCAGGACTTTAAGTTCTGACTTCCCTCCTCTTAACATACTTACATGACAGTAGGTTGGACTTCATGCTGATAGATGAAGTGGTGGGAGACGAACGATAGAGGATCTTATCTATTTATGTTCTATTTAATATTGATAGTATTATTGTTATGTATTTGGATATTAATTTATGTACATGGTGTAACTGTCTAAATAATGGTTGTAAGATACATTATTGTTTTTTTAATTTAAATGGTACATCTGTTCTATCATTACAATATTTTATCCCTTCCACCATGGGAGATTTCATCTCGTTATACTGCTCTGTTATTTTGTACAAATGTAATTCTTTATAGAAACCAATGACCCATTTAGAGTGGCTCTAAGTTTCGTTGGATCTTTTCTAGGTCAAAATTTAGGCCCATTCCGGGCGGGTTGTTACACCTTGCTCGTCTTTTTGATGACTTTCTTGGGAATATAACGCCTTCCACTTCTGTTTTAGGCACTTGTTCTTCCATAGTAATGGAACTTTAGGTCTCTTATTTAGTAGTAAAAGCACTCTACTTCTCTTCTGTTTGTATATGTATAATGTTCTAGCACTTCAAAATAGATTTTAACGGTTGGATACTCTAAACTCGACAAAGATGTTCTATGCATGTGCAGAATACCTGTTTTCTAATTTAAACACAATGGTACAACTAGTATAAAACTGATCGTCCTTGTTAAAATAATAATATTTCCAATCGACCATGAATTATTAAATATTTGTCTTAATTTTTAACTTTTCAGTAGTTTTTATTAATTATAATAATTAATTATTATTCCATAAACACTAAACTTTACTGTTAACTATTCAATTATAATCTTAATTACTATGTAATTATTAATCAGTATTAATTAATATTAATAACTATTAGATGTTAAGTATCACTTCTTGATTATTAAATATTACTTATTAACAAAATATTAAAAGGTTAAATTAATTATTTAATATTAATTTTTTTTTATTATTAAATATAATAAAAATATTGATTATAATCTACTAATTATTAATGATTTGCTAGAGTAAACTATTAAAAATAAAATATATTATTGATTGTTCACAATAATGAGCTATTATGAATTATTTATTATTAAATCATTTGATATGACAAATTATAAATAATGAATATATATAAACTATTATTTCTAGTCATTAATAAGTGCATTTTCTTTGATTAAAATATCTAGCACTTTCATTAGTTCCTGAAGAACCGATGCAATTAAAACAATTAGCTTTTGTGCATTTGCATCGGTTCATCAGGAACCGATGTAAAAATACTGTTTGCATTACATCCATCGTAGCGACGACAGATGCAAGTAATAGTATTTGCTTCGATGCATTTGCAACAGTTCCTCAAGAACCAATGCAAATAACACTATTTGCATCGAATGTAAGGACAACTAAAGTAAATGAGGAGAAACAACAGGTATATTTTGTATTGGTGGTTGCACACGACCGTATTATTGTTATCTTAATATTAGAATGATAACTTATTGGAAGGACTGGCCAACTTTTAAGTGATCCTAACATTTTTTATTATATCGAAATAATAAATATAGGAACAACAAGAGATATACGACGTGCATATCTACTACAAACATAAAGAGACTTCCATGCAGGGAGATAAGACTAACACAGTGGTCCAAAATTACATACACCAAACATTGCGTACCCAAAAGTTAAACAAACTAAATACTGGAAAAGTTCACAAGTAGAAACTCACTAAGTAAAATGACATTGAGAATAACTTGAGCATGAAAAAAGCTCAGCACTGAAAAATCCTATGTTTTAATCATTATTGATTGGAAATCCTTTTAAAAGTTCATCTTTCCTACAGCTGGTGACTGGCACCTTTAGCTCATTATAACTAGGAAGAGATGCTATTAAAGGTGAGTTCGCAAATACGTTATCATTGGTACTGGGTGGCGACAGTGCCATATAAGCAGCAGGTGGAATGAAATGGGCATAGGGTTTGCCTGCTTGGGGTTTCTCTTCTTTTTAACAGAGGAGGAAGAGACTTCATGTTCATCTCCTCTTAAAATCGATGTGGGATGACTGTTGAAAGAAGAAAGAGTCTGGTTTTGCTGACTTGGCATTTATACTTGGCGAATTCAAAAAACCTGGTTTAAGCTTCATAGAACTAACTGATAGTGTCTTAGGAGCGGAAATAGAGTCATTTGTGGTATTCAAAAAATCACCTGAAGTGATAGTAGTTCCAAATTCAATAACATCATTCATTATATGTTTCATGGCGTCCTCTTTGTCTATATACATTGTATCCACATTCACCGCAATACCAGCCATACAACTAATATCACTCACTTGGGTTTTCCCTTTGTCTCCGACTTTAACAACATTAGCAACTATAGTATTGTTATCATGGGATTTTTCACGAGCGTCCCTTCTATCTACCACTAATTCACCATTGGTTTGTATTTCTTCTTCGATTTCACTAGATTCAGAAATCTCATTATGTTTTTCAGATTCTTGTATAAGAATGCCAAAGTTGTTTGCAGTGCTAATGTTATAAGCTTTAGCATATAATCCAACATCACCTCTTGCATGTGCATGTTGTGTTGCACAACAAGGATCCATGCTCATTTCTTCTAACTGACTACTTGAAGCATCACACCCGACTTCCTATTCTTGTTTCATTGGATTTATTCCATTTTCCACAATATTTTCACTGAAGCATTTTGTTTAGGGCTTAACAATACTTTTCTTTTTATTCAATACTTTTCTCCACTTGAAATTTTTCTTAGATAGTGCCCTACCTGAACTTTTTCCTTTTTTGAAATAGGATTTACATTTTCTGACTTGCCTAACTTACTAACATCAATCACTTTCACTCGGCAATCTATCGGACTAACAACACTAGTGCTCAAATAATCGGAAACATTTTGGCCAAAAGCACTACACTTAACACAATTTTGGGGTTTCCACAAATAATGAATGAAAGTTGTATGTTCAGTCCCATCTGCCATTTTAACAGGGAATTCAGAAGGCAATGCATGTTCAGGCATGACTTCAATCATGTATTTTGCGTATTCTAATTGATCAATTTTTTTTGTAGACGCGTCCACACATAAAAATTTACCAATATGTAAAGCTAACCAACTGGTTCTAAACTTAGACCAATCGAATGGCAGAAAATTCGATGGTTTGATTCAAATTAGAACATTCTTGATTCTACTACTATTGTTACTAATTCCTGCATCACGTGGCTTAGCAATAAAAATCTTGTTTTTAATGATAACTGGATCTGCATGAATTAACTCTAGATGATATTGTAGATAGATGAAAAAAGAAGATATTACCATTCGATTTAACTCTGATATTGCCTGATGGTTTCCAGATCCATTTGAAGTGAGTGGTCATAACGATGTAATAGAGCATCTTGTCTAGAAAGAAGCCAACAAGGTAATCTCTCCATTCCTCTTTGTCAGCATGATATTTTTTTTCAGTAGGCAATAGCGCCTTGCCATCAAACTGAAAATCAAAGGCAGTGGAGAATAGACACCAACATTTCTAGGTATAGCAAAAAACAATAATGCCATTTTTTATTTTCAGTAGGAATTGCTTAATTTGGATTTGGCGGAGGGGGAAGAGAAGCAATGCGGAAGACTTCATCGAGAGGAGGCGGATCTGGGGAAGATGGAATAGGCGGCGGTGGAATGTGAAGAGGAGGAGGTGAGGGATGGGCATTGAAAAGAGGAGAGGAAGCAATGGGGTACAAATTCTGCTTCATTGCCATTGAAAAGCTCAAGGGTTTGATGTTTAACTGAGAACTTTGTTATGAAATATGTGATAGATTTTGATGTGAAAAATATAAACTATTTATTAAAATTATTATTGTTGTTATGTGCAATTTATGTTTTATAACTTAGATAAAAAATATATATGCATGTGCATTTGAGAAATATTTTTAATCAATTTTGCTAATAAGGGTATATTTTACATCTTGAAATTAATGTACGTTAGTACTTTACTCAATGGATTAGCAAACATTATCTAATAAAGTTTTTTTTAAATAAGTAAAAAATAAAATTAAGAACTTTGTGTAACTATATAATCTAGCAAGAGGAATTGCTAAGAAATTTATCAAAAAAATGTATAAATTTATTGTGAAGTTATTGATGCTAAAAAGGAATTTTATGATATAATATACGGTAAATTATTGATAATACACATAGTTTATATATGTTATTTATACTTCTTTATAGTTGAATGAAAGAATACCATTTTTTTAGTATGAATATGTTGTAAAAATGACATATTTTCAAGGAGTGGAAAATAGGGAGAAGGCCAAACTTAGCAAAAAGTTTGCAAAGTTTGGTTTTTGGTCAAAAGGCCAACTTTTAATGCAAAATAAGAAATGCGGTAGGGGTCCCTCAAATCCAACTTTGCACGAAAAAGTGGACTTTTGGCCAAAAACCTCAATTTAAGAGCTATCAGAAAAATAGACTAAATATTAAATTAGATTATAAAATAATTACAATTTATGATTTCATAAGTGGTTTAAACATATGGATTTGAATATAAAATATCATGAAATAATTGAGGGAGTTTAGTAAATAATCGTAGAAATGTCAAAATATAGGTGTTTGAAGCTGAAATTATTTTCTTCAATTTATGACAAATTTTAGGGCTGTTAATGGGTCATGTCGGGTCGGGTTCGGGTCGAGTCAAGTTGGATTTGGGTTGATTTATAAACGGGTCGGGTTAACCTATTTATTAAATGGTTCATATTTTCCCAACCCTAACTCGACCCGTTTATAAACGGGTTGACCCGACCTGACCCGCGTAACCCGTTTAATTAAATGGGTCATGTCGGGTCGTGTTGGCTTGGGTTTACCCGTTTGACCATTGGTAGATATTACCTACTAATATAAGCAACAAAGAAGCCAAATCACCAACATGCGCACTGTTATATTAATACCAACATGCAACAAGTTGCAAAGTCACCAGGAGGCAACACATATATAAAGCATGAAATCACCATATCAAAAATCATTTTCTATACATATGTATATATTCCCATACTGCATAAATTAAAGACTATCGGTATGGAAGAGATACAGTTGTTATAAGTAAAATATAACTAACAACGTACAAAAATAAATTAGTAAAATATAATAGCTTACATATACGAGCATACTGAATACTGCATACATAAAAGATTAACACTAACAGTATACATAAAAGACTAACAGTATGGAAGAGATAAAACATATAGTCAAGTTTGGCGGGTCATATTAGGGTTAGTAGGTCAACCCTAAACTCACCCGTTTATAAATGGATCAAATTCGGGTTGACCCGAAAATGACTCGCTAACTAAACGGGTCGGGTTAACCTGCTAATTTCCATGCGGGTTTCGGGTCGGGTCGTGTAGGAAATTGACAACCCTAACAAATTTATTGAGACAAATGTAAAATATACTAAATTTAATGTTATTATTTTTATATATTATTTAAATTGTATTAATAATTTATATTCGAAAGAAATCTAATTTTGCCTATTCTTAGTTATAAGGACATGATATACATTTTAAAACATCATATTTAGCATTAAGTAGATGAATTAACAAGAATTTATTGGTTAAATTTATTTGGTAAATTCGAAATCACATGATTAATTTAAATAGATTGACTTAAATGTGTAGTGTTAAGTGATATTGTGGAATATTTTGTAATTAACTAAATAAATTTTGAAATATGGGCGCTTGACATTAGTTTTTTTAGGTAAGGCCGACCGGTTTTTATAGTGATCCATAAAAATATTTTATTCATTACAAAATAAAAAGTACATATTAGAAGATCAGGTGATATGCAATCCACGTATCAGCTATTGGCACTCCCACAGTTGGAAATAGTTCACAACTTGCATATAAGCGTACAGCATGACAAAATAACATTCCATGGAATGAAATTACATAATGAATTGCATTAAAATATGACTTGCGTGAAGAAGAGGATAACACACTCATCCTCAACCCTTGTCGTCATCCAGCCATTTTAGAAGCTCGAATTTCTTGCTTCTCGTAATCGGCACACTACCCAACGAATGACCAGAAGAAGAGACTGCAGTTGGCGTGATGTTAAAAATATCCAGAGGTAGATCTTTGTAGCCTGGTGGAGGGGGATGTGGTCATATGGATTTGACTTTTTTTGACTTTTTTCTTTAGCCTTAGACGAAGAACCAGGAGAACAAGTCGATGATTGACTGACTCCTTAGAACTTTCAGCATGTTTAGGTGTTGAACTTTTCCTTAAGTTTAGGAATCCTAGTTTTAAAGCTGGAGGTGAAGTTTCAGAATTGCTCACTACAGTTTGGATAAAATTCAACTTTCCTCTTTCAGATGCAATCGAGTTCATGGTATTGTAATTCTTTCTCATAATTTCCAAAAGCTTCATTTTCTTACCACACACAACAAGATCAAACTTACCACTTTCTATCTCATCCCTTATACATTCAATGCATTGACGAAAGCTCTTTTCATATTGTTCAAAGATTGGACTGACAGTTGGCGAACACTGCTTTTGCTCCACTTTCACATTCACTTCAATACAGTCAAAATTGCGCTGAAGGAAAGGATCGAAATGAGCATCAAAATTATGGTGATCACTCTCATTATTGTCACTTACATGAACTGCCTCATTCTCAATATTGACATCGTCATCTACTTTGAGGTTAGCATCTGGCAAGCATGAAGAAGTAACCATTTTCTCATCGGTTTTAGACGTTGTATTCAACATCACATCCCCAATGCTTAAGCATTCAACATTTCCATTAGTAAGTAAACTATCAACACACGATAATGCTCTACCTGAACACACACTAATCATAGCCACAGTGTTATCAGTGCCAACAGGAAAAGCACGAGAATTCAATTCACTCACCTGTCCAATCTCTCCATCTTCACTATTTTCAACTTCCTCTTTATCCATTTCATCTTCCTGTATATCCAAGAGCACTGAAAAATTTAGTTTACTAGAATTACCATCACATTGTACTGCTTTCCCTTTGTCCATACGAGCTCCTACTTTTGTTTTGCCAGTTACTTTTCTCCATTCTGAAGAAAATATCGTTTGTGTACCAGACATAGACAAAGATGCAAGAACTATAGCTTTGCCTTTGAGGCACATGGCTTCTAAGGAAAGGAGAGAGTTGCGTAAGTAAATAATGGAATTGTTGCAAAAAGGCTTTATTCGTCGGAGTACGCCCGAATGGGAAGAGCCAGTAGTATTTTCAACTAAGGATAATGGGTGCCTAAGAATGTGTGTATATTATAGGCAACTTAGTAGGCTCACCAAGAAGAATAGATATCATTTGCCAAGAACTGATGATTCATTTGACCGCCTGGGAGGCACCCAAGTATTTTCTCTATTGGACCTCGCAATTGGATTCCATCAATTGAGGATTATTGAAGATGGTAAGGATAAGACTGTGTTTAGGATGCCTGATGGACTATTTCAATGAGAGGTTGTGCCCTTTGTTTTAACGAATGCTCCCGCTTTCTTTGTTAATCTTATGAGTTGAGTTTTTAAGGGCATTCTGAATAAGATAGCAGTTGTATTTGTGGATGATATCCTTATATTTTCGAAGGACCATAAAGAACATGGAGATCATTTAAGAAGGGTCCTAGGAATTCTAAGAGAAAATCAATTGAAGGTTAAGTTCTCAAAATTCCATTTCTATAGAAAAGAACGTAGATTTCTTGGTCATGTCGTTTTGGGGAAAGAATTGGTAGTTGATGTAGTGACCCGAATTTCCGGCGGCTTTGGTTATCGACGTAAGCTCGACGTCGATAACCAAAACATCAAAAAATCCCGGTAATTAATGAAAGAAATTAGAAGGTGAGAATAGATAAGATAGAACTTATAGAATAGAAGAAGAAGAAGAACATCATCATCAGAGTAAACACGAATCTCACAGCGGAACGAATAAAATATAACATAACATATCTTTGAAATAACATCAGTATATGTATACAATAACACTTATCAGAGTACAATACTTACAACAACAGCGGAAATAATAATAGCTATAGAATCCTGAAGCCTCCTGCTCCAAGCTCTCCAAGTGTATCTGTAAAATCCCGACTACTTGACTGCCCGTACAAATTTAGGCACCCAAGAGTTTAGGGAAAACAACAAAATAAACTCCGGGTCAGTCATGGGACTGGTATGAGTAAAACAATTTAATACATGATTTAATAAAGGATATCTCACAAGACCACGCCGCATAACGGAACGGGTTTTTACCTTATGAGAATCCAAACATCTTTGCAAAGCAATATCATTCTGATATTATAATAATGTCTAAGTACAAATAAATATCAATTTAGCAGAAACGCTTGCATCTCACGTTACTACATATACAGTATACAATCAAAATCGCAAGCACGTATTGGATGATTGGATTTCCAACTATGACAAGGTATGGAACCACCTTCCATTCAGTGTACTCTAGGAACGATACACTGGAGTTCAACAAGAACATCTTGCAACTCAGCCACACATGACCGACCACTCATTTCGCTTGAGTGTATCGAATGTACATCACCAACTGTTGGGATCAGCAACCGTTCCCGTATATATATGGGACAGCATTGATAGATTTAAGAAACAAATGAATATTCTCTAGATAGGTGATTATACACCCTGCTTCGGTGCGACCGACTTAGCCATGCTGCCTGCCCGATTTCTGTCATTTACCGGATGATGAGGCTAGAAGCTACGCTTTATCATCACATCAGATTTACTTCGAATGCTACATTGTCAAATCCATCGAAATCACTAATTGACGTCTATAACCATACATTACGTGTCAGCTAAAAGAAGTTTCCTTCTCCGCTTCCACTCTTGGTATAGTTGAAGAAATCAATGTACGTAACTGTCTGGAAATATTATGTCAGACATCCATCTTCATTCACTTAGAAATGTCACATCGTCATACCCGCCAAATCACAAATTGACTTATCCAAAAATAACACGTGTATACAGCTAAGAGAAACGAATTCCTCCGCCACCAAACATGAATACGTTTGAACAGATCAACTTACGCGATCCATTGGATATACTCTGTCAGACCTTCGTCCATACAAGTTGTCCTGGGACTGGACAAACCGAAGGCACTATTCTGTAAACAGGATAGCCCTTGCATTTTACTCCGTCTTCAATTATCTTTGGCATATATGATTCGCGACGCTTATGCCAATACAGAGTGGTTCTATGGATAATAATCCAACCGGTCTCTCCATATTAACAACGTTAAAATGGTTAAAACTTCGATAGTCTGTGATTTAACTATCAAAGAAAAACAAGTGTGCAAACAATGATATTATTTACATATGGAAATTATATCGATCAAACATCATTTAACATTAATCTCTTTAGTTCATTTATTTACTTATTTCCTGTTTCCCTATATTCTAAATTCTTATTTTTCTTTTATCAGAAAACATTTCTGATTCTCGTTTGGAAAACATTTCCAAAACTCTTTTACGATCAAACCTTACCATTTCTTAGTTAAGAAGGAAGTCACTCAAGTTGGGGTATAATTACCTCTCATACCTTAACTGAACAATGTTATAACTTCGAAATGGTCAAAGTTTATCTTTTAATCTTTAACAACTTCTTTACGCCTTTCTCGGATTCAATTTTACTAATCTACATCTATATTTAAAACATTGGTTATAACGATAACGCTATAGTCCCTACTTTCGAATTATCTAACTTCTACTCTTATTAGTGAATAATTAACCTAACACTTATTTATTTATGAATGAATAAAACTCTATTTAAACACTGGAAAGTATAAGTACTTTCCCGAATTCGATATAATCGAATTCGCCGATTAACTCTCTTCAAGAAATCTCAATTTGATTAATTCTTCTTCGAATAAGCTATATTCGATTAACTTCTTTCGAATAAACGATATTCGATAATCTCTCTTCAAATAACTAATATTCGATAACTCTTCCTTTTCAAATATCTCATATTTGAAAATCTCACTTCGATTAAACTATAATCGATAACTCCCTTCGATGAAACTAACATCGATAACTCCTTTCGATGAAACTAACATCGATAACTCCTTTCGATGAAACTAACATCGATAACTCCTTTCGATGAAACTAACATTGATACCTTTAACTCGACGAACTTAACTCGACTAACTTAACTTGACTCGACTAACTCGACTTACTTGGTTCGACTAATTCGATTCGATTAACTAGGCTCGACTAACTTAACTCGACTTACTTGGTTCGACCAATTCGATTCGATTAACTAGGCTCGACTAACTTGACTAACTTAACTCGACTTACTTGGTTCGACCGACCAGGTTTGACTAACCTGACCCATTTGGTTTGACTGACCAGGTTTGGCTAACCTGACCCATTTGGTTTGACCACTGGGCTTGACTACTTGGTTCGACCACTTGGTTTGACCATTTGGTTCGAACACCATATCCGACTAACTCCTCTCGATTCATTAAAACCGATTAACTCATCTCGATTGACTAAATCAATTAACTCCTATCGATTAACTAAATCGATAAACTCCTTTCGATTAACTAAGTTTGATTTACTCGACTCGACTGACCAGGTTCGACTAACTTGACCAGCTTGGTTGTACTGACCAGGTTCGACTAACTTGACCAGCTTGACTGTACTGACCAGGTTCGACTAACCAGCTCGACTCGGTTGGTTTGACTCGACCATCTTTACTCGATTGGTTCGACTCGACCATTTGGCTCGATTTGGTTCGACTCGACCATTTTGACTCGGTTGGGTTCGACTAGCTTGACTAGTTTGGTTCGACTAGCTTGGCTAGTTTGGTTTGACTACTTAACTAACTTGATTCGAATATTTATATCCGACTAACTAACTTTTCTTTTTATTTCTATTTATTTTAACTTCTATTTATCTCCTAAATAGATTTCCTTTTGTATAGTCTATTTATTTTCCTAAATAGATTTTTCCTTTATAACTCTAATTATTTAATCCCTAATTAAATATCCTTTATTCTATTTATTTAATCTAAATAAACATTCCTTTATTTTTTTTATTTATTTCTAAATAAGTATACTTTTATAAAATCCTTCGATTTTATAAATAGATTCATTTTCAATATAAATATTGAAAATCCCCTTTTCTACATTTTCAGTGTTTTCTATTGTTTTTAAACAACCAACTGTCAATGATCAATATCATCCAAACATATACAATCAATAACAGATTATATATCACAGTATATATCACAATATACAAATAACAGTAAAATAAATGTTGAGGAATCCAGTCGGATTCCTCCAACCTGTTTCCCTGCATCCACCGATGTTAAACAACGTATATAACATCACTTGCATTTCTAATGAAATACACTGATAACAAAATCACCGTTTAATAACGATATATATATATATATATCCATACTGTTTTCAATCAATTATTTAACAGTCCAATCTACAGTCCAATTTAACAATACAACTTAACAGTCCAAATTAACAGTACATAACTAGCAGTCGAATACAGAAATAAAATACAATTTATATTAAAATATAAATTGAGGAGAGTTAGTGAGTTTTTACTCACATTGACGCGTTAACCGTTATATAATCGGTTTGCGTTCTTTGATTTTGACGGACAATTTATTTCTCCATAAATTGTAACGAGCTCGGATCCACTCCCAGTCAGCTTCATTGTGAAGCTCTCGCCCATACGGTCCCAACGTGACTGACGGTTCGCAATTCTGATTTCATATGACCGAGATATGGATTGTCGAAGTTAATACATATTTAATATAAAATAAACTTGGAAATTAAATTCCTAAATGGGCCTCACCCCCTTTGTTTTCCACCGGCCCAATGCCACTTCAATACCAGACCCGTACCCATTCTTCATCTCCCCCAAACGCTGGTTTCCAGTACCCGTCGCTCCTCTTAAAACTTCACCATTACGGCTACTTCATCCCCAGACTTCGACACTTCCTTTCACATATAAATCAACTAAAAATCATGATAATTCATCTCTTCGAATTCTCTTTCTTCCCATACCCCTGACAACCAGTTCGACGTCCCCCTTCGCTTCCAACTTCCTTCGTCGTGACCACAGCAGCGACGCCAAATTGCATCGCACCCCCTCAATGCTTCACCAACCCGTGCTGCTTCACTTCCTCATCCCAAAAACAAACACGAATTGACCTCAAAGTCCCTCAGCCCGACGAAAATCGAAACCCTAGTGCCGCTGAGTGAAACCGACGCTAAGGATAAGTGGATCGAACGCCACAAAAATCACACCAGATTGAAGAGCTTTGACTTAGGAGTGCTAATATACAAGGATTATGATTTAAGGAATTATTTTTGATTTTTCTAGAAATTTTCCCTTCACCGATTTTGTTTTCTGAGTAATGGTATTGGCGGCTACTCTTTGACCAGAAGGAAGAAGTGAATTAGGTTGTAAGGGTGTAGAGAAGGGTATTTATAGTAAGAAGTAAATATCTAGATATTTTACAGAAGGCATATTCCTGGTATATTCCCGTATATATATATATTCATTTTGCTTTCTAAAAATCCGTGTGATCACACACAATACCCAAAAATCACGAAAATTAACATGTAGCTAGAGTTCGACATTTCGGTCCCAACGAAACTAGTTTCGTCGAATTCTGACTTCGTATGCTCACACAGCGTATTTTTAACTGTTGAAATACTGACTGTTTTACACTCTAAAAATTCGTACGACCACACAGTGACCCTAAAAATCACGAAACTTGGAATCTAACAACTATTTGACATTGCGGATCCAACAAAACTGGTTTCGTCGAATTCCGACTTCGTTTGCAAAACTGACTATTTTTAGACCCTTGAATAATCCATTTAAATATATAAATATATTTAAATAAATTAAATTAAATATAAATAAATTTATATTCTCGTATATATTCACAGATGATGTCGTACGGCTCCAGAATATCCTGCCAGAATTTATGACTTGATTTC
Organism: Allium sativum; assembly: GCA_030737875.1. NCBI lineage: Eukaryota > Viridiplantae > Streptophyta > Magnoliopsida > Asparagales > Amaryllidaceae > Allium > Allium sativum. Next base: position 838,206,991 of record CM060916.1, read on the forward strand.
CAGAATTCTGATTTGATCGATATTCAGTTCGTATCGAAAAATCGATTTATAACGTATACAAAGCGTCGCAAATTATAAAGGAAATCCATAGCGACTTTTCTAAAATTTGATTTGGATGTGAATCAAAATCAACACGACGAAATCCCGATTTTTCTCTTCCACTAGAAAGATATACTCCACCAGCTCCACACGTTTCTTGTTTCACAGAAATCCGGCTTAAAACGAATCATGTACATTCAGTTGAAGTTCAAATCGCCAAATAGCGAACTGCAGCGCCATTTCGAGCTCTATTTTAATTATATTATAAATTATAAATTCAATTGGCTTATATAAATATATTCGTCAATATAATTCAATATAACTGAATTATATATTTTCAACTGTCCAGTTTACACAATATTGTCAATTCCCCTATTTCTGACTAATTCAGAAATAAATATATTTTATCCTATTATTTAAATTAATTAAAAAATCATTTTTATTTAATTCAGGTCGTTGATATCGCCAAAACGATATTCTAAATAATTAAATAATTTAATTATTCGGCAGCAAAAATGCGGGTTACTACAATCTTCCCCCCCCCCCCTAATAAAATTTCGTCCTCGAAATTGCTAAGCTAGGGGATGACCCTATCCACTGGGTAAAAATTTATCTGATTACCTCTTATCTATGGTTTCAACTGAACCAATTAATATCGACTAAAATATTAATTTATTTCGACTAACTAAATTTTCAAAAATTCTGAAAATTTTCTAACGCCTTAACTTTTCGAAAAATTTCGCCAGCACCTCCTTTGTACTGGTTGATATCTCAAACTCCAATTCGCCTCTCTGGGCCTTCTTTAACCCAAAAGAAATCAAACAGCCAAGCGGCTTGCCAATTCGGCTCATAAATCTCATATCCATATATAATATAAACTGGTACCTTTTTGTCGGGAATATCAACTCTATCACTTCCATATGCTATCAACTCAGCATATACCAGTGTTATTTCCATCAAATTCCAATCAGTTCATATCCTCAAAACCAAATCGAATTTCATTCGAACCCGAATATCGAATTTCAAATCCTTAACTCATCAACCCAATTCCATGACAGATTATTCTCTAATCCAATTCAATTTTATTTAACTCAGTTCAAGTTAATATTTCAATTTATTGCTACTATCTATTCTATTTAACTTCATAAGTTAAAATTAAATTCCGAAACTTAATTTCCTGGGTCTATTTCAAATCAATTTGAAATTACAATGCCAATTCAAAACCTTTGAATTTCTAAACAACTTGTTTTCTCAAAACAATTCAAAAACAAAACCTTTGGTAGTAGTCCGTCACTTAGAACTCGAAAATGAACACTGATGATGTCGAGATTCATCATCAGAATCTATTTTCCAGCTATCGAAGTGAGTTCAATACTATATCACCTTCAGTTTGTAAAACGTTTTCAAAATCTCCCAGGAACTTAAAATTTCCTTATTTTAATTCCAATCTGATTTAAATTCAGATTTTTCTTCATTTTATTTCATATACTTTACTTATATGAATTCTGATTAGTTATTTATATTCATTTTACCTTTTTATAATCTTACTCGATTATAATAACAACCAACACAACCAATATACTATATCAAATGTATTCGGGTAAAATTATTCCATTTACCCTCTTTCAAGACATACCATGACAGTTCATCGTATTCGAGTGTTTAGTAACCCCTATCGATACAGTGGATCAAACCGATCGACCAGAATTCACAAACAACTCAACCAATAAAACTCCACAATATAAAATCATTTTATATCAACTAACAAATACGTTCACTCGTATATATACACTCAAACTTAGTCTAGGATATTACTAATCCCATCTCTACTGAATCACGCCACAGAGCCAAGGTAACAACTAAACCAATGCTCTGATACCAACTGTAGTGACCCGGATTTCCGGCGGCTTTGGTTATCGACGTAAGCTCGACGTCGATAACCAAAACATCGAAAAATCTCGGTAATTAATGAAAGAAATTAGAAGGTGAGAATAGATAAGATAGAACTTATAGAATAGAAGAAGAAGAAGAACATTATCATCAGAGTAAACACGAATCTCACAGCGAACGAATAAAATATAACATAACATATCTTTGAAATAACATCAGTATATGTATACAATAACACTTATCGGAGTACAATACTTACAACAACAACGGAAATAATAATAGCTATAGAATCCTGAAGCCTCCTGCTCCAAGCTCTCCAAGTGTATCTGTAAAATCCCGACTACTTGACTGCCCGTACAAATTTAGGCACCCAAGAGTTTAGAGAAAACAACAAAATAAACCCCGGGTCAGTCATGGGACTGGTATGAGTAAAACAATTTAATACTTGATTTAATAAAGGATATCTCACAAGACCACGCCGCATAACGGAACGGGTTTTTACCTTATGAGAATCCAAACATCTTTGCAAAGCAATATCATTCTGATATTATAATAATGTCTAAGTACAAATAAATATCAATTTAGCAGAAACGCTTGCATCTCACGTTACTACATATATAGTATACAATCAAAATCGCAAGCACGTATTGGATGATTGGATTTCCAACTATGACAAGGTATGGAACCACCTTCCGTTCAGTGTACTCTAGGAACGATACACTGGAGTTCAACAAGAACATCTTGCAACTCAGCCACACATGACCGACCACTCATTTCGCTTGAGTGTATCGAATGTACATCACCAACGGTTGGGATCAGCAACCGTTCCCGTATATATATGAGACAGCATTGATAGATTTAAGAAACAAATGAATATTCTCTAGATAGGTGATTATACACCCTGCTTCGGTGCGACCGACTTAGCCATGCTGCCTGCCCGATTTCTGTCATTTACCAGATGATGAGGCTAGAAGCTACGCTTTATCATCACATCAGATTTACTTCGAATGCTACATTGTCAAATCCATCGAAATCACTAATTGACGTCTACAACCATACATTACGTGTCAGCTAAAAGAAGTTTCCTTCTCCGCTTCCACTCTTGGTATAGTTGAAGAAATCAATGTACGTGACTGTCTGGAAATACTATGTCAGACATCCATCTTCATTCACTTAGAAATGTCACATCGTCATACCCGCCAAATCACAAATTGACTTATCCAAAAATAACACGGGTATACAGCTAAGAGAAACGAATTCCTCCGCCACCAAACGTGAATACGTTTGAACAGATCAACTTACGCGATCCATTGGATATACTCTGTCAGACCTTCGTCCATACAAGTTGTCCTGGGACTGGACAAACCGAAGGCACTATTCTGTAAACAGGATAGCCCTTGCATTTTACTCCGTCTTCAATTATCTTTGGCATATATGATTCGCGACGCTTATGCCAATACAGAGTGGTTTTATGGATAATAATCCAACCGGTCTCTCCATATTAACAACGTTAAAATGGTTAAAACTTCGATAGTCTGTGATTTAACTATCAAAGAAAAACAAGTGTGCAAACAATGATATTATTTCCAGATGGAAATTATATCGATCAAACATCATTTAACATTAATCTCTTTAGTTCATTTATTTACTTATCTCCTGTTTCCCTATATTCTAATTTCTTATTTTTCTTTTATCAGAAAACATTTCTGATTCTCGTTTGGAAAACATTTCCAAAACTCTTTTACGATCAAACCTTACCATTTCTTAGTTAAGAAGGAAGTCACTCAAGTTGGGGTATAATTACCTCTCAGACCTTAACTGAACAATGTTATAACTTCGAAATGGTCAAAGTTTATCTTTTAATCTTTAACAACTTCTTTACGCCTTTCTCGGATTCAATTTTACTAATCTACTTCTATATTTAAAACATTGGTTATAACGATAACGCTATAGTCCCTACTTTCGAATTATCTAACTTTAATTATAACTTCTATTCTTATTAGTGAATAATTAACCTAACACTTATTTATTTATAAATGAATAAAACTCTATTTAAACACTGGAAAGTATAAGTACTTTCCCGAATTCGATATAATCGAATTCGCCGATTAACTCTCTTCGAGAAATCTCTATTTGATTAATTCTTCTTCGAATAAGCTATATTCGATTAACTTCTTTCGAATAAACGATATTCGATAATCTCTCTTCAAATAACTAATATTCGATAACTCTTCCTTTTCAAATATCTCATATTTGAAAATCTCACTTCGATTAAACTATAATCGATAACTCCCTTCGATGAAACTAACATCGATAACTCCTTTCGATGAAACTAACATCGATAACTCCTTTCGATGAAACTAACATCGATAACTCCTTTCGATGAAACTAACATCGATACCTTTAACTCGACGAACTTAACTCGACTAACTTAACTTGACTCGAATAGCTCGACTTACTTGGTTCGACTAATTCGATTCGATTAACTAGGCTCGACTAACTTAACTCGACTTACTTGGTTCGACCAATTCGATTCGATTAACTAGGCTCAACTAACTTGACTAACTTAACTCGACTTACTTGGTTCGACCGACCAGGTTTGACTAACCTGACCCATTTGGTTTGACTGACCAGGTTTGGCTAACCTGACCCATTTGGTTTGACCACTGGGCTTGACTACTTGGTTCGACCACTTGGTTTGACCATTTGGTTCGAATACCATATCCGACTAACTCCTCTCGATTCATTAAAACCGATTAACTCATCTCGATTGACTAAATCAATTAACTCCTATCGATTAACTAAATCGATAAACTCCTTTCGATTAACTAAGTTTGATTTACTTGACTCGACTGACCAGGTTCGACTAACTTGACCAGCTTGGTTGTACTGACCAGGTTCGACTAACTTGACCAGCTTGACTGTACTGACCAGGTTCGACTAACCAGCTCGACTCGGTTGGTTTGACTCGACCATCTTTACTCGATTGGTTCGACTCGACCATTTGGCTCGATTTTGTTCGACTCGACCATTTTGACTCGGTTGGGTTCGACTAGCTTGACTAGTTTGGTTCGACTAGCTTGGCTAGTTTGGTTTGACCACTTAACTAACTTGATTCGAATATTTATATCCGACTAACTAACTTTTCTTTTTATTTCTATTTATTTTAACTTCTATTTATCTCCTAAATAGATTTCCTTTTGTATAGTCTATTTATTTTCCTAAATAGATTTTTCCTTTATAACTCTAATTATTTAATCCCTAATTAAATATCCTTTATTCTATTTATTTAATCTAAATAAACATTCCTTTTTTTTTTCTAAATAAGTATACTTTTATAAAATCCTTCGATTTTATAAATAGATTCATTTTCAATATAAATATTGAAAATCCCCTTTTCTACATTTTCAGTGTTTTCTATTGTTTTTAAATAACCAACTGTCAATGATCAATAACATCCAAACATATACAATCAACAACAGATTATATATCACAGTATATATCACAATATACAAATAACAGTAAAATAAATGTTGAGGAATCCAGTCGGATTCCTCCAACCTGTTTCCCTGCATCCACCGATGTTAAACAACGTATATAACATCACTTGCATTTCTAATGAAATACACTGATAACAAAATCACCGTTTAATAACGATATATATATATATATCCATACTGTTTTCAATCAATTATTTAACAGTCCAATCTACAGTCCAATTTAACAATACAACTTAACAGTCCAAATTAACAGTACATAACTAGCAGTCGAATACAGAAATAAAATACAATTTATATTAAAATATAAATTGAGGAGAGTTAGTGAGTTTTTACTCACATTGACGCGTTAACCGTTATATAATCGGTTTGCGTTCTTTGATTTCGACGGACAATTTATTTCTCCATAAATTGTAACGAGCTCGGATCCACTCCCAATCAGCTTCATTGTGAAGCTCTCGCCCATACGGTCCCAACGTGACTGACGGTTCGCAATTCTGATTTCATATGACCGAGATATGGATTGTCGAAGTTAATACATATTTAATATAAAATAAACTTGGAAATTAAATTCCTAAATGGGCCTCACTCCCTTTGTTTTCCACCGGCCCAATGCCACTTCAATACCAGACCCGTACCCATTCTTCATCTCCCCCAAACGCTGGTTTCCAGTACCCATCGCTCCTCTTAAAACTTCACCATTACGGCTACTTCATCCCCAGACTTCGACACTTCCTTTCACATATAAATCAACTAAAAATCATGATAATTCATCTCTTCGAATTCTCTTTCTTCCCATACCCCTGACAACCAGTTCGACGTCCCCCTTCGCTTCCAACTTCCTTCGTCGTGACCACGGCAGCGACGCCAAATTGCATCGCACCCCCTCAATGCTTCACCAACCCGTGCTGCTTCACTTCCTCATCCCAAAAACAAACACGAATTGACCTCAAAGTCCCTCAGCCCGACGAAAATCGAAACCCTAGTGCCGCTGAGTGAAACCGACGCTAAGGATAAGTGGATCGAACGCCACAAAAATCACACCAGATTGAAGAGCTTTGACTTAGGAGTGCTAATATACAAGGATTATGATTTAAGGAATTATTTTTGATTTTTCTAGAAATTTTCCCTTCACCGATTTTGTTTTCTGAGTAATGGTATGGGCGGCTACTCTTTGACCAGACGGAAGAAGTGAATTAGGTTGTAAGGGTGTAGAGAAGGATTTTATAGTAAGAAGTAAATATCTAGATATTTTACAGAAGACATATTCCTGGTATATTCCCGTATATATATATTCATTTTGCTTTCTAAAAATCCGTGTGATCACACACAATACCCAAAAATCACGAAAATTAACATGTAGCTAGAGTTCGACATTTCGGTCCCAACGAAACTGGTTTCGTCGAATTCTGACTTCGTATGCTCACACAGCGTATTTTTAACTGTTGAAATACTGACTGTTTTACACTCTAAAAATTCGTACGACCACACAGTGACCCTAAAAATCACGAAACTTGGAATCTAACAACTATTTGACATTGCGGATCCAACAAAACTGGTTTCGTCGAATTCCGACTTCGTTTGCAAAACTGACTATTTTTAGACCCTTGAATAATCCATTTAAATATATAAATATATTTAAATAAATTAAATTAAATATAAATAAATTTATATTCTCGTATATATTCACAGATGATGTCGTACGGCTCCAGAATATCCTTCCAGAATTTATGACTTGATTTCCAGAATTCTGATTTGATCGATATTCAGTTCGTATCGAAAAATCAATTTATAACGTATATAAAGCGACACAAATTATAAAGGAAATCCATAGCGACTTTTCTAAAATTTGATTTGGACGTGAATCAAAATCTACACGATGAAATCCCGATTTTTCTCTTCCACCAGAAAGATATACTCCACCAGCTCCACACGTTTCTTGTTTCACAGAAATCCGGCTTAAAACGAATCATGTACATTCAGTTGAAGTTCAAATCGCCAAATAGCGAACTGCAGCGCCATTTCGAGCTCTATTTTAATTATATTATAAATTATAAATTCAATTGGCTTATATAAATATATTCGTCAATATAATTCAATATAACTGAATTATATATTTTCAACTGTCCAGTTTACACAATATTGTCAATTCCCCTATTTCTGACTAATTCAGAAATAAATATATTTTATCCTATTATTTAAATTAATTAAATAATCATTTTTATTTAATTCAGGTCGTCGATATCGCCAAAACGATATTTTAAATAATTAAATAATTTAATTATTCGGCAGCAAAAATGCGGGTTACTACCGTTGACCCTGCCAAGGTCGAAGCTGTCAAAGAATGGAGGGTACCCCGAAATTCTATGGACGTTAGAAGCTTCCTCGGGTTAGCAGTTTATTACTGAGAATTTAGTAAAGATTTTGCAAAGATAGCTACCCCTCTAGCCCAATTAACAAAGAAGAATTTGGAATTCGTTTAGGGTGTGAAATGTGATATTGCTTTTAGGAAGTTAACGGAATCTTTAACCAACACTCCCATTCTTACCGTTCTCGATGGATTGAAAATGTTCACAGTCTTAACTGATGCATGTAGGATCGGGCTAGGTGCAGTACTCATGCAAGTAGGTAGGGTAGTTTCCTACACTAGTAGACAACTGCAGGATCCCGAGAAGAGATATCCCTTTCACGATTTAGAGTTGGCTGTGGTGGTATTCTCCTTGAAAATGTGAAGTCGTTACCTTCTAAGAAAGAAGTTTGAGCTTTTCATGGATCATAAGTCTTTGAAATATTTGTTCTCGCAACGTGATCTGAATTTGCGACCGTAGCATTGGATAGAGTATATTGCATCTTTTGACTTCGCTATCCAGTATACCTTTGGGAAGGGTAATGTTGTGCTCGATGCTACCTTGAATGTTATTTCTAAATGGAAGCAGGTTGAGTTTCTCTCCAATTGTAATTTGCAACGGCTGATTGAAGCATCTAGTGGTTTGTGGTGTTCTTATGGTTAGACTCGCTTTGATGGAAAGAATTAGAAGTGTGCAAACGTTTCCTCATATGGACAGATATTCTATCAGGGGTGATGGGAGTTTGCTTAGGGATGGACAACTTTGCGTTCCTAACAATAAAGAGTTAAGGAAGGAAATTTTGGAGGAATGTCATAGGTCAAGAATGACCATACATCCTAGTGAGATAAGATGTATCGTGATATGAAGAGGAGTTTCCACTGGAAGGAACAAAGAGAGATATAGCAGAATTCATGGGTATGTGCTTGACGTGCCAAAAGGTTTAAGAGGAACAAGGAATACCCATAGGACTATTGTTTCCTTTGGACGTTTCCATGTGGAAATGGGTGCATATTTCTATGGATTTCATTGATGGGCTTCTGAGGAATCAGAAGGGAAACGAAGCCATGTAGATCATTGTGGATCATCATATGAAGAGTGATCACTTTATTCCGATCAAGAAGAATAGGACCGCGACTTCATATAGACCATCTGTACGTCAAGGAGATTGTGAAGTTACACAGTGTTCCATCAAGTATAGTCAGTGATCGAGATCCTCTGTGAGTTCTGGAGAAGCCTCCAAGAAGCTGTAGGTATGACATTGAGTTTGAGTACAACATACCACCCACAGACAGATGGACAGACAGAGAGAGTCAAGCGAATTCTGGAGAATTTACTTAGAGCCTGCATCATTGATTTTGGTGGAGCTTCGGAGAAGCATTTGCCATTGGTAGAGTTTTCGTATAATAACAGTTATCAAGCGATGATTGGCATGACCCCTATTGAAGCGTTGTGTGGGCGGCCATGAAAATCGCCTACTTTTTGGTGGGAAACCATTGACAAGATTCTACTTGGATTGGACCTTATCCATGATTCCACGGAGAAAATCGCTTTGATTAGGCAGAGGATGAAGGCCTCCCAAGACCGTTAGAAATCGTATGTGGATAGAACGAGAAGGGAATCGAAGTTCTGTGTTGGTGACTTGGTATTCATGAAGGTTTCTCCTCTCTGAAACACCGTTCGGTTCGGTAAGACAGGGAAGTTGACTTCAAGATTCATTGGGCCTTTCAAGATCGTCGAAAGGATTGGGATATGGCTTATCGTGTGGATCTTCCCAAACGTCTATCGGGAGTCCATAACGTTTTCCATGTTTCTCATATGAGAAAACGCCTTCATAATTCCGCTGTTAAACTCAAGATTAAGGACATAGGAGGGCTCAAGATGGATTCTAAGGTTCCCCATGCCACCGCAAGTATATTGGAATATAGAATTAGGAAATTCTGCAATAAGACAGTTTGCCTAGTCCGAGTACAATGGGGAGATAATCCGTTGGAAAGCACTTGGGAGACTGAGAAAAGGATGAGGAAAACTCATCCAGATCTTTTAACAGGTAATTATTTCCTCTAAATATTTCGTTTATGGTTGCATTGTGGTTGCTAGATTGGATGGTAGGAAATGGTTGCAACACAATTGCACAACGCACCCATATAGAAATATATGCATATTAGGATGTTTGGATACATACTGCATTACTTATTACACATACACGCTAGGACTGAGCTCACTTTAGCAAGTCTGTAGTACATAATCACTTTGAGTTATGGTTGTTTCATGGCTGTTTTAAATAACATAGGTGTATAACATTGTTGTTTAGAGCGGGTTGTGTTTTCACCCCATCAGGCAAATTTTGGGACGAAATCTATTTTAAGAGGAGAGAATGGAACACCCCGTAAAAATAAACTAATCATATTGGATAATTAATAAATAATAATTTAAATTAAACAATAAAATATTGTCAAGCTGAACAATGGTATTTTGTAAAATTAGGAATCCAGCCACGAAAATATCATAGTTGTATTCATGACGAGATTATAATATGTCAAAAACGGAGTTCGTATGAAGAATTCACTTTTAATTGAGTTGTACCTAAATAAAATATACACAATGTTTGAAATTTGAATTAAATAAAAAAATATGGAATATAAACATCTAATGAATGGTTAATTGGAATATTCCATGGAATTCAATTCTGCGTATATATATATATATACATACAGATATATATACGCGTAGAAGGAGACAATAATATATAATAAAAGGAAGGTAATAAGTAATAAATAGAAACATTTTAATAATTAAACCATTTTCGCCTTAAAATAAATCCACTGGTCGTTTCTAAGACTAAGGGGTCGACCAGGGATCATTGGTCAACCGCCCTTCATGGGTGGCGCTCGACCGCTTGGCTTAGCCAGGGCGTGGTGGGGTAGGTTTGGGCTAGGTTTTGGAGCGTTCAATATATAATCCTTGGCCAAGATTAAATATGTTTAATCCTATGGCTATTATTTGCACACACACACACACCCCTATAAATAGCACTCCATTCCACTTCCCCTAAACCTAATCTTCTCTATCCCATAGCCTTCATTCTGCCATTGAATTCCAGAAGGATTATATTAGGTTTTCTTCTACAAACCTTCTAATTTACATTCTTTTCTAATCTCATTTCTTTTAGAATTTAGTATAGATTTGAATCTAGAATTCTATATTTATATATAAGAATTCTAATTGTTTAATTCTTATATATAGATTAATACAGAATTGGAGTTCGTGTTCGTGTTCGTACAAGGTTTCGGATCTAAAAGGCGAAAATCATCAGATTTATATCAATTCCATACAGTTAATCAATGTGAGTGGAAATTACCTATGTTGCTATTCTTTGATTTAGTAGTAGTGATTTGGGTCTATATGCCTAGGAGGATTTGGGATTTCTACGAAAACATTAAAAATAGCAAACCGTCCAAATTCCTCTCTTTTAAGTTTATTGGTAGAAATGTACAATCTGTGTAACTTTGTGGTTAGCGGTTGTTAAAGCAATAAGGAAGATGACAGAGTTATGTTGTACAATTATTATTGTGGTCAAATTCCTGTTCCATATGTTTTACCTTCACGTACTGCTTATTGTCAAACATTAATGATTTGGATGTTTGTGTAAATCAAAATAGGTTTACACATCTATTTTATAAATAGATTATTTGAACGTATTTATTTATACAATGTTTGAATATTAATGTTTTACACGTAAACTTATTCAAAAGTGGATTTGAACGACAACATGATAATTATATATATATATATGTGTGTGTGTGTGTGTGTGTGTGTGTGATTATTTTCTTCACCTTCCTTATTATTACAATCGATTTACTCCATTAACCTGCAATGAGATTATTCGTTGCTAATACTTTTGCATTCCATTCGTTTGTCACAATTAATTTCAGATCTGAAAATTTTAATTCACCTTTTATCCGTAATTCCTCACAAAGTGCCAGATTCTATTGATGGCTAAATTCCCAAATCTGCCTTTTACTGAGCTGCATCTACGCTTAAATGCAAATCTACAGCCGATTCGGATTAGTGAGAAAGCTGGAGAACAAGACATTAGAAGAATTGGGATCTGGCATTGCCGGCGCAAGTGGAAGCAGTTTCGATTCTTCATAACCGTTTCTCTAGTTTTTTCACCAATTTCGCTTTCTTGTATGTGTATCGATCTGATAACTAGAACATTTGCATAAGTGGGGGTCGATAAATTGGGGTTATTTCGTTTTTGGATCGAAGCTTATATTGATAATAGTTCTAAGCTATTTTTTAAAGTTCAATTCTGTGCTCTGTAGATGAAAAGAGAAATGGCCTCATATCAGTCCATTACATATCGTTTTAACCAGATTTACAGGATATGGATGTTTTCACCCAAACTGCTTATGGTTTTCAACATTGTTAGTCCACTATAACCTTGTTAGCTTTCTGGTTTCTACAAATTACGGAAGATTTCTGGTTCATATGAGGTATGATACTGTGTTGATTCTACATCCAATAAGTTGGATATGGATACCTAGAAATACAGCTTGGGATTTACACTTGATATAAATCGGTTTTGGAGTGTTGTTGTACGATTTGGATTTGGTTTATGTTTTTTACAAGTTCATGAGCAGTTTGTTCTCTTCCTGATCACTTCACCCAATTGATAAGGAATTGCCCTGTTCTGGAGCATAATTATATGGTGGCATTTGAATTTTTACTGATATGAAATCTACAAACTGTTGATTCTGGTTTTAGGATTGATTTATAGGAGTCTGTAAATCATCAACCAGACCTAGAGTATGGAACAGAATTGAATATATTAAGGGATTTCATTAGGTGAATTTAGATGTTATTCATTTATAGAGATTCGAAGTCAACCACACCGTCACATGATAGATAATTGTTTCACATTCTTGTCGATTCATGTCCGTTTATGGATAGATAAGCCGTATGTAAAACGTATTTGGATGGTGGGTTAGAGATTCAAGACTGTGTAGTTTGCACCGAAGAATGAAAGGGTTGTTTTTTCCCGATGTATTCAGTTTCAACTATATGTTACATTTCATACGTATTAGTGATTAAGGTTGGTTAGATGAATGTGAGGTTGGTAATACATGCATGGAGGAGGTTAGTGCGCTCCAAAGGTAAAAAGGCCAACTGGATGGTTTCACAGTCTACTAGAGTAGTAGCAGAATCAATATTGGACCGGCGTATTGATTTCTAGCATTCATCTGGCACTTAGTTTAAGTTTTATCAATATCCTCCAACCAGTTCCTGCTTTATATGTGTAAGGGCTGATGATTTACTGGGTTTGAATGAAATGGGGTAAAACTGTTTTAGAGATTTGTAATGGAGTTGATGGGCTATTTCATATTGCATTCATTTCAGAGATTTATCCAGGATGGCCAGTTTGCTTTGGCTCATGTGAGGAGCCTTTGTTGTGAGAGGAGCCTTTGGCTCATGTGAAGTGCAGTAAGTTGCACGCAAGTGGGAAGACGGCCTCATCATAGGTTGAATTATGTTAACTAGATGATAATTGCTTGTTTTTTTCTGTTTTTTTCTTATGCATTTGATTTGTAATGATTAGTGTGCTAACCTTTTTTTCTTGTATGCTTTCTTTTTAGTAGAAATAAAGTGAACTAATTTTCAAAAAAAAATGTATGTATGTGTATGTTTGGATGTATTTCACATTTGTTCTCCTTTTTTCTGTAGCAATCATTCAAGCCTAAGATTCATGTTTTATACGTTATTATTGTTTATTTTCCATTTAGATATATGTTTATATACATGTCTATACTTTATTGGCGAAATATGGGAAATTAACATGTATTCCTTTCTTTGGTTATAGATTTACATTTCAATGATTTAGAAACGTTAAATTCGAACGACGATTAGCGTTAATAGCAATTATTAAATTACATACATATATAGCATAATCAATGTATAATAAATGCGTAATAAATGTGTAGTAGGTGCGACTCATTCAAGAATGAAGTAATTTGAATTTCAAACGTCCTCTTAGGAATTTATTTGTATGTGTGTGCGTTTATGGCTTTACAAATAGTACTTAATAACACAAAGACAAGAGGTTAACCATTACTTGTAGTAGAATACTCTCTGGAACTGACCGGCATATCCAGCATCTATAAATAATCCTGGTTAATGTGAGAGTATAGGTGTTATGGGCCATTATATTTATCACACTAAGGCATAAGGTTCAGCCCACTTGTAGTTGAAGCCAGACCAGAACCGCCCAGCAAATCCAATATCTACAAGTAGACGGTGTAATGTGAGAGGCCGTGTGTGTGTGTGTATATATATATATATAATATGTGTGTATGAGTAAACATGCCTGCCTTGAGAAGGTCTTAAGTGTCTGGCCTACCTAATTTGGGTCTTAAGTGGTTAGGGCTATGCCCATTCCTAAGGTTTACTCCTTGGTTTGGGCCAAAGTCATGGGACCCTCCCTTATTAGGTTCTAAGTGGTCTTTGGATCCTCCTTCTCTATAATGGACTAAATATAACAGAAATATTGAGTGGGGTAGTTCTCCGGAAGTTGTTCTCTTCCTCTAGGAGCTGTGTGAGGGCTAACCTTGGGAAATGATAGGTACCCTACGTTGTATGCAACTATAACCGCCTGCCTATGGGAAGTCTTAAGTGGCATAGGAGTTCGCCCGTAATATTAGTTAAGTAGTAACATGGAAGTCCGCCAAAGGGGTCTTATATGGCAAACTGGATTTACCCTAAAACGATATTAAGCGGCGAGATACTACTTCTAATATTACAAATGAGAGTATATATATCGCATTGACGTGAAAGGATGGGGTCTTATGTGGCTAGGGTCCGCCATAGGATCTTAAGTGATTATAGGAATCCACCCTAAATATAATATAGTAGGGCCTTAAGTGACTGAAAATTTCCACCTTGTTGGTTATTAAGTGATCGGGGATCCACCCTAAAGTGTTAATGAAGGTCTTAAGTGACTGTACGAATGTCCATCTCATTAATTTGATTTATTTCCTTGTGTGTGTATGCTTGTTCACGTAGACATATTGTGAAAAATCTATCCTGCCAAATATAAGAATAGTTACTCTTCAAACATATGTGGTTTTCATTCACCAGGACTTTAAGTTCTGACTTCCCTCCTCTTAACATACTTACATGACAGTAGGTTGGACATCATGCTGATAGATGAAGTGGTGGGAGACGAACGATAGAGGATCTTGTCTATTTATGTTCTATTTAATATTGACAGTATTATTGTTATGTATTTGGATATTAATTTATGTACCTGATGTAACTGTCTAAATAATGGTTGTAAGCTACATTATTGTTTTTTAATTTAAATGGTACATCTGTTCCATCATTATAATATTTTATCCCTTCCACTATGGGAGATTTCATCTCGTTATACTGCTCTGTTATTTTGTACAAATGTAATTCTTTATAGAAACCAATGACCCATTTAGAGTGGCTTTAAGTTTCGTTGGATCTTTTCTAGGTCAAAATTTAGGCCCATTCCGGGCGGGTTGTTACACCTTGCTTGTCTTTTTGATGACTTTCTTGGGAATATAACGCCTTCCACTTCTGTTTTAGGCACTTATTCTTCCATAGTAATGGAACTTTAGGTCTCTTATTTAGTAGTAAACGCACTCTACTTCTCTTCTGTTTGTATATGTATAATGTTCTAGCACTTCAAAACAGATTTTATTGGTTGGATACTCTAAACTCGACAAAGATGTTCTATGCATGTGTAGAACACCTGTTTTCTAATTTAAACACAATGGTACAACTAGTATAAAGCTGATCGTCCTTGTTAAAATAATAATATTTACAATCGACCATGAATTATTAAATATTTGTCTTAATTTTTAATTTTTCAATAGTTTTTATTAATTATAATAATTAATTATTATTCCATAAACACTAAACTTTACTGTTAACTATTAAATTATAATCTTAATTACTATGTAATTATTAATCAGTATTAATTAATATTAATAACTATTAGATGTTAAGTATCACTTCTTGATTATCAAATATTACTTATTAACTAAATATTAAAAGGTTAAATTAATTATTTAATATTAATTTTGTTTATTATTATTAAATATAATAAAAATATTGATTATAATCTACTAATTATTAATGATTTGCTAGAGTGAACTATTAAAAATAAAATATATTATTGATTGTTTACAATAATGATCTATTATGAATTATTTATTATTAAATCATTAGATATGACAAATTATAAATAATGAATATATATAAACTATTATTTCTAGTCATTAATAAGTGCATTTTCTTTGATTAAAATATCTAGCACTTTCATTAGTTCCTAAAGAACCGATGCAATTAACACTATTAGCTTTGGTGCATTTGCATCGGTTCATCAGGAACCGATGTAAAATTACTGTTTGCATTACATCCATCGTAGCGACGACAGATGCAAGTAATAGTATTTGCTTCGATGCATTTGCAACAGTTCCTCAAGAACCGATGCAAATAACACTATTAACATCGAATGTAAGGACAACTAAAGTAAATGAGGAGAAACAACAGGTATATTTTGTATTGGTGGTTGCACACTTATTATTATCTTAATATTAGAATGATAACTTATTGGAAAGACTGGCCAACTTTTAAGTGATCCTAACATTTTTTATTATATCGAAATAATAAATATAGGAACAACAAGAGATATACGACGTGCATATCTACTACAAACAAAAAGAGACTTCCATGTAGGGAGATAAGACTAACACAGTGGTCCAAAATTACATACACCAAACATTGCGTACCCAAAAGTTAAACAAACTAAAGACTGGAAAAGTTCACAATTAGAAACTCACTAAGTAAAATGACATTGAGAATAACTTGAGCATGAAAAAAGCTCAGCACTGAAAAATCCTATGTTTTAATCATTATTGATTGGAAATCCTTTTAAAAGTTCATCTTTCCTATAGCTGGTGACTGGCACCTTTAGCTCATTATAACTAGGAAGAGATGCTATTAAAGGTGAGTTCGCAAATACGTTATCATTGGTACTAAGTGGCGGCAGTGCCATATAAGCAGCAGGTGGAATGAAATGGGCATAGGGTTTGCCTGCTTGGGGTTTCTCTTCTTTTTAACAGAGGAGGAAGAGACTTCATGTTCATCTCCTCTTAAAATCGATGTGGGATGACTCTTGAAAGAAGAAAGAGTCTGGTTTTGCTGACTTGGCATTTATACTTGGCGAATTCAAAAAACCTGGTTTAAGCTTCATAGAACTAACTGATAGTCTTAGGAGCGGAAATAGAGTCATTTGTGGTATTCAAAAAATCACCTGAAGTGATAGTAGTTTCAAATTCAATAACATCATTCATTATATGTTTCATGGCGTCCTCTTTGTCTATATACATTGTATCCACATTCACCGCAATACCAGCCATACAACTAATATCACTCACTTGGGTTTTCCCTTTGTCTCCGACTTTAACAACATTAGCAACTATAGTATTGTTATCATGGGATTTTTCACGAGCGTCCCTTCTATCCACCACAAATTCACCATCGGTTTGTATTTCTTCTTCGATTTCACTAGATATAGAAATCTCATTACATTTTTCAGATTCTTGTATAAGAATGCCAAAGTTGTTCGAAGTGCTAATGTTATAAGCTTTAGCATATAATCCAACATCACCTCTTGCATGTGCATGTTGTGTTGCACAACAAGGATCCATGCTCATTTCTTCTAACTGACTACTTGAAGCATCACACCCGACTTCCTATTTTTGTTTCATTGGATTTATTCCATTTTCCACAATATATTCACTGAAGCATTTTGTTTAGGGCTTAACATTACTTTTCTTTTTATTCAATACTTTTCTCCACTTGAAATTTTTCTTAGATAGTGCCCTACCTGAACTTTTTCCTTTTTTGAAATAGGATTAACATTTTCTGACTTGCCTAACTTACCAACATCAATCACTTTCACTCGGCATTCTATCGGACTAACAACACTAGTGCTCAAACAATCGGAAACATTTTGACCAAAATCACTACACTTAACACAAATTTAGGGTTTCCACAAATAATGAATGAAAGTTGTATGTTCAGTCCCATCTGCCATTTTAGAAGGGAATTCAAAAGGCAATGCATGTTCAGGCATGACTTCAATCATGTATTTTGTGTATTCTAATAGATCAAATTTTTTTGTAGACGCGTCCACACATAAAAATTTACCAATATGTAAAGCTAACCAACTGGTTCTAAACTTAGACCAATCTAATGGCAGAAATTCGACAGTTTGATTCAAACTAGAACATTCTTAATTCTACTACTATTGTTACTAATTCCTGCATCCCGTGGCTTAGCAATAAAAATCTTGTTTTTAATGATAATTGGATCCGCATGAATTAACTCTAGATGATATTGTAGATAGATGAAAAAAGAAGATATTACCATTCGATTTAACTCTGATATTACCTGATGGTTTCCAGATCCATTTGAAGTGAGTGGTCATAACGATGTAATAGAGCGTCTTGTCTAGAAAGAAGCCAACAAGGTAATCTCTCCATTCCTCTTTGTCAGCATGATATTTTTTTTCAGTAGGTAATAGCGCCTTGCCATCAAACTGAAAATCAAAGGCAGTGGAGAATAGACACCAACATTTCTAGGTATAGCAAAAAACAATAATGCCATTTTTTATTTTCAGTAGGAATTGCTTAATTTGGATTTGGCGGAGGGGGAAGAGAAGCAATGCGGAAGACTTCATCGAGAGGAGGCGGATCTGGGGAAGGTGGAATAGGCGGCGGTGGAATGTGAAGAGGAGGAGGTAAGGGATGGGCATTGAAAAGAGGAGAGGAAGTAATGGGGCACAAATTCTGCTTCATTGCCATTGAAAAGCTCAAGGGTTTGATGTTTAACTGAGAACTTTGTTATGAAATATGTGTAAGATTTTGATGTGAAAAATATAAACTATTAATTAAAATTATTATTGTTGTTATGTGCAATTTATGTTTTATAACTTAGATAAAAAATATATATGCATGTGCATTTGAGAAATATTTTTAATCAGTTTTGCTAATAAGGGTATATTTTACATCTTGAAATTAATGCATGTTAGTACTTTACTCAATGGATTAGCAAACATTATCTAATAAAGTTTTTTTTAAATAAGTAAAAGATAAAATTAAGAACTTTGTGTAACTATATAATCTATCAAGAAGAATTGCTAAGAAATTTATAAAAAAATGTATAAATTTATTGTGAAGTTATTGATGCTAAAAAGGAATTTTATGATATAATATATGGTAAATTATTGATAATACACATAGTTTATATATGTTATTTATACATCTTTATAGTTGAATGAAAGAATATCATTTTTTTAGTATGAATATGTTGTAAAAATGGCATATATTTTCAAAGAGTGGAAAATAGGGAGAAGGCCAAACTTAGCAAAAAGTTTGCAAAGTTTGGTTTTTGGCCAAAAGGCCAACTTTTAATGCAAAATAGGAAATGCAGTGGGGGTCCCTGAAATCCAACTTTGCACGAAAAAGTGGACTTTTGGCCAAAAACCAAACTTTGCAAACTTTTGGCCAAAATTTTTGCAAAGTTTGTCCTTCTCCCTAAAATCCTCAATTTAAGAGCTATCGGAAAAATAGACTAAATATTAAATTAGATTATAAAATAATTACAATTTATGATTTCATAAGTGGTTTAAACATATGGATTTGAATATAAAATATCATGAAATAATTGAGGGAGTTTAGTAAATAATCGTAGAAATGTCAAAATATAGGTGTTTGAAGCTGAAATTATTTTCTTCAATTTATGACAAATTTTAGGGCTGTCAATGGGTCATGTCGGGTCGGGTTTGGGTCGAGTCAAGTTGGATTTTGGTTGATTTATAAACGGGTCGGGTTAACCTGTTAATTAAATGGTTCATATTTTCCCAACCCTAACTCGACCCGTTTATAAACGGGTTGACCCGACCTGACCCGCGTAACCCGTTTAATTAAATAGGTCATGTCGGGTCGTGTTGGCTTGGGTTTACCCGTTTGACCCATTGGTTGATATTACCTACTAATATAAGCAACAAAGAAGCCAAATCACCAACATGCGCACTGTTATATAAATACCAACATGCAACAAGTTGCAAAGTCACCAGAAGGCAACACATATATAAAGCATGAAATCACCATATCAAAAATCATTTTCTATACATATGTATATATTCCCATACTGCATAAATTAAAGACTATCGGTATGGAAGAGATACAGTTGTTATAAGTAAAATATAAATAACAACGTACAAAAATAAATTAGTAAAATATAATAGCTTACATATACGAGCATACTGAATACTGCATACATAAAAGATTAACACTAACAGTATACATAAAAGACTAACAGTATGGAAGAGATACAACATATAGTCGAGTTTGGCGGGTCAAAATAGGGTTAGTAGGTCAACCCTAAACTCACCCGTTTATAAATGGATCAAATTCGGGTTGACCCGAAAATGACCCGCTAACTAAACGGGTCGGGTTAACCTGCTAATTTCCGTGTGGGTTTCGGGTCGAGTCACGGGTCGTGTAGGAAATTGACAGCCCTAACAAATTTATTGAGACAAATGTAAAATATAGTAAATTTAATGTTATTATTTTTATATATTATTTAAATTGTATTAATAATTTATATTTGAAAGAAATCTAATTTTGCCTATTCTTAGTTATAAGGACATGATATACATTTTAAAACATCATATTTAGCATTAAGTAGATGAATTAACAAGAATTTATTGGTTAAATTTATTTGGTAAATTCGAAATCACATGATTAATTTAAATAGATTGACTTAAATGTGTAGTGTTAAGTGATATTGCGGAATATTTTGTAAATAACTAAATAAATTTTGAAATATGGGCGTTTGACGTTAGTTTTTTTAGGTAAGGCCGACCGGTTTTTATAGTGATCCATAAAAATATTTTATTTATTACAAAATAAAAAGTACATATTAGAAGTTCAGGTGATATGCAATCCACATATCAGCTATTGGCACTTCCACTGTTGGAAATAGTTCACAACTTGCATATAAGCTTACAGCATGACAAAATAACATTCCATGGAATGAAATTACATAATGAATTGCATTAAAATATGACTTGCGTGAAGAAGAGGATAACACACTCATCCTCAATCCTTGTCGTCATCCAGCCATTTTAGAAGCTCGAATTTCTTGCTTCTCGTAATCGGCACACTACCCAACGAATGACCAGAAGAAGAGACTGCAGTTGGCGTGATGTTAAAAATATCCAGAGGTAGAGCTTTGTAGCCTGGTGGAGGGGGATGTGGTCATATGGATTTGACTTTTTTTGACCTTTTTCTTTAGCCTTAGACGAAGAACCAGGAGAACAAGTCGATGATTGACTGACTCCTTAGAACTTTCAGCATGTTTAGGTGTTGAACTTTTCCTTAAGTTTAGGAATCCTAGTTTCAAAGCTGGAGGTGAAGTTTTAGAATTGCTCACTATAGTTTGGATAACATTCAACTTTCCTCTTTCAGCTGCAATCGAGTTCATGGTATTGTAATTCTTTCTCATAATTTCCAAAAGCTTCATTTTCTCACCACACACAGCAAGATCAAACTTACCACTTTCTATCTCATCCCTTATACATTCAATGCTTTGACGAAAGCTCTTTTCATATTGTTCAAAGATTGGACTGACAATTGGCGAACACTGCTTTTGCTCCACTTTCACATTCACTTCAATGCAGACAAAATTGCGCTGAAGGAAAGGATCGAAATGAGCATCAACATTATGGTGATCACTCTCATTATTGTCACTTACAAGAACTACCTCATTCTCAATATTGACATCGTCATCTACTTTGAGGTTTGCATATGGCAAGCATGAAGAAGTAACCATTTTCTCATCGGTTTTAGACGTTGTATTCAGCATCACATCCCCAACGCTTAAGCATTCAACATTTCCATTAGTAAGTAAACTATCAACACACGATAATTCTCTACCTGAACACACACTAATCTTAGCCACAGTGTTATCAGTGCCAATAGGAAAAGCACGAGAATTCCAATCTCCCCTTCTTCACTATTTTCAACTTCCTCTTCATCCATTTCATCTTCATGTATATCCCAGAGCACTGAAAAATTTAGTTTACTAGAATTACCATCACATTGTACTGCTTTCCCTTTGTCCATACGAGCTCCTACTTTTGTTTTGCCAGTTACTTTTCTCCATTCCGAAAAAAATATCGTTTGTGTACCAGAGCTTGCAGTAACATTATTCCTAGGTTGATCTTTATCCCCAGAAATCTGATCAAGTACCTTGCTCTTCACTTTCGAATTATCTACCTTAGTTGCTTCATTCCGTTGCTAACAACAATTGGCAGTTGAGTGCCCAAAATTTTCACACACAATGCAAATTTCCAGTTTCCACAACTATGTCACATACACATACTGCTCATTGTCATCGGGCAATAAAACTGGGAATTTATCGAAAAGTTCATCATGCAGAGTGACTTCTGCCATTGTAACAACCCGGATTTTCAGAACCAATTTAAAATTTTTATTTTAACAATTTTAATGTACTTTGAATATTTAAAATGATTAATTTTAAATAATAACAACTAAAAATTTATTTTAATCGAAGTTGGAATGAATAAATTTATTTTAATTATAAAACGAGCCTGAAATGGCCCGGTAGTTTGAAAATTCGATTTCAAATTTCAAATGAATGTACAGGATTCAAAATAAATCGGATTTTAGTAAAACCAGAAATATCTGAATTTGTTTAATTATATCTTTCTAATGAATGTGAAAAATCCAAATTTCATAACGGGAATAAAAAGTTATGTCTAGTTTAAAATTCCGAATAGTGGCTATGGAATTTATATATATTTTAATATAATAAATAGCCATTTTGCAAACGACCTCCACTTTCGACGAAACCACTTTTGTTGGATTCAGAATGTCGAGTTATTGCTAGATTCCAATTTTCATAATTTTTGGAATCAATATGTGAGCGTGGTAAATTTAAACGTGCTTGGTCAATTAAGTTTGAATTTAATCGACTGGAAAATGACTGTTTTTCAATCAGTCTCCAAATTCGACGAAATTAGTTTTGTTAGGATCATATCATCAAAACATAGCTAGTTTATTTTTCTGGAATTTTTGGAGTTAGTATGTGGCCCAGGTAAATTAAAATGTACGTTGAAATCAATTTTGAACGTTAAATTAATTTATATTTTAATTTTGACGAAAACTGATCGAAATAATCATATTGGCTTACAGGGCATATCCCACTGTGTTCAGAATGGGGAAAATTAGCTAGAGGCGACAGTCGTTGGGTTCGATTTGGGGTTTGAATTAAAAAGCTACTTTTTGAAAATAAATAATTAAATAATTATAAAAGGTCAACTCCCCTCCCCCTTTACTTTCTCTCTCACCGACGGTTTTCAGAAAAGATAAAAAAGCATGACGCCACCACTTGCATTGCACCCCCCTCTCCACCGCCGCTGGCGATCGTCACCTCCCCCTCCGACAGCTGCCCCCTCCATCGCCTCCCCGTCTCTCTCCTCCTCCCCCCCCCAAAAACCAAACCCTAAATCCCCGATCCCCCTTAAACCGCCACCTCCTGACACCACAGCCCCACCACCGCCTGCGACAACCCCTGCCGCCACCTCCAGACGTCGGCGTCGCTCCTCCGCCAAACGTGGGGACCCCTGTGAAATTAAAAAAGGAAAGAAAAAGGTGAGTGTTTTTATGTTAGTTTAATTAATTCCTATATATGTAATGTTATTTAAAAATCATTTTTTTTACATAGCATTGTTTTATATAGAAAATTAATTAATAAAAACATGATTTATTTTACATATATATAGCAAAATAAAAATGCGATTTTTATTTAAATATCATTGCTATAAAAATATGGTTTTTATTTATGTAGTAGCAATATAAAAATTGGATTTTTATTTATATGAATGGCATATAAAAATTGGATTTTTATTTATATGAATAGCATATAAAAATTGGATTTTTATTTATATGAATGGCATATAAAAATTGGATTTTTATTTATATGAATGGCATATAAAATTTGGATTTTATTTATATGAATAGCATATTAAAATGTGATTTTTATCATATAAATAGAATAATAAAAATATGATTTTTATTATTTGAATGGCATTATAAAAATATAATTTTTATATCTATAGTAGTGAAATAAAAATATGATTTTTAAAATATATACAACATTATTAAAAATGTGATTTTTAATATAAATTGTGTGAAATAGATTATGTTGGACTCACGGTGAAGAACACAATGCGTTGGAGCAAATCCAAAAACCGTCCAATAAGGACTAGCGGAGTGGAAACCAAAGGTGAGAACGCTTCTTACTCAAATTATTTTCTAGTTAAATATATACTTAGATGCAGACGGGGCTTAGAAGCCCCTGACACTATTTATTGTACAAACCATATTATGTGATTTTATTTGAACTATATGGAATTAAACACTCGAATTCGCACAATCAAATAATTAAAAGCGATGTATGGATATTACCGTCACATGGATTTCATACTCCGCCAGTAGCCACTTATGGCGTCGTAAATGACATTTAGGGTAGTTTAGTATTTATTTATTTGGATGTTGCGTGATTTGATTATGATTGTAAAATAGATTGTGAATTAACGGTGAATTAATTGGAATAGGTTTGTGTATGGCGCGAGCTAGTATTAGGCGAGGGATAAGGCTAGACCTTATTCCAGTTCTAGTATCGTGTCATTGTGTTGCCGAAATTTTCTAAAAAGGTATTAGAAAATTTTAGCTAGTTGTAAATATTATTATTAGCTTATAACGGCGATAAATAAAGTAATTATTTGATAGTAAAAAAATAAAAAAATAAATTTACACATCCATTTACAAATCGGACGACTTGTTTATGCTCACCTATTTTTGTGATATCGATTGGGACGATAATTTTTACACATCACCCAAGTGCGCAAATAATAACTATTATTTGATGGTTGAAACCCCACATAGGTATTGGGATGATATTTTACGTACACTATTCCTCTGATTGTTTAGTTGTATGTCAATCGATAGGTTGACAGATTGTTGTAAGCATTAATTATTTATATTTAACCTTATGCAGTTGTGTGACGCACTCTGGATAATGGTTGATTTGTTTTGATTGATTATTATATACATGTGTTGTATGAAATCCATATAAATAACATTATATAATAATTAACTGTGTCTAATTCCAATTAAGAAAGAACGAATATTGTAAAATAACGAATATTTTAAAATAACGAATATTTTAAAATAATATTTTGTAAAGGATTGAAATATGATTTTGATGTTGGATTTGGGATGGACACGAAAATATTGAAATATATAAAGCCGCGTTTATTAAATATGCGCCATTTTGATGCAAATGATATTTATATCGATTTAATTCATTTTTATACTGAACATCGAAAAAGAAATGATTTCAAAATTTGATATTTTGAAAATATTATCATTTAAATAATATAATGATAAAGAGTATTCAATTTTTATTTAAAATTGGAAATGAAGTTAGAATCGTTTTAAAACTAATTAATAAACGATTTATAAAATATATTTTAAATGGGAATGGGCAAAATATATATTAAATATAATATAATGGCCTGAATAGAACGCATTGCCCATGGCCGTTCGCGAATTTCGACCATTGACTTCGAAGTGATATTACGGGAGATCCGACCGTCAGATTCTGCTAAAACAGGAACCGTTGGGTTCGTATCGGAAACAGCTTTCCAAGAATATAAGAGATTTGAAATCTATGGAATTATGTCCAAATAAAATTTGGAAAAGGTTGGTGTAAGTGCATTTCGATGACCGTTTATGGAAATCGACTGAAAGGGCCTTAATAAAATTATTAAAAACATTAAAAATTTGAGTAAAATCATAATAAATGATTTGGAAAGAATTTGGATGAAAAATTCCATGTTTGTAAAGATAAAAAAATTGTCAAAATTAACTAGTTATTAACTAGATTTGAAATCCAATAATTTTTAAATAAAATAAATTGGATTTATGAATGTTTTAATATAACCAGAATTTCCAATATATGAATTGGAATGGATTTGAATGGAAATCTTCTTCGAAATATTTCGATATTGGATTCCGTGCTTATACAAATATTATTATGGGAATTTGGAAGATATATATAATATATATATATATATCGTTATTCCCAAAACGATATTTGTGGGTTTTAGAATTTAATATGTAATATAAGCCAATATAACTTCTATTCAGGGCCTTGTATTTGATATCAAATTGGATTTTGGGTTTGTCGTAAACGGTGTCTTAAATAACACTGTTCCTAAACCGAGTTGGGGAAATAATAAATCTTTTAATTAAGATTTAGGGAAGTTTTCTAATTAATTAATATTTAATTGGAATTGAATAAAAGAATTGGATTTTGGGTTTGTCATGAATGGTGTCTTAAATAACACTATTCTTAAACCCCGTGTGAGAAGAATAAATCTTTTAATTAAGATTAGTAGAGTTTCTAGTTAATTAACATTTAATTGGAATAAAATGGAATATGAATTGGGTTTATTGTGAACTGTGTTTTAATGACATTTACTCTTTAACCTGATTTACAGTGAAATGTGATTTGAAATTTATAAATCTTTTTGTTAAGATTCAATGGAAATTTTCCAAAGTAAAGTTTTCCAATTTAATATATTAAATTGGAATTGAATGGAATTCGATTTGGTAATAATTGAAGTGAGCTTCTGTGGAGGAAGACTGTAACACCCCGTATTTTCTGTAAGCATTAAAGTAACGAATTAAAGAATAATTAATTACAAATGTGAGAGTTAAGGGAAACGGGTTATGCCATTGTGTTCGTCTCGGAATTCTGCTTGAGATAGAGTCCGAGTTTGCGTAAATCGGACTCCGTATGAAGGAGTTATGACCTTCAGAAGATTCAATAATTTAAATAATAAAACTTGCCCGAAATTCAAATTCTTGTTTCGGAATTCAAAAACCCCGAAGTAGGATAGGAGGGAAATTTCCTGCCTAGAAATCTGGTCGACCAAAGGGTTGACCTGGGGGTCGACCCGGGTCACATAGGTCGACCTGGGGGTCGACCTCCCCCTCGGGCCAGATCTGAAACATGATGTATTTCTTTGAGTGACGATTTTCTGAGTCATTAGGGCTTGTGTGGCAAGTTCTTGTTGGTTCTCTTAGTTTAAATGGCTTTGATTGGCTCTAGGTTGTAACGGCTCCTATTAAATCAAACTTCTATATAAGCAACCTAAATCTAAATCCTAAGCCACACAAAAATATTCCTAAAGCTGTCATGTTGTCAATATTCAACCTAGAGTAGCCGCCATACTCCTTCAACTATAAAGCAAGTTAGAAACTATGAATCAAATCTAATTTAACTAAGAGAATTCAACGTCTACAACAAAGGAGAGCTATTCAATTTCAGAATACAGATCCCAGAACACAAGATTAGTGTCCTTTTTGTAAGTCCAATTATCATTTAGACCTAAATGATATTAGAATCATGACTAAAATAACTGGATGTAGAACAACGCCTAATGTAAATTTATGCCTATCCTTTTTGTTAAAACTGAATTGATTAAGACTATGACTCTTATCATGTTAAGTTTGCGATCATGTTGTATGTAATTTAATGATAAAACTACCATGTTAAATGCTTGGTAATGAACCTATATGTTGTATAAATTGGCGATGACATATCATGTTGTATAATTTGGCGATGACATATCATGTTGTATAATTTGGCAATGACATATCATACTGTATAATTTGGCGATGACATATCATGTTGTATAATTTGGCGATGACATATCATGTTGTATAATTTGGTGATGACACCTATATGTTGTATGTCAATTTGGGAATTTTGCTATGTTTATGCAAGTTCAACCACGTTCACATATATGACTAGAACTACATGCTAATATGTTTTGGTTTATGTTAATTTGATCCAACTCAATTTGCAAGTTCACAACTACATGCCTAATTTAAGTTTATGTAGTTCTATATTAAACCCCTATTTTATGATTCATGTTGAGTAGATCTAAATTTGCAAGTTCATAATTAAATGTATATTGTTCTATGCCGAATTCATATGACACATGTGTAGTTAGATCCATATTTTTATGATGTTGGAATATTACATGTTCCTCTTTTTCCCCTTTTGTGTATGAGTCAGGCTATGTAGCAAGCCTAACATTTTATGGGATTTATGCGAACGTTTAACGTGGGCAGCGTTGGGGAAAACTTGAAATTACATGTAGTTGGCATATTTGACTCATAATCATGTAAATGGTTTAAGGCATAAAGGGGTATAATTTTTATACCTGAAATTATGAACTTGATTTAAAGGGAAAGTGGGGCTTGACTTGAATGACAATAATTTACATTAAACATAAAGAGGTAAATATGTAAATTTAGAAAAGACGAATATGCCTAACCCGAGGTTAGATTGAGTTACGGTGTAAGACTGCCCGGAACCGCCCGGCATATCCAGCTACTGTAACAATATATATCTATTGTGACAGGTTAATGCGTTGAGCCCAAAAGAACCCGAGGTTAGGCTGAGTTGCGGTGTAAAACTGCCCGGACCCGACCGGCACATCCACTGACCACAACAATACCTATCTAATGTGAGTGTTTGGTGCTTTAATGAATGAATTAAAGCTAAGTCAGGAATGGTCGGGTTAAATTAATTAAGGCAACACTTAACCAATACAACATGTTAACTAAACTGATGGGTGGGGTTAGGTTAACTTGGACACAACCAATTTAACATGTTGATTAGGAAACCCTAGTAACGGGGACCCATTTCAGCAGTAACCCACATAAATGTATCATGATACTCTGAACTAGCCAGGGTGGGGCACGATTGCTGGGCTGATTATAAGCGGTCAAAACAACGGCGATTGGTGCGTCAGTGTAGGTTCCGACGGAGTACGGGCGTGCACGTACTCCGGAGTGGAAAAAGCTGGAACTGGGCATCAGTAGTTATACACTGTGCATCTTGAATCGTGTCGAGTTGCCACCATAGGATTTAATACACCCCATGGTGGGACTAGCACATGTATCTACAATCGAGCGGGCCGTATAACACAGGTAGTAAATGCATGCGAGTAGGAGCCGATCGATAAAAAGGGATCACTGGGTTTGAACTCATGATAATGGTTGAAATATCTAGTAGGTGCATAGAATATGGATATGAGTGCGATAGTATGATTAGTTTATCTTGCCTTGTTTATCTTGCCTTATCCTATGTTACCTTATTTCTTTGTTATTGTCCTGCGTCCAGTTTATTCATGTCTTGGTTCTCTTACCAGTTTACATGCTGAATAATCACTGGACTTACCAAACTTATGTCTGACCCATTTTTCTTTCGCTCTCTTTTCTTTCGTTCCCCCCAAGGTAGACAGGGAGGGAATTGCTCAGCTTAATTTAGACCGTTCATCTTTCCAAGCTTAAAGACTCTGTGACGTATGACTTGGAACCTCTTATCTTTGTCTATGGCTTTGGACACACTACCACTTGGGGATTTAGGCAGTTTTATTTGTGTTTTATGCTTCTTTATGTTATAATCAAGACAGAGATTTTGATGTAATGATTTGGAAGTTATTTTGAGACAGTTTGCTGTAATGTTTTTGTTATGAACCACATATGAAATAAATTTAGTTTTTCCGCTGCTTATATATGTCTGTCTTGTAAATTATCTATGTATTTTACCTATAATGCTCCACCAAAGTTAAGGCATTCCCTTTGTGAGTGACCTTAACGGAGGTGGGGTGTTTCACTTGGTATCAGAGAAAAGGTTTACCAGATTAGATAAAAATTTTGAAAAATGTTTTTCATAAAGAAGTTTAAAGAAGCATTTTTCAAGAAAAAGTGTTGTTTTATTTTAAAAGGGCATAATCCCCCAAAGCCTATGCACTATCTTTCTATCATATGTTTTGAATCTTTCCTTTTTCGTTTCACCATGTCTAGGATCTTAACCTTCCAGAGGGCGTGCCGGTACCTGGCTGGTTCAAAAGGTACCTAGAGGCTAGCGCTAATGTCGCAGGCCCAATAGACGTTCCTCCTCCCCCAGCTGCAGCGGTTCCTTCTCCTCCATGTGCAAATGCTTTCTCAAAGATATGTTGGGACTTTCGAGCCATGAGTGGAAAGAAATTCAATGGAAATGAATCCTTCGTGGAAGCAAGAAACTGGCTCAAAGAAACTGAGGATTTGTTTCTTATCTTCGAAGTGGACGATAGGCAGAAGAAACAGTTGGCCGTATGGTTGCTTAAAGACAAAGCCACCTATTGGTGGGAAGTTACTAATGTTGAAAGACCATTTGAAACTTGGATGGATTTCAAAATGAGGTTTGAAATGAAATTCCTCTCACAAGCTGAACGAAGCCTACAGATGGAGAAGTTCTTAGCTCTCAAACAAGGAAGTATGTCGGTCAAGGAATACGTTAACCAATTCAACTAGCTGGCTAGGTTCGGATTGGAGTTAATGAACACTCCACATAAGAAGACTCTCCGTTTTATTAAAGGATTGAATGAGCCACTGCACAGCGCTGCTATGTCCCATATACCTATGGGTGCGACTTATGAGAGACTGGTGGACATGGCACTGTTACAAGAAGAAGATAAGGTTGGCAAGAAAGAGACAAAGGTGGAAGTACCTCTAGATAAGAAAGTGGAGGGATCACAGAGCAAGAAGACGGATTCCAAGAAGGGTGGGAAGAACAACAAACCCCGTGACAAAAGGAAGCGTAATTTTTTTGGCATTCCTGGACATCTGGTTAAGGACTGCAGAAAGAAGAAGAGGAAGATCGGTGGTCGTTTCCATTGCGGCGAGATAGGACACATGGCTAGGGATGCCCAAGAAAGCAAGGGCAAGGGCAGAGAGATGGATCTATTTCTGGAGGGCAAGTTCACGCTCTCATAGCACCTCCGCAAGAATGAGGTAGAAATATTTCTGTTGAGAGTTTAGTTTATCTTTTTGTCATCCTCTTCGTACACTTTGATTCTATCGCATCGCTCTTTTTTATATCTACTGCTTTAGTTGAATCTCTGCACCTAGACACCAGTTTAGTAGAGGATCCCTTGGTTGTTTCAAATCCAATTGAGGGCTCAACTTATTTGTCAATGATTTGTTTAGATTTGGAAATTTCTATACTAAGTGTTGGGTTTAGATGTAATGCCTATGTTTTGGGATTCACGGGTTATGGGTTGATTCTAGGCATGGATTGGCTATCCAGTAAAGGTGCCACCCTCGATTGTGAAAAGAGAGTGGTTAGACTCATGACTCGCCTTGGTAACACTCTCGAAATTTCTTGTAATCCCATGAACTCTGTTATGCTTAGCTATCTAGAATCTCTTGATGCGTCTATTGGGAATTTGCAGTCTGTTAGAGTAGTCCGTGAATACTCGGATGTCTTTGAAGAGGTGAAGGGGTTACTTCCGAAGCAGGAGATAGGCTTCTGCATATACCTCGTTGATAATGCAAACCCCGTTCCTTTACCTGTTAGACACATAGCTCCAAGGGAGAGGAAAGAACTCAACAAGCAAGTTAAAGAGTTACTTGAGAAGGAGTTTATAAGGCGGAGTATTTTTGAATGGGATGCTCCAATAGTATTGCAACCAAAGAAGATGGTTCACTTCGCCTATGCGTCGATTATAGGGAGCTAAACAAGCTGAACAAGAAGAACAGGCACCCACTTCCAAGAATAGATGACTTGTTTGATCAGCTTGTAGGTGCATCGGTTTTCTCCCAACTAGATCTAGCTACCGGGTTTCATCAGCTAAGAGTGGTTGAAGACAGTATTGATAAGATCGCATTCAGAACCCTAGATTGTTTCTTCAAGTGGCTTCTCATGCCTTTCGGCTTGACAAATGCACCCGCTTATTTCGTTGACTTAATGAGAAGGGTGTTCAGGGAGTTCCTTAATAAGTTTGTGGTGGTCTTCATAGATGACATTTTGATTTTCTCAAAGAGTGAGGAAGAGCATGCTCAGCATATAAAAGAAGTCATGGATACTCTTCGAGAACATCAGTTGAAAGCCAAATTCTCCAAATGTCACTTCTAGAGAGAGGAAGTAAGGTTTCTTGGACATGTGGTGTCCACGGAAGAGTTAGCTGTGAACCCCACAAAAGTAGTTGCGGTGCAAGATTGGAAGGTTCCATAGAATGCGACCGAAGTTCGAAGCTTCCTCGGTCTAGCGGGCCTTTTACCGAAAGTTCATCAAAGACTTTGCGAAAATCTCAGCTCCACTTACAAGGTTGACGAAGAAGAACCTAAATTTCAATTGGGATTTGGATTGCTATGTTACTTTCCAACGATTGAAGAGGGCTCTAACAACAGCCCTGGTTCTGACATTGCCGGATGGGAGCAAGATGTTTACTGTATACACGGATGCATATGGTACGGGACTAGGTGTTGTCTTGATGCAAGAAGGGAAGGTAGTAGCTTATGGAGGCAGACAGTTGAAAGTACATGAGAAAAACTACCCAACCCACGATCTAGAGTTGGCTTCCATCGCCTTTGCGCTTAGTCTTGGCGCCATTATCTCCTAGGTGAGAAGTTTGAATTGTATACTGACCATAAATCGTTGAAGTACCTTCTCTCGCAGAAAGATCTTAACTTGAGGCAACAAAGATGGATGGAGTTCTTAGCATCCTATGATTTTGAGATTTACTATACCCCTGGCAAGGGCAATGTAGTAGCAGACGCCTTGAGTATAAAGAAGCTGACCTTAAGCCCTCTCTTTGTAGAAAGGCAAAGCTTGGAGTACATAGCCAACTTTGACTTTAGACTCTCTATCGATCACGTGACTGCTTTGTTAGCATCGCTAGAGGTGCGGCCTACTCTTTTGGACTCAATAGGAACCGCGCAACGTGAAGACCCTCAACTAGTTGATGTGATGGATAAGCTAATTAGGGGTGAGACTTCTAGTCACCTTAATAGATACTCCATCCATGATAAGGGTTGGTTGAGGCAGGATGGAAGGCTATGCGTCCCACAAGAAATGGATTTGGTGAAGAAGGTTCTTGAAGAGGCACACCATTCCAAGTTGAACATACACCGAGATGGATACAAGATGTATAAATATGTATAAAGACATAAAAAGGGTTTTCTTTTGGAATGGCATGAAGAGGGATGTAGCTAAATTCGTCTCTAAGTGCTTAATATGCCAGCAAGTCAAGGAGGAGCAAAAGAAGCCTGGTGGTTGGCTTTATCATCTAGAGGACCCACAGTGGAAATGGTATAGCATTTCAATGGACTTTATTGATGGGCTCCCTAGGTCAAGAAGGGGCAATATCAGTATTTGGGTAATAGTGGACAGGCTCACAAAAAGCGCTCACTTTATACCCATTAAAAGTAGAAGGACTGCCCATTTTAGCATCCATTTATCTTAAAGAGATAGTTCGACTCCATGGGATACCCTCCAGCATTGTGAGTGACCGAGATCCTATCTTTATGAGCGAGTTTTGGAAGAGATTGCAAGAGGCTGTAGGCACACAGCTATGCTTAAGCACGGCCTATCACCCCCAAACCGATGGTCAGACGGAGAGAGTGAATAGAGTATTAGAAGACCTCTTGAGATTATGCATTCTTGACTTTGGAGGAACATGGGAGGATCATCTCCCTTTGGTGGGGTTCGCCTACAACAATAGCTATCAAGCCACCATAGGCATGGCACCCTTCGAAGCTTTATACGGAAGACCATGTCGATCACCAACTTGTTGGTGGGAGTCTACAGACAAGCTCATACTTGGACTAGATATGATTAGGGAAACTTCAGAGAAAGTGGACTTGGTACGAAGAAGAATGAAGACATCCCAAGATAGACAGAAGTCATATGCAGAAAAAAGAAGGACCGACCTTGAGTTTGAGGTTGGAGATAGGATTTTCCTTAAAGTATCTCCTTTAAGGAACGTCGTTCGCTTTGGATCCGCAGGAAAGTTGGCACCAAGATTTTTCGGGCCGTTTCCTATCATTGAAAAGATTGGAAACATGGCTTACAGAGTAGAGCTGCTCAAAAGATTAGTTGGAGTTCATAATGTCTTTCATGTTTCTCATCTACGAAAGTGCTTACATGAGTCTGCGGAAGTGGTGGAACCAAGCATATTAGAGGAAGTAGAAGTAGAACGAGAGGCGACTGTGAGGAGAGATCCAACTCGTATCTTGGGTACAGAAGTCAAAAAGCTACGCAACTGCGAAGTCAAACTTGTTAAAGTTCAATGGAGTGACGCCGAGGAAGACGCGACTTGGAAGACTGAAGCCAAGATACGCGTAGCCTATGCTTTTCTTTTTGAGGGTACATCTTTGATCTCTTTTTCCTTAAGTTTATTCATGCTCGTATCTATCCTTTTTTTTAAGTATTTCCTCAGTGCTATTCTTGATCCTTAGGTAGAAACCAATGGATGTAAACATGTATTTGAAACATCTTATGATTGATGGTTGTAAGTGGTTGCAAGAGATTGCAAGTGATTTCTAGTGGTTGCATACACACACACATTAGGTGTTAGATCGGCTCTGTCACTTTCATATTGCATATGCATATATGTACTTGTATATGATTGAAACTTGATGTGTTATCATGTGGATGTCGCATTTGTATGAATGATTGTGCACTCATGTAGAAAGTATGATTAGGGATGATTGCGTACATAATGGACTCATGGCACCGACATGACTTGCATTAAAATGGAATCATTAGATCGTCTGATTTTGCATTAGATAAGGACATGTACACACACTATGCATATGATCATGAAGCATTAGAAGTCTTTTTAAGGAAATGGACGCCTGTGTTTGATGGATGAGTAGATGCACGATTAGATGGTAGGATATATGTTCTTCTTGACTCAAAGATTTCGGGGACAAAATCCTTTAAGGAGGGGAGAATGTAACACCCCGTATTTTCTATAAACATTAAAGTAACGAATTAAAGAATAATTAATTTCAAATGAGAGAATTAAGGGAAACGTTTTATGCCATTGCATTCATCTCGGAATTCTGCTTGAGATGAGTACGAGTTTGCATAAATCGGACTCCGTATGAAGGAGTTATGACCATCAGAAGATTCAAGAATTTAAATAATAAAACCAGCCCGAAATTCAAATTCAAGTTTCGAAATTCAAAAACTGGGAAGTAGGCTGGGCGCAAAATTTCTCGCCCAGAAATCAGGTCGACCAGGGGGTCGACCTCGGGGTCGACTTGTGGGTCGACCTCCCCCTCGGGATAGATCTGAAACGTGATGTATTTCTTTGAGTGACGATTTTCTAAGTCATTAGGGCTTGTGTGGCAAGTTCTTGTTGGTTCTCTTAGGTTTGAATGGCTTTGATTGGCCCTAGGTTGATCTAACGACTCCTATTAAATCAAACTTCTATGAGAATAAAAGAAATGTATAAACCAATGCTTCCATATATTCGATCGTGGTTTACAATTATAGCTTTCACATCTAATCGTTTGATTGAGTGGGATCATTTACCATACCATAAAAAAGAGCGGAAAGAATCAACGAAAATAAGTTGATTCAAGTCTCTATATTTTTCTCAGGTAAGCAACCTAAATCTAAACCCTAAGCCACACAAAAATATTCGTAGAGCCTCATGCTGTCAATACTCAACCTAGAGTAGCTGCATTCTCCTTCAACTAGAAAGCAAGTTAGAAACTACGAATCAAATCTAATTCAACTAAGAGAATTCAACGTCTACAACAAAGGAGAGCTATTCAGTTTCAGAATACAGATCCAGAACACAAGACTAGTCTCCTTTTTGTAAGTCCAATTATCATTTAGACCTAAATGATATAAGAATCGTGACTAAAATAACTGGATGTAGAACAATGCCTAATGTAAATTTATGCCTATCCTTTTTGTTAAAAATGAATTGATTAAGACTATGACTCTTATCATGTTAAGTTTGTGATCATGTTGTATGTAATTTGATGATAAAACTACCATGTTAAATCCTTGGTAATGAACCTATATGTTGTATAATTTGGCGATGACATATCATGTTGTATAATTTGGCGATGACATATCATGTTGTATAATTTGGCGATGACATATCATATTGTATAATTTGGTGATGACATATCATGTTGTATAATTTGGTGATGACATATCATGTTGTATAATTTGGCGATGACATATCATGTTGTATAATTTGGTGATGACACCTATATGTTGTATGTCAATTTGGGAATTTTTCTATGTTTATGCAAGTTCAACCATGTTCACATATATAAATAGAAGTACATGCTAATATGCTTAGGTTTATGTTAATTTGATCCAACTCAATTTGCAAGTTCACAACTACATGCCTAATTTAAGTTTATGTAGTTCTATGTAAAACCCCTATTTTGTGATTCATGTTGAGTAGATCTAAATTTGCAAGTTCATAATTAAATGTATATTGTTCTATGTCGAATTCATATGACACATGTGTAGTTAGATCCATATTTTTATGATGTTGGAATATTACATGTTCCTCTTTTTCCCCTTTTGTGTATGAGTTAAGCTATGTAGCGAGCCTAACATTTTATGTGATTTATGCAAACGTTTAATGGGGGTAACGTTGGGGAAAAACATGAAATTACGTGTAATTGGCATATTTGACTCATAATCATGTAAATGGTTTATGGCATAAAGGGGTATAATTTTTATACCTGAAATTATGAACTTGATTTAAAGGGAAAGTGGGGCTTGACTTAAATGACAATAATTTACATATAAACATAAAGAGGTAAATATGTAAATTTAGAAAAGACGAATATGCCTAACCCGAGGTTAGATTGAGTTACGGTGTAAGACTGCCCGGAACCGCCCGACACATCCAGCAATCGTAACAATATATATCTAATGTGAGAGGTTAGTGCATTGAGCCCAAAAGAACCCGAGGTTAGACTGAGTTGCGGTGTAAAACTGCCCGGACCCGACCGGCACATCTAGTGACCGCAACAATACCAGTCTAATGTGAGTGGTTGGTGCTTTAATGAGTGAATTAAAGCTAAGTCAGGAATGGTAGGGTTAAGTTAATTAAGGCAACACTTAACCAATACAACATGTTAACTAAACTGATGGGTGGGGTTTGGTTAACTTGGACACTTAACCAATTTAACATGTTGATTAGGAAACCCTAGTAACGGGGACCCATTTCAGCAGTAACCCACATAGATGTATCATGGTACCCTGAACTAGGCAGGGTGGGGCACGATTACTGTGCTAATTATAAGCGGTCAAAACAACGGCGGTTGGTGCGTCAGTGTAGGTTCCGATGGAGTACGGGCGTGCACGTACTCCGGAGTGGAAAAAGCAAGCACTATGCATCGGTAGTTATACACTGTGCATCTTGAATCGTGTCGGGTTGCCACCATAGGATTTGATACACCCCATGGTGGGACCAGCACAGGTATCTACAATCGAGCGGGGCCATATGACACAAGTAGTAAATGCGTGCGAGTAGGAGCCGATCGATAAAAAGGGATCACTGGGTTTGAACTCATGATGATGGTTGAAATATTTAGTAGGTGCAGAGAATATGGATATGAGTGCGATAGTATGATTAGTTTATCTTGCCTTGTTTAACTTGCCTTATCCTATGTTACCTTATTTCTTTGTTATTGTTTAGCGTCCAATTTATTCCTGTCATGATTCTCTTACCAGTTTACATGCTGAATAAACACTGGACCTACCAGACTTATGTCTGACCCATTTGTATTTCGCTCTCTTTTCTTCTATCCCCCCCAGGTAGCCAGGGAGTTAATAGCTTAGATTAATTTGGACCGTTCATCTTTCCAAGCTTGAAGTGTAACGACCAAGAAAATCTGAACCAATTTAAAAATTTTAAATTGGCTAAAATAATGGATTTTAAATATTTAAAATAAATATTTTAAATAATAGAGATGAAAACAGAGTTTGAATCGACAATTGAAAATGAATATAATTAATTATAATTATAAACAAGGCCTGAAATGGCGCTGCAGTTTCAAAAATTGAATTCAAACTTTGTCGGACTGTACCGGGTGCAAAACAAAACGGATTTTAGTGAAACCAAAAATATTTAAATCTGTTAGTGAATACCTTTCTAACGAATCTGAAAAATTGAATTTTCATAACGGAAAGCAAAAGTTATGGCCGAATGAATTTTCAAAAAGGTCGCTATGGAATTTATATAGCCCGTGAAATTGGCCATTTTGCATACGACCTCGGAATTCGACGAAACACTTTTGTTGGATCCGGGATGTGAAGTTCTCGCTAGGTTTCAAATTTCATAATTTTTGAAGCTAGTATGTGAGCGTGGCAAAGGAAAATGTGTTTTGGTCAATTACAGTTAAATTGGATCGACCAAAAATGGGCCTTTTTGCAAACGGTCTCAGAATTCGACGAAACTAGTTTTGTTAGGACCGCATCGTCAAAACATAGCTAGATTTAATTTTCTGGAATTTTTCGAATCAGTTTGTGGCCCTGGCAAATTGAAATGCACGTTCAAATCAAATATTGAATGTTTTATATTTTAATTTGAACGGAAACTGACTGAAACAGTCGAATGGGCCTTCGAAACATATCCCATTGTGTTTGGAATGGGGGTAAAACGCTAGGGACGGCAGTCGTTGGGTTAGGATGGGGGTTCGCAGGAGGCAAGGGGTATTTTCGAATTTTAAAACTTTATAAAAAAAAGAGAAAAACCCGATTAGCCCACGTCAGCACCCCCCCCCCCCCACTTCAGAAACCGACGGCGACTGTTGTTCCTCGCTTCCCACCTCCTTTTCTCTCCAATCTCTCAATAAAATTGAGAGCTCCTGTTAAGGATTTTGAAGAGCATCCCAAGAGCTCTAAATCCGTACCCCTCTTGGATTTTTTTGCTGAGTGATCGTGAAGAACCACCCTCCCGAAGTTGCACCGAATCGAGTCAGAATCCCCCCTCCTGTCGAGTTCGAGCTTGACCTCGTGGTTAGCGCCAGGTGCGCCTCTCGACGCTCTACGCGGTGGTGCTGGCCGATTGCTCCCTAGCTTCGCGGATTGAACGCAGAATCGAAACCTAGTTTCGAATCAAATAACTGAGGTGCGGTTTATATTTTATAAACTGTTTTCAACTTTTAAAAGTGTCGCAAATTCATGTTATCGAGTAAAAATTGTATCTTTTTCGTTCGTTAACGAAATTCGATGAAACAGGAAGCATCGTGACCGTGTGGACGCCTTCTACATTCTAGAAGAGACCGCATATTTTTCTGAGCCTTCTGCTATTTTTGGTGGAGTGGAACCCAATGTGAGATTTCTAATTTAAAAACAATATGGAAAACGACGATGTATAAATTATATAGTCGATGTATGAGTTATATAAGCATTGTACACCTCTTGTATAAGCGTTGTATAAGTTGTACGTTCGATGTATAAGTTATATATGCGTTGTAAAAATTATATATATGTGTTGAAATAAAAGTGAATTGCTATATATAAATAAATATATATATATATACGCCCCTCGTCCACAAACCATGGATGATATTTATTGATTGTGATTGGTGTGAAAATTGATTGATAGCGAGTGATTGTTTGGATTGTTTGTGGTTGATATTGATTGATTGTGGTTGAAAAACACCGATTTGTGGTTGAGAAATATTTGGTAGAAACCACATAGGATTAGTTTGTGGAAATGAAATAAATATATACATGCCGCCTGCGTGCGAACTAGATGCATGATCCCCATTGTCAAAAACCGCGAGGTTTTAAGGTAGAGCGAGGAGCCGTACTAGGGACGGTCCCGGTTTTAACTACCCTGCCGTTATGCTGCCGAAATTTTGAATAAAATTCATATATTTGAATTATTTTCATTTGCTGAAACTATATTTATTCGATGAATAGAAAACCTTCATGTGTTGAATCGATATTCCTTCGTTGATTAGAAATTCATGTGTTGAATGGTATTCGTGTTTTAAATATAAAAATCACATTTTTATCTATATATAGAAACTATAGAAAACCTTCATGTGTTGAATCGATATTCATTCGTTGATTAGAAATTCATGTGTTGAATGGTATTCGCGTTTTAAATATAAAAATCACATTTTTATCTATATATAGAAACTATAGAAAACCTTCATGTATTGAATCGATATTCATTCGTTGAATAGAAATTCATGTGTTGGATGGTATTCATATTTTGAAATAAATTGTTTTACAATAAAAATCCTATTTTTATCACCTATATAAACTATATAAAATAATAGTGTTTTGAAATGAATTGTTTTACAATAAAAATCACATTTTTATTATATACATGAATCGTTGAAATGTGAAGTGTTAAAAATAGCCACTCGTTCAAATAAACATATATGAGTTGAAATATTCATTAATTAGCTAATGATATGATTTTTGCCTATTCATGCAACATTAGAATGAATGGTGTTTTTAAACCAAAAGGAATCAAATATGAAGTTGAATGGAAAATGATAAACGATAAGAACTATATATATGTACATGCATATTTATTGAACAGGTTATAGCGAAGGGGCTAGAGAAGAGGAATAAAATTTTGTGCCCGACAAATAGGTACACATTTACTGTTTTGTTTGGGTGATGATTTTATGAGCCTGTTGGCTAGACGCTTGGCTTTTTCTTTTTCTTTTCGACATGAGACGCCCGTGTGGCTATTTGGGAATTTTCCCAGCCCCTCCCGTACAAAGGAGGTTATGGCGAAATTTTCCAAAATTTTAAGGCGTTAGTGAAATATTTGAAGTGAAAACGATATTGAAATTGTTGAATGAACTATATTTATATAAATATATAAATATAAATAAAATTAAAACAAAACATTGCCGTGCAGTTCGTATTTTGAAACCATGAGTTCAAACAACTAGTGCGGGAAATCCGACCATTCGATTTTCCCGAAACCGCAACCGTCGGGTTCGCCTTGGAAATATCTTTCCAACGGCACCAACCTTGTAAAAATCCAACGGTAGGACTGTCTGGAATGTTTAATTCAAATTTGAAGAAAAACAGCGCCAGAAACGATTATATTTATATATATATATATAATTATATTTAATCGAATAACGACGCTGCAGTTCGTATTTTGAAATCGAAACTTCAAACGATTGTACCGGGAGATCCGACCGTCGGATTTTCCCGAAACTAGAACCGTTGGATTCGTTTTGAAAAGACCTTTCTAATGATGTAAATTTTGTGAAGATCCAACGGTTATATTTTCAGATATGTGTAAATCAAATCTGAAGAAAAACAGCACCACGGCCGCGTTATGGCCCGAAGCGTCGTTTTGAATATATGGGCTATTTTAAAATAAATAAATATAGAGATAAATCATTATAAAATATCATAAACGATATGGAATGGAAATAAACTGAATTTGGTCGATTTATGTGGCATTTGATGGTTGAATGTGTTTGGTGTGAAAATTACATTAAAGAACAAAATTGGTGTTGTCGAATAATTTAACCATTGAAATAAATTGATTTGAAATTCTAAATA
This sequence comes from Allium sativum, assembly GCA_030737875.1. Lineage (NCBI taxonomy): Eukaryota > Viridiplantae > Streptophyta > Magnoliopsida > Asparagales > Amaryllidaceae > Allium > Allium sativum. The sequence continues at coordinate 838,248,338 of CM060916.1, forward strand.
TACGTGAATTATTTGAAAAGGCCGAGTTAATTCTCATTTCAAATAATTGACCGACGATTGAGAATCGAAGATGAAGACGATGGTCGAAGACCGGAGATCTTCACCTCGTTTGGATGGTAACCGAGATCCTGATTGGGAGGCATCCCGAAATATGGATAATGAGTGGTAATCGTCCAGACGTACGTGGTGATCGATGGGTTTGCGAGGTATTTAGTGCCTCCGGTTTCGTTCAGACCCAGAACGGACTTGTAAATGGACTGTGTGTCCGACATTGGATTTTATTCTGTGTTGATTGATCTCTTTTAAATATACATCTGTTTGGCGGCGGAGAATTTATTCTTTTGCTTAACGCCCTTCTCTGGAACACACGAGCTCAGAGGTTGTATATCGATGGACATCAGTCGCATGGCATGAATTGCCTGTGTGGCATGCTAAGATGCAGTGATCAGGGCTTCTGTTGAAAAGCAAAGTCTTGTGGTGATGATCAAAGCACCGCCTGTGTGGCGTAGCTTTGTGTATAACGTGAAATCGCGAGCCTCACACCCCGGTATGAACCAGAAACGGGAGAGGACATCAGGGAGGGCCTGCGTTTCTTTCTAGCTAGGGTGGTGTCAGTGACCTACCAGCCCTGACATTTATATACTTTTCACCTATGTGGTTGTTGCTGTTGCGAGGCGCCTCGGTTTGATCGGACAATTCGAGTCCGATGGAGTCATTCGTTGGCTCGTTTACGCCCCAAAGGGCGGGGAAACGCAGTGTTCAGGAATTTTAATCCACATCGGTGGACCGGCCCTGACGATCCAAGGGTCACTCGAGCTCTGATCCTGAGGGGCGGGCTAGAGCGTCTCGAATTCGGTAAGGACTATCTTTTGCCTTGGTTCATGACGGAAATCCAATTTCCAAATACGACATCGTGCGGTTTTGATTGTATATATATATGGCGACATGATATATGGTACCCATGCCGTCTATGATTGATAGTTATGATTTGAAATTGTTTTCAACACATATTAACACTAGCAATAATATCAAATGCCTTTGTTTTATTCGTATCAAGCATATTTTGACCGTTATAAGGTAAAAACTCTATCCTCCGGTTTGCGTTGCATTGTGTGATGGGAACTGAGTCTTATAACGGCTTCATTTTTATAAAAAGCATAGCGATGTTTAAAAGAAAGATTTGTTTTAAAGCACTGGCAATCCAATGGAGTAAACCCGTTCCACGAAAGTGGCGTGGTCCTGTGATTTGCCATATTATATATGTGTTGAGTAGATTTCTCATACCAGTCCCATGACTGACTCGTAGTTTGTTTCACTTTCAAACTCGAGTGCCCTTTTTCTACACGGGCAGCCTTGTATTCAGGTTTAGCAGGCTTTATCTAGATAGCTGGAGCTGAAGATGGATTATATCATTTATCTCTTTTTATGCTGTTCGGCTCCTATTGTACATATTTTGTTTGTTTTCCGCTGTAGACATTTATGTATAGCTGAACTGTATTTATACTAAGTAAGATCCTGTATATTGTGTAACTCTGATGATTACTTTTATCCAGTATATTCTATTGTTCATTATCTGGTGTATTTATTAAATTTTGTTTTGCTATTATCTGTTTCTGTGTTATATTCCAAAGATTACCCTTGCCACCGTCAGTACGGGGTTTGGGGTCGTCACATCGTGGTATCAGAGCTTTGGTAAAGCTTAGTTCTGGAATATAACATTTGAACGAACTCGTCAGAAATAGAACCAGTAGTGTTCTAGGACGGGTAACTCTATACAGATAGGATCAGCAATATCCTAGTATGAGTAAAGCAGAATAAAATTACACCTCGATAGACAAATTTACATTTGAAGTATTTGTCTCTATATTTTAAAATACCTTTTCTGTGACCTGACACTTGATCTGCTAATTGCAGAAGTACTAGAAAAATGAGTGCCAGAAACAGAAGGAATACAGGACCCGATCTAGAGACTCTATTAAAGAGATATCGAAATCTGAACGGAGCACAGTTCTCGGGCAATGAATCTATAATTCAGACTCAAGCTTGGATGAGTTCTGTCGAAAGACTTTTTGAGTGTATCCAGCTGAGGGATGACCAAAAAAGGCTAGTAGCATCTTGGGCGCTCAAAGAAGAAGCTTTAATCTGGTGGGAAACGATCATCAAAGATAATCCAGAAGGTGATATCACCTGGGACAGATTCAAAGTGATTTTCCTAGAAAGATTTACTCCTCCCGAAGCGACGGAGCGATTATGTGATGAATTTTCTTATCTAATACAAGGTGATATGACCATCCCAGAATATCATAAGAAATTCAACGAACTTGCTCACTTTGCTCCTCATCTGATTCAAGATCCAAAGAGGAAAAATCTGAGATTTATTCATGGCCTGCAAAGGAGATATCAGAATAGTGTAATGAGGAATGTGAAGCTTCCTTTTTCTGAAATGATATACATGGCTTATCAATATGAAGATCTCCATAAGAAAGGAATGTTGCGCGACGAAGAAGAAGTTCGTTGTAGTGACAAAGAAGAGTCGGAAACTGATATTCCAGAAGCCAGTACGAGGTCTGAGGTCAACAAGAAGCCCAGTGCCAAGAGAAAAAAAGGCTGAATCTGGGAACGAACGAATAACGACCGCCACGTGCTCAAGCTGCAATAGAAAAGGACATTTGGTGATAAGTTGCAAATCATGGAACCAACAAAGAAAGAATAAGTTCCCACCCAAGAAGGGATTTCAAGAGAATAGAAAATGTGGTGGATGTCATCAGTCAGGTCATCTTTTAAAGGCCTGCCCGCTATTCAGAAAGCCTGAAATAGTTCAAGTAAATGAAGTAGCAGAAACTTCCGAGCCCTCAGCTAGTCAAGAAAGGGCTGATGTTTTAGAAGGCACGCTCAATGTCAAGAACATTCCAGTTAAAGTACTATTTGATACTGGCGCATCATGAAGCTTTATTGCAAAGAGTGCAGTTAAGAAGTTAGATTTAAAATTGAAAAAGCTCAAGGAACCAATGACTGTCCAAAATCCAGTTGGGGGTTCTATCGGTCTCAGTTGGGTTTGTGGGGTGCCTGTCTCTTTTTCCTACTATAAATTCCCTACGATCTCTGTCGTTATGAATTTTAATGAATTCGATCTTATTCTGGGATTGGATTGGCTAACCAAATATGAAGCAGAGGTTAGATGCCCCGAGAGAGTTTTAAAGCTAAGATTAAATCAGGGAGTTATATAACCATACCGTGTGAAGGTCAGAAATCTAATAGAAAAGACTTCTGGGCATCTTTGAATGTTTCTCCAGCTCAAATAGAAAATGTCCCTGAAGTCACAGAGAATATTCCCGACCTAGTGAAAGATATTCCCATCGTCAAGAATTATGCGGATGTGTTTGAGGAAGTTGTTCGCTTACCTCCGCAGAGAGAAATAGATTTTAATATTGCTTTGATTCCGAATGCGAGGCCGGTAGTTCACGCTATTCGAAGAATGTCCTTGAAAGAGAAAGAGGAATTAGACAATCAAACACGACAGCTAGTATGGAAGGGTCTGATCAGGCCTAGTTTCTCTGATTGGGGAGCAGCAGTGGTGTTTGTCCCAAAATCTGACGGTACTCTACGTCTATGTGTGGATTATCGTGATTTAAACAAGCAGACCAAAAAGAATAAATATCCATTGCCGCGGATTGATGATTTGTTGGATCGATTAAATGGCGCACAAGTATTTTCACGAATGGACCTAGCTACAGGTTTCCATCAACTTCGAATTGCCGAAGAGTGTGTTCCAATGACAACATTCAGAGGTCCCGACTTATTCTACGAGTGGTTAGTAATGCCGTTCGGCTTATGTAACGCTCCGGCTTACTTCGTCGATCTGATGAATAGAGTGTTCAGAGGGGTTTTGAATAAATTTGTTCTGGTTTTTATTGACGATATTCTAATCTTCTCTAAATCAAAGGCCGAACATGAAAAGCATCTGGAACAGGTTCTAGAAATTCTGAGACGGAATGTATTGAAAGCCAAATTTTCCAAATGTATCTTTTGGCAAGATGAAGTAAAATTTCTAGGCCACGTCGTATTGAAAGAAGGAATTGATGTGGATCCAAGCAAAATCACAGCTATTCAAAACTGGAAACAGCCCAGCACCCCCACTGAAGTCCGCAGTTTTCTCGGATTGGCTAGCTATTATCGGAAGTTCGTTAAAAACTTTTCGAAGATATCTGGTCATTTAACAAAGCTTACGAAGAAGCACTCTAAATTCAAATGGACTCCAGAAAGTGAGGAGGCTTTCGAAGAACTAAAGTTGAGATTAACAACTGCTCCAGTGTTAACCATCATCGATGGCAACCAGGATTTAAAAGTCTGGACTGATGCTTCTAGAGAAGGCCTTGGCGCAGTGTTGATGCAAATGGGTCAAGTGATTGCGTATGCTAGCCGTCAACTGAAGTCGCATGAGAAAAACTATGTAACTCATGATCTTGAGTTATTGGCTATTGTATTCGCTTTGAAAATCTGGAGGCACTATCTTCTGGGTGAGAGATTTGAACTGTTTACAGACCACCAGTCGTTAAAGTATCTGTTCACTCAGAAAGACCTGAATCTGAGGCAGCAACGTTGGCTGGAGTTTCTTGCAGCTTATGATTTTGAAATTATATACACTCCAGGGAAAGCCAATGTCGTGGCCGATGCATTAAGCCGAAAGAATGAAATGATCGCCAGTTTTATTATCACGACTTCATTGCTAGATAAAATATCTGCTCTTCAGGAGGATGATCACTTCATTCAGAAGATCAGAGAGATAATTCAACAAGGCGAACCCTCGAGTTTTCAAGTTGATAATGATGGGATTCTAAGGCTCAAAGGTCGAATATGCGTTCCTAACATTCCTGAGCTTCAGAAGGAAGTACTGGACGAATGCCACAAGTCGAAACTTAGTATCCATCCGGGAGTAAACAAAATGTATAATGACATCAAACACACTTTCTGGTGGAAGTCGATGAAAAGGGACATTTCCTTATATGTTAGTCGATGCCCTACTTGCCAGCTAGTCAAGAGTGACCAACAGAAATTGGTTGGATTATTACAACCACTAGAAGTTCCTGGTTGGAAGTGGGAGCATATCTCCATGGATTTCATTGATGGTCTGCCCAGAACCAGAAAAGGGAATGATAGTATTTGGGTGATCGTAGATCGCTTCACGAAGACCGCCCATTTCATACCTGTCAGATCAAACAGAACTGCTCAGAGTCTGGCGCAGATATACTTCAGCGAAATAGTTAGACTACATGGAGTGCCGCTCAGTATAGTCAGTGATAGAGATACAATATTCACTAGCAAATTCTGGGAAGCATTTCAAGTCGAACTGGGAACGAAGTTGAACTTGAGCACCGCTTATCATCCTCAGACAGGTCAGACTGAGAGGGTGAATCGTATTTTAGAAGATCTATTGCGGGCTTGTGTTATAGATTTCGGTGGATCATGGGATGACCATCTGCATTTGGCTGAATTCTCTTATAACAACAGCTACCAGGCGAGTCTGACAATGTCTCCATTCGAAGCATTGTATGGTAGACCGTGCCGATCCCCTGCTTGTTGGGTCGAACCCGGTAATAGACTTGTGTTGGGCCCAGATATGATCCGAGAAGCCGCCGACAAAGTCGATTTTATTAAGAAGCGATTACTCGCCGCTCAAAGCCGACAAAAGAGTTATGCCGATAGGAGAAGAAGAGATATATCCTTTGCTGTAAGCGACTATGTATATTTGAAAGTATCGCCGATGAGAGGAGTTATCCGGTTCGGTAAAACTGGAAAGTTGGCGCCCAAATTCATAGGTCCGTTTCCTATTCTGGAACGGATCGGGACTCTCGCTTATAGGGTCAAATTGCCTGACTGGTTGCCTGGAGTTCATGATGTATTTCATATATCTCAACTTCGAAAACACGTTTATGATCCAGACTTGATCGTGGAAGAAGCAGCTCAACAGGACATTGAAATTACTCCAGAATTAGCTGTGAGATGAGAGCCGCTAAAGATTATCGGCAAAGAAACCAAAGAGCTGAGGAACAAGAAGGTTCACTTAGTCAAAGTGCAATGGAGTGGAGATCCACGAGATTGTACTTGGGAAACCGAGGAGAGCATTCAGAAAGCCTATCCCAGATGCCGAGTAGATATCTCTGATTGACTCCGGTGCAAGGTACATTTACCCTACTTTGCATTACCATTTAATTCTCTACTCTGCTGTCATTTTCTTTCCATGGATGTGAACTTTTAAATTATATAGTCTGAATGATTTTAAAAGAGAATAGGAATTAATATGTATGGTTTTGAAAGGTTAAAAACAATGGGATTGGTTGTTGTGTTGTGTGATTGTAGATTTATCAAACCACATTCGACTTTGTTCCTTTTCGGGGACGAAAAGTTTTAAGTGGGGGAGATTGTAACGACCCAGAAAATCTGAACCAATTTAAAAATTTTAAAATGGCTAAAATAATGGATTTTAAATATTTAAAATAAATATTTTAAATAATGGAGATGAAAAATGAGTTTGAATCGACAATTGAAAATGAATATAATTAATTATAATTATAAACAAGGCCTGAAATGGCGCTGCAGTTTCAAAAATTGAATTCAAACTTTGTCGGACTGTACTGGGTGCAAAACAAAACGGATTTTAGTGAAACCAAAAATATTTAAATCTGTTAGTGAATACCTTTCTAACGAATCTGAAAAATCGAATTTTCATAACGGAAAGCAAAAGTTATGGCCGAATGAGTTTTCAGAAAGGTCGCTATGGAATTTATATAGCCCGTGAAATTGGCCATTTTGCATACGACCTCGGAATTCGACGAAACCACTTTTGTTGGATCCGGGATGTGAAGTTCTCGCTAGGTTTCAAATTTCATAATTTTTGAAGCTAATATGTGAGCGTGGCAACGGAAAATGTGTTTTGGTCAATTATAGTTAAATTGGATCGACCAAAAATGGGCCTTTTTGCAAACGGTCTCAGAATTCGACGAAACTAGTTTTGTTAGGACCGTATCGTCAAAACATAGCTAGATTTATTTTTCTGGAATTTTTCGAATCAGTTTGTGGCCCTGGCAAATTGAAATGCACGTTCAAATCAAATATTGAATGTTTTATATTTTAATTTGAAGGGAAACTGACTGAAACAGTCGAATGGGCGTTCGAAACATATCCCATTGTGTTCGGAATGGGGGTAAAACGCTAGGGACGACAGTCGTTGGGTTTGGATTGGGGTTCGCAGGAGGCAAGGGGTATTTTCGGATTTTAAAACTTTATAAAAAAAAAAGAGAAAAACCCCATTAGCCCACGTCAGCCCCCCCCCCCCCCCCCGTCTTCTCTCTCCCCGACTTCAGAAACCGACGGCGACTGTTGTTCCTCGCTTCCCACCTCCTTTTCTCTCTAATCTCTCAATAAAATTGAGAGCTCCTGTTAAGGATTTTGAAGAGCATCCCAAGAGCTCTAAATCCATACCCCTCTTGGAATTTTTCGCTGAGTGATCGTGAAGAACCACCCTCCCGAAGTTGCGCCGAATCGAGTCAGAATCCCCCTCCTGCCGAGTTCGAACTTGACCTCGTGGGTAGCGCCAGGTGCGCCTCTCGACGCTCTACGCGGTGGTGCTGGCCGATTGCTCCCTAGCTTCGCGGATTGAACGCAGAATCGAAACCTAGTTTCGAATCAAATAACTGAGGTGCAGTTTATATTTTTTAAACTGTTTTCAACTTTTAAAAGTGTCGCAAATTCATGTTATCAAATAAAAATCGTATCTTTTTCGTTCGTTAACGAAATTCGATGAAACAGGAAGCATCATGACGCCTTCTACATTCTTGAAGAGACCGCATATTTTTCTGAGCCTTCTGCTATTTTTGGTGGAGTGGAACCCAATGTGAGATTTCTAATTTAAAAACAATATGGAAAACGACGATGTATAAATTATATAGTCGATGTATGAGTTATATAAGCATTGTACACCTCTTGTATAAGCGTTGTATAAGTTGTACGTTCGATGTATAAGTTATATATGTGTTGTAAAAATTATATATATGTGTTGAAATAAAAGTGAATTGCTATATATAAATAAATAAATATATATATATATATATATACGCCCCTCGTCCACAAACCATGGACGATATTTATTGATTGTGATTGGTGTGAAAATTGATTGATAGCGAATGATTGTTTGGGATTGTTTGTGGTTGATATTGATTGATTATGGTTGAAAAACACCCATTTGTGGTTGAGAAATATTTGGTTGAAACCACATAGGATTAGTTTGTGGAAATGAAATAAATATATACATGCCGCCTGCGTGCGAACTAGATGCATGATCCCCATTGTCAAAAACCGCGAGGTTTTAAGGTAGAGCGAGGAGCCGTACTAGGGACGGTCCCGGTTTTAACTACCCTGCCTTTATGCTGCCGAAATTTTGAATAAAATTCATATGTTTGAATTATTTTCATTTGCTGAAACTATATTTATTCGATGAATAGAAAACCTTCATGTGTTGAATCGATATTCATTCGTTGATTAGAAATTCATGTGTTGAATGGTATTCGCGTTTTAAATATAAAAATCACATTTTTATCTATATATAGAAACTATAGAAAACCTTCATGTGTTGAATCGATATTCATTCGTTGATTAGAAATTCATGTGTTGAATGGTACTCGCGTTTTAAATATAAAAATCACATTTTTACCTATATATAGAAACTATAGAAAACCTTCATGTGTTGAATCGATATTCATTCGTTGAATAGAAATTCATGTGTTAGATGGTATTCATATTTTGAAATAAATTGTATTACAATAAAAATCCTATTTTTATCACCTATATAAACTATATAAAATAATAGTGTTTTGAAATGAATTGTTTTACAATAAAAATCACATTTTTATTATATACATGAATCGTTGAAATGTGAAGTGTTAAAAATAGCCACTCGTTCAAATAAACATATATGAGTTGAAATATTCATTAATTAGCTAATGATATGATTTTTGCCTATTCATGCAACATTAGAATGAATGGTGTTTTTAAACTAGAAGGAATCAAATATGAAGTTGAATGGAAAATGATAAACGATAAGAACTATATATATATATGTACATGCATATTTATTGAACAGGTTATAGCGAAGGGGCTAGAAAAGAGGAATAAAATTTTGTGCCCGACAAATAGGTACACATTTACTGTTTTATTTGGGTGATGATTTTATGAGCCTGTTGGCTAGCCGCTTGGCTTTTTCTTTTTCTTTTCGACATGAGACGCCCATGTGGCTATTTGGGAATTTTCCCAGCCCCTCCCGTACAAAGGAGGTTATGGCGAAATTTTCCAAAATTTTAAGGCGTTAGTGAAATATTTGAAGTGAAAACGATATTGAAATTGTTGAATGAACTATATTTATATAAATATATAAATATAAGTAAAATTAAAACGAAACGTGGCCGTGCAGTTCGTATTTTGAAACCGTGAGTTCAAACAACTAGTGCGGGAAATCCGACCATTCGATTTTCCCGAAACCGCAACCGTCGGGTTCGCCTTGGAAATATCTTTCCAACGGCACCAACCTTGTAAAAATCCAACGGTTGGATTGTCTGGAATGTTTAATTCAAATCTAAAGATAAACAACACCAGAAACGATTATATTTTTATATATATATAATTATATTTAATCGAATAACGACGCTGTAGTTCGTATTTTGAAATCGAAACTTCAAACGATTGTACCGGGAGATCCGACCGTCGGATTTTCCCGAAACTGGAACCGTTGGATTCGTTTTGAAAAGACCTTTCTAATGATGTAAATTTTGTGAAGATCCAACGGTTAGATTTTCAGATATGTGTAAATCAAATCTGAAGAAAAACAGCGCCACGGCCGCGTTATGGCCCGAAGCGTCGTTTTGAATATATGGGCTATTTTAAAATAAATAAAAATAGCGATAAATCGTTATAAAATATCATAAACGATATGGAATGGAAAGAAACTGAATTTGGCCGATTTATGTGGCTTTTGATTGTTGAATGTGTTTGGTGTGAAAATTACATTAAAGAACAAAATTGGTGTTGTCGAATAATTTAACCATTGAAATAAATTGATTTGAAATTCTAAATATACATGAATTATTTGAAAAGGCCGAGTTAATTCTCATTTCAAATAATTGACCGACGATTGAGAATCGAAGATGAAGACGATGGTCGAAGACCGGAGATCTTCACCTTGTTTGGATGGTAACCGAGGTCCTGATTGGGAGGCATCCCGAAATATGGATAATGAGTGGTGATCGTCCAGACGTACATGGTGATCGATGGGTTTGCGAGGTATTTAGTGCCTCCGGTTTCGTTCAGACCCAGAACGGACTTGTAAATGGACTGTGTGTCTGACATTGGATTTTATTCTGTGTTGATTGATCTCTATTAAATATACATCTGTTTGGCGGCGGAGAATTTATTCTTTTGCTTAATGCCCTTCTCTGGAACACACGAGCTCAGAGGTTGTATATCGATGGACATCAGTCGCATGGCATGAGTTGCCTGTGTGGCATGCTAAGATGAAGTGATCAGGGCTTTTGTTGAAAAGCAAAGTCTTGTGGTGATGATCAAAGCACCGCCTGTGTGGCGTAGCTTTGTGTATAACGTGAAATCGCGAGCCTCACACCCCGGTATGAACCAGAAACGGGAGAGGACATCAGGGAGGGCCTGCGTTTCTTTCTAGCTAGGGTGGTGTCAGTAACCTACCAGCCCTGACATTTATATACTTTTCACCTATGTGGTTGTTGCTGTTGCGAGGCGCCTCAGTTTGATCGGACAATTCGAGTCCGATGGAGTCATTCGTTGGTTCGTTTACGCCCCAAAGGGCGGGGAAACGCAGTGTTCAGGAATTTTAATCCACATCGGTGGACCGGCCCTGACGATCCAAGGGTCACTCGAGCTCTGATCCTGAGGGGCGGGCTAGAGCGTCTCGAATTCGGTAAGGACTATCTTTTGCCTTGGTTCATGACGGAAATCCAATTTCCAAATACGACATCGTGCGGTTTTGATTGTATATATATATGGCGACATGATATATGGTACCCATGCCGTCTATGATTGATAGTTATGATTTGAAATTGTTTTCAACACATATTAACACTAGCAATAATATCAAATGCCTTTGTTTTATTCGTATCAAGCATATTTTGACCGTTATAAGGTAAAAACTCTATCCTCCGGTTTGCGTTGCATTGTGTGATGGGAACTGAGTCTTATAACGGCTTCATTTTTATAAAAAGCATAGCGATGTTTAAAAGAAAGATTTGTTTTAAAGCACTGGCAATCCAATGGAGTAAACCCGTTCCACGAAAGTGGCGTGGTCCTGTGATTTGCCATATTATATATGTGTTGAGTAGATTTCTCATACCAGTCCCATGACTGACTCGTAGTTTGTTTCACTTTCAAACTCGGGTGCCCCTTTTTCTACACGGGCAGCATTGTATTCAGGTTTAGCAGGCTTTATCTGGATAGCTGGAGCTGAAGATGGATTCTATCATTTATCTCTTTTTATGCTGTTCAGCTCCTATTGTACATATTTTGTTTGTTTTCCGCTGTAGACATTTATGTGTAGCTGAACTGTATTTATACTAAGTAAGATCTTGTATACTGTGTAACTCTGATGATTACTTTTATCCAGTATATTCTATTGTTCATTATCTGGTGTATTTATTAAATTTTGTTCTGCTATTATCTGTTTCTGTGTTATATTCCAAAGATTACCCTTGCCACCGTCAGTACGGGGTTTCGGGTCATCACATGAAGACTCTGTGATGTATGGCTTGGAACCTCTTATCTTTGGCTACGGCTTTGGACACACTACCTGTGACGGCCCGTCTCGTACCAGCCTGCATTTCCTCCAAGAGTGCGCTGTACACGTGCCCGACTAGCACAAGACGGTCGTCAGAAGAAAGGAAAGAAGGGAATGAACTAATCAAAGAACCTGTAGAATGTCTCACAGCGCATGGGATAAAATATAATAATAACATACTTGACATAAAACAGGCGAGACAGTGCATAAGCTGATAACTAATAATCAACATCAATCTCAAAGCAGCGGAAATCCAAATACAGCTTATTACAACTTTCCAAATTTACTGTCTCTAAACAAAAGAAAGCTAAAATAGAAGATACACCAACAATGCCCAAGCAGTGATCTTCAACAACACAGGGAGAATACTAAATATATTACGTGGAAGCCTCCTGCTCGTCTCCGGATCATCTACCCGTGCATCACCAGCTAACCTGTCTCTAGTCTGCTCGTGTGAGCACCCAGAGTAATAAGAAGAGACATAAAACTCTGGGTCAGACATAAAGCCTGGTATGAGCGATAAGCATCTAAACAGAATAATAACAGGTATACTAAGCCATACCTGAACCTGGACCTGCAACCAAAGAGTTAGTACCACATACCGTACAATACTCCAAGGTGCCATAATAAATAGTGTAAGAATACGGGGGTGGGGTGTGCATGTCAAAATGATAGCAAACAAATCATCCATAGCAACCATCCTCGCATCTCTCACTCAGTGCGTAAAGCGTACGACATCTACCACTTTGGAACACTAGACAAACTGAGGTAACGACGAATCCCGACTTGTAGAAACCCTGCTGTGACCAAGACAACACTTGGAGTCATGACCAAACATTTCAATGACCCTCTTCATTGGTCGTAGCCCTTGGTTCTACCGATGCCATAATGGCCCTGAATCCGCCTTCGTACCTCCTACCATAGTGGTCCAAAACTATAGACGTCGATAACTCCTTAGCACGCGTCCCGCAGCAAAGCCCAACCATGAAGTGAACTCGTTGATTCCCATCTGAACCTTAAGCTCTAACTTCTCATTTGGACTTCCTTTGCATCTCGGGTTTGGTTGAATTGGAGTGGGTCTTCAGAAAAGTTGTCGTGCAGTAGTAATAGCCCACGTATGGTTCGGTTCGGTGCTCCTCATCTAGCTTGGTTCGGTTCGGTATAACCTTCCTGATCGGTTCGGATTGGTGGTCCTCGTCTAGCTTGGTTCGGGTCGGTAGTCCACTTCGGGTCGGGTCGGTGTCTTCCTCCGGGTCAGGTCGGGTGTCCTTCCCTCCAGCGCTCCAACTCCTAGCTTATTTCTTCTTTGCTTCCGATCCGAGCCTTGCATCTCCAAGTCGATCCGATCTGGCCTCCAATCACTCTTCCGATCCGATCCGCTCCGCTCCCTAGCTAACTCCGATCCGATCCGCTCCATCGCTCCGATCCGATCTTCTGTCCAACTCCAACTCTAAACAATGGCCTTCCTTCCTGCCAAACTTCTTCCAGTGGCAAGTCCTCATCCAGTTCGGATTCCCTTGGTCAGTTCCCTAGTCCGATCCGACCCCTTTTCTCCGATCCGAACCGGTTCGGAGCCTGCACACTTCTGCAACTTTCCAGCAAGCTTTCTACGCCATTCGACGACGTTTTCGAGCAATTTAACTATTCTAATCAATCATGAAACATACCATAGAGTCATAGTAACATGTAATAGCAACCACAAACAACAAACAACAATTTGAATGAATCAAAATGGATCAAAAGTGGCTAAAACTTCATATTTTCCCTTAAGCACTCTTAATCATGCCTAAGCATACAATTAGCAAAACACATCGAAATTATCTCAAATTTCTAACAGAGCCTTAAAACATTATTTTAGAATTTTAAGAATTTTTTCAGAATTTATTTACGTATAAATTCGCTAATCCTTACTAATTACCCTTAATTAACCGTAATTAGTGTCAAAATGATGCTATCACTCACCTTGGCCACAAATGAAATTCTCAGAACTGAAACTCCTCTGATTTGGGGCGAATACTGATGTCTAACAGCAGTTCCAACCTTGCTTTGGTGCTTTTTCTCCTTAATTTGGTGTTGCTAAGCCTAATCTTCAATTAGAGAGTGATTTGGGGTGTTTTAGATGTAGGAAGCCATTACTAGGATCTCTAGGAGGTTTGGGGCGGCTCAAAACTGAAATGAAAGTGATAACCTAACCCTAATCAGTCCTCCTATACCTCTAAACCCGAAATTCCCCTTGGGCCTAACTGCTAACCACCCGGTTAAGCCCAATTAAGCTGTTTTTCACCATCTGAAACTTGTTTCAGCCATATCTCCCAAACGGTGAGTCCGTTTGGCTAATGTGACCACTCTACGGAAAGAGAAACCATCATTCAAAGCCAATGGAAGTGGTTTCAGGTCAAAATTCCTTTCCAGTCAAAAGTTATGGCCAAAACAGTGCTAACTAGGGGTAAAATGGTCATTTAAAAATCGGGAAAAATCATGAACATGGGAAATGACCCCAATAGTCGTCTCCCAAAGTTACATGACCATACGACTTCGTATGTGAAAGAAATAAATATCCTACGATCCTATGATGCGTAGAACGCGGGTCGTTACACTCTCCCCCCCTTAAGAAATTTCGTCCCCGAAATTACTTAACCCAAAACATACAAAGGATCCCGCATGCCTAACAACCACATATAACAATCAAACATGCAAAACAAGCAAACAAGTCTATCCTAGCATGCGGAAAAACTAAATCGAAGTCAAAATCTTACCAGACAAAGAGTTCTGGATACTTCTTCCTTATGTCCTCCTCTGTTTCCCAAGTACAATCACTCTCGTCCTCGCTCCACTGTACCTTGACTAGCTTCACCGCCTTCCTTCGAAGTTGTTTCATGTCGTACTCGACAATATGGGCCGGCTTGCGGTTCCCAACCGCCTCGGGTTCTACTTCGAAGTCCTCTAACTGATCAGGTGGAATAGTCATATCTGAGTCGTGAACGAACTTCCTTAGTTGGGAAACATGAAATACGTTATGAACTCCCGTCATCTTCTCTGGTAAGTCAATCCTATATGCCAAATTCCCGACTAGTTCAAGAACAGGGAATGGGCCAACAAACCTTGGTGCCAACTTGCCTCTCCTGCCAAATCGTATTACACTCTTCAACGGGGAAATCTTGACAAATACCAAGTCACCAACTGAGAACTTTAAGTCTCTTCGCCTCTTATCAGCATAACTCTTCTGCCTATCTTGGGCTGCCTTCATTCGTTGCTGAATGATCTTGATCTTATCTGAAGTTTCCCTCACCACATCTGGTCCAAGCATAAACTTCTCGCCAGTCTCTATCCAACATGATGGTGAGTTACACGGCCTTCCGTACAAAGCTTCAAACGGAGCCATACCGATACTGGATTGGTAGCTATTATTATATGCAAACTCTACTAGATGCAGATGGTTATCCCATGATCCACCAAAATCCAATATACATGCTCTCAAGAGATCTTCCAAAATACGATTCACCCTTTCCGTCTGACCGTCGGTCTGAGGATGATACGCGGTACTGAGATGTAACTCTGACCCTAGCGCCTCTTGCAAGCTCCTCCAAAACCCACTAGTGAACAACGGGTCTCGGTCGCTCACAATGCTTTTAGGTACTCCATGAAATCTCACTACCCACTTCATATACAATTCTGCTAACTTAGCTGCCGTTCTAGTCGATTTAACTGGTATAAACCTTGCACTTTTAGTTAGTCGATCCACAATTACCCAAATGCTATCATATCCCGATCTAGTCCTTGGTAATCCATCGATGAAATCCATCGAGACTTGCTCCCATTTCCATTCGGGAATTTCTAAGGGCTGTAACAACCCACTAGGCTTCTTTTGCTCGGCTTTAACTAGCTGGCAATTCATGCACTTGGATATAAACTTCCCAACGTCTCTTTTCATCCCTTCCCAATAGTAGGTCTGCTTCATATCTCTATACATCTTATTACCACCGGGGTGTATAGTCAGCTTTGAGTGATGACATTCTCTAAGCACTTCATCCCTCAATCCATTGACATTGGGTACAACAAGCTTTCCATTCTTTCTAAGCCACCTATCTCGATCAAGCCCATACTTGTTCATCTCCTCATCGATTCCCATCTCTAACTTGGAGATGATTTCCAATAGGTTAGGATCGTCCCTCTGACTAGAGCCGATCCGCTCAATCAAAGTGGGTCTGATCGTCAAACTTGCTAACATCTCTGGATCCAATTCGCACTTTGGTCTGAAATCAAACCCCGCGATAAACTCCAGTTGCTTCCATTCAAGGAACATAGCCCCTAAGCTGGCATGTCTTCTACTCAATGCATCAGCCACCGCATTGCCCTTTCCCGGTGTGTATGCGATGTCAAAATCATAGGAAGCTAAGAACTCTAACCATCTCTGCTGACGGAGATTTAAATCCTTCTGGGAGAATAGATACTTCAACGACTTATGATCTGTAAACAGCTCAAATCTTTCTCCCAAGAGATAGTGTCTCCACATCTTTAACGCGAACACGATTGCTGCCAATTCTAAATCATGGGTAGGGTATCTCCTCTCGTGTGGTTTCAATTGCCGACTTGCATAAGCTACAACCCTACCGCCTTGCATCAATACAGCACCCAGTCCGGTACCACAGGCATCCGTGTATACCGTCATCTCTTCATCCCCCTTAGGAATGACTAACACTGGTGCGCTTGTCAACTTGTCCTTTAGACTTCTGAATGCATTCTCGCACCTTTCATCCCAGACAAAAGCTTGATTTTTCTTGGTCAACTGGGTCAATGATGCTGCTATCTTGGAGAAACCTTGGATAAACTTACGATAATATCCCGCTAATCCCAAGAAACTTCTTACATCTGTTGCGTTCTTGGGCGTAGGCCAATCTTGTACCGTAGCCACCTTCGCTGGGTCCACGGCAATACCATTCTCTGATACAACATGGCCCAAGAACCTCACTTCCCTCTTCCAGAAGTGACACTTAGAAAACTTTGCTTTCAATTGGTGTTTTCTCAACACCTCCATCGCTACCCTTAAATGTTCCTTGTGTTCTTCCTCTGTCCTCGAATAGACCAAAATATCATCAACGAACACAAGGACAGACTTATTCAGCTGATCTCTGAATACCCTATTCATAAGGTCCACAAAATATGCCGGGGCATTAGTCAGCCCAAATGGCATAACCAACCATTCATAAAATCCAGACGGCGTTCGAAATGCCGTTTTAGCTATACTCTCAGCTTCCACTCTAAGCTGATGAAAACCTGTCGCGAGATCCAACTGAGAAAAATATTCTCGCGCCACTCAACTGATCGAACAAATCATCTATCCGCGGTAGAGGATACTTGTTCTTCCTCGTCACTTTATTCAACTCGCGGTAGTCTACACACAAACGAAGGGAACCATCCGCCTTGGTAGCAAACACAACTGGTGCTCCCCATTCGGAAACACTCCTTCTGATAAATCCCTTCTTCAAAAGATCGCTGACTTGCACCTCGAGCTCTCGCTGCTCTCTTGGTGCCATACGACGAAGTGGCATCACTATAGGCCTGGCATCTTTTACCAAATCAATACGAAATTCAATCTCTCGGTGTGGTGGAAGTCCGGTCACTTCTTCGAAAACATCCGGATACTGGCCAACCACGGGCAAACCTGACAACTCACTATGCGGAATGTCGAGGGAGTTTAGAAAACTAGCCAATACCCCCTTACTGGGTAGACCACCAAACACTATCCTCCGCCCATCATCCGCTCTAGCTGTCACCAACAAGCCCTCACAGTCTACCACCACCCCGTATCTTTGGAGCCAATCTACTCCCAAAATAATGCCAAACCCAGTAAAGCCCAAAACAAAGCAATCACAAACAAACATGCATCCATGACTCGATAGAACCACATTACGACAAATCATGCTAAGGCTAGTTGAACCACCAATCGGGTTCGTCACTACTAAAGGTCTATCGACAATCTCGGGCTCCAATCCCAACCTATCTACCAGGTCACTAGATATGAAAGAACTGGAAGCTCCGGTATCAAACAAAACTCTAACAGGAACATCATAAACAGAAAGCATACCTTGAATGACGACATTCTTTCCCTTCTCTGCCGCAGTTGGGGCATTCGACGAAGAAGGAATAGCATTAAGAGCATATGCTTTCACCATTTGCTTTTCCTTAGGGGGCTGGGGACACTTGTCCTTGTGATGCCCCATTTGGCCACAGTTGAAGCACTTCCTATCTGCTGGCTTGGCCCGACAATTACTAGCATAATGGCCCTTCTTACCACAGCTGAAGCACTCCACATCTTGCTTATTCTTTTTCTTCTGGCCATCCTTAGCCTGATTCTGCTTTCTCTTATTCTGGGAACCACCTTTGCCTCCACCACTAGCTTGTGGCTTTGGCTCTTCTGCGGATGCAACTTCAGTCTTCGGCTTAGGGTAGAGACTTTCTGATCTTAATGCTTTCCCCACAATCGATTCAAACGTCTCATCGATGTGGTTAATAAGTTTTTCCCCCAAGTACTGATCCAATCCAGTTATGAATTTCTCATTCTTTTTCTCGGCAGTATCAATAAGAGATAACCCGTACTTCGACAAAGTGTCAAATTCAGCAATATACTCCGAGACAGCTCTGCCATTCTGCTTGAGCTCCAAGAATTTCTTAAACAACATTGACTTCTGAGCAGCTGGAATGAACTTCTCACTAAAGCGAGCCTTAAACTGCTCCCAAGTAATCTGGTCTTCGGGAGTAGCTGCCTTTATAGCATTCCACCAATTCATTGCCCGCCCTTGCAGCTGACGGGACGCTAGCTTCCTCTTCATCGCATCCTCGATACCCAAATCCTCGAAGATACGTTCGCAACTATCCAACCAATCCTGAACGTCCGTAGCCGACTCCGTTCCATGGAATGACTTCCCACCAAGACTAGTATAATCCTTATTTAGCTTGGCGAAGTCGACTCTTGGCGCCTGCACTATTGGACCACCACCATTTCCACCATTGGGAGCTGCCCTCTGCACATCCCTAAGCATCTCTCTCATGAGGTCAGTAAACATCGTCCTCATGTCAGCAGCAATCCCATTATTGGCTCCCCTACCAGCACCTCTAGTATCTCGGCTCATCGTCAATCTGAAAAAGGAAACGATTAACGACTCCATAGTGGTGCTAGTGCAGTGCGACTTCATTCTTATACTACTAATAGTATATATATATAGCTTTTAAAAACCAAAGTAATCACAAATACGCTCTCTCGTATACGTATAATATCTCTCCCTGATGACTTCCCTAGGTTAACTACGCAACCTAGAGCTCTGATACCAAGTGTGACGGCCCGTCTCGTACCAGCCTGCATTTCCTCCAAGAGTGCGCTGTACACGTGCCCGACTAGCACAAGACGGTCGTCAGAAGAAAGGAAAGAAGGGAATGAACTAATCAAAGAACCTGTAGAATGTCTCACAGCGCATGGGATAAAATATAATAATAACATACTTGACATAAAACAGGCGAGACAGTGCATAAGCTGATAACTAATAATCAACATCAATCTCAAAGCAGCGGAAATCCAAATACAGCTTATTACAACTTTCCAAATTTACTGTCTCTAAACAAAAGAAAGCTAAAATAGAAGATACACCAACAATGCCCAAGCAGTGATCTTCAACAACACAGGGAGAATACTAAATATATTACGTGGAAGCCTCCTGCTCGTCTCCGGATCATCTACCCGTGCATCACCAGCTAACCTGTCTCTAGTCTGCTCGTGTGAGCACCCAGAGTAATAAGAAGAGACATAAAACTCTGGGTCAGACATAAAGCCTGGTATGAGCGATAAGCATCTAAACAGAATAATAACAGGTATACTAAGCCATACCTGAACCTGGACCTGCAACCAAAGAGTTAGTACCACATACCGTACAATACTCCAAGGTGCCATAATAAATAGTGTAAGAATACGGGGGTGGGGTGTGCATGTCAAAATGATAGCAAACAAATCATCCATAGCAACCATCCTCGCATCTCTCACTCAGTGCGTAAAGCGTACGACATCTACCACTTTGGAACACTAGACAAACTGAGGTAACGACGAATCCCGACTTGTAGAAACCCTGCTGTGACCAAGACAACACTTGGAGTCATGACCAAACATTTCAATGACCCTCTTCATTGGTCGTAGCCCTTGGTTCTACCGATGCCATAATGGCCCTGAATCCGCCTTCGTACCTCCTACCATAGTGGTCCAAAACTATAGACGTCGATAACTCCTTAGCACGCGTCCCGCAGCAAAGCCCAACCATGAAGTGAACTCGTTGATTCCCATCTGAACCTTAAGCTCTAACTTCTCATTTGGACTTCCTTTGCATCTCGGGTTTGGTTGAATTGGAGTGGGTCTTCAGAAAAGTTGTCGTGCAGTAGTAATAGCCCACGTATGGTTCGGTTCGGTGCTCCTCATCTAGCTTGGTTCGGTTCGGTATAACCTTCCTGATCGGTTCGGATTGGTGGTCCTCGTCTAGCTTGGTTCGGGTCGGTAGTCCACTTCGGGTCGGGTCGGTGTCTTCCTCCGGGTCAGGTCGGGTGTCCTTCCCTCCAGCGCTCCAACTCCTAGCTTATTTCTTCTTTGCTTCCGATCCGAGCCTTGCATCTCCAAGTCGATCCGATCTGGCCTCCAATCACTCTTCCGATCCGATCCGCTCCGCTCCCTAGCTAACTCCGATCCGATCCGCTCCATCGCTCCGATCCGATCTTCTGTCCAACTCCAACTCTAAACAATGGCCTTCCTTCCTGCCAAACTTCTTCCAGTGGCAAGTCCTCATCCAGTTCGGATTCCCTTGGTCAGTTCCCTAGTCCGATCCGACCCCTTTTCTCCGATCCGAACCGGTTCGGAGCCTGCACACTTCTGCAACTTTCCAGCAAGCTTTCTACGCCATTCGACGACGTTTTCGAGCAATTTAACTATTCTAATCAATCATGAAACATACCATAGAGTCATAGTAACATGTAATAGCAACCACAAACAACAAACAACAATTTGAATGAATCAAAATGGATCAAAAGTGGCTAAAACTTCATATTTTCCCTTAAGCACTCTTAATCATGCCTAAGCATACAATTAGCAAAACACATCGAAATTATCTCAAATTTCTAACAGAGCCTTAAAACATTATTTTAGAATTTTAAGAATTTTTTTCAGAATTTATTTACGTATAAATTCGCTAATCCTTACTAATTACCCTTAATTAACCGTAATTAGTGTCAAAATGATGCTATCACTCACCTTGGCCACAAATGAAATTCTCAGAACTGAAACTCCTCTGATTTGGGGCGAATACTGATGTCTAACAGCAGTTCCAACCTTGCTTTGGTGCTTTTTCTCCTTAATTTGGTGTTGCTAAGCCTAATCTTCAATTAGAGAGTGATTTGGGGTGTTTTAGATGTAGGAAGCCATTACTAGGATCTCTAGGAGGTTTGGAGCGGCTCAAAACTGAAATGAAAGTGATAACCTAACCCTAATCAGTCCTCCTATACCTCTAAACCCGAAATTCCCCTTGGGCCTAACTGCTAACCACCCGGTTAAGCCCAATTAAGCTGTTTTTCACCATCTGAAACTTGTTTCAGCCATATCTCCCAAACGGTGAGTCCGTTTGGCTAATGTGACCACTCTACGGAAAGAGAAACCATCATTCAAAGCCAATGGAAGTGGTTTCAGGTCAAAATTCCTTTCCAGTCAAAAGTTATGGCCAAAACAGTGCTAACTAGGGGTAAAATGGTCATTTAAAAATCGGGAAAAATCATGAACATGGGAAATGACCCCAATAGTCGTCTCCCAAAGTTACATGACCATACGACTTCGTATGTGAAAGAAATAAATATCCTACGATCCTATGATGCGTAGAACGCGGGTCGTTACACTACCACTTGGGGATTTATGCAGTTTTATTTGTGTTTTATGCTTCTTTATTTTATAATCAAGATAGAGATTGTGATGTAATGATTTGGAAGTTGTTTTGAGACAGTTTGCTGTAATGTTTTTGTTATGAACCACTTATGAAATAAATTTAGTTTTTTTGCTGCTTATATATGTCTGTTGTAACACCCCACCTCCGCTAGGGTCACTCACAAAAGGAATGCACTAGCTTTGGTGGAGCATTATCGAGGTAAACATACACAGAAATATTACAAGACAGAACATATAAAACAGCGGAAGAAGAACCAAATTTTATTGCTTTAAAATCTAGAAAGGTCTAAAGCCTTTTACATCAAAATGCCATTAAATCTATTACATCGAAATCTGTCTTGCAATGGTAAAGAAGCATAAAACCGTAGTCATAAATCATTCCCCAAGTAAAACAGTAAAGCATCCATAGCCAAGAAAGGTCCAAGCCATATATGATGATCTTGAAGCAGGAAGAAGTCCAAACTAAGTAGTAATGTTTCCTCCCTGAGAACCTGGGGGGGGGGGGGACGGAAGAAAAAGAGGCGAAACAAAATGGGTCAGTCATACAGACTGGTAAGTCCTAGTGACTTTCAGCATAGAAACAAGTAAAGGTAACATGACATGTATAAACTGAAAGTAAACATAAGGATGATGATAAGGTGGGCAAGTTAAACTAAGATAACAAGATAAACTATGGTAACAAGAAAAACTACGATAACAATATAGACTATGCAAACAAGATAAACTACGTATAGCATCGCATGTTTAACATTCTCTGCACCAACTGTACTAGTACCCCAACCCGTATCATCCTTTCCATGTATATGTACAATCCCTTACCGTATATCGTACGTGTTTCATCGCGTATTTCTATACTATTTCAATGTAGTGCCACCATTCTTGAAATCGTTTGGACTGCCACCCTTGTTCTGGCTAGGTTTCCTTATCATGAACTATCGCGTGTTCAACTAGGATTTATGCCACCTAGGACCACTAGGGATTATGCTACCTATTGAACGTTTTCTAGATTCGATTAGGGTTTATGCCACCTAGGACCACTAGGGATTATGCTACCTAACGAACAACACCCTTTTTCTACGTAACGATCTATTAATCGACCGGCTCCCTACAAGTCCTAGCTCGTTCATGTGTCTGTGTCATACGGCCCAATCATGAAATGTAGTCACCTGTGCTAGGTCCACCATATGGTGTATCAAGCCCTAGGGTACCAACCACCGACACGAATCAAGCACGCACAGTGTAAACCTACCGGTGCCCAATGCCTGCTTTTTCAACTCCGGACTACGTGCACGACCACAGTCCGCCTGAACCTACAATGGTGCACCAACTCAGCCGTCGTTCTGGTCACTTACAATCAGCCCAGTAATCATGCCCCACCCAGCCTAGTTCCACGGTACCGTGATACATCTAGTGGGTTACTGCTGAAAAGGACCGCGTAACTAGGGTTTCCATCTAGTAGGTTAAGTGTTGTCATTTAAATTCGAGACTTAACCCCATCAGTCTAGCATGTCAAGTTAATTAAGTGTTGTCATTCAAGTTCGTGACTTAACCCGCCTATGTGTCATGTCAAATTGGCTAAGTGTTGTCGTTCAAGTTCATGACTTAGCCCTACGAATCATGTGTCAAGTTGGTTAAGTATATTCAAGGGGTTCATGACTTAACCCAGTCAAATCATCATGTCAAATTGGTTAAGTATATTCAAGCGGTTCATGACTTAACCCTATCAAATCATCATGTCAATTTGGTTAAGTATATTCAAGCGGTTCATGACTTAACCCTATCAAATCATCGTGTCAAATTGGTTAAGTATATTCAAGCGGTTCATGACTTAACCCTATCAAATCATCGTGTCAAATTGGTTAAGTATATTCAAGCGGTTCATGACTTAACCCTACCATGTGGCATTAATTCATTAGTGCACCCAACCTCTCACATCAGACTTGTTGTTGTGGTCACTGGATATGTCGGGCGGTTCCGGGCAGAATTACACCACAACTCAGTCTGACATCGTGTTTTCAAGTGCGATATGACCAACTACCCATATTGGATCCTATTGTTTGCAGTAACTGAATTTGTCAGGAGGTTCCGGGCAGAATTACACTGCAAACTCAACCCAACCTCGAGTTGGCCATTTTCAATTTCATAATAAGTGTCATGTCCATGTTCAATTTTCATGTCAAGTTCGTGTCAAGTTTCTAAGCGAGTTTCATGTCAAGTTCTCATATCAAGTTTTCGGGTTTCCACTTATGCCTATTATCAAGTTCATGATTCATATTCATAACCAATTCATGTTTGCCTAACCTACCCAATTCGCATCCCCATCGCATGTAAATATAAATCGATCTAAATTACAAGTAGATCCAGGTCCAAAATAAAAGGGAATAACATCCCAACTATGATAGGAAAAAGAATGAGCACAAGGTGATAAATCTGGCATGATATAGCTTGGGATAATTGGTTACAACATCACTGACATATAGAGAATAACAGGCTTTCCAATCTGGCATAATAAGGTGATAGTCATGATAAAAATTGACATAAAAGAATAGGCATGCAAAAGCAAGTCAAATACAAGGATAAAGGATCAATGGTCTTGGTGTACAACATGGTTTTCAACTATAGTGTTATGAACAATCAACTATAATAGTCAATTGGCCACAATAGTCATAGTCGTAGTGAATCATAAGCGATTGATCATAATAGTCATGAATTATCCAAAATAGTTCTAGACAACTACCCTAAATAGTCATAGGCCATTAACTATAATAGTTTCAAGGTCATGGTCATAAACAATAGTCTTCTGTTCATAATCATAGGCAGTAATTCATAGTCACGAGTCATAGGTGATTAGCCACAATTGTCCTTGTCATAGTCATAGGCAATAATCTTATGTTCTCAGTTATAGGCATAGGAAGAGTCTTTGGCCATTAACAATAGTTTCAATGCCATAGGTGTGATAATATTTGATTTACAACATGAATAGGCCCAAGTTAATTTTCATAGCAGTATTCCAAAAGTCAAGGTCCAAGAATAGGTATAAATCAATTATCATACATGGGTCTAATTCCAATGAATAAGTCCAAACTGATTTCATAGCAATATTCCCAAATTCAAGATTCAAGAGAGGATAGGGTGAAAACTGAATTAACATGTCTTATCATCAAGTCAAGATCCAAGAATTCATTTTACAATCTAGTGTTTGAATAATAAACTAGGTCCAACATCATGAATGGGCATGATTCCATCGATATGAAATGACCCAAAATCATATATTCAAGAAGAGACAAGAACAGATCCAAAAAGATAATCAAGCTTAGGTCCAATTTCATTTTATTCCATGTCTATATTAAATTTAACAAGTTTCAATCTCAAAGTAACTAGAACTTACAAAGCGTGGATCGAGAATTAGAGTGCAGAGATTTGATTCTGGAAATAGTTATTGCAGTTGTTGAATCTCTATTTGTTTAGTCTTGTTCTAGTTGAAAAGCCCCAAATTGCAATTCCTAGATGTCGTCTTGGCGAAGAAGAAGTAGTCTCTTTTACTTTTAATATTATCATTTTGATTTTCACAGAGGTAGCATAAGGGCAGAATGAAATGCTGTAGAGAGAATGAGGCTAAGGGCTGTTTATATAGGGTTAGGCAGACGAATCTGGTCACGAAACAAGTCTAAATACATCAGAATGCATCTGGTTCAGGAAATAGGTTCGGGAGGCAGGTCGACCTGGTCATGGGGAGGTCGACACCCCAGTCGACCTGGTTGGGGGGAGGTCGACTCCCCAGTCGACCTGGGTATATGGGCGTGAATTTTCCCGTCAGCCTTCTCTGGGTTTGAATTTAGAATTTTCTGGCTTTATTTTCGAGCTGTTTTATTTTATTCAAATTTCTGAAACTTCTGAGGGTCATAACTTGGTCATACGGACTCCGATTTTCGAAAACTCGGACTCGATTTCATGCAGAATTTCGATACGAACGCAATGGCCAAACCCATTTCCCTTGGTTCTTATTTTAAAATTTAATTTTGCCTTGATTTATGACTTTAACATGTTATAAAAATACGGGTTGTTACATTATCCCCTTCTTAAAGGATTTCGTCCCCGAAATCTCTAAGTTAGGAAGAATATATCCTACCATCCAATCATCCATATACTCAACCTCATTCACGAGCAACCATTGTCCTTAAAAGATTTCTAATGCTATATGAACATATGCAGAAAGTGTGTGTATATGTTCCTTATTTAATGCAAATGATCCGGCCTGATTGATCTTTTTAAATGCAAAATATGTTTAGTGCCATGAATCCAACATATATGCAAATAGTCCTAGTCACATAACCACAACATGTGTGCACAAACATCCATCCATATGCAACATCCACATGATAACACATTCAATTCCATCCATAAACAAGTATAAACACTCATGCATATGCAATATGAAAATGTGAATGAGCCTATCTAGTGCCTAATGTGTGTTCATGCATCCACGAGCAACAACTAGCAACCAATTGCAACCATCAACCATAACATGTCTCAAACACATGTTTACACCCAATTGTTCCTACCTAAAGATATAGTCGAACGATAGAAGCAAGTAAAAAATTTGTGCCCATTAGGCAATGTCAAAACTGGAAATCTATGTCACATATATACTGATTAGGAGAAGAACTCCCTAAGTACCAGCCCGAAGACCGAAATCAACATCAGGCTGACACCCAAAGAATTAGTCAACCCAACGGACACACTCAAGCCCCAACTGTATTACTAACAGATGATTCCTATGGGGTTTTGCAACAGAATTAAGATTGAGAATAGGACCGAGAGGTTATACTTAAAAGATAACATGCAAGTAAGCTCTATAGGAAAAGAGGGATCAAGGATATACTCTTAAAAAGAGATATGATGCGCGTATCTAGTCTTCAATCTTCTAAGTTGCATTTCCCTGAGCTTAACTCCATTGTGCTTTGGTTGTATTTAACTTTACAATTTTGTAGCATCTTAATTCTTGTTTCGAAAATATGAGTTGGAACTCATGTCACTGCCGCCTCTCGTTCCACTTTCATTTATTCCTTTTCTAGTATACTCGGCTCAAACATAACTGCGTACTCATGGTTTCATGCAAGCTCTACAAAATTCACTAGTGAATCTTGGATCTCATTCACTTACTAGAAGGTATTCCACATAAATGAATTATCTCTTGAAAATAAACAAATGCCAACCATGTTGCCAAGTGTACTTACTAAGGTGATTTTCTATAACTCATGCATAAGCGAGATGAACCATCCGCCTTGGTGGCGAACACTACTCGAGTGGATCAATAAATACATCAAGAGATTCTAGGTAACTAAGCATGGCAGAACCCTAAGGGTTACACTAGACTTCGAGGGCATTACCGGGGCAAGTGAAACACCCCACCTCCGTTAGGGTCACTCTCAAAGGGAATGCCCTAATTTTGGTGGAGGTTTATAAGTATAAGTCACAGATATACAAGACAGATATAAGAACACATATTTTTGAACAGCGGAAAACAACAACTTTTATTTCATTAAAATACGTGTTACACCAACCATACCATAATTGTCTTACAATACTTCTAAAAACATAACATCTTCATAACTGTCTTGATTACATTATTTAAAGAAGCATAAAGAAAACATAAATAAACTGCAAAAGTCCCATAGTTGTTGTCCAAAGCCATAGTCCAAAACGAAAAGATCCAAGCAATACATTCTTTCTCTTCAAGTTGGATATGAAGGCTGGTCAAGCTGCGGTATTCCCTCCCTGTGGACCTGGGGGGGGGGGAACGGAAGAAAAGAAGACGAAAGAAAAGTAGAGTCAGACATAAAGCCTGAGTAAGTCTAGGACTATTCAGTCTATGAATAAAGAACTGGGTATGATAAGTATAAACTAGAAATGGGAAAGCACCATAAACTTAGTTAAGTTGTCTAGGATCGAATATACTATCGTACCCCATTTTAATCTCTGTACCCATATAAACTAGTTCCCCAACAGGCACCCCATAATCAGGGTGAAGTGATCCATTTTATGATGATCGGCTCCTACTCGCATAGTTACATGTGTCTTACGGCCCCCGATGTTGTAGTTACCTATGCTGGTCCCACCATGGGGTGTATCAAGTCCCATGGTGGCAGCCCGACACAATCCTAGAATGCACAGGTATGCTACTGGTGCCCAGTGCCTTATTTTTCTGCGCCGGAGTGTGTGCACGCCCGCACCCCGTTAGAACCTACACTGCTGCACCACCGCCGTCGATTTGACCTCTTACAATCAGCCCAGTAATCGTGCCCCACCCTGCCTAGTTTCAGGGTATCATGATACCTTGTAGGGTTACTGCGAAAAGGGTCCCCTGCTACTAGGTTTTCTATTTCTAGCCAACATGCTAAGTTGGTTAAGTGTTTTATAAACCTAACCCCCAATCAGTCTGTTTAGTTTAGCATGTTCCATTTTGATTAAGTATTAATATAATTTACTTAATCCTATCAATCCTGACTCAGCCTTAATTGTCTTATTAAAGCCTTGACCTCTCACATTAGACAGGTATTGTTGTGGCTGCCTGTTGCCGGTTGGGTCCGGGCAGTCTTACGCCACAACTCAGTCTAACCTCGGGTCCTTATTGGGCTCCGTGTTTAACCACCCACATTGGATAGGTATTGTTGTGACTACTGGACAGCCGGGCGGTTCCGGGCAGGTTTACATCACAACTCAATCCAACCTCGGGTTAAACACATCGTATTTTTCTACATTTACATATTTTGTCTCTTTTCTTTTTATATGTAAATATTTACGGCCCATTATTCAAATTCATCTTTATTGGTTAAGATTTATTTATGCCACTTAATTGTTTTTCAAAGTTATTGGCGTGCGTTAAACATGCCAACACATATGTTCTATATTTTAGCCCAAACGTCATTACCCCGTTTTATACGTTCGTTCCAATGTAAGGTGTGTTGGGTTTAATACTTAAACCCAATTTAGCCATATGAAAAGGGGACGCTATAACATGGTGTTTATAAGATAACATGAAAAAGGGGAGTATGAACGCATGAACTTGCAACGAACGATTCAATTAACATAAAATAGGCACATGTGAACTTGCAATTGTAACATCATATAATCATGGCATAACATGAATCATTTTATCCACATAATCATAGCATAAACAATACTTAAACATAAATCATTCTATTCATATAGTTAATGCATAGACAATACTTAAACATGAATTATTTTATTCATATGATTATGGCATAAGCAGTACTTAAACATGAATCATTCTAGTCATATGATAATGGCATAAACTTAAACATGAATCATAGGTTCAACTAACCATGTAAACTTGAAATTAAGAATCTAACTAAATTAGATATCATTATTATTGGCACAGGGTCTTGACTAGAAATATAAGCCTTTATTTTTATTTAGGCATAAACTAATCGTGTTCATAAAATCACTACATGTTAACAAAAAGGTACTTACTTTTGTCACTAATACAAAAGTATGGTTCAACTAGAATTATCCCAACCTAATTCTTACATGAATCATGGTTTTCATTCTATTCATAGAATTATAGCATAAACATATCTAAACTTACATCATGGTTTTTATTTTATCTATGTAAACTTGCAAGAGGAATGTAATTCTAATGTAATTCTAATGTAACTTATGATAACAACATGAGCCTAAAAACATGTTTTCAACTAGGCATAATAACAAACATAGTTTAGTCATGTTCATAAAGGTGCTTACTTTTGTTTCTAACACAAAAGTATGATTTGCCAATTTCAACATAGATTCATATAAATCATAGTACTTAGTCGGTTCAATTACACACTAAAAGTGGTCATAAAAGTATGTACATCATATTAGCATAATAACGAATCGTATACTTGCATGAATTCCAATTAAAATATCATAACATATAGTTGTTAACATGGATCATATACTTGCAATGATCAAATGGGTGTTGTAAATAACTACCACAAACATGTAGTTTTCAATATGAATCATATGCTTGCATGAGTCCCAATCAAAATTCCACAACATGTGGTTGTCAACATAAACCATATACTTGTATGAATCAAACCATAGCATTGCCAAATCGTTTAGAATCAAAATAACATACAAATATAAGTCATTATCGCCACAATTCCATTTCATTTCCAACGCAAATCGCGTACTTGCAAATATCCAATCGTATACCATAATATTCCCAAATCGTTTTGCATCAAAGCAACATACAAATATAGATTATTATCGCCACAATTCCATTTCTTACATTACACAAATCAACACAATTATTTAATTCACATCGGAATAGCACTCTACTTACAACGTATGACGAATCTTCAATTCAGGAATCTGAATTCTGAATTTGGAGATGCTATCCTTTGTTGTAGGCGTTGCTTTGATTGATTTGACGTTGCTTTAAGCTTTTAATTTATTCCTAATTGTCTCTCTATTTCCGACGGCTATCTTTAGTCTCTCCTCAGCAACATGACGGTCTCAGCTCCATTTTAGTTTGTGTGAATTAGGGTTAGTCTTAGGTCCTTTTTATAGAGTTTGTGAGTTGATTTAGACCGTTGATGAAGCTTGGTTCAATAATAGCCGTTCGTTTGAAGGAGAGGCCAACCAGGAGCTGACACCTAGCCCTAGTGACAAGGCAAGGCTCAGAAAATCGACCAAACACAGACCTGGCCAGCCAGGACTTGACCAGACCTGACCAGCAGGTCATTTTTGACCTGGGCGCACTTGGCAGGTGCGCCAGGTCAAAAATGTACTGGCGCACTTCCCAAGTGCGCCAGTGCATTCTGACCCGTTTTCCGGTTTTTCGCCCAACTTCGTTCGTCCATATCTTCTTCACACGATATCCGTTTTACGCAAACTCAGACTCTATCTCAAGCAGAATTCCGAGACGAACGCAATGGCGTATCCCGTTTCCCTTAATTCTTTGATTTGAAATTAGTTATACTTTAATTTGTGAATCTCACTGTTATAGAATACACGGGGTGTTACATTCTCCCCCACTTAAAAGGATTTCGTCCCCGAAATCTTCAAGTTAGGAGGAATGTATATCCTAACATCCAATCATCCATCTACTCATCCATCAAACTCGAGCATCCATTGTCCTTAAAAGACTTCTAATGCTTCATGATCATATGCGAAGTGTGTGTGTACATGTACTTATCTAATGCAAAATCAGGCGGTCTACTGATTCAGTTGACCTTCTTAATGCAAATTATGTAAGTGCCATGAATCCATTATGTATGCAAATTCTCCTATTTATGAATCTACATGAGTGCACAATCATTCATACACATGCAGCATCCATATGACAACACATTAAAGTTCAACCATATACGAATGCAAACATATATGCATATGCAATAGGAAGTGACTGAGCCGATCTAAAACCTAGATTGTGTGTGTATATGCAACCACGAGCAACCACTAGCAATCACTTGCAATCATCATCCATAACATGTTTCAATTACATGTTTTCATCCAAAGGGTTTCTACCTAAAAGATAAGGTCGAGGAGATATACCTAAAAAGATAGATAAAAGCGCAACTTAAGGAAAAAGAAAGATCAAGGATGTACCCTCGAAAAGAAAAGGGTAGGCAGCGCGTATTCTAGCTTCGGTTTCCCAAGTTGCGTCTCACTCGGCGTCGCTCCACTGAACTTTGACGAGCTTGACTTCGCGGTTGCGTAGCTTCTTTACTTCCGTTTTAATATGCGGGTTGGAACTTTCCTCACGGTTGCTTCGCGTTCCACTTCAGCTTCTTCTAGGATATTTGGCTCTACCACTTCAGCAGACTCATGTAGACATTTTCGGAGATGTGAAACATGAAAAACGTTGTGAACTCCGGCCAATTTCTCGGGTAGCTCTAATCTATAGGCCATTTTCCCAATTTTCTCAATGATAGGAAATGGTCCTACCTAAAGGTATAGTCGAATGATAGAAGCAAGTAAAAACTTTGTGCCCATTAGGCAATGTCAAAACTGGAAATCTATGCCACATATATATTGATTAGGAGAAGAACTCTTTAAGCATCAGCCCCGAAGACCGAAATCAACATCAGACTGACACCCAAAGAATTACTCAACCCAACCACCATATATGATTCTAGGAAACTAAGCATGATGGACTCCTTTTAGGTCACAAGGGAGTCCCTTCCTAAGACCAATCCGTATCCTATAAAACCCAAAAACTTTAGTCAAACCAATGAACACCCTCGAGCCCCAACATGTGTTACTAACAGATGAGTCATACTCCCGATGGGGTTTGCAACAGAAATTGAATTGAGAATGGGACCGAGAGGATAAACACAAAAGATAACATGCAAGTAAGCTCTACAGGAAGAGAGGGATCAAAGATATACTCTTAAGAAGAGATATGATGCACGAATCTAGTCTTCAATCTTCTAAGTCGCATTTCCTTGAGCTTAACTCCATTATGTTTTGTCCGTCTTTAACTTCACAATTTCGTAGCTTCTTAATTCTTGTTTCCAAAATAGGAGTTGGAACCTATTTCACTGTTGCCTCTCGTTCCACTTTCACTTATTCTCCTTCTAGTATACTTGGCTCAAGCCTAACTGCGTACTCATGGTTCCATGCAAGCTCTCCAAAACTCACTAGTGAATCTTGGATCTTGTTCACTTACTAGAAGGTATTCCACATAGATGAATTATCTCTTGAAAATAAACAAATGACAACTATGTTGCCAAATGAACTTACTAAGGTGATTCTTTACGACTCATGCATAAGCGAAATGAACCTTCTGCCTTAGTGGCGAACACTACTGGAGCGCCCCATTCTGAAATGCTCTTCCTAATGAACCCCCTTTCTAGAAGCTCTTTAATCTGTTTACTAAGCTCTTTCCTTTCCCGTGGAGCCATGTGTCTAACGGGCAGCGCAACGGGCTTTGCATTATCTACAAGATATATACGGAAGTCTATCTCCCACTTCGGAGGCAAGCCCTTCACCTCTTCGAAGACATCCGGATATTCCCGGACCACTCTAATCGATTGCAGATTTTCAACGGAGGCATCTAGCGATTCAAGGTAACTAAGCATAACCGCATACGAGGGATTACAAGAAATTTCCAAAGTATTACCGGGCTGTGTTAGGAGCCTAACAACCCTTTTCTCACAATCAAGGATGGCCCCATTATTGGATTGCCAATCCATGCCCAAAACCAAACCATATCCCGAAAAGCCCAAAACAAAGGCACTACACTGAAATTCTATGCTTAGAACAGAAATTTTCAATCCCAAACAGATCATGGACAAATGAGCTGGGCCCCCAATTGGGTTTGAAACAATTAAGGGGTCCTCTACCATACTAGTTTTTAGGTGCAGAGATTCTAACTAAAGCAGACGAGATAAAGGAGTG
This sequence comes from Allium sativum, assembly GCA_030737875.1. Classification (NCBI taxonomy): domain Eukaryota; kingdom Viridiplantae; phylum Streptophyta; class Magnoliopsida; order Asparagales; family Amaryllidaceae; genus Allium; species Allium sativum. The sequence goes on from CM060916.1 coordinate 838,281,556, forward strand.
TGACGCGCCGGAATCAAATAAAGTGCGAACTGGGTGATCATAAAGATAAACTACACTTTCTACAGAAGTATTTATACCTCGCTGTTGCAGAGGTGGCGCTTCTAGCACATGAACCTGCGCCCCTGAGGTGGATCCTGCCCTCTGCCCTTGTCCTCGTTTCTTTGGGCAGTCCTTAGCCATGTGGCCTGTCTCACCGCAAGAAAAGCACCCACCATTCATCTTGGCCTTCTTTTTCCGGCAATCTTTCACTAAGTGCCCCACTTTGCCACAGAATTTACACTTCCTCTTCTCTCGGGACTTGTTGTCTTTCCCGCCCTTCTCAATGTCTGTCTTCTCAGGGCAGTCTTTGTTGATGTGTCCAGTTTCCCCACAATGAAAACATTCTCCTTGCTTTCTTTTCCTCTTTCTACAATCCTTGGCTATGTGCCCTTCCGTACCACAAAAATTGCATTTCCTTTTTTCTCGTTTCTTATTATTACTGTTACGATCCTTTCTTGTTTGACTATTATTCGTCTTCCTACTCTGAGACTCTTCCGCTTGCTGGTTCACGTGGAGGAGGAGGAGTAAAAGCGTCAGCAGCTGGGGAGTAAGGTCTCCAGACATGCTGAAACAGAAAGGATAGATTCAAAACGAAGGATAAGAGATAGTACCTATGGCTTTGGGGGCTTTGCCTTTTTAAAATAAAATATTTTATCTTTTAAAAATGCTTCTTTAAATTTCCTTTTTGAAAATAAATTTTCAAAACTTTTTATCTTATCTGGTAAACCTATGCTCTGATACCAAGTGAAACACCCCACCTCCGTTAGGGTCACTCTCAAAGGGAATGCCCTAATTTTGGTGGAGGTTTATAAGTATAAGTCACAGATATACAAGACAGATATAAGAACACATATTTTTGAACAGCGGAAAGCAACAACTTTTATTTCATTAAAATACGTGTTACACCAACCATACCATAATTGTCTTACAATACTTCCAAAAACATAACATCTTCATAACTGTCTTGATTACATTATTTAAAGAAGCATAAAGAAAACATAAATAAACTGCAAAAGTCCCATAGTTGCTGTCCAAATCCATAGTCCAAAACGAAAAGATCCAAGCAATACATTCTTTCTCTTCAAGCTGGATATGAAGGCTGGTCAAGCTGCGGTATTCCCTCCCTGTGGACCTGGGGGGGGGGGGAACGGAAGAAAAGAAGACGAAAGAAAAGTAGAGTCAGACATAAAGCCTGAGTAAGTCTAGGACTATTCAGTCTATGAATAAAGAACTGGGTATGATAAGTATAAACTAGAAATGGGAAAGCACCATAAACTTAGTTAAGTTGTCTAGGATCGAATATACTATCGTACCCCATTTTAATCTCTGTACCCATATAAACTAGTTCCCAACAGGCACCCCATAATCAGGTTGAAGTGATCCATTTTATGATGATCGGCTCCTACTCGCATAGTTACATGTGTCTTACGGCCCCCGATGTTGTAGTTACCTATGCTGGTCCCACCATGGGGTGTATCAAGTCTCATGGTGGCGGCCCGACACAATCCTAGAATGCACAGGTATGCTACTGGTGCCCAGTGCCTTATTTTTCTGCGCCGGAGTGTGTGCACGCCCGCACCCCGTTAGAACCTACACTGCTGCACCACCGCCGTCGATTTGACCTCTTACAATCAGCCCAGTAATCGTGCCCCACCCTGCCTTGTTTCAGGGTATCATGATACCTTGTAGGGTTACTGCGAAAAGGGTCCCCCGCTACTAGGTTTTCTATTTCTAGCCAACATGCTAAGTTGGTTAAGTGTTTTATAAACCTAACCCCCAATCAGTCTGTTTAGTTTAGCATGTTCCATTTTGATTAAGTATTAATATAATTTACTTAATCCTATCAATCCTGACTCAGCCTTAATTGTCTTATTAAAGCCTTGACCTCTCACATTAGACAGGTATTGTTGTGGCTGCCTGTTGCCGGTTGGGTCCGGGCAGTCTTACGCCACAACTCAGTCTAACCTCGGGTCCTTATTGGGCTCCGTGTTTACACATTGGATAGGTATTGTTGTGACTACTGGACAGCCGGGCGGTTCCGGGCAGGTTTACATCACAACTCAATCCAACCTCGGGTTAAACACATCGTATTTTTCTACATTTACATATTTTGTCTCTTTTCTTTTTATATGTAAATATTTGCGGCCCATTATTCAAATTCATCTTTATTGGTTAAGATTTATTTATGCCACTTAATTGTTTTTCAAAGTTATTGGCGTGCGTTAAACATGCCAACACATATGTTCTATATTTTAGCCCAAACGTCATTACCCCCGTTTTATACGTTCGTTCCAATGTAAGGTGTATTGGGTTTAATACTTAAACCCAATTTAGCCATATGAAAAGGGGACGCTATAACATGGTGTTTATAAGATAACATGAAAAAGGGGAGTGTGAACGCATGAACTTGCAACGAACGATTCAATTAACATAAAATAGGCACATGTGAACTTGCAATTGTAACATCATATAATCATAGCATAACATGAATCATTTTATCCACATAATCATAGCATAAACAATACTTAAACATAAATCATTCTATTCATATAGTTAATGCATAGACAATACTTAAACATGAATTATTTTATTCATATGATTATGGCATAAGCAGTACTTAAACATGAATCATTCTAGTCATATGATAATGGCATAAACTTAAACATGAATCATAGGTTCAACTAACCATGTAAACTTGAAATTAAGAATCTAACTAAATTAGATATCATTATTATTGGCACAGGGTCTTGACTAGAAATATAAGCCTATATTTTTATTTAGGCATAAACTAATCGTGTTCATAAAATCACTACATGTTAACAAAAAGGTACTTACTTTTGTCACTAATACAAAAGTATGGTTCAACTAGAATTATCCCAACCTAATTCTTATATGAATCATGGTTTTCATTCTATTCATAGAATTATAGCATAAACATATCTAAACTTACATCATGGTTTTTATTTTATCTATGTAAACTTGCAAGAGGAATGTAATTCTAATGTAACTTATGATAACAACATGAGCCTAAAAACATGTTTTCAACTAGGCATAATAACAAACATAGTTTAGTCATGTTCATAAAGGTGCTTACTTTTGTTTCTAACACAAAAGTATGATTTTCCAATTTCAACATAGATTCATATAAATCATAGTACTTAGTCGGTTCAATTACACACTAAAAGTGGTCATAAAAGTATGTACATCATATTAGCATAATAACGAATCATATACTTGCATGAATTCCAATTAAAATATCATAACATATAGTTGTTAACATGGATCATATACTTGCAATGATCAAATGGGTGTTGTAAATAACTACCACAAACATGTAGTTTTCAATATGAATCATATGCTTGCATGAGTCCCAATCAAAATTCCACAACATGTGGTTGTCAACATAAACCATATACTTGTATGAATCAAACCATAGCATTTCCAAATCGTTTAGAATCAAAATAACATACAAATATAAGTCATTATCGCCACAATTCCATTTCATTTCCAACGCAAATCGCGTACTTGCAAATATCCAATCGTATACCATAATATTCCCAAATCGTTTTGCATCAAAGCAACATACAAATATAGATTATTATCGCCACAATTCCATTTCTTACATTACACAAATCAACACAATTATTTAATTCACATCGGAATAGCACTCTACTTACAACGTATGACGAATCTTCAATTCAGGAATCTGAATTCTGAATTTGGAGATGCTATCCTTTGTTGTAGGCGTTGCTTTGATTGATTTGATGTTACTTTAAGCTTTTAATTTATTCCTAATTGTCACTCTATTTCCGACGGCTATCTTTAGTCTCTCCTCAGCAACATGACGGTCTCAGCTCCATTTTAGTTTGTGTGAATTAGGGTTAGTCTTAGGTCCTTTTTATAGAGTTTGTGAGTTGATTTAGACCGTCGATGAAGCTTGGTTCAATAATAGCCGTTCGTTTGAAGGAGAGGCCAACCAGGAGCTGACACCTAGCCCTAGTGACAAGGCAAGGCTCAGAAAATTGACCAAACACAGACCTGGCCAGCCAGGACTTGACCAGACCTGACCAGCAGGTCATTTTTGACCTGGGCGCACTTGGCAGGTGCGCCAGGTCAAAAATGTACTGGCGCACTTCCCAAGTGCGCCAGTGCATTTTTGTTCTGGCGCACTTCCCAAGTGCGCCAGTGCATTCTGACCCGTTTTCCGGTTTTCCGCCCAACTTCGTTCGTCCATATCTTCTTCATACGATATCCATTTTACGCAAACTCAGACTCTATCTCAAGCAGAATTCCGAGACGAACGCAATGGCGTATCCCGTTTCCCTTAATTCTTTTATTTGAAATTAGTTATACTTTAATTTGTGAATTTCACTGTTATAGAATACACGGGGTGTTACAGCAAGTCAAGAGTCTAACTACCCTTTTTTCATACTCGAGAATGGTATCATTTTTGGGAAACCACTCCATCCCTAGAATCAACCCATTACCCAAAAACATAAGCATTACTTCTAAACTCAACACTTAGCATAGACATTCTCAAATCCAAACAAGTCATGAATAAATGAGCTGATTTCCCAATAGGATTTGAGACAAAAACGGGATCCTCTACTACGCTAGTACTAAGGTGCAGAGACTCAACTATCGAAGCAGAAATAAAAAGGATGCGATGTACCATAATCAAAATGGGTACGAACAGGATATAAATATAAACTAGACTTTCCTACAAAAACATTTCTACCTTCTTGTTCTGAGCCTCATTCGCCTTAACCACTCTTATCCCCTCTTATATAACGTGTTAACAGGTCCCTCAAGAACTACCTCCATCGCACGGCAACCCTACAAAGCTTGAAATAAGATTAGTCGCAGATGGAACTAATGTGACTACAGATGGAGGAAAGAAAGGAAAAGGGATTCGAACAAGGAAACAAAGTATAATGCTAATGGCCTTTGGGGAATAGCCTTTAAAAATAAAACTTTTCTTGAAAAATGCTTCTTTGTAAATGGTTTTGAAAATAATTTAGAAAGGTTTTAAAAACTTTTGCCCAGTCTGGTAACCTTCTGCTCTGATACCAAATGTAACACCCCACCTCCGCTAGGGTCACTCATAAAGGGAATGCACTAGCTTTGGTGGAGCATTATCGAGGTAAACATACATAGAAATATTACAAGACAGAACATATAAAATAGCGGAAGAAGAACCAAATTTTATTGCTTTAAAATCTAGAAAGGTCTAAAGCCTTTTACATCAAAATGCCATTAAATCGATTACATCGAAATCTGTCTTGCAATGGTAAAGAAGCATAAAACCATAGTCATAAATCATTCCCCAAGTAAAACAGTAAAGCAGCCATAGCCAAGAATGGTCCAAGCCATATATGATGATCTTGAAGCAGAAAGAAGTCCAAACTAAGTAGTAGTGTTTCCTCCCTGAGAATGTGGGGGGGGGGGGAGGGAACGGGAGAAAAGGAGGCGAAACAAAACTGGTCAGTCATACAGACTGGTAAGTCCTAGTGACTTTCAGCATAGAAACAAGTAAAGGTAACATGACATGTATAAACTGAAAGTAAACATAAGGATGATGATAAGGTAGGCAAGTTAAACTAAGATAACAAGATAAACTATGGTAACAAGATAAACTACGGTAACAAGATAGACTATGAAAACCAGATAAACTACGTATAGCATCGCATGTTTAACATTCTCTGCACCAACTGTACTAGTACCCCAACCCGTATCATCCTTTCCATGTATATGTACAGTCCCTTGCCGTATATCGTACGGGTTTCATCGCGTATTTCTATACTATTTCAACGTAGTGCCACCATTCTTGAAATCGTTTGGACTGCCACCCTTGTTCTGGCTAGGTTTCCTTATCATGAACTATCGCGTGCTCAACTAGGATTTATGCCACCTAGGACCACTAGGGATTATGCTACCTATTGAACGTTTTCTAGATTCGATTAGGGTTTATGCAACCTAGGACCACTAGGGATTATGCTACCTAACGAACAACACCCTTTTCCTACGTAACGATCTATTAATCGATTGGCTCCCTACAAGTCCTAGCTCGTTCATGTGTCTATGTCATACGGCCCAATCAAGAAATGTAGTCACCTGTGCTAGGTCCACCATAGGGTGTATCAAGCCCTAGGGTGCCAACCACCGACACGAATCAAGCACGCACATTGTAAACCTACCGGTGCCCAATGCCTGCTTTTTCAACTCCGGACTACGTGCACGACCATAGTCCGCCTATAACTACAATGGCGCACCAACTCAGCCGTCGTTCTGGTCGCTTACAATCAGCACAGTAATCATGCCCCCACCCTGCCTAGTTCCACGATACCGTGATACATCTAGTGGGTTAGTGCTGAAAAGGACCGCGTAACTAGGGTTTCCGTCCAGTAGGTTAAGTGTTGTCATTTAAATTCGAGACTTAACCCCATCAGTCTAGCATGTCAAGTTAATTAAGTGTTGTCATTCAAGTTCGTGACTTAACCCGCCTACGTGTCAAGTAAAATTAGCTAAGTGTTGTCGTTCAAGTTCATGACTTAGCCCTACGAATCATGTGTCAAGTTGGTTAAGTATATTCAAGCGGTTCATGACTTAACCCTATCAAATCATCGAGTCAAATTGGTTAAGTATATTCAAGCGGTTCATGACTTAACCCTATCAAATCATCGTGTCGAATTGGTTAAGTATATTCAAGCGGTTCATGACTTAACCCTATCAAATCATCATGTCAAATTGGTTAAGTATATTCAAGCGGTTCATGACTTAACCCTATCATGTGGCATTAATTCATTAATGCACCCAACCACTCACATCAGACCTGTTGTTGTGGTCACTGGATATGCTGGGCGGTTCCGGGCAGAATTACACCACAACTCAGTCTGACCTCGGGTTTTCAAGTGCGATATGACCAACTACCCACATCGGATCCTATTGTTTGCAGTAACTGGATTTGTCGGGTGGTTCCAGGCAGAATTACACTGCAAACTCAACCCAACCTCGAGTTGGCCATTTTCAAGTTCATTCTAAGTGTCATGTCCATGTTCAATTTTCATGTCAAGTTCGTGTCAAGTTTCTAAGCGAGTTTCTTGTCAAGTTCTCATATCAAATTTTCGGTTTTCCACTTATGCCTATTATCAAGTTCATGATTTATATTCATAAACAATTCATGTTTGCCTAACCTACCCAATCCGCATCCCCATCGCATGTAAACGTAAATCGATCCAAATTACAAGTAGATCCAGGTCCAAAATAAAAGGGAATAACATCCCAACTATGATAGGCAAAAGAATGAGCACAAGGTGATAAATCTGGCATGATATAGCTTGGGATAATTGGTTACAACATCACTGGCGTATAGAGAATAACAGGCTTTCCAATTTGGCATAATAAGGTGATAGTCATGATAAAAATGGACATAAAAGAATAGGCATGCAAAAGCAAGCCAAATACAAGGATAATGGATCAATGGTCTTGGTGTACAACATGTTTTTCAACTATAGTGTTATGAACAATCAACTGTAATAGTCAATTGGCCACAATAGTCATAGTCGTAGTGAATCATAAGCGATTAATCACAATAGTCAAGAATTATCCAAAATAGTTCTAGACAACTACCCTAAATAGTCATAGGCCATTAACAATAATAGTTTCAAGGTCATGGTCATAAACAATAGTCTTCTGTTCATAATCATAGGCAGTAATTCATAGTCACGAGTCACAGGTGATTAGCCATAAGTCCTTTTCATAGTCATAGGCAATAGTCTTATGTTCTCAGTTATAGGCATAGTCTTTGGCCATTAACAATAGTTTCAATGCCATAGGCGTGATAATATTTGATTTACAACATGAATAGGCCCAAGTTAATTTTCATAGCAGTATTCCAAAAGTCAAGGTCCAAGACTAGGTATAAATCAATTATCATACATGGGTCCAATTCCAATGAATAAGTCCAAACTGATTTCATAGCAATATTCCCAAATTCAAGATTCAAGAGAGGATAGGGTGAAAACTGAATTAACAAGTCTTATCATCAAGTCAAGATCCAAGAATTCATTTTACAATCTAGTGTTTGACTAATAAACTAGGTCCAACATCATGAATGGGCATGATTCCATCGATAAGAAATAACCCAAAATCATAGATTCAAGAAGAGACAAGAACAGATCCAAATAGATAATCAAGCTTAGGTCCAATTTCATTTTATTCCATGTCCATATTAAATTTAACAAGTTTCAATCTCAAAGTAACTAGAAATTACAAAGCGTGGATCGAGAATTAGAGTGCAGAGATTTGATTCTAGAAACGGTTATTGCAGTTGTTGAATCTCTATTTGTTTAGTCTTGTTCTAGTTGAAAACCCCCCAATTTGCAATTCCTAGATGTTGTCTTGGCAAAGAAGAAGTAGTCTCTTTTAATTTTAATATTATCATTTTGATTTTCACAGAGGTAGCATAAGGGCAGAATGAAATGGTGTAGAGAGAATGAGGCTAGGGGGCTGTTTATATAGGGTTAGGCAGACAAATCTGGTCACGAAACAAGTCTAAATACATCAGAATGCATCTGGTCCAGGAAATAGGTTCGGGAGGCAGGTCGACCCACAGGTCGACTCCCCAGTCGACCTGGTCATGGGGAGGTCGACACCCCAGTCGACTCCCCGGTCGACTTGGTTGGGGGGAGGTCGACTCCCCAGTCGACCTGGGTATATGGGCGGGAATTTTCCCGCCAGCCTTCTCTGGGTTTGAATTTCGAATTTTCTGGCTTTATTTTCGAGCTGTTTTATTTTATTCAAATTCCTGAAACTTCTGAGAGTCATAACTTGGTCATACGAACTCCGATTTTCGAAAACTCGGACTCGATTTCATGCAGAATTTCGAGACGAACGCAATGACGGAACCCTTTCCCTTGTTTCTTATTTTAAAATTTAATTCTGCCTTGATTTATGACTTTAACATGTTATAAAAATATGGGTTGTTACATCTATCTTGTAAATTATCTATGTCTTTTACCTATAAAGCTCTACCAAAGTTAAGGCATTCCCTTTGTGAGTAACCTTAACAGAGGTGGGGTTTTTCAAAGACTATTAATATATATGAAATTTAAAGGGCGCTGTTGTTATTCCATTTATATTATTAGTTGGATACGGAAATTGATATCGATTATATATTAATCTTTTTTCCGTGAAGATTCCATATTTAATGGAATGTGATTTTGGGGTTTATCGTGATCTGTATTTGAATGACATTGGTTATTTAACCCAGTTAAAGACAGGATTGCATGGCTAACATTGTATTTCAAACTGTATTTTTGATCTCTACTAAGTATATATCTATCTGGTAGCGTAGAATTTATTCTCTTGCTTAACATCTTTCTCTAAGACGTACGAGCTTAGAGGTTATATATCGGCAGAAATCAGTGGTACGGTGTAGATTGTCCGATGTGGCATGTTTGTGTTTCCAAAGTTAAATAATCAGTAACATTGATTTTTGGGAAGGTTAAAACTAAGTGGAATTTTAGTGAATCTTTAATTAGATTAAAATGTGAATGTGATAATTTAAATTATCAACTTTAGGAAAATGATCGAGAGTGGAGTATCACCAGTTTTGCTCCAAGCGATAGTTAAATCTTTAATTAGATTTGCACGTGAAATGGTAATTAAATTTACCGATAACACCGTGGTGTTAGATTTGGAGTATTACCAGTTTTTCTCCATGGGATGAATAGGTTGGGATTGGGAAATATAACAAATGGTTACTTCGGTAAGGTTATGTAACACCCCGTATTTTCTGTTAACGGTATAGTAACGAATTAAACAATACTTAATTTAAGATGTGAGAATTAAGGGAAACGGGTTACGACATTTTTTTCGTATCGGAATTCTGGTTGAGATAGAGTCCGAGTTTGCGTAAATTGGACTTCGTATGAAGAAGTTATGGCTGTCGGAAGTTTCCAGAAAATTCAAATAAATTCAAACAGCTCGAAAACAAATTCAAATTCGAATCAGAAGACAGAAGCGGGATGGGCAAGAAAATTCCCGCCCAGGACCCAAGTCGACCAAGGGGTCGACCCTAGTGTCGACCTCCCCCCTACAGGTCGACCTGCCCCCCTCCTCCCCGGGCAGATCTGAATGGTGACGATTTTGTGACTCAGTGTTGAGTCACTAGGGCTGAGTGTCACCCTATATTCACTGGATAGCTGTGGTTAACCCTAGGATCATCCGACGACTTAAATTGAGTTGAAATTCTATATAAACAACCCAATGCCCAAACCTAAAAATCACACAAAAATAATCCTAGAACTATCATGTTGTCAATGGAAAACTTGGAGTAGCCGTCACCAATTCAAAGACAAGATAAGAACTTGAATCAAAAATCAAATTAAAAGATTATTAAATTCAACGATCTACATCAAAGGCGAGCTTACCAATTTCAGAATTCAGATTTCATAACACAAGAATCCCTTTTTAGTTTGTAAGTTGGTTATTACGCAGATTTAAACGTTCCTTCAAATGAATCGTGACATGTTGTAATGTGAATGTAGAATGATGCTTATGTATAAGATTTGATTCTCGTTTATCTTAAAGTATCGTTGGAATTAATCATGTCTATATGCTTGTGACGATGAACATGTTGTATATTAATCATGTCTACATGCTTGTGGTGATGAACATATTGTATATTAATCATGTCTATATGCTTATGGTGATGAACATATTGTATGTTATTGGAATCTATTATGATTGGGTAATGGATTTATTTTACCAATTAAATGGTAGAACATGTCATGTTATAAATTGGTGGTTATTTGCAAGTTTATGATCTAAGACACATGTTTATATGTTAGATCAACACTCATGTATATTCATGTTAGGTTGAATATATTTTTGTTGAAAAACTTGGAATTGTAGTCCTTTTATGTTTTAACACATAAGTCATTATGTTAAGTTATGATCCGAATATGTTGATAATAGTTTTCTTATGTTTTGACATACATAAGTTAATATGCTAATTTGCGATTTAAAAATGATTGTAGTAACTTTCTTGTGTTTTGACATACATAAGTTAATATGCTAAGTTGTGGGTTGAAACTGTGATTATATGTTAAACCTCCATGCTAGACCTTTGTCAAGTTTACATGACAATTAGACCCAACTTAGTCACAAGTTCACCTTTACCCATTTAATTAAAGTTAATGATACCTCTATGCCAAGTTACACATGACAAGTTGAAATGTATGCTATTTTATGTCCCTTGTTTATTACCCTTTTTGTTTATGGGTTTGGGCTAATTTAATAGCCCAACATTTTATGTGATTCGTGCATTCGTTCCACGGGGGTAGCGATGGGAGAATATGAAAATTCATGGCATAAATTTTTTCAAAAAATGGTATATTTGTTATACCATTTATGGTGAGCATAATCAATGGATAATTACAGCATGATTAAATTTAATTTACATAAAGAAATTAGACATATATAGAAAAAAATGTGAATTTAGAAAAAAGACGAATATGCCTAACCCGAGGTTAGACTGAGTTGTGGTGTAAATCTGCCCGGAACCGACCGGTACATCCAGTGACCACAACACGACCTGTCTAATGTGGGTGGTTAGTGCATCAAGCCCAAAAAGAACCCGAGGTTTGACTGATTTGTGGTGTAAACCTGCCCGAAACCGACCGGCACATCCAGTGACCACAACAAGACATGTCTAATGTGAGTGGTTGGTGCTTTAATAAATTAAAGCTAAGTCAGGATTGGTAGGGTTAAGTCAATTAAGGAAACACTTAACCGATTCAACATGTTAACTAAATGAATGGGTAGGGTTAAGTAAATTTGGACACTTAGCCAAATAAACATGTTGATTAGAAAACCCTAGTAACGGGGACCCATTTCAGCAGTAACCCACATAGATGTATCATGGTACCCTGAAACTAGGCAGGGTGGGGCACGATTACTGGGCTAAGTATAAGCGGTCAAAAACGTCAGCGGTTGGTGGGCCAGTGTAGGCCCGATAGAGTATGGGTGTGCACGTACTCCGGAATGGAAAAATCAGGCACTGGGCATCAGTAGTATACACTGTGCATCCTGAATCGTGTCGGGTTGCCACCAGAGGGGCTGATACACTCCATGGTAGGACCAGCACAGGTATCTACAGTCAAGCGGGGTCGAATGACACAGGATATGAATGCATGCGAGTAGGAGTTGATCATTAAGGGGACCATTTGTTATAAACACGTAGGGCTAGTGAATCCAATGGTTAAGTAGTGCAGAGATTATAGTAATGGGTGCGATCACATGTTCCTCTTATCTTATATTAGGGTATTGTCCTATGTTCTATTATTACTGTCATGATCTCTTTCCTTGTTTAAATACTAGTAATCACCGAACTTACCAGACTTATTGTCTGACCCATTTTCTTTCGTCCCCCCCCCCCAAGGTCCACAGGGAGGAAATACTGCAGCTTAGTCGGACCCTTTGCAAGCTTCAAGAAAGTAGATGTATGATTTGGACTCTCTCTCAATCTTGGCTATGGCTCTTGGACATTATCCTTAGGGATTTATGAAGTTTTATTTTTGATTTATGCTTCTTTATTAAATAATCAAGACAGAAATTAGGTTGTAATGTTTTGGAAGTTGTTTTGAGACAATTTGATGTAATGCTTTTGTATTGAACCACGTATTCAATGAATAATTTGAATTCCGCTGCTTATACTTATCTTTCTTGTAAAAGTTTATGTGTCTTGTACCTATAACCCTCCACCAAAGTTAAGGCATTCCCTTCGTGAGTGAACTTAACGGAGGTGGGGTGTTTCAGGTTCGCTAATCTCGACTAGTTGATAAACCTTAATTTGGTTTAGAATTGATACCCAAAGAAAGATTAAAGAATAAATTTAAAAGAATTTATCTTTGTTAAAATTAATGGGAACCTTTCCCAAAAGAAATGAATACTTGAATAAAAGAATATTCTGAATTGGAATGAGGCATGTGTTGTTTTTGTGTAGCACTTGTTTATAATATACGCGAGTTGTTCGAAAAGGCCAGGTTTACACCCATTCTGAATAACTGATTCAACGATAAGTCGACGATGAAGACGGTGGTTGAAGACCGGAGGTCTTCACATTGTTTGGATAATTACTGATATCTTGATTGGGGTGTACACCCAAGACAAGGTAATAAGTGGTGATCGTCCAGACGTACTTGGAGATCGACCGGATATGCGAGGACCTCTCTCCTGTATTTGGACATATGGGATGAGGAATAAGGTGCCTCTGGTTTCATTCAGACCCAGAACAAACTAGTAAATGGATGTGTGTCTGACATTGGATTTTATTTTGTGTTGATTGATCTCTATTAAATATATATCTGTTTGGTGGCGGAGAATTTATTCTCTTGCATAACACCTTCTCTGAGACGTACGAGCTTAGAGGTTATTTATCGATAGATATCAGTTGCATGGCGTGAATTGTCAGTGTGGCATGCTGAGATGCAAATGATCAAGGCTTCTTTTGAAAAGAAAAGTCTTGTGGTTGATGATCAAAGCACGGTCTTAAAGGGCATAGCTTTGTGTATAACGTTAATTCGCGAGCCTCACACCTCGCTATGAGTCAAAAACGGGATAAGGGACCCAAGGAGGACATGACGTTTCTTTCTAGCTATGGGTGGTGTCATGGTATGGAACCCAGACATTTATTATATTTTTACCTATGTGGATGATTGATTGTGAGGCGCCTCGGATATATCGGTTACTACGGAGCCGATGGATACGTCCTATATGACCAGGAAACATGTGTTCAGGAATTGCCAATCCTCAAATGATAGAGAGGAACGACCTTGGAGGAACCAAGGGTCTACTGAGAGAGATCCTGAGGCATTTGCTAGAGTGTCTCGAAGTCGGCGAGGAGTACAAACCTTGCCTCGATTCATGACGGAAATCCAATTTCCAATATGTGACATTTCGGTTTTAACTGTAGAACTAGTATGGTGACATAGTAGGATGGGGTACTATGTCATCTAGGATTGATACATTTATATTTAAGTTGATTTTAACACTATACCCTTATAATAGTATCAAAATGATTTGTTTTAAACGTACCAAGCATGTTGGCAATTATAGGGTAAAACTCTATCCTCCGGCTTACGTTGCATTGTGTGATGGGACCTGAGTCTTATAACAGCTTCATTTTTCCAAAAAGCATTGTGCTATTTTGTTGTAGGCACTGGTATTCTTGGGAGGAAACCCGTTCCGTATTATACGGCATGGTCCCTTGATTTACTCTATTTTAAAGTAAAGTTTTCAATAACTATTTTAGTTCTCACACCAGTCACATGGCTGACCTGGAGTTTATTGTTTTAACCTAAACTCTGGGTGCCCTATTTTCCGCACAGGCAGCTAGTAGTTTTGGTTTTGCAGATTCTTCTTTTTCAGGATACTGGATTTACCGTTGGAGCTATATTCGGAATGCTCTGTATTCGTGTATTCCTTATTGTTGTGATTATGTATTATTTTTCCGCTGCTATGTAATGTATTTTAATCTCTGATATTTTCTTGATGTATATTATTTATCCATACTTTGTATATTCTATTACTTTGATGTAATTTGTTGTAATAAGCAATGAAATGTTCTTTTGTTTGCGTTCTGATTTGTCGTGTTCTCAACTCAATCCGGGTTTTCCCATAAGGGCGAGTTTGGGTCGTGTCATCATGGTATCAGAGCTTTGGTTTATAGAGCTCAAGAACAAGACATATTAGAACCGAATGAAAGAATTCATCAGAGAATGGATTAGTAATATCCAATAAGAATAACTCGTTAGAGATAGGATCAGTAGTATCCTAGAATGAGTTGGAAGAGTATTATTTTTTTTGAAAAAATGAGAACAAAATTTATTTTGAAAATTTAAACATTATTATACGTATGTCATTATTTTATTTTAAATTGATTTTGGACTATCAGGTATATAGAGATTTTAATATACGTCTGATCCACGTGTATGCGAAGCCTCAAATATACTGAATGGATATAGAATCACATTCTAGTCACCGGAAAATAATTCTGATGATGACCATGGCATCATCAGTATTTATGTTCGAGTCTCAAAAGTGGGATATCTATATATTTCCAATTGGCTGGTGTGAGAACCAAAACTAGATAGGATTATTTGTTTTGATTTGGCATTAAAAAAATATGATTTTTGAATATATTAAAATTATATATTTGAAAAGCTAATTAACTAATTGATTGCTGGCTGTGATGTTTGATTATTAGTTTAACTAACAAAATTATTGAACCAATATGTGAATGAAAAGTAAATTTGCCAAATCAAATCAAATTATTGAACTGAATTGAAAATGGACTGAAATTGCACACATATACATATGTGAACAGGTCATAGCATGGAAGCTAAGAAGAGGAACAAAATTGTATGCCTGACAAATAGGTACATGTTTACTAATTTATTGGGTTTTGGAGATTTTATTAGCTGATTAGCTAGCTGCTTGGCTTTTTCTTTTTCTTCTGGATTGATGAGGGCCCTGTGAGGCAAGTTGCGGTTTTTAATGTCTCCCCATACAAAGGAGGTTATGATGAAATTTTTCAAAAATTTAAGGTGTTAGCCAAACTTTGGATAATTAGAAATTCTCAGAAACTGAAAAGTTGAAGAATGAAAGTTGAGTTAGTTAGTAAAACAACTTTCAGCTCCGTTCCTTTTCGAGGACGAAAAGATTTTTAGTGGGGGAGATTGTAACAACCCGGATTTTCAAAACCAATTTAAATTTTTTATTTTAGCAATTTTAATGTACTTTGAATATTTAAAATGATTAATTTTGAATAATAATGACTAAAAAAATATTTTAATCGAAGTTAGAACGAATAAATTTATTTTAATTATAAAACGAGCCTGAAATGGCGTGGTAGATTGAAAATCCGATTTCAAATTTCAAATGAATGTACAAGATTCAAAATAAACCGGATTTCGGTAAAATTAGAAATATTAGAATTTGTTTAATTATATCTTTCTAACGAATGTGAAAAATCCAGAGTTCATAACGAGAATAAAAAGTTATGTCCAGTTTAAAATTTAGAATAGTCGCTATGGAATTTATATATATTTTAATATAATAAATAGCCATTTTGCAAACGACCTCCGTTTTCGAAGAAGCCACTTTTGTTGGATCGGGAATGTCGAGTTATTGCTAGATTCCAATTTTCATAATTTTTGGAATCAATATGTGAGCGTGGTAAATTTAAACATGTTTGGTCAATTTAGTTTGAATTTAATCGACTGGAAAATGACCATTTTTCAAACGATCTCCAAATTCAACGAAATTAGTTTTGTTAGGATCGTATCATCAAAACATAGCTAGATTTATTTTTCTGGAATTTTTGGAGTCAGTATGAGGCCTCGGTAAATTAAATGTAAGTTGAAATCAATTTTGAACGTTAAATTAATTTATATTTTAATTTTGACAAAAACCGATCAAAACAATCAAATTGGCTTACGGAACATATCCCATTGTATTTGGAATGGGGGTAATTAGCTATGGGCGATAGTCGTTGGGTTCGATTTGGGGTTCGAATTAAAAAGTTACTTTTTGAAAATAAATAATTAAATAATTATGAATGGTCAACTCCCCTCCCCCTTTACTTTCTCTCTCACCGATGGTTTTCAGAAAAGATTAAAAAATAAGCATGATGTCGCCTCCTGCATCGCACCCCCCTCCACCGCCACTGGCGATCGTCGCCTCCCTCTCCGACAACCGCCCCCTCCATCACCTCCCCCTCTCTCTCCTCCCCCCAAAACCTAACCCTAAACCCCCAATCCCCTTTAAACCGGCATCTCCTCACACCACAACCCCACCACCGCCTGGGCCAAGCCCTGCCGCAGCCTCCAAACGCCGGCGCCGCTCCTCCAACCGTGGGGCACCTTGCGAAATAAAAAAAGAGAGAAAAAGGTGAGTTTTTTTATGTTAGTTTAATTAATTCCCATATATGTAATGTTATTTAAAAATCAGTTTTTTTTACGTAGCATTGTTTTATATAGAAAACTAATTAATAAAAATGTGATTTCTTTTATATATATATATATATAGCAATATAAAAATGTGATTTTAATTTAAATAAAGTTGCTATAAAAATATGATTTTTATTTATGTAGTAGAAATATAAAAATTGGATTTTTATTTATATGAATGGCATATAAAAATTGGATTTTTATTTATTCGAATGGCATATAAAAATTGGATTTTTATTTATATGAATAGCATATAAAAATTGGATTTTTATTTATATGAATAACATATAAAAATGTGATTTTTATTATATGAATAAAATAATAAAAATATGATTTTTATTATTTGAATGGCATTATAAAAATATAATTTTTAGTGACGTAAAAATATGATTTTTATTATTTGAATAGCGTTAGAAAAATATAATTTTTATATATATAGCAGTGAAATAAAAATATGATTTTAAAAATAAATATAGCATTATTAAAAATGTGATTTGTAATATAAAATGCGTGAAACATATTACGTTGGAATCACGGTGAAGAATACAACGCGCTGGAGAAAATCCAAAAACTGTCCAATAAGGACTGACAGAGTGGAAACCAAAGATGAGAACGCTTCTCACTCAAATTATTTTCTAGTTAAATATATACTAGGATGCAGACGGGGCTTAGAAGCCCCCGACGCTATTTATTGTACAAACCATATTATGTTATTTGAATTATATGGAATTAAACACTAGAAATCGCACAATCACATAATTAAAAGCGATGTATTATGCGGATTTCATACTCTGCGAATAGCCACTTATGGCGTCGTAAATGGCATTTGGGGTAGTTGAGTGTTTATTTATTTGGATGTTATGCGTGATTTGATAATGAATGTAAAATTGATTGTGAATTAATGGTGAGTTAATTGGAATTGGTTTGTGTACGGCGTGAGCCAGTATTAGGCGAGGGATAAGGCTAGACCTTTTTTCGGTTCTAGTATCATGCCGTTATACTGCAGAAATTTTCTAAAAAGGTGTTAGAAAAATTTAGTTAGTTGAAAATATTATTTTTAGCTTATAACGGCGATAAATAAAATAATTATTGGATAGTGAAAAAAAATTTACACATCCATTTACAAGTCATACGACTTGTTTATGCTCGCCTATTTTTGTAATATCGATTGGGATGATAATTTTTACACAACGCCCAAGTGCATAAATAATAATAATTATTTGATGGTTGAAACCTCACACGGGTATTGGGATGTTATTTGACGTACACTAATCCCAATGGTTTAGTTGTATGTCAATCTATAGGTTGATAGACTGTTGTAAGCGTTATTTATTTATATTTAACGCTTATGCAATTGTGTGACGCACTCTGGATGATGGTTAATTTGTTTTAATTGATTGTTATATACATATGTTGTATGAAATCCATATAAATGACATTATATAGTAATTGAATGTGTCTGTTCCAACTGAGAAAGAATGAATATTTAAAAAAATGAATATTTTAAAATAATGATGATTTTAAAATACTATTCTGTAAAGGGTGGAAATAAGATTTTGATGTCCGATTTGGGATGGACACGAAAATCTTGAAATATATAAAGCCGTGTTGATTAGATATGCGCCATTTTGATGCGAAAGATATTTATATCGATTTTATTCATTTTTATAATGAATATCGAAAAGGAAATGATTTCAAAATATGATATTTTGAAAATATTATCATTTAAATAATATAAGATAAGGAGTATTCAATTTTGATTTAAAATTGGAAATGAAGTTAGAATCATTTTAAAACAAATTTATAAACGATTTATAAAATATGTTTTAAATGGAAAACGATGAAATATATATATATATATATATTATATATATAATGGCCTGAATAGAATGCGCCGCACCGCGGCCATTTGTGACTTTCGATCATTGACTTCGAATTGATATTACGGGAGATCCGACCATCGGATTCTCCTAAAATCAGAACCATTGGGTTCGTATCGGAAAGAGTTTTCCAACGAATTTAAGAGATTTGAAATCTAACAATTGGATTTGGAATTATGTCCAAATCAAATTTGGAAAAGGTCGGTGTATGTGCAGTTCGATGACCGTTTATGGAAATCGAGTGAAAGGGCATTAATAGAATTATTAAAAATATTAATAATTTGTGTAAAATCATAATAAATGATTTGGATGAAAAATTCCATGTTTATAAAGATAAAAAAATATTTTGTCAAAATGAACCAGTTATTAACTAGATTTGAAATCCAATAATTTTTAAATAGAATAAACTGGATTTGTGAATGGTTTTAATATAACCAAAATTTCAAATATATGAATTGGAATGGATTTGAATGGAAATCATCATCAAAATATTTCGATATTGGATTCCGTGATTATACAAATATTGTTATGGAATTTGGAAGAGAGATATATATGTATATATATATATATATATATATATATATATATATATCGTTATACCCAAAACGATATTTGTGGGTTTCAGAAATTGATATTGAATATAAGCCAATATAATTTCTATTTAGGGCCATGTATTTGATATCAAATTGGATTTTGGGTTTGTCGTGAACGGAGTCTTAAATAACACTGTTCTTAAACCCTGTGTGAGAAGAATAAATCTTTTAATTAAGATTATTAGAGTTTCCAGTTAATTAATATTTAATTGGAATAAAATGGAATATGAATTGGATTTATTTCGAACTGTGTTTTGACGACATTCATTCTTTAACCCGATTTACTGTGAAATGTGATTTGGAATTTATAAATCTTTTAATTGAGATTTAATGGAAATTTTCCAAAGTAAAGTTTTCCAATTTAATATATTAAATTAGAATTGAATGGAATTCGATTTGGTAATAATCGAAGTGAGCTTCTTTGGAGGAAGGCTGTTAATATATATATGGAATTTAAAAGGTTTTGTCATTATTCCATTTATGTTATTAGTCGGATACAGAAATTGATATCAATTATATATTGATCTATTTTCCGTAAAGATTCCATAATTATTGGAATGTGATTTTGGGGTTTATCGTGAACTGTGTTCAAAATGACATTGGTTCTTTAACCCAGTTAAAGACAGGATTACATGCCTAACATTGTATTTCAAAATGTATTGTTGATATCTGCTAAATATTTATTTGTTTGGTGTCATAGTATTTATTCTTTTGCTTAACACCCTTCTCTAAGATGTATGAGCTTAGAGGTTATATATCGGTAGAAATCAGTGGTATGGTGTAGATTGTCAGATGTGGCATGTTTGTGTTTCAAAAGTTAAATAATCATTAACATTGATTTTTGGGAAGATTAAAACTAAGTGGAGTTTTAATGAATATTTAATTAGATTAAAATGTGAATGTGATAATTTAAATTATCAAATTTTGGAAAATGATCGAGAATGGAGTATCACCGGTTTTGCTCCAAGCGATAGTTAAATGTTTAATTAGATTTGAACGTGAAATGGTAATTAAATTTACCGATAACACCATGGCGTTAGATATGGAGTATTACCAGTTTTGCTCCATGGGATGGATAGGTTGGAAAAGGGAAATATAACAAATGATTACATCGGTAAGGTTCGCTAATCCCGACTAGTAGATAAACCTTAATTTGGTTTAGAATTGATATCCACAGGAAGATTAAAGAATAAATTTAAAAGAATTTATCTTTGATAAAATTAATGGGAACTTTTCCCAAAAGATATGAATATTTGGATAAAAGAATATTCTGAATTGGAATGAGGCGTATGTTGTGTTTGTGTAGCACTTGTTTATAATATATGCGAGTTATTCGGAAAGACCGGTTTTACACCCATTCTGAATAACTGATTCGACGATAAGTCGATGATGAAGATGGTGGTTGAAGACCGGAGGTCTTCACATCGTTTGGATGATTACTGATGTCTTGATTGGGGTGTACACCCAAGACAAGGTAATAAGTAGTGATCGTCCATACGTACTTGGAGATCGACTGGATATGCAAGGACCTCTCTCCTGTATTGGACATATGGGATGAGGAATAAGGTGCCTCCGGTTTCGTTCAGACCCAGAACGAACTAGTAAATGGATTTGTGTCTGACATTGGATTTTATTCTGTGTTGATTGATATCTATTAAATATATATCTGTTTGGTGGCGGAGAATTTATTCTCTTGCTTAACACCCTTCTCTAAGAAGTACGAGCTCAGAGGTTATATGTCGATAGACATCAGTTGCATGGCGTGAATTGTCAGTGTGGCATGCTGAGATGCAAATGATCAAGGCTTCTGTTGAAAAGCAGAGTCTTGTGGTTGATGATCAAAGCACGGCCTTAAAGGGCATAGCTTTGTGTATAGCGTTAATTCGCGAGCCTCACACCTCGCTATGAGTCAAAAACGGGATAAGGGACCCAAGGAGAACATGACGTTTCTTTCTAGCTATGGGTGGTGTCATGGTATGGAACCCAGACATTTATTATATTTTTACCTATGTGGATGATTGATTGTGAGGCGCCTCGGATATATCGGTTACTACGGAGCCGATGGATACGTCCTATAGGACCAGGAAACATGTGTTCAGGAATTGCCAATCCTTATAAGTAAGAGAGGGCCAGCCTAGGAGGATCCAAGGGTCTACTACGGGAGATCCCGGGGCATTTTCTAGAGTGTCTCGAAGCCGACGAGGAGTACATCCCTTGGCTCGACTCTTGACGGAAATCCAATTTCCAATACATGACATTTCAGTTTTAATTGTAGAACTAGTATAGCGACATAGTAGGATGGGGTACTATCCCGTCTATGATTGGTACATTTATATTTGAAGTTGATTTTGACACTATACACTTATAATAGTATCAAAATGATTTGTATTAAACCTACCAAGCATGTTTGGCTATTATAAGGTAAAATTCTATCCTACGGCTTGCGTTGCATTGTGTGATGGGACCTGAGTCTTATAATAGCTTTATTTTTCCAAAAAGCATTGCGCTGTTTTGTTATAGGCACTGGTATTCTTGGGAGGAATTATACGGCGTAGTCCCTTGATTTACTCTATTTTAAAGTATAGTTTTAAATAACTGTTTTAGTTCTCACACCAGTCACATGACCGACCTGGAGTTTATTGTTTTAACCTAAACTCTGGGTGCCCCTATTTTCCATACGGGTAGCAAGTAGTTTTGGTTTTGCTGATTTTTCTTTTTGAGGATCCTGGATTTACAGCTAGAGCTGTATTCAGAATGCTTTGTATCTCTGTATTCCTTATAGTTGTGATTATGCATTATTTTTCCGTTGCTATGTAATGTATTTTAATCTCTGATATTTTCCTAATGTATACTATTTATTCATACTCTGTATATTTTTGTACTCTAATGTAAACTGTTGTAATAAGCAATGAAATGTTCTTCTGTTTGCATTCTGATTTGTCGTGTTCTCAACTCGATCCGGGCTTTCCCGTAAGGGTGAGTTTGTGTCGTGTCAGCCATGCACTTCGCATATTCAAGGCGGTCAAGCTTTTCAGTGAAAAGATAAATGCAGAAAAACTTTCCGACTCTCGTTGCCAAATAACATATACCTTTTTTGGACCAACCGTACAGTGGCAAATTAGAGAGCTTGATCCAAACAGTAACAGATGCTATGGTTTTTGTCAAACCTCCTAGTTTGTATACCCAAGGCCTTACAATAAATAGCTTATTTTGAATTAAAATTGGATCGGCCTTCAGAATCTTTTCTCTGTCTTTAACCTTTTCGATGAAGAAAAGGAAAACCCTACCTATTGAATGTACCTTAACGCCTCCTGAAGGGTTCCGTAGCTTCTTTAGGCGAGCAATGACCGCAAAGTATGATAACGGTCAATCTAGAAAATAACCCATGAGATAACCATACCACCGCTCCTCAGCAGCCTCATAAATCTCATCGATCGGTTGAAGAGCTTTTCCTTTAAAAAAGTGTTTCATTGGAGGATGCAAGTATGTTCCTGCATTTCTAGGTTTAGATTCAAATAGAGAGAACCATTTCATGCCAAGTAGGCGAGCGGCGGAATTAGTGTTAGATGAAGAGGGGTTTGAAGAAGGGTTTGGAATCGGTGGAGGTTCAGGAGGTGGAGGAGGAAGAGGAGGAGAGGATCTGGTTAGAGGCGGCGAAATGAGGTGATTGCTAATTTGAGTGGGAGATAATCGGGAAGATAGGTTTGGTTGTGTTGAAAAATTTGGGGGAAAGGACGCCATTTTCTCTGTTTTTGATTGGTTGGAGGCTCGATGTTTGTTTTACAATGTGATAATAGGTAAATTTATTGATGTAAACAAGAAAGTTTAAACTTGTGATTTTTTATTATGTATTTAATTTATATTATCTAATTGACATGTTTATATATTTGAATCATTATTTCTCATTTTTGCTGATATGAAATGGTTGCTACTATGAATATGGTTAGTTTTGATGTGATTTATTTGGGTGAGTCAAGAATAATAGTTTGTTAAAGTTATTTAAATAGTTTTAATCTTATGTAGTTAATTATAAAATATGGTATTAAATGTATAATATTAGGAACGAAATGGGATAGAAAAATGATTACAGAAAATTCGAAGTGTAGGCATGTTGAGCCAAAAAAGTATAATTTTATCGTTCATTGGCATTTGAAAGAAATATTAGTTAATTAAATTTATTTAAATTACTTAAAATTTTGGTTTTAGAATTAATTTAAATATATGCACTTAAATATAAAATTTTAGGAGTTAATTGTTAAATTATATGTAAATAGTTGTGTAAACTTTAGAATGTTAATACCAAAACGTAAAATAACAGAAGGGATAAAACGATAGAAGAGAATTCATAAATATGTACAAAGTGGTAAACCAATCTGAAAATAAAATATCCATATATAATTAAGGGGAGGATAGAAAATTCCTAAAATCAATACGAAAGCTTCAAAATTTTCCGCTTTACAATTATTTAACAGATTTAATTGAAATATAATAAAAATAATATCGCAAGTGTATTTTGTCACCAAATCATTAATCATCTAACCATGAAAAGTAATCGTGGAAATTGAAATCCATTGGCTATTTTTTGTTGAACAACCAAAATTTTCCATTTAAAATCATTTTGTATGCATCGATGCTCAGTGATTTCCGTCGAAAATTCAAATAAAAAAATATTTCCCTCTAAAACCCAATCAATTACATTTTTGAGAATTTATTTTCTTATTAGAATTTTTGAATTTAGAAAAATAGGAAAGATTTTTTTTCTTTTACCAAAGAGCATATACTTATTTGGAAGATTTTCCAGAGTATGTTTTATTGAAATATTTGCTAAATTATATTAAATTTAATTTTTCAGGATAGTCACAATTAATAGGTTCATCATTCGGAGTTATAGACTGGAAGATACAATGTGTAGCGGCCCGGGGAATTTGCGATCCTGGATATCGGCATACAACACTATGTCGACTATTCAAGCATCGAAAACACCGGATAGTCCATGAAAGAAATTAGAGGGTGAGAATAGATAAGATAAAAACTTAGAATAGAAGAAGAAGAACACACAACAACAGAGTAACACGAATCTCACAGCGGAACGAACAATATATAATATATAACATATCTTTGAAATAAAATCAGTATATGTATACAGTAACAATATCAGAGTACAACACTTACAACACAACGGAATAAACAATAGCTATAAAATCCTGAAGCCTCCTGCTCCAAGCTGTCCAAGTATATGTGTAAAATCCTTACTACTTGACTGCCCATACAAAATTGGGTACCCAAAAGTTTAGGGAAAACAAACAAAATAAACTCTGGGTCAGTCATGGGACTGGTGCGAGTAAAACAATTTAAAAGAGTTTGAACAATTAAACGATATCTTATAAGACCACACCGTATAACGGAACGGGTTTTTCCCTTATGAGAATCCAAAACATTTGATTTAACTTTTAAAATCCTTTTGAAAGAAACGATAAACTTTATATCAAAACTCTTTTGATATTATAATAGTGTCTATCAACCACAATATAATAATCATCTTGCGGAACGCTTTCATCTCACGTTCCACATATATAGTATACAATCAAAACCGCAAGCACTTATTGGGTAATGGATTTCAAACTATGACAAGGTATGGAACCACCTTCCGATAGTGTACCTCAAAAGAGGAGTACACTGGGTTCAACATCTTGCAACCCGACCACTCATTTAGCTAGAGTGTATCGAATGTTTATCACCAACGGTTGGGATTAGCAACCGTTTCCTAAATGGGACAGCATCGACAGTAGATTATAGAATGAAATGAATATCTCTAGATAGGTGATAATACACCCTAATTGGCAGCCAACCACTTAGCCATGCTGCTTGCCCGATTTTTGTCATTTCCTGGTTGTGAGGCTAGAGGCCACGCTTATCTTTGACAGATCACACATTTACTCACTTTGAATGTCACATCGTCATACCCGCCAAATCACAAACTGAATTCCCTAAAAATACAACGAGTATATAGTTAAGAGAAACGAATTCTTTGCCACCAAACGTACATACGTTTGAAGAGATCAACTTATGTGATCCATTGAATATACTCTGTCAAACATTCTTCCATACAGGTTGTCCTGGGACTGGGCAAACCGAAGGTACTATTATGTAAACAGAACAGCCATTACATAACTCCGTCTTCAATTATCTTCATTATATTTGATCGCAACGCTAACGCCCATACGGAGTGGTTTTCAGATAATGAATCTGATCCCGGCTCTCCGTATTGACGATGGAAAAAGGGTCAAAGACTTCGATAGTCGGTAAGTTAACTATCAAAGAAAAACACGTGTGCAAACAACGATATTATTTCCAGATGGAAATTCTATCATCAATCATCATTTAATGTTTATCTCTTTAGTTCATTAATTCGTTTATTTCCTATTTCCATATATTCAACATTCCTTATCTTCTAAATTTAGAAAATATATGTTATTAATCATTGGAAAACATTTCCATCTCTTTTCATGTATCACTGTCATTCCAGTATTCTTTATCATCAAACATTTCATTTTCTATGATTAGAAAATATATCTGATTATATTTGGAAAACGTTTCCAAAACTAATTCATCGGATTTAAACAGATGTTTAAATAAAACATCGCTATGCCACTCAAACCATTACCTCATTAACTAAATTCACTTAACCAACCTTCACTATCGAATCGTAACCATTCCTTAGTTAAAAATGACGTCAATAAAGTTGGGGTATAACTACCTCTCAGACCTTAACTGAACAACATTTCTAACTTCAAAATATATAAAGTTCACCTTCTCAATCTTTAACAAACTTCCTTAAGTAACTCTCGGATTCTATTTACGAATCCACTTCTTTTACAGAAATCATTTGATTATAACAATAGTGTTAAAATCCCTATTTCTGAAATATCTAACTTCAAATATAAGTTTTATTCTTAATTCAACTAAATAACTAAATAGACAATTTATAATTAAATAAATAAATCTTGATTAAAAACGGAAAGTGAATAGTACTTTCCCGAATTTGATATGATCAAATTTCAACGTTTAACTCACTTTCGAATAATCTCTATTTGATAACTCCTTTTCTAATAACTATATTCGACTAACTCCTTTCGAATAAAACTATACTCGATTTAACTCCTTTCTTTGAATAAACTATATTCGATAACTCTACTTCGAACAACTCTATATTCGATTTACTCCTTTCTTTGAATAAATTAATATTCGATAACTCCCTTTTTCAAATAAACTATATTTGATTAACTCCTTTTCCAAATAAACTATATTTGATTAACTCCTTTCGAATCAACTATATTCGATACTCTCTCTTTCGAATAAACTATATTCGATTTACTCCTTTCGAATAAACTATATTCGACTAACTCTTTTCGAATAACTAATATTCGATTAACTCAAATTCAATTAACTGATACTCGATTAACTCTAACTTGATTAGCTCTAACTTGATTAACTCTAATCGATAACTCTAACTCGATTAACTCCAACTCGATTAACTCTAATCGATAGCTCTAACTCGATTAACTCCAACTCGATTAACTCTAATCGATAACTCTAACTCGATTAACTCTAATCGATAACTCTAACTCGATTAACTCCAACTCGATTAAATCTAATCGATAACTCTAACTCAATTAACTCAAATTCAACTAACTCTAATTAATTAATTTTGTTTGATTAACTCTAATCGATTAACTCTAACTGATTAACTCTAATCGATTAACTATAATCGATTACTCTAACTGATTAACTCTAATCATTTAACTCTAACTGATTAACTCTAACTGATTAACCCTAACTGATTAACTCTAACTGATTAACTCTAATCGATTAACTCTAACTGATTAACTCTAAATGATTAACTCTAATCGATTAACTCTAACTGATTAACTCTAATCGATTAACTCTAATCCATTAACTCTAACTGATTAACTCTAATCGACTAACTCTAACTGATTAACTCTAATCGACTAACTCTAATTGATTAACTCTAATTGATTAACTCTAACTGATTAACTCTAATCCATTAACTCTATTTGATTAACTCTAATCGATGAACTATAATTGATTAACTCTAATCGATTAACTCTAATCCATTAACTCTGTTTGATTAACTCTAATCAATTAACTCAAATTCAACTCACTCTAATTAATTAATACTATTCACTTTCTAAATAAATATTCTTTTTGTACTTCTATTTATTTTATAAATAAATATTCCTTTTATCTTATTCTATTTATTTTCTAAATAGATATTCTTTGCAATTCTATTTGTTTAACACATATTCCCTTTTCAATTCTATTTATTTAACAAATAAATATTTCTTTTATAATCCCATATATTTTCTATCTCCTTTTCTATTTGTTTCACAAATATTTCCTTTTTCAATTTGTTTCACAAATATTTTCCTTTTATATTTGTTTCACAAATATTTTCCTTTTATAATTATTCTTTGATTTTATAAAATATTTTCTTTTATAAAATCCTTTTCCTTTTATATATAAAATCCATTGATTTTATATAAATAATTTATTTTCAAAATAAACTTTGAAAATCCCCTTTTCTATATTCCAGTATTTCTTACGGTATTTAAAATACCCAAATAACAATGATCGATATCATTCAACACACGTAATCAACACAGATTATATATCACATCATATATTACAATATATGAAAAACAGTAAAATAAATGTTGAGGAATCCAGTTGGATTCCTCCGACCTGTTTCCCTGCATCCACATTAATGAAGGTCTTAAGCGACTAATTTAGATGTCCACCTCATTAATTAAAATATATCTTTGTTTGTGTATGCTTGTGTGTTTACGTAGGCATACTTTGAAGTATTTAACCTGCCGAATATAAAGTATAGCCTTTAAATACATGTTATTTCATTCATCAGAACTGTATGTTTTGACCTCCCTCCTCTTAACATATAAACAGGACAATAGGTGGAAACGCTTGGATCAGTGATACTTTGGAGATGGAGCTTAATGATGGAGGATCCATAGCTATTAGGCACTATGGAAGTATTATTATGTTGGGATAATTAATGTTGATGTGCCTATTATTGCATGAGACTCATTGTAACTGACATTTTGGGTGGGTTGTTACAATACCATTAATGACAGTTTAGGCTTCCCATTTAAATTACTTAGTAGTGGAAGTAAAAAATATTATAGCAAAGATATAACAGACGTGCAAAAAGCTTCATTAGATATACAAAAACTAATTTTAAAATTATGTTATTCTCATTCTCACATCACTTGTGGTGGAAAAAAATTATTTTATTATTCTATATAAGAAAACTGAATAATATCTTAATTTATGCACTCCAAATTTGATTATTATAATAAATTTTCTAGCTTATATAAAGTGCTATTAATTGGGTATTTTCAAATATGAATAGTATTATATCAGCATTCACATCCTAATTTTTTTCGGATATCGAATATCTGCATCCATGGATATGGACAAATATCATATAACTATCATACCCACCAATGATCGATAATTCAAGAAACATAAATGAAAATTTTAATTTTAACGAAAAAAATCAATCCCATTGATGATTAAAGTACCAAAATAAATAAATATGATTATAAAAAGTTGTTTTGAGCAGTTAATATGTATTTATTATTTGTATACAAATTTTAACTTAATAAAATAACGAATGTTTGTTTATTATTATGCTAAAATACACATGATTCAAACTATAATCTTAAAAAAGTTGACGAATAATTTTCAGATGCAAATGTCTTTATATCCACATCATCATCCGTCTTTATAGAAATCATATATTTAGCTGCATTTCGAATATGGGTGCAGATGGATTTCAGATTTTCGAGATATGTAACATCCCGACAGATTTTCTACCCCGTAAATCGACATAAATACGTCCTTTGTATAACATGTCGACTATTCAAGTATCGAAAATACCAGATCATTAGCAGAAAGAGTAAGAGTGTGAGAAATAGAAAGATAAAAAAATTAGAATAGAAGAAATAAGATAGAAGATAAAACCGAACAACAACAAAGAATCTCACAATCACACCGGAACAAAATATAGCATATATATACATAAAATCACCTTTTGAAATACAAAACTGTATCTGTATTTACATACATCATCAGAGTACATCACATATACAACACAACAGAATAAACTCTAAATATCTAACATTGAAGCCTCTTGCTCTAAGCTCCTCCAATATATCTGTAAAATCCTGAACTGCTTGACTGCCCGTAAAAATTTGGGCATACAAGAGTTTAGGGAAAACATAAAAAAATAAACTCTTGGCCAGTCATGGGACTGGCTTGAGTAAATGATTTTTAAACAGTTTGAGAAATAAAATGTATCTTATATGACCATGCTGCACATAAACACGGAACGGGTTTTTCCCTTATGATAACCAAAACAATTTGTATATCGAAATCATATATTATGATAATGTTTAGGGTTTTCAATATAAATTAGAATCTAGTGGAATTCTTGTATCTCTGTAACGGCCCGCAAATCCGTACTATCTGAATTGACTAATAACACCACATGTCCAAACCAAATTGCATAGAAATACGAATCATTATTAGAAAAAAGTTAGAGGATGAGAAATAGAAAGAAAGAAATATTAGAATAGAAGAAGACGAAGGTCACAAACTCACAGCGGAATGAATAAAATATATTAGGTAACATAAACTTTGAAATACAAATCAGTAACTGTATATACATACCATTATCAGAGCACAACAGTTATTCCTGGAACAGTTATAAACACATGTTTCCAGATACAACATAGTACACAGCGGAAATATGATAGTCTATAGCTAACTGATGAAGCCTCCTGCTTCAAACTCCTCCAAGTGAATCTGTAAAATCCCGACTACTTGATTGCCCGTACAAATATAGACATCCAAAAGTTTAGGGAAAACAAAACAAAATAAACTCTAGGTCAGTCATGGGACTGGTGTGAGTGAACTCTAGTCAATTGTTTAACTTTCAAAATCCTTTCGAAAGAAATGGTGATCGTAAGACGATCCACACATAAACACAGATGGTTTTTACCTTACGATAACCCAAAATATTTTTGATATCAAATCCAGTGATATTATAATAATGTCTACATCAAATATATAGAATCTAGCGGAACGCTTGCATCTCACGTTCCATATATAATATAAAACCAAAAACCGCAGGGCGCTTATTGGAGATTGGATTTCCAACATGACAAGGTATGGAACCACCTTCCGATAGTGTATCTCTAGAGGGGAATACACTGGGTTCAACAAGAACATCTTACAACCCGACCCACAAATGACTGACCACTCATTTCGCTTAAGTGTATCGCATGTATATCACCAACGGTTGGGACCAGCAACCATTTCCCGAAAAGGGACAGCATCAATAGATTAAAGAAGTAAAAGGAATTTCTCTAGACAGGTTATTATACACCCTAATGGGAGCAACCCACATATCCATGCTACCTGCCCGATTTTTGTCATTTCCCGGTTGTTGAGGCCTGAGGCTACGATTACTCTCCATTCATTAACAGTACAATCACTTTGAATGCCACATTGTCAGATCCGTTAGTCACTAGTTTATTTGCACAAATACATTTTGGATATTATGCTAAGAGAATAAATTCTTCGCCACCATATATATCTTATGACGGCCTGCCTCACACCAGCCGGCATTTCCTCCGAAAGTGCGCTGTACACATGCCCGACTAGCACGGAACGGTCGCCAAAGAAAGGAAAGAAGAGAATGAACTAATCGAAAACCTGTAGAATGTCTCACAGCGCATGGAACAATAATATAATAATTATATAATCTTGACATAAAATAGGCGAGACAGTGCATAAGCTGAAAACTGAATCAACATAGCAGCGGAAATCCAAATACAGCTTATGATCCAACATCATTATTACAACTTTAAACAATCTCTAAAGCAAAAGTAGAAGATGCACTACTAATGCCCAAGCAATGATCTTCAACAACACAGGGAGAATATCTATATGTATCATACGTGGAAACCTCCTGCTCGTCTCCGGATCAGCTACTGTGCATACCCAGCTAACTTGTCTCTAGTCTACTCGTGAGAGTACCCAGAGTAATAAGAAGAGACATAAAACTCTGGGTCAGACAAAAGTCCGGTATGAGCGATAAGCAGCTAAACAGAACAATAACAGGTATACTAAACCATACTTGAACCTGGACCTGCAACCAAAGAGTTAGCACTATATATCGTACAATACTACAAGGTGCCACTGAACAGATGGTGTAAAGATAACGGGGGTGGGGTGTGCATGTCATAATGATGGCAAACAAATCAACCATAGCAATCATCCTCACATCTCTCACTCAGTGCGTAAAGCATACGATGTCCACCACTGTCAATCACTAGACCCATCGAAGTAGTGACGAAGTTCGACTTGTACAACTACTGCTACTACCAAGCTTACCACATGGAGTCTAGACCAAATCTTTACAAATGACCCCACTTCATTGGTCTATAGCTCTTTAGTCGTACCTAGGACACCGTGGCCCTGAATCCGTTCACGTACTCCCTACACATAGTGATCCAAAGTTACGGACATCGACAACCCCTTAGCACACGTCCCGCAGCAAAGTCCAACTCATGAAGTCAACTCGTTGGTTCCCAACTGGATCCTAGGTACAAACTTCCATTTGGACCACCTTTGCATCTCGGGTTTCTAATCGTCACCGGATCGGTTCGGTTCCTCCGTTTACTTTGCTTCGGATCGTACTCCCATCAGGTTCGGATCGTGCTCCCTAGTTCAGTTTGTGGTCCACGCCTCATGTCCAAGCTCCATAGTTCGGATCGGAATGCCTCATCACCTCGGATCGGGTCGAGTTCCTCTAGTTCTTCCACGGCACATCGGTTCGGGTCGGGTAACATGGTTCGGATCGTGGGCTCTCCAGGTAAGCGGATCGGTCCGAATATCAATGCTCCCATCGGTTCAGTTCGAAGAAGACTACACGGGTCGGGTCGGAGAAGATGCTTCACTAGCGGTTCGGTTCAGCCTCCACAACGGTTCGGTTCGGCCTCCCATCCGATCTGATCCGGTTTGGGTACTTTTCTGCACTTTTCCTACAGCTTCCAATGACTGTTTATATGCCACTCGACGGCGTTTTCGACCAATCTAACACTTCTAGACAATCACAAATCATACCATACAGTCATAGCAACATGTACAATCAATCATAAACAGCAAAACAACAATCATAACATGTAAAATGGATCAAACATACCAAAACCCATATTTTCCCCTTAAACAAGTTCAACAACAACTAATGATACGATTAGTAAAACTTAACCAAATCAGCCAAATTTTCTAATAGAGGTCTAAAACAATATTTTATAATTTTTGAATATTTTTCCAGATTTTTATGATGCATAATTTCGCTAATTATCACTAATCACCCCTTAATCCGCTAAATTCCGGGATTAGAAAAATTAGTCCAAATTAACCCAAATTCATATCAGAGGCATAAAATAATATTCTAGAATTTTACAAATTTTTCTAGATTTTTCTGAGTTATATTTTCGCTAATCTTCGCTAATTACCCTAATTTGCCGTAATTAGCGAAAAATTATGCAAATCACTCACCTTTGCCACAATTAAACTTTAGATCTGAAATAATCTACTGTATGGGTCGAATTCCAATGCCTAGCAGCAGCTCCAACTCAGATTTGGTGCTATTTCTCCTTGATTTGATGTTGCTAAGCTTAATTCTTGATTAGAAAGTGATTTGGAGGTGTTTTAGAGGTTGGAGGCCATTGTTAAGTTGAAGAGAGGGTTTGTGGCGGCTGGAAAATGAGTGTAAAACTGAAATCCTAACCCTAACAGCCCTCAAATACTTCTAATCCCGAAATCCCTCATTGGTTCTAGCTGTTAATCACCTGGTTAAGCCCAATTAAGCTGTTTTTCACTATTTGAAACTTGTTTCAGCCACATCTCCCAAATGGTAAGTCCGTTTGGCTAATGTGACCACTCTACGGAATTGTAAACCATCATCCGGAGCCAATGGAAGTGGTTTCAGGTCAAAACTCCTTTCCAATCAAAAGTTATGGCCAAAACAGTATCGGCTAGGGGCAAAACGGTCATTCAAAAATCGAAAAAAATCATGAACATGGGAAATGACCCCAATAGTCGTCTCCCAAAGTTACATGACCATACGACTTCGTACGTGAAAGAAATAAATATTCTACGATCCTATGATGCGTAGAATGCAGGTCGTTACACTCTCCCCCCCTTAAGAAATTTCGTCCCCGAAATTCCATAATCCAAAACATACAAAGGATCCCGCATGCCCACCTGCCACAAACAACAATCAAACATGCAGAACAAACAAACAAGCCTATCCTAGCATGCGGAAAACTAAACCGAAAATGAAATCTTACCAGGCGAAGAGTTCTGGATACGTCTTCCTAATACTCTCCTCTGTCTCCCAAGTACAGTCATTCTCATTCTCGCCCCACTGAACTTTGACTAGATTCACCGCTTTTCTTCGAAGTTGCTTCGTATCGTTCCCAACAATACGCATAGGCTTGCAGTTCCCAACCGCCTCGGGTTTAACTTCGATATCATCCAATTGATCAGGTGAAATAGTTGCATCTGGGTCGTGTACGAACTTCCTTAACTGGGAAACATGAAATACGTTGTGAACTCCTGCCATCTTCTCTGGTAATTCAACTTCATATGCCAAATTCCCAATTTGCTCAAGAACTGGGAATGGACCAACAAATCTTGGTGCTAACTTGCCTCTCCTGCCAAATCGTATTACGCTCTTCAACGGAGAAATCTTGACAAACACCAAGTCGCCAATGGAGAACTTTAATTCTCTTCTCCTCTTATCAGCATAACTCTTCTGCCTATCTTGGGCAGCCTTCATTCGCTGTTGGATAATCTTAATCTTAGTTGAAGTTTCTCTTATCACATCGGGTCCAAGTACAAACTTCTCACCAGTTTCTAACCAACATGACGGTGAGTTGCACGGTCTTCCGTATAAAGCTTCAAATGGAGCCATACCGATACTGGATTGATAACTATTATTATATGAAAACTCTACTAGATGCAAATGGTCATCCCATGATCCATCAAAATCCAACACACAGGCTCTCAAGAGGTCTTCTAACACTCGATTCACCCTCTCTGTCTGTCCATTGGTTTGAGGATGATATGCAGTACTGATATGTAATTCTGACCGTAACGCCTCTTGTAAGCTCTTCCAAAATCCACTAGTGAACAACGGATCTTGGTCACTCACAATGCCTTTGGGTATTCCATGAAATCTCACTACCCACTTTATATACAGTTCCGCTAAATTAGCTGCCGTCCTGTTTGACTTGACGAGTATAAATCTTGCACTCTTAGTTAATCGGTCCACAATCACCCAAATGCTATCATGGCCCGATTTAGTCCTTGGTAACCCATCAATGAAATCCATTGACACTTGTTCCCATTTCTAGTCTGGAATTTCTAATGGTTGCAACAACCCACTAGGCTTCTTTTGCTCAGCTTTAACTAGTTGGAAATTCATGCATTTGGATATAAACTTCCCAATGTCTCTTTTCATCCCTTCCCAGCAGTAGGTCTGCTTCATGTCTCGGTACATCTTGTTACCACTGGGGTGTATAGTCAGTTTTGAGTGATGACATTCTCTAAGCACTTCATCTCTCAATCCATTGACATTGGGTATAACTAATCTTCCATTCTTTCTAAGCCATCCATCTTGATCAAGCCCGTACTTGTTCATCTCTCCGTCGATTCCCATCTCTAACTTTGAGATGATTTCCAATAGGTTAGAATCGTCCCTCTGACTGGAACCAATCTACTCAATCAAAGTGGGTCTGATCATCAAACTTGCTAACATTTCTGGATCCAATTCGCACTTTGGTTTGAAATCATACCCAGCGATGGACTCCAGTTGCTTCCATTCTAGAAACATAACCCCTAAACTGGCATGTCTCCTACTCAATGCATCAGCTACCGCATTTCCCTTTCCTGGTGTGTATGCAATATCGAAATCATAGGAAGCTAAGAATTCTAACCACCTTTGTTGTCTGAGATTTAGATCCTTTTGAGAGAAAAGATACTTTAACGATTTATGATCGGTAAACAACTCGAATCTTTCTCCCAAGAGATAATGTCTCCACATCTTCAGTGCAAATACGATCGCTGCCAATTCCAAATCATGGGTAGGGTATCTTTTCTCACGCGGTTTCAGTTGCCGACTTGCATAAGCTACAACCCTATCTCCTTATACAGCACCTAGCCTTGTGCCACAGGCATCCGTATATACTGTCATCTCTTCATTCCCCTTAGGAATGACTAACACTGGTGCACATGTCAATTTTTCCTTTAGGCTCTTGAATGCATTCTCACACCTTTTGTCCCAGACGAAGGCTTGATTCTTCTTGGTCAACTGAGTCAACGGTGCTGCTATCTTGGAGAAGTCTTGGATAAACTTACGATAATATCTAGCTAAACCCAAGAAACTTCTTATGTCCGTTGCATTCTTGGACATAAACCAATCTTGTACCGTAGCCACCTTTGCAGGGTCCACGGCAATACCATTCTCTGAAACAACATGGCCCAAGAATCTCACTTCCCTCTTCCAGAAGTAACACTTAGAAAACTTTGCTTTCAATTGGTGTTTTCTCAACACCTCCATCACTATTCTTAAATGTTCCTTGTGTTCTTCCTCTGTCCTCGAATAGACCAAAATATCATCCACGAACACAAGGACAAACTTATACAACTGATCTTTGAATACCCTATTCATAAGATCCACAAAGTATGCTGGGGCATTGGTCAGCCCGAATGGCATGACCAACCACTCATAAAATCCAGACGGCGTCCGAAATGCCATTTTATCTATATTCTCAGCTTCTACTCTAAGCTAGTGAAAAATTGTCGTGAGATCCAACTGAGAGAATACCCTCGCGCCACTCAACTGATCAAACAAATCATCTATCCGTAGTAGAGGATACTTATTCTTCCTCGTTACTTTATTCAACTCGCGGTAGTCTACATACAAACGAAGGGAACCATCCGCCTTGTTAGCAAACACAACTGGTGCTCCCCATTCAGAAACACTCCTTCTGATAAATCCCTTCTTCAAAAGATCGCTGACTTGCACCCTGAGCTCTCGCTGCTCCCTTGGTGCCATACGACGAAGTGGCATCACTATAGGTCTGGCATCTTTCACTAAATCAATACGGAACTCAATCTCTCGGTGTGGTGGAAGCCCGGTCACTTCCTCGAAGATGTCCGGATACTGGCCAACCATGGGCAACCCTGACAACTCACTATGCGGGATGTCGAGGGAATTTAGAAAACTAGCCATTACCCCATCACCGGGTAGACTACCAAACACTACCATCCGCCCATCATCCGCTCTAGCTGTCACCAAAAATCCCTCACAGTCTGCCACCACCCCGTATCTTTGGAGCCAATCCACTCACAAAATAATGCCAAACCCAGTAAAGCCCAAAACAAAGCAATCACAAACAAACATGCATCCATGACTCGATAAAACCACATTACGACAAATCATGCTAAGGTTAGTCGAACCACCAATCGGGTTCGTCACTACTAAAGGTCTATCGACAATCTCAGGCTCCAATCCAAAGCTATCTACCAGGTCACTAGATATGAAAGAACTGGAAGCCCTGGTATCAAACAAAACACTAACAGGAACATCATAAACAGAAAGCATACCTTGAACAACAACATTCTTTCCTTTCTCCGCCGTAGTTGGGGCATTCGACGAAGAAGGAATAGCGTTAAGGGCATATGCTTTCACCATCTATTTTTCTTTAGGGGGTTGCGGACACTTGTCCTTGTGATGTCCCACTTGGCCACAGTTGAAGCACTTCCTATCCGTTGGCTTGGACCGACAATTACTAGCATAATGGCCCTTCTTACCACAGCTGAAGCACTTAACATCTTTCTTATTCTTTTTCTGGCCAACCTTATTCTGGTTCTGCTTCATCTTATTCTGAGAACCACTCTTGCCTCCACCACTTTCTTGCGGCTTTGGCTCATCTGCAGATGCAGCCTCAGTCTTTGACTTAGGGTAAAGACTCTCGGACCTCAATGTTTTCCCCATAATCGATTCAAACATCTCATTGATGTGGTTGATAAGTCTTTCCCCCAAGTACTGATCCATGCCAGTTACGAACTTCTCATTCTTCTTCTCGGCAGTATCAATAAGAGATAGTCCATACTTCGATAAAGTATCGAATTCTGCAATATACTCTGAGATAGCTCTACCATTCTGCTTGAGCTCCAAGAATTTCTTAAACAGCACTGACTTATGAGCAGCCGGAATGAACTTATCGCTAAAGCGAACCTTAAACTGATCCTAAGTAATCTGATCCTCGGGAGTAGCTTCCTTTATAGCATTCCACCAATTCATTGCCCGTCCTTGCAGCTGACGGGATGCTAGCCTTCTTTTCATCGCATCCTCGATACCCAAATCTTCGAAGATACGCTCGCAGCTATCCAACCAATCCTGAACATCTGTAGCCGACCCCGTTCCGTGGAACGGCTTTCCACCAAGACTCGTATAATCCCTATTCAGTTTGGTGAAATCGGCCCTAGGCGCCTGCACTATTGGATCACCAACATTACCATTATTGGGAGTTGCCCTCTGCACGTCCCTAAGCATCTCCCTCATGAGGTCAGTAAACATCGTCCTCATGTCGGCAGCATTCCTATTATTGGCTCCTCTACCGGCACCTCTTGCGTATCGGCTCATCGTTCAATCTGTAAGAGAAAACGATTAACCATCTCCATAGTGGTGTTAATGCAGTGCGACTTCATCCTTAACTATACTAATAGTATATATATATATATAGCTTTTGAAACCCAAAATAATCACAAATACGCGCTCTCATATACGTATACTATCTCTCCCTGATGACTCCCCTAGGTTAACTATGCAACCTAGAGCTCTCATACCAAGTGTGAAGACCCACCCCGCACCAGCCGGCATTTCCACCGAAAGTGCGTTGTATATATGCCCGACTAGCACGGAATGGTCGCCAAAGAAATGAAAGAAGAGAATGTACTAATCGAAAACCTGTAGAATGTCTCACAACGCATGGAACACAAATATAATAATAATATAATCTTGACATAAAACAGGCGAGACAATGCATAAGCTGAAAACTAAACCAACATAGCAGCGGAAATCCAAATACAGCTTATGATCCAACATCATTATATCAACTTTAAACTGTCTCTAAAGCAAAAGAAAGCTAAAGTAGAAGATGCACTACTAATGCCCAAGCAGTGATCTTCAACAACACAGGGAGAATATCTATATGTATCATACGCGGAAGCCTCCTGCTCGTCTCCCGATCAGCTACTGTGCATACCCAGCTAACCTGTCTCTAGTCTGCTCGTGAGAGCACCCAGAGTAATAATAAGAGACATAAAACTCTGGGTCAGACAAAAGTCTGGTATGAGTGATAAGCAGCTAAACAGAACAATAACAGGTATACTAAACCATACTTGAACCTGGACCTGCAACCAAAGAGTTAGCACTACATATCATACAATACTCTAAGGTGCCACTGAACAGATGGTGTAAAGATAATGGGGGTGGGGTGTGCATGTCATAATGATGGCAAACAAATCAACCATAGCAATCATCCTCACATCTCTCACTCAGTGCGTAAAGCATACGATGTCCACCACTATCAATCACTAGACCCATCGAAGTAATGATAGAGTTCGACTTGTACAACTACTACTACCACCAAGCTTACCACAGGGAGTCATGACCAAATCTTTACAAATGACCCCACTTCATTGGTCTATAACTCTTTAGTCGTACCTAGGTCACCGTGGCCCTGAATCCGTTCACGTACTCCCTACACATAGTGATCCAAAGTTACAGACATTGACTACCCCTTAGCACACGTCCCGCAGCAAATCCCAGCTCATGAAGTCAACTCGTTGGTTCCCAACTGGATCCTAAGTAAAAACTTCCATTTGGACCAACTTTGCATCTCGGGTTTCTAGTCGTCACCGGATCGGTTCGGTTCCTCCCCTTACTTTGCTTCGGATCGTACTCCCATCAGGTTCGGATCGTGCTCCCCCAGTTCAGTTTGTGGTCCACGCCTCATGTCCAAGCTCCACAGTTCGGATCGGAATGCCTCATCACCTCGGATCGGGTCGAGTTCCTCTAGTTCTTCCATGGCACATCGGTTCGTGTCGGGTAACATGGTTCGGATCGTGGGCTCTCTAGGTAAGCGGATCGGTCCGAAGATTAATGCTCTCATCGGTTCGGTTCGGAGAAGACTACATGGGTCGGGTCGGAGAAGATGCTCCACTAGCAGTTCGTAGGGAAGGGCTTCACAACGGTTCGGTTCGG
Source organism: Allium sativum (assembly GCA_030737875.1). NCBI lineage: Eukaryota > Viridiplantae > Streptophyta > Magnoliopsida > Asparagales > Amaryllidaceae > Allium > Allium sativum. Next base: position 838,321,532 of record CM060916.1, read on the forward strand.
CCTCCCATCCGACTCGATCCGGTTTGGGTACTTTTCTGCACTTCTCCTACAACTTCCAACGACTGTTTATACGCCACTCGACGAAGTTTTCGACCAATCTAACACTTCTAGACAATCAAAAATCATACCATACAGTCATAGCAACATGTACAATCAATCATAAATAGCAAAACAACAATCATAGCATGTAAAATGGATCAAACATACCCAAAACCCATATTTTCCCCTTAAACATGTTCAACAACAACTAATGATAGGATTAGTAAAACTTAACCAAACTAGCTAAATTTTCTAACAGAGGTCTAACAATATTTTATAATTTTTGAATATTTTTCCAGATTTTTATGACGCATAATTTTGCTAATTATCACTAATCACCCCTTAATCCTCTAAATTCCGAGATTAGCAAAATTAGTCCAAATTAACCCAAATTCATATCAGAGGCATAAAATAATATTCTGGAATTTTACAAATTTTTCTAGATTTTTCTGAGTTATAATTTCGTTAATCTTTGCTAATTACCCTAATTAGCCGTAATTAGTGAAAAACAAAGCAAATCACTCGCCTTTGCCACAATTAAACTTAAGATCTGAAATAATCTACTGTATGGGTCGCATTCCAATGCCTAGCAGCAGCTCCAACTCAGATTTGGTGCTATTTCTCCTTGATTTGATGTTGATAAGCTTAATCCTTGATTAGAAAGTGATTTGGAGGTGTTTTAGAGGTTGGAGGCCATTGTTAGGTTGAAGAGAGGGTTTGTGGCGGCTGGAAAATGAGTGAAAAACTGAAATCCTAACCCTAGCAGCCCTCAAATACCTCTAATCCTGAAATCCCCCATTGGGCCTAGCTGTTAATCACCCGGGTAAGCCCAATTAAGTAGTTTTCACTATCTGAAACTTGTTTCAGCCACATCTCCCAAATGGTAAGTCTGTTTGGCTAATGTGACCACTCTACGGAATTGTAAACCATCATCCGGAGCCGATGGAAGTGGTTTTAGATCAAAACTCCTTTCCAATCAAAAGTTATGGCCAAAACAATATTGGCTAGGGACAAAATGTTCATTTAAAAATAGGCAAAAATCATGAACATGGGAAATGACCCCAATAGTCGTCTCACAAAGTTACATGACCATACGACTTCATACGTGAAAGAAATAAATATTCTAAGATCCTATGATGCGTAGAATGCGAGTCATTACATATCTATACAGACCAACATATGCGATTAGTGGAAATACTCCGTCAGACATCCGTCCATACACTTTGTTCTGGGACTAAACGAAACCGAAGGCACAATTTCAATTAATAGAGAAAGCCCTTGCACTTTACTCCATCTTCAATTTTCTTCATATAATCTGATTCGCAACCCTACTGCCAATACGGAGTGGTTCTCGGATAACAATCCAACCGGTCTCTCCATATTGACAACGATATTGGCAAATACTTCGATAGTTGGTTATTTAACTATCGAAGAAAAATAAACAAACATTCCAACCATCAAACAAATCACTGGGCCTCTTAATAAATATTTCATTAATTAAATCACTTCTTCATTTCCTTACAAATATTTGGTAAAATAATATTTTCAATAATCATCTTGGTCTCTGTAACGACCCGGAAAATCTGAACTAATTTAAAATTTTTAAATTGGCTAAAATAATGGATTTTAAATATTTAAAATAAATATTTTAAATAATAGCAATGAAAAGTGAGTTTGAATCGACGTTTGAAAACGAATATAATTAATTCTAATTATAAACAAGGCCTGAAATGGCGCTGCAGTTTCAAAAAATTGAATTCAAACTTTGTCGGAATGTACCGGGTGCAAAACAAAACGGATTTGAGTGAAACCAAAAATATTTAAATCTGTTAGTGAATACCTTTCTAACAAATCTGAAAAATCAAAGTTTCATAGCGGAAAGCAAAAGTTATAGCCAAATGAATTTTCAGAAAGGTCGCTATGGAATTTATATAGCCCGTGAAATTGGCCATTTCGCATACGATCTCGGAATTCGACGAAACCACTTTTGTTGGATCCGGGATGTGAAGTTATTGATAGGTTTCAAATTTCATATTTTTTGAAGCCAGTATGTGAGCGTGGCAAAGGAAAATGTGTTTTGGTCAATTACAGTTAAATTGGATCGACCTGAAATGGGCCTTTTTGCAAACGGACTCAGAATTCGACGAAACTAGTTTTGTTGGGACCGTATCGTCAAAACATAGCTAGATTTATTTTTCTGGAATTTTTCGAATCAATTTGTGGCCCTAGCAAATTGAAATGTACGTTCGAATCAAATATTGAATGTTTTATATTTTAATTTGAAGGAAAACTGACTGAAACAGTCAAATGGGCCTACGAAACATATCCCATTGTGTTCAGAATGGGGGTAAAACGCTAGGGACGACATTCGTTGGGTTTGGATTGGGGTTCGTGTGTTAAAGAGGGTATTTTTGGAATTTTAAAAGTTATAAATAAAAAAATATCATTCGCCCATGTCAGCCCCCCCCCCGATAGTTTCTCTCTCCCCATAAGCGAACGAATGACGGAACCCTTTCAAAACTTCCAGGACTGATCGCCGCGGCTACAGGCGTTTTCGCCACCCCCTCCAGTTGGCTTTTCCGTTCGCCTTCCCCTCCTCTTTCAATCAATCCAAGCCTCGTCTGAATTCGTTTGGTATCTGCGTCGAATTTCAGCTAGGAAGTCACCAACTTTGGAGCGCCGTGGAGCCACGTAGGGACCACCGAGCTGAGTGCCACCACAGGCGCTGGAAAGCCTGTTCGAAGCTCTTCGACGTTGCAGCATCCGATCGTGACGATACTGCATAGATCGATCGGAAAATTTAAACCTAGTTTTGAAGGTTTGAAAAGGTATCGGCTTTGAAATTTCTGAAATGAAAATAACACTTTTAAGTGTTGCAAAACTTTGAAAAATCATATCTTCTTCGTTTCTTGACCAAATTCAATGAAACAGGAAACATCATGACTGTGTGGACGTCTTCTACATTCTAGAAGAGACCGCATATTTTTCTGAGCCTTCCGCTATTTTTGGTGGAGTGGAACCCAATGTGAGATTTCTAATTTTTAAACAGTATGGAAAACGACGATGTATAAATTATATAGTCGATGTATGGGTTATATAAGCGTTGTACACCTCATGTATAAGCGTTGTATAAGTTATACGTTCGATGTATAAGTTATATATGCGTTGTAAAAATTATATATGTGTTGAAATAGAAGTGAATTGCTATATATATATATATATATATATATATATATATATACACGCCCCTCGTCCACAAACCATGGACGTATTTATTGGTTGTGATTGGTGTGAAAATTGATTGATAGCGAGTGGTTGATTGGAATTGTTTGTGGTTGATATTGATTGATTGTGGTTGAAAAATACCCGTTTGTGGTTGAGAAATATTTGGTTGAAAGCACATAGGATTAGTTTGTGGAAATGAAATAAATGTACACGCCGCCTGCGTGCGAACTAGATGCATGATTCCCCATTGTCAAAAACCGCGAGGTTTTAAGGTAGAGCGAGGAGCCGTACTAGGGACGGTCCCGGTTTTAACTACCGTGCCGTTATGCTGCCGAAATTTTGAATAATATTCATGTGTTAGAATTATTTTCCTGTGTTGAAATTATATTCGTCTGTTGAATAGAAAACCTTCGTGTGTTGAATAGAAATTCATTCGTTGAATCATATTCATGTGTTGAATGGTATTCGTGTTTTGAATAAATGGTTTTAGCAATAAAAATCACATTTTTACCCTATTTATATATAAACTATAGAAAACCTTCATGTGTTGAATCGATATTCATTCGTTGAATTGAAATTCATGTGTTGAATGGTATTCGTGTTTTAAATATAAAAATCACCTTTTTATCGATATATACAAACTGTAGAAAACCTTCATGTGTTGAATCGATATTCATTCGTTGAATTGAAATTCATGTGTTGAATGGTATTCGTGTTTTAAATATAAAAATCACCTTTTTTATCGATATATACAAACTATAGAAAACCTTCATGTGTTGAATCGAAATTCATTCGTTGAATTGAAATTCATGTGTTGGATGGTATTCATATTTTGAAAGAAATTGTTTTATAATAAAAATCCCATTTTTAACATCAATATGAAATGTATAAAATAATCTTGTTTTGCACCTATATTAACTATATAAAATAGTCATGTTTTGAAATAAATTGTTTTACATTAAAAATCACATTTTTATTATATACATGAATTGGTAAAAATAGTGAAGTGTTGAAATAGAAGCCAGTTAGATAAAAATATCATTTTTATCAAATGTATGAAAAGAATATAGTTTTGAAATCGAAGAATCGATATATATATATATATATATATATATAATCGAAATATATCGAACAACGAAGCTGCAGCTCGTATTTTGAAACCGTGATTTCAAACGATTAGTATGGGAGATCCGACCATTGGATTTTCCTGAAATCGCAACCGTTGGGTTCACTTTGGAAATACCTTTCCAACGGCACCAACTTTGTAAAAATCCAACGGTTGGATTATCTGGAATGTTTAATTCAAATCTAAAGAAAAACAGTGCCAGAATTGATTATATTTATATATATAAATATAATCATATTTAATCGAATAACGACGCTGCAGTTCGTATTTTGAAATCGAAATTTCAAACGATTATACCGAGAGATCCGACCGTCGGATTTTCCCGAAATTGGAACCGTTGGATTCGTTTTGAAAAGATCTTTCTAATGATATAAATTTTGTGAAGATCCAACGATTAGATTTTCAGATATGTGTGAATCAAATCTGAAGAAAAACAGCGCCACGGTCGCGTTATGGCCCGAAGCGTCATTTTGAATAAATTGGCTATTTTAAAATAAATAAAAATAGCGATAAATCGTTATAAAATATTATAAGCGATATGGATGTGAAATTTAGAAATTAACTGAAGGTTGGCTAAGTTGAATGGTTTCCTGGGTGTTGATCTCATGTTGGTTCCGGCCTTCGGGGTTAATATTTGGGAAATCGTTCTCTTACTGATTGACGGTTAGTGACTAATGAATTGAAATGATGCGTAGTAGTGTTTGTGTAGCACTTGTTTATTATATACGTGAGTTGCTCAGAAAGACCGGGTTTATCCCATTCTGAATAATTGAATCAACGATAAGAAATCGAAGATGAAGACGGTGGTCGAAGACCGGAGATCTTCACCTCGTTTGGATGTTAACCAAGGTCCTGATTGGGAGGCATCCCGAAATATGGATAATGAGTGGTGATCGTCCAGATGTATGTGGTGATCGATGGGTTTGCGAGGTATTTAGTGCCTCCGGTTTCGTTCAGACCCAGAACGGACTTGTAAATGGACAGTGTGTCTGACATTGGAATTTATTCTGTGTGATTGATAGCCATCAGTCGCACGGTGTGAATTGCCTGTGTGGCATGCTAAGATGCATTGATCAGGGCTTCTGTTGAAAATCAAAGTCTTGTGGTGATGATCAAAGCAACGCCTGGGTGGCGTAGCTTTGTGTATAACGTGAATTCGCGAGCCTCACACCCCGGTATGAACCAGAAACGGGAGAGGACATCAGGGAGGACCTGCGTTTCTTTCTAGCTAGGAGTTGTGTCAGTGTTTTTACACGGCCTGACATTTTACTTATGTGGATGATGGATAGCGAGGCGCCTCGGATATATCGGTCAATCCGGGACCGATGGAGTCGTTCGTTGGCTCATTTACGCCCCATAGGGCGGAGGAACGTAGTGTTCAGGCATAATAATCCACATCGGTGGACCGACCCTGACGATCTAAGGGCCCACCTGAGTCTGGGCCCTGAGACATGGGCTAGATTGTCTCGAAGTCGTTAAGGACTATCTTTTGCCTTGGTTCATGACGGAAATCCAATTTCCAAATACGACACCGTGCAGGTTTGATTGTATATATATATGGCGACATGATATATGGTACCCATGCTGTCTACGATTGATAGTTATGATTTGAAATTGTTTTTGAAACATATAAACACTAGTAATAATATCAAATGCTTTTGTTTTACTCATATCAAGCATATTTTGGCCATTATAAGGTAAAACTCTATCCTCCGGTTTGCGTTGCATTGTGTGATGGGAACTGAGTCTTATAATGGCTTCATTTTTATAAAAAGCATTGCGATGTTTAAAAGAAAGATTTTTTTTAAAGCACTGGCAATCCAATGGAGTAAACCCGTTCCACGAAAGTGGCGTGGTCCTGTGATTAACCATATTATAAATGTGTTGAGTAGATTTCTCATACCAGTCCCATGACTGACTCGTAGTTTGTTTCACTTTCAAACTCGGGTGCCCCTTTTTCTACACAGGTAGCCTTGTATTCAGGTTTAGCTGGCTCATTCTGGATAGCTGGAGCTGAAGATGGATTCTATCATTTATCTCTTTTTATGCTGTTCAGCTCCTATTGTACATTATGTTTATTTTTCCGCTGTAGACATTTATGTATAGCTGAACTGTATTTGTACTAAGTATGATCCTGTATACTGCGTAACTCTGATGATTTCGTTTATCCAGTATATTCTATTGTGCAATATCTGGTGTATTTATTTAATTCTGTTCTGCTATTATCTGTTTCTGTGTTATATTCCAAGGATTACCCTTGCCACCGTCAGTACGGGGTTTGGGGTCGTCTCATTTGGTATCAGAGCTTTGGTTGAGCTTAGTTCTGGAATATAACATATTAACGAACTCGTCAGAAATAGAACCAGCAGTGTTCTAGGATGAGTAACTCAGTACAGATAGGATCAGCAATATCCTAGTATGAGTACAGCAGAATCAGAACAATTCGTTAGAGATGGGCCAGAAGTGTCCTAGAACGAGTTAAGAGTTATATGTTTTAAAAATAACGTATTTGTGATTATATATATAGCCTGGTTTTAGAAATATGATTTTTGAATATATAAAGGATATATTTTTGAAAAGCTAAAAAAATATTTGATTGATGTTTGTGTTGTGTGATAGTAGATATGGTTAATTAAATTATTAGAACGATAGTTAATTTAATTAATAAGAGAATAATGGTAAAATTTATGCATTTAAATCACACATTGAACTGATTATGAAATAGATAGAAATATATATACATGTGCACTATATATGTTTAAACAGGTAAATGGACAGCTGTTGAGTAAAGATTTTATTTGCGTGCCCGACAAATAGGTAAACCTTAATGAGTTGGATGCGAAATATTATTATATCAACTCCTGTGAATGCCATTGGATGCGGAGTGTTGGTTTTTCTGTGTGAAATAATAAACGTCGCCCTAGGATAGTAACAATTAATTTTGAACTACACTGCATGGCATACTTCTGTAGATAGGTATACTTCATCATATACCACATAAGCATTTGGAGCTTGTGTGACGAGGTGGAAGATTTTCCATACGAGCGAGAGGCTTGTATGGCGATGACTATATTTTACAGGTTGAACTGATATGGACTATTTAAATTGTAACGATTAAATTACCAGATTAATAAAAAAACCACACGGGTCTGGAGTTGACAATAATCACGTCTCTCTAGTTATTATATACGGCACATGGACTATTTATTTCCCACACGGGACAAGGTGACGAGGATTTATCCTCTGGAGCATTTAAAATACACACTCCCTCAGGCTTTGACAGGGTGACGAGAATTTATTCTCTGGAGTTATTATCAGTACGCGCTCCCCTGTAAACATCAGAATATATCACTATAAATATGTGTATGCTTATTAGGATTTATTGGGTACCTAATACGGCCCAATAAATTTCCAAACCTCTCTCCGTACAAAGGAGGTTATGGCGAAATTTTTCGAAAATTCCGGGTGTTAGCCTACTTTTTGAAGAATTTGAAAATTCTTAGAAAATGAAAAGTTGGAGAATTGAAGCCAGAATGAACATAGAGTTGATTAATCAAACCACTTTTGACGAAAAGGACGAAAAGTTTTAAGTAGGGGAGATTGTAACAACCCGGAAAATCTGAACCAATTTAAAATTTTTAAATTGGCTAAAATAATGGATTTTAAATATTTAAAATAAATATTTTAAATAATAGCAATGAAAAGTGAGTTTGAATCGACGTTTGAAAACGAATATAATTAATTCTAATTATAAACAAGGCCTAAAATGGCGCTGCAGTTTCAAAAAATTGAATTCAAACTTTTTCGGACTGTACCGGGTGCAAAACAAAACGGATTTGAGTGAAACCAAAAATATTTAAATCTATTAGTGAATACCTTTCTAATGAATCTGAAAAATCTAAGTTTCATAGCGGAAAGCAAAAGTTATGGCCAAATGAATTTTCAGAAAGGTCGCTATGGTATTTATATAGCCCGTGAAATTGGCCATTTCACATACGACCTCGGAATTCGACGAAATCACTTTTGTTGGATTCGGGATGTGAAGTTATTGCTAGGTTTCAAATTTCATATTTCATATTTTTTGAAGCTAGTATGTGAGCATGGCAAAGGAAAATGTGTTTTGGTCAATTACAGTTAAATTGGATCGACCAGAAATGGGCGTTTTTGCAAACGGTCTCAGAATTCGACGAAACTAGTTCTGTTGGGACCGTATCGTCAAAACATAGCCAGATTTATTTTTTTGGAATTTTTCGAATCAGTTTGTGGCCCTGGCAAATTGAAATGTACGTTCGAATCAAATATTGAATGTTTTATATTTTAATTTGAAGGAAAACTGACTGAAACAGTCGAATGGGCCTACGAAACATATCCCATTGCGTTCAGAATGGGAGTAAAACGCTAGGGACGACAGTCGTTGGGTTTGGATTGGGGTTCGTGTGTTAAAGAGGGTATTTTTGGAATTTTAAAAGTTATAAATAAAAAAAAATATCATTCGCCCACGTCAGCCCCCCCAGATAGTTTCTCTCTCCCCATAAGCGAACGAATGACGAAACCCTTTCAAAACTTCCAGGACTAATCGTCGCGGCCACAGGCGTTTTCGCCACCCCCTCCAGTTGGCTTTTCCGTTCGCCTTCCCCTCCTCTTTCAATTAATCCAAGCCTCGTCTGAATTCGTTTGGTATCTGCGTCGAATTTCAGCTAGGAAGTCACCAACTTTGGAGCGCCGCGGAGCCACGTAGGGACCACCGAGCTGAGTGCCACCACAGGCGCTGGAAAGCCTGTTCGAAGCTCTTCGACGTTGCAGCATCCGATCGTGACGATACTGCACAGATCGATCGGCAAATTTAAACCTAGTTTTGAAGGTTTGAAAAGGTATCGGCTTTGAAATTTCTGAAATGAAAATAACACTTTTAAGTGTTGCAAAACTTTGAAAAATCATATCTTTTTCGTTTCTTGATGAAATTCAATGAAACAGGAAACATCGTGACCGTGTGGACGTCTTCTACATTCTAGAAGAGACCGCAGATTTTTCTGAGCCTTCTGCTATTTTTGGTGGAGTGGAAACCAATGTGAGATTTCTAATTTATAAACAATATGGAAAACGACGATGTATAAATTATATAGTCGATGTATGGGTTATATAAGCGTTGTACACCTCATGTATAAGCGTTGTATAAGTTGTACGTTCGATGCATAAGTTATATATGCGTTGTAAAAATTATATATGTGTAGAAATAGAAGTGAATTGCTATATATATGAATATATATATATACGCCCCTCGTCCACAAACCATGGACGATATTTATTGGTTGTGATTGGTGTGAAAATTGATTGATAGTGAATGGTTGATTGAAATTGTTTGTGGTTGATATTGATTGATTGTGGTTGAAAAATACCCGTTTGTGGTTGAGAAATATTTGGTTGAAACCACATAGGATTAGTTTGTGGAAATGAAATAAATATACATGCCGCCTGCGTGTGAACTAGATGCATGATTCCCCATTGCCAAAAACCGCGAGATTTTAAGGTAGAGCGAGGAGCCGTACTAGGGACAGTCTCGGTTTTAACTACCCTGCCGTTACGCTGCTGAAATTTTGAATAATATTCATGTGTTAGAATTATTTTCCTGTGTTGAAATTATATTCGTCTGTTGAATAGAGAACCTTCGTGTGTTGAATAGAAATTCATTCGTTGAATCATATTCATGTGTTGAATGGTATTCGTGTTTTGAATAAATAGTTTTAGCAATAAAAATCACATTTTTACCCTATTTATATAAACTATAGAAAACCTTCATGTGTTGAATCGATATTCATTCGTTGAATTGAAATTCATGTGTTGAATGGTATTCGTGTTTTAAATATAAAAATCACCTTTTTATCGATATATACAAACTATAGAAAACCTTCATGTGTTGAATCGATATTCATTCGTTGAATTGAAATTCATGTGTTGAATGGTATTCGTGTTTTAAATATAAAAATCACCTTTTTATCGATATATACAAACTATAGAAAACCTTCATGTGTTGAATCGAAATTAATTCGTTGAATTGAAATTCATGTGTTGGATGGTATTCATATTTTGAAAGAAATTGTTTTATAATAAAAATCCCATTTTTAACATCAATATGAAATGTATAAAATAATCTTGTTTTGAAATAAATTGTTTTATAATAAAAATCCTATTTTTATCACCTATATTAACTATATAAAATAGTCGTGTTTTGAAATAAATTGTTTTACATTAAAAATCACATTTTTATTATATACATGAATTGGTAAAAATAGTGAAGTGTTGAAATAGAAGCCAGTTAGATAAAAATATCATTTTTATCAAATGTATGAGAAGAATAAAGTTTTGAAATCGAAGAATCGATATATATATATAAATAGAATCGAAATATATCAAATAACGAAGCTGCAGTTCGTATTTTGAAACCATGATTTCAAACGATTAGTACAGGAGATCCGACCATCGGAATTTCCTGAAATCGCAACTGTTGGGTTCGCTTTGGAAATACCTTTCCATCGGCACCAACTTTGTAAAAATCCAACAGTTGGATTGTCTGGAATGTTTAATTCAAATCTGTAGAAAAACAACGCCAGAATCGATTATATTTATATTTATATATATATATATTTATATTTTATCGAATAACGATGCTGCAGTTCGTATTTTGAAATCGAAATTTCAAACGATTATACCGGGAGATCCGACCGTCAGATTTTCCCGAAACTGGAACCGTTGGATTCGTTTTGAAAAGATCTTTCTAATGATGTAAATTTTGTGAAGATCCAACGGTTAGATTTTCAGATATGTGTAAAAATCAAATCTGAAGAAAAACAGCGCCATGGTCGCGTTATGGTTCGAAGCGTCGTTTTGAATAAATTGGCTATTTTAAAATAAATAAAAATAGCGATAAATTGTTATAAAATATTATAAGCGATATGAATGTGAAATTTAGAAATTAACTGAAGGTTGGCTAAGTCGAATGGTTTCCTGGGTGTTGATCTGATGTTGGTCTCGGCCTTCGGGGTTAATATTTGGGAAATCGTTCTCTTACTGATTGATGGTTAGTGACTAATGAATTGAAATGATGCGTATTAGTGTTTGTGTAGCACTTGTTTATTATATACGCGAGTTGCTCAGAAAGACCGGGTTTATCCCATTATGAATAACTAAATCGACGATAAGAAATCGAAGATGAAGACGGTGGTCGAAAACCAGAGATCTTCACCTTGTTTGGAAGGTAACCGAGGTCTTGATTGGGAGGCATCCCGAAATATGGATAATGAGTGGTGATCGTCCAGACGTACGTGGTGATCGATGGGTTTGCGAGATATTTAGTGCCTCCGGTTTCGTTCAGACCCAGAACGGACTTGCAAATGGACAGTGTGTCTGACATTGGAATTTATTCTGTGTGATTGATAGCCATCAGTCGCATGGTGTGAATTGCCTGTGTGGCATGCTAAGATGCAGTGATCAGGGCTTATGTTGAAAAGCAAAGTCCTGTGGTGATGATCAAAGCACCGCCTGGGTGGCGTAGCTTTGTGTATAATGTGAATTCGCGAGCCTCACACCCCGGTATGAACCAAAAACGGGAGAGGACATCAGGGAGGACCTGCGTTTCTTTCTAGCTAGGAGTTGTGTCAGTGTTTTTACACGGCCTGACATTTTACTTATGTGGATGATGGATAGCGAGGCGCCTCGGATATATCGGTCGATCCGGGACCGATGGAGTCATTCGTTGGCTCATTTACGCCCCATAGGGCGGAGGAACGTAGTGTTCAGGCATAATAATCCACATCGGTGGACCGGCCCTGACGATCCAAGGGCCCACCTGAGTCTGGGCCCTGAGACATGGGCTAGATTGTCTCGAAGTCGGTAAGGACTATCTTTTGCCTTGGTTCATGACGGAAATCCAATTTCCAAATACGACACCATGCGGTTTTGATAGTATATATATATATATGGCGACATGATATATGGTACCCATGCCGTCTACGATTGATAGTTATGATTTGAAATTGTTTTTGAAACATATAAACACTAGTAATAATATCAAATTCTTTTGTTTTATTCGTATCAAGCATATTTTGGCCATTATAAGGTAAAACTCTATCTTCCGATTTGCGTTGCATTGTGTGATGAGAACTGAGTCTTATAATGGCTTCATTTTTATAAAAAGCATTGCGATGTTTAAAAGAAAGATTTGTTTTAAAGCACTGGCAATCCAATGGAGTAAACCCGTTCCACGAAAGTGGCGTGGTCCTGTGATTAGCCATATTATAAATGTGTTGAGTAGATTTCTCATACCAGTCCCATGACTGACTCGTAGTTTGTTTCACTTTCAAACTCGGGTGCCCCTTTTTCTACACGGGCAGCCTTGTATTCAGGTTTAGTTGGCTCATTCTGGATAGCTGGAGCTGAAGATGGATTCTATCATTTATCTCTTTTTATGTTGTTCAGCTCCTATTGTACATTATGTTTGTTTTTCCACTGTAGACATTTATGTATAGCTGAACTGTATTTGTACTAAGTATGATCCTGTATACTGCGTTACTCTGATGATTTCATTTATCCAGTATATTCTATTGTGCAATATCTAGTGTATTTATTTAATTCTATTCTGCTATTATCTATTTCTGTGTTATATTCCAAGGATTACCCTTGCCACCGTCAGTACGGGGTTTGGGGTCGTCTCAGTCTCTTACGCTGTTTGGAAAACATTTCCATATTTTGTCATCTTTTATTTTCTATAGTTAGAAAATATATTCTATTTATAATTGGAAAACATTCCAATTACTTATCTCTTCCACGACCATTCATTTATTTCTATACTCAGAAAATATTTATTATTATATTTCCAAATTTCCACTTACTTGGGTTAAAACGAATGTTGTGTAAAACATCATTACAACAACACAAAATATTGTATTCAACTAACTCTTATTCGAACATTTCTCTTCGATCCTGCTATTTATTGGTTAAAAATGAAATCAAACAAGTTGGGGTATAACTATCTCTCAGACCGTGACTGAAAACATCCTTAACTTCAAAACGGACAAGACCGCTTACCTCGAATAATCAACATCATAAAACCAATTATTCATTTTTAAACCCGCATACGTTTATCTTTCTAATTTTATTAGATTTAATTATAGATTTCCCTTTTGTTTATAACATTCTATTTTAATTTCGTTTCCTTATCGAATTCTATATATATCGATTCATAATTATCAAATCTTCTTAAAATATTCTAACTCCTTGAATTTCCGAAAAATTTCGCCATAACCTCCTTTATACCGGTCGATAGTTCAAACCACAACTAGCCTCTCTAGGCCCTTTCCATTCAAAAAGAAAATAAAAAAGCCAAGTGGCTTGCCGATTCGGTGCATAAAACCTCATATGGAATTTAAACATGTACATTTTTGTCGGGCACACAAATTATAATCTTCATATACTTCATTCCAACCCTGCTTAACCTATATATGTCCATTCACAATTTGTTTCGACTCAACTGGCCATTTTTAACTTAATTTGCTAATTTATCTTTAATCAGCTATTTGCCCATTTCGTCTTTTTAATTGAACATATTATTTCTGGGTATGTTTTTTTTCTTCTTAAAAACCAGTCTAATTCCATTTTCAACCCGAGTTTCATATTCGATTTTGAATATGAATTTATGAACCCTATTCACTTATCCAACGCCCAATTTCGATTCAAAATATGACTAACTAACTATTCTTCAAATTAGTTAATTCTATTCAATAATTAAAAATCTTATTTTTGTTTCAAAAATCATTCCATTACTTCACTTGAGTTCAGATATATTTTATAATTCAAATCTGGATTTTTCTAATGAAGATTCAGAGTTTATTTGCTTAAAATCCTTTTCATTTATTTAAATAAACCGTTATGGTTTTATAATGGCGCTGCTTTTCTAAAAAATTGATTTTTACATAACTCAAAATCTATAAGACGAAATCTAAAATTTTCTCTTCCATTAGAGACTATTATTCAATCGGTCCTGACGGTTCTTGTTCCAAAGAATTCCGACTTAAATTGAGTTCTATATACTCAATTGAAGTTCCAAACGCCAACTTACGAACTACCGCGCTGCGGTGAGTTCGTTTTAATTATATTTACATATATATAAACATTTAAACTTCGTTTATAATAAATTCAACTCCATTTTGATATATTTTTAATATATATCAAATCAGTTTCCCAATTCAACATAATATTTTCGATTATCTATAATTGTCGATTTTCCTTACTCAGTAATATATTTAATTATACTTCGATCTTCGATATTTAATTTCAATTCCTTTTATAAATAAATTATTTAAAAAATTCGATATAATCAAATTCTGATTGTAAATCCTTTGGATTTTTCTTAATTCAGATTATATTCTGAATTCCGAAATATAATCTATCGTTTTGTTTCAAAACACTTCCCAATTTACTTTTAAATTCCTATTTGAATTTAAATGGTTTAAATTATCCAAGTGATAATTTATTTCTCCTAATTTATTACACTATTTATAAATTCAACTTCCTTGTTTTAAAATAAAACAAGTTCCATTTCAAAATCAGTTTGAAAACCAAAGCTTATTTGGAATATTCTATTTATAATAACTTATATATATAACACCCAGTTTATTTTCATATTCAATCTAACTTCTATTTAAATAATTCGAATTAATCGAGTTCAAATTATAGATCCTTACGCATTCATTTTAGTTCAATTTATATTCTGAACATCAGAATAAATTCCATCGTTTATTTCTTTAAAATGATTTCCCTATTTCTATTTTTAAATTGACATTTGAATTTAAATATTCAAATTATCCAATGATAATTTTTTTCCAATTTCTATTTATAAACATGGTTTATAAATTCATTTCAATTCCCTGGTTATCCCATGAAAATCATTCTATTTCATTTATAAACACTGTTTATACACTTACTTAAATTTCCTGTGTTATTTAATTTATAAATATCATTTATAAATTAAATACTTGTTTTATCTATTTAAAACAAGTTAATATCTGTATAGCCCACTCAAATTCTATTTTTGAAAAGTAGATTTCCCCTTTTTCAATCTTAACTATCCTTTCCACGATATTTTTATATATCTTCAGGCCCCAGTGATTTTTAAACACACTCAAAACACTCAATTATCAATCACAAGTTTTCTATCACATCATATATGATAATATATGTGAAACAAACAAACAATAATATTTCTGAGGAATCCAGTTGGATCGCTCTAACCTGTTTTCCTGCATCCACAGATGTTAGTCAATAAAAATAATACCTATCCTGCTTCGAGGCAGGATACCGCAGTATAGAAGGTCATCCACTCATATATCGTGGGGCGATAGGGTAATCCGCTAATGGTACTGCGGGTATCCGCTAATGATACTACGGGAATCCAACCACCAATATATGTATAATAACCACAACCAAGCCTAAATAACTAATATATATATATATATATGTAGTAGCCACAAAAATATTTCAATGCATTTAAGCAACCAACAATTATTTTTTTACAATTAAATATAATTCTAAATAATAATTTCTGAGACAGTTTTACTCACCAGGGCTTTTATTGCAATTCGCTCTAATTTAAATTTAGAATTTCCAGTTGATTCCGAAAATTCCCAAATCAACTCTCGCTCATACATTTTGCAGCTATAAACCCAACATGATTTTACAATGTTCGAATCTTATTTTATATGAATTTTACACAGCATTATGGTTTTATAATTGAAATAAATAATTTTAATATCATTTACTCATTAAAAATTTAAAGATTACCCCTAACCGTTGAGTAAACCCTTCTTCATAAAACTGAATAGCTCGAACTTCTACTGCACCTTACTGCTGCCAAACCATACCCGAGCCATCATCTCATACAGTATTTCTTCACAACCATCTGAATAAGAATTTGTGAACTGCTTTGGCTACTTTGCTATTAACACTCCCGAGCTTCCTACCATTCACAGCAACACCCCAAAATAGATTTCTTTACTCCCAAAGCTTCCATTACAGGGAATCACAACTATACTCCATGCCACCACAAAATCCTGTGAAGCCATTCACCATAACATCATCATTCTGCTCACGTGAGCCTCTCCTCCCATTTCTATCCTCTCGCACCCAACTTCTTCTTCTATTTTTGAATATAGTAAGATGTTTGTCTCCCACTATCCTACTGTACAAATCGGTGACCATTTCGCTGCTCCAACTGTGATATCTAGTAACTTCCCTGGTAAGGAAAGAACGAATTGCTTTGAGGACAAGACCAATCAGAACACAAACAGAAGAACATTTCATTGTTTATTACAATAATTCCATCAGAATACAATAATATACAGAGTATGAATAAATATTACACATTTGACAGATATTAGAGATTTAAATTACATTTAAATACACATCAGCGGAAAAATAATACAACACACTACTGAAAGAAATACACGGATACAGAGCTTTCCGAGTATCGTTCCAGTTGTAAACCAGGATCCTGTGAATATAAATCTGCAAAACCAAAACTACTAGCTGCTTGTGTGGAAAATAGGGGCACCCAGAGTTTAGGTTAAAACAATAAACTCCAGGCCAGTCATGTGACTGGCGTGAGAACTAAAACAGTTATTAATCTTTATTTTTAAAGTTAGATAAATCAAGGGACCACGCCGTATAACACGGAACGGGTTTCCTCCCAAGAATACCAGTGTATAAAACAACAACGCAATGCTAAATAAAGAAAAATGAAGCTATTATAAGACCCAGGTCCCATCACACAATGCAACGCAAGCTGGAGGATAGGGTTTTACATTATAATAGCCAAAGAATGCTTGATACGTTTAAGAACATATTATTTTGATATTACTATAAGTGTATAGTTTCAAAACAATTTCAATAATAAGTATCAATCATAGATGGCATAAGTGTCCCATACCACTATGTCGCCATACTAGGCTCAAAAAATAAAACCGAAATATCACGTATTGGAAATTGGGTTCCATCATGATTCGAGGCAAGGGGCAAGCTCCTCTCCATTCGAGACACTCTAGCAAATGTCTCAGGGCCACACACAGCGATCCTTCGATCTTCAGGGCTGGTCCTCTCTTACTTTTGAGGATTAGTTATTCCTGAACACACGATTCCCGGTCCTATAGGACCTATATAATGGTCTGTACGTCGGCTCACATAGTGCCAGTTATCGACCATAAATTCGAGGCGCCTCGCATTCCAACAACCACATAGGAGAAAAGTATATAAATGTCAGTCAGTTTAAGCACTGACACCAACACTAGCTAGAAAGAAACGTCATGCTCTCCATGTAGTCACTATCCCGTTTTTGACTCATACCGAGGTGTGAGGCTCGCGAATTATTGCCATACACAAAGCTGCGCCACACAGGCCATGCTTTGATCATCAACCACAAGACTTTGCTTTTCAACAGAAGCCTTGATCATTTGCCACTTAGGCATGCCACACAGGCAATTCACTCCATGCGACCGATGTCCATCGATATACAACCTCTGAGCTCGTACATCTCAGAGAAGGGCATTAAACAAGAGAATAAATTCTCCGCCGCCAAACAGATGTATATTTAATAGAGATCAATCAACACAAAATAAAATCCAATTTCAGACACATAGTCCATTTACAAGTTCATTCTGGGTCTGAACGAAACCGGAGGCACTTTCCTCGCATATCCATCGATCTCCAAGTACGTCTGGACGATCACCAACTGATTCCCTCATCTTGGGTGTACAGCCCAATCATGATCATCAGTAATCACCCAAACAATGTGAAGACTTCCGGTCTTTAGCCACCGTCTTCATCTTCGACATATCATCGAATCGGTTATTCAAAATGGGTATAAACCCGGCCTTTCCGAATAACCCGCGTATATAATAAACATGTGTTACACAAACACAACATACGCCTCATTCCAATTCAGAATATTCTTTTATTCAAATTTTCACACTCTTAGGGAAAGGTTCCCATTAATTTTATCAAAGATAAATTCTTCTAAATTTATTCTTTAATCTTCCTTTGGATATCATTTCAAACTGTGTTAAGGTCTTCCAAACTAGTCGGGATTAACGAACTACACCGAAGTAATTATTTATTTTACTTCCCAATCCCAACCTATTTATCCCATGGAGCAAAACTGGTAATACTCCATATTTAACACCATGGTGTTATCGGTAAATATTAATTACCATTTCATGTTCAAATCTAATTAAAGTTTTAACAATCGCTTGGAGCAAAACTGGTGATACTCCATTCTCGATCACTTTTCAGATTTGATAACTTAAATTATCAATTCACATTTCAACCTAATTAAAAATTCATTAAAACTCCACTTAGTTTTAACCTTCTCAAAAATCAATATCCTGTCTTTAACTGGGTTAAAGAACCAATGTTGCCTAAAACACGATTCACGATAAACCCAAAATCACTTTCTATTGTTAATCGGGTTAAAGAACATGTGTTATTCAAAACACCGCTCACGATAAACCCCAAAAACCAATTCAAATTCAATTCCAATTAAATACTAATTAACTGGACAATTTCACTAAATCTTAATTAAAAGATTTATTCTTTTCTAAAATGGGTTCAAGAATAGTGTTATTTAAGACACCATTCACGATGAACCCAAAATCCCATTTGATATTAAATACAAGGCTCTGAATAGAAAATATACCGGTTTATATTCAATATCAAATTCTGAAACCAACAAATATCATATTGGAAATAACGATATAAAATATATCTTTCAAATCTCCACAACCATATCTGTATAATCATGAAATCCAGTGTCGAAATATTCCGAAGATAATTTCGATTCAAATCCATTCCAATTCACGTATTGGAAATTCTGATTATTTTCAAAACCATTTCAAATCTAGTTTAAAACTAGTTCATCTCGATAAATTATATTTTTATCCTTTCAAATGTGGAATTTTTTATCCCAGCTCTTTCCAATTCATATATTATGATTTTACACAAATTATTAATATTTTTAATAATTTTATCAAGGCCCGTATAGTCGGTTTTCAATAACGGCCACCGAACTGCACTTACAACGACCTTTTCCAAATTTGATTTGGACGTATCTCCAAATCCAACCGTTAGATTTCAAACTCTAACATTCATTGAAAGCTCATTTCGATACGAACCTGATGGTTCCGGTTTAAGGAGAATCCGACGGTCGGATCTCCCGCAACGTCAATTCGAAGTCAATGGTTGAAATTCGCGAACTACCGCAGCGCGGCGCGTTCTATTCAGGTCATTAATATATATATATATATTATATATTTCGTCGATTTCAATTCAAAACGTATTTTATAAATCGTTTTAAATTCATTTTCAAAACAGATTCAACTTCGTATTCAATTTTAAATCAAAATTGAATATTTCATATCATTAATATATAAATGATAATATTTTCAAAACGTTATATTTTGAAATCACTTTCTTTTCTATATTCATTATAAAAACTAATATAATCGATATAAATATCGTTCGTGTCAAAACGGTGCATCTCTAATCAACATGGCTTTATATATTTCAATAACTTCGTTATTCTATTCAACAAATGAATATTAATTCTATTCAATACATGAATCTATATTTCTTTCAACACATGAATATTCTCAACACATGAGTATCGTCAATACATGAATATTTTTGTTATCTAATATATTTTATAAAATTATGATACAGATGTAAATTTTATTGTTTAAAATATTTTACTCAACACATGAATATTTATTCTATTCAACACATGAATCTTACTTTATTCAACACATGAATATATATTTTATAATATTCTTTATTTTCCCAATTGGAATGAGGCCCAATAAATTACCATATAATGTTAATTATATGGATTCCATACAACACATGTATATAATAGCAACGATAAATAATCAACCATCATCCAAAGTGCACCACACAACTGCATAAGCATTAAATATAAATAATTAACGCTCATACAGTCTGTCAATCAAACGATCGACATAATACTAAACAATTGGGATTAGTGTACATCCAATATCATCCCAACACCCGTGTGGGGTTTCAAATCAACAAACACTGAATATTATCTGTGCAGTTGGGCGACGTGTAAAATTTATCATCCCAATCAATATCCTTCAAATAGGTGTACATAAACAAACCGTCCGGTTTGTAAACAAAAAATTATTTATTCACATTCACGTTAAAAAATATATTTTTAACGATAAGTAATTTATTTCAACACATGAGTATATTTCCATTCACTTCACATCACAATCAATTCTCACAACACAACAAAATCAAACAAGCATACAAGCCGTCCATGGTCTGTGGACGATGGGTGTCAGGTGCTGCTAAGCACCGTCTGCATCCTAGTATATATATTTTTAACTAGAAAATGAAATTTAAAGTGAGAAGTTCTCATCGACTAGCTAAACCAATACACCGCGACTCTTCTATGTAGAAATCTTTGCCGTGCTCGCCTTTTGTCAATTTCATTGTCCGCAGCCACTACATATATAAAAATCATATTTTTATATTGTTGCTATGTATATAAAAATCACATTTTTATAATCACTCTATAAGGATAAAAATCACATTTTTATACAACTACTATATAGATAAACATTCTATTTTTACACCGCTACTATATAGATAAAAATTCTATTTTTACACCGGTACTATATAGATAAAAATTCTATTTTTACACCGCTACTATATAAAAATTATATTTTTATTCTCTATGTCTTCATATATAAAAATCTCATTTTTACTTCATCATTTCAACTATATAAAGACTCAAATTTTTCTAATATAAAAATTCGATTTTTATACTTTAAAGATTCAATTCTTTTCTTGTTTCAAAATCAAACTTTTCAAATTAAAAAATCCAACCTTTCATATATGATAAAAATCTAATCTTTACCAATTCGCTTTCATTATAAAAAATATATTTTTAATCTTCTCATCATATAAAAATTATATTTTTCCTTTAACAAAAAATATGATCTTTCTTTTATATAAACATCAAATCTTTCTACCTATTAAAAATCAATTTTTAGAACTAATTGGTTTATATAAATAAAACTGAAAATAAAAATAAAAATCTTATTTTTTTAATAAAAATCAAACCTTTTTCCTCATTAAAAATCAGATCTTTTTAAACATGCTATATATGATAAAACTGAAAATCAAATTAATGTATGTAAATAAGTAAAACTCAATGTTTTTCGGTTTTTGGTGGTTGGAGGAGGCTTAGGGGGTGTCGGAGCTGCGCATTGGCGGCGTCAGGTGAGGGGGTTGGCGCAAGGTACAGCGCTGGAGGGGGGCGGTTGGTGGCTCGGTTTTGGTGGGGAAAGGGGGGCTCGCGCTCCGATTTAGAAGAGGGGGAAGGAGAAGAGGAGGAGAGGCGGAGGGTGAGGGCGGCGCCTTAGGCGCGGTGGCGGGTGGCTGGAGCGGCGCGACGGGGGACATTAGGGTTTTTTATTTCTTTTTTTCTAGTCAACGGTAAAAGGGGGGAGAGGGAGTAAGGAGAAAGAGAGTATATTAATATATATTTAAATATTTATTTATTTAATTTCAAAAATCAACTTTTAATTTCGACCTTTAAAAGAGGCCCACCGCCTGTCGTCCCTAGCTAATTACACCCATTCCGAACACAATGGGATATGTATTATAAGCTGATTCGATCGTTTCGATCAGTTTTCGTCAAAATCAAAATATAACTCTATATATCGAATTTGAACGCACATTTCAATTTACCGGGGCCACATACGGACTTTAAAAATTCCCAAAAGATATTTTCTAGCTTCGTATTGACGACACGGTCCTAACATAACTAATTTTGTTAAATTCTGAGGCCGTTTGAAAAATGGCCATTTTCCAGTTGATTAAATTCAATTAAAACTGGTCAAATGCATTTTCCTTTGTCACGCTCACATATTGATTCGAAAAATTACAAATTTTGGAATCTAGCAATAATTAGACATCCCGGATCCAACAAAAGTGGTTTCGTCGAAAACAGAGGTCGTTTGCAAAATTTCCATTTTTAAGGGCTAGAATTCCATAGCGATTATCCTGAATTTTCAACTGGGCATAACTTTTTATCCCCGCTATGAAATTTTTATTTTTCAGATTCGTTGGAAAGATATTCTCAAATAGATTCTAATATTTTTGATTTCGCTAAAATACGGTTTATTTTCAATCCTGTACATCCATTTGAACTTTGAAATTGAATTTTCAAACTACCGCGCCATTTTCTATTTCTTTTATATTTAAAATAAATTATTTATATTCTAACGACGATCTATATAAATATATGCATTCTATTCTATTCAAAATAAATTTCACGTCGTTATTATTTAAAATAATTCATGTTAAATATTCAAAATTCGCTAAAATTGCCAAAATAAAATTTTTAAATTGGCTCAGAATTTCCGGGTTACTACAATCTCCCCCACTTAAAACTTTTCGTCCCCAAAAAGGAACGAAGCTGAAAGTTGTTTAACAAACTAACTCAACTTCCATTCTTTTCTTTACGGCTTAAGTTCTTCAACTTTTCAGTTTCTAAGAACTTTTCAAATTCTTCAAAAATTTGACTAACACCCTAAATTTCCGAAAAATTTCGCCATAACCTCCCTACACCGGGGACTTCGGGATATTTCAAATAGCCTCCCATGGCCCTCATTAATCAAAAAAAAAGAAACAGCCAAGCGGCTAGCCAATCGGCTCATAAAATCATCCAAACCCAATAAATTTGTAAACATGTACCTATTTGTCGGGCAAACAATTTTATACTTCTGCTCTATCCTCCTTGCTATGACCTGTTCAATGTAAGTACATGTATATGCATGCAAATGCGACAAATTTTCAATACAATTCACTTTTTGGTACAATTTGGCTAAATGGTTCAAAATTTAATTAATCAACCAGTAATCAAACAACACAACCAGCAATCAATTAGTTGATTATCATTTCAAATTCATAACTTCGATATACATATAGAAAATCATGTTTTTGGTGCCAAATCACAACAATAAACCTATCTAGTTTTGGTTCTCACACTAGTCTGATGGAAATATATAGATATACCACTTTCGAAACATGAATACAAACTCTGATGATGATATATCAATCATCAGAATCATCTCCGGGCGACTAGAGTGTGATTCTATATCTATCCAGTATATTAAAATTTTGAATATACGTTCATGATGCGTATATGCAAAACCTTTATATAATCGATTGTCCAAATCAATATAAATAAATATTCAAATACGTATAAACTGGTTAAAATTTTCAAAACAATATTGTTTTCATTTGAAAAATATACTTTTCACACTCGTTCTAGGATACTACTGATCCTATCTCTAACGAGTCATTCTAATTGGATATTACTAATCCAGTCTCTGATGGATTCTTTCTTTCGGTTCTAATGTGTCTTGTTCTCGAGCTCTATAAACCAAAGCTCTGATACCACTGTAAGATAGCCGACGAAATCCGGTAGGCTTTGCAACCATCCCTTCATCCCCCAAGCAACAGGTAATACCCACCGTGGCTCCCACATGGCCCCCCAGTACACTTGTTTTACGGCGACCCTCTCGAGCCTCCCGGCCACTGCCTAACCAACCCCCGCAAGGGACATGTGGGGGTAAGAGTCTCCTGTTCGCCACCAAACCGCGAAGCGAGAACCCCCTATCATGACTGCAACAAGAACTGGTGATACTCCATTCTTGATCATTTTTTAGATTTGATAATTTAAATTATCAATTCACATTTCAACCTAATTAAAGATTCATTAAAACTCCACTTAGTTTTAACCTTCTCAAAAATTAATATCTTGTCTTTAACTGGGTTAAAAAACCAATGTCGCCTAAAACACGATTCACGATAAACCCAAAATCACTTTCTATTGTTAATCGGGTTAAAGAACAGGTGTTATTCAAAACACCGCTCACGATAAACCCCAAAAACCAATTCAAATTCAATTCCAATTAAATACTAATTAACTGGACAATTTCACTAAATCTTAATTAAAAGATTTACTCTTTTCTAAACTGGGTTCAAGAACAGTGTTATTTAAGAAACCATTCATGACGAACCCAAAATCCCATTTGATACTAAATATAAGGCTCTGAATAGAAAATATACCGGCTCATATTCAATATCAAATTCTGAAACCAACAAATATCGTATTGGAAATAACGATATAAAATATATCTTTCAAATCTCCACAACCATATCAATATAATCACGAAATCCAACATCGAAATATTCCAAAGATAATTTCGATTCAAATCCATTCCAACTCATGTATTGGAAATTCTGATTATTTTCAAAACCATTTCAAATCTAGTTCAAAACTAGTTCATTTCGATAAAAATTTATTTTTATCCTTTCAAATGTGGAATTTTTTATCCCAATTCTTTCTAATTCATATATTATGATTTTACACAAATTATTGATGGTTTTAGTAATTTTATCAAGGTCCGTACAGTCGGTTTTCAATAACGGCCACCGAACTGCACTTACAGCGACCTTTTCCAAATTTGATTTGGACGTATCTCCAAATCCAACCGTTCGATTTCAAATCTCTAATATTCATTAGAAAGCTCTTTTCGATACGAACCCGACGGTTCCAGTTTCAGGAGAATCCGACAGTCGGATCTCCCGCAACGTCAATTCGAAGTAAATGGTCGAAATTCGCAAACTGTCGCGGCGCGGCGCGTTCTATTCAGGCCATTAATATATATAATATATATATATTATATATTTCGTCGATTTCAATTCAAAACGTATTTTATAAATCGTTTTAAATTCATTTTCAAAACAGATTCAACTTCATATTCAGTTTTAAATCAAAATTGAATATTTCATATCATTAATATATAAATGATAATATTTTCAAAACGTTATATTTTGAAATCACTTTCTTTTCTATATTCATTATAAAAACTAATATAATCGATATAAATATCGTTCGCGTCAAAATGGTGCATCTCTAATCAACGCGGCTTTATATATTTCAATAACTTCGTTATTCTATTCAACAAATGGATATTATTCTATTCAACACACGAATCTATATTTCTTTCAACACATGAATATTCTCAACACATGAGTATCGTCAACACATGGCTATTTTTGTTATTTAATATATTTTATAAAATTAGGATAAAGATGTAAATTTTATTGTTTAAAATATTTTACTCAACGCATGAATATTTTCAACACATGAATAATTATTCTATTCAACACATGAATCTTATTTTATTCAACACATGAATATATATTTTATAATATTCTTTATTTTCCCAATTGGAATAAGGCCCAATCAATTACCATATAATGTTAATTATATGGATTCCATACAACGCTTGTATATAATAGCAACGATAAATAATCAACCATCATCCAAAGTGCACCACACAACTGCATAAACATTAAATATAAATAATTAACGCTCATAGAGTCTGTCAATCAAACGATCAACATACCACTAAACAATTGGGATTAGTGTACGTCCAATATCATCCCAACACCCGTGTGGGGTTTCAAATCAACAAACACTGAATATTATCTGTGCAGTTGAGCGACGTGTAAAATTTATCATCCCAATCAATATCCTTAAAATAGGTGTACATAAACAAATCGTCCGGTTTGTAAATAAATATTTATTTATTCATATTCACATTAAAAATTATATTTTTAAGGATAAGTAATTTATTTCAATACATGAATATATTTCCATTCACTTCACATCACAATCAATTCTCACAACACAACAAAATCAAACAAGCATACAAGCCGTCCATGGTTTGTGGACGACGGGTGTCAGGTGCTGCTAAGCACCGTCTGCATCCTAGTATATATTTTTAACTAGAAAATGAAATTTAAAGTGAGAAGTTCTCAGCAACTAGCTAAACCAATACACCGCGACTCTTCTATGTAGAAATCTTTGTCGTGCTCGCCTTTTGTCAATTTCATTGTCCGCAGCCACTACATATATAAAAATCATATTTTTATATTGTTGCTATGTATATAAAAATCACATTTTTATAATCACTCTATATGGATAAAAATCATATTTTTATACAGCTACTATATAGATAAAAATTCTATTTTTATACCGCTACTATATGGATAAAAATTCTATTTTTACACCGCTACTATATAGATAAAAATTCTATTTTTACACCGCTACTATAAAGATAAAAATTCTATTTTTACACCGCTACTATATAAAAATTATGTTTTTATTCTCTATGTCTTCATATATAAAATCTCATTTTTACTTCACCATTTCAACTATATAAAGATTCAAAATTTTCTAATATAAAAATTCGATTTTTATACTTTAAAGATTCAATTCTTTTCTTGTTTCAAAATCAAACTTTTCAAATTAAAAAATCCAACCTTTTATATATGATAAAAATCTTATCTTTACCAAATCGCTTTCATTATAAAAATTATATTTTTAATCTTCTCATCATATAAAAATTATATTTTTCCTTTAACAAAAAATATGATCTTTCTTTTATATAAACATCAAATCTTTCTCATTTTTAGAACTAATTGGTTTATATAAACAAAACTGAAAGTAAAAATAAAAATCTTATTTTTCTAATAAAAATCAAACCTTTTTCCTCATTAAAAATCAGATCTTTTTAAACATGTTATATATGATAAAACTGAAAAACAAATTAATGTATATAAATAAGTAAAACTCACCATTTTTCAGTTTTCGGTGGTTGGAGGAGGCTTAGGGGGAGTCAGAGCTGTGCATTGGCGGCGTCAAGTGAGGGGGTTGGTGCGGGGTACGGCGTTGGAGGGGGAGTTGGTGGCTAGGGCGTCGGTTTTGGTGGGGAAAGGGGGGCTTTCGCTCCGGTTCAGAAGAGGGGGAGGAGGAGAAGAGGAGGAGAGGCAGAAGGTGAGGGCGGCGCCTCAGGCGTGGTGGCGGGTGGCTGGAGCGGTGCGATGGGGGACGTTAGGGTTTTTTTTATTTCTTTTTTTCTGGTCAACGGTAAAAGGGGGGAGAGGGATTAAGGAGAAAGAAAGTATATATATATTTAATTATTTAATTTCAAAAAGCAACTTTTAATTTCGACCTCTAAATGAGGCCCACCGCCTGTCGTCCCTAGCTAATTACCCCCATTCCGAACATAATGTGATATGTATGGTAAGATGATTCGATCGTTTCAATCAGTTTTCGTCGAAATCAAAATATAACTCTATATATTGAATTTGAACGCACATTTCAATTTACCGGGGCCACATACGGACTTTAAAAATTCCCAAAAGATATTTTCTGGCTTCGTATTGACGATACAGTCCTAACAAAACTAATTTTTTAAAATTCTGAGGCCGTTTGAAATATGGCCATTTTCCAGTCGATTAAATTCAACTAAAACTGGTCAAAGGCGTTTTCCTTTGTCACGCTCACATATTGATTCGAAAAATTACGAATTTTGGAATCTAGCAATAATAGGCATCCCGGATACAACAAAAGTGGTTTCGTCAAAAACCGAGGTTATTTGCAAAATTTCCATTTTCAAGGGCCAGAATTCCATGGCGACTATCCTAAATTTTCAACTGGACATAACTTTTTATCCCTGCTATGAAATTTTGATTTTTCGGATTCGTTGGAAAGATATTCTCATATAGATTCTAATATTTTTGGTTTCGCTAAAATCCGGTTTATTTTGAATCCTGTACATCCATTTGAACTTTGAAATCGAATTTTCAAACTACCGTGCCATTTTCTATTCCTTTTATATTTAAAATAAATTACTTATATTCTAACGACGTTCTATATAAATATATACGTTCTAATTCTATTCAAAATAAATTTCTCGTCGTTATTATTTATAATAATTCATTTTAAATATTCAAAATTCGCTAAAATTGCCAAAATAAAAATTTTAAATTAGCTCAGAATTTCTGGGTTATTACACCAACCACGCCCAACATCCTACTAATCATGTACACTCCCCTCCCTTTACATTGCAGCGCATCAAAAATCGCATCACCTAGTTTCAGAAGAAAAAAAGTGTCGACCTCTCTGAATCAGTGTGCCCCTCTTCCATCCATTAGCAATGCTCGATGATCTGAATCCCCCTTCGCAACTCAAAAAATAAAAATCCTAGGTTGCGTTGTCTGTAGATTTCGAATACCCTTTCCATTGCAATCCTCATACCAAATCCGAGCTTCACCCTACTCTCAAGAGTAGATGTCGAGCCCTCTTTTCTTCCGATTTATTTATGAAATGGTGGATTTGGTTTTCGGTTTTCATAAGGAACATGAATTGGGAAAAAGAGAACTCGGATTGATTTTGAAGAAAAGGGACAACGTCGAATTGGTTTTATGCGATTTTCATTGAACAAGGAAAAGGTTGTGGCCATTTTTGTTTTTTAAGAGAAGACAGATTTCCATTCTGAAGTTTTCAAGTTCAATTGCCTTAAAGAAAATGGAAACTGTGAGGTGCAGTTTTATAGAAGGAGGAGCCTTTGCCATTAAGGAATTTGGTCTGCTGTGGGATTTTGAAAATATTAAGATAGATTTTGATTTGATTTTGTTTTGACTTTGATTTGATCTCATATTTAATGCGATTCGATATAAAGCGATTTTTATTCTTTTTAGACAGATATCGATTTGATTTCGAACCTATCCACGATCCAATATCTCGGGGTTCGCAACTTGAGATTGTGAACCGCTATTTTAACGCACCGACTTAGCATTATTCTGAACTGAACAGTATATATTCTGAAATTTAATTTCAATATATATACCTTATTAAATTAATATAATATAATTTAAATTCAGAACTAATCAAATCGTCGGTACTAAATTATTTTTATTATCGTCTATATTCAAACACAATTAATATTGATCATCTAAATTGTTTTGATTCAGTTTTTAACTTTGATTTCAATTATATTTCGTATTACGATAATTTAATATATTCGATATTAAATCGAAATCGATTATTAAATTGATAACATAATATAAAAATTCGTTTATGTTATCAACTCAATATTTAAAAGCATATTAAATATTTAAAATAAATCGATAAGAAATCCGGGTCGTTACATTCTTCCCCTCTTAAATGAATTTCAACCCCGAAATTACTAAGGTAGGAAAATGCTTCAAACCCAATAAATTTTCAAAAATCCACTAATGTGGAACTCAACTGTAGTAACCCGGATTTTGAGCGACTTTGGTTATTGATGTAAGCACGACGTCGATAACCAAAACATCGAAAAATCCCGGTAATTAATGAAAGAAATTAGAAGGTGAGAATAGATAAGATAGAACTTATAGAATAGAAGAAGAAGAAGAAGAAGAACATCATCATCAGAGTAAACACGAAACTCACAGCGGAACGAATAACATATAATAAATAACATAACTTTGAAATATAACAGTTATGTATACAATAGCACTTATCAGAGTATAGCACTTACAACACAGCGGAAATAACTATAGCTATATGATCCAGAAGCCTCCTGCTCCAGCTCTTCAAGTATACCTGTAAATCCTGACTACTTGACTGCCCGTACAAATTTAGGCACCCAAGAGTTTAGGGAAAACAAAATAAACTCCGGGTCAGTCATGTGACTGGTGTGAATAAACTCAAATCATTTAAACAGGTATATGATATCTCATAAGACCACGCCGTGAATACGGAACGGGTTTTTCCCTTATGAGAATCCAAATAACTTTTCAAAGCAATATCATTCTGATATTATAATAATGTCTAAGTACAAATAAATATCAATCTAGCAGAAACGCTTGCATCTCACGTTACTACATATATAGTATACAATCAAAATCGCAAGCACGTATTGGATGATTGGATTTCCAACTATGACAAGGTATGGAACCACCTTCCGATCAGTGTACTCTAGGAACGATACACTGGAGTTCAACAAGAACATCTTGCAACTCAGCCACACATGACCGACCACTCATTTCGCTTGAGTGTATTGAATGTACATCACCAATGGTTGGGATCAGCAACCGTTCCCGTATATATATGGGACAGCATAGATAGATTTAAGAAACAAATGAATATTCTCTAGATAGGTGATTATACACCCTACTTCGGTGCAACCGACTTAGCCATGCTGCCTGCCCGATTTCTGTCATTTACC
The DNA here is from genome assembly GCA_030737875.1 of Allium sativum. NCBI lineage: Eukaryota > Viridiplantae > Streptophyta > Magnoliopsida > Asparagales > Amaryllidaceae > Allium > Allium sativum. The sequence goes on from CM060916.1 coordinate 838,352,126, forward strand.
GGATGTGAGGCTAGAAGCTACGCTTTATCATCACAATAGATTCACTTCGAATGCCACATTGTCAGATCCATCGAAAATCACTAATTGACGTCTACAACAATACATTACGTGTCAGCTAAAAGAAGTTTCCTTCTCCGCTTCCACTCTTGGTACGGTTGAAGAAATCAATGTACGTGACCTTTCTGGAAATACTCTGTCAGACATCCATCTTCATTCACTTAAAATGTCACATCGTCATACCCGCCAAATCACAAATTGACTTAACCAAAAATAACACGGGTATACAGCTAAGAGAAACGAATTCCTCCGCCACCAAACGTGAATACGTTTGAACAGATCAACTTACGCGATCCATTGGATGTACTCTGTCAGACCTTCGTCCATACAAGTTGTCCTGGGACTGGACAAACCGAAGGCACTATTCTGTAAACAGGATAGCCCTTGCATTTTTCTCCGTCTTCAATTATCTTTGGCATATATGATTCGCGACGCTTATGCCAATACAGAGTGGTTCTTTGGATAATAATCCAACCGGTCTCTCCATATTAACAACGTTAAAATGGTCAAAACTTCGATAGTCGGTGAGTTAACTATCAAAGAAAAACAAGTGTACAAACAACGATATTATTTCCAAATGGAAATTATATCAAACAAACTGTAGTGACCCGAAAATCCGGTCCAATTTGAGCTGACCAAATAACACAAGTCCAACCCCAAATTGCACTGAAAATTCAAGAAACTAATAGAAAGAAGATAGAGGGTGAGGATAGATAAGGTAGAACTTATAGAATAGAAGAAGAAGAAGAACATCATCATCAGAGTAAACACGAATCTCACAGCGGAACGAATAAAATATAACATAACTTTTGAAATACAAACAGTTATATATACAATAGCACTTATCAGAGTACAATACTTACAACAACAGCGGAAATAATAATAGCTATAAAATCCTGAAGCCTTCTGCTCCAGCTCTTCAATGTATCTGCAAATCCCGACTACTTGACTGCCCGTACTAATTTAGGCACCCAAGAGTTTAGGGAAAACAACAAAGTAAACTCCGTGTCAGTCATGGGACTAGTATGAGTAAAACAGTTTAAAACAGTTTGAATAAGTAAACGATATCTCATAAGACCACGCCGCATAACGGAACGGGTTTTTCCCTTATGAGAATCCAACAACTTTGTAAACAATATCATTCTGATATTATAATAATGTCTAACTACAATTAGATAACAATCTAGCAGAAACGCTTTCATCTCACGTTCTACAAATATAGTATACAATCAAAACCGCAAGCACGTATTGGGTAATGGATTTCCAACTATGACTAGGTATGGAACCACCTTCCGATCAGTGTACTCTAGGAACGATACACTGGAGTTCAACAAGAACATCTTGCAACTCAGCCACACATGACCGACCACTCATTTCGCTTGAGTGTATCGAATGTACATCACCAACGGTTGGGATCAGCAACCGTTTCCCGTATATATAGGACAGCATTGACAGATTAAAAGAAGCAAATGAATATTCTCTAGATAGGTGATTATACACCCTACTTCGGTGCGACCGACTTAGCCATGCTGCCTGCCCGATTTCTGTCATTTACCGGATGTGAGGCTAGAAGCTACGCTTACTTTTCATTCATTTATAACACGATCACTTTGAATGCCACATTTTCAGATCCGTAAATCATTAGTTGGTTTATACAAATACCCTGGATGTTATGCTAAGGGATAAATCCGTTGCAACCACATATATTTATACAGACCAACCCATTCGATCATTGGAAATACTTTGTCAGACATTCGTCCATTTACGTTCGTTCTGGGACTGAACGAAACCGAAGGCACTATTCAGTACATCCATCTTAGTCCATTGTTATCTAAGATTTATACAACAGCCCTTGCACTTTACTCCGTCTTCAATATATTCAGCATATATGATTCACAACGCTTATGCCAATACAGAGTGGTTCTTTGGATAATAATCCAACCGGTCTCTCCATATTAACAACGTTAAAATTGTCAAAACATTGATAGTCTGTGATTTAACTATCAAAGAAAACTCGTGTGCAAACAACGATATTATTTCCAGATGGAAATTTATCAATCAATCATCATTTAACATATATCTCTTTAGTTCATTAATTTACTTATCTCCTGTTTCCATATATGCACATTTCTTATTTTCTAATTTTAGAAAATATACTTTATTAACAATGGAAAACATTTCCATTTCCTGTTTTCTATATTAGAAAACATTTCTGATTTCTTATTTGGAAAACATTTCCAAAGTTCCTTTAATGGATTTAAACAGATGTTTTAAATAAACATCGCTATGCCAACTCAAACTATTTACTGAATTCACTTAACCATCATTCACTATCAAACCTTACCATTTCTTAGTTAAGAAGGAAGTCAATCAAGTTGGGGTAAAATTACCTCTCAGACCTTAACTGAACAACGTTATAACTTCGAAATAGTAACAATTTAACTTTTAAACCATTAACAACTTCTTTACGTAACTCTCGGATTCAATTTACGAATCCACTTCTTTATTGAAACATTTGATTATAACGATAACGTTATAATCCCTACTTTCACAATATCTAACTTCAATTATAACCTTTATTCTTTAATTCGAATAATTAAACCTAACCCTAATTTATTAGTGTATACTTTTGATTTAAAAACCGGAAAGTAAATATTACTTTCCCGAATTCGATATAATTGAATTCGACGTATAATTCTCTTTCGAGTAATCTCTATTTGATTAACTCTTCTTCGAATATCCTATATTCGATTATCTCTCTTCGAATAACTTATATTCGAAATCTCTTTCTTTCGAATAAACTATATTCGATCTCTTTCTTTCGAATACTATATATTCGATAATCTCCTTCCGATTAAACTAAAATCGATAACTCCCTTCGATTGAACTAAAATCGAGAACTCCTTTCCTTCAACTCTATTCGAATAAACCATATTCGACTAACTCTATTTAACTCCGTTTAACTCTATTCGAATAACTAATATTCGATAACTCTATTTAACTCCGTTCAACTCTATTCGAATAACTAATGTTCGACTAACTCCTTTGGATTAACTCGTCTTGACTAACTTAACTTAATTAACTCAACTCGATTATCTTAACTCAATTATCTTAACTCCTATCGAATAACTAATATTCGATTAACTCCATTCGCTTGACTCTAGATCGCAGCGATCACAATGGTTACGCCTGATTCCCTCAGGAAACATCCGACCGCCTTAGGCTATCTGCAGCCCTGCGAATTACGCTAGCAGTCGTGCTAAATGACATATTATTTGGATTAACTCTAACTGATTAACTCTATTGGTTTAACTCTAACCGATTTATTCAAATTGGTTAACTCTAACTGATTACTCTAACTAGTTAACTCAAAACTGGTTACTCTAACTAGTTAACTCAAAAACTGGTTACTCTAACTAGTTAACTCAAATCGATTAACTCTATTTGACTAACTCGACTCGACTAACCCCTTTCGAATAACATATTCGATTAACTAACTTCGAATACCATATTTGATTTACTAACTTCAAATACCATATTTGATTAACTAACATCGAATACCATATTCGATTAACTAACATCGAATACCATATTCGATAAACTAACATCGAATACCATATTCGATTTACTAACATCGAATACCATATTCGATTAACTAATCTTCGACTAACTAATAGTCGATTAACTCTTATTTGCTTAACTAACATTCGACTAACTAATAGTCGATTAACTCTTATTTGCTTATCTTTAATCGATTAACTTTATTTGATTATCTCTAATTGAATAACTAATATTCAATTAACTCTTTTTCAAATAACTAAATTCGATTAGCTCCTTCGAATACTAAATTCGATTTAACTCTATTCGATTATCTCTTTTATATCTCTTCAATTTCCTTTTTATAATGTTTACTTTCCGTTACAACTATCCCCTTTTTTATAACTTCTAATTACCGTTACAAATATTTCCTATTTAACTTCTATTTACCGTTACAAATATTTCATATTTATAACTTCTATTTACCGTTACAAATATTTCCTATTTATAACTTCTATTTATCGTTACAAATATTTCCTATTTATAACTTCTATTTATCGTTACAAATATTTCCTATTTATAACTTCTATTTATCGTTACAAATATTTCCTATTTATAACTTCTATTTATCGTTACAAATATTTCCTATTTATACCTTCTATTTATCGTTACAAATATTTCCTATTTATATCGTTTGATTTATCTTCTAAATAAATATTCCTTTATTCTATTTATTTTCTAAATAAATATTTTCCTTTTTAATTCTATTTATTTTTCTAAATAAATATCCCTTTTATAAACTCTATTTGTTTTATAAATACTTCCTTTTATAAAACCGTGCTCGTTTTATAAATAATTTCCTTTTATAAAATCCTGTGATTTTATAAAATTCCTTTATTTCAATATACATTGAAATATTCCATTTCACAACTCAGGGTTTCTTATGATATTTTAAAATATCGAATAACAATGATCAATATCATTCTAACATCCATAATCAATAGCAGATTATATAACACATCATATATCACAATATATGAAAATAGTAAAATAATTGTTGAGGAATCCAGTCGGATTTCTCCAACCTGTCTCCCTGCATCCACAGATGTTACACAGTATCAATTTCATTTTAAATATGAAATATTCTACTGGACAGAATCAATATTTGATTAACGATATAATATATGGCTATATCTACGTTTTCAATCAAATCTATTTAACAGTCCAGTTTAACAATCAATATACAGCAGTCAACAAAATAAAGTACAATTTATATTAAAATATAAATTGAGGAGAGTTAGTGAGTTTTACTCACATTTGCAGTTCATCGTTAAAGAACAATAAACTGTTATTTGATTTGAATCAAACAATTTAATTCGCCGTAAATTCATACGAGCCTCAATCCACTTCCAGTCAGTTCCAGTGTGAAGCTCTCGTCCATACGGTCCCAACGGATCCGACCGTTTGTGATTCTGATATCGTATGATAAAGATATTAATTATACAAGTTTTATACATTATTGGTCATCAATAAATTAATTAAATAATTACTTAACTTAATTACTACATTAAATCCCTAATCCACGTTTCCACTGTGCTCATCATTTTCTTCTAGGATAGTTCATACCCAAAACGATGCCCCTCTATTTACAAACGTTTCTGACAATTACTCCATCGTTTTCACAATCCAAACCACCAAAATTCCCACTCGTTCACCATACCCTTGATCAAAAATGAACCCTCCTGCATCCAATGTTTTCAAACAAAACTGTCAATTAGTCTATTCCCCAATTTACTGTAAATACAACACTTTGGTAAACCCCCATTTTAAAGTATATAAACGAATTAACCTCATTACTTTAAATTAATAACTATAAGATGAATTAGATTAATCCACCTTTTTAAGCACCTAAGTAGACCGCTCATCCTCCCTTTTTAATCGCATATGAACAGTTTCCCAACCCACTTCGAAACAGAAACACAGCACCCAATCCTTCCTAGCGTTCAGCAGAGAAGACCGACGAAGTACCTGTGAGCATCCTGAACTCAAACTCCGCGATTCAACAACTGGAAACACCATATTGCTTCTCTCCTCAACCCCATTCTCCCCATACCATTCTGGTGAAACTCGAACAATCTGGTGCCATCCACTTCGACGGCTTTACCGTCGCTGTACCCAAAAACATCGAACCAATTTTTGACAGAACCCCACAAAAACTTTGCCATAAGTGTAGTTCGATCCTATAAACCCAAAACCCCACTCGAAATTGTTGATAAAAACTTGGATTTTCCCTTATCCCGAACCCTAGAACACTGCTGAATGAACCGACCTCGACAAGGACAGAATCGAGTTGCTCAAAACGGTTTGAAGCTGAAGCAAATCTTCTGGTGGTTCCATAAATATATACGAATTGATTTATGGCATTTGATTTCATTTGTTTGGATTTTCTTTGTTGCGTTTTCTTTGCTTGAGGATGAAAAACACTGACGGCTCAGTTTTGACAAAGGATGAATTGAAATTAGGTTTTAAGAACTTAAGGTGTTTATACAGTAATGTTTATGTAGGGGCGTGGACACTTAAGGGCCAAGGAAAACTAGTGGTTGAAAGGAATGAACGTGGCCTTTGTTTGGTCGCTGAAATCAGTTAATATATTTGTTTTACGTTTGAGAGTACCCCATAATGCGAAATTCTGTTTGTCCCCGGACTGATATGAAAATATCATTAAAACGAGTAATGTGCCGTGATCCCAAAAATATGATAATACCGGTAGGTTGACTCATATTTTGAAACCTCAAAATGTTGATTACAGGGTGTGAAATACTTCAAATAAAAAGTCGCTTATTAAATTAATTAAAAATTACAGTAAAATTCTAAAAATTAAATTATCACTATGTCCCAAAAGAACCATGTCTAAATTAAAACCCAGTGTCTAGTTATATCGAATAATCCGTTACGGTCGATAAACGATTCTATAGCGACTATTTTAAAATTTGATTTGGACATAAATCAAAATCTACACGACGAAATCCTAATTTTTCTCTTCCACTAGAAAGATATACTCCAACAGCTCCACACGTTTCTTGCTTCACAGAAATCCGAATTAAAACGAATCCTGTACTTTCAGTTGAAGTTCAAATCGCCAAATAGCGAACTGCCGTGCCATTTCAAGCTCTATTTTAATTATATTATAATTATACGTTCTAACATCGTCGATTAAATAATATATTCGTTATTTAAATAATTAAATAAGTTAATTATTACACCATCAAATATCTGGGTCATTACATTCTTCCCCACTTAAAATAATTTCGTCCTCGAAATTGCTAAGTTAGAGGACGACCCTATCTATTGGAATTCCTAAGATTGGTTTGCCCCTTATTTCTGATTTCAACTGAACCACTTAAATTCCGATTAAAATATTAATTCCTTCCGACTTACTAAATTTTCAAAAATTTTGAAAATTTTCTAACACTTTAAATTTTCGGAAAATTTCGCCATAACCTCCTTTGTACCGGCATATACGTCAAATCACAACTCGCCTCTCTAGGCCTTCTCCAACCCATAAGAAAATCAAACAGCCAAGCGGCTTGCCAATTCGGCTCATCAAAATCTCAAATCCATATATAATATAAAATGGTACCTTTTTGTGGGCACATCAACTCTATCACTTCCATATGCTACCAACTCAGCATATACCAGTGTTATCTCAATCAAATTCCAATCAGTTCATATCCTCAAATCCAAATCGAATTTCATTCGAACTTCAATATCAAATTCCAGATTATTACTCATTAATTTGGTTCCATTCTAGATTATCTCTAATCCAATTCAATTTTATTTATCTTGGGTTTAAGTTAAATTTCAATTTATTCATTTTTACCATCTTATTTTATTTAACTTCAAAAGTTAAATTCCAATTTCAGAACTTAAATTCTTGGGTTTTTCAAATCAATTTGAAATCATACTGCTAATTCAAAACCTTTGAATTTTTAAACACCTTGTTTTCACAAAACAATTCGAAAACAAAACCTTTGGTAGTAATCCGTCACTTAGAACTCGAAAATGAACACTGATGATGTCGCGATTCATCATCAGAATCTATTTTCTAGCCATCGAAGTGAGTTCAATACTATATCACTTTCAGTTTGAAAAATGTTTTCAAAATCTCCCAGGAACTTAAAATTTCCTTATTTTAAATTCCAAATCTGATTTAAAATTCAGATTTACTTCATCTTATTCCATATACTTTACTTATATGAATTCTGATTAGTTATTTATAACCATTTCACTTTTATAATCTTACTCGATTATAATAACAACCAACACAACTAATATACTATATCAAAACATACTATGTCGGTTCATCGTATTCAAGTGTTTATAGAACTCCTACCGATACAGTGGATCAAATTGATCGACCAGAATTCATAAGCCACTCAACCAACGAGTCTCCACAATATAAAACCATTTTATATTAACTAACAAATACGCACTCGTATATATACACTCAAACTCAGTCTAGGATATTACTAATCCCATCTCTACTGAATTTTGCCACAGAGCCAAGGTAATAACTAAACCAATGCTCTGATACCAACTGTAGTGACCCGAAAATCCGGTCCAATTTGAGCTGACCAAATAACACAAGTCCAACCCCAAATTGCACTGAAAATTCAAGAAACTAATAGAAAGAAGATAGAGCGTGAGGATAGATAAGGTAGAACTTATAGAATAGAAGAAGAAGAAGAAGAACATCATCATCAGAGTAAACACGAATCTCACAGCGGAACGAATAAAATATAACATAACTTTTGAAATACAAACAGTTATATATACAATAGCACTTATCAGAGTACAATACTTACAACAACAGCGGAAATAATAATAGCTATAAAATCCTGAAGCCTTCTGCTCCAGCTCTTCAATGTATCTGCAAATCCCGACTACTTGACTGCCCGTACAAATTTAGGCACCCAAGAGTTTAGGGAAAACAACAAAGTAAACTCCGGGTCAGTCATGGGACTGGTATGAGTAAAACAGTTTAAAACAGTTTGAATAAGTAAACGATATCTCATAAGACCACGCCGCATAACGGAACGGGTTTTTCCCTTATGAGAATCCAACAACTTTGTAAACAATATCATTCTGATATTATAATAATGTCTAACTACAATTAGATAACAATCTAGCAGAAACGCTTTCATCTCACGTTCTACAAATATAGTATACAATCAAAACCGCAAGCACGTATTGGGTAATGGATTTCCAACTATGACAAGGTATGGAACCACCTTCCGATCAGTGTACTCTAGGAACGATACACTGGAGTTCAACAAGAACATCTTGCAACTCAGCCACACATGACCGACCACTCATTTCGCTTGAGTGTATCGAATGTACATCACCAACGGTTGGGATCAGCAACCGTTTCCCGTATATATATGGGACAGCATTGACAGATTAAAAGAAGCAAATGAATATTCTCTAGATAGGTGATTATACACCCTACTTCGGTGCGACCGACTTAGCCATGCTGCCTGCCTGATTTCTGTCATTTACCGGATGTGAGGCTAGAAGCTACGCTTACTTTTCATTCATTTATAACACGATCACTTTGAATGCCACATTATCAGATCCGTAAATCATTAGTTGGTTTATACAAATACCCTGGATGTTATGCTAAGGGATAAATCCGTTGCAACCATATATATTTATACAGACCAACCCATTCGATCATTGGAAATACTTTGTCAGACATTCGTCCATTTACGTTCGCTCTGGGACTGAACGAAACCGAAGGCACTATTCAGTACATCCATCTTAGTCCATTGTTATCTAAGATTTATACAACAGCCCTTTCACTTTACTCCGTCTTCAATATATTCAGCATATATGATTCACAACGCTTATGCCAATACAGAGTGGTTCTTTGGATAATAATCCAACCGGTCTCTCCATATTAACAACGTTAAAATGGTCAAAACATTGATAGTCTGTGATTTAACTATCAAAGAAAACTCGTGTGCAAACAACGATATTATTTCCAGATGGAAATTTATCAATCAATCATCATTTAACATATATCTCTTTAGTTCATTAATTTACTTATCTCCTGTTTCCATATATGCACATTTCTTATTTTCTAATTTTAGAAAATATACTTTATTAACAATGGAAAACATTTCCATTTCCTGTTTTCTATATTAGAAAACATTTCTGATTTCTTATTTGGAAAACATTTCCAAAGTTCCTTTAATGGATTTAAACAGATGTTTTAAATAAACATCGCTATGCCAACTCAAACTATTTACTGAATTCACTTAACCATCATTCACTATCAAACCTTACCATTTCTTAGTTAAGAAGGAAGTCAATCAAGTTGGGGTAAAATTACCTCTCAGACCTTAACTGAACAACGTTATAACTTCGAAATAGTAACAATTTAACTTTTAAACCATTAACAACTTCTTTACGTAACTCTCGGATTCAATTTACGAATCCACTTCTTTATTGAAACATTTGATTATAACGATAACGTTATAATCCCTACTTTAACAATATCTAACTTCAATTATAACCTTTATTCTTTAATTCGAATAATTAAACCTAACCCTAATTTATTAGTGTATACTTTTGATTTAAAAACCGGAAAGTAAATATTACTTTCCCGAATTCGATATAATTGAATTCGACGTATAATTCTCTTTCGAGTAATCTCTATTTGATTAACTCTTCTTCGAATATCCTATATTCGATTATCTCTCTTCGAATAACTTATATTCGAAATCTCTTTCTTTCGAATAAACTATATTCGATCTCTTTCTTTCGAATACTATATATTCGATAATCTCCTTCCGATTAAACTAAAATCGATAACTCCCTTCGATTGAACTAAAATCGAGAACTCCTTTCCTTCAACTCTATTCGAATAAACCATATTCGACTAACTCTATTTAACTCCGTTTAACTCTATTCGAATAACTAATATTCGATAACTCTATTTAACTCCGTTCAACTCTATTCGAATAACTAATGTTCGACTAACTCCTTTGGATTAACTCATCTTGACTAACTTAACTTAATTAACTCAACTCGATTATCTTAACTCAATTATCTTAACTCCTATCGAATAACTAATATTCGATTAACTCCATTCGCTTGACTCTAGATCGCAGCGATCACAATGGTTACGCCTGATTCCCTCAGGAAACATCCGACCGCCTTAGGCTATCTGCAGCCCTGCGAATTACGCTAGCAGTCGTGCTAAATGACATATTATTTGGATTAACTCTAACTGATTAACTCTATTGGTTTAACTCTAACTGATTTATTCAAATTGGTTAACTCTAACTGATTACTCTAACTAGTTAACTCAAAACTGGTTACTCTAACTAGTTAACTCAAAAACTGGTTACTCTAACTAGTTAACTCAAATCGATTAACTCTATTTGACTAACTCGACTCGACTAACCCCTTTCGAATAACATATTCGATTAACTAACTTCGAATACCATATTTGATTAACTAACATCGAATACCATATTCGATTAACTAACATCGAATACCATATTCGATTAACTAACATCGAATACCATATTCGATAAACTAACATCGAATACCATATTCGATTTACTAACATCGAATACCATATTCGATTAACTAATCTTCGACTAACTAATAGTCGATTAACTCTTATTTGCTTAACTAACATTCGACTAACTAATAGTCGATTAACTCTTATTTGCTTATCTTTAATCGATTAACTTTATTTGATTATCTCTAATTGAATAACTAATATTCAATTAACTCTTTTTCAAATAACTAAATTCGATTAGCTCCTTCGAATACTAAATTCGATTTAACTCTATTCGATTATCTCTTTTATATCTCTTCAATTTCCTTTTTATAATGTTTACTTTCCGTTACAACTATCCCCTTTTTTATAACTTCTAATTACCGTTACAAATATTTCCTATTTAACTTCTATTTACCATTACAAATATTTCATATTTATAACTTCTATTTACCGTTACAAATATTTCCTATTTATAACTTCTATTTATCGTTACAAATATTTCCTATTTATAACTTCTATTTATCGTTACAAATATTTCCTATTTATAACTTCTATTTATCGTTACAAATATTTCCTATTTATAACTTCTATTTATCGTTACAAATATTTCCTATTTATAACTTCTATTTATCGTTACAAATATTTCCTATTTATATCGTTTGATTTATCTTCTAAATAAATATTCCTTTATTCTATTTATTTTCTAAATAAATATTCTCCTTTTTAATTCTATTTATTTTTCTAAATAAATATCCCTTTTATAAACTCTATTTGTTTTATAAATACTTCCTTTTATAAAACCGTGCTCGTTTTATAAATAATTTCCTTTTATAAAATCCTGTGATTTTATAAAATTCCTTTATTTCAATATACATTGAAATATTCCATTTCACAACTCAGGGTTTCTTATGATATTTTAAAATATCGAATAACAATGATCAATATCATTCTAACATCCATAATCAATAGCAGATTATATAACACATCATATATCACAATATATGAAAATAGTAAAATAATTGTTGAGGAATCCAGTCGGATTTCTCCAACCTGTCTCCCTGCATCCACAGATGTTACACAGTATCAATTTCATTTTAAATATGAAATATTCTACTGGACAGAATCAATATTTGATTAACGATATAATATATGGCTATATCTACGTTTTCAATCAAATCTATTTAACAGTCCAGTTTAACAATCAATATACAGCAGTCAACAAAATAAAGTACAATTTATATTAAAATATAAATTGAGGAGAGTTAGTGAGTTTTACTCACATTTGCAGTTCATCGTTAAAGAACGATAAACTGTTATTTGATTTGAATCAAACAATTTAATTCGCCGTGAATTCATACGAGCCTCAATCCACTTCCAGTCAGTTCCAGTGTGAAGCTCTCGTCCATACGGTCCCAACGGATCCGACCGTTTGTGATTCTGATATCGTATGATAAAGATATTAATTATACAAGTTTTATACATTAATGGTCATCAATAAATTAATTAAATAATTACTTAACTTAATTACTACATTAAATCCCTAATCCACGTTTCCACTGTGCTCATCATTTTCTTCTAGGATAGTTCATACCCAAAACGATGCCCCTCTATTTACAAACGTTTCTGACAATTACTCCATCGTTTTCACAATCCAAACCACCAAAATTCCCACTCGTTCACCATACCCTTGATCAAAAATGAACCCTCCTGCATCCAATGTTTTCAAACAAAACTGTCAATTAGTCTATTCCCCAATTTACTGTAAATACAACACTTTGGTAAACCCCCATTTTAAAGTATATAAACGAATTAACCTCATTACTTTAAATTAATAACTATAAGATGAATTAGATTAATCCACCTTTTTAAGCACCTAAGTAGACCGCTCATCCTCCCTTCTTAATCGCATATGAACAGTTTCCCAACCCACTTCGAAACAGAAACACAGCACCCAATCCTTCCTAGCGTTCAGCAGAGAAGACCGACGAAGTACCTGTGAGCATCCTGAACTCAAACTCCGCGATTCAACAACTGGAAACACCATATTGCTTCTCTCCTCAACCCCATTCTCCCCATACCATTCTGGTGAAACTCGAACAATCTGGTGCCATCCACTTCGACGGCTTTACCGTCGCTGTACCCAAAAACATCGAACCAATTTTTGACAGAACCCCACAAAAACTTTGCCATAAGTGTAGTTCGATCCTATAAACCCAAAACCCCACTCGAAATTGTTGATAAAAACTTGGATTTTCCCTTATCCCGAACCCTAGAACACTGCTGAATGAACCGACCTCGACAAGGACAGAATCGAGTTGCTCAAAACGGTTTGAAGCTGAAGCAAATCTTCTGGTGGTTCCATAAATATATACGAATTGATTTATGGCATTTGATTTCATTTGTTTGGATTTTCTTTGTTGCGTTTTCTTTGCTTGAGGATGAAAAACACTGACGGCTCAGTTTTGACAAAGGACGAATTGAAATTAGGTTTTAAGAACTTAAGGTGTTTATATTGTAATGTTTATGTAGGGGCGTGGACACTTAAGGGCCAAGGAAAACTAGTGGTTGAAAGGAATGAACGTGGCCTTTGTTTGGTCGTTGAAATCAGTTAATATATTTGTTTTACGTTTGAGAGTACCCCATAATGCGAAATTCTGTTTGTCCCCGGACTGATATGAAAATATCATTAAAACGAGTAATGTGCCGTGATCCCAAAAATATGATAATACCGGTAGGTTGACTCATATTTTGAAACCTCAAAATGTTGATTACAGGGTGTGAAATACTTCAAATAAAAAGTCGCTTATTAAATTAATTAAAAATTACAGTAAAATTCTAAAAATTAAATTATCACTATGTCCCAAAAGAACCATGTCTAAATTAAAACCCAGTGTCTAGTTATATCGAATAATCCGTTACGGTCGATAAACGATTCTATAGCGACTATTTTAAAATTTGATTTGGACATAAATCAAAATCTACACGACGAAATCCTAATTTTTCTCTTCCACTAGAAAGATATACTCCAACAGCTCCACACGTTTCTTGCTTCACAGAAATCCGAATTAAAACGAATCCTGTACTTTCAGTTGAAGTTCAAATCGCCAAATAGCGAACTGCCGTGCCATTTCAAGCTCTATTTTAATTATATAATAATTATACGTTCTAACATCGTCGATTAAATAATATATTCGTTATTTAAATAATTAAATAAGTTAATTATTACACCATCAAATATCCGGGTCATTACACAAACATCATTTAACATAAATCTCTTTAGTTCATTTATTTACTTATCTCCTGTTTCCCTATATTCTAAATTCTTATTTTCTTTTATCAGAAAACATTTCTGATTCTCGTTTGGAAAACATTTCCAAAACTCCTTTACGATCAAACCTTACCATTTCTTAGTTAAGAAGGAAGTCACTCAAGTTGGGGTATAATTACCTCTCAGACCTTAACTGAACAACGTTATAACTTCGAAATGGTCAAAATCTATCTTTTTTTAATTTTTTTGACAACTTCTTTACGCCTTTCTCGGATTCAATTTTACTAGTCCACTTCTATATTTAAAACATTGGTTATAACGATAACGTTATAATCCCTACTTTCGAATTATCTAACTTTAATTATAACTTCTATTCTTATTAGTGAATAATTAACCTAACACTTATTTATTTACAAATAAATAAATCTCTATTTAAACACTGGGAAATATAAGTACTTTCCCGAATTCGATATAATCGAATTTGCCGATTTGCTCTCTTCGAGAAATCTCTATTTGATTAACTCTTCTTCGAATAACCTATATTCGATTAACTTCTTCTCGAATAAACGACATTCGATAATCTCTCTTCAAATAACTAATATTCGATAACTCTTCCTTTTCAAATATCTCATATTTGAAAATCTCACTTCGATTAAACTATAATCGATAACTCCCTTCGATGAAACTAACATCGATAACTCCTTTAGATGAAACTAACATCGATAACTTTAACTCGACGAACTTAACTCGACTAACTTAACTTGACTTGAGTAACTCGACTTACTTGGTTCGACCAATTCGATTCGATTAACTAGGCTCGACTAACATGACTAACTTAACTCTACTTACTTGGTTCGACCCATTCGATTCGATTAACTAGGCTCGACTAACTTGGTCGAACCACCCGATCAACTCAACTTATTTAACTTAACTTATTCCTCAACTCGATTAACTCCTATCGAATAACTAATATTCGATTTAAACTCCATTCGCTTGACTCTAGATCACAGCGATCACAATGGTTACGCCTGATTCCCTCAGGAAACATCCGATCGCTGTAGGCTATTTACAGCCCTGCGAATTACGCTAGCAGTCGTACGAGATGGCAAATTACCCTGAATACTATGTTTGACTAACTCTGTCTCAAATAACTATATTTGATTAACTCTAGTTCGTTTTAACTCTAATCGATTAACTCTAACTAATTAACTCCAACTGGTTAACTCTAACTGATTAACTCCAACTGGTTAACTCTAACTGATTAACTCTAACTGGTTAACTCCAACTGGTTAACTCCAACTGATTTACTCTAACTGGTTAACTCTATTTGACTAACTCGACTTGACTAACCCCTTTCGAATAACATATTCGATTAACTAACTTTCGAATACCATATTCGATTAACTAACTTCGAATACCATATTCGATTAACTCCTTTCGAATGTCTATATTCGATTAACTAACTTCGAATGTCTATATTCGATTAACTCTATTCATTTTATAAAGATTTCCTTTTTAACAACGTTTTATTCATTTGAAAAGATTTACTTTTAAATAACGGTTCTACACTTTAAAAATGATTTCCTTTTTTATAATGTTTCCTTTCCAATTCTATTTGTAAATGGTTTACAAATATTTCCTTTTCAAATTTATTCTTGAAATATTCTAACTCCTTAAATTCTCTGAAAAATTTGCCATAACCTCCTTTGTAACGGGAGCATCGGGAAAATCCCCAAACCCGCCACACAGGCCTTTCCATTCAAAAAGAAATGTTTTGAAATTATTTCCTTTTTGAATATCTCCTCTTTATAAATATTCCAATTTATATAAACATTTCTTATTTATAAATATTCCACTTTATAAATATCTCTTATTTATAAATATCCCATTTTATAAATATTCTAATTTCAATATCACTTTGAAAATCCCCTTATCAACATTCCGGCATATTATGGTATTGAATCATATCAAATCACGATGATAATCTCGTCCATACACACACAATCAACAACAGGTTATAATTCACATCATATATTAAAATATATGAAAAACAATAAAATAAATGTTGAGGAATCCAGTCGGATTCCTCCAACCTGTTTCCCTGCATCACAGATGTTAGACAATATAGATAACATCACTTTCAGTTCCATATGATATGTCCTGTTAAACAGAATCAATATAGAAATTTAACTAACTAACTAGCAGTTCAATCAAATAATCGACCCACAGTCAAACAGACAATTTTAACAGTTCTAACAATACAACATGAAATTATAAACTGTTTAGGGTTGGTGAGATTTACTCACATTGGACGATCATCGTCAATGACGATAACCATCGCTTTATTCAGCTGGACAATTTATTTTGCTATAAATTGTGACGGACTCCAATTGACTCGCGGTCAGTTCCATTGTGTAGTGCCCGTCCATACGACCCCAACGTGACCAGTTTCGCTGAATTCCGTTCATGTATGACCAACTTATGTTATTTACAAGTTGGTACACATATTCAATAAAATAAACATTGGATTAAAAATAAAATGGGCCTTAACTTTCTTCCGGCCCAAGCCCCATCTAACCCGCACCCATATGAAGCTTCTTCCCAGAATAGTCAAAACCGCACTGCTCCTCAATTACACAGCCATCACCGAATCTTGCAACCGCGTTCCTTCCTCCCTCTCCTCTTCACAAAAAAATCAATTAAAGTCACCAATATTCTTCTCATCACCAACTCTCTCTTCCCATACCAATTTCAACACACTCGGTGGTTCCTTCGTCGTCGCGGTTCCTGGTGAGCGCCTGTCATCATCGACGGTGTTTGACGCCGAATCCTCCACAAACTCTCGAACGGGTGCTAAACTAGATGCTGAAGCCAAAACCAACATCGAAATCAAACGAAATTACTTCAATTCGCCGATACTCTGAACCCTAGGTTTTTTTTGCTACTATAAAACATGCGATGGAAATATAATTCGAACCCATAAAATCGCACACGAGATTGAAGAGGAAGCCAAGGAGATTACATATATATAAGTTTGGAAATTTATAGATTTTTCTTTGAATTTAAATCGATTTTCAAAGTCTGGAAATTTTCTGGTTTTAATCTCTATGGAGGCGGCTGAAATTGTTGCATTGACCAGAAATGAATTAGGTTAGAAAGGGGGAGGGGTAGTGGTATTTATAGGGAATTAGAATTAGATATTTTAGTTAGATATTTATGAAGATATTTTCCATTTTAATATTCGTTCTGTCTTCTAAAATTCGTGTGATCACACACGATACTCAAAAATCACGAAACTGTACATGTAGCTAGAGTTTGACATTATGGTCCCAACGAAACTGGTTTCGTCGAATTCCGACTCCGTTTGCTCACACAGGGTATTTTTAACTGTCAAAATACTGACTGTTTCTCACTCTAAAAATCCGTACGGCCACACAGTGACTCTAAAAATCACGAAACTGGAAATCTAACAACTATTTGATATTGCGGATCCAACAAAACTGGTTTCGTCGAATTCTGAGGTCGTATGAAAAACTGGCTATTTTTAAAGCTCTGAATGACCCATTTAAATATATAAATATATTTAAATATAATTAAATTAAATATTTATAAATAAATATTATTGTATATATTCATAGTGGAATACCATACAGCTCTAGAAAAATTATATGTTCTCTATTCCGAGTCTAGATTTAAATCGATATTCAGTTTACATTGAAAAATCCTTTCTATAACGTATATAAAGCGTTACGAATTATAAAGGAAACCCATAGCGACTTTTCTGAAATTTGATTTGGACGTAAATCAAAATCTACACGACGAAATCCAGATTTTTCTCTTCCACTAGAAAGATATACTCCACCAGCTCCACGCGTTTCTTGTTTCACAGAAATCCGGCTTAAAACGAATCCTATATTTTTAGTTGAAGTTCAAATTGACAAATTACGAACTGCAGCATCATTTCAAGCTCTATTTTAATTATATTAAAATTATACGTTCAAACTGTCGTCGATTGAATATATTCGTCAATATAATCCAACTCTAAGTTGAATTACATCTTTGGGATGACCCCATTTACAGAATATTTGTGTTTCCAATATTTTTGATTATTTCGACATTATAATATATTTTATTATATTATAATTATTAATTAAATATTCAATATTATTTAATTCATGTTCTTGATATCGATAAATCGATATTTAATAATTAAATAAATTAATTATTCAACAGCTAAAAATGCGGGTTACTACAATCTTCCCCCCTTAATAAAATTTCGTCCTCGAAATTGCTAAGCTAGGGGATGACCCTATCTTCTGGGTAAAAATTTATCTGTTTACCTCTTGTCTCCGATTTCAACTGAACCAATTAATATCGACTAAAATATTAATTTATTCCGACTAACTAAATTTTCAAAAATTCTGAAAATTTTCTAACACCTTAACTTTTCGAAAAAATTTGCCAGCACCTCCTTTGTAAGGGTCAATATCTCAAACTCCAACTCGCCTCTCTGGGCCTTCTTTATCCCAAAAGAAATCAAACAGCCAAGCGGCTTGCCAATTCGGCTCGTAAATCTCATATCCATATATAATATAAACTGGTACCTTTTTGTCGGGAATATCAACTCTATCACTTCCATATGCTATCAACTCAGCATATACCAGTGTTATTTCCATCAAATTCCAATCAGTTCATATCCTCAAATCCAAATCGAATTTCATTCGAACCCCAATATCAAATTCCAAATTATTGACTTATCAATTTGGTTCCATTCTAGATTATCTCTAATCCAATTCAATTCTATTTAACTCAGTTCAAGTTAATATTTCAATTTATTTCTACTATCTATTCTATTTAACTTCATAAGTTAAAATTAAATTCCGAAACTTAATTTCCTGGGTCTATTTCAAATCAATTTGAAATTACAATGCCAATTCAAAACCTTTGAATTTCTAAACAACTTGTTTTCTCAAAACAATTCAAAAACAAAACCTTTGGTAGTAGTCCGTCACTTAGAACTCGAAAATGAACACTGATGATGTCGCGATTCATCATCAGAATCTATTTTCCAGCTATCGAAGTGAGTTCAATACTATATCACCTTCAGTTTGAAAAACGTTTTCAAAATCTCCCAGGAACTTATAATTTCCTTATTTTAATTCCAATCTGATTTAAATTCAGATTTTTCTTCATTTTATTTCATATACTTTACTTGTATGAATTCTGATTAGTCATTTACATAACCATTTCACTTCTTATAACCTCATTCGATTATACTAACAACCAACACAACCAATTATACTATGTTAATTTAAAAACATACCATGTCGGTTCATCGTGTTCAAGTGTTTATAAAACTCCTACCGATACAGTGGATCAAACTGATCGACCAGAATTTATAAGCAACTCAACCAATAAAACTCCACAATATAAAATCATTTTATATTAACTAACAAATACGTTCACTCGTATATATACACTCAAACTCAGTCTAGGATATTACTAATCCCATCTCTACTGAATCACGCCACAGAGCCAAGGTAATAACTAAACCAATGCTCTGATACCAACTGTAGTAACCCGGATTTTGAGCGACTTTGGTTATCGACGTAAGCACGACGTCGATAACCAAAACATCGAAAAATCCCGGTAATTAATGAAAGAAATTAGAAGGTGAGAATAGATAAGATAGAACTTATAGAATAGAAGAAGAAGAAGAACATCATCATCAGAGTAAACACGAAACTCACAGCGGAACGAATAACATATAATAAATAACATAACTTTGAAATATAACAGTTATGTATACAATAGCACTTATCAGAGTACAGCACTTACAACACAGCGGAAATAACTATAGCTATATGATCCAGAAGCCTCCTGCTCCAGCTCTTCAAGTATACCTGTAAATCCTGACTACTTGACTGCCCGTACAAATTTAGGCACCCAAGAGTTTAGGGAAAACAAAATAAACTCCGGGTCAGTCATGCGACTGGTGTGAATAAACTCAAATCATTTAAACAGGTATATGATATCTCATAAGACCACGCCGTGAATACGGAACGGGTTTTTCCCTTAAGAGAATCCAAATAACTTTTCAAAGCAATATCATTCTGATATTATAATAATGTCTAAGTACAAATAAATATCAATCTAGCAGAAACGCTTGCATCTAACGTTACTACATATGTAGTATACAATCAAAATCGCAAGCACGTATTGGATGATTGGATTTCCAACTATGACAAGGTATGGAACCACCTTCCGATCAGTGTACTCTAGGAACGATACACTGGAGTTCAACAAGAACATCTTGCAACTCAGCCACACATGACCGACCACTCATTTCGCTTGAGTGTATCGAATGTACATCACCAACGGTTGGGATCAGCAACCGTTCCCGTATATATATGGGACAGCATAGATAGATTTAAGAAACAAATGAATATTCTCTAGATAGGTGATTATACACCCTACTTCGGTGCGACCGACTTAGCCATGCTGCCTGCCCGATTTCTGTCATTTACCGGATGTGAGGCTAGAAGCTACGCTTTATCATCACAATAGATTCACTTCGAATGCCACATTGTCAGATCCATCGAAAATCACTAATTGACGTCTACAACAATACATTACGTGTCAGCTAAAAGAAGTTTCCTTCTCCGCTTCCACTCTTGGTACGGTTGAAGAAATCAATGTACGTGACCTTTCTGGAAATACTCTGTCAGACATCCATCTTCATTCACTTAAAATGTCACATCGTTATACCCGCCAAATCACAAATTGACTTATCCAAAAATAACACGGGTATACAGCTAAGAGAAACGAATTCCTCCGCCACCAAACGTGAATACGTTTGAACAGATCAACTTACGCGATCCATTGGATGTACTCTGTCAGACCTTCGTCCATACAAGTTGTCCTGGGACTGGACAAACCAAAGGCACTATTTTGTAAACAGGATAGCCTTTGCATTTTTCTCCGTCTTCAATTATCTTTGGCATATATGATTCGCGACGCTTATGCCAATACAGAGTGGTTCTTTGGATA
The DNA here is from genome assembly GCA_030737875.1 of Allium sativum. Taxonomy (NCBI): domain Eukaryota; kingdom Viridiplantae; phylum Streptophyta; class Magnoliopsida; order Asparagales; family Amaryllidaceae; genus Allium; species Allium sativum. Next base: position 838,373,614 of record CM060916.1, read on the forward strand.
ATAATCCAACCGGTCTCTCCATATTAACAACGTTAAAATGGTCAAAACTTCGATAGTCGGTGAGTTAACTATCAAAGAAAAACAAGTGTACAAACAACGATATTATTTCCAAATGGAAATTATATCGAACAAACATCATTTAACATAAATCTCTTTAGTTCATTTATTTACTTATCTCCTGTTTCCCTATATTCTAAATTCTTATTTTCTTTTATCAGAAAACATTTCTGATTCTCGTTTGGAAAACATTTCCAAAACTCCTTTACGATCAAACCTTACCATTTCTTAGTTAAGAAGGAAGTCACTCAAGTTGGGGTATAATTACCTCTCAGACCTTAACTGAACAACGTTATAACTTCGAAATGGTCAAAATTTATCTTTTTTTAATTTTTTTGACAACTTCTTTACGCCTTTCTCGGATTCAATTTTACTAGTCCACTTCTATATTTAAAACATTGGTTATAACGATAACGTTATAATCCCTACTTTCGAATTATCTAACTTTAATTATAACTTCTATTCTTATTAGTGAATAATTAACCTAACACTTATTTATTTATAAATAAATAAATCTCTATTTAAACACTGGGAAGTATAAGTACTTTCCCGAATTCGATATAATCGAATTTGCCGATTTGCTCTCTTCGAGAAATCTCTATTTGATTAACTCTTCTTCGAATAACCTATATTCGATTAACTTCTTCTCGAATAAACGACATTCGATAATCTCTCTTCGAATAACTAATATTCGATAACTCTTCCTTTTCAAATATCTCATATTTGAAAATCTCACTTCGATTAAACTATAATCGATAACTCCCTTCGATGAAACTAACATCGATAACTCCTTTCGATGAAACTAACATCGATAACTTTAACTCGACGAACTTAACTCGACTAACTTAACTTGACTTGAGTAACTCGACTTACTTGGTTCGACCAATTCGATTCGATTAACTAGGCTCGACTAACTTGACTAACTTAACTCTACTTACTTGGTTCGACCCATTCGATTCGATTAACTAGGCTCGACTAACTTGGTCGAACCACCCGATCAACTCAACTTATTTAACTTAACTTATTCCTCAACTCGATTAACTCCTATCGAATAACTAATATTCGATTTAAACTCTATTCGCTTGACTCTAGATCGCAGCGATCACAATGGTTACGCCTGATTCCCTCAGGAAACATCCGATCGCTGTAGGCAATTTACAGCCCTGCGAATTACGCTAGCAGTCGTACGAGATGGCAACTTACCCTGAATACTATGTTTGACTAACTCTGTCTCAAATAACTATATTTGATTAACTCTAGTTCGTTTTAACTCTATCGATTAACTCTAACTAATTAACTCCAACTGGTTAACTCTAACTGATTAACTCCAACTGGTTAACTCTAACTGATTTACTCTAACTGGTTAACTCCAACTGGTTAACTCCAACTGATTTACTCTAACTGGTTAACTCTATTTGACTAACTCGACTTGACTAACCCCTTTCGAATAACATATTCGATTAACTAACTTTCGAATACCATATTCGATTAACTAACTTCGAATACCATATTTGATTAACTCCTTTCGAATGTCTATATTCGATTAACTAACTTCGAATGTCTATATTCGATTAACTCTATTCATTTTATAAAGATTTCCTTTTTAACAACGTTTTATTCATTTGAAAAGATTTACTTTTAAATAACGGTTCTACACTTTAAAAATGATTTCCTTTTTTGTAATGTTTCCTTTCCAATTCTATTTGTAAATGGTTTACAAATATTTCCTTTTCAAATTTATTCTTGAAATATTCTAACTCCTTAAATTCTCTGAAAAAATTGCCATAACCTCCTTTGTAACGGGAGCATCGGGAAAATCCCCAAACCCGCCACACAGGCCTTTCCACTCAAAAAGAAATGTTTTGAAATTATTTCCTTTTTGAATATCTCCTCTTTATAAATATTCCAATTTATAAACATTTCTTATTTATAAATATTCCACTTTATAAATATCTCTTATTTATAAATATCCCATTTTATAAATATTCTAATTTCAATATCACTTTGAAAATCCCCTTATCAACATTCCGGCATGTTATGGTATTCAATCATATCAAATCACGATGATAATCTCGTCCATACACACACAATCAACAACAGGTTATAATTCACATCATATATTAAAATATATGAAAAACAATAAAATAAATGTTGAGGAATCCAGTCGGATTCCTCCAACCTGTTTCCCTGCATCACAGATGTTAGACAATATAGATAACATCACTTTCAGCTCCATATGATATGTCCTGTTAAACAGAATCAATATAGAAATTTAACTAACTAACTAGCAGTTCAATCAAATAATCAACCCACATTCAAACAGACAATTTTAACAGTTCTAACAATACAACATGAAATTATAAACTGTTTAGGGTTGGTGAGATTTACTCGCATTGGACGTTCATCGTCAATGACGATAACCATCGCTTTATTCAGCTGGACAATTTATTTTGCTATAAATTGTGACGGACTCCAATTGACTCGCGGTCAGTTCCATTGTGTAGTGCCCGTCCATACGACCCCAACGTGACCAGTTTCGCTGAATTCCGTTCATGTATGACCAACTTATGTTATTTACAAGTTGGTACACATATTCAATAAAATAAACATTGGATTAAAAATAAAATGGGCCTTAACTTTCTTCCGGCCCAAGCCCCATCTAACCCGCACCCATATGAAGCTTCTTCCCAGAATAGTCAAAACCGCACTGCTCCTCAATTACACAGCCACCACCGAATCTTGCAACCGCGTTCCTTCCTCCCTCTCCTCTTCACAAAAAAATCAATTAAAATCACCAATATTCTTCTCATCACCAACTCTCTCTTCCCATACCAATTTCAACACACTCGGTGGTTCCTTCGTCGTCGCAGTTCCTGGTGAGCGCCTGTCATCATCGACGGTGTTTGACGCCGAATCATCCACAAACTCTCGAACGGGTGCTAAACTAGATGCTGAAGCCAAAACCAACATCGAAATCAAACGAAATTACTTCAATTCGCCGATACTCTGAACCCTAGGTTTTTTTTGCTGCTATAAAACATGCGATGGAAATATAATTCGAACCCATAAAATCGCACACGAGATTGAAGAGGAAGCCAAGGAGATTACATATATATAAGTTTGGGAATTTATAGATTTTTGTTTGAATTTAAATCGATTTTCAAAGTCTGGAAATTTTCTGGTTTTAATCTCTATGGAGGCGGCTGAAATTGTTGCATTGACCAGAAATGAATTAGGTTAGAAAGGGGGAGGGGTAGTGGTATTTATAGGGATTAGAATTAGATATTTTAGTTAGATATTTATGAAGATATTTTCCATTTTAATATTCGTTCTGTCTTCTAAAATTCGTGTGATCACACACGATACTCAAAAATCACGAAACTGTACATGTAGCTAGAGTTTGACATTACGGTCCCAACGAAACTGGTTTCGTCGAATTCCGACTCCGTTTGCTCACACAACGTATTTTTAACTGTCAAAATACTGACTGTTTCTCGCTCTAATAATCCGTACGGCCACACAGTGACTCTAAAAATCACGAAACTGGAAATCTAACAACTATTTGATATTGCGGATCCAACAAAACTGGTTTCGTCGAATTCTGAGGTCGTATGAAAAACTGGCTATTTTTAAAGCTCTGAATGACCCATTTAAATATATAAATATATTTAAATATAATTAAATTAAATATTTATAAATAAATATTATCTTATATATTCATAGTGGAATACCATACAGCTCCAGAAAAATTATATGTTCTCTATTCCGAGTCTAGATTTAAATCGATATTCAATTTACATTGAAAAATCCTTTTTATAACGTATATAAAGCATTACGAATTATAAAGGAAATCCATAGCGACTTTCTGAAATTTGATTTGGACGTAAATCAAAATCTACACGATGAAATCCAGATTTTTCTCTTCCACTAGAAAGATATACTCCACCAGCTCCACGCGTTTCTTGTTTCACAGAAATCCGGCTTAAAACGAATCCTGTATTTTCAGTTGAAGTTCAAATTGCCAAATTACGAACTGCAGCGTCATTTCAAGCTCTATTTTAATTATATTAAAATTATACGTTCAAACTGTCGTCGATTGAATATATTTGTCAATATAATCCAACTCTAAGTTGAATTACATCTTTGGGATGACCCCATTTACAGAATATTTGTGTTTCCAATATTTTTGATTATTTCGACATTATAATATATTTTATTATATTATAATTATTAATTAAATATTCAATATTATTTAATTCACGTTCTTGATATCGATAAATCGATATTTAATAATTAAATAAATTAATTATTCAACAGCTAAAAATGCGGGTTACTACATCAACCTTCCATATTTCCATAACTTAAGTTCTGCCAAAACATTTGGTTTCCATTTACATTACACATCTTCTATACTGGCATTCATTTATTTCAAATGATTTACAATCAACATATACAAATTCGATCCATATTCCATTCAAATTGATTTTAATCAATTTGTTCACATCAATCCATTTAACTTGCTTAAGATAAATCTAAATTCCACAATTCAAATCCCCGGGTTTTCATTTCAAATCCTTTTGAAATCCCATAAATATAGACAAATATTCATTTCCATCACAAGTTCAAAACATTTGAATATTCAAACCAACTTGTTATCTTTTAAACAAACTTTCAACAAAACTTTTCTAAGGTAGCAATCCATCACTTAGAAACTCGAAAATGAACACTGCAGTCATCATCAGAATTATTTTTCGGCCACTGAAGTGAGTTCAGTGCTTTAACACTTTCAGAATCCATTCAAAATGATTTTTATTCAAAAATCCTTTCAAACAAAGCTATATTATTTTAATATACTTTAAAAATATTTTCCAAATTCCCAGGATTTAAATTCTAAATTCTGGTTTGAAACAAATTTTAATTTATCACATTTGTATATTTCATTCATATACAAGTCTATTTGGTTATATATAACCATTTCAATTTTATTATCTCATTTGATTGTGATAATAACAACCAACACATATCCATATATTATAATAATTTTGGAATATTATTTCTTTTATATCAAAATATAATTTTTAGTAAAATATTTTCATTTACCCACTTAAAATAGTATTGTGTCAAATTTCTCTATTACAGTGTTTAGAAATTCCTATCGACTATGTGGCGTCCCACGATTCGATCAGAATTCATAAACCACTTAACATACTAGCCAACACAATATAAAATAATTTTTTTATATCAATTGACAAATACGCGCTCTCGTACATACATAAAATCCACTCTTTCTAGGGTACGACTGACCCCATCTCTAATGAGCACAACCCCACCAAAGCCTAGGTATTCGCTCAACCTAAGCTCTAATACCAATTGTAATGGCCTACAAATCAGTACTATCTGAGTTGACTAATAACACCACACGTCCAACCCAAATTGCACAAAGATACGAATCATTATTAGAAAGAAGTTAGAGGATGAGAAATAGAAAGAAAGAAATATTAGAATAGAAGAAGACAAAGGTCACAAACTCATAGCGGAATGAATAAAATATGTTAGGTAACAAAAACTTTGAAATACAAATTAGTAACTGTATATACATACCATTATCAAAGCACAACAGTTATTCCTAGAACAGTTATAAACACATGTTTCCAGATACAACATAGTACACAGCGGAAATATGATAGTCTATAGCTAACTGATGAAGCCTCCTGCTTCAAACTCCTCCAAGTGAATCTATAAAATCCCGACTACTTTACTGCCCGTACAAATATGGGCACCCAAGAGTTTAGGGAAAACAAAACAAAATAAACTCTGGGTCAGTCATGGGAATGGTGTGAGTAAACTCCAACTAATTGTTCAACTTTCAAAATCCTTTCGAAAGAAATGATGATCGTAAGACCGATCGACACACAAACACGGATGGTTTTTACCTTACGATAACCCAAAATATTTTTGATATCAAAGCCAGTGATATTATAATAATGTCTACGTCAAATATATAGAATCTAGCGGAACGTTTGCATCTCACGCTCCATATATAATATAAAACCAAAAACCGCAGGGCGCTTATTAGAGATTGGATTTCCAACATGACAAGGTATGGAACCACCTTCCTATAGTGTATCTCTAGAGGGGAATACACCGGGTTCAACAAGATCATCTTGCAACCTGGCCCACACATGACCGACCACTCATTTCGCTTGAGTGTATCGAATGTATATCACCAACGGTTGGGATCAGCAACCGTTTCGCGAAAAGGGACAGTGTCGATAGATTAAAGAAGTAAAAGGAATTTCTCTAGATAGGTGATTATACACCCTAATGGGAGCGACCCACATAGCCATGCTGCCTGGCCGAATTTTGTCATTTCCCGGTTGTTGAGGCCTGAGGCTACGGTTACTTTCCATTCATTGATAGCACAATCACTTTGAATGCCACATTGTCAAATCCGTTAATCACTAATTGATTTTCACAAATACAATTTGGATATTATGCTAAGAGAATAAATTCTCCGCCACCATATATATCAATACAGACCAACATATGCGATTATTGGAAATACTCCATCAGACATCCATTCATACACTTCGTTCTAGGACTGAACGAAACCGAAGGCACAATTTCTATTAATAGAAAAAGCCCTTGCACTTTACTCCATCTTCGATTTTCTTCATATAATCTGATTCGCAATGCTACTGCCAATACGGAGTGGTTCTCGGATAACAATCCAACCGGTCTCTCCATATTGACAACGATATTGGAAATACTTCAATAGTCATGTAACACCCCGAATTTTCTATTAACACTAAAGTTGCAAAAATATTAATAAGTGTGTAAGAGAGGGGATGTATCTAATATGAATATAAAAATATTAATAAGTGTGTAAGAGAGGGGATGTATCTAATATGAATATAAAAATATTAATAAGTGTGTAAGAGAGGGGATGTATCTAATATGAATATAAAAATATTAATAAGTGTGTGAGAGAGGGGATGTATCTAATATGTATATAAAAACAATAATAAGTAAAGGGGGATGTATCTAATATGTACATTATAGAAAATATATATATATTTATGACATGAATAGAAGTTTATTAATATGTTGAGTGTTTGCTAAGTCACTTCTGACTCATTGCTGAGTCAACAAGATAAACCCCATCTTGTCTGAACGACTGCGGTTATTTCTAGGTTAAATCTAATGGCCTAAATGAATTCTAAAATCTATAAATAAGTGGGTAGACCCTAATCACTTGTAAAATTAGAGAAGCTACCGTCATGCTGCTGCCATGGAGTTCAGCATAGCCGTCACAAACTAAGAAGAGGAAGCCTAATCATCTACAACTAAATCTACACAAATCAAATCAAAAGATCTCTCTTTCTCTAATTCTTTTCTTTTGTTGGTGAGTATGATGATTCTCACAAGACTATTACAAACTAATTTGACTCAGTTATGAATGGATCACAAGAAAGTGATGTGATTTGTAATTGTAAATTCTATATATTGTGGATCTCTTATTATGTTATTATGTTGTCGTATGATGTAAATTATATATGCTATGTCATGCTATGTTGTAAATTCTCTTATGCTATGTCGTGCTATGTTGAGAATCATGTCAAGCTATGTTATACTATCATACTATGCCATGTTATAAATCATGCTATATTATGTTGAAAAATCATGATGTTGTTGGATCATGCTTAAAGTTATGTTTTTTTTCTTAATTTAAATGGATCTTGTTTATGGGAATTTGCCTATTAGGTTAGGTGTACCCATAAACTTGAAACTATAATTAAATAAAACTTGATTATGGGAATTTGCCTATTGAGTTAGGTGTACCCATATAAAACCATGTTGTTAAAAAATTAGATGATGTTGATTCACACATGTTCATATGTAAGTTTATGAAAATTGATTGAGATTATATTAGATGAATTTTGAACAAGTTGACACCTTTAGGTCCATGACATGTATAATCTATGCAAGTTGGACATATGCAAGTTTCACCCCTTATTATGATTCATTTGGTCACATATACATGTTGTTGTTATGATAATCTCTTTTATGCTATGAGTTAGGCTATTCGAGTCTAACTTATATTTTGCGAATAAACGTTCAAACGTGGGGTAGGGTTAATATTAGGAATTAATAAATTGGGTGCAATTTTGTAAGATTTTGCATACCATGAATGGATGTCCATAATTGAGTCAATTATGGACATTGTTAAAAATTGGAAGTAATTAATAATTCAAGTAGGGAATTATTAAAATTGGGGGAAAGTGGATTATTATTAATAATCAATGCTTAGGACACGAGGTTGGACCCGTTTGTGATGTAAACCTGCCCGGACCCGCCCGGCAAATCCAGTAGTCACAAATGTCGGCCCAATGTGAGAGGTCCTAGGCCCAAACTAAAGCATAACAGTTGTAAAGACACGAGGTTAGACTCTTTTATGGTGTAAGACTGCCCGGACACTCCCGGCAAATCCAGCTGCCATAAATGCCAGTCTAATGTGAGAGGTCTTTATGAGGTTATGGCCTTAATGAACTAAGAAATACTTAACCAGATAATCATGTAAGGTGAGACATGGGGGTTAAGTAGGTGCCTTGGGTGGCATGAGGAATCTGGTGGTTGCCTTTAGAGGCATTTGAAATACGATTAGACTTAACCAAACACACATGTAAATGAACATGACTAAGTGGGTTAAGTGGGATGGACTAATGGGGACAAGCTTAGGTGGAATGCTTGTGGTAAATAGTGGGGGCCCATTTCAACCAGTATCCCAAAACGTATCTTTGTGGGCTCGACCCAAGTCGAGGACGGGACACGCATACTGGGTTTGACTATAAGAGGCCAAAACAGGGAGCGGTGGCAACGCAAGTCCAACGGGTTTCATATGCGTGTGTGGACCCGGGCTGGTAGGTAAGACGTTGTTGCATCGTGTAGGTATAAGCCGTGCATGTCCGTTGTATCAGGTTGCCACTTTAGGGGAGTGATACACCCCACTGTGGGGCCAGCACGGGTATCTACGAGTTAGGGAGCCGATCGAATAATGGGAAGTAGGGTACACCTAGTGGAGATAGGGGCAGGCGGCACCTATGTAGTCAGCTAGGGGTACGTAAAGCCATTGGGAAAGTTTCTAAGTGAAGCTAAGTGGGATGAATCTTTAGGGTGACTGGTGTGGTGCAGTATAGTGTTTATCCTTTGGTATTTAGGAGCGCCTATAACGTTGCCTTTAGCGATTGTCTATGTCCTTAATCTGCTCTTCATAGACATTTTCTTGTTTTCCAGCTTATGCCTTAGTCCAGTTATTTTGGTAATAGTATTGTAGAATTATCATATTCACCAGACTTTATGTCTGACCCCCTCTTTTCCATCCTTTTTCTCCCTTCAGGTCCGCAGGTTGGGCCAAGTTCTAGTGGAGTCTAGTTGGATCGCTTATCTTCTGGAAAGCTTGGACTGCTGAAGTAAAGTCCAGCTTGTTATCTTTCTTTTTAATGGCTATTCATGTAATGGGATTATGTACTTGTTTTATCAAGATAGATATTGTACTTGACATTGAATATGGTGTTATGATGTAATCAAACATGTTTTGACTTCTGCTACAATGAAATAAAGTTTTTGAATTTCCAAGTACTATTTTATATCTGTCTTGTTGTAATTTTACTGTTCTATATTCACTTAAAACCTCCATGGAAGTTAATGCATTCCCTTTGTGAGTGACATTAATGGACGTGGGGTGTTACACGTGGTATCAGAGCATAAGGTTACCAGAACAGATAAAAAAAAAATTTTAGAAAATTTTTTTTTTTCTAAAGTATTTTTGGAAGAAGTGCTTTCCAAAAAAAAAAAAAAACATGTTATTTAAAGAGAGTTTTTTTATGAAAAACATAATCCCAAATAGCCACATCCTTATCTTTATCTTTCGAATTCTCCATTTTGAATCTTTCCTTTTTCGTTTCAGCATGGCTGAAGATCTTAATCTCCCAGAAGGTGTGACGATTCCAGGGTGGTTTAGGAGATACTTGGAGGCTAGGGTCACCACTGCAGGCCCAGCAGATACTCCTCCACCCCTAGTTGCACCCATTCCTCCTCCTCCTCCTCGTGTTGACACTTTTGCAAAGACGTGCAAGGAATTCAAGGCTATGGGAGGAAAAACTTTTCAAGGGACTGAGACGTTTGTGGAGGCCAGAGATTGGCTTGAGGAGACTGAGGAATTGTTGGATATCTTTGAAGTGGAAGATGGGAGGAAAGTCCGTTTAGCTGCTTGGTTAATGAAGGGAGAGGCCTCGTTTTGGTGGGAGGTCACTAACGGGGAACGTCCAGTTGATTCATGGGCGGATTTCAGACGAAGGTTTGAGGCAAAGTTTCTTTCAAGGGCAGAGGAGAACTTAAATATGGAAAAATTCCTGGCACTAAAGCAAGGGAGCTCATCAGTAAAGGAATATGTCAATAAATTTAATCAGTTAGCAAGGTTTGGCTTGGAGTTGGTGAACACGCCAGAGAAGAAAGCTTTGAGGTTCGTTAGAGGCTTGAATGAACCGTTGCAAGGGTTGGCTATGACCCACATCCCTATGGGAGCCACCTTTGAAAAGCTAGTAGAAATGGCACTTATGCATGAGGATAAGGCAGTTGAAAAGAAAGGGGATCAGAAGAAACCCCAACAGCAAAATAAGAAGGGTGGTAAAAACAATAATGGCAAAGGGAAGAAGAAATGCTTCAATTGTGGGACGCCTGGCCATCTCAGCAAAGATTGTAGAAAGAAAAAGAAGACTGGTTGTTTTCATTGTGGAGATGCGGGACATTTAGTGAAGGACTGTCCAAAGAAGGGGCAGAGGGCAGGGTCTACCTCGGGAGGACAGGTGCAGGCTCTTATGGCACCAGGGCAGGCAAGGGGGCAAGTTCAGGCTATTGCGGCCCCACCGCTGCAAGAAAGAGGTAGAACAATTTCTGTTGAAAGCTTAGTTTTTCTGTTTGATCATCCTGTCCGTACCTTATTCGATTCTGGCGCATCTCATTCGTTTATCTCTGCATCATTAGTTGAATCACTGCACTTGAACACCAGTTTAGTAGAGGATCCCTTGGTCGTTTCAAATCCAATTGGGGGTTCGGCTCATTTGACCATGATATGTTTGGATTTGAAAATCTCTATACTTAGCGTTGAATTTAGATGTGATGCTTATGTATTGGGCTTCACGGGCTATGGGCTAATTTTAGGAATGGATTGGTTGTCTAGAAATAGGGCCATTCTTGATTGTGAAAGGAGAGTAGTTAGGCTTGTGACTCGCCTTGGTAATGCTCTCAACATCTTTTGTAATCCCATAAATTCCGTTATGCTAAGTTATCTTGAATCGCTTGACGCGTCTGTAGAGAACCTGCGATCGGTAGAAGTGGTCCGGGAATATCCGGATGTGTTTGAGGAGGTGAAGGGCTTATGTAACAACCCGTATTTTCAAAAACCTGTAATAACATAAATTGAGGCAGAATTAAATTATAAAATGGGAATCAAGGGAAACGGGCTATGCCATTGCGTTCGTCTCGGAAAAATACGCGAAATAGAGTCCGAGTTTTCGAAAATCGGAGTCCGTATGACCCAGTTAAGGCCCGTTGAAGTTTGCAGAAAATTTCTAAGTAAAAACAGGTTTAAATTTAAAATTAAAAACAAGGGTTTGGGCCAGCTGGGCCAAGGCGGGAAAAATCCCGCCAGGACCCGCATGTCGACAGGCCTGTCGACAGGGTCCTGGGCATGTCGACTGCCCTGTCGACAGCCCTGTCGACAGGGGGTGCCCGGGCTGCTTAGCCTGGTGCACCATTTCTGATTGGGGTTGGGTCTTGTGGCTTGTTTCTAGAGAGTTCCGGGATCTGATGGCCCTAATTGAATCTAGGGTTAATCCTATGGTTCAAATCACTAACCTAATCTATAAATAAGACCCTAACCTACCCTAAATCATTCATTATTCATCCTAGTAACTAAACTATGCCAAAATCCATCCTCTCATGGCCTCCACCCTCTTCATACAAATCCTAATTTAATTCCTAAGTAATTTTCCATGCATACAAGCATATTTAGGCTTGTATGATCCTCCTTAGCTTGCATTAAAGGCTTGTTTTTCAATTGGCACCATAAAAGAGGAGTTTTGATCAAGTTTGCTTGCATTTGGGGGTTGTAATTAGTTGCATAAGGGGTTCTTTACATTTGCTATAGTCATTTGAGCCCGCATAAGCATTGTAAGCCCTCTTACCTTCACTTTGTAAACTCTAAAGTTAATATGTGGTGAAAATTGAGATTTATGTGAGTTTATTTGATTATGCTTGCTTATGCGAACTCACTATGCCATGTTTTACATGTTTCACAAGTTATGCATGCATATGCGGATTTACTATGACATGATTCGCAAGTTTATTTGAGTATGCATGTTTATGCAAGTTTGCTAAGCCTTGATTTGCAAGATAAATGAGTTATGCATGTTTATGCATGTTTGCTAAGCCATGATTTACAAGTTAAATGAGTTATGCATGTTTATGCATGTTTGCTAAGCCATGATTTACAAGTTAAATGAGTTATGCATGTTTATGCATGTTTGCTAAGTCATGATTTACAAGTTAATTGAGTCATACATGTTTATGCAAGCTTACTAAACCTTGATTTGCAAGTTTAATTAGTTTTGCATGCTTATGCAAGTTTAAAATGACAAGTTGTGCATGTTTTGACAAGTTGTGCATGTTTTGACAAGTTGTGCATGTTTATGCAAGTCTAGTTGTGCATGTTTTGACAAGTTGCGCATGTTTTGACAAGTTGTGCATGTTTTGACAAGTTATGCATGATTATGGTAATATGCAAGTTCACTTTGCTAAGTTATGCAAGTTTAACATGTTATGCATGTTCATGGTAATATGCAAGTTCACTATGCTAAGTGGTGCAAGTCTAACATGTTATGCATGATTGTTGTGCAAGTTTATCATGTATGTTGTGCCAAGTTCCCTCTTCCTATCCTTTATGCGTTATTACGAATATGTAAGCGATAGAATGACGTTGGGGGTTTTGGGTAAACTTAAAATACATGAAAATATAAGATTGGGAATTTACCTATTAAGTTAGGTCTACCCCTTGGGAATTTACCTATTAAGTTAGGTCTACCCAAGTATTTGTTGACTTGTAACTATGTTTTGAAATAAAGTGGACATGACACTTAGAAAACATAAGTGTGGCCAACTCGAGGTTGGGTTGAGTTTGTAGCGTAATCCTACCCGGAACCGACCGGCTTAACTAGTGGCTACAAACAATAGGACCCAATGTGAGAAGTTGGTCATGTGGTGCCAAAACCCGAGGTTAGACCAAGTTGTGGTGTAAAGCTACCCGGACCCGCCCGGCCTAACTAGTAACCACAACAAGGTCTAATGTGAGAGGTTAAGGTGCATTAAATTAATTAATGCCTCATGATTAGGGTTAAGTCAGGGTCCACTAATACTTAACCAATTTGGAAATTCGGGGGATGAAAAATGGGGTTAAGTCACACTTAACCAATTCAATCCATTTGGGGATACGAGGGATTAGATGGGGTTAAGTGGTGAACCGTTGATTACACTTAACTAATTTAATCCATGATTAGTGAGGGGTTAAACCACACTTAACCCTCTTAGAAACCCTAGCAACGTGGTCTGTTCCAGCAGTAATCCCAGTTTGGTATCATTCACAACCCTAGAGGCTAGGCTAGGGCGGGGCACGATTACTGGACTGATGTAAGCGACCAAAGGGCGATGGCCGAGTGGTACAGCGGTGCGGGTTCGGCGGGCTACGGACGTGCACGTAGTCCGATTTTGGACAAACTCGAGGCACGGGTACCAGTAGGTTAGGGCTGTGCATTATTGCTTAAGTGTCCGGGGTTGACACCCGAGGGCTTGATACACCCAAAGGGGGACCCAGCACAGACTATCTACAACCATATGTGGGCCATATGGACACCAACACTTGACGTGTTAGGTTTATAGGGAGCCGATCGACTAGACCGTGGCTGGACCTTTTATTAAGGTCACTTCATGTTATTGGGCCAAAGTTTGGGCTAAGGGATCAATACCTGTTATGTTGGTTTACTAGTACACCGTGGTGCAAAACTTAACTCTGTTTATGCGATGACACCTCTATCTATCTGATAGTTGATTGATTCATGCCAGTATGTTGTTATCTATGATCACCTCAGTTTCCATCATGATGTTAACTTTATTAGTTTATAGACTGATCGTAGCAGGGCTTACTCAGTCTTTTTGACTGACCCGTTTTGTTTCGCCTCTTTTCTTCCGTTTCCCCCCCCCAGGTTCTCAGGGAGGGAATACTGGAGCCTAGCTTGGATTTTAGCTGCTTCCTTGGATAGCTCAAGTATGCTTTGGACTTGAGCCGCTATGGTTTATCACTCTTATTTGGGGATAGTACTTATGTATTTTCAGTTTATCAGATGATGAATTTATCTAGACTTGTAATTTTGGGAAATTGACATTTTGATGTACCAGACTTGTGTTTTGAAATGGTTTATAAATCTTCCGCTGTTTTATTTACTTACTCTGTTTATTTACATATATATATATGTCATGTCCTGCCTTGTTATATCATTATGCATGTTTACCAATAATGCCCCTCCAAAGCTAGTGCATTCCTTTGCGAGTGACCCTGGCGGAGGTGGGGTGTTACATTTGGTATCAGAGCATATGGTTTACGAGAAGGGATAAAAAGGTTTTTAAAACTCTTTGAAAAACTATTTTCAAAACCAAGTATAAAGTATTTTCCAAAGAAAAGTCTAGTTGTTTTTAAAGGCTATTCCCCAAAAGCCATTAGCACTATCCTTTGACTCCTCGTTTGAACTCTTATTCCTTTCGTTTCCAGCATGTCTGATAATCTCATCTTGCCCGAAGGAGTAACGATACCCGATTGGTTTCGTCGGTACTTGGAAGTCACGGCACCGGTCCCGGGTGTCCCTAATGTTGTCTCCCCAGTCGAGGCCGCTGTTCCTCCTCCTCCCGTAGTTGATGTTTCTCTTCCCCCTTCCCCTCAGCATCCTCAGATTGACTTCGCAGAGATTTGCCAAGATTTTAAGGCGATGGGTTGCAAGAATTTCTTTGGAACAGAGACTTTTGTAGAAGCAAGGAATTGGTTGAAAGAGACCGAAGATCTTTTAGCCACCTTTGATATAGGTGACCGCAGGAAGGTTTTATTAGCAGTATGGTTGCTAAAGGAAGAAGCTGCACGTTGGTGGGTAGTCACCACCGCGACCAGGCCAATTGAGACTTGGGATGACTTTAGAGGAAGGTTTGGACTAAGATTCTTATCACTGAGGCAAGGGGACATGACTATTAGGGAATACATAGATAAGTTTAACCAACTGGCTCAGGACGATTTAGACTTGGTTAATACAGCTCAGAAGAAGGCCCTACACTTTGCTCTAGGATTAAACGAGCCATTACATGATTTGGCCCTGTCTCATATACCCTTGGGGGCGACTTTCGAGAGTTTAGTGAATTTGGCCCTACTTCAAGAGGAAGATAACAATGACAAGAAAGAGGTCAAGGCGAATGAGTCTCAAGGCAAAAGAGTAAATTCCAGGAAACGGGGCAAGAGTATGAAATGTAACTTCTGTGGTACAGTTGGACATATAGCCAGGGAATGTAGGAAGAAGGAAAAGAGAAAGCGGGGCGAATGCTTCATTTGTAGTGAGTTTGGACATTTCAGCAGGGATTGCCTGAGGAAACAAAGGCAAGGTCAGACTCGGTGTACAGGACTATCTGGAGGGCGAATTCATCCCCTCAACATCGTTCTTCCAGCTCATGATAGAGGTAGTGTTTCTGTTGAAAATCTTGTTTACATTTTCTGCTCGTACTTTGTTTAATTCTGGCACATCGCATAGTTTTATTTCATCTGATCCAGTTAAAAGTTTTGCACCTAAGTACTAGTGTAGTTGATGATCCCGTATGTGTTTCAAATCCAATTGGGGGTTCTGCCCATTTGTCTATGGTCTGAGTGGATTTGAAAATTTCTATCTTGAGTATAGAATTCTCGTGGGATGTTTACATTCTCGGTTTCAGGGGATATGGGTTGGTTTTGGGCATGGAATGGTTGTCCTATTTTGGAGCCATTCTGGGTTTTTGTATATAGGGTTGTGAGGCTCATGACTCGCCTCAGCCGTACCCTTAGAAATTTCTAGCAACCCTATGGGTCCCGTCATGTTATGTTATCTTGAAATCCCTCGACTCATCTATCGATAGTTTGCAATCTGTGAGGGTGGTCCGAGAATATCCTGATATCTTGGGAAAAAGGGGTTATCCCTAGACGTGGGATAGATTTCCGCATTATCTGGTTGGTGATACCAAGCCAGTTTCGTGGCCGGTCAGGCATATGACCTCACGAGGTGAGAATTAAGAAAGCAAGTCAAGGAGTTGCTTGAAAAGAACTTCCTGAGACGAGGCATTTTCGAGTAGGGTGCTCCAGTAGCATTCATTACTGATGTGGACGGTTTGCGTCACTTATATGTTGATTATCGTGAGATAACCGTTACCAAGGATCAATGATTTGTTTGATCAGCTTGTAGGAGCATCCGTTTTCTTTTGATCTAGCTACCGGATTCCATCAGCTTAGGATGGCTGAGAATGGAATTGACAAGACTGCGTTTAGGACTCTGGATGGGTTTTGGAATGGCTAGTCATGCTATTTGGCTTGACTAACGCACCCACATATTACGTGAACTTGATGGGTAGGGTGTTTAGGAAGTCCTTGAACAAGTTTGTCAGGGTCGTCGAAGACGATATTTTTATCTCCTCAAAAACAACGAGGAAGAGCATGCTAGACATCTCGAGAAGGAGATGGATACGCTTAGAGCCACCAGTTGAAGGTCAAGTTCTCCAGATGTCACTTTGGAGGAAAGAAGTTGGGTTTCTTGGGCACATAGTTCTTAGGTAAGGCTTAGCGGTGGATCCCGCTAAAGTGGCTGCGGTTTGAGACCGGAAAGCTCTGAGAAGGGCAATTGAAGTAAGAAACTTTCTCCGTTTGGCTAGTTAGCATTCCCGGAGCTTAGACTTACTCTTCTAGATCAAGAAGGGGGTTTCACGGGAAGAAGACCCGCAGTTGGTCAAGAACATGGACCAGTCGATTCGAGGCGAGATGTTAGGTCACCTCGCTAGATATATTACAAGGGATGACTAAGGCACGATGAGAGATTATGTGTTCCTCGAGTGGAAGACTTGGTAAAGAAGGTTCTTACAGATGCGCATCACTCAAGGAGGTGGCCGAGTTGGTCTCGGGATGCATGTTGTGCCACCAAGTTAAGGCCAAGTCATAGAAGCCCAGTGGGCCATTACATCTATTGGAGGTTTCGCAAGGGAAGTGTGAAAACATCTCGATAGATTATGTGGATAGACTACCTAGATCAAAGAAAGGGAATACGGGTATAGGGGTCATAATAGGTAGACTCACGAAGAGTGCTCATTCCAGTCCGGTAAAGAGCGAAAGGACTGCATCATGGTTAGCAACGGTTTACCCTCAAGAAGTTGGCCAGTTTGGAAATAGCCTATAGGAAGCCATGGGTAGGCAACTGAATCTAGGTATGGCTTATCACTCATAGGCGGATGGTTCATTTCGATTAAGCCTGAGTTATAGAAAATCGCGTTTATAAGGGGCAATTGGCAACGCGGATTGGTATTTTCAAGGGAAGTTCTGCTGCATGGAATACTTTATAGTAAGTAGACGAGATCCAGGATTCACTAGTGGATTTTGGAGAGCTTGCACGAATCATGAGGTTATAATTATGTTTAAGCCAAGTATACAGAAGGAAGAATAAGTGGAAAAGAAAGACGAGAGGCGATAATGAAATGCGTTCCAACTCGAATTTGGGAAATAGGAGTTAGGAAGCCAAGGAATCATGAAGTGAAAGATAGTCAAAGCACGGTAGAGTTAAGCTCAAGGAAACGTAACTAAGAAGAGTGAAGACTAGATACGCGCATCATATCTCTTTTTAAGAGTGCATCTTTGATCCTTGATATATCCTCTCGGTCCCATTCTTGATCTTATTTCTGTTGTAAACTCCATAAGGGGGTTAAGACTCATCGGTTAGTACTATATGTCAAAGTTTGAATGGATTTCTTGTAATCCAAAAAGGAGTTTATCTAGTTTATCTAGTTTATCGTGTCGATCTTGTCATGAGAACCTTAGGTAGAAACCCTTTGGATGAAACATGTGTTTGAAACATGTTATGCTTGATGGTTGCAAGTGGTTGCAAGTGTTTGCAAGTGGTTGCTCGTGGACGCATTATACACGATTAGGCACTAGATCGGCTCACACACTCCTCATATTGCATGTGCATGAGTGTTTATGTTTATTCTTGGATGAAATTCGTATGCTATCACATGGATGTTGCATATGGATGTATGATTGAGCACGCATGTAGATATTATACATTATGTTAGGAATTTGCATACATATGGATTCATTTCACTGACATACATGTGCATTAAGGAGGTTTACTGTATCAGTAACCGCCTGATTTACATACATATGCATTAAGGAGGTTTACTGTATCAGTAACCGCCCGATTTTTGCATTAGGTAAGTACATATACACACACTTTTGCATATGTTCATCCAGCATTTAGAATCTTGTAAGGACAATGATTGCTCGTGGATGATGCTTTGAGTAGATGGATGATTGGATGGTAGGATACGTTCTTCCTAACTTGAAGATTTCGGGGACGAAATCCTTTAAGGAGGGGAGAATGTAACAACCCGTATTTTCAAAAACCTGTAATAACATAAATTGAGGCAGAATTAAATTATAAAATGGGAATCAAGGGAAACGGGCTATGCCATTGCGTTCGTCTCGGAAAAATACGCGAAATAGAGTCCGAGTTTTCGAAAATCGGAGTCCGTATGACCCAGTTAAGGCCCGTTGAAGTTTGCAGAAAATTTCTAAGTAAAAACAGGTTTAAATTTAAAATTAAAAACAAGGGTTTGGGCCAGCTGGGCCAAGGCGGGAAAAATCCCGCCAGGACCCGCATGTCGACAGGCCTGTCGACAGGGTCCTGGGCATGTCGACTGCCCTGTCGACAGCCCTGTCGACAGGGGGTGCCCGGGCTGCTTAGCCTGGTGCACCATTTCTGATTGGGGTTGGGTCTTGTGGCTTGTTTCTAGAGAGTTCCGGGATCTGATGGCCCTAATTGAATCTAGGGTTAATCCTATGGTTCAAATCACTAACCTAATCTATAAATAAGACCCTAACCTACCCTAAATCATTCATTATTCATCCTAGTAACTAAACTATGCCAAAATCCATCCTCTCATGGCCTCCACCCTCTTCATACAAATCCTAATTTAATTCCTAAGTAATTTTCCATGCATACAAGCATATTTAGGCTTGTATGATCCTCCTTAGCTTGCATTAAAGGCTTGTTTTTCAATTGGCACCATAAAAGAGGAGTTTTGATCAAGTTTGCTTGCATTTGGGGGTTGTAATTAGTTGCATAAGGGGTTCTTTACATTTGCTATAGTCATTTGAGCCCGCATAAGCATTGTAAGCCCTCTTACCTTCACTTTGTAAACTCTAAAGTTAATATGTGGTGAAAATTGAGATTTATGTGAGTTTATTTGATTATGCTTGCTTATGCGAACTCACTATGCCATGTTTTACATGTTTCACAAGTTATGCATGCATATGCGGATTTACTATGACATGATTCGCAAGTTTATTTGAGTATGCATGTTTATGCAAGTTTGCTAAGCCTTGATTTGCAAGATAAATGAGTTATGCATGTTTATGCATGTTTGCTAAGCCATGATTTACAAGTTAAATGAGTTATGCATGTTTATGCATGTTTGCTAAGCCATGATTTACAAGTTAAATGAGTTATGCATGTTTATGCATGTTTGCTAAGTCATGATTTACAAGTTAATTGAGTCATACATGTTTATGCAAGCTTACTAAACCTTGATTTGCAAGTTTAATTAGTTTTGCATGCTTATGCAAGTTTAAAATGACAAGTTGTGCATGTTTTGACAAGTTGTGCATGTTTTGACAAGTTGTGCATGTTTATGCAAGTCTAGTTGTGCATGTTTTGACAAGTTGCGCATGTTTTGACAAGTTGTGCATGTTTTGACAAGTTATGCATGATTATGGTAATATGCAAGTTCACTTTGCTAAGTTATGCAAGTTTAACACGTTATGCATGTTCATGGTAATATGCAAGTTCACTATGCTAAGTGGTGCAAGTCTAACATGTTATGCATGATTGTTGTGCAAGTTTATCATGTATGTTGTGCCAAGTTCCCTCTTCCTATCCTTTATGCGTTATTACGAATATGTAAGCGATAGAATGACGTTGGGGGTTTTGGGTAAACTTAAAATACATGAAAATATAAGATTGGGAATTTACCTATTAAGTTAGGTCTACCCCTTGGGAATTTACCTATTAAGTTAGGTCTACCCAAGTATTTGTTGACTTGTAACTATGTTTTGAAATAAAGTGGACATGACACTTAGAAAACATAAGTGTGGCCAACTCGAGGTTGGGTTGAGTTTGTAGCGTAATCCTACCCGGAACCGACCGGCTTAACTAGTGGCTACAAACAATAGGACCCAATGTGAGAAGTTGGTCATGTGGTGCCAAAACCCGAGGTTAGACCAAGTTGTGGTGTAAAGCTACCCGGACCCGCCCGGCCTAACTAGTAACCACAACAAGGTCTAATGTGAGAGGTTAAGGTGCATTAAATTAATTAATGCCTCATGATTAGGGTTAAGTCAGGGTCCACTAATACTTAACCAATTTGGAAATTCGGGGGATGAAAAATGGGGTTAAGTCACACTTAACCAATTCAATCCATTTGGGGATACGAGGGATTAGATGGGGTTAAGTGGTGAACCGTTGATTACACTTAACTAATTTAATCCATGATTAGTGAGGGGTTAAACCACACTTAACCCTCTTAGAAACCCTAGCAACGTGGTCTGTTCCAGCAGTAATCCCAGTTTGGTATCATTCACAACCCTAGAGGCTAGGCTAGGGCGGGGCACGATTACTGGACTGATGTAAGCGACCAAAGGGCGATGGCCGAGTGGTACAGCGGTGCGGGTTCGGCGGGCTACGGACGTGCACGTAGTCCGATTTTGGACAAACTCGAGGCACGGGTACCAGTAGGTTAGGGCTGTGCATTATTGCTTAAGTGTCCGGGGTTGACACCCGAGGGCTTGATACACCCAAAGGGGGACCCAGCACAGACTATCTACAACCATATGTGGGCCATATGGACACCAACACTTGACGTGTTAGGTTTATAGGGAGCCGATCGACTAGACCGTGGCTGGACCTTTTATTAAGGTCACTTCATGTTATTGGGCCAAAGTTTGGGCTAAGGGATCAATACCTGTTATGTTGGTTTACTAGTACACCGTGGTGCAAAACTTAACTCTGTTTATGCGATGACACCTCTATCTATCTGATAGTTGATTGATTCATGCCAGTATGTTGTTATCTATGATCACCTCAGTTTCCATCATGATGTTAACTTTATTAGTTTATAGACTGATCGTAGCAGGGCTTACTCAGTCTTTTTGACTGACCCGTTTTGTTTCGCCTCTTTTCTTCCGTTTCCCCCCCCCAGGTTCTCAGGGAGGGAATACTGGAGCCTAGCTTGGATTTTAGCTGCTTCCTTGGATAGCTCAAGTATGCTTTGGACTTGAGCCGCTATGGTTTATCACTCTTATTTGGGGATAGTACTTATGTATTTTCAGTTTATCAGATGATGAATTTATCTAGACTTGTAATTTTGGGAAATTGACATTTTGATGTACCAGACTTGTGTTTTGAAATGGTTTATAAATCTTCCGCTGTTTTATTTACTTACTCTGTTTATTTACATATATATATATGTCATGTCCTGCCTTGTTATATCATTATGCATGTTTACCAATAATGCCCCTCCAAAGCTAGTGCATTCCTTTGCGAGTGACCCTGGCGGAGGTGGGGTGTTACAGCTTACCTCCAAAGCGGGAGATAGACTTTCGAATTTATCTTGTGGATAATGCTAAACCCGTATCTTTGCCAGTGCGCCACATGGCTCCTCGTGAAAGGAGGGAACTCAATAAGCAAGTAAAGGAGTTGCTTGAGAAGGGGTTCATAAGACGTAGTATATCGGAGTGGGGTGCTCCAGTAGTTTTTGCCACAAAGGCGGATGGGTCTCTTAGACTTTGTATGGACTATAGAGAACTAAACAAGCTTACTAAAAAGAACCGACACCCACTGCCGAGGATTGACGATCTCTTTGATCAGTTAGTTGGCGCCTCAGTGTTTTCGCAGTTGGACTTAGCCACTGGCTTTCATCAACTGAGAGTGGCTGAGGATAGTATAGATAAGACTGCTTTTAGGACTCCTGACGGATTCTATGAATGGCTAGTGATGCCCTTTGGTTTGACAAACGCCCCTGCATATTTTGTTGATTTGATGAGTAGGGTGTTTAGGGAATACCTTAACAAATTCGTGGTAGTCTTTGTGGATGACATCTTAGTCTTTTCTAAGAATAAAGAAGAGCACTCCCTACATCTTAGGGAAGTGTTGGAAACCCTTCGAGCGCATAACCTTAAGGCAAAATTTTCTAAGTGTCACTTCTGGAGGAAGGAAGTACGGTTCTTAGGGCACGTGGTTTCCAAAGAAGGGATAGCAGTGGATCCCGCAAAGGTGGTGGCCATCCAAGATTGGAAGGTCCCTAAAAATGCAACCGAAGTAAGAAGTTTCTTGGGGTTGGCTAGCTATTATAGGAAGTTTATCAAAGACTTCGCAAAAATATCAGCTCCATTAACACTGTTAACGAAGAAGAACCTGGTTTTTACGTGGGACAAAGATTGCGATGATGCGTTCCAACGTTTAAAGAGAGCCTTAACTTCAGCCTCAGTCTTCGTGCTGCCAGACGGGAATAAACCGTTTACCATCTATACTGATGCTTGTGGGACGGGACTTGGCGCGGTCCTCATGCAAGAGGGAAGAGTAATAGCCTATGGTGGAAGGCAGTTGAGGGTTCATGAAAAGAATTACCCCACGCATGACTTAGAGCTAGCCGCAATTGTTTTCGCGCTTAAGTCTTGGCGTCACTATCTTCTTGGTGAGAAATTCGAACTGTTCACTGACCACAAATCATTAAAATACTTATTCTCTCAGAAGGATTTGAATTTAAGGCAGCAACGGTGGATGGAATTCTTAGCCTCCTACGATTTTGAAATAGCATATACCCCGGGCAAGGGTAACGTGGTGGCAAACGCCTTAAGTAGGAAAAGGTTGTCCTTGAGTCCGTTGTTTGTTGAACGACAAAGCTTATAATTCATCTCTATGTTTGACTTTAGACCCTCCGTTGACTTAGTACCCGGTCTGTTAGCATCCTTGGAGGTTAGACCTACACTTCTAGGACGGGTTGGTGAGGCACAGCGAGACGACCCACAGTTGGTTGAGATAGTAGAAAAGCTCAAAGGGGGGGAGTCGTCAAGCCATCTTCGTAGGTATACCCTAGACGATAAGGGTTGGTTACGAAGGGATAATAGACCTTGTGTACCACAAGACGAAGACTTAAGGAAGGCCATTCTTGATGATGCTCATCGCTCAAAAATGACCATTCATCCCGGCGGGGATAAGATGTACAAAGATATGAAGCGGGTTTTCTTTTGGGCCGGTATGAAAAAGGATGTGGCCGAGTACGTCGCTAGATGCTTGGTGTGCCAACGAGTTAAAGCAGAACAAAAGAAACCCGGTGGGTTGCTTCACCCATTAGAAGTTCCACTATGGAAATGGGAAAGCGTCTCAATGGATTTTGTGGATGGATTACCAAGATCAAGGAAGGGTAACACGGGGATTTGGGTTATAGTAGATAGACTTACTAAAAGCGCCCATTTTATTCCCGTGAAAAGTAAGAGGACTGCTCCGTGGTTGGCTTCTGTATACATTAAGGAGATAGTTCGTTTGCACGGTATTCCTTCTAGTATAGTAAACGACCGTGACCCCATCTTTACTAGCGAATTTTGGAAGAGTTTACAAGAGGTGGTAGGGACTCAGCTATGTTTGAGCACCGCATATCATCCTCAGACAGACGGCCAGACCGAGAGGGTGAATCGCATTCTAGAGGATCTTTTAAGGCTTTGTATCCTAGACTTTGGGGGTACATGGGAAGAGCACCTTCCGTTAGTAGAATTCGCATATAATAATAGCTTTCAGTCTATTATTGGCATGGCACCTTTCGAAGCTCTTTATGGAAGGCCTTGCCGTTCGCCTACATGTTGGTGGGAATCTACCGATAAAATCCTACTTGGGCCCGATATGGTTAGGGAAACCTCGGAGAAGATTGAGTTGATTCGAAGGAGGATGAAAGCAGCACAAGATAGGCAAAAATCGTATGCTGATAAGAGGAGGACAGACCTTGAGTTTGACATTGGGGACATGGTTTTTATCAAAGTATCTCCGTTACAGAATGTTGTTCGCTTTGGGTCCGTGGGGAAATTAGCACCAAGGTTTGTAGGGCCGTTTCCTATAAAAAAAAAACAGGATTGGGAAGATGGCATATAGGGTGGAGTTGCCTGAGGAACTTAGTGGAGTACACGACGTATTCCATGTATCACATTTGAGGAAGTGTTTGCACAAGACCGCGGAGGTGGTAGAGCCGAGCTTGCTTAAAGAGGTGGAAATAGAGCGTGATGCAACAATTAGACGAGCTCCTACATGCATTCTTGGGTCGGAGGTCAAAAAGTTGAGGAATCGAGAGGTCAGACTGGTTAAAGTGCAATGGGGAGATGATGAGAGCAACGCAACTTGGGAGACAGAAGAGAAGATGCGTTCGTTGTACCCTTTTCTTTTTGAGGGTATGCCTTTTAATTTCTCCTTTATCGCTTAGCTTATCTTATCTTATCTTTAGTATGTCCTCTCATTAGTATCTTTGACCTTCAGTTAGGATAATCCTATGGTTGAAACATGTGTTTGAGACATGTTATGTATGATGGATGCAAAATGGATGCAAGTGTTTGCTAGTGGTTGCTCGTGGATGCATATATACACACACTTTAGGCACTAGATCGTCTCAGTCACTTCATATTGCATATTGCATATATATGGATGTATTTAGTATAATGGATGTATAATGGTTGTACCATCATATGGATGCTGCATTCGGTTGAATGGGTGTGCACGCATATAGAAGTAGTATGTAAGCAATTAGGATCTTTTGCATACATAATGGATTCATGACACTTACATAATTTGCATTAAGGAGGTCAACTGAATCAGTAGACCGCCTGATTTCGCATTAGGTAAGGACATGTACACACACTTGCATATGATCATAAAGCATTAGAAGTCTTTTAAGGACAATGAATGCCTGTGTATGATGGATGAGTAGATGGACGTTTGGATGGTAGGATATACATTCTTCCAGACTTGAAGATTTCGGGGACGAAATCCTAAAAGGAGGGGAGAATGTAACACCCCGAATTTTCTATTAACACTAAAGTTGCAAAAATATTAATAAGTGTGTAAGAGAGGGGATGTATCTAATATGAATATAAAAATATTAATAAGTGTGTAAGAGAGGGGATGTATCTAATATGAATATAAAAATATTAATAAGTGTGTAAGAGAGGGGATGTATATAATATGAATATAAAAATATTAATAAGTGTGTGAGAGAGGGGATGTATCTAATATGTATATAAAAACAATAATAAGTAAAGGGGGATGTATCTAATATGTACATTATAGAAAATATATATATATTTATGACATGAATAGAAGTTTATTAATATGCTGAGTGTTTGCTGAGTCACTTCTGACTCATTGCTGAGTCAACAAGATAAACCCCATCTTGTCTGAACGGCTGCGGTTATTTCTAGGTTAAATCTAATGGCCTAAATGAATTCTAAAATCTATAAATAAGTGGGTAGACCCTAGACCTAAATCACTTGTAAAATTAGAGAAGCTACCGTCATGCTGCTGCCATGGAGTTCAGCATAGCCGTCACAAACTAAGAAGAGGAAGCCTAATCATCTACAACTAAATCTACACAAATCAAATCAAAAGATCTCTCTTTCTCTAATTCTTTTCTTTTGTTGGTGAGTATGATGATTCTCACAAGACTATTACAAACTAATTTGACTCAGTTATGAATGGATCACAAGAAAGTGATGTGATTTGTAATTGTAAATTCTATATATTGTGGATCTCTTATTATGTTATTATGTTGTCGTATGATGTAAATTATATATGCTATGTCATGCTATGTTGTAAATTCTCTTATGTTATGTCGTGCTATGTTGAGAATCATGTCAAGCTATGTTATACTATCATACTATGCCATGTTATAAATCATGCTATATTATGTTGAAAAATCATGATGTTGTTGGATCATGCTTAAAGTTATGTTTTTTTCTTAATTTAAATGGATCTTGTTTATGGGAATTTGCCTATTAGGTTAGGTGTACCCATAAACTTGAAACTATAATTAAATAAAACTTGATTATGGGAATTTGCCTATTGAGTTAGGTGTACCCATATAAAACCATGTTGTTAAAAAATTAGATGATGTTGATTCACACATGTTCATATGTAAGTTTATGAAAATTGATTGAGATTATATTAGGTGAATTTTGAACAAGTTGACACCTTTAGGTCCATGACATGTATAATCTATGCAAGTTGGACATATGCAAGTTTCACCTCTTATTATGATTCATTTGGTCACATATACATGTTGTTGTTATGATAATCTCTTTTATGCTATGAGTTAAGCTATTCGAGTCTAACATATATTTTGCGAATAAACGTTCAAACCTGGGGTAGGGGTAATATTAGGAATTAATAAATTGGGTGCAATTTTGTAAGATTTTGCATACCATGAATGGATGTCCATAATTGAGTCAATTATGGACATTGTTAAAAATTGGAAGTAATTAATAATTCAAGTAGGGAATTATTAAAATTGGGGGAAAGTGGATTATTATTAATAATCAATGCTTAGGACACGAGGTTGGACCCGTTTGTGATGTAAACCTGCCCGGACCCGCCCGGCAAATCCAGTAGTCACAAATGTCGGCCCAATGTGAGAGGTCCTAGGCCCAAACTAAAGCATAACAGTTGTAAAGACACGAGGTTAGACTCTTTTATGGTGTAAGACTGCCCGGACCCGCCCGGCAAATCCAGCTGCCATAAATGCCAGTCTAATGTGAGAGGTCTTTATGAGGTTATGGCCTTAATGAACTAAGAAATACTTAACCAGATAATCATGTAAGGTGGGACATGGGGGTTAAGTAGGTGCCTTGGGTGGCATGAGGAATCTGGTGGTTGCCTTTAGAGGCATTTGAAATACGATTAGACTTAACCAAACACACATGTAAATGAACATGACTAAGTGGGTTAAGTGGGATGGACTAATGGGGACAAGCTTAGGTGGAATGCTTGTGGTAAATAGTGGGGGCCTATTTCAACCAGTATCCCAAAACGTATCTTTGTGGGCTCGACCCAAGTCGAGGACGGGACACGCATACTGGGTTTGACTATAAGAGGCCAAAACAGGGAGCGGTGGCAACGCAAGTCCAACGGGTTTCATATGCGTGTGTGGACCCGGGCTGGTAGGTAAGACGTTGTTGCATCGTGTAGGTATAAGCCGTGCATGTCCGTTGTATCAGGTTGCCACTTTAGGGGAGTGATACACCCCACTGTGGGGCCAACACGAGTATCTACGAGTTAGGGAGCCGATCGAATAATGGGAAGTAGGGTACACCTAGTGGAGATAGGGGCAGGCGGCACCTATGTAGTCAGCTAGGGGTACGTAAAGCCATTGGGAAAGTTTCTAAGTGAAGCTAAGTGGGATGAATCTTTAGGGTGACTGGTGTGGTGCAGTATAGTGTTTATCCTTTGGTATTTAGGAGCGCCTATAACGTTGCCTTTAGCGATTGTCTATGTCCTTAATCTGCTCTTCATAGACATTTTCTTGTTTTCCAGCTTATGCCTTAGTCCAGTTATTTTGGTAATAGTATTGTAGAATTATCATATTCACCAGACTTTATGTCTGACCCCCTCTTTTCCATCCTTTTTCTCCCTTCAGGTCCGCAGGTTGGGCCAAGTTCTAGTGGAGTCTAGTTGGATCGCTTATCTTCTGGAAAGCTTGAACTGCTGAAGTAAAGTCCAGCTTGTTATCTTTCTTTTTAATGGCTATTCATGTAATGGGATTATGTACTTGTTTTATCAAGATAGATATTGTACTTGACATTGAATATGGTGTTATGATGTAATCAAACATGTTTTGACTTCTGCTACAATGAAATAAAGTTTTTGAATTTCCAAGTACTATTTTATATCTGTCTTGTTGTAATTTTACTGTTCTATATTCACTTAAAACCTCCATGGAAGTTAATGCATTCCCTTTGTGAGTGACATTAATGGACGTGGGGTGTTACAAGTCAGTTATTTAACAATCGAAGAAAAATAAACAAACATTCCAACCATCATTCATGGAACAGGTATGAGAAATCTTTCTATACTAACTAACAATATGGCGAATCACAGGACCACGCCGCTAACGCGGAATGGGTTTACTCCATTGGATTGCCAGTGCATAAAATAAGGTAAATCGTCAAACAACGCAATGCTTTTAAGGAAAATGAAACCATTATAAGACCCAAGTCCCATCACACAATGCAACGCAAACCGGAGGATAGGGTTTTACCTTATAATGGTCAAAAGATGCTTGATACGATAAAAAGGATTTAATATTAGTGTGTATATGTTTTAATAAAAACATTTCAATCATAATGTATCAATCATAGACGGCATAGTACCCCATCCTACTATGTCGCCATACTAGTTCTACAATCAAAACCGCATGGTGTCGTATTGGAGATTTGTTTTTCCATCATGAGTCAATGCTAGGGAGGAGCTCCTTACCGATTCGAGACACTCTAGCAAATGCCTCAGGATCACACCTATGGGCAACCCTTGGATAGCTGCAGGGTCGGTCCACTCCGAAGGGTCGTGGATTGGCAATTTCTGAACACACGTTTCTCGGTCCTTTTGGACCTATAATATGGCCACTAACAACCTATAAAAACACGAGGTACCTCATAATCCATCATCCACAATGAGTAAAATGTCAGCGCTGGTAGGTCCCTGACATTACTCTAGCTAGAAAGATAACATGTTCACTCCCTGCGTTCCCTTCTCCCGTTTTAGACTCATACCGGGGTGTGAGGCTCGTGAGGCTTCGCTATACACAAAGCTATGCCTAAACAGACTATGCTTTGATCATCAACCACAAGGCCTGCTTTTCAACAAAAGCCGTGATCATTGCATCTTGGAGTGCCACATTGACAATTCACGCCATGCTATCGATAACTATTAACATATACCAAGGTGTTAAGCAGAGAATAAATTCTCCACCACCAAAGAGGCATATATTAATACAAATCAATTTAATTACATGAAATGAATTCCAACGTCAAACACGCATCCATTTACAAGTCCGTTCTGGGTCTGAACAAAACCGGAGGCACCTTATACCTCGCATATCCGAACAATCAACACTACGTCCGGACGGATACCCCTGACTCCCCTTCAAGGTAGCTACTCCAATCATGGGCCTCAGTAGCAACACATCCATTCGAGGTGAAGATCGTCGGTCTTCAATCACCGCCTTCAACTCTTCAACTTAAATCGACGTATAATCATTTGAAATGAGATTGAACTCGGACTTTTCAAATGATCCTCGCATATATATAAAGTTTAAAACCATTTCATATCATTATCAGAATTTAATAATGATTAATAGCTATGAAAGTAACTATTTTCGTCTAACGACGATTCAGGTCGATCGGCGGCCCTGGCGCTGTTTTTATCCAAATTTGATTTACACTTATCTTAAAATCTAACCGTCGGATTTTGACGAAATTTATATCGTTGGAAAGATCTTCCCAAAGCGGTCCTTACAGTTCCAGTTTTGGGAAAATCCGACGGTCGGATCTTTCAATATAGCCGTTTAAAGTTACGATTGCCGATACACGAACTGCCGCGCGCGTTTCGTTTAATTTTATATTTATATATATGAATATAAATATAAAATATTAGGCGATTTCAACTATCATTATCTATTCTTTTTATCGCAACTAAAGTGACGATAAAAATATCCTTTTTTTTATTTCAACTCTTTTATTTCAACATAAATGTTTATTTTTGTTACAACAAAATTGATTATTTTTGTTTAAATATAAATAAACGATTTTGTTTTACTTATTCATTTACACTATATGTAAATAAATGTTTTCTTTTCTTTTCTTTATTGATTTACGCCAAATGTAAATAAATGATTTCTTTTTCTTTGCATTGAAGAAAAATATATATAATTCTTTATTTTTATATAGTTTACAATGAAAAATGTAAATCTTCGTTTCGTTTTCCTTACATTAGAAAAATGTAATTCTTTTCTATTTATTTCTTTACATTGAAAAAAAAATATGTAATTCTATTCTATTCTCTTTTATTTACATTAGAAAATGTAAATCTATTCTATTCTCTTTTATTTACATTAGAAAATGTAAATCTATTCTATTCTCTTTTATTTACATTAGAAAATGTAAATCTATTCTATTCTCTTTTATTTACATTAAAAATGTAAATCTATTCTATTCTCTTTTATTTACATTAGAAAATGTAAATCTATTCTATTATCTTTTATTTACATTGAAAGAAAAAAAATGTAAATATATTCTTTTAATCTTTACATTGAAAAATGTAAATTCATTCTTTTTAATCTTTACATTGAAAAAAATGTAAATGGTTCCATATTAAAACAATTATCATTTTTCTATATGTTAACTTAACATAAAAATGTAATTTTACTTCTTTTATTTACATTGAACAAAAATGTAAATTTTCTTCTCTTTTGATTACATTATAAATATGTAATATAAAACATGTTTTCTATGTCAACATAAACATTGTTTATTTTTCTAACATGAACCATTTTGATCAATTTACTTATTACATTAAAAATAGAGTTTTTAATGTAAAACATGTTTATTTAAATTAAAACATGAACATATTCTTATTTACTTCATTACATTAAAATGAGATTTTAATGTTTAACATTATTTTTGTTCGCCAATTCTAATAAGACAAAAATGATGGTTTCAACATTGTATACTTTTATATTCAATAAAATAATATTTTTGTTCACCAATTCTAATGCGACAAAAATGATTTGGCGAACGAAAATGATGGTTTCAACATTATAAACCTTTATATTCAATAAAATAATATTTTTTCTAATGCGACAAAAATGATGGTTTCAACATTATACACTTTTATATTCAATAAAATAATATTTTTGTTCGCCAATTCTAATGCGACAAAAATGATGGTTTCAACATTATACACTTTTATATTAGATAAAATAATATTTTTGTTCGCCAATTCTAATGCGACAAAAATGATGGTTTCAACATTATACACCTTTATATTCAATAAAATAATATTTTTATTTGCCAATTCTAGTGCGACAAAAATGATGGTTTCAACATTATACACCTTTATATTCAATAAAATAATATTTTTGTTCGCCAATTCTAATGTGACAAAAATGATGGTTATTTGGCGATGTGCATTTTAATCAAGAATAATCACATTTTTGTTTGCCAATTCTAATGCGACAAAAATGATAACTAAAACTGTATTCCTTTTAAATATGATGACATAGCAATAAAAATGTATTCTTTTTAACTATGTCATATTTTTATTTACTCTAAATTACTTCTTTTCCTTTTTATTATTTATTTACACTAAATGACTTCTTTTCCTTTTTATTATTTATTTACACTAAAGAAAATATAAATAAAACTGTCACTTAAATTATTCCTTTATTTACATAAAGAGAATGTAAATAAAGTGTCATCCTAAATATGTGTGTTTTATTTACATAAACATGTAAATAAGATTTCATCGCTAAATTTGTCTCTTTTATTTACATAGAAAATGTAAATAGAATTTCACCGTTAAATTTGTCTTTTTCATTTACATAAAGAATGTAAATAAAATTTCATTGCTAAATTTATCTCTTTTATTTACATAGAAAATGTAAATAACGGTGTCCACATATTTTGTACTTTTTATTTACACTAAAAGTAATGTAAATGACGGTGTTCACAAATTGTACATTTTTATTTACATTAAAAATAACGTAAATGACGGTATTCACAAATTGTACATTTTTATTTACATTAAAAATAACGTAAATGATGGTATTCACAAATTGTACATTTTTTTTAATTTACATTAAACTTTGTTCCCCTTTCTAAATGTTCAATTCACATATAAGTGTAAATGAGGTTTCCCCTTTCTCTACATGTTCAATTCACATATCACTACATATGAAATGATCTAAATTTTGGTGTCAGTTTACATGTCCATTCCAACATTACCATATATGGTGATAACATGTAATTTTAGGTGAAGTTTTATGTCAACACAACAACAACAAAAGATTTGGTGTATAATTTTCATGAATCAAAATAAAGGTCTCATTTTTATTTTATTTTGTAAATCAAAATAAAATATCTAAACTTTCTTTATCTTTTAATTGAGATTTAAAATTTCTAAACTTTCTTTGTTTTACAGATCATAAATAAAAAATAAAGATTTAACTTTTGTTTTTATTTTGCAAATCAAAATAAAAATCAAACTTATGTTATTATTTTGCAACCCAAAATAAAAATTTACCTTTCTTTTATTTTGTTAATCAAAACAAAAATTCAGCTTTTCATTTTATATTGTGAATCAAGAAAAATAAAGATTTAAACTTTCCTTTACTTTGCAAATCAAAAATAAGAATCAAACTTCCTTTTTATTGGTGTTTATTTGTGAATCAAAAGATTAAATTTCTTTTATAAATCAGAATAAAGATTCAAATTTTTTATTTTATTTTGTAAAACAAAATAAAGATTCAATTTTTCATTTTTAGAAAGAAATAAAATAAAAAAATAGAAATAAAAATAATAAAGATGAGAACTTTATAGAGATTACATCAGAATATATAGATCTAAACAAACAGGCTACATCATGACATCACACATCAGTACAAATCACACAGACAAATAATAATTCTAATTACCACATCGCAGATATATGATAATTTCATACATACAATGATTCACATAACAAATATAATTAAATTATTTAATTATTCGAAATTTAGAAATCTCACAGTGATCTTTGTCTGAAATTTCAACATGCTCGGTTTCAACTCTAGTCAGTTTCAGATTGTAGATCTCGTTTATCTGATTCCAACGCAACTGAAATTTCTCAATTCTGAAATTGTATGAACAAGTTATAGTTGTTTACACATTTAATTACAATATTTAAACAATAAAATATAATTAAAACTTTAATTACATTTCCCAATTAGAATTAAGGCCGCTATTTCTCTGAATTCCATCGTCTCCTCTTCTGTAATGTGAAAACCCGTTGAACCCATAAGCTCCTTTGCGCCACAAAGTGTTCATCCACAAAACACGATTCTCAATCATAACTGTTGAGTTTGTCCATCTCGTTGTTGGCTACATTTTTGCCGTTGGAATTGCTTGGAATTATTGAATGAATTGGGAGAAAGAAGAAGAAGAAGATTGGAGCGACGTGGCCATTGATTTTTGGAAGTGGCGGCTACGTATCATTTAGAATTAGGGTTAGGTTACAAATGGCCCTTTATATAAATATTTATAATCTTATTTAATTAATTAATTCTTTTATTTCAAATAAAAACCGTTTATCCATACGTTGTATGATACATATAATGACACATTTATCCTTTTTCTTTTTTTTATTCAAATTTCTAAAGTATCCGCAGTTTGTAATTAAGTGGATAGAGAGCAGATTATACACAAAATAAAGAACAGTTTGGTTGGAGCATTACATGTCATTTATTTAAGTTTGTTTATGTTGATAATACACCATGCATGTCTAGCCAATTTGCATGCATGTTGCAAGAACATTTAATGCATGCCATTATTGCATGTTGATGTTGAAGAATCATGCTCACACTATGGTATTTGAAAAGAATAGGATGAAAAATGGTTCCACTTCTTTAATGCATGTTTTAATTACATGCAATTGTACTTCATTTTGTTATAGAAACCAAACATAAGACACGGTATATATGCAAATTTAAAGAATTGAAACCCTTTTTATGTTCAACGTACCTCTCTTAGTATTAATGTTTCCCTTACATGTTCATTATTTTCTAAATTTAAACCATTCTTTTCTTTTGCCCAATATTCATTTAGGCCATTAGTGTTTACCATATAAGACTTGTATCCATTTATAACAATCTATTTAATTTACCTAACGATTCCATTCATCTTTTATTCTCACGAATATTCACAGTTGATTATTCTCTCAAAATTTCTTTCTAATTTTTGTCCTTCCCTAATCCTCGCAAGCTTCATATTACACCAATACATTTTTTAATTTATTCCTTTTAGTTTAGTTTCTTACATCACATTTCTTTTATATTTTAGCGAACGCGTATTGCGTATAAACAACGTTATTCGTTTTAAATTCTAATATTATGGAATAAACTATATATTAATGTGAATGTAGTGGCGCACGTTTCTTATTTCACAATTTATTATAGAGGAATTTCATATCTAATTACAAACAATTATTTATTAGAACAAATTTGAAATCATTCATTAATCATAAAATTTATATACAAAGTCATTCAATAGTTTAATTTAAAAATGAAAATTTTAAATTCTGACGCATTTTCTAACAAAATTCCATAAAATAAAAACTTTAAATTGGCCCTAAAATTCCGGGTTGTTACAATCTCCCCCACTTAAAAATCTTTTCGTCCTCGAAAAGGAACGAAGCTAAAAGTTGTTTAATTAGCTAACTTAATTAAATTTTTATTTATTGGTTTCAATAATTTTATTAGTTAATCCAATAATCAAACATCACAACTAGCAATCAATTAGATGATTAACTTTTCGAATATATATAATTTTTACATATATAGTCAAAAATCATATTTTTAGCGCAAATCACAACAATGTGTTCTAACTAAGTTTTGGTTCTCATACCAGTCGATTGGAAATATATAGATCTCTAACTCCGAACTCGAACATAAACACCGATGATGATGCCTCATCATCAGAATCGTCTCCGGGCTATTAGAGTGTGACTCTATATCTATCTAATATATTGGAGCTTCTTATACACGCTTGCAAGGCGTATACTAAAATCTCTATATACTCGATTGTCCAAATCTAAAATATAATAATATCTCAAATACGTATTTTAAGATAAATTTTCAAAAATAAATTTTTTACCGCTTTTATTTATTTTTAAAAACAACGCTCTTCGGACTCATTCTAGGATACTACTGATCCCATCTATAATGAGTATTCTTATTGGATATTATTAATCCAATCTCTGATGAGTCTTTGTTCAGTTCTAACGAGTTGTACCCCAAAGATTTGAGCTAACCAGTGCTCTGATACCAACTGTAACGACACGGATTTTGCCCGGACCTAATCGATCGCAAAATCGACCAAGACCGTTCAAAACTCGCATACGTTAACTTTGGGAATACAATTCATAAGAACAAATAACAATAGACTTTTATAGACATTACAATAATGTTACATCAGAGTACAGAATATCAGAGTACATCAATTAAAGGAATGATACAACGGAAGTTAAGTTACAATACATAAATATAATACACAGCGGAAGACTATAAATGATCTGGACACAGCTTTAAGCTTCAATCCAGGATCCTGCTAAAAGAATAGATATCTGTAAAACAAGCTACTCGACTGCCCGTGTGGAAAAATATGGGCACCCGAGTTTGCCAGTGAAACAAACTACAGGTCAGTCATGGAACTGGTATGAGAAATCTTTCTATACTAACTAACAATATGGCGAATCACAGGACCACGCCGCTAACGCGGAATGGGTTTACTCCATTGGATTGCCAATGCATAAAATAAGGTAAATCGTTAAACAACGCAATGCTTTTTAGGAAAATGAAACCATTATAAGACCCAAGTCCCATCACACAATGCAACGCAAACCGGAGGATAGGGTTTTACCTTATAATGGTCAAAAGATGCTTGATACGATAAAACGGATTTAATATTAGTGTGTATATGTTTTAATAAAAACATTTCAATCATAATGTATCAATCATAGACGGCATAGTACCCCATCCTACTATGTCGCCATACTAGTTCTACAATCAAAACGGCATGGTGTCATATTCGAGATTTGTTTTTCCATCATGAGTCAAGGCTAGGGAGGAGCTCCTTACCGAATCGAGACACTCTAGCAAATGTCCCAGGATCACACCTATGGGCAACCCTTGGATAGCTGCAGGGTCGGTCATGTGACGGCCCGCCCCGCACCAGCCTGCATTTCCTCCGAAAGTGCGCTGTACACCTGCCCGACTAGCACGGGACGGTCGTCAGAAGAAAGAAAGAAGAGAATGAACTAATCAAGGAACCTGTAGAATGTCTCACAGCGCATGGAATAAAATATAATAATAACATACTTGACATAAAACAGGAGAGACAGTGCATAAGCTGAAAATCAAAACTAAACATCATAGCGGCGGAAAATTCAGAATACAGCTTATTACAACTTTCAAACTGTCTCAAAGCAAAAGAAAGCTAAAATGGAAGATACACCACCAATGCCCAAGCAGTGATCTCCAACAACACAGGGAGAATACTATATATTACGTGGAAGCCTCCTGCTCGTCTCCGGATCATCTACCCGTGCATCACCAGCTAACCTGTCTCTAGTCTGCTCGTGTGAGCACCCAGAGTAATAAGAGGAGACATAAAACTCTAGGTCAGACATAAAGTCTGGTATGAGCGATAAGCATCTAAACAGAATGATAACAGGTATACTAAACCATACCTGAACCTGGACCTGCAACCAAAGAGTTAGTACCACATACCGTACAATACTCCAAGGTGCCATAATAAATAGTGTGAGGATACGGGGGTGGGGTGTGCATGTCACAATGATAGCAAACAAATCATCCATAGCAACCATCCTCACATCTCTCACTCAGTGCGTAAAGCATACGACATCTACCACTTTGGAACACTAGACAAACTGAGGTAACGACGAATCCCGACTTGTAGAAACCCTGCTGTGACCAAGCCAATCACTTGGAGTCATGACCAAACATTTCAATGACCCACTTCATTGGTCGTAGCCCTTGGTTCTACCGATGCCATAATGGCCCTGAATCCGCCTTCGTACCTCCTACCATAGTGGTCCAAAGCTATAGACGTCGATAACCCCTTGGCACACGTCCCGCAGCAAAACCCAACCATGAAGCGAACTCGTTGATTTCCATCTGAATCTTGAGCTCTAACTTCTCATTTGGGCTTCCTTTGCATCTCGGGTTTCTGTCATCACCCTCCGGATCGGATCCTCCTTCACTGTGACGATCCCAAAACCCCGTTACACGGTGTTAAGGATAATCATTGGAATATAACACATTAATCATCATTAGCATATCACAGATAATAGCATAAACAGAAAATAGAATAATTTACACACATATGACAGCGGAATCATATAGATAACATCACATCAGAGAAGCACAGTACAGGATACAACTTAGTACATAATGATACATAATCAGTCACCATCGCCTGAGGCGGAATCATACATAAAGAGTACACAAAAGGAATATCAGTCTACATCGCCAGTGGCGGAATCATAATATAGATACAATAATGGCGGAGAAAATCCAAGTCAGCACGGTGTAGTCAAGCCTCGCCATGAGCCAAAAGGTGTGTCAGAAACCTGTAACTAGGCTTCCCGTGTGAAAATAAGGGCACCCGAGTTTGCAAGGTGAAACAAACTACGAGTCAGTCATGGGACTGGTATGAGAAATCTATTCAACTTATTAACAACAATAAGGCAAATCAAAGGACCACGCCACTTTCGCGGAACGGGTTTACTCCAATGAGTGCTAGTGCATGAAATAAAACAAACGATTAAATCAACACAATGCTTTTTCTAAAATGAAGCCATTATAAGACTCAGGTCCCATCACACAATGCAACGCAAGCCGGAGGATAGAGTTTTTACCTTATAATGGCCAAAGATGCTTCATACGGATCAACAAAGGTGTTTGATATTATTACTAGTGTATATATGTTTCAAAAGCAAATTTAATCATAAATATCAATCCTAGGCGGCATAGCTACCATCTACTATGTCGCCGTACTAGTAATACAATCACATCCGCAAATTTCGTATTGGAAATTGGATTCCTTCATGAGTCGAGGCAAGGGGCAAGCTCCTCTCCGATTCGAGACACTCTAGCAAATGTCCCAGGACCCCACTATGATCCTTGGATCTTCAGGGCCGGTCCTCTCTTACTTTTGAGGATTAGTTATTCCTGAACACACGTTTCCCGGTCCTTACAGACCTATATCGAGGCGCCTCGCATTCCAACAACCACACAGGTGAAAAGTATATATAATGTCAGGGCTGGTAGGTCACTGACACCACCTTAGCTAGAAAGAAACGTCGTGCTCTCCCTGCAGTCACTCTCCCGTTTTTGACTCATACCGAGGTGTGAGGCTCGCGAATTCACGTTACACACAAAGCTAGTCACACAGACCATGCTTTGATCATCAACCACAAGACTTTGCTTTGCAACAGAAGCCTTGATCATATGCCACTTAGGCGTGCCACACAGGCAATCCACTCCATGCGACTGATTTCTGTCAATACATAACCTCTAAGCTCGTACGTCTCAGAGAAGGGCGTTAAGCAAGAGAATAAATTCTGCGCCGCCAAACAGATATATATTTAACAGAGATCAATCAACACAGAACAAAATCCAATGTCAGACACACAGTCCATTTACAAGTCCGTTCTGGGTCTGAACGAAACCGGAGGCACCAATTCCTCGCATATCCGTACAATCAACACTATGTTTGGACGGCTACTACTTCAATTCCTTCATGGTAGCTACTCCAATCACGAGCATCAGTAGCGCCCATCCATCCAACGTGGAGATCGTCGGTCTTCAGTCGTCTTCGACTCTTCGACTTCTCAACGTCGATCGATTATTTGAAATGAGATAAACTCGGCCTTTTCAAATAATGCACGTATATTTAGATTTTCAAACCAATTAATCACATGATTGAACTATTCAACATTCACATTTCAGTTGTTTAGTTATAATTTTCACGTCAAATACATTCAACCATCACATATCAAGCAAACACAACAAAATTGGTTTATTTTCACTCTATATCGTCTATAGCACTTAATAACGATATATCGCCATTTTTATTTAATTTAAAAACGGCCATAATTAATTAAACGACGTTTCAGGTCGTGTCGATGCACTGGCGCTGCTTTCCACTAATTTTGTTTTACACTTATAGAAAAATCTAACCGTTGGATCTTCACAAATTTTACATCATTAGGAAGGTCTTTTCAAAATGAACCCAACGGTTCCAGTTTTAGGAAAATCCGACGGTCGGATCTTCCACACTAACCATTTGAAGTTACGATTTCAATTTACGAACTGCAGCGTCGTTATTCGATTTAATTTAATTATATTTATATATATATATATAAATATAATCGTTTCTGGCGCTGTTTTTCACTAATTTTGAATTAAACATTCCAGACAATCCAACCGTCGGATCTTCACAAAGTTGGTGCCGTTGGAAAGATATTTCCAAGGCGAACCCAACGGTTGAGGCTTCGGGAAAATCCAATGGTCGGATCTTCCGCACTAGTCATTTGAAATCACGGTTTCAAAATATGAACTGCACGGCCACGTTTCGTTTTAATTATATTTATATTTATATATTAATATAAATATAGTCCATTCAATAATTTCTATATCGTTTTCACTTCAAATATTTTTCTAACACCTTAAAATTTTGGAAAATTTCGCCATAACCTCCCCTGTACCGGGGGCATCGGGAAATCGCAAATAGCGTTCCCGGTCCTTCTAATCTCAAAAAGAAAAAGAAAAAGCCAATAGGCTCATAAAATCATCACCCAAACAAATCTGTAAATGTGTACCTATTTGTCGGGCACAAAAATTTATTCCTCTTCTCTAGCCCCTTTTGCTTAAACCTGTTCAATAGATATGCATGCACATATATACAATTTCTAACATTTATCATTTTCTATTCAACTTCATATTTGACTTGCTTTGGTCTAAAAATACCATTCATTCTAATGTCGCATGCATAGGCTAAAATCATATCATTAGCTAGTTAATGTATATTTCAACTCATGCACGCTTATTTGAACAAGTGGATATTTTTAACACTTCATATTTCAAAGATGATAATTTTGGCGAACTAAAATAGATTTCAACACATGACTATTTTATTTAGTTCCTATGCATGTTAGAAATAATATTTCTATCACAAATATTTGTTTCAACGTCTGCATATCTTTAGCATATCACACATATGATAAAAATCATATTTTTATCATTTAAAATATTTATTCAACCAATGTATGGTTTCAACACTTCATAGTTTCAATAAAAATGTAATTTTTATCGTTCAATCTTTTTATTCAACACATGAACTTTTCCACTACACACATTTCTCAACACATGAGTATTTCCACACATGGACAATTTATTTATGTTGTTCATATTAGAAAGATGGGATTTTTATGATTGAAATTATTTATATAAGGCGAATATTTTTCATACTTCATATATATATAAAAATGTGATTTTTATTGTTTATACACTTCATTCATTCACAAATGAATTTTATTTTCACACAACACTTTTCAACACATGAATATTTCCACACATGGACATAGTTTCAATATATGGCTTTAATTTCTATGCATGCAAATAATTTCAACATATGAAAATAATTCTAACACACAAAGATTATTCAAAATTTCGGCAGCATAACGGCAGGGTAGTTAAACCGGCACCGTCCCTAGTACGGCTCCTCGCTCTACCTTAAAACCTCGCGGTTTTTGACAATGGGAATCATGCATCTAATTCGCACGCAGGCGGCATGTTTATATTTATTTCATTTCCACAAACTAATCCTATGTGGTTTCAACCAAATATTTTCCAATCACAAACGGGTATTTTTCAACCACAATCAATTCAATACCAACCACAAGACTTTTCCCAAACAACAATTTGCCGTCAACCAATTTTCACAACAATTTCAACCAATAAATATCGTCCATGGTTTGTGGACGAGGGGGCGTATATATATATATATAAATATTTATATATAGCAATTCACTTTTATTTCCACGCATATATATATATAAAAAGAAATTGAAGAGTGGGAATTTCTCACCAGTAGCTATCCAATAACACAACTCTTCCTTTATGGAAATCTTCGTCTATTTCGTCTTCTTGTCGCTTTCGTTTCCCTTATTCTCTACATAAGTAAAAATCGAATTTTTACTATGTTATTCAATATATAAAGATCATATTTTAAAAACAAAGATTATATTTTTAATATTCTTATGATGTAAAAATTATATTTTTATTACTTTAAAAATATAAGAATCATATCTTACTTCTTCTACTTAACAAAAATTTCGTCTTTTCTCTTTTTTAAAAATATGATCTTTATTTTTGCAAGTTCAAATCTTTTTCTACTAAAAGATTCAACCTTTTTAATTTCAAAGTTTAAACCCCCTTTTTTTCTATTTTAAACCTTAAAATAAAATCAGTTTTTATTTTCTTTAAAAATCAGTCTTCAAAATTCTTTTCAAAAATTCTGTTTTTAAAATTCTTTTCAAAACAGTTTTTAAATCTTAAACAAATC
Source organism: Allium sativum (assembly GCA_030737875.1). Taxonomy (NCBI): domain Eukaryota; kingdom Viridiplantae; phylum Streptophyta; class Magnoliopsida; order Asparagales; family Amaryllidaceae; genus Allium; species Allium sativum. The sequence continues at coordinate 838,415,531 of CM060916.1, forward strand.
CGTTTTTACATTCTTTTTTTAAAAAATCAGTTTTTACATTCTAAAAAAAAAATTCTGTTTTTAAATCTTTTAAAAATCCAGTTTTTATAAAATTCTTAAAATCAGTTTTCTAATCTTTAAAAATTCTGTTTATAAAACTAGAAAAAAAACAGTTTTCAAATCTTAAAAAAAATACAGTAATTAGTTTTAACAAAACAAAATTAAAAATAAAAATAAACTAACCTAGTTCTTACCGCAGATCTCGAAGTGGAGGAGGGAAGAAGAGGCGGCTTGTTGGTGGCGACGCTCGGTGGTTCAGGGAGGTGTCGCGAGGGTGGTGGGGTGTTGCTTCGGGGTGTCGAGGTTGCGTTCGTCGGTGAAGGCGTTGCTTCGATGGAAGGAGGGGGTCGGGCGGTGGGGCTTTGGCGAAGTCTTCGGCGGCGGCTCGAGGGTCAGGCGGCGCGATTAGAATTAGGTTTCTTCTTCTTTTTTTTTTTATTTGTTTTCTGGTAAATGATCGGGGGGGGGCCAAGCAGAAGAAAGGAGGGAGTATACATATTTTTTTTTATTATTTTATTATTTAATTATTAAATTTTGCACAAGGGTTGACTTTTACATACGACCTCGAAACGAGGCCCACCTCCTGTCGTCCATAGCGTTTTACCCCCATTCCGAACACAATGGGATATGTATCGTAAGCTGGTTTGATTGTTACAATCAGTTTCCGTTGAATTTACATTTAAATCCTTATATTGAATTTTAAACGTACATTTCAAATTACCGGGGTCACATACTAACTAGAAAAATTCCAGAAAAATATTTTCTAGTTTCGTATTGACGATACGGTCTTAACAAAACTAGTTTCGTCGAATTCTGAGACCGTTTGAAAAATGGCCAATTTCCTGTCGATAAAATTCAACAGAAACTGGTCAAACGCGTTTTCTCTTGCCACGCTCACATATTGATTCGAAAAATTATGAAATTTGAAACCTAGCAATACTTTGACATCCCGGACCCGACAAAAGTGGTTTCGTCGAATTCCGAGGCCATATGCAAAATATCAATTTTCCAGACCTATATATTCTTAACTCACTAATTTATTGAAATATTCTATTTCAATAGTTCAAATTGCTTTGAAATAATCAATTTAAAAATTTTAAATTGGCTCGTATTTTCCGGGTTATTACAATCTCCCCTACTTAAAACTTTTCGTCCTCGAAAAGGAAACAACAGTAAAGTAGGAAATAAAATGTAAATGCAAAGTATGGTAAAGGTACCTTGCACCGGAGTTAGTCAGAGATATCCACTCTGCATTTGGGATAAGCTTGTTTAATGCTTTCCTCAGTTTCCCAAGTACAGTCTCTAGGATCACTGCTCCACTGCACTTTAACTAAATGAACCTTTTTGCTTCTGAGTTCTCTAGTTTCTTTGCCAACAATTTTTAATGGCTCTCTTCTGAGTGCTAATTCTGGAGTTATCTCCACATCCTGTTGCGCTGCTTCTTCTACAACAAGATCCGGATCATGTACATGTCTCCTAAGTTGAGATACGTGAAATACATTGTGCACTCCAGGCAACCAATCGGGCAATTGAACCCTATAAGCAAGAGTTCCAATTCGTTCCAGTATAGGAAAGGGACCAATAAATCTCGGTGCCAACTTCCCAGTCTTACCAAATCTGATTACTCCTCTCATCGGAGAAACCCTTAAATAAACATGATCACCAACAGCAAATGTCAAATCTCTCCTTCTAGAGTCTGCATAACTTTTCTGTCGGCTTTGGGCGGTTTTCAATCGCTTCTTAATGAAGTCCACTTTATCAGATGCTTCCCTAATCATATCGGGTCCTAGTACAAGTCTGTTGCCAGGTTCTACCCAACATGCTGGAGATCTGCAGGGTCTGCCATATAATGCTTCAAATGGTGACATCTTCAAACTTGCTTGATAGCTATTGTTATATGAGAATTCTGCCAAATGCAAATGATCTTCCCATGACCCACCAAAATCGATTATACAAGCCCGCAATAAATCTTCTAGAATTCTATTCACCCGCTCAGTTTGGCCATCTGTTTGGGGGTGATAAGCGGTGCTCATATTCAGTTTTGTCCCCAATTCTGTCTGGAAAGCCTCCCAGAACTTGCTAGTAAATAGGGGATCTCTATCACTGACTATGCTGATGGGAATTCCATGCAGCTTAACAATTTCTTTGAAATATATCTGTGCTAGACTTTGGGCAGTTCGATTGGACCTGACAGGTATAAAATGGGCAGTCTTCGTGAAGCGATCTACGATTACCCAAATACTGTCATTACCTTTCTTGGTTCGCGGAAAACCATCTATGAAATCCATGGAAATATGTTCCCATTTCCAGCCGGGGACTTCCAACGGTTGCAACAGTCCAGCTAGCTTTTGTTGGTCACTCTTGACCAATTGACAAGTAGGGCATCTGCTAACATACAAAGAAATATCTCTTTTCATTGCCTTCCACCAGAAAGTGCGTTTGATATCGTTGTACATTTTACTCACCCCAGGGTGGATGCAAAATTTGGATTTATGGCATTCATCTAGCACTTCTCTTTTGAGCTCAGGAAGGTTGGGAACACAAATTCTCCCATTCAGCCTCAAAACTCCTTCTTTATTTACTTGAAAGCTTGAGGATTCTCCTTTCTGGATTCTTTCCTTGATCCTTTGAATGAAATAATCATTCTTCTGGAAAGCACATATCTTATCGATCAAGCTAGGTGTAATTATAAGATGGGCAACAATTGCGGTTTTTCTACTCAGTGCATCCGCTACTACGTTAGCTTTTCCCGGCGTATACAGGATATCAAGGTCATACGCTGCAAGAAATTCTAGCCAACGCTGCTGTCTCAGATTCAGATCTTTCTGGGTATATAAATACTTCAATGATTGGTGATCTGTGTACAGTATAAATTTCTCGCCCAATAAGTAATGCCTCCAGATTTTCAAGGCAAATACGATGGCTAGCAACTCAAGATCATGAGTCACATAATTCTTCTCATGCGGTTTCAATTGGCGGCTTGCATAAGCGACTACTTGGCCTTTCTGCATTAACACTGCACCCAGACCTCTAATAGAAGCATCTGTCCAAACCGTTAAATCTTGATTGCCATCAATAATAGTTAACACTGGAGCGGTTGTCAGCTTCGATTTCAATTCCTGGAAAGCTTCTTCACAGTCGGAAGTCCACTTAAACTTCTCATGTTTCTTTGTGAGCTTCGTTAACGGACCGGATATCTTCGAAAAATCCTTAATGAACTTTCGATAATAACTAGCCAATCCCATAAAACTTCTAACTTCTGTAGGAGTAGTGGGTTGTTTCCAGTCTTGAATCGCTGTTATCTTGCTTGGGTCAACAGAAATTCCTTCCCCTGACACGACATGGCCAAGAAATTTAACTTCTTCTTGCCAGAAGACACATTTAGAGAATTTGGCTTTGAAGACGTTCTTCCTTAGAATCTCCAATACTTGTTCTAAGTGTTTTTCATGCTCGGGTTTTGATTTGGAGTAGATTAAAATATCATCGATGAATACGAGGACAAATTTATTCAGAACTCCCCTGAACACTCTATTCATTAGATCGACAAAGTATGCTGGAGCGTTGCAAAGGCCAAACGGCATTACTAACCATTCATAAAATATGTCTGGGCCTCTGAAAGCGGTCAAAGGAACACACTCTTCTGCTATCCTCAATTGATGAAAACCTGTAGCTAGGTCCATTCGGGAAAATACTTTTGCCCCATTCAATTGGTCTAGCAAATCATCAATGCGGGGTAATGGATATTTATTTTTGAGCGTCTGTTTGTTGAGGTCTCGGTAATCAACACATAATCTAAGAGTACCGTCTGACTTCGGGACAAACACAACAGCTGCACCCCAATTAGAAAAACTCGGTCTGATTAGACCTTTCCACAATAGTTGACGAGTTTGATCGCCTAATTCTTCTTTTTCTTTCGGAGTCATTCTACGGATTGGATGTACCACGGGTCTGGCATTAGGAATTAGATCGATTCGGAATTCTATTTCTCTTTGCGGAGGTAAGTTTTCAACTTCTTCAAACACATCCGCATAGTTGCTAACAATCGGAATCTTTTCCATGGAGGTGGGAATAAGTTCTAATGCTGACCAAAATTCTTCTCTATTCGGATTCGAACCATGACAGGGAACCGTAATATATCCAAGCTTCGTTCGGATTTTAACGATTCTTTCTGCGCAATTCACTTCAGCTTCAAATTTCGTTAACCAATCCAGCCCGAGAATAATATCGAATTCGGGAAAATCCATAACGATTAAATTGAAAGGAAACTTGTAGGAAGAATAAGAGATTGGCACTTTACAACAGGAATTGAGAGTAACAGGACCCCCTATCGGGTTATGAACTTCAACCGATTCTTTAAGCTTTCGCGGTTTTAACTTTAGTTTGTGCACTGTGTTTTTAGCAATAAAACTACGCGATGCACCTGTGTCAAATAATACAGAAACAGGAATATTTTTAATTGTAAGGGTACCTCCCAAAACATCGGGTTTACCTGCTCCGTCGGAAGCAGCTGGCGGGCTAGACCCGTCATAGACATGAGCTACAGTAGCTTTCCTCAGCAAAGGACAGTCTTTGACCAGATGGTCGGTCTTGCGACAGTTGAAGCACGAGCGAGGGTTCTGAGAGCCTTGGCTCGAGCCTTGAGAATTTGTTCTCTGCCTCTTCGGAGCTGTGCAGACGTTTGAGTAGTGCCCCGGCTTACCACAATTAAAGCAATTTCCCCTTGGCGGCTTGCCGGTCTGAGGCTTTGAAGATGCTGCTTGGCTTGACTCGCCCTGATTTACAGTAGGCTTGCGCTTGTTTCCTGCTTGACTTCTAGCGCGATCCTGATCAAGATGCCTTTGATCAAGGTCTTCATAGTTGCATGTCATCTCCACTAGCTCGTTGAAATCCAGCTTGACATGGGCCATGGCTCTATCATGATATTGACGTTTTAGTCCAAAGATAAACCTCTTATTTTTGGATTTCGCGGTAGCAACGAGTTCTGGAGCATATGGCAACATCATTGTGAATTTGTTCAGATAATCTTGCACGGAAAGATCCCCTTGCTGGAGATTGGCGAAGTCATCGTGCATTCTTTCTAGAGCTTGTTCTGGGACATATTTCTCCTTGAAGAGTTCTTTGAATCCATCCAATGTTCTTCCAGCTTCTCTATTCCCGGCGGTAAGAGATTCCCACCATAATTCGGCTTGCTCCTGCATAAGCCAGGCGCCCATAGTAGCTTTGTCTTCGTTTCCTAGCCTTAGGCCTTCAAGAATTTTCTCGCATGTTTTGAGCCATGCAAGGGCCTCTATTACGGTGCCAGTCCCCGAGAAGGTCTTGCCTCCTAAGTTCTTATATCTCTTAGCTACACGGTCGAGCTCGAAGTATTGAGCTGCCGGAGGTTGTATCAAAGGTCCTTCTTGAGCTGGGATTTCTCCCCTTCCTCGGCCTCGGCCGGCACGGCCTCCTCTAGCAGCGGCTCCTCTGGTAGCCATTTGTCAAATTCTGTATAAGTAACGAAAAAGTCAGTTAACAGAAATGATAGTCTATTGCATAGTTAAGCAGAAATTCCTACGAAAAGATAACGATGGACTGATCAATTGTTTTTGCTATTCTGCTCCGCTCATTCTAGGACTTTACTAGTCCTATCTCTAATGATCGACTCGCCTTAGAATACTACTGATTCTATCTTGACGAAGTGTTTAATGTGTTAGACTCCAGAACTAAGGTTAACCAAAGCTCTGATACCAGCTGTGACGATCCCAAAACCCCGTTACACGGTGTTAAGGATAATCATTGGAATATAACACATTAATCATCATTAGCAGATCACAGATAATAGCATAAACAGAAAATAGAATAATTTACACATATATAACAGCGGAATCATATAGATAACATCACATCAGAGAAGCACAGTACAGGATACAACTTAGTACATAATGATACATAATCAGTCACCATCGCCTGAGGCGGAATCATACATAAAGAGTACACAAAAGGAATATCAGTCTACATCGCCAGTGGCGGAATCATAATATAGATACAATAATGGAGGAGAAAATCCAAGTCAGCACGGTGTAGTCAAGCCTCTCCATGAGCCAAAAGGTGCGTCAGAAACCTGTAACTAGGCTGCCCGTGTGAAAATAAGGGCACCCGAGTTTGCAAGGTGAAACAAACTACGAGTCAGTCATGGGACTGGTATGAGAAATCTATTCAACTTATTAACAACAATAAGGCAAATCAAAGGACCACGCCACTTTCGCGGAACGGGTTTACTCCAATGAGTGCTAGTGCATGGAATAAAACAAACGATTAAATCAACGCAATGCTTTTTCTAAAATGAAGCCATTATAAGACTCAGGTCCCATCACACAATGCAACGCAAGCCGGAGGATAGAGTTTTTACCTTATAATGGCCAAAGATGCTTCATACGGATCAACAAAGGTGTTTGATATTATTACTAGTGTATATATGTTTCAAAAGCAAATTTAATCATAAATATCAATCCTAGGCGGCATAGCTACCATCTACTATGTCGCCGTACTAGTAATACAATCACATCCGCAAATTTCGTATTGGAAATTGGATTCCTTCATGAGTCGAGGCAAGGGGCAAGCTCCTCTCCGATTCGAGACACTCTAGCAAATGTCCCAGGACCCCACTATGATCCTTGGATCTTCAGGGCCGGTCCTCTCTTACTTTTGAGGATTAGTTATTCCTGAACACACGTTTCCCGGTCCTTACAGACCTATATCGAGGCGCCTCGCATTCCAACAACCACACAGGTGAAAAGTATATATAATGTCAGGGCTGGTAGGTCACTGACACCACCTTAGCTAGAAAGAAACGTCGTGCTCTCCCTGCAGTCACTCTCCCGTTTTTGACTCATACCGAGGTGTGAGGCTCGCGAATTCACGTTACACACAAAGCTAGTCACACAGACCATGCTTTGATCATCAACCACAAGACTTTGCTTTGCAACAGAAGCCTTGATCATATGCCACTTAGGCGTGCCACACAGGCAATCCACTCCATGCGACTGATTTCTGTCAATACATAACCTCTAAGCTCGTACGTCTCAGAGAAGGGCGTTAAGCAAGAGAATAAATTCTGCGCCGCCAAACAGATATATATTTAACAGAGATCAATCAACACAGAACAAAATCCAATGTCAGACACACAGTCCATTTACAAGTCCGTTCTGGGTCTGAACGAAACCGGAGGCACCAATTCCTCGCATATTCGTACAATCAACACTATGTTTGGACGACTACTACTTCAATTCCTTCATGGTAGCTACTCCAATCACGAGCATCAGTAGCGCCCATCCATCCAACGTGGAGATCGTCGGTCTTCAGTCGTCTTCGACTCTTCGACTTCTCAACGTCGATCGATTATTTGAAATGAGATAAACTCGGCCTTTTCAAATAATCCACGTATATTTAGATTTTCAAACCAATTAATCACATGATTGAACTATTCAACATTCACATTTCAGTTGTTTAGTTATAATTTTCACGTCAAATACATTCAACCATCACATATCAAGCAAACACAACAAAATTGGTTTATTTTCACTCTATATCATCTATAGCACTTAATAACGATATATCGCCATTTTTATTTAATTTAAAAACGGCCATAATTAATTAAACGACGTTTCAGGTCGTGTCGATGCACTGGCGCTGCTTTCCACTAATTTTGTTTTACACTTATAGAAAAATCTAACCGTTGGATCTTCACAAATTTTACATCATTAGGAAGGTCTTTTCAAAATGAACCCAATGGTTCCAGTTTTAGGAAAATCCGACGGTCGGATCTTCCACACTAACCATTTGAAGTTACGATTTCAATTTACGAACTGCAGCGTCGTTATTCGATTTAATTTAATTATATTTATATATATATAAATATAATCGTTTCTGGCGCTGTTTTTCACTAATTTTGAATTAAACATTCCAGACAATCCAACCGTCGGATCTTCACAAAGTTGGTGCCGTTGGAAAGATATTTCCAAGGCGAACCCAACGGTTGAGGCTTCGGGAAAATCCAATGGTCGGATCTTCCGCACTAGTCATTTGAAATCACGGTTTCAAAATATGAACTGCACGGCCACGTTTCGTTTTAATTATATTTATATTTATATATTAATATAAATATAGTCCATTCAATAATTTCTATATCGTTTTCACTTCAAATATTTTTCTAACACCTTAAAATTTTGGAAAATTTCGCCATAACCTCCCCTGTACCGGGGGCATCGGGAAATCGCAAATAGCGTTCCCGGTCCTTCTAATCTCAAAAAGAAAAAGAAAAAGCCAAGCGGCTAGCCAATAGGCTCATAAAATCATCACCCAAACAAATCTGTAAATGTGTACCTATTTGTCGGGCACAAAATTTTATTCCTCTTCTCTAGCCCCTTTTGCTTAAACCTGTTCAATAGATATGCATGCACATATATACAATTTCTAACATTTATCATTTTCTATTCAACTTCATATTTGACTTGCTTTGGTCTAAAAATACCATTCATTCTAATGTCGCATGCATAGGCTAAAATCATATCATTAGCTAGTTAATGTATATTTCAACTCATGCACGCTTATTTGAACAAGTGGATATTTTTAACACTTCATATTTCAAAGATGATAATTTTGGCGAACTAAAATAGATTTCAACACATGACTATTTTATTTAGTTCCTATGCATGTTAGAAATAATATTTCTATCACAAATATTTGTTTCAACGTCTGCATATCTTTAGCATATCACACATATGATAAAAATCATATTTTTATCATTTAAAATATTTATTCAACCAATGTATGGTTTCAACACTTCATAGTTTCAATAAAAATGTAATTTTTATCGTTCAATCTTTTTATTCAACACATGAACTTTTCCACTACACACATTTCTCAACACATGAGTATTTCCATACATGGACAATTTATTTATGTTGTTCATATTAGAAAGATGGGATTTTTATGATTGAAATTATTTATATAAGGCGAATATTTTTCATACTTCATATATATATAAAAATGTGATTTTTATTGTTTATACACTTCATTCATTCACAAATGAATTTTATTTTCACACAACACTTTTCAACACATGAATATTTCCACACATGGACATAGTTTCAATATATGGCTTTAATTTCTATGCATGCAAATAATTTCAACATATGAAAATAATTCTAACACACAAAGATTATTCAAAATTTCGGCAGCATAACGGCAGGGTAGTTAAACCGGCACCGTCCCTAGTACGGCTCCTCGCTCTACCTTAAAACCTCGCGGTTTTTGACAATGGGAATCATGCATCTAATTCGCACGCAGGCGGCATGTTTATATTTATTTCATTTCCACAAACTAATCCTATGTGGTTTCAACCAAATATTTTCCAATCACAAACGGGTATTTTTCAACCACAATCAATTCAATACCAACCACAAGACTTTTCCCAAACAACAATTTGCCGTCAACCAATTTTCACAACAATTTCAACCAATAAATATCGTCCATGGTTTGTGGACGAGGGGGCGTATATATATATATATATATATATATATATATAGCAATTCACTTTTATTTCCACGCATATATATATATAAAAAGAAATTGAAGAGTGGGAATTTCTCACCAGTAGCTATCCAATAACACAACTCTTCCTTTATGGAAATCTTCGTCTATTTCGTCTTCTTGTCGCTTTCGTTTCCCGTATTCTCTACATAAGTAAAAATCGAATTTTTACTATGTTATTCAATATATAAAGATCATATTTTAAAAACAAAGATTATATTTTTAATATTCTTATGATGTAAAAATTATATTTTTATTACTTTAAAAATATAAGAATCATATCTTACTTCTTCTACTTAACAAAAATTTCGTCTTTTCTCTTTTTTAAAAATATGATCTTTATTTTTGCAAGTTCAAATCTTTTTCTACTAAAAGATTCAACCTTTTTAATTTCAAAGTTTAAACCCCCTTTTTTTCTATTTTAAACCTTAAAATAAAATCAGTTTTTATTTTCTTTAAAAATCAGTCTTCAAAATTCTTTTCAAAAATTCTTTTCAAAACAGTTTTTAAATCTTAAACAAATCCGTTTTTACATTCTTTTTTTAAAAAATCAGTTTTTACATTCTAAAAAAAAAATTCTGTTTTTAAATCTTTTAAAAATCCAGTTTTTATAAAATTCTTAAAATCAGTTTTCTAATCTTTAAAAATTCTGTTTATAAAACTAGAAAAAAAAACAGTTTTCAAATCTTAAAAAAAAATACAGTAATTAGTTTTAATAAAACAAAATTAAAAATAAAAATAAACTAACCTAGTTCTTACCGCAGATCTCGGAGTGGAGGAGGGAAGAAGAGGCGGCTTGTTGGTGGCGACGCTCGGTGGTTCAGGGAGGTGTCGCCAGGGTGGTGGGGTGTTGCTTCGGGGTGTCGAGGTTGCGTTCGTCGGTGAAGGCGTTGCTTCGATGGAAGGAGGGGGTCGGGCGGTGGGGCTTCGGCGAAGTCTTCGGCGGCGGCTCGAGGGTCAGGCGGCGCGATTAGAATTAGGTTTCTTCTTTTTTTTTTTTTTTTTTCTGGTAAATGATCGGGGGGGCCAAGCAGAAGAAAGGAGGGAGTATACATATTTTTTTTATTATTATTTAATTATTAAATTTTGCACAAGGGTTGACTTTTACATACGACCTCGAAACGAGGCCCACCTCCTGTCGTCCATAGCGTTTTACCCCCATTCCGAACACAATGGGATATTTATCGTAAGCTGGTTTGATTGTTACAATCAGTTTCTGTTGAATTTACATTTAAATCCTTATATTGAATTTTAAACGTACATTTCAAATTACCGGGGTCACATACTAACTAGAAAAATTCCAGAAAAATATTTTCTAGTTTCGTATTGACGATACGGTCTTAACAAAACTAGTTTCGTCGAATTCTGAGACCGTTTGAAAAATGGCCAATTTCCTGTCGATAAAATTCAACAAAAACTGGTCAAACGCGTTTTCTCTTGCCACGCTCACATATTGATTCGAAAAATTATGAAATTTGAAACCTAGCAATACTTTGACATCCCGGACCCGACAAAAGTGGTTTCGTCGAATTCCGAGGCCATATGCAAAATATCAATTTTCCAGACCTATATATTCTTAACTCACTAATTTATTGAAATATTCTATTTCAATAGTTCAAATTTCTTTGAAATAATCAATTTAAAAATTTTAAATTGGCTCGTATTTTCCGGGTTATTACATTCACGCTCGGGTCGGATCGTGTCGCACCATATGGATCGCACCTCCTCAGCTCGTGGCGCCTTATCGGGTCGGTTCGGGCTTATCAGTTCGTGGCAACCCACTGGTTCGGGTCGAGCTACCCATCTGGATCGTGGCGCTTCCCTTCAGTCGTGGAGGAACATCGGTTCGGGTCGGGAGCTTCTTAACGGGTCGGAGTAGCTCATTCTCACGAGAGACGGATCGGATCGGTTCATCGGATCGAGGTCTTCAGCCATCGGCGGAGCGGGTCGCGCCATCGGATCGGATCGTGGTCTCCCTTCGTGGCTCCGAGCTCTGGCATGTGGCGCGGTTCGAGAAGGCGGGTCGATTCGTGGGCATGGGGGCGATCTGATCCGGATAAATTCCTGCACTTCGTTCCAGCGACAGTTTCTCGCCATTCGACGGCGTTTTTGACCAAACTAACACTTCTAAGCAATCAAAAAACACACCCTAGAGTCATAGCAACGTGTAATAGCAACCACAACAGCAAACAATCACTCAAATGAATCAAAATGGATCAAAAGTGGCCAAAGCTCCTTATTTTCCCTTAAGCATGTTTAAGTAAAACTGATCATAGGGTTAGCAAAACTTAATCAAATCGAACCAAATTTCAACCAGAGGCATAAAACCTTATTTAAGAATTTCTAAACATTTTTCCAGAATTTATTAGTGTATAAATTCGCTAATCTTCACTAATTACCCTTAATTAACTGTAATTAGTGTCAAAATGATGCTATCACTCACCTTTGCCACAATAAAACTTCCAAATCTGAAGTGAACCTCTGATTTGCACGAATTCCAATATATAACAGCAGCCCTACCTCAGTCCTTGTGCTAATCCCCCTTGATTTGATGCCTCTAAGCCTTAATCCTTGATTAGGAAGTAATTTTGGGTGATTTAGAGAGATTTAGAGAGTGGAGGCCATGGCTAGGTTAAGGGAAATGAAAGTGGCGGCTGGAAAATGTCTAAAGAAATGTTTTCTAACCCTAATCAGCACCTATATACCCCTAAACCCGAAATTCCCCTTGGGCCTAGCTGCTAATCACCCGTTTAAGCCCAATTAAGCTGTTTTTCACCATCTGAAACTTGTTTCAGCCATATCTCCCAAACGGTGAGTCCGTTTGGCTAATGTGACCACTCTACGGAAAGAGAAACCATCATCCGGAGCCAATGGAAGTGGTTTCAGGTCAAAATTCCTTTCCAGTCAAAAGTTATGGCCAAAACAGTGATAACTAGGGGTAAAATGGTCATTTAAACATCGGGAAAAGTCATGAACATGGGAAATGACCCCAATAGTCGTCCCCCAAAGTTACATGACCATACGACTTCGTATGTGAAAGAAATAAATATTCTACGATCCTATGATGCGTAGAATGCGGGTCGTTACACTCTCCCCCCCTTAAGAAATTTCGTCCCCGAAATTCCTTAACCCAAAACATACAAAGGATCCCACATGCCTAACAGCCACGTACAACAATCAAACATGCAAAACAAGCAAACAAGCCTATCCTAGCATGCGGAAAACTAAATCGAAGTCAAAATCTTACCAGGCAAAGAGTTCTGGGTGTGACTTCCTAATGTTCTCCTATGTCTCCCAAGTACAATCATTCTCGTCCTCACTCCACTGTACCTTGACTAGCTTCACCGCCTTCCTTCGAAGTTGCTTCATGTCGTGCTCGACAATACGGGCATGCTTGCGGTTCCCAACCGCCTCGGGTTCTACTTCGAAGTCCTCCAACTGATCAGGTGAAATAGCCATATCTGAGTCGTGAACGAACTTCCTTAGTTGGGAAACATGAAATACGTTGTGAACTCCCGCCATCTTCTCTGGTAAGTCAATCCTATATGCCAAATTCCCGACTAGTTCGAGAACAGGGAATGGGCCAACGAATCTTGGTGCCAACTTGCCTCTCCTGCCAAATCGTATTACGCTCTTCAACGGAGAAATCTTGACAAATACCAAGTCGCCAACGGAGAATTTTAAGTCTCTTCTCCTTTTATCGGCATAACTCTTCTGCCTATCTTGGGCAGCCTTCATTCGTTGTTGAATGGTCTTGATTTTATCTGAAGTTTCCCTCACCACATCTGGTCCAAGCATAAACTTCTCGCCAGTCTCTGTCCAACATGATGGTGAGTTGCATGGTCTTCCGTACAAAGCTTCAAACGGAGCCATACCGATACTGGATTGGTAGCTATTATTATATGCAAACTCTACTAGATGCAAATGGTCATCCCATGATCCACCAAAATCCAATATACATGCTCTCAAGAGGTCTTCCAAAATACGGTTCACCCTCTCCGTCTGACCGTCGGTCTGAGGATGATATGCGGTACTGAGATGTAACTCTGACCCTAGAGCCTCTTGTAAGCTCTTCCAAAACCCACTAGTGAACAACGGGTCTCGGTCGCTCACAATGCTTTTGGGTACTCCATGAAATCTCACTACCCACTTCATATATAATTCTGCTAACTTAGCTGCCGTTCTGGTCGATTTGACTGGTATAAATCTTGCACTTTTGGTCAATCGGTCCACAATCACCCAAATGCTATCATGTCCCGATCTAGTTCTTGGTAAACCATCGATGAAATCCATCGAGACTTGCTCCCATTTCCATTCGGGAATTTCTAATGGTTGCAACAACCCACTAGGCTTCTTTTGCTCGGCTTTAACTAGCTGGCAATTCATGCATTTGGATATAAACTTCCCAACGTCTCTTTTCATCCCTTCCCAGTAGTAGGCCTGCTTCATATCTCTATACATCTTATTACCACCGGGGTGTATAGTCAGTTTTGAGTGATGACATTCTCTAAGCACTTCATCCCTCAATCCATTGACATTGGGTACAACAAGCTTTCCATTCTTTCTAAGCCATCTATCTCGATCAAGCCCATACTTGTTCACCTCCTCATCGATACCCATCTCTAACTTGGAGATGATTTCCAATAGGTTAGGATCGTCCCTCTGACTAGAGCCGATCCGCTCAATCAAAGTGGGTATGATCGTCAAACTCGCTAACATTTCTGGATCCAATTCGCACTTTGGTCTGAAATCAAACCCCGCGATAAACTCCAGTTGCTTCCATTCAAGGAACATAGCCCCTAAGCTGGCATGTCTTCTGCTCAATGCATCAGCCACCGCATTGCCCTTTCCTGGTGTGTATGCGATGTCAAAATCATAGGAAGCTAAGAACTCTAACCATCTCTGCTGACGGAGATTTAAATCCTTCTGGGAGAACAGATACTTCAACGACTTATGATCTGTAAACAGCTCAAATCTTTCTCCCAAGAGATAGTGTCTCCACATCTTTAACGCGAACACGATCGCTGCCAATTCTAAATCATGGGTAGGGTATCTTCTCTCGTGCGGTTTCAATTGCCGACTTGCATAAGCTACAACCCTACCGCCTTGCATCAATACAGCACCCAGTCCGGTACCACAGGCATCCGTGTATACCGTCATCTCTTCATCCCCCTTAGGAATGACTAACACTGGTGCGCTTGTCAACTTGTCCTTTAGACTTCTGAATGCATTCTCGCACCTTTCACCCCAGACAAAAGCTTGATTCTTCTTTGTCAACTGAGTCAACGGTGCTGCTATCTTGGAGAAGCCTTGGATAAACTTACGATAATATCCCGCTAATCCCAAGAAACTTCTTACATCTGTTGCGTTCTTGGGCGTAGGCCAATCTTGCACCGTAGCCACCTTTGCTGGGTCCACGGCAATACCGTTCTCTGATACAACATGGCCCAAGAACCTCACTTCCCTCTTCCAGAAGTGACACTTAGAAAACTTCGCTTTCAATTGGTGTTTTCTCAACACCTCCATCGCTACTCTTAAATGTTTCTTGTGTTCTTCCTCTGTCCTCGAATAGACCAAAATATCATCCACGAACACAAGAACAGACTTATTCAATTGATCTCTGAATACCCTATTCATAAGATCCACAAAATATGCCGGGGCATTAGTCAGCCCAAATGGCATAACCAACCATTCATAAAACCCAGACGGCGTTCGAAATGCCGTTTTAGCTATACTCTCAGCTTCCACTCTAAGCTGATGAAAACCTGTCGCGAGATCCAACTGAGAAAATACTCTCGCGCCACTCAACTGATCAAACAAATCATCTATCCGCGGTAGAGGATACTTGTTCTTCCTCGTCACTTTATTCAACTCGCGATAGTCTACACACAAATGAAGGGAACCATCCGCCTTGGTAGCAAACACGACTGGTGCTCCCCATTCAGAAACACTCCTTCTGATAAATCCCTTCTTCAAAAGATCGCTGACTTGCACCTCGAGCTCTCGCTGCTCCCTTGGTGCCATACGACGAAGTGGCATCACTATAGGCCTGGCATCTTTTACCAAATCAATACGGAACTCAATCTCTCGGTGTGGTGGAAGTCCGGTCACTTCTTCGAAAACATCCGGATACTGGCCAACCACGGGCAAACCTGACAACTCACTATGCGGAATATCGAGGGAGTTTAGAAAACTAGCCAATACCCCCTTACTGGGTAGACCACCAAACACTATCCTCCGCCCATCATCCGCTCTAGCTGTCACCAACAAGCCCTCACAGTCTACCACCACCCCGTATCTTTGGAGCCAATCTACTCCCAATATAATGCCAAACCCAGTAAAGCCCAAAACAAAGCAATCACAAACAAACATGCATCCATGACTCGATAAGACCACATTACGACAAATCATGCTAAGGCTAGTCGAACCACCAATCGGGTTCGTCACTACTAAAGGTCTATCGACTATCTCGGGCTCCAATCCCAACCTATCTACCAGGTCACTAGATATGAAAGAACTGGAAGCTCCGGTACCAAACAAAACTCTAATAGGAACATCATAAACAGAAAGCATACCTTGAATGACGACATTCTTTCCCTTCTCCGCCGCTGTTGGGGCATTCGACGAAGAAGGAATAGCATTAAGAGCGTATGCTTTCACCATTTGCTTTTCCTTAGGGGGCTGTGGACACTTGTCCTTGTGATGTCCCATCTGGCCACAGTTGAAGCACTTCCTATCTGCTGGCTTGGCCCGACAATTACTAGCATAATGGCCCTTCTTACCACAGCTGAAGCACTCCACATCTTGCTTATTCTTTTTCTTCTGGCCATCCTTAGCTTGGTTCTGCTTTCTCTTATTCTGGGAACCACCCTTGCCTCCACCACTTGCTTGTGGATTTGGCTCTTCTGCGGGTGCAACCTCAGTCTTCGGCTTAGGGTAGAGACTTTCTGACCTCAATGCTTTCCCTACAATCGACTCAAACGACTCATCGATGTGGTTAATAAGTCTTTCCCCCAAGTACTGGTCCAAACCGGTTATGAATTTCTCATTCTTTTTCTCGGCAGTATCAATAAGAGATAACCCATATTTTGACAAAGTGTCAAATTCAGCAATGTACTCCGAGACAGCTCTGCCATTCTGCTTGAGCTCCAAGAATTTCTTAAACAGCACTGACTTCTGAGCAGTTGGAATGAACTTCTCGCTAAAGCGAGCTTTAAACTGCTCCCAAGTAATCTGATCTTCGGGAGTAGCTGCTTTTATAGCATTCCACCAGTTCATTGCCCGCCCTTGTAGCTGACGGGACGCTAGCTTCCTCTTCATCGCATCCTCGATACCCCAATCCTCGAAGATACGTTCGCAACTATCCACCCAATCTTGAACATCCGTAGCCGACTCCGTTCCGTGGAACGGCTTCCCACCAAGGCTAGTATAATCCTTATTCAGCTTGGCGAAGTCGACTCTTGGCGCCTGCACTATTGGACCACCACCATTTCCACCATTGGGAGCTGCCCTCTGCACATCTCTAAGCATCTCTCTCATGAGGTCGGTAAACATCGTCCTCATGTCAGCAGCATTCCCATTATTGGCTCCCCTACCAGCACCTCTAGTATATCGGCTCATCGTCAATCTGAAAAAGAAAACGATTAACGACTCCATAGTGGTGCTAGTGCAGTACGACTTCATCCTTATACTACTAATAGTATATATATATATAGCTTTTAAAAACCAAAGTAATCACAAATACGCTCTCTCGTATACGTATATTATCTCTCCCTGGTAACTTCCCTAGGTTAACTACGCAACCTAGAGCTCTGATACCAAGTGTGACGGCCCGCCCCGCACCAGCCTGCATTTCCTCCGAAAGTGCGCTGTACACCTGCCCGACTAGCACGGGACGACCGTCAGAAGAAAGAAAGAAGAGAATGAACTAATCAAGGAACCTGTAGAATGTCTCACAGCGCATGGAATAAAATATAATAATAACATACTTGACATAAAACAGGAGAGACAGTGCATAAGCTGAAAATCAAAACTAAACATCATAGCAGCGGAAAATTCAGAATACAGCTTATTACAACTTTCAAACTGTCTCAAAGCAAAAGAAAGCTAAAATGGAAGATACACCACCAATGCCCAAGCAGTGATCTCCAACAACACAGGGAGAATACTATATATTACGTGGAAGCCTCCTGCTCGTCTCCGGATCATCTACCCGTGCATCACCAGCTAACCTGTCTCTAGTCTGCTCGTGTGAGCACCCAGAGTAATAAGAGGAGACATAAAACTCTGGGTCAGACATAAAGTCTGGTATGAGCGATAAGCATCTAAACAGAATGATAACAGGTATACTAAACCATACCTGAACCTGGACCTGCAACCAAAGAGTTAGTACCACATACCGTACAATACTCCAAGGTGCCATAATAAATAGTGTGAGGATACGGGGGTGGGGTGTGCATGTCACAATGATAGCAAACAAATCATCCATAGCAACCATCCTCACATCTCTCACTCAGTGCGTAAAGCATACGACATCTACCACTTTGGAACACTAGACAAACTGAGGTAACGACGAATCCCGACTTGTAGAAACCCTGCTGTGACCAAGCCAATCACTTGGAGTCATGACCAAACATTTCAATGACCCACTTCATTGGTCGTAGCCCTTGGTTCTACCGATGCCATAATGGCCCTGAATCCGCCTTCGTACCTCCTACCATAGTGGTCCAAAGCTATAGACGTCGATAACCCCTTGGCACACGTCCCGCAGCAAAACCCAACCATGAAGCGAACTCTTTGATTTCCATCTGAATCTTGAGCTCTAACTTCTCATTTGGGCTTCCTTTGCATCTCGGGTTTCTGTCATCACCCTCCGGATCGGATCCTCCTTCACGCTCGGGTCGGATCGTGTCGCACCATATGGATCGCACCTCGTCAGCTCGTGGCGCCTTATCGGGTCGGTTCGGGCTTATCAGTTCGTGGCAACCCACTGGTTCGGGTCGAGCTACCCATCTGGATCGTGGCGCTTCCCTTCAGTCGTGGAGGAACATCGGTTCGGGTCGGGAGCTTCTTAACGGGTCGGAGTAGCTCATTCTCACGAGAGACGGATCGGATCGGTTCATCGGATCGAGGTCTTCAGCCATCGGCGGAGCGGGTCGCGCCATCGGATCGGATCGTGGTCTCCCTTCGTGGCTCCGAGCTCTGGCATGTGGCGCGGTTCGAGAAGGCGGGTTGATTCGTGGGCATGGGGGCGATCCGATCCGGATAAATTCCTGCACTTCGTTCCAGCGACAGTTTCTCGCCATTCGACGGCGTTTTTGACCAAACTAACACTTCTAAGCAATCACAAAACACACCCTAGAGTCATAGCAACGTGTAATAGCAACCACAACAGCAAACAATCACTCAAATGAATCAAAATGGATCAAAAGTGGCCAAAGCTCCTTATTTTCCCTTAAGCATGTTTAAGTAAAACTGATCATAGGGTTAGCAAAACTTAATCAAATCGAACCAAATTTCAACCAGAGGCATAAAACCTTATTTAAGAATTTCTAAACATTTTTCCAGAATTTATTAGTGTATAAATTCGCTAATCTTCACTAATTACCCTTAATTAACTGTAATTAGTGTCAAAATGATGCTATCACTCACCTTTGCCACAATAAAACTTCCAAATCTGAAGTGAACCTCTGATTTGCACGAATTCCAATATATAACAGCAGCCCTACCTCAGTCCTTGTGCTAATCCCCCTTGATTTGATGCCTCTAAGCCTTAATCCTTGATTAGGAAGTAATTTTGGGTGATTTAGAGAGATTTAGAGAGTGGAGGCCATGGCTAGGTTAAGGGAAATGAAAGTGGCGGCTGGAAAATGTCTAAAGAAATGTTTTCTAACCCTAATCAGCACCTATATACCCCTAAACCCGAAATTCCCCTTGGGCCTAGCTGCTAATCACCCGTTTAAGCCCAATTAAGCTGTTTTTCACCATCTGAAACTTGTTTCAGCCATATCTCCCAAACGGTGAGTCCGTTTGGCTAATGTGACCACTCTACGGAAAGAGAAACCATCATCCGGAGCCAATGGAAGTGGTTTCAGGTCAAAATTCCTTTCCAGTCAAAAGTTATGGCCAAAACAGTGATAACTAGGGGTAAAATGGTCATTTAAACATCGGGAAAAGTCATGAACATGGGAAATGACCCCAATAGTCGTCCCCCAAAGTTACATGACCATACGACTTCGTATGTGAAAGAAATAAATATTCTACGATCCTATGATGCGTAGAATGCGGGTCGTTACAGGTCCACTCCGAAGGGTCGTGGATTGGCAATTCCTGAACACATGTTTCCCGATCATTTTGGACCTATAATATGGCCACTAACAACCTATAAAAACATGAGGTACCTCATAATCCATCATCCATAATGAGTAAAATGTCAGCGCTGGTAGGTCCCTGACATTACTCTAGCTAGAAAGATAACGTGTGCACTCCCTGCGTTCCCTTCTCCCGTTTTAGACTCATACCGGGGTGTAAGGCTCGTGAGGCTTCGCTATACACAAATCTATGCCTATACAGACTATGCTTTGATCATCAACCACAAGGCCTGCTTTTCAACAAAAGCCATGATCATGGCACCTTGGCGTGCCACATTGACAATTCACGCCATGCTATCGATAACTATTAACATATACCAAGGTGTTAAGCAGAGAATAAATTCTCCATCACCAAACAGGCACATATTAATACAAGTCGGTTTAATTACATGAAATGAATTCCAACGTCAACACATCCATTTACAAGTCCGCTCTGGGTCTGAACGAAACCGGAGGCACCTTATACCTCGCATATCCGAATAATCAACACTACGTCCGGACGGCTACCCCTGACTCTCCTTCAAGGTAGCTACTCCAATCATGGGCCTCAGTAGCAACACATCCATTCGAGGTGAACATCGTCGGTCTTCAATCACCGCCGTCAACTCTTCGACTTAAATCGACGTATAATCATTTGAAATGAGATTGAACTCGGACTTTTCAAATGATCCTCGCATGTATATAAAGTTTAAAACATTTCATATCGTTATCAGAATTTAATAATGATTAATCGCTATGAAAGTAACTATTTTCGTCTAACGACGCTTCGGGTCGATCGGCGGCCCTGGCGCTGTTTTTATCCAAATTTGATTTACACTTATCTTAAAATCTAACCTTCGGATTTTGACGAAATTTATATCGTTGGAAAGATCTTCCCAAAGAGGTCCTAACGGTTCCAGTTTTGGAAAAATCCGACGGTCGGATCTTTCGATATAACCGTTTAAAGTTACGATTGCCGATACACGAACTGCCGCGCGCGTTTCGTTTAATTTTATATTTATATATATGAATATAAATATAAAATATTAGGTGATTTCAACTATCATTATCTATTCTTTTTATCGCAACTAAAGTGACGATAAAAATATCCTTTGTTTTTCAACTCTTTTATTTCAACAAAAATGTTTATTTTTGTTACAACAAAATTGATTTTTTTTTAAATATAAATAAACGATTTTGTTTTACATATTCATTTACACTATATGTAAATAAATGTTTTCTTTTCTTTTCTTTATTAATTTACGCCAAATGTAAATAAATGGTTTCTTTTTCTTTGCATTGAAAAAAATAATATAATTCTTTCTTTTTATATAGTTTACATTGAAAAATGTAAATCTTCGTTTCGTTTTCCTTATATTAGAAAAATGTAATTCTTTTCTATTTATTTCTTTACATTGAAAAAAAAATGTAATTCTATTCTATTCTCTTTTATTTACATTAGAAAATGTAAATCTATTCTATTCTCTTTTATTTACATTAGAAAACGTAAATCTATTCTATTCTCTTTTATTTACATTAGAAAAGTAAATCTATTCTATTCTCTTTTATTTACATTAGAAAATGTAAATCTATTCTATTCTCTTTTATTTACATTGAAAATGTAAATCTATTCTATTCTCTTTTATTTACATTAGAAAATGTAAATCTATTCTATTCTCTGTTATTTACATTGAAAGAAAAAAATGTAAATATATTCTTTTAATCTTTACATTGAAAAATGTAAATTCATTCTTTTTAATCTTTACATTGAAAAAAATGTAAATGGTTCCATATTAAAACAATTATCATTTTTCTATATGTTAACCTTACATAAAAATGTAATTTTACTTCTTTTATTTACATTGAACAAAAATGTAAATTTTCTTCTCTTTTGATTACATTATAAATATGTAATATAAAACATGTTTTCTATGTCAACATGAACAATGTTTATTTTTCTAACATGAACCATTTTGATCAATTTACTTATTACATTAAAAATAAAGTTTTTAATGTAAAACATGTTTATTTAAATTAAAACATGAACATATTATTATTTACTTCATTACATTAAAATGAGATTTTAATGTTTAACATTATTTTTGTTCGCCAATTCTAATGCGACAAAAATGATGGTTTCAACATTATACACTTTTATATTCAATAAAATAATATTTTTGTTCGCCAATTCTAATGCGACAAAAATGATGATTTCAACATTATACACCTTTATATTCAATAAAATAATATTTTTGTTCGCCAATTCTAATGCGACAAAAATGATGGTTTCAACATTATACACTGATATATTCAATAAAATAATATTTTTGTTCGCCAATTCTAATGCGACAAAAATGATGGTTTCAACATTATACACCTTTATATTCAATAAAATAATATTTTTCTTCGCCAATTCTAGTGCGACAAAAATGATGGTTTCAACATTATACACATTTATATTCAATAAAATAATATTTTTGTTCGCCAATTCTAATGCGACAAAAATAATGGTTATTTGGCGATGTGCATTTTAATGCAAGAATAATCACATTTTTGTTTGCCAATTCTAATGCGACAAAAATGATAACTAAAAATGTATTCCTTTTAAATATGATGACATAGCAATAAAAATGTATTCTTTTTAACTATGTCATATTTTTATTTACTCTAAATGACTTCTTTTCCTTTTTATTATTTATTTACACTAAATGACCTCTTTTCCTTTTCATTATTTATTTACACTAAAGAAAATATAAATAAAAGTGTCACTTAAATTATTCCTTTATTTACATAAAGAGAATGTAAATAAAGTGCCATCGTAAATATGTGTGTTTTATTTACATAAACATGTAAATAATATTTCATCGCTAAATTTGTCTCTTTTATTTACATAGAAAATGTATATAGAATTTCACCGTTAAATTTGTCTTTTTCATTTACATAAAGAATGTAAATAAAATTTCATTGCTAAATTTATCTCTTTTATTTACATAGAAAATGTAAATAACGGTGTCCACATATTTTGTACTTTTTATTTACACTAAAAGTAATGTAAATGACGGTGTTCACAAATTGTACATTTTTATTTACATTAAAAATAACGTAAATGACGGTATTCACAAATTGTACATTTTTATTTACATTAAAAATGTAATCACTGGGCCTCTTAATAAATATTTCATTAATTAAATCACTTCTTCATTTCCTTAAAAATATTTGTTAAAATAATATTTTCAATAATCATCTTGGCCTCTTACGCTGTTTGGAAAACATTTACATATTTCGCCATCTTTTATTTTCTATAGTTAGAAAATATATTCGATTTATAATTGGAAAACATTCCAATTACTTATCTCTTCCACGACCATTCATTTATTTCTATACTCAGAAAATATTTATTATTATATTTCCAAATTTCCACATACTTGGGTTAAAACGAATGTTGTTTAAAACATCATTACAACAATCCAAAATACTGTATTCAACTAACTCTTATTCGAACATTTCTCTTCGAGACTAGATCCTGCTATTTATTGGTTAAAAATGAAATCAAACAAGTTGGGGTATAACTACCTCTCAGACCCTGAATGAAAACATCCTTAACTTCAAAACGGACAAGACCACTTACCTCAAATAATCAACATCATAAAACCAATTATTCATTTTTAAACCCACATACGTTTCTCTTTCTAATTTTATCAGATTTAATTATAGATTTCCCTTTTGTTTATAACATTCTATTTTAATTTCGTTTCCTTGTCGAATTCTATATATATATATATATATATATTGATTCATAATTATCAAATCTTCTTAAAATATTCTAACTCCTTATATTTCCGAAAAATTTCTCCATAACCTCCTTTGTACCGGTCGATAGTTCAAACCTCAACTCGCCTCTTTAGGCCCTTTCCATTCAAAAATAAAATCAAAAAGTCAAGTGTCTTGCCGATTCGACGCATAAAACCTCATATGGAATTTAAACATGTACCTTTTTGTCGGGCACACAAATTATAATCTTCATATACTTCATTCCAACCCTGATTAACCTACATACGTCCATTCACAATTTGTTTCGACTCAACTGGCCATTTTTAACATAATTTGCTAATTTATCTTTAATCAGCTATTTGCCCATTTCATCTTTTTAATTGAACATATCACCTCTGGGTATTTTTTTATATTTTTCTTAAAAACCAATCTAATTCCATTCTCAACCCGAGTTTCATATTCGATTTCGAATATGAATTTATACACCCTATTCACTTATCCAACGCCCAATTTTGATTCAAAACACGATTAACTAATTATTCTTCAAATTAGTTAATTATATTCAGTAAATAAAAATCAGATTTTTTTTTTCAAAAATCATTCCATTACTCCACTTGAGTTCAGATATATTTTATAACTCAAATCTGGATTTTTCTAATGAAGATTTAGATTTTATTTGCTTAAAATCCTTTTCATTTATTTAAATAAACCGTTATGGTTTTATAATGGTTATGGTGCTGCTTTTCTAAAAATTTGATTTTGACATAACTCAAAATCTATAAGACAAAATCCAGAATTTTCTCTTCCATTAGAAAACTATTATTCAGTCCGTCCTGACGGTTTTTGTTCCAAAGAATTCCGACTTAAATTGAGTTCTATACACTCAATTGAAGTTCAAAATGCCAATTTACGAACTACCGCGCTGCGGCGAGTTCGTTTTAATTATATTTATATATATAAGTTTAAACTTCGTTTATAATAAATTCAACTCCATTTTGGTATATTTTTAATATATATCAAATCAGTTTCCCAATTCTACATAATATTTTCGATTGTCTATAATCATCGATTTTTCCTTACTCAGTAATATATTTATTTATGCTTCGATCTTCTATATTTAATTTCAATTCCTTTTATAAATAAATTATTTATAAAACTCGATACAATTGAATTTCTATTATAAATCCTTTGGATTTTTCTTAATTCAGCTTATATTCTGAATTCCGAAATATAATCAATCGTTTTGTTTCAAAACACTTTCCAATTTACTTTTAAATTCCTATTTGAATTTAAATAGTTTAAATTATCCAAATGATAATTTATTTCACCAAATTTATAACACTAATTATAAATTCAACTTCCTTGTTTTAAAATAAAACAAGTTCCATTTCAAAATCAGTTTGAAAACCAAAGCTTATTTTGGAATATTCTATTTATAATAACTTATATTTATATATATAACACCCAATTTATTTTCATATTCAATTTAACTTCTATTTAAATAATTCGAATTAATCGAGTTCAAATTATAAATGCTTACGGATTTATTTTAGTTTAATTTATATTCTGAACATCAGAATAAATTCCATTGTTTATTTCTTTAAAACGATTTCCCCATTTCTATTTTTAAATTCAAATTTGAATTTAAATATTCAAATTATCCAATGATAATTTTTTTCCCATTTCTATTTATAAACATTGTTTATAAATTCATTTCAATTCCCTGGTTATCCCATGAAAATCATTCCATTTCATTTATAAACACTGTTTATACATTTACTTAAATTTCCTATGTTATTTAATTTATAAATATCATTTATAAATTAAATACTTGTTTTATCTATTTAAAACAAGTTAATATCTTTATAGTCCACTCGAAATTCAAATTCTATTTTTGAAAAGTAGATTTCCCCTTTTTCAATCTTAAATATCCTTTCCACGATATTTTATATCTTCAGGCCCCATTGATTTTTAAGCACACTCAAAACACTCAATTATCAATCATAGGTTTTCTAACACATCATATATGATAATATATGTGAAACAAACAAACAATAATATTTTTGAGGAATCCAGTTGGATCCCACCAACTTGTTTTCCTGCATCCACAGATGTTAGTCGACAAAAATAATACCTATCCTGCTTCGAGGCAGGATATCGTGGTATAGAATGTCATCCCCTCATATATTGTGGGGCGATAGGGTCATCCGCTAATGGTACTGCGGGCATCCGCTAATTATACTACGGGAATCCAACCACCAATATATGTATAATAACTACAACCTAGCCTAAATAACTAATATATATATATATATAGTAGCCACAAAAATATTTCAACGCATACAAGCAACCAACAATTATTTTTTTATGGTTAAATATAATTCTAAATAATAAATTCTGCGACAGTTTTACTCACCAGGGCTTTTATTGCAATCCGCTCTAATTTAAATTTAGAATTTCCAGTTGATTCCGAAAATTCCTAAATCAACTCCCGCTCGTACATTTTGCAGCTATAAACCCAACGTGATTTTACAACATTCGAATCTTATTTTATATGAATTTTACACAGCATTATGGTTTTATAATTGAACTAAATAATTTTAATATCATTTACTCAGTAAAAATTTAAAGAATACCCCTAACTGTCGAGTAAACTCTTCTTCATAAAACTGAATAGCTCGAACTTCTACTGCACCTTACTGCTGCCGAACCATACCCGAGCCATCATCTCATACAGTATTTCTTCACAACCATCTAAATAAGAATTTGCGAACTGCTTTTGCTACTTTGCTATTAACACTCCTGAGCTTCCTACCATTCACAGCAACACCCCAAAATAGATTTCTTTACTCCCAAAGCTTCCATTACAGGGAATCACAACTAAACTCCATGCCACCACAAAATCCTGTGAAGCCATTCACCATAACATCATCACTACTGCTCACGTGAGCCTCTCCTCCCATTTCTATACTCTCGCACCCTAACTTCTTCTTCTATTTTTGAATACAGTAAGATGTTTGTCTCCTACTATCCTACTGTACAAATCGGTGACCATTTCGCTGCTCCACCACGCCCAACATCCTACTAATCATGTACGCTCCCCTCCCTTTACATCGCAGCACATAAAAAATCGCATCTCCCAGTTTCAAAAGAAAAAAAACAGCGTCGACCTCTTTGAATCAGTGCGCCCCTCTTCCATCCATTAGCAATGCTCAATGAACTGAATCCCCCTTCGCAATTCATAAAATAAAAATCCTAGGTTGCATTGTCTATAGATTTCGATCACCCTTTCCATTGAAATCCTTATACCAAATCTGAGCTTCACCCTAGTCTCAACAGTAGATGTCGAGCCCTCTTTTCTTCCGATTTATTTATGAAATGGTAGATTTGGTTTTCGGTTTTCACAAGGAATAGGAATTGGGAAAAAGAGAACTCGAATTGATTTTGAAGAATGGGGACAATGTCGAATTGGTTTTATGTGATTTTCGTTGAACAAGGAAAATTTTGTGGCAATTTTTGTTTTTTTAGAGAAGAGAGAATTTCCATTCTGAAGTTTTCAAGTTCAATTGCCTTAAAGAAGATGGAAACTGTGAGGTGTGGTTTTATAGAAGGAGGAGCCTTTGCCATTAAGGAATTTGGTTTGCTGTGGGATTTCGAAAATATTAAGACAGATTTTGATTTGATTTTGTTTTGTCCTAGATTTGATCTCGTATTTAATACGATTCGATATAAAGCGGTTTTTATTCTTTTTAGATAGATATCGATTTGATTTCGAACCTACCCACAATCCAATATCTCGGGGTTCGCAACTTGAGATCGTGAACTGCTATTTTGACGCACCGACCAATGTTTCAATATTGTTGCGTTATTCTGAACTGAATAGTATATATTCTGAAATTTAATTTCAAAATATATACCTTATTAAATTAATATAATATAATTTACATTCAGAACTAATCAATTCGTCGGTATTAAATTATTTTTATTATCGTCTATATTCAAACACAATTAATATTGATCATCCGAATTGTTTTGATTTGGTTTTTAACTTTGATTTCAATTATATTTCGTATTACAATAATTTAATATATTTGATATTAAATTGAAATCAATTATTAAATTGATGACATAATATAAAAATTTGTTTATATTATCAACTCAATATTTCAAAGCATATTAAATATTTAAAATAAATCGATAAGAAATCCGGGTCGTTACAATCTCTCATTTCATTATGTAGTTCACAAACGAAACTGCATGGCGCTTAAGGATAACGGATTTCCAACTATGACAAGGTATGGAACCCCCTTTCGATAGTGTTTCTCTAGAGAGAGTACATTGGGTTCAACAAGAACATCTTGCAATCCGGCCATGCATAACCGACCACTCATTTTGCTTAAGTGTATCGAATATATTGCCACCAACGGTTGGTATCAACAACCATTACCGAAGCATATAGCAGCGATAGAATAAAGAAGCAAAAGGATATTCTCTAGATAGATGACAATACGCCCAAATGGGAGTGACCCATAAGGCCATTACTACCTGCCCAATTTCTGTCATTTCCTGGTTGTGAAGCTTGAGGCTATACTTACCTTTTTGTATATATCACATCTTCATTCACTTTGAATGCCACATCGTCGAACTTGCCAAATCACGAATTTTATTTCCTCAATACTATGGGTATAAAGCTAAGAGAAATGAATTTCTCCGCCACCAACATAGTTTGAAGAGATCAATCGTATGATCTGTTAGGCATGCTCTGTCAAACATTTATCAATACAAGTTGTCTTGGGACTGGACAAACCGAAGGCAGTATACTATAAATCCATCTTAAGAAATTGCTACCTAGAATTGACAGAACAACCCTTGCATAACTCTGTCTTCAATTGTCTTCAATAATCTCTGACTCTTATAAATCGAATCAAAGTGGAATATATATTCCGGACTCTTCGAAATGATAACATTAATATCTTTTAGGGTCAAGTGATACTCAATATAAATCAAATCAACATATTTTAATATGATTTTTGTATCCTAATTGATTATCAGGACTTATTTAATGAAATTATTTCATATATAAGATTCAACTTATAAATTTAAATGGTGATCTAATACAGGATGGGTTAACATCAATGTTTACTTTAAACTATTCAAATTAGAATGATCATATCATAATCTAACCATCAATAAATCAACAATCAATTGTCAGAACATATATAACATCTATAATTTGATAATTCATATTTATTTAGTTAAATGAAATCGTATTTTTGATTTCAAACAATAGTAAATAAAGACGATTGAATTCCCATAAATCATGTCAGCATTTATATTAAATTATCATGATTTGTGTTGACCAGTACAAGGTCAAATAGTCACATGTCAAAGTTATATATAGCTACGCGCTCGATTCTTGAGAACGTCATTGAAAAACGTAAAGCGATTTAATCAAAGTCGTATAGTATTCAGAAAAGATTTGAAATAATGACGATTACTAAAATCATCATTAATGTTTGGAAAAGTCAATGAAGTAAAAATACGTGATCGTCTCAGTCCGAAGAGCTCAAAAATCTTGAGCGCGTCCGATCACATGACAAAACTCATTTGGTAAAAATATTTGAAAACTGGTAAATTACAGTGTTGCATAGCCTAAAAATGGTGATAGGCATGTGCCGATCATTAAAAACGGCTTTGCAACTTGGTTTGCTAAAAATATGAAATTTGGTAAAAAGTCGTGTTACGCACTGAAAAATAGTTGAATAGCACGTGTCGATGATCAAAAATAGCTTGCAAGACTCGCGACGCGATTAATTTGATAAAAACGAAGATTTGGTAAAAACACTAGTCAATCAGCTTAAAAAGGTCGATCGACACGGTTCGATCAACTTAGAAATTTTGGCACGATCCTTGCCAAAACATCAAATGCCGAAGTGGCAAAACCCAGGTCTGGCAACGAATTTCCAGTGATCACTGATTCACCATGGTGTGAACACCTTTTCTACTCTTGCCAGATCATCAATTCTGGCATTCCAAAAACTCTGGATCCACACATATCAATCACACCCTTTCCTTTGCCCAATTTATCTCTACTTCCCCATCACTTTGCCAATAACCAACATAGCAATTCACGTGCCAACACCCAAAAAAAAGTGGATCCACCAGAATGACCAATCAAATCCTTCTTTCCATATTCAACTCTTTTCCCTGATCTCATGCCAAACCCTGAAGTTGTCGTACCGTGTTTGGCAGTTCAAAACTGCTGATCAACGTGAGGAAAACATCACTCTTCCATTGTCCGATCTTACTTCTTATTCTACATCCACTCAGTGCACAACCGTGCACACGTATACGTGCACACACCCCATCCTCAACACAGCCCTGTTTTGATCATCACTACAACCCCCTCTCCACCTTCTATAGCCACTACCATAGCCCAAGGACCCCACAACAAATTCAAATAAAAAACAACAGAATCCCTGAGCTTCCTGTATGTGCTTTGCCCTGATAAACCGCCTCACACCCCTTAAGACACCACTGATCACCATCAAACTTTGACCATATGTTCGAGATATCCTCCTCTTCCGATTCCTTCAAGCGTGATCAAAGGAAATCGCACGATTAAAGTGTAGTTTGCCATTTACTCCAGTGTTTAAAACAGCCACAACATACTAATTTCAACATCAATCTCTTCAACCACGCAATGGAAAAATATTTTGATATTTTTCCTTGATTCCCTGGGCCTTTTGCGCTCCTCCTGATCTAAACTCGCGATCTACGAGCACCTCATCTAACAAAACCAGCCCACTTTCCCCTTTTTGATCAACCCAAAAGATCACATTTCTTCCAACGTTAAAAATCAAAATTTTACTACCTAAATTCATGATTTGGACATACGAAATCCCTTGTATACCTAAAAACCAATTCTAAGAGGGTCGAAAATTTAAGGTCTATAACCCCTTCTCTCTCTCTCTCTCTCTCTCTCTCTATATATATATATATATATATATATATATATATTGGTTTCTGGTTATATACGTGACTATTTGAATTGAAACAAATTTTAGAGGATTCATAAGATATGAAGAAGCAACTTCCATGTTAAACTTAAATTCTAAAATAAACTAGAATAGGAGTTATTGATTTTTGATGTAAGGGAGTGGTTTAATATAGCAAACAGAGCCTTAACTTTAGGCTCGGACTATCTACTTCCAGATTTTTAATAGATTCATTTCATTATTTAGTTGTATATTTAGATCATGAAACAAGTTGTATAAACATATGTGTATGCCTATATCCTATTGAATCAAATCATAGTTTCAATTGAGAATTCAAGTGAAGTTTACTCACAAATACACTGCTGCTACTTTGTAGTTTGTTCACTGGTTTTAATTCCAGTTTACATGCTTTTGTTTTCCAAGTTGACATGAATATCTAACTAGCTAAATTAAAAACATTCAGAACATATATGACTATACACACACACATGCCTACATCATACAAGCATAAATAGTTTGTATAAAAGAAGAACACAAGTGAGGTTTACTCACATATATTATTGTGTTCTGTCATTTACTTCAGCCATAACATTATTCAAATAATAACAACTATTTCAACCATTTAACTTCAACAAACATCCATACTATGTTAACATTACTTCATATGTGTATGGCCTATATGTTGTCTAAGACTAGCATATACAAGTTGCATGAAAAACATGGGTAGAAGGGTGTTTTACTCACCAAAAATAGTTCAGTGGTTCCAGGTTATTTCTCACTGCTATTTTTCTTAGTTTTAGGCTTTGTTCACTTGGGTTTTATCTACCATTTCATCTCAGTTTTGCTCTAGATTTTAGGATCGAGTTGTGTGTGTTGTAGTATATTTATAAATGAAGCAATAATGAAATATGACCTACCTTATAGTCTATAACCGGTAGAGATAGGGTTGTTTTGAGGGGTATAGTTGCTGCCAGTTTGATTGAAAAGAGGTGTAGTGAAGGCTTATCACTCAATAAATCGTCCTCAATGTATTGCACATGCACGGCCAGTAACAAGGAGTACCAATATATGTACTAAAATGTGAAAAAAACAAAGCTTAGCTTCAAAGCAACATCAAAACATTAATGGTTGTGGCTGTTAGAGAATGGAGTTTGGATGACAATAACCTTATTTCAATTATCATTG
The DNA here is from genome assembly GCA_030737875.1 of Allium sativum. NCBI lineage: Eukaryota > Viridiplantae > Streptophyta > Magnoliopsida > Asparagales > Amaryllidaceae > Allium > Allium sativum. The sequence continues at coordinate 838,447,443 of CM060916.1, forward strand.
ATTATAATATATATATATATATATATATACTAACATTTTTATCTAGAATATATATATACACACATAAATGCAGGATATGTTATAGGAATAATACCGAAGACTGTACAGTTTTAGAGATTCAAGAGATTCAGAATTCAGAAGAGATTCAAGACTCATGAGTTATCAAGAGTTCAAGATAAATATAGTAATAGAGTCTAGTTTATATGTAAGACTCTGAAAAACACTCCAGGTTCAAATTCAAATTCTGTTTCTCAAATTCAAATTTTTGTTTTCAAAATACAAATTCTAATTTCAAATTGTTTTTCTATCTTACTTATGATTTCAAATATAAGTTATAAAGATTATATATATATTTATTTATATGATTATGTACTTTTATAGTTTTATATTTTTATATAGTATTAAAACTTATAAATTCATAAATATGTTTACATAATATTTTCATATGATTTTATACTTTAGAATACTCTTTTATATCACTAAGTTTTAACTCAAGAATTTCCAGAATAGTATATATATATTTAACCAGTTGGAAAATGATCAAATTTCAAATTTTACACAAGGCTATGTCGACATACAACTGTCACTTTTTCAATTTTAAAAGGAAGTGTCTTTTCACTATTTGTAACATTCCAGAAGCGTTGCAACCTTTCAAATCTTCTAAATAATGGTTGAATTCGAAATTTTTAACCATTATTCTTCTCCATCTTCACCCCTTTTCATTCGTCCATTAATATTTCTTATTTTATTGATTTCTACACTTCTACTCTCTACTCGTTACTCTCTTAATTGAAGTGTATTGAAGAGTTATAGGGTTGTTGTAACCATTTAGGATTGTTTGGGAAAGGGGATGTTCCATGTAGCCCTGAAATCAAGGAAAGGAGCAGTGTCAACCTTGTAGCCGTGAAATCAAGGGGATTGTACTTGGTCAAGTGTGTTTGGAGAGGTGTTAACCTTGTAGCCGGGAAATCAAGGGGATTGTACTTGGATAATGATATAGTAATAAAACTCTGCGCAATCCAGCATTTCGTGGGACTAGACGTAGGAGTAATCCGAACTAGTATAAAATCCAGTGTGTTCTTTCCTTTTCTGCATTTTATTTTTTTTATTTCTTTGTTTATGTTTGATTCTGTGTTTGTGATCATCTCTATTGTGTGTGATTCATATTGTAGATCATACAAGTTTTAGTTTTTCATAAATTCCTCGAAAACACTACTCATCCCCCTCTAGTGTTAGACTTGCCGTAAGATCCGCATTCCGCATTGCCTGTCAGTGGCAGCCTATATTTATATGAAAGAGTAGTGTGTGTGGCTAGGCTATGTTTAGCAGCAACACTTAGGTGTACAAGCTATGGGTTATATGATTTAAAACTAGGCTATTTTAGGTTAGATGTAGGGTAGTTTGAGAGTAGGGTTAATGCATCTTGGTTGATTGAAAGAGATGTGTAGTTTAGTATTTCTTTTGAATTGAAAAGGAGAGGTGCAGGCTGCCTGCATTTGTGATTGAAGAGAGGTGTATATGCTGCCTCGTCTACTAGAGATAATGTACTTAGGCTATGTATACAAGCCATGTGCTATTTGTAATTAATGAATTTACAAAGATATACTTAGTCGCCAAGCAATTCAAGTAATTAAAATCTATGTTCAATAAAGATTTAGGATCTCAAATCTAGTCATGTTCTTAGTGTACAAAAATATTTCCGTTTAAAAACTTTTCTTAGTTTTTAAGGTATTAATAGCTATGTACAATATATCAATTCAATGTATAAACAAATCTTTTTTATATATTTAATTAGATTTAGTTCCAATTAAATTAATTAGATGACATGTCATATCATCTCATACGCTTATATGTGAAGCAAATATGATTTTACCTAAGTATATATATATTTAGTAAAAACAAGTTTTAAAAACACACAACAAAGTACAATAATACTTACTTGCTTATACACACACACACATGCATTGGTTTAAGAAATATAAAACAAACTTAAATCAAGATTTAGATGCAAAAGAAAATGGTAAAACCACATTCAATTATATATATATATATATATTAAGTTAAATATATACATATGACTTTAAAATAATGATTATTCTATTTTTCTAAAATATTCAAATTAAATATTATTTATTGAATTTAATTACCGGATATAATCTAAAATTTATAGATTAGAAAGTTGGTTGAAAATTGGGGCGTTACATTCCTTCCCCCTTAAAAAAATTTCATCCCCAAAATTAAAGAGTAACGATGGAATTTTAGTTATATTCAAAGTCATATACTTATAACAAAAGACACATATGGGTCATATCCTAACAATAACAACAAACAAGGCAGCCAGATCACATAGGTTACCTGCCAAAACATTTCACAATAATCAAAACATTCAATACATTAGCAATTGGCTTTCAATCACAGTCATTCTCATAACTAGAAATATTTGTTATTACAATTGGAAAACATTTTCATTTATACTCTTCAACATTCATGGGTCCCCGGCCATAAATCGGTATGAGAATAATCCTCTAAGTATCAACCCCAAAGACTAAAATCAACATCAGATCAACACTCATAAAATCATTTAACTTAACCAGTCTCCAATTAGTTTCCAATTTCTTTAATTCCATATTTAATCCCTTATTAACCCATATTACCTCATTTTTTATTATAAGAAAATATGCTTAATTATATTTGGGAAATAATTCCAAATCTTATTTACTCCATTTATTTGAATTAAACCATGTTTATATAATTTTATCTGCTTATGACAAGTCAATTTCACATTTTAATTCAAATCCATATTCAACACACCAATCCAATTTACTTAACTATGTTAAGTTCTATTCATACATTTCCTATTGTAAATTCAAAACTTTTCCTCTAAACATTTTTATTTTTTCCAGCAATTCCCAATTTGTCTTATTTATATATATTTCATTCTTATACAACTTCAGTTTAGTTCAATATATAACAATTTAAATTTTTATAATCTTGTTTGATTATAATAATAACAATCGACACATCCATATGTAATAATAAACTCAATAAAAACATCATTTTATATTAAAAAATAATTTTCAGTAAAATTATTTCATTTACCCAGGTTTTTTTTAAAACAGTACCATGTCAAACTGCTTTGTTCAAGTGTTTAGAAACATTTTTCAATACAGTGTACACTATCAAATCGACTAGAATTTTTAAACCACTCGAAAAACCAATCATCACAATATAAAACAGTTTTCTAAACAATCTACAAATACGCGCTCATACATATACACTCAATCTAGGGTATCACTAACCCCACCTCTATCAAGTTACGCCACAGAGCCAAGGTCATCACTCAACCTTATGCTCTCATACCACTGTAAGGGCCCGGTAGATTTTTGACCCCGAAAATCAACATAAATAAGTCCTTTGTATAACATGTCGACTATTCAAGTATCGAAAATACCAGATCATTAATAGAAAGAGTTGGAGGGTGAGAATTAGAAATGTAGAGAATTAGAAAAAAAGAAATAAGATGAAGATAAAACTGAATAACAACACAGAATCTCACAATCGCAATAAAACAAGACATAATATAAATAATCACCTTTTGAAATACAAAACTGTATCTGTATTTACATACATCATCAGAGTATATCAATATAGAACACATTGGAATAAACTCTAAAATATCTAGCAATGAAGCCTCCTACTTGAAGCTCCCCCAATATATGCCTGTAAAATCCTGAACTACTTGACTGCCCATACAAATTTGGGCACTTAAGAGTATAGGGAAAACATAGAAACATAAACTTTAGGTCAGTCATGGGACTGGTGTGAGTAAATGATTTTTAAACAGTTTGAGAAATAAAAGGTATCTCATAAGACCATGTTGCACATAAACACGAAACGGGTTTTTCCCTTATGATAACCAAAACAATTTGTATATCGAAATCAGATATTATGATAATGTATAGGGTTTTCAATATAAATTAGAATCTAGCTAAATGCTTGCATCTCACATTTCACTACGTAGTTTACAAAACAAAACCGCAAGGCTTTTATGGATAATGGATTTCCAATTATGACAAGGTATGAAACCACCTTCCAATAGTATATCTCTAGAGAGGAATACACTGGGTTCAACAAGAACATCTTGCAACCCGGCCATGCATGACCGGCCACTCATTTCGCTTGATGTACATAATATATATTGTCACCAGCGGTTGGGATCGGCAACTGTTACCAAAGCATACAGCAACGATAGATTAAAGAAGCAAAAGGTTTTTCTATAGATAGTTGATAATACACTCTAATAGGAGCAACCCACATAGCTATTACTGCTTGTCCTATTTTTCTCATTTCTCGGTTGTGATGTTTGAGGCTATACTTACCTTTTTGGATATATCACATCCTCATTCACTTTGAATGCCACATCGTCAAAACTGCCAAATCACAAATTTGATTTCCCCAATATTACAGGTATAAAGCTAAGAGGAACTAATTTCTCCGCCACCAACATAGTTTGAAGATATCAATCCTATGATCTGTTAGGCATACTCTATCAGATATTCGTCCATACAAGTTGTCTTAGGACTAGATAAACCGAAGGCACTATCATGTAAATTCATCTTAGGATATTGCCAATTGCTACCTACGATTGACATAACAACCCTTGCATAACTCCGTCTTTAATTTTCTTCAATAATCTCCTACTCATATAAATCAATCAAAGTGGAGTATAAATTTCGGACTCTTCAACTTATAGATTTAATTGGTGATCTAATAAAGGATGTGTTAGAATCAATGTTTTGGTCTAATGACAATCAACCCCTAAAGTGCATAATCCATACACAATCATAAAGTACGAAGATAACAAATAAGTACAAGGGACACAATAATTTATAGTGGTATGGCTTCAACAAAGCCTATGTTCACTTAATCTCTATTTATACTATCGATTAAAGGTTACAGTTGCTTTTATTGAAAGAGAGTAGAGAAAGAAGTGATTTATACACAAAATCCTTGTGTTATGAAGTTAAAGAATCAAAGTGTATGATAGGCTATTTTTGGAGTGCTAACCATCAACTTTTCAGTAGAAGATCCCCATCCTTTCCATTTCAAGAAATGATTTATTTATGAGCTAAAAGGCGAGCTGATTAGAATGCTACATGGCCATCATCCGACCTAGGTCAGCCACATGTTACTTAATCCCAAAAAAGTAGTTGTAGGCGGCGGGGCCTGGTTTCCTACTGAGGAATAGTTCTCCTTGAGAATTGCGGTATGCGTGGAGCATAAGATTTGGTAGATAAAAAGTAGTGCAGGTCTCTGTTAACCGATTATGCAACCTTGGGAATAGGACTTTGTTGTGTAGTATAGGAGACAGATCGCCATAGTTGGGGATCGATCAACTGGTTCGACCGACCCGTTCTTTGAACTTTGGCCCATTTATTGAAGAAGTATGCTTCTGCTTGGGAATTGCTGATTTGGGTTGATCCAAGTTTCGGTTGATCGAGGTATGAATCGATCCAGGAGAAGGAGATTACTTGTCTTAAGTATAGATTCTGGTTGTGACGGCTTTTTCCTAGAAAGTTGGTCAACACTTTTCCTCCCAGAACATATCTTTCTTGGTAATCTTCCAAGAAATAATACATAGGGGTCCAATAGAAATCCATAAAGCCATGGCTACGCAAAACCATATTATAAGATGGCCAGAAAACCGACGATCGCTACCGATCGTATTAAGGTCGAAGGAGAGACAAGAGAACTAGTTACTAAGCCCACCCAGCTACGAATGTAGTTTGCATCTGCACAAAAGGAGAAGCAGATATGCTGAATCCTGACAATACTGTTCGACTATTCAGAGCATAAACCATGCTTATAGATCTGTTGGAATACAAACCATACTCAAGTAGGGTTCGAGTTATTCTGCAAAATCCGAGCAGGGTAGTTTGAATTGCCAAGTATAAGCCAAACCTAGGGGTCGAGTATAAACCATCCCCGAGTAGTAATTGAGTTAGCTTGCCATGACCTGGTAAGACAGTTCAATCTTTCAGGTATAAGCCATACCTACGAGCCTAGAGTCGAACATCAACCATGCTCGAGATGTGATTTTTTCAAAGAGATTGAGTATAAATCATACTCGAGATTTAGTAGTTGTTGGCCAACTTTTTGGCTAAAGCTGTCGCGGTGCAACGGATCGAAGCACAATGTCAGAAAGTTCATTCTCAATATCGGTCAATTGGCCGATAGAACAACTTACACTCCAAGAAGCCCAGGCAAGGTTCAGTTCGAGCCAACCTCCTTCAGAAACGACCCGAGCCTTTGCCGACACGAATTGTTCTCCTTCAAATAAGCAGCTCATCGAGCCCGGAAGAATCACTCATCTCAACTGACCGAGTTCATTGTTCCCATCAAAGTAGGATCTACCGAATATCTCGGAACTCATCTAGAAATATCCGGCTGAGTCATTCAATACTCGGCCCGACTCTCAAGGCAATAAAGGCGGTCAACCACCCCCGGACAAAGCTCTACTTTTGATACACCTCACCTCGAGTGCCACATAAGCCACTATTTCCGAGGATACTATTAATCAGCAGTGAACAGGGTCCTACCGCTATAACTAAAACCAATAATCGAGCTCCACGTATCCAAGTTTCGAAAAAAAGGAAAGCCATGTGGAGGCCCATTCAGCACACCTCTTTACCTATATATACCTCCAAGCTCAAAATGGAAGGGGACTTTTCTAGCCATATTTATTTTCAACTTCCGCTCTTAGACTTCTAACTTCTCTTCTTCGGCTAAGTCTAAAAATATCCATCTCTTCTTCTTTTCTCAAAATAGAAAAAAGAATTGTTTTGTAACCAAAAAAGAATCAAAACATATAACGAGGACGTAGGCACCATCTTCGCCGAACCACTATAAAAGGTCTTCTGTGTTCCCCGTTTTTCTTTACTTATTTATACTTTTTGATCAATATTCATGTGCTCTCCACATGATTGGGGGTTGACCATCACTAGCGACCAACTTTTGATGTCAACACTTTGGCGTGCCAGGTAGGGGCAGCGCACCGACATACCCTATGACCTTCATCAAGTTTCAATCCATGGCGAACAAGAGAAAGAAAGATGCAGCATCTTCCCACCACACAAGCACCGATGCAGCCGAGACAAACACTACAGAGGCAAGTCTAGAAGCCTTCTCTCATGAAGACGTGTCCCGATATATTACCATGGACGATGTAGACAAGATTCTGGCTAGGTTAAACGACCAGATTCCATCTCAGGTTAAACTACTCAAACAACAGCAGCAGCTGATGGATCGCCTTCTCGGTCAAGTGGAGATGGGATTAAACTCTTCAACATCAAATCCTCCACCAACGGGGACTAGGGGTAGCAACTGATCATCGGCCTGCATCGAATCAGGCCACTGATCAGATCCTACCTCTGTCTCCTCCTAGCTTGGCTCCACCTCCCGACCAATTACATCCAGGAGTATCACTTCCAGCAACAACGCACCCGCAGCTGCAGATTCACAAGAGGCTCGCGATCAAGATCTAGGTCGTTCGACCATACTACCTCCATTTCGAGGACCAGCTCGACCCCTCGGATCAATCAAACTACCGTCGGATCCATCAGAATCATTGTCATTCCCATTACAACCCAGTATCTTACCGCAGACTCGTCTAACGACTCTTCACCCCTCAACGAAGAGCTGGTGGAGCCTTCCCTTCGAACCAGGGAGACCACTCTACCATACCGGTTCTCACCATGGCAGAAGAAAACACTACCGTAAACCCTCCTAACGTCGCCCCGACTGGGGGCAACGCTGAGCCCCGAACATCACATGCTACGGTAGAACAGACCACAATTTCTATCATAGGTATGACCCGGTCCAATTCTCATCAGGTTCAAGAGGGGTCATTCCGCCCAGAACCACTAGCCAGGTATAATCCTCTCCCTCGCCTTCACTAGACTCTCAGAGGTCGAGCCCAACCAACGGCCACCCTTTCGAGCATGCTTTCATTGGACCCTGGTGCTGGAGTTTTCCCGAATGCAGAGCTGGATTCATGGAAGTGACTCCTCGGAGATGGAAGCCAGCTTGCAAGCATTATCCGTCGTTTCACCCAGGGAAACTCTTCTCAGTAGGATATAGACAATATACACCACATTCCCTTCACAAGGGAGACCAGAAACTCCTGCAATCCTCCGAACTTCAAGCTCCTAGCTATCGAGCCTTACAATGGTTGGACTGGCCCAATCATCCACCTTATACGATATATGCATCATATGGAGGTGCTCGGTGCATCGACCAATGTTATGGCTAAATGCTTCCTACTCTTTCTCATAGATATAGCCAGCATGTGGTTTCGGCAGCAAATAATGGAGTCAATCTGCAGTTGGAACACGCTGGTCACCCGCTTCATTGAGCAGTTTAGAATTCATATCTCCCGAACTAAAATTGTCATATTCCTGACCTCCATAAAGCAACGACCGGGAAAGACACATCGATCTTTCCTTGAAAGATTCAACACGGCCTTAGCATCAGTCGATCCATCGGAGCCATCGATGGTGCTCATGGTTGCCATCACAGGCATCCAGAACCGATCAGAATTCTCTATCTCTTTAACCAAAGATCCCCCAAGGATATCAAAGATTTCTATGTAGAGGCCAAGCGATTCCTCCGACAAGAAGATGCCAACATTAAGATGGAAAGCCTCGAGGTCCTCGCCACCAAACAAGGAGGTCCATCCAACGCCAATGGCCAGAATAAAGGAAGAGGAAAGGCCTCAGAAAAGAATGAACGCAACGTACGACTTTAGAGAGAAAGTAAGCATGATCAATATGTCGAGCTCAATTCTTCTCTGCTCTACATCTACCTTGTTGTACAAGGATCCCTGCCTTTCCCGAAACCTCCTCGAAGAGAGCGGACCCAGAAAGAGCTCGATTCCAGCAAGCACTGCATGTTCCATAACATAGCCAGTCATAGCACCAATGAATGCAGGCACCTGCGCGATCTCATCGAGGATAGGGTCAGGTGAGGAGAACTTCCCGAGTAAGTCATAAAAAACACACCGGCCTTGCCGCCTCAGTCTTCTTTCCAAGCTCCTCAGATCGGTCCTCGAGCTACTACAAATGGAAAAGACCCTGAGCCCAGCAGTCGCGACATCATCATTAACTAATAAGATTTAGATTTCTTATTTTTTTAATGTATTGTTAATTTCTTTCAATAAAAAGGATATGTTGATGTACACATGTATGGGGTTAGGATTTAGCTCTTAGGCATGCTTTGGAATCGACAGATGTCCTCTTAGAATTTATTTTCATTTCTTTGTAATATCTCTTTAGCAACAATGAACTTTCTTTTGCAAACATGGATTATGTTTGAATGATTTGAGTAGAGCCTGACTAGCGCTCGCTAACTCAAATATGGTCAGTACCAAGCCATCGTCCATAGCGCACGATCACATCGTGCCACTATATTTGAGCCTACTCCTTAAGCCGAGTATGGATTATACTCGCCCTTCCTATGAACTAAGTGCACTTCCCACTTTTCGGGCTTCGCAAATAATTTTACATGGGTCGAGCATAATTAACACTTGCCATAAGCTGAGTATGGTTAATACTCGCCACCCCCGTAGGACGAGTATGGTTAATACTCGCCATCTCCATTAGTTGGGTATAGATATTACTCGCCACCTCTGTAAGCCGAGTATGGTTAATACTCACCATTTTTTAAAACCAAGTGTGATAACTGCTCGTCCATATTTTTAAGCCGAGTATGGTTAATGCTCGCCTAATCAAGCTCGGAGCCTTCTTTAGACTAGGAATGGCCCATACACCTCCCTTACCAAGAAAGATGTATTCTGAGGAGCAAAGTGTTGGCCAACTTTTTGGCTAAAGCTATCGCGGTTAAACAGATCAAAGCCCAATGTCAGAAATTCATTCTCAATATCGGTCGATTGACCGATAGAACGACTTACACTCTAGGAAGTCCAGGCAAGGTTCAGTTCGAGCCAACCTCCTTTAGAAACGGCCTGAGCCTAGGCCAGCCCGAATTGTTCTCCTTCAAATAAGCGGCTCATCAAGCCCAGAAGAATCGCTCATCTCAGCTGACCCAGTTCATTGCTCCCATCAAAGTAGGATCGACCAAATATCTCGAAACTCATCTAGAAATATCCGGCTCAGTCATTCAATACTCAGCCCGACTCTCAAGGCAATAAAGGTGGTCAACCACTCCCGGACAAAGCTCTACTTTTGATACACCTCACCTTAAGTGCCACATAAGCCACTATTTTCGAGGATACTATTAATCAGCAATGGACCGGGTCCCACCGCCGCATCTACAACTAATAATCGAGCTCCACGTGTCCAAGTTCCGAAAAGTGGAAAGCCATGTGGCGGCCCATTCAGCCCACCTCTTCACCTATATATATCTCCAAGCTCAAAATGGAAGGGGACTTTTCTGGCCAGATTTCTTTTCAACTTCTGCTCTTAGACTTCTAACTTCTCTTCTATGGCTAAGTCTAAAAATAACCATCTCTTCTTCTTTTCCCAAATCAGAAAAAAGCATTGTATTTGTAACCAAAAAAAATCAATACATATAAAGTGGACGTAGCACCATCTTCGCCGAACCACTATAAAAAGTCTTGCGTGTTCCCCATTTTCTTTACTTATTTATACTTTGTGATCAATATTCATGTGCTCTCCACACGATTAGGTGTTGACCGTCACTAGTGACCAACATTTGACTTCAACAGTAGTATTTACTTGCCAAGTCCTAACAAGGTTTGGTTCGAGTATTATCCATACTCACATAGAATGAGGGCTAAACTTGTCACATCCTGACAAATAGAGTTTTAGTGAAGGTATCAAGCATATCTTAAGTAGAGTATAAGCCATACTCGGTTTGAGGGAAAGTTAGGTTCATCACATCATGACGAGTGAATCGTATGTCTAGGTATCATCCATACCTTAGGGACGAGCATAAGCCATGCTCGGTTTTAGATTGAGAACTCTACCACATCCTGGAAAATTACTTACATTCAACAAACATAACCATGCTCGAGAAATAAATCTTATTGCTGCTAATTATTACAAACTCCAAAACAAATCCTAATGGGTCTATAGTTGTATCTAGAGCATGCCTTGGGATTAAATCCTAATCCCATATGTGTGTGCTTCAACATAGCCACTTTATTTTAGAACAATGGAAATGCATTTCTTATGCCCTAAGAAATGCGGGGTATCCACAATGATCTAATCCAGATCAGTTGATAACGATTTTAGCGGCGCATATTCTGCAAATTTCTTAACATACTCGGATAGCTCTCCGCGTCTAACTCGTTCTTCGATGAGATCACGTAAGTGCTTGCAATCATTGATGCCATGTCCTGCCATGTCATGAAACATGCAGTGCTTTCCTAATTCACGTTATCTTTGGGTCGGCTCCCTCCTGCGAGGCTTAGGAAAAGGAAGAGTTCCTCGTACGCCGAGGTATATGTCTAATAGTGTTGAATTGAGATTATGTAGCTGTCATACTTGGGCTCTCTCCGGAACCGCGCATTTCTATCATTCTTTTCCAAGATTTTCCGTTTGCCTTTGTTTTGGACAGCAGTGGATGGTCCTCCATCCTTTGTAGCAAGTACATCAAGATTTTCCATTTCGATATTAGCGTCTTCCCGTCGGAGGAACCTGTCGGCCTCAGAGTAGAAATCTCCAATGTCTCGGGGAAGGTCGATCGATCGATGCCACAACCACGTTGAATCTTTTGAAGAAGGAGCGTAAGGTCTCGCCGGACCGCTGCCTGAAGGATGTGAGGAACATGACACTCTAGGCTGAGATATGAGAACTCTGAATTGTTCAATGAAACGGGTGACTAACATATTCCAGTTGTTGATCAATTCAGTTGTTAGCTGTCGAAACCACATGGCAGCCACATCAGTTAGGAAAAGAGGGAAGCATTTGGCCATGACATTAACTGATGCTGACAATGATTCCATGTGGCACATGTAGCGCATGAGATGTATGGTAGGGTCTGTTCTACCATTGTATGGTTCCAAAACTGGAAGCTTAAAGTCAGGTAGATTGCGGGAATTCCTGATTTTCCGCATGAAAGAGCTATGATGGAAGTTATCCACGTCTTGTTAAGAAGTAATGCCTTGGGTGAAGCGCTTAATGATACTGACGATTTGATTCCCATCCATGAGAAGTCATTGGCACGAATCCAATTCTACACTGGTGGCTTCAGCGAGGGTCTCAGTACGGGGTGGAAGCATGCCTCAAGTTCTTGAGGCCAGTTCGGTACGACCCATGAGTGATGGGTGGAGGTGGTACCCAACTTCGGTTGTTAGTTCGGGATTGACTGGGACCCCTTGATCGGCATGTGAGTTGGGATGAACCATATCCACGCCAGTGGGATTGGAGTAGTTTGGGCGAGCATTATCAGCTCAGGGTTCGACATTGCCCCCACCTAGGGTGATATCAAAGTGATTTATAGTAGTGTTTCCCTCCGCTCTGTTAGGAACTGGTACGGTAGAGTGGTTTAGGAAAGACGGAGGGTTTCTGCCCCCCCCCCAACCCTGCTTGGATCGACATGTTGGGAAGGCTGAGCAGGAGGGGACATATGTTGGACCAGAGGTTGCATCGAACCATGATCTGGTCGATCCGGGAGTTGCATCGATTGATCTGACCTAAGGTTTGGTCGATCGGGAAGCGAAGTTGATCTAGGTGGAGGCAAAGCAATAGACCGATGTAGGGCTTGGATTTCATCAACCCGAAGGTTAGCTGTTACCCCAGCTTCGCCTGGTGTAGGAAGTGATGCTTGGTTGTTCGACCTTCCTTCCATCCAAGCGAAGAAATTATTCATCATATCCTACTGCTTTGTGAGGAGTTCATCCTGGTGTGCCATTTGAGCTCTGAGTTCAGCAAGAACTCCATCCATCTCATCCCTAGTCAAGTATCAGATGGTTCCTCATGAGAGGAAGCCTCCAGGCTTGCTTCCACTGCTGTGTCTGCTGAACCAGCGGGTTGGGCATAGGAAGATGTTGCATCCTTCTTCCGTTTTGCCACTATTTCTTTAGGAACTGCCGAAGGCAGAAAGTCGTAGGTTCGAACCCTTCCTGGCACGCCAAAGTGTCGACGTCCAAAGTTAGTCTAATGACAACCAACCCACAAAGTTTGTAATCCACACACAATCACAGAGTACGAAGATAACAAATAAGTACAAGGGACACACAACAATTTATAGTTGTTCGGCTTCAATCAAGCCTACATCCACATTATAATCTCTGTTTATACCGTCGATTATAGATTACAATTGCTTTTATTGAAAGTGAGTTGAGAAATAAGTGATTTATACACAAAATCCTTACGTTATGATATTGAAGAATCGAAGTGTACGTAGGGCCATTTTTGGAGTGTCAACCATCAACTTTTCAGTAGAAGATCCCTCATCCTTTCCATTTCAGGAAATGGTGCATTTATAGTCCAAAAGGCGAGCCAATTAGAATGTTATATAGCCATCATCCGACCTGTGTCGGCCACATGTTACTTAATCACAAAAAAGTAGTTGTAGGTGGGACCTAATTTCCTACTGAGGAATAGTTCTCCTCGAGAATTGCGGCATAGGTGGAGCTCAATATTTGGTATATGAAAAGTAGTGTAGGTCTTTGTTGATCGATTTTGTAGCCTTAGGAATACGAATTTGTTATGTAGCATAGGAGACGGATCGTCATAGTTGGGGACCAATCAACCGGTTTGACCGACCCGATCTTCGAACTTCGGTCCATTTGCTGAAGAAGTATGCTTCTACTTGGGAATTGCTGATTTGGGTCGATCCAAGTTTTAATCGACCAAGGTATGACTCAGTTTAGGAGAAAAGGATAGCTTGTCTTAAGTACAGATTCTGTTTGTGACGGCTTTTTCCCAAAAAGCTGGTCAACAAAACTATTCAAATTAAAATGATCATATCATAACATAACTATCAATAAATCAACAATCAATTGTCATAAGTTATCTAACATCTCTAGTTTGACAATTCATATTTATTTACTTAAACGAAATCATATTTCCGATTTCAAATAATAGTTAATAAAGATGATTGAATTCCCAAAAATCATGTCAATGTTTTATTAAATTATCATGATCTGTGTTGACCAATATTTAGTCAAACAGTCACAGGTCAAAGATATATATAGTGTCGTGCTCGATTCTTGAGAAAGTCATTGAAAAATGTAAAAAGATTTTATCGACGTCTTAAAGTATTCGAAAAAGATTTGAAATAACGACGATTACTAATATCTTTGTTAACGTTTGGAAAAATCAGCGAAGTAAAAATACGTGATCGTCTCGGTCCGAAGAGCTCAAAAACCTTGAGCGCGTCGGTCTGATCATATGACTTTAAAACAATGATTATTATACTTTTATAAAATATTCAAACTAAATATTATTTAATTGAATTTAATTAATAGATATAATCTAAAATTTATATATTATAAAGTTGGTCAAAAACTGGGCGTTATCGGCTATCTATTGACAGCCTAGATATATTGAGCCTTTGTGCCTTAAATGAGGTTTTTACCCTAATGTTGTTGGTTTAGTCTAAAAGAGAATATGTTAAATTAACCTTTTTATATTAATTTTTCTAATTGAATGCTAAGATACTTTGATTAAGTAAGTATAATGAAAAACAACAAGGCTTAAAGAACATTGATTGTTTACTAGCTTAAAACTGTAATAGTTAGCAGTTGAAGATCGCAATGTGCTATATAGATTTTTTGGGGTTCTAATTGTACAGTGTTGAAGGGCATCTTCCCATAGTTGATTTTTTTAGGATATTTGAGTTGGAAGCATTTGTTGTCGCTAATTGTATAAAATCTCGTGCAATATCATGAGAAAGTTTCTTTTTTATTTATTGTCTAGATTGGCAATTCTATTATTGGAAAACTGTGTAAGTAAGGAAATCTCATGTAAATGTTTAACCGATGTTAAGATAGATTTGAAGTTAATAAAATAAATTAGAAAATTTATTTGCTACTATAAGTAAATAATGTTAAGTTCCAAAAGCTTTAAAAAAATAACTGGTGAAGGACATTGAAGGTTATTCAAAAACCATGGGTCCTTATCCTAATGCCTCAAAAACAGAATCTATAAACTGATCATATGTCATTAGCTATTCTAAAATAAGAAAAGAGATTTTGAAATTTAATATCAACTACCAAAAATATTATGATTTATCATAGGAATTAATCTATTAATCATAACACAATTGCATTCGATGTGGTTTGATTTGTCTTAAAAATTTGAAAAACAAATACTTCTGAAAATTTTATTTAATATTTTTTTGTTTTTGAGTATAAAATATTTCATAAAAGTTCCGAAAAATGAGGTTTTATTGTAATTTTTTCCAAATTTTTCAAATTTTCAATTGGAAACTGGTTTTGAACAAAAAATGGAAAGCTTTTAAAATGCCACATGCTTATCGTGAGAAAAGCCAAAGAGTATGTAAACAAAGAGGGAAACTTGAGAAAATGCAATGATAGCTTTGGAATTTGTTTTTTCATACCTTATTGATAGAGCAATAGAACTTGTTTCGAAATATTACAAAATACAGACAAAGAATCAAACTTTGAAAATAAATTTTCATATGTAAACTATGGCAAAAGAGAAGTCTAAATGTTGAGACAAGTCCCACATTGGGGAATTTGTAAAACGATTCCTGTATAACTATAATGAGTTCACCCTTCACATTGCCAATTGGTTTTGTGATAATTCGGGGTTCTCTAACATGGTATCAGAGCAGGTTTAATTCGTGCGCACAATGCCACACTTATCCACGTCACCCAATAAAGGTCCACGTGTTAGGCCCATGATATGCCACATGTGCGGGGGCGTGTTGAGACAAGTCCCACATTGGGGAATTTGTAAAATGATTCCTGTATAACTATAATGAGTTCACCCTTCACATTGCCAATTGGTTTTGTGATAATTCGGGGTTCTCTAACACTAAAGTAAAATAGTAAATGGAACACAAGAGATAGGTGACCAATATGGAATTTTCCACCTAGATCCTTTTTTCAACCTTAGGTCTGTGGCAATATAGCAATAAGAAATTTCGCAGCTGGAGATTAATTCTTTCCGTATGATTTGAGTTGAATGCAAAATCAGCTGAACCATAATTCTATCCATAGGAAAATTTATGTCAAAAACAAAAATATTAATTTTTTTGGACATATAGAATTATCAATCTACATAAGTTGTTTGCGTCATATTTTCAAGAAGTATTTTAATACAAATGCATTCATACTGAAGCACAAAATTAGTATTATTTTGCATCACACACAAATATATATACACACACATACCATACATATTGTGACAACACGTGCACTTGTTGCAGACGATTAGCTACAAAAATTGATTGTACTCTAACTGAGACAGATATCATAGAACGACCATGTGCATTGTTACATATTCCATTTCTCGGGCAATTCACAAGACGAAATTCTTTAAATGGAGAAGAATATAACACCCTGAAAAGTGGATGAAAATTATCTAAACATAAATTGGCTAATAATTAGTAAACTAGAAAATAGAATTTTCAAAAACATTAATCTCTAGTTGTGAAATTTGCATCATCATGTTCGTAGTGATTTTATAAAATTTTATGATAGAAGTTCAAATGAAGAATTTATTAGAGTTAAAGATTTTGAAGTAAAAACAATTATATATGTAAAAATGCACATGGCTAGTTGGAGAGTGATTAGGAATCAAGTCCCATCTTCATCCAATTTTCAAGTGTTTAAGAAAATAAAAGTGTAACAACTCATAATTTTATTGCTTTGAATTGAAATATTTAAATAATTAAAATAATGATTTTTTATTTTAAATATTTAATTCATATTAAATGATAAGAAAATTGTTTTTAAATTTCGTTTACTTGTATAATTAGTTCAAAAAAATAGAAAATGTGACCAAAAGAATTTTTCAAAAAGGCTATTTTTGATCATGTAAAGTTGTTTAAAATTTTGTTTAAATCACTTAAATAAATATAGCACATACATATATTAACTAATGAAATTAGATTAGCATTAATAAAGACTAATTAGCTTAATTAGGTAATGATTTGACATTAAGTAAGATGAAAGAATGAAAAGAAAAGTACGAAAGTACACTTTAAATAAGGAAATAAAACACATAAGATACTTAGGTATTTAATAAAGTACATATGCTTGATTATAATGTTGGAAATAAATACAGTTGGTGGAAAGTGAAGTGCAAGGAAGGAGGTCAGGTGGCATGAAGTTAAGGAGGGTAAAGGGCATAAGGTTATTTTGGTAATTTCCTATTTGTAATTAATATAAAACATATTTTCTCATTTTTTTCACTTTTCATTTCACTTCCATTTCTTACATCTTTCTTCAAGCTTTCTCTATAAAATTCCATGGCTTCCATGGATTTTGAAGTCCAAAATTATTAGATTTTTTGCTTTGAAAAGTATAACTTTTCATGCTTATATCTTTTGTTTTATATCCAAATTTTACTTTCACTTCCCAGAGCTTTAACTCCCACTAAAGTACACCAAGTCAACTATTTTTTTCAATTTCAGTATAATGAGATTGTAGTAGATAATTTACTACATATCCAAATATATGCGTACGACCATATTGATTAAGTCGAAAATAAACTGAATAGGATTCAATAGTTTAGCGAAAGCCATACCTGAATCTATCGACGTTTACTGATAGGTAAAATTAAGTTGAGTTTGAACTTCCAAATTGACACAAGCTCAAATCTATTAATATTTTCATAGAAAAGAGTAGAGAGAACATGCCAGAGCCATGTGTAATTTGAGGACCATAGCATTATATATAGTACTGTGAAATTATAATTTTACATGACAAGTACACCCCTTAAGCCATCATATATCTAAATTCAAATAGACCACATGCTTAGACTTAGCCAAAAGATGACCCATACATTTATATATTGAAATATGTGGCCCTATTAATTTGAAATTTTCCAACATTGGCTATAGTTTTCATTTAATCACTTCTTCAAAATCTGAGATTTACTATATTAAAAAAAATACAATTCTTTTAGAACCATTTTCAAGTCCAAATTTCTAAATCTAAAAATACCTTCTGCTCTTTCAACTATATCTCCCTCAAAACTAAACAAAATCAAGTGTTTCTTTTTAAAAACAATATAATAGACTAATTGTAGGAATTTTTCTTTTGACTACCTTTCCAAATTCCATGGGTATTATATCCAAAAATAGGTTAGAAAAAATCAAATTTTTGAGTGAAATTTTTGTTAATTCATAATCTGAGCCTTCCTTCTTTCAGATCAAGCCAGTAACCCATGCCGCATCACTTAGGCTAATCCATTTTTGTCCATTAATCCTTCAAAATCCAAGCTTACTTAAGGATACTGCAAATTCTAGTTTAGGGCGAAGCCGGTTTTGCTTTGGATAAGTTTAATGTGAGTAAAACTCATATTTTATATCAAAGCTTTGATCTTTAATTAATTATTTTGTCATCTTGTTAAATTGATTGTAGTTAATAATTTTACCTTACTTCCTACTGTGATTTCCTGATGCATTGTTATGAACATGATATATGTGTTATATGCCAAAAATGTTAGCACCATTTTTTGGTTTAATGACTTGGAGTCTTTTGTTTAAACCTAATTTACGTTGTAAATCAAAATCATTTTAAAGTTTCGAACTTTGTTTTCATCTGTACAAACATTTACTTTATCCTTTGAAAAGTTAGTAAGATTTCTTGAGTAAGTATTCAAAAAGTCAAAAACTAAGATTTTGTAATTGTGTGTCTTATAGCGACAGCTATTATAAGTGTTGTTCGTGAAAACAGATTGTTTTTTAAATTAATTTTTTAACTTAAGTATGTTCTAAATTAATTTTAAAACTCATTTTAAGTGTAAGCAAGTAATAATTATTATTTAGTTACTTAATTATTTATTTAATGATTATTTAATTAATTCGATAGAGTAATTAGTAGTTAATTACTAATTAATCAAGTAATTTGTACTAATGTTTTAATCAAGTAAGTTTAATTATAACTTATATAATTAGTGAAATTCAAATTAATTCATTATTTAATAAGGGTCTATTTAATTGATTAGCATTAACTAAGTTAAGTTTGATTTAAGGACTTACTAAGGTTTGTTTAATCACTTATTGAGGTTTAAGTTTTATTTAATTATTTAATAAAGAATAATTTTGGCTTTTAATTATTTATTCAAGGAATAAATATTATTTGATTATTCTTTTAAGGGTTAATTAATATTAGTTATTATTTTAAGGATTAAATAAATGTTTAAATATTTGGGGCATCTATTTATAAACAAAACTAGACATAAAATAAAAGAAACCAAATTCGAGTCGTTGGATTATTTAGTCCTTATGTCAGGGGTGGAAATCAAGGGGGCAATCTGATGGTATAGATTTTATGTCTTCTCATTTGTATCTATTTTTTGTGTTCAAATAGACATTCCCTTAAATATTTATTTAAATATTATTTAATTATAATTTCAAGATTTAATAATTCTTCAATAATAAGTTTAATATTACTTTTAATCCAAATTACTTGTTCTCCAAGGATGCTTTTAAATGTATTTTTATCTAATATTTCTCTTTGTCAATCACTTAAGTAATCTCATGGATTATGACATAAGGGATTTTTTTTAGTAGAACGAAAACACCATTTTTTTATTAATATAATTGATTGAATCTTATAAGCACTTATTAGCAGAATAAAACTTCATTCTGCTATTTAAACTGAACTAGTCTTGGACATGTATTTAACCAAATAGATCTACCTCCTATTACTCTGTTATTATTATGGATATGTTTATATGTTATTGTTATTGACATATTATGCACGAAATGGTATTTATGGTCATCTGTTACCAGAATACATCCCCATTCTACTATAACTTGTTTATTAAGTATTTTTATCATCTATTGTGCAGAACAAAGTCTTATTATGCTATATTGTCAACTTGGACATCTATATAGCAGACCAAATCTCTATCTCCTATTATCGCTTGAATACTTCCTTTATGTTGATTGACTATTATTAGTTAATTCTTTATACATATCGGGTTGTATGTAAACACTCATGTTATAACTTAGATAAGTTAAACTCAATTAAATGAGGACTACTGAGAATTTCTAAGCCACCTTTCGAATTTCAAAATTTTATCGATTCTCTTTAAACAAGCTAATATGGATAATACTTTACAATGTTATTTGAAACTCATCCTGGTTTGAAATAAAATCTATAAAAGAGGTTTCCGAATAAGTTATTAATTGAATTTAGCAAAAGATTTTGGTTTGATTATTATTTAATAATTAGTGAAGGTTTGGAAATTAATAAAATAATTCATAGAACAACGCTAAAAGAATTTATTATTGATTGAAAAAAATATTACTTGTAAGTTAACTAAAGATTATAAAATTTTAGATATTTAAAAGAAGTAAGAGTGTTGTCGAGTCAAGGTTTGATGGGTAGGTAAAATACCCCAACTTTATCTGCTTTATTGCTATCCGAGAGATGGTATTTGTTTACGATCTAGAGTTGATGGTTAAATTTTAATACTTATAAAGAATTCATTTAAAAAGGGCTTAAGGAATATGAATAAGTATTTAATAAGAAATTTTATAAAAGGATGTATTGAAGAGATTTATAGAAGGAATTGAGATTTGATTCACCTAAATTTGATCTTCTTAAATATGGTGGTAGAGATGTTTGTTCTGCACCCAACACTGAAGGAATCATGTTTGGGTTTACTCTTATATCCATTTCGTTATAAATAACTTTGTTTGATCCTATGAAAAGGGTTTGGAAAAAGGAAAGTTTTATAAATACCTTTGAATATACTTATGTTGATAGTTTAATTTATGAATTTTATAAGTGTTGAAAATATATTGGTTTTGTAAATAAACATAAGTAGGTGAGATAAACATAGGAATATTGTTATAAATATTCTAAAAATGAGATTTTATAAATGAAATATTCGTTTTAAAGAGGTTTGGTGATTGCTATGGGATAATTAAATCCTTAGAGGATTGTTGTTTGTATGTATGATACTTCAATGGTGTCTTCTGCCTGTTTTTCTCCCTTGAAATCCTCCCTTTCCAACACTGCAAATCTTGCTCAACGATCACTTCGTACACCTAATCCACCTGCAGCCCTTATTCCTCCTTCTCCCAATCCACCTCCCCTCTCTTCTTCTTCAATTCCATCTCGCGAGGTCCCTATTCTACCAACCATGAAATGGACTTCTCCCTTTACTTCAAAACTGCGTAACACTGGAGGGTTTTTACCTCCAACTATCTCTTTGCAATATTCAGGTAACAAGCTAGTGCCTACTGAAGAAACTGTTCAAGCTATTGTCGAAGATTGGAAAAATTACTTAGTCAGCTTCTTTCTAGATGCTCCTCTGTCATACTTAGTTGTCGTCAATCACCTAAAGAGGATATGGCATCCTCGTGGTTCCATTAAGGTCAAATCTAATGGTAAGATATTCTTCTTTTTACTGTCTAGTTTAGAAGATCGGAAAAGAATTATTGAGGGCGATCCGATCATTATAAGGAACAAACTTTTCATAGTTAAAAATTGGGATGCTATGTTAGGTAATTCGGGTAGTATTAGGAGAGTTCTCATGTGGATTAAGTTGTTTAACTTACCTCTCGTAGCTTTGTCGAATCCAGGTATAAGTTGGTTATCAACTCGCATAGGCAGATTTTTGTGTATGAATTCGAACACAGAAAGTATGGAGAGGATATAATTTGCTAAGTGCATGGTCCAAGTTGCTCTTGAGAATGACATGTCTGACGCCTTTCCTGTATTGTTAGGTGATGGATCTACGCACATTGTGAGGGTCCCCTATTTGTGGAAACCAGATTTGTGTACCCGCTGCAAGGAGTTTGGGCATGTGTTGGACAACTATGCTAAGCAGGTTAGTAAAGAGGGCAGTGTCATGGAAGATGTAAATAGAGAAGGTATAACCAAGGAGAAGGAACATGATGCAGTGGTTTCTAATTAGAGACGTGCTACTAAATCAATAGTTATGATTGTTCTTTACATCAGGCAGCACTAGAGGAAAATCTCTAAGGTAGTAAGAAGTTGTGGCTCAATGTAGGAAGGACCAGTGTTAAGGAGAAGGAAGTTGAGATGGCCTTGAACTTGGATAGGCCTATGGAAGCAGATGATATGGATGCCCTTGATAGTTTGTGTAACACCAAAACAAGTGTGAACTACAAAACTTTCACTGAGAAATCTATGTCTCTGGAAGAATTGTTAGCTTCCTTAGAGTAATAAGTTTGGTGCACTAACTGATACTAATGAAGACGTTGGAAGGGAGGAAGTTTTATAGGAAGGAGAAATTTCTAGAAGTATTGTAATGCAAGCAAATAACATCTCCAAGTTAACTGGTTTTGTTGGAAAGTTAGGTAGAAAAGGAAACCAAGAGCATATTGCTAATTGTTATAATAGTGAAAAGGAAAAACCGAGCTTCATGGAAATGTTATGCTGTGCAAACAGATCCTGTGCACATGAATTATTGTAGCAAGCACCCATCTGCAGTATGCACGAAGAAAGGTAAAGAGATTGTCCTGGACGTTTCGCTAATCAAATGCAACGCATCTTTCATTGCCAATGCATCTTGTGAAGGTCCTTCGAACTCCTTTGAAAATCTGGACAACTTCCTATTTGATAACTTTAAATGTGTAGATTTTTTTGAGGTTGAGGAGGAAGTTATTGTTAACAGTGAACACGTGAATCAAGTAAGTAACAAATGTGGGGATTTCAGTGAACTAAATGTGGTTAATAAACGAATTTGAGATGAATTAGCTAGAATTAATAATAGCGGTGATGGCAAGAGTGAGTCACTTGAAAATGTACTCAATGATGTACTCTCTTTTCAGAAGCAAATGACATTTAATAGTGTGGTGAAGATTTCTGGCACCCTGCCTTCAACTATGCCAAGCCCTAAACAAAATTCTTCTTTTCCACTCAAGCCTGGATTTTTAAATTGTAATTACCTGCTAATAGTGCCCAAAGTTACTTCTTTTAGTAGTGAGAGAAGACCCCTACCTGAAAAGAGAAGGACTAAGCCGAATCTTGTCAATGTTAGTCATTATGCTCGCTTAGCTCCTTTTACAGCATATAAATGGCCATCTCCTCTCATTGTTGAAGCCGTTGCTGCCTTTACTTTCTCTCTTATTTTTGCTCTGCTAGATGGCAACCTACCAATCACGTGTAGCGGGAAGAAATAGTTGTTGAGAAGCTATCTAGACAATGGTTGAAGGCCTTTGTAACTTGGTTGCAAGTTGAGTCTGTTGTGGCTAATGAAAGTTTATTTTGTAACATTATGTGTTGGTCATGTGTTGTATTATTTTGAGTTAGGTTTGTTTGTTGTATGAATCCTATTTAGTCATGTTTTGGTCATGTGTTGTATTATTTTGAGTTAGGTTTGTTTGTTGTATGAATCCTATTTAGTCATGTTGGCTGTGTTGTTTCCAGCCTTATTTCCCTACATGGAAACCTTTTTCTATTTTGGTTTTGCAGTAGATAAACACAATGTGCATCTCCTATTTTAGTTGTATTTAATATTTTAATATAATAAAAAGTGTTATGGAGCATTGTAAAAACCAGTTGGCCCTACCAAAATTTTTGGCTCTGCCAAAAAAACCGGCTATCAAATCTGCTAGTTAAACTCTAAAAATTTATACAATAAATAATAAGGAAACCCGTTTTCATAAACAGTCAGGATGCGAACTCAACTCCGACCTTATGTATTTTCGGTTTATTCTTAAGAACTGAGGCTGAGATTTTTAGATATTACTAATTTTGTTATTTTGTCTTTTTCAGGCCTAAAATGAACCTGTATAGATGAATGTTGGTGCATATCTTCTTGGAAGGTTGTGTTAGAATTCCAAGATATTCTGCCAAGGTAAACATAACCTTTAGCCTTATCACCTGGTAAATGAATAAAGCAAGATATGCGGTTGGGCTATGTTGATCACTTCCATTAGAACGTGAACACTTTGTATCCAAGTTAATATCTTTGTACGCTTTGGGACCCATTATGGTTGTTTATCAACCGGGGTGATCATACTCGGCACTATCAAGTTTTTAAAGATGGTCCCATCAGTCCTGAGTAGCTGAAGTGCAAGTTAACGCAACCTCCCATACATTTTACCTAGGATTACGAATTCAGATGGTAGACCCTTACCCTTCCATAGTTGGAATCCATTCTCCGATACGAACTTTTGGATTTGATTGTATACCTACTATGTTGAAACGTGAGATGCATGCATTCTAAATACTTTAATATATTTACTGGTGAATTCTAGACATTACTATAATATCACTGAATATTTATTATAAAAACATTTTGGCTATCTTAAGGTAAAACTGGTCTGTGTTTATGTGCGTCGAGGTCTAATGAGATACCTTTTATTTCAAAAGGTTTTTGTTATATAGCAGATTAATTTCATTATGATACAAGCTTTCTCACGTTGGTACTCTAGACTAATCTGGGCTTTATTTTGCGATATTGCTCAGGTTAGATTGAGCATTTTTGTTAGGTTAGCATAATTTCATTGGAGCTCAGGAAAGGAGCTGAATGTAACAACCCGGAGTTTCAGAACCAATTCAAAACTTTTATTTAAGCTATTTTAATGGGTTTTGAATATTTAAAATGATTTTTTTTAAATAATAATGACTAACAATTTATTTAAATCGAATTTAGAAAATATAAATTTATTTTAATTATAAAATGAACTTGAAATGGCGCGGTAGTTTGAAATTTTGGTTTTAAATTTCAATTGGATATATAGAATTCAATATAAGTCAGAATTGGACGAAACAAGAACCATTTGAATCTGTTTAATAATATCTTTCTAATGAATGAAAGAAAATGAGATTTCACTATATAAATTACAAGTTATATCCAATTTAAAATTCAGAATAATTGCTACAGAATTTATATATATTTTTATTATACATATACCCTTAAAAATAGCCATTTTGCAAACGAGCTCCATTTTCGACGAAACCACTTTTGTTGGATTCGGAATGTAAAATTATTGTTTGGTTACAAATTTCATAATTTTTGGAATTAATATGTGAGCGTGGTAAATTTAAACGTGTTTTATAATCGACTGGAAAAGGGGCATTTTTCAAACGATCTCCAAATTCGACAAAACTAATTTTGTTAGGACCATATCGACAAAACATAGCTAGATTTCAATATTTGTAATTTTTGGAGTCAGTATGTGGTCCCAATAAATTAAAATGTACGTTCAAATTTAATATTAACCGTTATATTAATTTATATTTTAAGTTTGATAAAAACTGATCAAAACAATAGAATTGGCTTATGAAACATATCCCATCGTGTTCGGAATGAGGGTATTTAGCTAGAAACGACATTCGTTGGGTTTGATTTGGAGTTCGTATCAATAAACAGGTATTTTTGGAATTAAATAATATTAAAAATATATATATAAATATAAATTAAAACCCTAATTTTCTTCATTCATCGAAACCCACCGTCATTAGCTAAATGGAGGGCGTGAATTGCTCTGAACTTCTCCCTAAATTTTCTCCCAATCCACTTAGTAAAAATTGAAATTTCTGAAGCAAAATGTTAGAGAATCTCATGCTCTTTCAATCCCGACTGGTTTGGTAATTTATCGTTGAGTGTTGGAGGAGATTTTGGAGCTCAAAGTGGTGGCCGTTGCGTGCAAATTTCGGTAACTAGAGGGGATCAAATGGGGTGGAGGTTCCAGCGGGTGGCGGCGATGTAAAGGGCTTCGACGTGGGCCCCTCCGATCTGGGTGCAGGCGACCGTGGTGGCGGAAAAATCAAGACCTAGGTTTTGAGCGAGGGCGGCCTGGGATTTTGAATAAGGAAGATCATTAAGGAAAGTAATTAAGTAATTTAATTATTTTAATTATTCAATTTTTGGTAACCAATGTTTAAAAATCCATATCTTTTTCCATACGAGGTCGGAATCCGACGACTTTAGTTGTGTTGGAATCGTGGTGGAAGACTCTGCAGCATGGAACTGACGTAACGTCCCGCCTTTTTAACCTCTTCAAATCGGTATTTAAACCAACTTAAAATGTCCAAATAGACGGAGCATGTTAGCTTACGGAGTTTAAAAATAGAATTAACAACAGAAAATACAAAATAAATAAATGACACAGTATTAAACAACAGAATAAAACTTTTATATATAATCAAAATTTTGAATACAAGATTTTTCTCTGAACGACGGAAATTTAAAATGACTTGAATACAAGAAAATATTTACTATTTTATAAACTTCAGAGTGCGCGTCTTCAGAATCCCCAGCTTGGTCAGTCTTTGAATCCTGAGTTGGAATCTTTAAATCTGAAATGCTCGGATCTGACCCGAGCTTTCCATGAAAAAACATAAAACACTCGAGTCAGGATTAAATCATAGTTCAAGTAAATTAATTTCAATTGAAACTGAAATACAATAGTTATACATAACATAAGTTGTGTAGCAGCAGTCCATGTCAATTTTTATTTTAGGAACAAACGGTCGCGGAAGCCTGCATGTACACACGTGCACAAGTACACGTGTGCACTGCCTCAGCATCCCGGAAACGTTTCGGGACAGTGTGAGTAACACAAGGATCAAGCTCAATGCAGAGGTCAACATAGTGAGACGAGCATATAGATCTAGATCAAAAGCAAGCAATATGAAACACGAGCTTCAGCACATAAAGGAACAACAATATCGATGTGCCCAAGTTCAAAGAAAGCAAATTGGTCCAACAAAACTAGTTGCATGAAACGAACATGGCTTGTGTCCATATTTTCTCAAAAACTGACAAAAAGACTGTTACAGTCTTAATACTAAAGCCAAGTGATAGTAAATATGGGAGCAACTGTCATGAAATCAACGTTTCCAAAGTTCATAATCATATCCAGGTTTTAACAATGCAACACTATACATCTTAAACAATGTTTTGTTTTCTGGTTTAAAACAGTGAGTGGTGGCATATTCAATAAGTGACAACATTTCAGGGATGTAGAACAAGTATAATGTATGTGCAAACAAGTCAATACACACGCAGGAGTAGATTTCAAAATAGTGATAGGGTGCGTGTGTATTTCAGTTCATATCAGGTAGTAAAGCTCTGATTTTTGCATAAATCAAGTACAAGTGAGCCAGAACACCCACATATGTATAAATATATGTACGGTCATTTCACCTCAATAGTTTTAATACTCATACATAAACATACTTATATCTGTGCATACATAAATAAATGAACACATGCAGGATTCTAACTTCATTGTCGCATTATATGTAATAGTACAACTTAGGTTATCAAGGCTAAACATGAGCCAAATTTTTATTTCAGGTTTACAAATCAACCAGGTCTACTTTGGTTTACAAAACTAACTAAACAAATGTAGAGACGCATGGTACATAAAATATTTTGCTACTAGTTCATGTTCATGAATCTAGGTATATACATGAGACAAGGGTGTATAAATAAGAACCAAATGTTTCAATTGAAGTGACTGCCAAGTGTTAAATCCTTGAGTTAAAAGTTTTCTGCTCATAGATTAAATTCAAGTATGAACTGAGTACGAACAAGCTATTAAAATGAAGCATGAAATTTAGAGCTGGTAAATGGAAACTTAATACAATGGCTAGACTAGCATACATGGAAAAAATATCAAGTCAAGGCAACAGGCAACCCGATGGCAGTAAGACGGACAATAACCATTATGGCGGGAGTTTTGCATATACATACGTATGCCAAGATACGTATATACATATACAAGAGTATATGTATACACATATACATTGGCCTCCACATATGTATACATAGTCGAAATTCCACACCAAAATCAAAACACTCAAAAATGGGGCAAAAAATATATAGATAGAAGGAGTAATTCATAAGTATCGATTTAATATTTAAAGACATTCCTAACACAGAAAATAGTTTAATTTATACCGCAGACTCATGATTGTACGGTTTTAAATCTTTATAACATTCATGCAATATTAAGACAGTTCGGGAAATTCCTTGTACGAATCAAAAATAGCTGTCTTTTAAGTCATTTCAACATAAGGTGGTTATACTTCGACTATATATACACACACACGCAAGTCCACACTCGGAATTACTCATATCTAAATATACATTGTCATTTTCTATTGCATTAACGACCCATCTTTGTTTCTTAAACTAAGTTACCTTTACCTGATAAATCAATATTTAAATATACTCTTCTTCTTCTCTCCTACTCACATGCTCTGTCAAAAATTACAATCCGAAATAGGGATTTTACATGTCTTATCAAAGTTAATACTCCAGTTTTGATGCTTCAAACATTTATTTTAAAATTTTAATATCTACCAGAATTCTTCAATGTCAACTTAGATATAAATCATTCTAAGAACCCGTAGCCCATACAAAATTCCAATTCAGTGGAAATCTAATTTGTAAACACCTAGTAGAAAGAGATATTTGAACATATAAAGGACAGTCTGGGATGTTAGTTGACATCTGCACCAATAGTTTATATGCATGTTTAAACCATTGAAATATTGGAAACAAGAGAGAGAGAAGAAAGCATGAGTTCTTTCTATTTGTCAAAGTAGCCAAACATGTAAAATAGGTTGCATGTAGCATAACTGACCTTGAAAATCAATAGGACCATAAGCAAATTCATACAAGAACTATTGTTCCTTCTTAAGGCAAAAAATTTATCAGTCTTTGAAGTAATTTAATTAGTGGTGATAATTGGCATTGACGGGCACTAAGTGAACGCAATCCGATTAATTTAATTAATGATGGTAAATAGCACTAACTGTTGGTAAAATACATTCATGTACATAATTTACGTTATCACCACATTCCAATTTCAGACTGTCTACTGTCTTTCAACGAAATATAAATCATGGCAGGTGTGATTCCAAGTTTCAAATAAGCAAGGCTAATTCAGTTTAAGGGAAGCCGAAAAATTCAATCACACAGATAAATCAAACCAAACTCACATCGATAAATCAAACCAAACCAGAGAACAAAATCTACAAGCAAGTCAACTCGAAACAAGGTTTAAACACGTAGATCATCCCAGGCAACCAATACGATCAACTATCATATTCTAGTTTTAAATCGAAATCAATTTACTTGAAAACAAGCTTAATCGTGAGTGAGATGCTCACCTTAAAATAGTGATGAAGGAGTGTCAACAACAACGAGAAGGCCACGCATGGCAGGGAGGCGGTGTTCGAACGATGATGAGGGGGCGGCTTCGGCCAGCGATGCTCACTGCTTCGATTTGGCAGTTCTCCTATGGAGTCTTCTACTTGGGGACGAGCTAGCTTCCGATCTGTTGGAGCTTCGAACTCGCGGTGGAAGGAGGAGCTCGATTTGGGAAAACTCGTCTTTGATTTAAGGATTTCGCTCATGAGGAATTTGGGGGATGATGGGTGCGATTTATAGAGAAGTAAACCGTGGGAAGCAAGGAATTGGAGTAGGATGAATTTGGGGTGGGTGGTTTCTGAAATTACTTGACGGTGAAGGAAGGAAATGTAAACCATATGTAATTTACTGCTACTGACATTTACGTTACATGTTTTTGTTTTTATTTCTTCATAAACGAACTTCAAATAATACGGAACTTGACGTGCTGCTACGTTTTCGCATTCTGAACCTAATAAATTAGTTCGATTCAATTCCCATCCCATTTACACAATGATATTATTTTAAATTTAATTTATCTATCGGTTCGCATATATATTTCGTCTACCACAAAAACAACTCTGTTTTTCTCCAAATTTTGAAATATAGCAATAATTAATTATATGCATTCAAATAAAAATTCATTTTGTTACAAACCGAGGTTATTTGAAAATTTATTCACATATATTTATACGTTCAACTTCATTTCTATTATAATTCCCATATATTTAAACGAACAAAATTTCTGATTTGTTTTAACGCCAACTATGCTTATTTCTAAATTCAACCATTAAAATTTTCACTCTAATCTCAATCCAACTAAATTCAATTCAAATATTTGCCTCTCAACCAACGTTCTAAATCAAATTAAATCACAACAATATATTTGATTTTTAGCTCAAGTATCAATATAACTTGATTATTAATAGTTAAACCATAATTAATCTCATATTCCCGTTGTCGAAATTTCTGGATCGTTACATTCTTCCCCCCCTTTAAAACTTTTCGTCCTCGAAAAGGAGAGATCGTCAGGGTTATACCAACGTATACTTCAAATTTCCATATTTAGGTGAAAACTTTCCACCATTAATTCAAATATCGGTATCTAAGCTATTGATCCTCATTATTTACCATCATATCCAATTAACTTGGAAAATCACATTTTCTTCCAAAATAAATCTATTCTTAAATTTCAAATCCTGCAAATAATCCCAAATTTTCTTATAATCTCTTCTGTCAATATCTACTTATCCATCGTTTCACCAGTTCAACTACGTCACCACATATTCAATCCATTTAATCTTCTCTACACTCATTGAAAAGTAATTATTATTTTCCTTTCAAGTTACAAATTATCGGCCTGAAATTTTTCAAAATCTAAAACGTTTTATACTTTTATATGGAAAAATTGGTATTATTATTCCAAGGTTCTCTTTCATATTTTAATCTCAAATTATTTATTTGAAAATACTTTATAACTCGAAGTTTGACAAGTTTAGTATTGTTCTTACAGATGTCAGACATACGCTGGCCAGGCGCACGACTAAAATCTCCAAGCACTAAATATCCTTGCTTCAACTCCCAATGAAAAATATTTCAAGAATTCTTTTAAAAACAGATAAGGAAAGTACCAATGTGATATTTATATGTTGATTGTTCATGAATTGCAGATACACAATGGTTTCGTCTGGATCCCCCAGAAAACATCCGTATCCGTAAGAAATCACTTCCCTGCGAATTTCGTCATGGACAGTTCAACGGAACATACTTAAGAATCAAAAGACGATCTGAGGTCATTGAGTGTTGGTTTCAAAAGACGATCTGAGGTCATTGAGCGTTGGTTGCTCTCCCTCAGGATCACGAAATCAAATCATCAAACTATGAATATAAATCAAGTCACGAGGACCAATCAAGTCATGAAGAAAATCTGCTGCATTAAATAGGTGGCTCAATCACTAAGATATCTAAGTGGACCGCAGGTACACAATGGTTACACCTGGGTCCCCCAAGAAATATCCATACCCATAAGCTTTCACAGCTCTGCGGATTACGCCCTTATAATCCGACTGTAGATCGCAGCAGTCACAATGGTTACGCTTGGTTCCTCCAAGAAACATCCATCTGCTGTAGGCTATCTACAGCCCTGTAAATTACGCTACACGGTCGAATTCCAACGACTCTAGATCACAGCGATCACAATGGTTACGCCTGATTCCCTCAGGAAACATCCAACCGCCATAGGCTATCTGCAGCCTTGCGAATTCCGCTAGCAGTTGTGCTCAATGGAAACTCATGAGTTTTATGTCCGGACAACCTACTACCACTAGCAGCATATCTCAACAAAGCTCGAAATTCAAAGGAGAAGGGAGGTACTTTCCTTATTTTGCTTTGAAAATATATAATACTATACACATATACTACTTTACTTCATACTCTTCATAAATCATATTTACGATTTTCTCTCCAAATTAATAGTTTCTAATTTTTCTATATTCATATATATATTTCCCATATCTATATCCAATATTTAAAATCGACATCCTCAAACTTCCATTCAAATTTTCAAAGTTTTAAAATTTTAGTTTTGCTCTCAATCAATTCAGATTTTTCCAAACACAAAGTTATAAATTTATTGGTTTTAAACCAAATTTCCTTCTAAATTCTAGTTATTAAGTTCATCATTTGATTCAAATTCTTATGTTCTCAAAATTTCAGTATTTTACTTCTTATGACAAATTTCTCATTCCCGTGTTAATACTTTTGTAAATTCACATCCTTCGATCGTAAATCAGCAAGCGAACAACTTCCTAAGTATCAATCCCGAAGGCCTGATCCAACATCACGTAGAAAGTTATCCATCTTGACTAATCTCCAGTCAGCTCAAATTTAGTTTACGAATTTACTTCTTTTATCTATTTTAATGATATCAATATAATTCCTACTTAGAAATATTTCACTTTCAAGATTTCAATTAACATCATACAAATGAGATTAAACCATTAATAGCAATTTCATAGAGTTCAAGATTTTTTATAACCCTTCAATTTTTACATATAGTCTTGATCTATTCAAAACACGTACATATGAGATTTAGGATTACAAATGATAGTATTACAAAACAGAGCTAACTTAGTTAGGATCCACAATCTTGATGATTGCCCCCTTTTCAATCGATGATCCACATCTTTGTGTAAACTTCTCTTACGATATCCATTTTGTTGGAGTCTCCACCAAAGGATTAGTACATTCCTCATCCACATGATCCCACTCCTTGCAGTTCTTACAATAATACGAGATGGAGCCATCTTTATCTATATACTGCACAGTTTTCTCTCTAGCGGAGCGCAACACTGCCTGTCTTTCTTGTTGTCTCTCGGAACAGTTTTGAGCTATATGTCCAACTTGCTTACAATGATAGCAAGTGATTGGTTCATCAGACATCTCAGCAATAGAAGGCTTCTTTTTCCTCACTTTATGGCAATGACTGGGAAAATGTCCCTTCTTTCGACATTTAAAACAGAAAATATTGGATCGGTAAATTTTTCCTTCTTTCTTCTTTCCCTTGTCTCTCTCTCCGCATGTAACCGCGTAATGTCCCTTTTTCTAACATCTGTAACAGACAACATGGTCGTAGGGGCCAACTGTCTGTTTTTCCTTGATTATCTCCTCGTACTCCAACATTACTTCTTCCCTTCTTCTACGTTCTGCCTCTCTTCGTTCTCGACGTGCGGCTTTTTGTTCCTTAGTTCTTGCCATTCTGATTTATTATCAAACCCGTTAATTTTCTCACGATTTTTGAAAAACATTTTTAAATTATCATATTTGTTTTCTACAATTCTAAAAAAAACTCTTATTGCCTATTGGAAAACATCATTCAGATCTAAACAAATGTTACATAAAACATCGTTGTTCTCATTCAACTGTTGACACTCATTAACTTTCTTCACTTAATTTCTTACTACCGAACCTTAACCATTTCTTAGCCAATAGTGAAGTCAATCAAGTTGGGGTATAATTACCTCTCAAACCTTAACTGCATCATTATTTGTTTGAAACCAATTATAATATATCTATCCAAGTTCTGAACCAAATTTTACACCATCGAGTTCCAATTACAACCCTTTTGGATTTTATTACTATATATTATGAATGTCGAAACAAAATTCATCGTTTCATTCTTCGCTACGGCTTCAAAATTTCCCTCTTCATTAAAATTACCATTGAAATTCTTATTTCAATAAAATTCCAATTCGATTGCTAATTACACACTTAGAGAAATTAGTTTATTGATTCTTTTATACCATCTTTCTTTTTATACTATTCGACGATGGATTCAAGATTCAGATCTAAGGGGGCCTACCGAAGAATAACTCTCACAAACCTGGATTCGAAGATTCTCGAAGAGTAGGGATTCCGAACAAATTTTAAATCTAAAAATTCTTTTTCCGCTGTATTAGTCTCAAAATACTAGTATCAAATACTTGATATTTTCTAAAATAATTTACTTTTAAATTTTTTTTTCAAAAACATTTTTATTTTCTTAATCCGTCTTTAAACCTAATAAGCTAGACTTTGAATAAACCAAAACTATGATACCACTTGTAACGTCCCGCCTTTTTAACCGCTTCAAATCGGTATTTAAACCAACTTAAAATGTCCAAATAGACAGAGCGTGTTAGCTTACGGAGTTTAAAAACCGAATTAACAACAGAAAATACAAAATAAATTAATGACACAATATTAAACAATAGAACAAAACTTTTATATATAATCAAAATTTTGAATACAAGACTTTTCTCTAAACGGCGGAAATTTAAAACGACTTGAATACAAGAAAATATTTACTATTTTGTAAACTTCAGAGTGCACGTCTTCAGAATCCCCAGCTTGGTCAATCTTTGAATCCTGAGCTAGAATCTTTAAACCTAAAATGCTCGGATCTGACCCGAGCGTTCCATGAAAAAACATAAAACACTCGAGTCAAGATTAAATCATAGTTCAAGAAAATTAATTTCAATAGAAATTGAAATACAATAGTTATACATAACATAAGTTGTGTGGTAGCAGTCCATGTCAATTTTTATTTTAGGAACAAACGGTCGCGGAAGCCTGCATGTACACACGTGCACAAGTACACGTGTGCACTGCCTCAGCATCCCGGAAACGTTTCGAGACAGTGTGAGCAACACAAGGATCAAGCTCAACGCAGAGGTCAACATAGTGAGATGAGCATATAGATCTAGATCAAAATCAAGTAATATGAAACACGAGCTTCAGCACAAAAAGGAACAGCAATATCAATGTGCCCGAGTTCAAAGAAAGCAAATTGGTCCAATAAAACTAGTTGCATGAAACGAATATGGCCTATGTCCATATTTTCTCAAAAACTGACAAAAAGACTGTTACAGTCTAAATACTAAAGCCAAGTGACAGTAAATATGGGAGCAACTGTCATGAGACCAAGGTTTCCAAAGTTCATAATCATATCCAGGTTTTAACAATGCAACACTATACATCTTAAACAATGTTTTGTTTTCAGGTTTTAAACAGTGAGTGGTGGCATATTCAATAAGTGACAACATTTCAGGGATGTAGAACAAGTATAATGTATGTGCAAACAAGTCAATACACACGCAGGAGAAGATTTCAAAATAGTGATAGGGTGCGTGTGTATTTCAGTTCATATCAGGTAGTAAAGCTCTGATTTTTGCATAAATCAAGTACAAGTGAGCCAGAACACCCACATATGTATAAATATATGTACGGTCATTGCACCTCGATAGTTTTAATACTCATACATAAACATACTTATATTTATGCATACATAAATAAATGAACACATGCAGGATTATAACTTCATTGTCGCATTATATGTAATAGTACAGCTTAGGTTCTCAAGGCTAAACATGAACCAAATTTTTATTTCAGGTTTACAAATCAACCAGGTCTACTTTGGTTTACAAAACTAACTAAACAAATGTAGAGACGCATGGTACATAAAATATTTTGCTACTAGTTCATGTTCATGAATCTAGGTATATACATGAGACAAGGGTGTATAAATAAGAACCAAATGTTTCAATTGAAGTGACTGCCAAGTGTTAAATCCTTGGGTTAAAAGTTTTCTGCTCATAGATTAAATTCATGTATGAACTGAGTATGAACAAGCTATTAAAATGAAGCATGAAATTTAGAACTGGTAAATGGAAACTTAATACAATGGCTAGACTAGCATACATGGAAAAAATATCAAGTCAAGGCAACAAGCAACCCGATGGCAGTAAGACGGACAATAACCATTATGGCGGGAGTTTTGCATATACATACGTATGCCAAGATACGTATATACATATACAAGAGTATATGTATACACATATACATTGGCCTCCACATATGTATACATAGTCGAAATTCCACACCAAAATCAAAACACTCAAAAATGGGGGCAAAAAATATATAGATAGTAGGAGTGATTCATAAGTATCGATTTAATATTTAAAGACATTCCTAACACATAAAATAGTTTAATTTATACCGTAGACTCATGACTGTATGGTTTTAAATCTTTATAACATTCATGCAATATTAAGACAGTTCGGGGAATTCCTTATATGAATCAAAAATGGCTGTCTGTTAAGTCATTTCAACATAAGGTGGTTATACTTCGACTATATGTACACACACACACGCAAGTCCACACTCGGAATTACTCATATCTAAATATACATTGTCATTTTCTATTGCATTAACGACCCATCTTTGTTTCTTAAACTGAGTTACCTTTACCTGATAAATCAAGGTTTAAATACACTCTTCTTCTTCTCTCCTACTCACATGCTCTGTCAAAAATTACAATCCGAAATAGGGATTTTACATGTCTTATCAAAGTTAATACTCCAGTTTTGATGCTTCAAACATTTATTTTAAAATTTTAATATCTACCAGAATTCTTCAATGTCAACTTAGATATAAATCATTCTAAGAACCCGTGGTTCATACAAAATTCCAATTCAGTGGAAATCTAATTTGTAAACACCCAGTAGGAAGAGATATTTGAACATATAAAGGACAGTCTGGGATGTTAGTTGACATCTTCACCAATAGTTACTATGCATGTTTAAACCATCGAAATATTGGAAACAAGAGAGAGAAAAGAAAGCATGAGTTCTGTCTAATTGTCAAAGTAGCCTAACATGTAAAATAGGTTGCATGTAGCATAACTGACCTTGAAAATCAACAAGACCATAAGCAAATTCATACAAGACATACTGTGCCTTCTTAAGGCAAAAAATTTATAAGTCTTTGAAGTAATTTAATTAGTGGTAATAATAGGCATTAATGGGCACTAAGTGAACACAATCCGATTAATTTAATTAATGATGGTAAATGGCACTAACTGTTGGTAAAATACATTCATGTATATAATTTAAGTTATTACCACATTCCAGTTTCAGACTGACTACTGTCTTTCAACGAAATATAAATCATGGCAGGTGTGATTCTAAGTTTCAAATAATCAAGGCAAATTTGGTTTAAGGGAAGCCGAAAAATTCAATCACACAGATAAATCAAACCAAACTCACACCGATAAATCAAACCAAACCAGAGAACAAAATCCACAAGCAAGTCAACTCAAAACTAGGTTTAAACATGCAGATCATCCTAGGCAACCAATACGATCAATTATCATATTCTAGTTTTAAATCGAAATCAATTTACTTGAAAACAAGCTTAATCGTGAGTGAGATGATCACCTTAAAACAGTGATGAAGGAGTGGCAACAACAACGAGAAGGCCACGCATGGCAGGAAGGCGGTGTTCGAACGATGATGAGGGGGCGGCTTCGGCCAACGATGCTCACTGCTTTGATTTGGCGGTTCTCCTATGGAGTCTTCTACTTGGGGACGAGCTAGCTTCCGATCTGCTGGAGCTTCAAACTCGCGGTGGAAGGAGGAGCTCGATTTGGGAAAACTCGACTTTGATTTAGGGATTTCGCTTATGAGGAATTTGAGGGATGAAGGGTGCGATTTATAGACAAGTAAACCATGGGAAGCAAGGAATTGGAGTAGGTTGAATTTGGGGTGGGTGGTTTCTGAAATTACTTGACGGTGAAAGAAGGAAATGTGAACTGTATTTAATTTACTGCTGCCGACATTTACGTTACATGTTTTTGTTTTATTTCGTCATAAACGAACTTCAAATAATACGGAACTTGACGTGCTGCTACGTTTTCGCATTCTGAACCTAATAAATTAGTTCGATTCAATTCCCATCCCGTTTACACAATTATATTATTTTAAATTTAATTTATCTATCGGTTCGCATATATATTTCATCTGCCACAAAAACAACTTTGTTTTTCCCCAAATTTTGAAATATAGCAATAATTAATTATACGCATTCAAATAAAAATTCGTTTTGTTACAAACCGAGGTTATTTGAAAATTTATTCATATATATTTATACGTTCAACTTCATTTCTATTATAATTCCCATATATTTAAATGAACAAAATTTCTGATTGGTTTTAACACCAACTATGTTTATTTCTAAATTCAACCATTAATGTATTTGATTTTTTGCTCAAATATCAATATAACTTGATTATTAATAGTTAAACCCTAATTAATCTCATATTCCCGTTGTCGAAATTTCTGGGTCATTACAACTGACTAGAATGGAAATGGAGAAAATTGGTTTTTCAGCTAAATTAAATGCACGTTTAATTTAGTTGAAAAATACAATCTTCAATTAAAGACCAATGGAGTGGAAATGAAAGTGAGAATTCTCTCACTAAAATATTTGTATAGTTATTTATTTTATAACTAAATGTAAAAATTGTCATTGTTGATTTTTCTATGTTGTATATGACATTGCTTGAGTTCAACACATGAACTATTCACCACTCATTTGCATAAGAAGCATTGTTTGGATATACGACACACATGTTTTAAACAATGTGGATAGACACTTTGTGGTTGTTGAAATGCGATATATATATCCATTTATTATTTAAACAGTGAAAAATTGGCTAATTAGAGAAATAATTCGAATCAAATTAGAATTGGTTAAATTCGTTGACCAGTGATTAATTTGAATCGACTGTTGTTTGAAAATCCCACATGGGTATTGGCATGATATTTGACATACACTAATCTCAATATTT
Organism: Allium sativum; assembly: GCA_030737875.1. NCBI lineage: Eukaryota > Viridiplantae > Streptophyta > Magnoliopsida > Asparagales > Amaryllidaceae > Allium > Allium sativum. The sequence continues at coordinate 838,485,870 of CM060916.1, forward strand.
ATTTGTATGTCAATCGATTGATTGACAGACTGTTGTCAGCGTTATTTATTTATTTTAGTACTTATACAGTTGTAAAATGCACTCTGGATGATGATTGACTGTTTAATAGTTGTTTATCACTATTTTTTAATACATGCTATGTATGGAATCCATATAAATAAAATTATATGTAATTGATTGAGTCTGATTCCAATTCAGAAATAATGAATATTTTAAAATAATATTCAGTGAAGAATTAAAATATGATTTTGATGTCGGATTTTGGATGGACACAAAAATACTAAAATGTGAAGCCGAGTTAAGTAGTTAAATGCCATTTTAACTCGAACGGATTTTTATGTTGATTTTATTCATTTTATAATGAATATCGAAATGAATTGATTTCAAAATCTAATATTTTGAAAATGTTATCATTTTAAAATTATAATGATATAGAATATTCAATTTTGATTTAAAAATGAAAATGAAGTTAAAGTCATTTTAAAATGAATTTATAAACGATTTATAAAATACATTTTAAACGGAAATCGACGACATATATATATATATTATATGTTATAATGGCCTGAATAGAACGCGCCGCGCAATGACCGTTCACAAATTTCAACCATTGAATTCAAATTGGTGTAACGAGAGATCCGACTGTCGGATTCTCCTAAAACCGAAACCGTTGGGTTCGTATCGAAAAGAGATTTCAAATGATAATAAGATATTTAAATTTGAATGGTTGGATTTCAAATTATGTCTAAATCAGTTTTGGAAAAGGTCGTTGTAAATGCAGTTCGATGACCATATATGGAAATCGACTGAAATGGCGATATTAAAATCATTAAAAATATGAATAAATTATGTAAAATCATAATAAATGATTTCAAAAGATTTTGGATGAAATATTCCATATTTGTAAAGATAAATGATATTTTTATCAGAGTGAACTAGTTATTAACTAAAATAATAATCCAATGTTTTTAAATAAATAATTGGATTTGCAAATGGTTTTTGAAATAACCAGAATTATCCGAAGTATGAATTGGAATAGAAATAATCTTCGGAATATTTCGATGTTGGATTCCGTGATTTTATGGATATGGTTGAGGAATTTGGAAGATACAGATATCGTTATTCCCAATACGACATCCATTGGTTTCAGAATTTGATATATTTTTTCGAAAATTATTTCAGAATTGGAAATTGAATATAAGCCGATATTAATTTCTATTTAGAGCCTTGTATTTAATATCAAATTGGATTTTGGGTTTGTCGTGAATGGTGTCTTAAATAACACTGTTCTTAAACCCAGTTGAGAAAGGAATAAATCTTTTAATTAAGATTAATGAAGTTTTCCAATTATATTTATTAATTGGGGTTAAATGGAAGTTGATTTTGGGTTCGTTGAGAACGATGTTTCAAAATGACATTTGTTCTTTACCCCAATTAACAGTGAAGATATAATTTGGAATTTATAAATCTTTTTATTAAGATTTAATGGAAATTTTCCAAAATAAAGTTTTCCAATTTAATATATTGAATTGGAATTGAATGGAATTTGATTTAATAATCGAGATGAGCATCTGTGAATGAAGACTGTTACTATTTATGGAATTTAGAAGGCCTTGCCGCTACTCCATTTATAGTATTGATTTGATATGGAAATTTATATCGATTATATACTGTTATGATTTCCGTGAAGATTACATTTCGATGGAAGATGATTTTGCGTTTATCGTGAATAATGTTTAAAACAACATTTGTTATTTAACCCAAGCAAAGACAGAATTTATTTCCTAAAATTTGAATAATCATTAAGTAATGATTTTTGGAGATTAAAATAAAATGGAGTTTTAATGAATCTTTAAGTATATTAAAATGAGAATGGGATACTTAAATTTATCAAATTCATGAAATGGTCGAGAATGGAGTACCGCCAGTTTTACTCCATGCGATAGTTAAATCTTTAATTAGATTTGAAACATGAAACAGTAATTAAATTTACCAATAACACCGTGCGTGTTAGATATGGAGTATTGTCAGTTTTGCTCCATGGGACGAATAGGTTGGGATTGGGATAATAAAATAAATGATTACTTCGGTAAGGCTCAATAATCCCCACTAGTTTGATGAACCTTAATTTGGTTTAAATTATGGAAAGTTAAAATAAAACCTTTTGAGAATTTATATACAAAGGAAGATTAAAGAATAAGTTTAAAAGAATTTATCTTTGATAAAATTAATGGGAACCTCTCCCTAAAAAAGTGAATATTTGAGTAAAAGAATGTTCTGAATTGGAATGAGGCGTATAATGTGTTGATATAGCACTTGATCATTTATTATAAAATATGTGAGTTATTCGGAAAGACCGAGTTTAACCCATTCTGAATAACTGATACGGCGACTAAAAGTCGACGATGAAGACAGTGGTTGAAAACCGGAGATCTTTACATCATTTGGATGATTACTGATGTCTTGATTGGGCTATACACCCAAGATAAGGTAATAAGTGGTGATCGTCCAGACGTACGTGGAGATCGACCGGATATGCGAGGGCCTCTTTCCTGTATTGGACATATGGGACGAGGAATAAGGTGACTCTGGTTTCGTTCAGACCCAGAACAGATTTGTAAATGGATGTGTGTCTGACACTGGATTTCATTCTCTATTGATTGATTTCTATTAAATATATATCTATTTGGTGGCGGAGAATTTATTCTCTTGCTTAACATCCTTCTCTAAGATGTACGAGCTTAGAGGTCATATATTGATAGACATCAGTTTTATGGCATGAATTGTCAATGTGGCATGCCAAGATGCAAATGACCAAGGCTTTTGTTGAAAAGCAAAGTCTTGTGGTTGATGATCAAAGCACGACTTTAAATAGCATAGCTTTGTGTATAATGTTAATTCACGAGCCTCACACCCCGGTATGAGTATAAAATGAAATCAAGGATGTAGGATGTGCTTGATGTTTCTTTCTAGCTAGAAGTGGTGTCATGGTATGGAGCTCAGACATTTTTACTTACGTGGATGATGGATGCGAGGCGCCTCAGATATTGAGTCCCCAGTAGCTCAGAGATAGGTCCGATAGGATCGGGAAATGTGTGTTTAGGAATAATTAATCCACTAAAGTAAGGGTGGACCGGCCCTGCAGGAACCAAGGGTTGCCCATAGGTGTGATCCTGAGGCATTTGCTAGAGTGTCTCGAATCGGAAGGAGCCATCGCTAGCCTTGACTCATAATGGAATCCAATTTCCAATACGCGACTTTTGGTTTTAGTTGTAAACCTAGATGGCGACATAGTAGGATGGGGTACTATGCCGTCTATGATTGATACATTTATATTTGAAGTTGTTTTGACACTATGCACTTTATAGTAATATCAAAATGATTTTTTTTTAAATGTACCAAGCATGTTTGGCTATTATAAGGGAAAACTCTATCCTCTGGCTTGCATTGCATTGTGTGATGGGACCTAAGTGTTATAATAGCTTCATTTTCCAAAAAGCATTGCGTTGTTTTATTTTAAACTGAGATTCATGTGGAGTAAACCCATTCCGTTTTATATGGCATGGTCCCTTGATTTACCCAATTTTAAAGTAAAGATTTAATAACCGTTTTAGTTCTCACACCAGTCCTATGACTGACTCGGAGTTTATTGTTTTAACCTAAACTCAAGGTGCCCATATTTTCTACACGGGCAGCTAGCAGTTTTGGTTCTTTGCAAAAATTTTCCAGGATCCTGGATTATAGCTGGAGCTATATTCGGAAAGCTTTGTATCCGTGTATTTCCTTCAGTTGTGGTAGTTGATGTTTTCCGCTGCACAATATATTTATGTACATATTTTCTGCTACTTTTGTAATTCAAATCTCTGATATTTTTCTGTTGTATATTTATTCGTACTCTGTTATATTCTCTTACTCTAATGTAAATTATTGTAATAGCAATGAAATGTTCTATTGTTTGTCTTCTGATGCATCGTATTCTCAAAGCAATCCGGGCTCCTCCGTCTCTTCGGGGATCGGGGAAGTCTGGGTCGTTTCATTGAAGGCGGGATGATATATTTCCATATTTTAGTTTTAGATTTCCACTATGCTTTCTTTATGTTTGTTCTTTAGTATTTATAAGGACAGTTTGTTATAATTGTCCAGACATGTTATAAATCAGTATTGTATTCTGACATGTATTTGTTTGTAAATTTAAGTTCATTCTTTTGTAAAGACTTGTTCTATATTATTTAATTTTCTAGTTACGATGTAAGATTCTATTACATCTCTTTCTTTCACCCCTAACGAAATGCCTTTTGGACAACTAATTGATTAGCATTGGAATACCAAGTATGTATTAAGTGTCTCCTTTAATGGTAAGAAAGGAAGGTCTATTACAATAGTGTCAGAGTGTAACAATTGGGAATTTCGCTCGATCCGAGTCGATCGCTAAACCGATCAAGACCGTTTGAAACCCCTGATTGTTTTGAGAACACGACAAATCGGAACATAAACAGAAGAACATTTCATTGTTTATTACAATAATTCCATCAGAATACAAGAATATACAGAGTATGAATAAATATTACACATTCGATAAATATCAGAGATTTAAATTACATTTAAATACATAGCAGCGGAAAAATAATACAACACACAACTGAAAGAAATACACGGATACAGAGCTTTCGAATATCACTTCAGCTATAAACCAGGATCCTGTGAATATAAAACTGCAAAACCAAAACTACTAGCTGGCCATGTGGAAAATAGGAGCACCAAGAGTTTAGGTTAAAACAATAAACTCCAGGTCAGTCATGTGACTGGTGTGAGAACTAAAACAGTTATTAATCTTTATTTTAAAGTTAGGTAAATCAAGGGATCACGCCGTATAACACGGAACGGGGTTCCTCCCAAGAATACCAGTGCATAAAACAACAGCGTAATGCTAAATAAAGAAAAATGAAGCTATTATAAGACCCAGGTCCCATCACACAATGCAACGCAAGCCGAAGGATAACATTTTACCTTATAATAGCCAAAGAATGCTTGATACGCTAAATTCCATCTTTTGTTATTACTATAAGTGAAGAAGACAACTTCAATCATAATGTATAAATCATAGACGGCATAAGTGCCCCATACCACTATGTCGCCATATTAGGCTCTACAAATAAAACTAAAATGTCATTGGAAATTGGATTCCATCATGAGTCGAGGCAAGGGGCAAGCTCCTCTCCGTTCGAGACACTCTAGCAAATGTCTCAGGACCACACACAGCGATCCTGGATCTTCAGGGTCGGTCCTCTCTTACTTTTGAGGATTAGTTATTCCTGAACACATGTTTCCCAGGCCTATCAGACCTATATCCGAGGCGCCTCACATCCAACAACCACACAGCTAAAAAGTATATAAATGTCAGGGATGGTAGGTCACTGACATCACCCATAGCTAGAAAGAAACATCGTTTTCTCCCTGTAGTCACTATCCCGTTTTTAACTCATACCGAGGTGTGAGGCTCACGAATTAACGCTATACACAAAGCTTGTGCCACATAGGCCATGCTTTGATCATCAACTACAAGACTTTGTTTTTCAATAGTAGCCTTGATCATTTGCCACTTAGGCATGCCACACAGGCAATTCATGCCATGCGATTGATATCCATCAATATATAATCTCAAAGCTCGCACGTCTCAGAGAAGGGCGTTAAGCAAGAGAATAAATTCTTTGCCGCCAAACATATATATATATATAATAGAGATCAATCACACAGAATGAAATCCAATGTCAGACACACAGTCCATTTACAAGTTCTTTCTGGGTCTGAACGAAACCGGAGGAACCTTATTCCTCACATATCCATCGATCTCCAGGTACGTCTGGACGATCACCAACTGATTCCCACCTCATGGGTGTACAACCCAATCAAGATCATCGATAATCGTCCAAATGATGTGAAGACCTCTGGTCTTCAACCACCGTCTTCATCTTCGACTTAACGACGAATCGGTTATTCAGAATGGGTATAAACCCGGCCTTTCCGAATAACCCACATATATAATAAACAAGTGTTACACAAACACAACATATGCCTCATTCCAATTCAGAGTATTCTTTTATTCAAATATTCACATTCTTAGGGAAAGGTTCCCATTAATTTTATCAAAGATGAATTCTTCTAAATTTATTCTTTAATCTTCCTTTGGATATCATTTCAAACCATGTTAAGGTTTTCCAAACTAGTCGGGATTAGCGAAACACACCGAAGTAATTGTTTATTTTATTTCCCAATCCCAACCTATTCATCCCATGGAGAAAAACTGGTAATACTCCATTTCTAACACCACGATGTTATCGGTAAATATTAATTACCATTTCACGTTCAAATCTAATTAAAGATTTAACTATCGCTTGGAGTAAAATTGGTGATACTCCATTCTCGATCACTTTAATCAAATTAAAGATTCATTAAAACTCCACTTAGTTTTAATCGTCCCAAAAATTAATATCTTGTCTTTAACTGGGTTAAAGAACCAATGTCATCTAAAACACGGTTCACAATAAACCCAAAATCACATTCTATTGTTAATCGGGTTAAAGAACAGGTGTTATTCAAAACACCGCTCACGATAAACCCCAAAAACCAATTTAAATTCAATTTCAATTAAATACTAATTAACTGGACAATTTCACTAAATCTTAATTAAAAAATTTATTCTTTTCTAAACTGGGTCCAAGAACAGTGTTATTTAAGACACCATTCACGACGAACCCAAAATCCCATTTGATATTAAATACAAGGCTCTGAATAGAAAATATATCGGCTTATATTCAATATCAAATTCTGAAACCAACTAATATCTTATTGGAAATAACGATATAAATATATCTTTCAAATTTCCACAACCATATCTATATAATCACGAAATCCAACATCGAAATATTCTGAAGATAATTTCGATTCAAATCCATTCCAATTCATACATTGGAAATTCTAATTATTTTTAAAACCACTTCAAATCCAATTTATTTATTCAAAAATATTGGATTATAATTCTAGTTCATAACTAGTTCATTTCGATAAAAATATATTTTTATCCTTTTTAAATATGGGATTTTCACCCCAATTCTTTCTAAATCATTTATTATGATTTTACACAAATTATTGATATTTTTAGTAATTTTATCAAGGCCCGTAAAGTCGATTTCCAATAACGGTCGTCGAACTGCACTTACAGCGGCCTTTTCCAAATTTGATTTAGACATAATTCTAAATCCAACCGTTAGATTTCAAATTTCTAATATTCATTGGAAATCTCTTTTCGATATGAACCCAACGGTTCCGGTTTCAGGAGAATTCGACGATCGGATCCCCCGTAACGTCAATTCGAAGTCAATGGTCGAAATTCGCGAACTGCCGCAGCACGGCGCGTCCTATTTAGGCCATTTAATATATATAATATATATATTATATATATTTCATCGATTTCAATTCTAAACGTATTTATAAATCATTTAAATTCGTTTTCAAAACAATTTCAACTTCATATTCAATTTTAAATCAAAATTGAATATTCCATATCATTAATATTTTCAAAATATTAGATTTTGAAATCACTTCCTTTCTATATTCATTATAAAAACGAATATAACCGATATAAATATCATTCATGTCAAAATGGCTCAATTCTAATCAACACGGCTTTATATATTTCAATAACTTCGTTATCCCATTCAACAAATGAATATTTTCTTCAACACATGAATATATACTTTATTCAACACATGAATATTTATTAATTCTTACTTACAATAAAAATGTGAATTTTATTGTATAAATATTTCGTTCAACACACGAATCGTTTCAACACATTAATATTCTCAACACACGAGTATTGTCAACACATGACTATTTATTCTATTCAACACATGAATCTTTATTTTATAATATTCTTTAATTTTCCAAATTTGAATGAGGCCCAATCAATTACCATATAATGTTAACTATATGGATTCCATACAACACATGTATATAATAGCAATGACAAATAATCAACCATCATCCAAAGTGCACTACACAATTATCTGTCAACCTACCGATTGACATACAACTAAACAATCGGGATTAGTGTGCGTCAAATATCATCCCGATACCCGTGTGGGGTTCCAGTCAACAAACACAGATTTTTATATGTATAGTTGGGCGACGTGTAAAATTTATCGTCCCAATCAATATCCTTCAAATGGGTGTACATGAACAAATCGTTCAATTTGTAAATGAATATTTATTTATTCACATGCACATTAAATTTATATTTTTAACAATAACTAATTTATTTTAACACATGAATATATTTCCATTCATTCCACATCACAATCAATTTTCACAACACAACAAAATCAAACAAGTCGTCCATGGTCTGCGGACGACGGGTGTCAGGTGCTGCTAAGCACCGTCTGCATCCTAGTATATAATTTTAACTAGAAAACAAGAATTAAAGTGAGAAGTTCTCACCCTTGGGATCCACTCCACCATTTTATTTCTGAAATTCAGAACAGTCTGGACTTGCCCGTACTTCCAACACAATCTTTTTCATGTTGTTCACATTAAAAATCACATTTTTATTTCAACGCTATAGAGATAAAAATCACATTTTTAATTCTTCTCATTATATAAAAATCATATTTTTATTCTTCACATTGTATAAAAATTATATTTTTAATCTTCACATTATATAAAAATCATATTTTTAATCTTCACATATAATAAAAATCATATTTTTATTACTCAAAAATCATATTTTTATCATTTAAAAATTATACCTTTTTTCTCTACACATATAAAATCAGTTTTTAATTCTCTACACCTATAAAATCAGTTTTTAAATCGAAGAAAATAAATAAAACTTACATTGCATTTTCAGAGGAAGGGGGTGTTCTCCGTCGAACTAGGGGGCCATGGAGGTGGTGGGTGGCGCCAAGGGGCTACGCCAGGCGGAGGCGGTGGGTTTTGGTGGAGAAGGGGGCTAGGGCGACGGTCCTCGGTGGAGGAGAGAGGAGAGAAGAGGGAGGAGGGGAGGGGGAGGCCGATCAACGACGGCGGAGCTGGCCTGGGGCGGCACGGTAGCGTATGGGGCGGGGACAACGGGTCAACGGTGGGTTAGGGGTATCGTGGGTTTTTTATTTATTTTGGCTAAGCGGGGAGAGAGAATAGAGGGGTGAGGGCTTATATAAAGATTTATATATTTTATTATTTTTAAATTTCAAAAAGCAACTTTTTATTTCGAGCTCGAAATCGAGCCCACCGATTGTCGTCCCTAACTAATCACCCCTATTCCGAACACAATGGGATATATATTGTAAGCTGATTCAATCGTTTCAACCAATTTTCATCAAAATCAAAATATAAATCTATATATTGAATTTGAACGCGCATTTCAATTTACCGGGGCCACACACGGACTTTAAAAATTCCCGAAAAATATTTTCTAGCTTTGTATTGACGATACGGTCCTAACAAAACTAATTTCGTCAAATTCTGAGATTGTCTGAAAAATGGCCATTTCCTGGTCGATCGAAATTAACTGAAATTGACAAAACACATTTAACTTCGCCATGCTCACATATTGATTCAAAAAATTATGAATTTTAGAATCTGGCAATAATTTGACATCCCGGATCCAAAAAAAGTGGTTTCGATGAAAACCGAGGTCGTTTGCAAAATTTCCATTTTTAAGGGTCAGAATTCCATAGCGACTATTCTGAATTTTCAATTAAACATAACTTTTTATTCCCACTATGAAATTTCCATTTTTCGGACTCGTTGGAAAAATATTCTCAAATAGATTCTAATATTTTTGGTTTCGTTAAAATCCGGTTTATTTTGAACCCTGTACACTCATTTGAAATTTGAAATCGAATTTTCAAACTACCGCGTCATTTTCAATTCCTTTTATAAGTAAAATAAATTATTTATATTCTAACGACGATTCAAATAAATATATACGTTCTAATTCTATTCAAAATAAATTTCTCATCGTTATTATTTAAATTTAATCATTTTAAATATTCAAAATTCATTAAAATTGCCAAAATAAAATTTTAAATTGGCTCGGATTTCCGGGTTATTACAATCTCCCCCACTTAAAACTTTTCGTACTCGAAAAGGAATGGAGCTGAAAGTTGTTTTACAAACCAACTCAACTTTCATTCTTTTCATTATGGCTTAAGTTCTTCAACTTTTCAGTTTCTAAGAACTTTTCAAATTTTCAAAAATTTGGCTAACACCCTAAATTTTCGAAAAATTTCGCCATAACCTCCCCTGCACGGGAGCACCGGGAAAATCCCGAAATTGCCATACAGGCCTCTCCAATCCAAAAAGAAAAAGAAACGGCCAAGCGGCTAGCCAAACGGCTCATAAAATCATCCAAACCCAATAAATTTGTAAACATGTACTTATTTGTCAGGCAAACAATTTTATTCCTCTGCTCTAGCCTCCTTTCTATGACATGTTCAATGGATATACGTGTTTATGCATGCAATTGTAATCAATTTTCAATTCAGTTCTAAATTTGGTTCCATTAGGCTAAATGGTTCAAAATTTTAATAAATGAAACCAATAATCAAACAACACAATCAGCAATCAATTAGTGAATTATCGTTTCAAATTCATAATTTTGATATATATACAGAAAATCGTGTTTTTGATGCCAAATCACAACAATAGCCCTATCTAGTTTTGGTTCTCACACTAGTCTAATGGAAATATATGGATATCACACCTTTCGAAACTCTAACACAAATACCGATAATGCGGCCGCATTACAAGAATTATCTCCGGGCGAATAGAGTGTGAATCTATATCTATCCAGTATATTAAAACTTCGAATATACGTTCATGACACGTATATGCAAAATCTTTATATACTCGATTGTCCAAATTCAATACAAATAAATATTCAAATACATACAAAATGGTTTAAATTTTCAAAACAAAACTTGTTTTCGTTTTAATTTTTAAAAATATACTCTTCACACTCGTTCTAGGATACTACTGGTCCCATCTCTAACAAGTTATTCTTATTAGACACTACTAGTCCAATCTCTGATGAATTCTTTCATTTGGTTCTAATGTGTCTTGTTCTTGGGCTCTGTAAACCAAAGCTCTGATACCAAATGTAACAATTGGGAATTTCGCTCGATCCAAATCGATCGCTAAACCGACCAAGACCGTTCAAAACCCCTTATTGTTTTGAGAACACGAGAAATCGGAACACAAACAGAAGAACATTTCATTGTTTATTACAACAATTCCATCAGAATACAAGAATATACAGAGTATGAATAAATATTACACATTTGATAAATATCATAGATTTAAATTACATTTAAATACATAGCAGCGGAAAATTAATACAACACACAACTGAAAGAAAAACACGGATACAGAGCTTTCGAATATCACTTCAGCTATAAACCAGGATCTTGTGGATATAAAACTGCAAAACCAAAACTACAGCTGCCCGTGTGGAAAATAGGGGCACCCAGAGTTTAGGTTAAAACAATAAACTCCAGGTCAGTTATGTGACTGGTGTGAGAACTAAAACAGTTATTAATCTTTATTTTAAAGTTAGGTAAATCAAGGGACCACGCCGTATAACATGGAACGGGTTTCCTCCCAAGAATACCAGTGCATAAAACAACAACGCAATGCTAAATAAAGAAAACTGAAGCTATTATAATACCCAGTTCCCATCACAAAATGCAACGCAAGCCGAAGGATAGGGTTTTACCTTATAATAGCCAAAGAATGCTTGATATGCTAAATTCCATCTTTTATTATTACTATAAGTGAAGAAGACAACTTTAATCATAATGTATAAATCATAGACGGCATAAGTGCCCCATACCACTATGTCGTCATTCTAGGCTCTACAAATAAAACCGAAATGTCACGAATTGGAAATTGGATTCCATCATGAGTCGAGGCAAGGGGCAAGCTCCTCTCCGTTCGAGACACTCTAGCAAATGTCTCAGGACCACACCCAAAGATCCTGAATCTTAAGGGTCGGTCCTCTCTTACTTTTGAGGATTAGTTATTCCTAAACACGCATTTCCCGGTCCTATCAGATCTATATCTGAGGCGCCTCGCATCCAACAACCACGCAGGTAAAAAGTATATAAATTTCAGGGCTGGTAGGTCACAGACGTCATCCATAGCTAGAAAGAAACGTCGTGTTCTCCCTGCAGTCACTATCCCGTTTTTGACTCATACCGATGTGTGAGGCCCACGAATTAACGCTATACACAAAGCTATGCCACATAGGCCGTGCTTTGACCATCAACCACAAGACTTTGCTTTTCAACAAAAGCCTTGATCATTTGCCACTTAGGCATGTCACACAGGCAATTCATGCCATGCGATTGATATCCATCAATATATAATCTCAAAGCTCGCACGTCTCAGAGAAGGGCGTTAAGCAATAGAATAAATTCTCCGCCGCCAAACATATATATATATTTAATAGAGATCAATCACACAGAATGAAATCCATTGTCAGACACACTGTCCATTTACAAGTTCATTCTGGGTCTGAACGAAACCGGAGGAACCTTATTCCTCGCATATCCATCAATCTCCAGGTACGTCTAGACGATCACCAACTTATTCCCTCCTCTTGAGTGTACAGCCCAATCAAGATCATCAATAATCATCCAAACGATGTGAAGACCTCTGGTCTTCAACCACCGTCTTCATCTTCGACTTATCTTCGAATCGGTTCTTCAGAGTGGGTATAAACCCAGCCTTTCCGAATAACCCGCGTATATAATAAACAAGTATTACACAAGCACAACATACGCCTCATTCCAATTTAGCATATTCTTTTATTCAAATATTCACATTCTTAGGGAAAGGTTCCCATTAATTTTATCAAAGATAAATTCTTCTAAATTTATTCTTTAATCTTCCTTTGGATATCATTTCAAACCATGTTAAGGTTTTCCAAACTAGTCGGGATTAGCGAAACACACCGAAGTAATTGTTTATTTTATTTCCCAATCCCAACCTATTCATCCCATGTAGAAAAACGGGTAATACTCCATTTCTAACACCACGGTGTTATCGATAAATATTAATTACCATTTCACGTTCAAATCTAATTAAAGATTTAACTATCGCTTGGAGAAAAACTAGTGATACTCCATTCTCGATCACTTTAATCTAATTAAAGATTCATTAAAACTCCACTTAGTTTAATCTTCCCAAAAATCCATATCATGCCTTCGACTGGGTTAAAGAACCAATGTCATCTAAAACACGGTTCACGATAAACCCAAAATCACATTCCATTGTTAATCGGGTTAAAGAATAGGTGTTATTCAAAACACCGCTCACGATAAACCCCAAAAACCAATTTAAATTCAATTCCAATTAAATACAAATTAACTGGACAATTTTACTAAATCTTAATTAAAAGATTTATTCTTTTCTAAACTGGGTCCAAGAACAGTGTTATTTAAGACACCATTCACGATGAACCCAAAATGCCATTTGATATTTAATACAAGGCTCCGAATAGAAATATATCAGCTTATATTCAATATCAAATTCTGAAACCAACAAATATCGTATTGGAAATAACGATATAAATATATCTTTCAAATTTCCACAGCCATATCTGTATAATCACGAAATCCAACATCGAAATATTCCGAAGATAATTTCGATTCAAATCCATTCCAATTTGTATATTGGAAATTTTGATTATTTTTAAAACACTTCGAATCCAATTTATTTATTCAAAAATATTGTATTATAATTCTAGTTCATAAATAGTTCATTTCGATACAAATATATTTTTATCCTTTTTAAATATGGGATTTTTCACCTCAATTCTTTCTAAATCATTTATTATGATTTTACCCAAACTATTGATATTCTTAATAATTTTATCAAGGCCCGTACAGTCGACTTCCAATAACGGTCGTCAAACTGCACTTACAGCAACCTTTTCCAAATTTGATTTGGACATAATTCCAAATCCAACCGTTAGATTTCAAATTTCTAGTATTCATTAGAAAGCTCTTTTCGATGCGAACCCAACGGTTCCGGTTTCAGGAAAATCCGACGGTCGGATCTCCCGTAACGTCAATTCGAAGTCAATAGTCGAAATTCGCGAACTGCCGCAGCGCGGCGCGTTCTATTCAGTCCATTTAATATATAAATATATATATATTATATTATATTTCGTCGATTTCAATTCTAAACGTATTTTATAAATTGTTTAAATTCGTTTTCAAAACAATTTCAACTTCATATTCAAATTTAAATCAAAATTGAATATTCCATATCATTAATATATAAATGATAATATTTTCAGAATATTAGATTTTGAAATCGCTTCCTTTTCTATATTCATTATAAAAACGAATATAACCGATATAAATATCGTTCGCGTCAAAATGGCGCAATTCTAATCAACACGGCTTTATATATTTCAATAACTTCGTTATCCCATTCAACAAATGAATATTTTCTTCAACACATGAATATATACTTTATTCAATACATGAATATTTATTAATTCTTACTTACAATAAAAATGTGAATTTTATTGTATAAATATTTCGTTCAACACATGAATATTCTCAACACACGAGTATCGTCAACACATGACTATTTATTCTATTCAACACATGAATCTTTATTTTATAATATTCTTTAATTTTCAAAATTTGAATGAGGCCCAATCAATTACCATATAATGTTAATTATATGGATTTCATACAACACATGTATATAATAGCAATGACAAATAATCAACCATCATCCAAAGTGCACTACACAACTGTCTGTCAACCTACTGATTGACATACAACTAAACAATCGGGATTAGTGAACGTCAAATATCATCCTGATACCCGTGTGGGGTTTCAGTCAACAAACACAGATTTTTATTTGTGCAGTTGGGCGACGTGTAAAATTTATCGTCCCAATCAATATTCTTCAAATAGGTGTACATAAACAAATAGTTCGATTTGTAAATGAATATTTATTTATTCACATTCACTTTAAATTCATATTTTTATTGATAAATAATTTATTTCAACACATGAATATATTTCCATTTATTCCACATCACAATCAATTTTCACAACACAACAAAATCAAACAAGTCGTCCATGGTCTGTGGACGACGGGTGTCGGGGTGCTGCTAAGCACCGTCTGCATCCTAGTATATAATTTTAACTAGAAAACAAGAATTAAAGTGAGAAGTTCTCATCTTTGGGATCCACCCCGCCATTTTATTTCTAAAATTCAGAACAATCTGGATTTTCCCGTACTTCGACACAATCTTTTTCACGCTGTTCACATTAAAAATCACATTTTTATTTCAATGCTATAGAGATAAAAATCACATTTATAATTCTTCTCATTATATAAAAATCATATTTTTATTCTTCACATTATATAAAAATTATATTTTTATTCTTCACATTATATAAAAATTATATTTTTAATCTTCACATATAATAAAAATCATATTTTTAATCTTCACATATAATAAAAATCATATTTTTAATCTTTACATATAATAAAATTCATATTTTTATTACATAAAAATCGTATTTTTATCATTTAAAAATTATACATTTATTCTCTACACATATAAAATCAGTTTTTAACTCTCTACACCTATAAAATCAGTTTCAATCGAAGAAAATAAATAAAAACTCGAAGTTAAAAACTTACATTGCATTTTCGGAGGAGGGGGGTGTTCTCCGTCGAACTAGGGGGCCATGGAGGTGGTGGGTGGCACCAGGGGGCTGCGCGAGGTGGAGGTGGCGGGTTTTGGTGGGGAAGGGGGCTAGGGCGACGATCCTAGGTGGAGGAGAGAGGAGAGAATAGGGAGGAGGGGAGGGGGAGGCCGATCAACGACGGCGGAGCTGGCCTGGGGCGGCGCGGTGGCGTCTGGGGGGGACGACGGGTCAACGGTGGGTTAAGGGTATCGTGGGTTTTTTTTTGACTGAGCGGGGAGAGAGAATAGAGGGGTGAGGGCTTATATAAAAATTTATATATTTTATTATTTTTAAATTTCAAAAAGCAACTTTTAATTTCGAGCTCAAAATCGAACCCACCGACTGTTCCTAGCTAATTACCCCCATTCCGAACACAATGGGATATGTATCGTAAGCTGATTCAATCGTTTCGATTGGTTTTCGTCAAAATCAAAATATAAATCTATATATTGAATTTGTACACGCATTTCAATTTACCGGGGCCATATACGGACTCTAAAAATTCCTGAAAAATATTTTCTAGCTTCGTATTAATGATAAAGTCCTAACAAAAATAATTTCGTCAAATTCTGAGACCGTTTGAAAAATGTCCATTTTCTGGTCGATCGAAATTGACTAAAACTGACAAAACACGTTTAACTTCGCCACACTCACATATTGAGTCAGAAAATTATGAATTTTGGAACCTAGTAATAATTTGACATCCCGGATCCAACAAAAGCGGTTTCGTCGAAAACCGAGGTCATTTGCAAAATTTCCATTTTAAGGGCCAGAATTCCATAGCGACTATTCTATATTTTCAATTGGACATAACTTTTTATTCCTGCTATGAAATTTCCATTTTTCGGATTCGTTAGAAAGATATTCTAATATTTTTGGTTTCGCTAAAATCCGGTATATTTTGAATCTTGTACACTCATTAGAAATTTGAAATTGAATTTTCAAACTACCGCGCCATTTTCAATTCCTTTTATAATTAAAATAAATTATTTATATTCTAACGACGATTCAAATAAATATATTCGTTCTAATTCTATTCAAAATAAATTTCTCGTCGTTGTTATTTAAAATAATCATTTTAAATATTCAAAATTCATTAAAATTGCCAAAATAAAATTTTAAATTGGCTCGGATTTCCGGGTTATTACACAGAGCTTAGGTTGAGTGCACAATTAGGCTCTGGTAAGGCATGACTTAATATAAGTGGGGTATGTATTTCCCTAGCGTGAGTTCGAGTGTATCATATAAGAGAATATATTTGTTAATGTTATGAAAACATGATTTTATATTGTACTGTTTTATCTTTTAGGTGGTTACGAATGCAGGTTGGTACGTATGACACAAATGTATCATTAGGGATTTATAAACACTTAAATAAGAAAAATCAACATAGTATTGTTTTAAATAGGTAAATGAAATAATTTACCTAGTAATATATCCTATTCATCAAAAATTATTTTCAAAACAGTACAGTATTTTTAAAGTGTTTGTAGTTAGAAAACTATACTATTTTATTATTAATGTTTAGGGTTAGTTTAGTCATGCTAGTATAGTTAGAGCATTGACTACTTTTATGTTTTGTGGATAGTAGGTTGAGTAAATAGGAATTTGTAAAAAAAACATTGAAACTAACACCTTGTGAATTAAATTTCACGATTTGATTATAAGGCATTCAGTAACAATGTTAAATTAAAAATTGATTTAATAAAGAAATACCCTTAAGGAAGTTAGGGTATTTAGCTTTGATATAAAAAATATATGTAGTTTTGAATTTAAGATAAATCAGCTTAAATAAAGAGAACATATGTTGTAAATTTGAAAAATTAAATCTTCATGATTTTGAAAATTGTTTTCAACTTTATAAAAGTAATAATAATATTACTTGGAATATATATGGTTAACTACAACAAAGTTAAGAAATGAAAATTTTATGAAACTTATTTTCTTTAGATAGTTTTCAATAATAAATCTCAATGTATTTGTGGTAATTGAATAATCTTCTAAGTGACGATCATAGGTTTGCCTAGGCGAATAATGTAGTGCACTTGGTAAATTATTCTCTTTATTATTGTACGGTCAAAATTAGTACGAATCTGAATGAGCCCAAAGCATATAGATACTAGGTACTTTGTATATATATAATATTGTTTCATACAATGATATTTGAAAAAGAAAATTATTTATGTTAACTAGTTCGAGTGACTCAAAATTAACTTCTTCTTTTTTGAATTTGGATACTTTTATATACAAGTTAGGTTGTATATAACATACTACATGGCAAGGAGGTTACATCCCCTAACATGGGAATTGTGCATGTAACCTCTTGCACCTTGTCCAATTATCCTAGCCAATTCAGACAATGTTGCTTGTCTTGGGTATTTGTAACAACCCGGAAATTCTTAACCAATTTAAATTTTTTATTTTAGCAATTTTAATGGATTATAATATTTAAAATAGTTTATTTTAAATAATAATGATTTAAAATTTATTTAAATCGAAGTTAGAATATATAAATTTATTTAAATTTTGAAACAAGCCTGAAATGGCACGACAGTTTGAAAATTCGATTTCAAATTTTAAATGAATGTACAGGATTCAAAATAAATCAGATTTTAGTAAATCCAGAAATATTTGAATCTATTTGAAAATACCTTTCTAATGAATGTGAAAAATCATGAATTCATAACGGGAATTGAAAGTTATGCCTAAATTAAAATTCAGAATAGTCACTATGGAATTTTTATATATATTTTTTAATATAATATATAGCCATTTTACGAACGACCTCCATTTTCGACGAAACCACTCTCGTTAGATCCGGAATGTCAAATTATTGCTAGATTCCAATTTTCATAATTTTTGGAATTAATATATGAGCGCAGTAATGGTAATTTAAATTTGAATTGGATCGGCCAGAAAATGGTCATTTTTCAAATGGTCTCCAAATTCGATGAAATTAATTTTGTTTGGACCGTATCATCAAAATGTAATAACCCAAAAATCTGGGCCAGTTTAAAATTTTTATTTTGGCGATTTTAGCGAATTTTGATTATTTAAAATGAATTATTTTAAATAATATCGACGAGAAATTTATTTTGAATATAATTCGAACGTATATATTATACGCGTCGTCGTTAGAATATAAATATTTATATATAATTATAAATAGAATTGAAAATGGCGCGGTAGTTCGATAATTCGATTTCAAACTTCAATTGAATGTACCGGGTGCAAAACAATCCGGATTTTAATGAAACCAAAAACATTAGGATCTAATTGATAATATCTTTCCAACGAATCCGAATAATCAAATTTTCATAGCGGGGATCAAAAGGTATGTCCAGTTGAAAATTCTGAATAGTTGCTATGGAATTCAGGCCCTTAAAAATGGACATTTTGCAAACGACCTCGGATTTCGACGAAACCACTTTTGTTGGGTCCGTGATGTAAAGTTATTGCTAGATTCCAAATTTCATAATTTTTCGAATCCATATGTGAGCGTGGCAGAGGAAAATGCGTTTGACCATTTTCAGTTGATTTTAATCGACTGGAAATTGGCCATTTTTCAAACGGTCTCAGAATTCGACGAAACTAGTTTTGTTAGGACCACATCGTCAATACGAAGCTAGAAAATATTTTTCTGGAATTTTTAAAGTTCGTATGCGACCCCGGTAATTTGAAATGTACGTTTAAAATTCAATATAGTGATTTAAATGTAAATTAAACGGAAACTGATTCAAATGGTCAAATCAGCTTGCGATACATATCCCATTGTGTTCGGAATGGGGGTAAAACGCTATGGACGACAGGCGGTGGGCCTCGTTTAGAGGTCGTATGTGAAAGTCAACTTTTTGAAAAATAAAATAATTAAATTAATATAAAAAATTAAACTTCCCCTTTAACCCGCTAGCCCCCCCCCCTTTTCTCAAATTCAATTCGAAAAAAAAAAAGGGGGATCGACGGACGATTCCAAGCCACCGCCGCCCTCTGGTCGGCGCCTCCCCTCGTGCGCACGGCCTCCCCCTCCCAGACGTCTTTCCACCTTCCCCCGTCGACCTCGAGAGACCACCGCGACGCGAGCTCCCTCCTCCAGTCCACCGAGCTCGAGATCCTCCACCAGGCCGTCGCTCCACTCCCTCCCTTCTTCCCCCCTGCCACTGCCAGGACCGCTGGCGCCACCCCGAACCCAAGGCACCCTCGTCGAACCCCCTCATCCCCCGTACTCCTCTGAAAACCCCCAAGTCCATACCCTAGCGCCTTAAACAAAAAAAAAACCGAGATCCAACGAGCACCACGAACTCCTCCGACCAAATATAGTGAGTGTTTCTATTTATTTTATATTTTCAGTTTTAATATTTATAGTGCCGTATTCAAAAAAAAGTTATCTTTATATGAGAGGCGTATATGATAAGCATTAAAGAAGTGATTTTTATATAGTAAAGTATTAAAAATATGATCTTTGTATTTTTAAAGTAATAAAAATATGATTTTTATATTTTTAAAGTATTAAAAATATAGTCTTTACTATATAGCGACTATAAAAATATGATCTTTGTATTTTTAAAGTAATAAAAATATGATTTTTATATTTTTAAAGTATTAAAAATATAGTCTTTACTATATAGCGACTATAAAAATATGATTTTTGTTTAGGTAGAAAATTAAAAATATAATTTTTACATAAAAGGAATATTAAAAATATCATCTTTAGATGTGTAGAAAAATAAAAATGAGATTTTTATAAAGATGAAATCTTTAAATTTGAAAAGGCGAAATCTTTATATGGAAAATAGCGTGATAAAAATATAATTTTTATCTATATAACATAGTAATAAAAATTCGATTTTTATATATTGAATAACGGAATAAAAATTCGATTTTTAAAAGTCAGAAGCAATTATAAAAATATGATTTTTAAATTGAAGGTAAGAAAATAAAAATGTGATTTTTATTTTAAAGACATCGCAATAAAAATTCGATTTTTATATATGTAGTGGCTACGGGCAACGAAGATGACGAAGAGGCGATAGCGATGAAGATTTCTATCAATGAAGTGCCGTGGAGATTTGGATAGCTATCTGTGAGAATTTCTCACTTTAAATTTCTTTTTCTAGTTATGAATATATACTAGGATGCAGACGGTGCTTAGTAGCACCCGACACAATCGTCCACAGACCATGGACTTGTTTGTTTGGTTGCATAGATTAGTTGGATATTTGATTTGAATTTGGTTGTTGGGTGAATTTGATTGATGTGTGAATGGCGTGGGCCTTCACTAGACCGGGGATAAGGCTAGGCCTTGTCCCGTTTCTAGTATCGTGCCGTTATGCCGCCGAAATTTTCTAAAATAAGTTAGAAAAATAAAAATATCATTTTATTGTGTAAATGAATAATAGAAATTCATATGTTGGAATAAAATGTTTTATCGTTAAAAATATAATTTTTAACGTGAATATGAATATAGTGAAAGTGAATAAAATAAAATATTCATTTACAAACCAGACGGTTTGTTTATGTACACCTATTTGAAGGACATTGATTGGGACGATAAATTTTACACACCGCCCAACAGCACAAACAAAATATGTGTTCGATTGTTTGAAACCCCACACGGGTGTTAGGATGAAATTTGAAGTTCACTCATCCTGATTGATTAAATATGTCGATCGATCGATTGACAGGCTGTTATAAGCGTTAGATAACTATATTTGATGCTTATACAGTGTAGTGCACTTTGGTTGATGGTTGATTATTTTTCAAAGCTATTATATACATGTGTTGTAGAAAATCCATATAATTAACATTATATGGTAATTGATTGGGCTTCATTCCAGTTTTGAAAAAGAAATATTTGAAATAGAATATTTGAAAATAGGAATATATGAAGCCGTGTTGATTAGATTGACGCCATTTTGACGTGAACGATATTTATATCGATTTTAAACAATTTCGAAATGAATTGAAATGAAAACGATTTCGAAACGAATTGAATTGAAAACGATTTCGAAATGAATTGAATTGAAAACGATTTCGAAATGAATTGAATTGAAAACGATTTCGAAACGAATTGAATTGAAAACGATTTCGAAATGAATTGAATTGAAAACGATTTCGAAACGAATTGAATTGAAAACGATTTCGAAATGAATTGAATTGAAAACGATTTCGAAATGAATTGAATTGAAAACGATTTCGAAATGAATTGAATTGAAAACGATTTCGAAATGAATTGAATTGAAAACGATTTCGAAATGAATTGAATTGAAAACGATTTCGAAATGAATTGAATTGAAAACGATTTCGAAATGAATTGAATTGAAAACGATTTCGAAATGAATTGAATTGAAAACGATTTCGAAATGAATTGAATTGAAAACGAATTCGAATTGAATTGAAATCGAATTGAAATGAATTCAAATTGAATTGAAATTTGAATTGAATAGAAATGAATTTTAAAACGAATTTATAGAGAAGAATTCAATTTTGATTTGAATTGAAATGGAAGTTGAAATTGCTTTTGAAACGAATTTAAAACTATTTATATAATTCGTTTTAAATAGAAATCGACGATATATATATTATATATATTATATATATAATATAATGGCCTGAATAGAACGCGCCGCGCCGCGGCAGTTCGTGAATTTCGACCATTTATTTCAAACGGACATTACGGGAGATCCGACCGTCGGATTCTCCTAAAACCGGAACCGTTGGGTTCGTATCGAAAAGAGCTTTCTAACGAATGTTAGAGATTTGCAATCTAACGGTTGGATTTGGAGACACGTCCAAATCAAATTCGTAAAAGGTCGTTGTAAGTGCAGTTCGATGGCCATTGGTGGAAATCGACTGTACGGGCCTTGATAAAATTATTTAAAATAGTAATAATTTGTGTAAAATCATAAGAAATGATTGGGGAAAAATTGGGATGAAAAACTCCATACTTGAAAAGATAAAAATAGATTTTTATCGAAATGAACTAGTTTTGAACTAGAAATATAATTCTATTTATTTTTAAATAAATAAATTGAATTTGAAAAAGGGTTTTAAAAATAACCAGAATTTCCAATGATTGCATTGGAGTGGATTTGAATCGAAATTGTCTTCGGAATATTTCGATGTTGGAATTCGGGATTATACGAATGTTGTTATGGAAATTTGAAAGATATAAATATATATATCGTTATTTCCAATACGATATTTGTTAGTCGTAGAATTTGATATTGAATATAAGCCGGTATATTTTCTATTCAGAGCCTTGTGTTTAATATCAAATGTGATTTGGGTTTGTCGTGAATGGTGTCTTCACTAACACTGTTCTTGAACCCAGTTGAGAAAAGATTAAATCTTTTTATTTTAGATTTAATGAAGTGTACTAATTAAATGATATTTAATTGGAATTGAATTGGTATTGATTTTTGGGTTTATCGTGAACAGTGTTTTAAATAACACTTGTTCTTTAACCCGATAATTAATGGAATGTGATTTTGGGTTTATCGTGAACCGTGTTTTTTAAATGACACTGATTCTTTAACCCAGTTAAAGATTAAAACTAAGTGGAGGTTTAATGAATCTTTAATTAGATTGAAATGATCGAAAATGGAGTATCACCAGTTTTGCTCCAGGCGATGGTTAAATCTTTAATTAGATTTGAACGTGAAATGGTAATTGAATTTACCGATAACACTGTGGTGTTAGATATGAAGTATTATCAGTTTTACTTCATGGGATGAATAGGTTGGGATTGGGAAATAAAATAAATGATTACTTCGGTGTGGTTCGCTAATCCTGACGAGTTTGAATTGATATTCAAAGGAGATTAAAGAATAAATTTAAAGAATTTATCTTGGATAAAATTAATGGGAACTTTTCCCAAAGTATAGGAATATTTGAATAAAAGAATATTCTGGATTGGAATGAGGCATATGTTGTGTTTGTGTAACACTTTTATAATATATACGCGAGTTATTCAGAAAGACCGGGTTTATCCCATTCTGAATAACTGATTCGACGTGGTGTCGAAGATGAAGACGGTGGTCGAAGACCGGAAGTCTTCACGTCGTTTGGATAATTACTGATGATCTTGATTGGGCTGTACACCCAAGAAGATGGAAACAGTTAGTGATCGTCCAGACGTACTTGGAGATCGATGGATATGCGGGGTACTAGGTGCCTCCGGTTTCGTTCAGACCCAGAACGGACTTGTAAATGGACTGTGTGTCTGACATTGGATTTTAGTCCGTGAGATTGATCTCTATTAAATATATATCTGTTTGGCGGCGGAGAATTTATTCTCTTGCTTAACGCCCTTCTCTGAGACGTACGAGCTCAGAGGTTATATATTGATGGATATCAAATGCATGGAGTGAATTGTCTGTGTGGCATGCCTAAGTGGCAATTGATCGAGGCTTCTGTTGAAAAGCAAAGTCTTGTGGTGATGATCGAAGCACGGCCTTTGTGGCGTAGCTTTGTGTAACGTTTACTTCGCGAGTTTCACACCCGGTATGAACCAAAAACGGGAGAGGACGTCAGGGAGGGCATGCGTTTCTTTCTAGCTAGAAGTGGCATTAGTGGTTTTACACGCCCTGACGAGTTTGACTTATGTGGTTGTTGCTGTTGCGAGGCGCCTCGGTTTGATCGGACGATCCGGGTCCGATGGAGTCATTCGTTGGCTCATTTACACCCCATAGGGTGGGGAGACGCATGTTCAGGGTTTAAGTTTAATCCACATCGGTGGACCGGCCCTGAGGATCCAAGGGTCGATGCGCTCTGACCCTGAGGCTCGGGCTAGACAGTCTCGAAGTCGGTGAGGACTATCTTTTGCCTCGGTTCATAGACGGAAATCCAATTTCCAAATACGTGACATTTGCGGTTTTATTTGTAAACCTATATATGGCGACATGATATATGGTACCCATGCCGCCTATGATTGATACTTATGATTTGAAGTTGTTTTATACACTATGCACTTATAGTCGTATCAAATGATTGGTTTTAAACGTATCAAGCATTCTTTGGCTGTTATAAGGGAAAACCCTATCCCCCGGCTTGCGTTGCATTGTGTGATAGGACCTGGGTCTTATAACAGCTTCATTTTTCTTTATTTAGCATTGCGCTGTTTGTTTTATGCACTGGTATTCTTGGGAGGAAACCCGTTCCGTGTTATACGGCGTGGTCCCTTGATTTACCTAATGATTTAAAATAAAGATTAATAACTGTTTTAGTTCTCACACCAGTCACATGACTGACCTGGAGTTTATTGTTTTAACCTAAACTCTGGGTGCCCCTATTTTCGACACGGGCAGCTAGTAGTTTTGGTTTTGCAGATTTATATTCACAGGATCCTGGTTTATGGCTGGAACGATATCCGGAAAGCTTTGTATCCGTATATCTCATTCTAGTTGTGTATTGTATTATTTTTCCGCTGCTATGTATTTAAATGTAATTTAAATCTCTGATATTTCTGTGTAATATTCATTTATACTCTGTATATTCTTGTTTTCTGGTGCATTGTTGTAATATACAATGAAATGTTCTTTTATATGCGTTCTATTTTGTCGTGTTCTCAACGATAAGGCGTTTCGAACGGTCTGGGTCGGTTTAGCGACTGGTTCGGACCGAGCGAAATTCCTTGCCTTCACACAAAACAAAGCCAGAAATAATTTTTCTGTAATTTTTAGAGGCAGTATGTGGTCCTAGTAAATTAAAATGTACGTCCAAATTCGATATATTGATTTATATTTTAATTTTGATAAAAACTAATCAAAACTATCGAATTGGCTTATGAAACATTTTCCATTGTGTCCGGATTGGGGATATTTAGCTAGGGGCGACAGTCGTTGGGTCTCATTTGGGTTTGGATGGTTTAACGAGTTATTTTTGAATTAAATAATATAAAATATACTATATAAATACGGTTGAAATACGCTAACCATAATTCTAATTCCTCAATACAGTGTCGCCGCCATGAACCAAATTGAACGGCTGATTTCTTCCAATTTAACTCCCCATTTTTCTCCTAATTCCTACAATGATTCTCCAAGCTCACAATAGCAAGATTGAAGCCCTCCACAAACTCTGTAATCTGATCGGCAAGGATCATTTTTAGTTTTGTTAACCTGGAGAAATTGGGCCCTAAATTGATGGCATTCAAGCGATGTTTATGACATGTAGGAGGACTCGAGTTCGTCAGCAATAATGGAGATGGTGGTGCACCTAAAGGCGATCGCGGTGGTGATGGTCGATCGTCCTCCGACGATCAGGAATAGGGGCGGCGACGCCAGATTTTTAAAGTCGTAATCGAGGAGGTGGGTTTGAGCTATTCGGACAGAACGAGGAAGACAAGTTGTTAATGTAATTAAGGTATATTTAATTATAGTAATTAAATAAAAAGAGATTATTGTTGAAAATAAAAAGAGATTATCGTTGAAATTAAAAGGAGATTATTTTTGAAAATAAAAGGAGATTATTGTTAAAAAGAAAAAAAGATCATTGTTTAAAAAAAGATCAGTGTTTGGAAAAATTAAACATACATTGTTTTCAAAAGTAAAATTAGCATTGTTTGGAAAAATAAAACATACATTGTTTTGAAAAGTAAAATCAGCATTGTTTGGAAAAATAAGATATACATTGTTTTGAAAAGTAAAATTAACATTGTTTTGAAAAATAAAAGAACCTAGTTTTGAAAAAAAAGCATTGTTTTAAAAATAAAAATGTCTTTGTTTTAAAAATAAAATGTCTTCGTTTTAGAAAGATAAAAACGTCATCGTTTTAAAAAATGAAAATACCATTTTTTTAAAAATGAAAATAGCATGGTTTTAAAATATGATTTCATTGTTTATAAAAATTTGATTTCATTGTACAGAAAAAATGATTTTTCATTGTAAAGAAAATATGATTTCATTGTATAGAAAAAATGATTTTTCATTGTAAAGAAAATATGATTTCATTGTATAGAAAAAATGATTTTACATGTATAGAAAAATATGCTTTATATGTAGAGAGTTGAAATAAAAATATGATTTTTATTTAAATAGCATCATAATAAAAATGTGATTTTTACTGTGAACACCGTGAAAAGGATTGTGTTGGAATTTCAAGCAAATCCAAACTGTTCAAAAATAAAACTGGTGGAGTAGAAACCAAAGGTGAGAACTCCTTCTAACTTTAATTATTTTACAGTTAATTATATACTAGGATGCAGGCAGTGCTTAGCAGCACCCGACACTATTTATTGCAGAAACCATGGTTGTTTGTTTTGACTGTACTGTATGTTGTTTGTGATGTTGAAATGTTGAACATAATGTTAACATTAATGTGCCGTTGGAAATAAATTATAAATATTTATTTATAATTTAAAATAGTGAAAATTGGTTAAGTTTAGAAATAATTCAATCTGAATTAGAATTGGTTAAATTTGTTAACCAATACTTTATTTAAATAAACTGTTGTTGTTTGAAAATCCCACATAGGTATTGGGATGATATTTGATATACACTAGTCCCAATATTTAGTTGTATATCAATCGATGGATTGACAGTCTATGGGAGCGTTATTTATTTGTTTTAATGCTCACACAGTTATAAATTTCACCCTGGATGTGATTGGACTATTTAAAGATTATTTATCATTATTGTTGCATACATGTGATGTATGAAATCCATATAACCGAAATTATATGGTAATTAATTGAGTCGCATTCCGATTCAGAAATAAAAGGACATTTTAAAATAAAGTATAAAATGATATAAAGAATATTTCTAAAATAAAGAATCTTTAAAAATAAAGAATATTTCAAAATAAAATATTTTAACAATAAAAATCACATTTTTATTGTATGCATAGAGAATAAAAGAAGTATATGTTAAAATACATTTTTGTACATTAAAAATGTCACCGTTTTAACATGATCATGAAAATAGAATAAAATAACATTTTAGAATGAAAAAGACATTTTAGAATAAAATAACATTTTAGAGTGAAAAAGACATTTTAGAATAAAATAACATTTTAGAATAAAAAAGGCATTTTAGAATAAAATAACATTTTAGAATAAAAAAGACATTTTAGATAAAAAGGACATTTTAGAATAAAAAGATTATTTTAGAATAAAAAGGACATTTTAGAATAAAATGATTATTTTAGAATAAAAGACATTTTAAAATAAAGAACCTTTAAAAATAAAGAATATTTTAAAGTAAAGAATCTTTTAAAAGAATATTTAAAATAACGAATAATTTTCGGTAAAGAATAAAATTACGATTTTGATGTCCGGTTTTGAATGGACACAAAATATTGAAATGTGAAGCAGTGTTAAGTAGCAAACGCCATTTTAACCCAAATGGGTTTATCGATCGATTTTATTCATTTTATAATGAATATCGAAAAGAAGTGATTTCAAAAATTAATATTTTGAAAATATTATCATTTTAATATGATAAAGATATAGAATATTAAATTTTGATTTAGAATTGAAAATAAAGTTGGAATCATCTTAAAACGAATTTATAAATGATTTATAAAATACGTTTTAATTGGAAATCGACGAAATATGTATACTATATATATCATATTTTTAATGGCCTGAATAGAACGCGTCGCGACCTTTCGCAAATTTCGACCATTAACTTCAAATTGATGTAACAGGAGATCCGATTGTCGGATTCTCCTAAAACCGAAACCGTTGGGTTCGTATCGAAAAGAGCTTTCCAATGAATATAAGAAGTTTGAAATCTAACGGTTGGATTTGGAATTATGTCCAAATCAAATTTGAAAAAGGTCGCTATGGATGCAGTTCGATGGCCGTTATTGGAAACCGACTGTAAAATCCTCAATAAAATAATTAAAAATATGGAAAAATTATGTAATATCATAATTAATGGTTTGGAAAGATATTGGATGAAAAATTCCATATTTGAAAAGATAAAAATATATTTTTATCAAAATGAACTAGTTATTAGCTAGAATAATATTCCAATGTTTTTAAATAAAATAAATATGATATTGGGTTTGTCGTGAATGGTGTCTTCATTAACACTTCTTAAACCCAGTTGAGAAAAGAATAAGTCTTTAAATTAAGATTAAATGAAGTTTTCCAATGAATTGATATTTAATTGGAATTTAAATAAAATAAATTAGATTTTGGGTTTGTCGTGAATGGTGTCTTAAATAATGCTATTCTTAAAACCCGTGTGAAAAGAATAAATCTTCTAATTAAGATTTAGAGAGGTTTACTAATTAATTTATGTTTAATTAGAATTGAAATGAAGTTTGATTGTGGGTTTATCGTGAACTATGTTTTAAATGACATTTGTTCTTTAATCCCAATCAACAGTGAAAATATAATATGGAATTTATAAAAAAATTATTAAGATATAAATGGAATTTATAAATCTTTTATTAAGATTTAAATGGAAATTTTTCCAAAGTAAAGTTTTCCAATTTAATAGAATAAATTGGAATTGAAGGGAATTCTATTTAATAATAATCGAGATGAGCATCTGTAAAAGAAGACCGTTGCTATATAGGTAATTTAAAAGGCTTTGCCGCTATTGCATTTATATAATTAGTCTGATACGGAAATTTATATCGAATATATATTGATTTGTTTTCTGTGTAGATTCCATTTTTATGGAAAATGATTTGGGTTTATCGTGAACTGTGTTTTAAAGGACACTGGTTCTTTAACCCAAGTAAAAATAGGATTTATTTCCTGAAATTTGGATAATCTTTAAGTAGTGATTTTTGAGATTAAAACCGAACTAGAGTATTAAATGAATCTGTAATTAGAATAAAATGAGAAGGGGATGAATAGGTTGGGATTGGGATAATAAATAGAAATAAATGATTACTTCGGTAAGGTTCGATAATCCCGACTAGTTAATAAAATCTTTTGAAATGATATTTAAAGGAAGATTAAAGAATAAATTTAAAAGAATTTATCTTTGATAAAATTAATGGGAACCCTCCCTTAAAAATGGGAATATTTTATTAAAAGAATATTCTGAATTGGAATGAGGCATACGATGTGTTTTTATCGCACTTGATTATAAAATACGCAAATTATTCGGAAAGACCGGGTTAAACCCATTCTGAATAATTACTACGACGATTAAGAGTCGAAAATGAAGACGGTGGTTGAACACCGGAGTTCATCACATCGTTTGGATGATTACTGATGTCTTGATTGGGCCGTACACCCAAGACAAGGTAATAAGTGATGATCGTTCAAATGTACTTAGAGATCGACGGATATTCGAGGACCTCTCTCCTGTATTGGACATATGGGATGAGGAATAAGGTGCCTTCAGTTTCGTTCAGACCCAGAACGGACTTGTAAATGGATAGTATGTTTGACGTTGTATTCCTTTATGTTGTACTCGTTGATCTCTGCTAAATATATATCTGTTTGGTGGTGGAGAATTTATTCTCTTGCTTAACACCCTTCCCTGAGACGTACGAGCCTAAAGGTTATATATTGGCAGAAATCAATGGTATGGAATGACATTGTGGCATGCTAAGATGCAAATGATCAAGGCTTTTCTTAAAAAGCAGAGCCTTGTGGTTGATGATCAAAGCACAGCTTATTTAGGCATAACTTTGTGTATAGCGTTACTTCGTGATCTTCACACCCCGGTATGAACCAGAAACGGAATGAAGACTGCAGGGAAATGGACATATGTTAGTTTCTATCTAGGAGTAACGTCATGGTATGGAGCCCAGACTGTTTACTCATGTGCTTATTACTTGATGGATAAAGAGGCGTCTCGGATATATCGGTCACTATGGGATTGATGGATGTTCTGGTTGACATTACTGACCATAGTATTTTATGCCCCATAGTGCTAGCTAACATATAGTTTACGATATTGCCAATCATCGACGGATGACCGGCCCTGTTGCTAATCGTAGGTGCAGTCGCGGCTGTATCCTGAGGCTCGGGCTAGAGAGTCTCGAATCGGTAAGGATAATCCCTTGCCTCGGTTCATAGATGGAAACCCAATATCCAATACGCGATATTCAATTTTAGTTGTAAATATATATATATAGCAACATAATATAATGGTACCTACGTCGCCTATGATTGATACATTTATATTTGAAGTTGAATTCTTCACTTATAGTAATAATAAAAGATGAAATTTCACATATCAAGCATTTTTGGCTATTATAAGGGAAAACTCTATCCTATGACTGGGTTCATTGTGTGATGGGACATGAGTCTTATAATAGCTTCATTTTTCCAAAATGAATTGCGTTGTTTTATTTAAACTAAGGTTCATGTGGAGTAAACCCGTTCCGTGTTATACGGCATGGTCCCGTGATTTGCCTAACTTTAAAATCAAGTTTAATAACTGTTTTGAGTTCTCACACTAGTCCCATGACTAACCTGGAGTTTATTGTTTTAACCTAAAATTTGGATGCCTATATTTTCCACACGAGCAGCTAGTAGTTTTGGTTTTGCTGATATTATATTCACAGGATCCTGGTTTACAGCTGAAGCGATATTCGAAAAGCCCTGTATCCATGTATTTTTTTCAGTTGTATTTTTTATTATTTTTCTACTGCTATTTAAATGTATTTTAAATCTCTGATATTGTATTTCCAATGTGTAATAATTATTCGTACTCTGATATATTCTTGTACTCTGATGTAATTGTTGTAACAAGCAATGAAATGTTCTTCTGTTTGTGTTCTGATTTGCCTTGTTCTCAATTCAACCCGTACTTTCCTTTACAGGGAAGTTTGGGTCATTTCATTTGGTATCAGAGCTTTGGTTTACAGAGCTCGAGAATAAGATAAATTAGAATCGAATGAAAGAATTCATCAGAGATAGGATTAGTAAAAATCCTATAAGAATAACTCGTTAGAGATAGGATCAGTAGTATCCTAGAACGAGTGTGAAGAGTATTATTTTTTTTAAAAAAAAAATAGTTTTGAAAATTTTATCTTAAAGTACATATTTGAGTATATTATTATTTTATTTTAATTTGGGCAATTGAGTATATAAAGATTTTGAATATACGCGTAATTTACGTATATTCGAAGTTTTAATATACTGGATAGATATAGAATCACACGCTAGTCGGCCGACGATGATTCTGATGATTGAGTACTCATCATCAGAGTTTATGTTCGAGACTCGAAAGTGGGATATCTATATATTTCCATTCAACTGGTGTGAGAACCAAAACTTAGTTAGAGTTTATTGTTGTGATTTGCACTAAGAATATGATTTTTGACTATATATAAAAGTTATATATATTTAAAAACTTAATCAATAAATTGATTGCTGGTTGTGATGTTTGATCATTAGTTTAACTAATAAAATTATTGGAATGATAAATTAATAAAACCAATATATAAAAGAATGATAAATTTAGCTAAATCGAATTTAATATTGAACTGAATTGAAAATTGATTAGAATTGGAAGTTGAGTTGATTAGTAAAACAACTTTCAACTCCGTTCCTTTTCGAGGACGAAAAGATTTTAAGTGGAGGAGATTGTAACAGCCTGGAAATTCCAAACCAATTTTAAAAAAAAATTAGCAATTTTAATGGATTTAAATATTTAAAATAATTTATTTTAAATAATAACGACTAAAAATTTATTTAAATCAAAGTTAGAACATATAATTTTATTTAAATTATAAAAGGAGCCTGAAATGGCGCGGTAGTTTGAAAATTCGTTTTCAAATTTCAAATGAACGTACAGGATTCAAAATAAATCGGATTTGAGTAAATCCAGAAATATTTGAATCTGTTTGAAAGTATCTTTCCAATGAATGTGAAAAATCCAGATTTAATAACGGGAACTGAAAGTTATGTCCAATTTAAAATTCAGAATAGTCATTATGGAATTTATAAATATATATTAATATAATATATAGCCATTTTACAAACGACCTTCGTTTTCGACGAAACCACTTTTGTTAGATCCGGAATTCAAATTATTGCTAGATTCTATTTTTCATAATTTTTGGAATTAATATGTGATCGTAGTAAATTTAAATGTGCTTGGTAATTTAAATTTGAATTGGATCGACCAGAAAATGGTCATTTTTCGAACGGTCTCCAAATTCGAACGGTCTCCAAATTCGACGAAATTAATTTTGTTAGGACCGTATCATCAAAACAAAGCCAGAAATAATTTTCTGTAATTTTTAGAGGCAGTATGTGGCTCCGGTAAATTAAAATATACATTCAAATTCAATATATATTGATTTATATTTTAATTTTGAAAAAACTGATCGAAACAATCGAATTGGCTTACGAAACATATTCCATTATGTCCGGATTGGGGGTATTTAGCTAGAGGCGACAGTCTTTGGGTCTCGTTTGGAGTTCGGATGGTTTAACGAGTTATTTTTGAATTTAATATAAAATATACCGTATAAATACGGTTTAAATACGCTAACCCTAATTCTAATTCCTCAATACAGTGTCGCGCCATGAACTAAATTGGACGGCTGATTTCTTCCAATTTAATTCCCCATTTTTCTCCTAACTCCTATAATGATTCTCCAAGCTCACAACGGCAAGTTTGAAGCCCTCCATGAACTCTATAATCTGATCGGTTAGGATCATTTTTAGTTTTGTTAACTGGGAGAAATTGGGCCCCAAATTGCTGGTGTTCGAGCGCCGTTTCTGACGTGGAGGAGGCCTCAAGTTCGCAAGCGGTAATGGAGATGGTGACGCACCTGAAGGCGCTCGCAGTGGTGATGGCCGATCATCCTCTGACGATCAGGAAAAGGGGCGACGCCTGATTTTTAAAGTCGTGATCGAGGAGGTGGGTTTGAGCTATTCAGACAGAATGAGGAAGACAGGTTGTTAATGTAATTAAGGTATATTTAATTTATTACCTAAATAAAAAGAGATTATTGTTGAAAATAAAACGAGATATTGTTGAAAATAAAAAAAAGATTATTGTTGAAAATAAAAAGATATTATTGTTAAAAATTAAAAAGGATCATTGTTTTAAAAATAAAAAAGACCATTGTTTGGAAAAATAAAACATACATTGTTTTGAAAAGTAAAATTAGCATTGTTTGGAAAAATTAAACATACATTGTTTTTAAAAGTAAAATTAGCATTGTTTGGAAAAATAAAATATACATTGTTTTGAAAAGTAAAATTAACATTGTTTTGAAAAATAAAAGAACCTTGTTTTGAAAAATAAAAAAGCATTGTTTTAATAATAAAAATGTCTTTGTTTTAAAAATAAAATGTCTTTGTTTTAAAAAGATAAAAATGTCATTGTTTTAAAAAATGAAAAAAACATTGTTTTAAAAATGAAAATAACATGGTTTTAAAATATGATTTCATTGTTTATAAAAATATTATTTCATTATATAGAAAAAATGATTTTTCATTGTAAAGAAAATATGATTTCATTGTATAGAAAAAAATGATTTTTCATTGTAAAGAAAATATGATTTCATTGTACAGAAAAAATGATTTTACATGTATAGAAAAATATGCTTTATATATAGAGTTGAAATAAAAATATGATTTTTATTTAAATAACATCATATTAAAAATGTGATTTTTACTATGAACAACGCGAAAAAGATTGTGTTGGTATTTTGGGCAAATCCAAACTGTTCAGAAATAAAACTGGCGGAGTGGAAACCAAAGGTGAGAACTCCTTCTCACTTTAATTGTTTTACAGTTAATTCTATACTAGGATGCAGACATTGCTTAACAGCACCCGACACTATTTATTGCAGAAACCATGGTTGTTTGTTTTGACTATACTGTATGTTGTGTGTGATGTTGAAATGTTGAACATAATGTTAACACTAATGCGCAGTTGGAATTAAATTATAAATAATTATTTATAATTTAAAATAGTGAAAATTGGTTAAGTTTAAAAATAATTCAATCTGAATTAGAATTGGTTAAATTTGTTAACCAATAATATATTTAAATAAACTGTTGTTGTTTGAAAACCTCACACGGGTATTGGGATGATATTTGACATACACTAGTCCCAATATTTAGTTGTATGTCAATTGATGGATTGACAGTCTGTGGGAGCATTATTTATTTATTTTAATGCTCACACCGTTGTAAATTTCAATCTCTATGTGATTGGACTGTTTGATGATTATTTATCATTATTGTTGCACACATGCGATGTATGAAATCCATATAACATAATTATATGGTAATTGATTGAGTCGCATTCCAATTCAGAAACAAAAGGATATTTTAAAATAAAGTATATTTAAAGATAAAGAATATTTTTAAAATAAAAAATCTTTAAAAATAAAGAATATTTTAACAATAAAAATCACATTTTTATTGTATGTATAGAGAATAAAAGAAGTATATGTTAAAATACATTTTTGTACATTAAATATGTCACCTTTTTAACATGATCATGAAAATAAAATAAAATAAAATTTTAGAATGAAAAAGACATTTTAGAATAAAATAACATTTTAGAATGAAAAATACATTTTAGAATAAAATAACATTTTAGAATGAAAAAGACATTTTAGAATAAAATAACATTTTAGAATAAAAAAGACATTTTAGATAAAATGGACATTTTAGAATAAAAAGATTATTTTAGAATAAAGGACATTTTAAAATAAAGAATCTTTAAAAATAAAGTATATTTTAAAGTAAAGAATCTTTTAAAAGAATATTTTAAAATAACAAATAATTTTCAATGAAGAATAAAATTATGATTTTGATGTCTTAATTTGAATGGATACAAAATATTGAAATGTGAAGCAGTGTTAAGTAACAAATGTCATTTTAACCCGAACGGGTTTATCGATCGATTTTACTCATTTTATAATGAACATCGAAAAGAAGTGATTTCAAAAATTTATATTTTGAAAATATTAATCATTTTAGTGTGATAAAGGTATAGAATATTAAATTTTGATTTAAAATTGAAAATAAAGTTGGAATCATTTTAAAATGATTTTAAAAACGATTTATAAAATATGTTTTAATTGGAAATCGATGAGACATATAATATATATATATATATATTATATATATTTAATGGCCTAAATAGAACACGCCGTGCAGCGACCGTTTGCGAATTTCGACCATTAACTTCAAATTGATGTAACGGGAGATCCGACCGTCGGATTCTCCTAAAACTGAAACCGTTAGGTTCGTATCGAAAAGAGCTTTCCAATGAATATAAGAAGTTTGAAATCTAACGGTTGGATTTGGAATTATGTCCAAATAAAATTTGAAAAAGGTTGTTATGGATGCAGTTCGGTGGCCATTATTGGAAACCGACTGTAAAGGCCTTAATAAAATAATTAAAAATATGGAAAAATTATGTAAAATCATAATTAATGGTTTGTAAAGATCTTGGATGAAAATTCCATATTTGAAAAGATATAAATATATTTTTATCAAAACGAGCTAGTTATTAGCTAGAATAATATTCCAATGTTTTTAAATAAAATAAATTGGATTTTGGGTTTGTCGTGAATGGTGTCTTCATTAACACTATTCTTAAACCCGGTTGGGAAAAGAATAAATCTTTAAATGAAGTTTTCCAATTAATTGATATTTAATTGGAATTTAAATAAAATAAATTGGATTTTGGGTTTGTCGTGAATGGTGTCTTAAATAACACTGTTCTTAGAACCCGTGAGAAAAGAATAAATCTTCTAATTAAGATTTGGAGATGTTAACTAATTAATTAATGTTTAATTAGAATTGAAATGAAAGTTGTTTGTGGGTTTATCGTGAACTATGTTTTAAATGACATTTGTTCTTTAATCCCAATCAACAGTGAAAATATAATATGGAATTTATAAAAAAATATTAAGATTTAAATGGAATTTATAAATATTTTATTATGATTTAAATGGAATTTTTTCCAAAGTAAAGTTTTCCAATTTAATAGAATAAATTGGAATTGAAGGTAATTTGATTTAGTAATAATCGAGATGAGCCTCTGTAAAAGAAGACCATTACTATATATGGAATTTAAAAGGCTTTACAGCTATTGCATATATATTATTAGTCTAATATAGAAATTTATATCGAATATATATTGATCTGTTTTCCGTGCAGATTCCATTTTTATGGAAAATTATTTGGGTTTATCGTGAACTGTGTTTTAAAGGGCACTGGTTCTTTAACCCAAGTAAAAACAGGATTTATTTCCTGAAATTTGAATAATAATTAAGTAGTGATTTTTGAGATTAAAACCAAATTAGAGTTTTAAATGAATCTTTAATTATATTAAAATGAAAAGGGGATGAATAGGTTGGGATTGAGATAATGAATTCAAATAAATGATTACTTCGATAAGGTTCGATAATCCCGACTAGTTAATAAAATCTTTTGAAATGATATTCAAAGGGGGATTAGAGAATAAATTTAAAAAATTTACCTTTGATAAAATTAATGGGAACCCTCCCCTAAAAATGGGAATATTTTGTTAAAAGAATATTCTGAAATGGAATGAGGCGTATGATGCGTTTTTATAGCACTTGATTATAAAATACGCGAATTATTGGGAAAGATCGGGTTTTACCCATTCTGAATAATTACAACGAGGATTAAGAGTCGAAGATGAAGATGGTGGTTGAAGACCGGAGTTCTTTACATCGTTTGGATGATTACTGAAGTCTTGATTAAGCCTGACACCCAAGACAAGGTAATAAGTGGTGATCGTTCAAATGTACTTGGAGATCGACGGATATGCGAGGACCTCTCTCTTGTATTGTACATATAGGACGAGGAATAAGGTGCCTCCAGTTTCATTCAGACCCAGAACAGACTTGTAAATGGATGGTATGTCTGATATTGTGTTCCTTTATTTTGTACTCGTTGATCTCTGATAAATATATATCTGTTTGGTGGCGGAGAATTTATTCTCTTGCTTAACACCCTTCTCTGAGACGTACGAAATTAGAGGTTATATATTGGTATGAATCAATGGTATGGTATGGATTGATAATATGGCAAGCTAAGATGCAAATGATCAAGACTTTTGTTGAAAAGCAGAGCCTTGTGGTTGATGATCAAAGCACAGCTTATTTAGGCATAGCTTTGTGTATAGCGTTACTTCACGAGCTTCGCACCCAGGTATGAACCAGAAACGGGATGAGGGCTGCAGGGAAATGGACATATGTTAGTTTCTAGCTAGGAGTAACATCATGGTATGGAACCCAAACTGTTT
Organism: Allium sativum; assembly: GCA_030737875.1. NCBI lineage: Eukaryota > Viridiplantae > Streptophyta > Magnoliopsida > Asparagales > Amaryllidaceae > Allium > Allium sativum. The sequence continues at coordinate 838,523,824 of CM060916.1, forward strand.
ACTCATGTGGATGTTGCTTATTACTTGATGGACAGAGAGGCGCCTCGGATATATCGGTCACTATGGGACCAATGGATGTTCTGATCGACATTACTGACCAGATTATTTTATGCCCCATAGGGCAGGCTAATATATAGTTTACGGTATTGCCAATCATCGACGGATGACCGGCCCTGTCGCTAATCGTAGGTGCAGTTACGGCTGTATCCTGAGGCTCGGGCTAGAGATTCTCGAATCGGTGAAGATAATCCCTTGCCTCAGTTCATAGATGGAAAATCAATCTCCAATACGTGATATTCGGTTTTAGTTGTATGTATATATATATATATATATATATGTGGCGACATAATATAATGGTACCTACGCCGCCTATGATTGATACGTTTATATTTGAAGTTGATTTCTTCACTTATAGTAATAATAAAAGATGAAATTTCACGTATCAAGCATTTTAGGCTATTATAAAGGAAAACTCTATCCTCCGACTGCGTTCATTGTGTGATGGGACCTGAGTCTTATAATAGCTGCATTTTTCGAAAAAGAATTGCGTTGTTTTATTTTAAACTAAGGTTCATGTGGAGTAAACCCGTTCCGTGATATATGGCGTGGTCCCGTGATTTACCTAACTTTAAAATCAAGTTTAATAACTGTTTTGAGTTCTCACACCAGTCCCATGACTGACCTGGAGTTTATTGTTTTAACCTAAACTTTGGATGCCTATATTTTCCACACGAGCAGCTAGTAGTTTTGGTTTTGCAGATATTATATTCACAGGATCCTGGTTTACAGCAGAAGCGATATTCGGAAAGCTCTGTATCCGTGTATTTCTTTCAGTTGTATTTTGTATTATTTTTCCGCTGCTATTTAAATGTAATTTAAATATCTGATATTGTATTTCCAATGTGTAATAATTATTTGTACTTTGATATATTCTTGTACTCTGATGTAACTGTTGTAACAAGTAATGAAATGTTCTTCTGTTTGTGTTCTGATTTGCCTTGTTCTCAATTCAATCCATACTTTCCTTTATGGGGAAGTTTGGGTTATTTCGTTTTCTTCATTGAACATTATTTTAATTTATATATATATATATATAATTCGTTCGGTGATTCCAAAACCATTTATTTCGTTACATGTAAAAAAATATTTTTAATGAAAAAAATATATTTCATTATATGTGCATTTTATGCGCTTCATATTCACATTAAAAAGAATATTTTAATAAACAAGTATATATTTCATTACATGTATATTTTTATAGATTCCTATTCACATTAAAAAGAATATTTGTAATGATATATTTCATTACATGTATATATTTATAATTCATATGTAAACTAAAAATGTAATTTTTATTGTTCAAAAATTCTATTCAATACATGATTATTTTATTCACTTCATTAACATGTTAAAAATAATATTTTTTATCTAATGGGTATGATCGGGATACTAAATGAAACGACCCAAACTTCCCCGTAAAGGAAAGTACGGATTGCATTGAGAGCACAACCGATCAGAACACAAAAGATAGAGCGTTTTCATTGCTTACAACAATTACATCACAATCAATATCAATAACCACGTATATTTGGTTCAATCGCATTTCATGTTACAATAAAAGAGTATTTTATTGTCTACACATTTTCTACATTTCGTATAAATAAAAAAGAATATTTTATTCGCATTACATTTTTTGTTTCTAATGATGAATAAAAAAGAATATTTTATTCACATTACATTTTCTATGTTTCTAATGACGAATAAAAGGAATATTTTATTCGCATTACATTTTCTATGTTTCCAATGACGAATAAAAAAGAATATTTTATTCGCATTACATTTACTATATTTCTAATGACGAACAAAAAGGATATTTTATTTTCATAACATTTTCTATACTTCTAGTGTCAAAAAAAGAATACTTTATTTGCATATGAATTTCCTATATTTAACATAACAAATAAAAATGAATATTTATTTGTACACAAATTTCTATCTTTAGTATGACAAATAAAAATGTATATTTATTTGTTCACAAATTTCTATCATTAATATGAAAAATAAAAAAGAATATTTATTTTTACACATATTTTCTACTTTAACATGACAAATAAAAATAAACATTTATTTGTACACAATCTCAATATTTAACATGTCAAATAAAAATGAATATTTTTATTTGTATACAATTTCCATATTTAACAATGACAAATAAAAATGAATATTTTTATTTGACAACAATTTCAATATTTAATAATAACAAATAATAAATGAATATTTTTATTTGACAACAATTTCATTTTTTTTATTTGTCATTGTTGCAAGTTAGCAAACTGATCATGAAGACGCTCGACTTCTTGCCGAGGAATGAATTTCTCGTTAAAGAGCTCCTCGAATTTTGCCCAAGATATGTCGGCATTAGTACTTCCAATCGTAATAGTCTCCCACCAATTCTGAGCCTCATCCTTCAGTAGCCACGATGCCATGAATCGCTTACAGTGGTCTTCAAGTTCCAAACCCCCAAATATCTTCTTGCATGTTTGAGTCATGCCTAAGCTTCCATCACTGTCTCATGGCCCATAAACGGCACGCCACCCAAACTTCTGAACTTCTTAGCTACTTTACCCTGGTCAAAAGGCTACGGCGGTGGAGGTGGTGGTGGTGCTACTGCCCCGGGATTGGGCTGATCCTGAGCAGTGCAGGTTTCAAAATCATAATTTTATTCTTCATTGAAAATTATTCGTTATTTTAAAATATTCTTTTAAAAGATTCTTTACTTTAAAATATTCTTTATTTTAAAGATTCTTTATTTTAAAATGTCCTTTATTCTAAAATGTCCTTTTTATTTTAAAATAATCTTTTATTCTAAAATGTCCTTTTTATCTAAAATGTCTTTTTTATTCTAAAATGTTATTTTATTCTAAAATGTCTTTTTCATTCTAAAATGTTATTTTATTATAAAAGTCTTTTTCATTCTAAAATGTTATTCTAAAATGTTTTTTTCATTTGAAAATGTTAATTTATTCTATTTTCATGATCATGTTAAAAAGGTGACATTTTTAATGTACAAAATGTATTTTAACATATACTTCTTTTATTCTCTATACATATAATAAAAATGTGATTTTTATTGTTAAAATATTTTATTTTAAAATATTATTTATTTTTAAAGATTCTTTATTTTAAAAAATTTCTTTATCTTAAAATATACTTTATTTTAAAATGTTGTTTTATTTCTGAATCGGAATGCGACTCAATCAATTACCATATAATTTCAGTTATATGGATTTCATGCATCGCATGTATGCAACAATAATGATAAATAATCATCAAACAGTCCAATCACATCCAGAGTGAAATTTACAACTGTATGAGCATTAAAATAAATAAATAAATAATGCCCCTACGGACTGTCAATCCATCGATTGACATATAACTAAATATTGGGACTAGTATATGTCAAATATCATCCCAATACCCGTGTGGAGTTTTCAAACAACAACAGTTTATTTAAATAAATTGTTGATTAACAAATTTAACCAATTCTAATTTAGATTGAGTTATTTTTAGACTTAACCAATTTTTACTATTTTAAATTATAAATAAATATTTATAATTTAATTCCAACTGCACATTAATGTTTACGTTATGTTCAACATCACAAACAACATACTGTACAGTCAAAACGAACAACCATGGTTTCTGCAATAAATAGTTTCGGGTGCTGCTAAGCACCGTCTACATCCTAGTATATAATTAACTGTAAAATAATTAAAGTGAGAAGGAGTTCTCACCTTTTGTTTCCACTCCGCCAGTTTTATTTCTGAACAGTTTGGATTTGCCCGAAATTCCAATGCGATCTTTTTCACGCTGTTCATAGTAAAAATCACATTTTTAATATGATGTTATTTAAATAAAAATCATATTTTTATTTCAACTCTATATATATAAAGCATATTTTTCTATACATGTAAAATCATTTTTTCTATACAATGAAATCATATTTTCTTTACAACGAAAAATCATTTTTTTCTATATAATGAAATCATATTTTCTTTACAACGAAAAATCATTTGTTCTATACAACGAAATCATATTTTAAAACCATGCTATTTTCGTTTATAAAACAATGGTATTTTCATTTTTTAAAATGATGACATTTTTATCTTTTTAAAACAAAGACATTTTATTTTTAAAACAAAGTTATTTTTATTTTTAAGTCAATGCTTTTTTTTATTTTTCAAAACAAGGCTCTTTTATTTTTCCAAACAATGTTAATTTTACTTTCCAAAACAATGTATATTTTATTTTTCCAAACAATGCTAATTTTACTTTTCAAAACAATGTATGTTTGATTTTTCCAAACAATGCTAATTTTACTTTTAAAAACAATGTATGTTTTATTTTTCTAAACAATGATCTTTTTTTATTTCTAAAACAATGATCTTTTTTATTTTTAACAATAATCTCCTTTTATTTTCAACAATAATCTCTTTTTATTTTCAACAATAATCTCTTTTTATTTAATTAATATAATTAAAATAACTTAATTACATTAACAATCTGTCTTCCTTGATCTGTCTTAATAGCTCAAACCCACCTCCACAATCACAACTTTAAAAATCTGCCGCCGCTCCTATTCTTATTCGTCAGAGGACGATCAGCCATCACCACCGCGAGCGCCTTCAGGTGCGCTACCATCTGCATTACCGTTGGCGAACTCGACGCCTCCTCCATGTTAGAAATGGCACTCGAACACCAGTAATTTGGGGCCCAATTTCTCCCGGTCAACAAAACTAAAAATGATCCTAACCGATAAGATTATAGAGTTCGTGGAGGGCTTCAATCTTGTCATTGTGAGCTTGAAGAATCATTGTAGGAATAAGGAGAAAAATGGGTAATTATATTGGAAGAAATCAGCAGTTCAATTTGGTTCATGGCAGCGGCACTGTATTGAGGAATTAGAACTAGGGTTAGCGTATTTCAATTGTATTTATACAGTATATTTTATATTATTTAATTATCTAATTCAAAAATAACTCGTTAAACCATACGAACTCCAAATGAGACCCAACGACTGTCGCCTCTAGCTATATACCCCTAATCCGAACACAATGGAATATGTTTCGTAAGCCAGTTCGATTGTTTCGATCAGTTTTTATCAAAATTAATATATAAATTAATATATATTGAATTTGAATGTACATTTTAATTTACCAGGACCACATACTGCCTCTAAAAATTATAGAAAATTATTTTTGGCTTTGTTTTAATGATACGGTCTTAACAAAATTAATTTCGTCGAATTTGGAGATCGTTTGAAAAATGGTCATTTTCTGGTTGATCCAATTCAAATTCAAATTTAAATTACCAAACACATTTAAATTTACTGCGCTTACATATTAATTCCAAAAATTATGAAAATTGGAACCTAGTAGTAATTTGATATTCCGGATCTAACAAAAGTGGTTTCGTTGAAAACAGAGATCGTTTGTAAAATGGCTATATTATATATATATATATATATATATATATATGTTCCATTGCGACTATTCTGAATTTTAAATCGGACATAACTTTCAATTCCCGTTATGAAATCTGGATTTTTCACATTCATTGGAAAGATATTTTCAAACAGATTCAAATATTTCTAGATTTCCTAAAATCCGATTTATTTTGAATCCTGTACATTCATTTGAAATTTGAAATCGAATTTTCAAACTACCGCGCCATTTCAGGCCCGTTTTAAAATTTAAATAAATTTATATGTTCTAACTTCGATTTAAATAAATTTTTAGTCATTATTATTTAAAATAAATTATTTTTAAATATTAAAATCCATTAAAATTGCAAAAATAAAAATTTTAAATTGGTTCAAAATTTTGAAGTTGTTACAGTATTACTCTTTTCGATAAGGGAATGTATGATACCATTTCGTAGTACCTAGTTCCTAGGTATTATTTGGGTGTTACTTAGGCTATGTATACATATATATTTTCTATGGTTAAAATATATGATTTGATTTCAAGAGTGAATTTGAAATAAAACCAGATATTTGGATCTTGAGTTCTCTTAACAGAGTCATAATTCAAAATAAGAAGTTGAATCACATAGGAATATATACCCTTGGGATGTAGGAGAGTATTATACAACGTAGATATAAATTAGTTTTTAGCAAAACTTAGCATATATAATTTTTGCAAGTATAGAAATTGGTATTAGTGTAATCAGAAAAATGAGTTTATGTATTAGAAGTAGAACAAAGTATTTACATAATTGGGTCTAATGAATTCAAGTACAAGTCTTTGAGGTGTTTTAACATTATTCTAAATTAGTATTTATCACTCTATTCTTGAAAATGAACACGTGGTGACAGTTTTCAATATGGAACTGAAAGTTTTCTTTCTTAGTATTATAGTTATGCAAGGAGAACAAAGGTTTCGAATCAAGTAGCCTAATTAGAGTTCGCACGAGAGACATCAAGTGAGTAATGTTTGTTCGAAAGCCAAGTTATGTATTCGAGTAAGATCAAATTGTCTTTTATAGATGATCTATGGATCATATAAACATATGAATAGTTTTAGGAGTTCTTATGGTGAAATTTCAGTGGCGAAATTCTCTTAAGGTTGAAGAGTGTACAAACCGAAATTTTATCCTTTGAATTGAAATATTTAATTAATTTTAAATATTCAAAATAGTATTTTTATAATATAACTATTTGTTTGTATTAAATGATAAAAAAATTCATTTTTAAATTTGGTTTAGCAATATAAATAGTTCAAAAAAAAGAGAAAATATGACTGAAAGAACTTTTTGAAAAGGCTGATTTTAATCATGTAAAAGTTGTTTAAAATGTTTTTCAAATTACTTAAATAAATACATATATATATGCTAAAGAACTAAGTTTAGTGTAAATAAAGTATTGACTTGATGTTAAGTAAGATTAAAGAGAGAAAAGTACAAAAGTACACTTAAAATATGGAAATAAAGACACATAAGATACTTTAGTAATTAATTAAGTGCATATGCTTTATTATGATGTTTGAAATAAGTACAATAGCTGCAAAGTGAAGCGTAAGGATGGAGGGCATGAAGTTAAAGAGGGTAAAGGACATAAGGGTTTTTTGGTAATTTTCTATTTGCAATTAATATTAAGCATATTGTCCCATTTTTTTTATCGCTCTTCATATTCACTTTCATTTCTTACGTCCACCTCCAAACTTTATCTAAGAAATTCCATGGCTTCCATGGATTTTAAACTCATAAAATACTAATTGTTCCACTTTCAAAACTCTTTATTCCATGCTCTTATTTTCTATTTTCTGTCTACATTTTGCTTTCACTTTCCACAGCTATAGATCTTGCTAAACTACATCAAATCAACTATTTTTGTTTCCCACATTCAGTATAATTAAGTAGCCTACATCCTGAATCCAAACCACTTCCTCGAAATCTGAGATTTACTATATTAAATGTACAATTTTTTCGAATCCATTTTCAGGTCCTATACCTCTGTTCATTTTATCATATCTCACTCAAACTAAAATTAAATCAAGTGTTTCTTGTTTTGAAATAGTAGAGGGAGAAATTTCAATGACTTTTATTATGTTCACCTTTCCAAATTCTAATAGTGTTATATCCAAAAATTAGTAGGAATATGACAAAGTTTTTTGTTTTTGTTAATTTGATGATAATCCGAGCCTTCCGCCTCTAAACCAAGCCGTATAACCCTAACAACATCACGTAAGCCAAGATATTTTTTGCCATGAAGCCTTCAAAACCCTAGGTTACTTAAAGATATTGCTAATTCTAGTGTTGATTCTACTATTGGATGAAGTCAGCTTTGCTTTGGATAATTTTAATGTGAGTACAGCTCACATTTTTATATCAAAACTTTAATCTTTAATATATTATTTATCTTACTAAGTTAACTGTATGTATGGGATTTTGATTGTTTATGATTGTGATTTGCTTATGCATGTTATGAACATGATGTGTTAGTTATATTCCAAGAAAGTTAACGCCATTATGTTGCTTTATGACCCAGAGTCCTTGGTTGAAATGTAGTTTATGTTGTTAAATATTAAAATCAGTTAAGTTTCAGATTTTACTTTCATATTTATAAAATTTTACTTTATGTTTTGAAAATTTATCAGGATTTCTTACGTAAGTTTCAAAAGAAAAGTCAAAATCAAATATTTTGAAATTATCGGTTTTATAGCACAATCTTAAGTGTGGTTCGTGAAGAAGGAATGTCTTCTAAAATGATTTTGTTTTTTAACTTAAAAATATATTTTGGAATGTTTTAAAAACTTATTTAAAGTTTAGATACATTATTATTATTATTATTTAATGACTATCTTATTAATTGAATAGAGTGATAAGTAATTACTAACTACTTAAGTAATTTGTACTTATATTTTAATCATGTAAGTTTGATTACAATTTGTATAATTGATGATAGTTAATCATTAGGTAATGAATTTAAATTAAGAATTAATAATAATTAATTATTTATTAAGAATATTTACATTAATTATTTATTTAACAAAAATCTAAATAATTAATTATTATTAACTAAGTTTAGTTTGAATTAACAACTTAATTATTATTTAATTATGTTTTAAGGGTTAACTAGTATTAAACTATTATTTTAAGGATTAAATAAATGTTTAATTGTTTATTTAAAGATTATTTCATTATTATTTCAAGGTTTAACAATAGTTTAATAATAAGTCTAATATTACCTTCAATCCAAATCATTATTTTCCAAGGATTTTTTTTATAACTCATTTTTATCCAAAAATCTCATTATCAATCACCTTTAAGTAAACTCATGAATTATAAACAAAAGGGGCATCTTTTTAGTAGGAGAGACCATTCTGTTATTAATATAATTGATTGAATTGTTTGAACACTTTTTATAAAACCCCGTTCTACTAGTTAAAGTGAATTGGCCTTTAAAACATATTTAAGAGGACAATCCGTCCTCCTCTTGCCATGTTATTGTTATGGGTATGTTTATATGTTACTTTTATTGACATATTAAATACTAAACAATATCTGTGGACATCTAAATGGTTAATTGAAATGATTTCCCTACACTTACAACATCCCGGAATATATAAGGTGACCATTTAGGAAGAAAAGAACTAAAACTACACAAAACATGTCATATATCTTATAGTGCATGGTATAAAATATAATAGTAAAACATACTGATGTAAAACAGGAGCGATAGTAAGTAACTGAAATGAATCCCAGAAAGAAGAGTAATAGATTCAAAACAACAAACCACAAAGTCATAGAGTTATACAAAAGAAACAAATCCAACATAAACTGTTTCAAAGAGAAATGATAGAGATGTTATTGAGCCCACGGTAGTGAGCAACAAAATGAGATAGAGTACATATAATAACACGTGGATAGCCTCCTACTCGTCTCCCGATTAGCTACTCATGCTCAGTTTAACCTCCCTCTAGTCTGCTCATGTGAGAGCACCCAGAGTAATAAGAAGCAAAGCATAAAACTCTAGGTCAGACAAAGTTTATTGTGAGCGATAAAATATGAAGTATAGAAAATAAATGGAACACATAGTATGGTAAACCATACCTGATCTGTTTCTGCACCAAAGAGTTGTCACATAGAAGTATATACTACTCTAATAAAATCAGTAACATGGGGTGTACTATATGTTTGAGCACTGGAGTGTCTAAACGTCTACATCAACACTACCTATATCTGTATTGATGCCACAAATATCTAACGACATCTCTAAGGTGATAAATGATTTAAACAAGTATACCAAACATAATTCATCCTCACACTCACTCACTAAATGCGTTGGATATATAGTACATTTAATTTCACGATAGTTGTAATCTATCCGAGCTGAAATGGCCTATGTCAGGCTGAGAACCTCCACCTGGTTGAGAATGAGCATAAGTGGTATTCACAAGTCCCATGTATTAACCACCTGTCCAATAGGAAACCTCTGATCTGGCTTACAACCTACATCAGGTCGAAGATTCGATAGACGCTCAAGCCTTAACTCTTCAAGTACCCACTCAAACCTACATACTAATGATCCCATTGCGTATGTATCTCCACTGCAAAGCACTCTGGAACTTTCATCCTACTTCGTTTGAAGTTCTCTGGTCGTGAACTACCTAGACAACTATATCTTCCATTCGACCCTACTCCCAACCTTCTCTTGATAACTTTCCCATCTTGAGTCATGGTTCATTGCTCTTCTCTAGGAGTTCGACTGGTAGCTATTGGAGTCGTTCTTCAAGAAGAAAGAATCATCGATCAGAACCATCCCACGTATGCCATTCAAAAATGCTCAATTCTGATGTTTAACCTATTCGAATTTAATCTCCCTTAAAATGTAAAGCTCTCGACCACGAGTTTAACGCAAAAAAGGACGTCCAAATGGACATCGTATGCAAAAGTTACGCCCATTTGAAGTTGATTCAGAACGAAGATAGTACACCTACCCGAATTTAAGGAACACCGATCCGAATTTTAGGGGAGGGAAATCCAAATTTTAAGGAAGATTTTAGGGGAGGCAGATCCAGAACAACTTGAAATTTGAAACATAGGCTCCTCGGGATATGCCCTAGCTCCCAAAAAAATTCATCCAATTTTGGGCAACTTGGAATTTCTAGATTTTAAGGAAGGTCGAATGAATCTATACCAAACCAGATTTCTTTTTCCTGTATCTCCTAGTTTTTAATCAAATCAACTTGAAATTTGAAATTTGGGATCCTCTAGACATTCTCTAGCTCCTATAAAAAAACTATCCAATTGTGGGCACTTTTGAATTTCCGGATTTTAAGGCAGGTTATGACGGCCCGCCCCGCACCAACCGACATTTACTCCAAATGTGCGTTGTACACATGTCCAGTTAGCACGGAACGGGTCGTAAAAAGGAAAAAGAAGAAGGAAATGAACTAATCAAGAACCTGTAGAATGTCTCACAGCGCATATAATAAAATATAATAATAATATACTTGACATAAAACAAGTGAGACAGTGCATAAGCTGTGTAACACCCCGTATTTTCCGTGAACATAAAAATAAAAAAAATCAAGGTATAATTAATTTTTAGAAGAAAAATTAGGTGAAACGGGTTGCGCCGTTGCGTTCGTCTCGGAATTCTGCTTGAGATAGAGTCCGAGTTTGCGTAAATTGGACTCCGTATGAAAAAGATATCCTTAAATTAAATATTGCAGCAAAACATGGAAAAAGAGGAATGAGAAAAGAATAATGTTTAGCATTGTTCTAAGAATTGTAAGCAAAATACATAATAGCTCATTTGGTTGGAACAGGTGACTTGCATACAAGAGGTGCAGAGTTCGATCCCCGCCAACGCCATATTTTTGTTTTAGGGGAATGGCTAAAAAGCGGCTTAGTGTGAACGCAGTTCAAAAAAATTAAATATATATATATTGAATATATATATATATATATGTGTGTGTGTGTATATATAATTGAGAAGATAAATACAGCCAATTTATTTGGAGGGAAAGATTTATGCATAAGTAGATATGTATGTATGTAGGTAACTTTATTATGCATTGATTTTGCATGTTGCAAGGAAAGTAGAGAAAAAAAAAGGGAAATTAAATTATATGCTCGATTTCTTTTTTTTCAGGCAAGTAATTAATTTGCATTATTTGAATTCATGAATAGGTGCGTGTGTATATATATATATATATATATATACATATATATATATGGGCAGTTAATGTAAACATGAATAGAAGCTTATTAATTTGCTGAGTGTTTGCTGAGTCACTTCTGACTCATTGCTGAGTCAATAAGATAAACCCCATCTTGTCTGAACGGCTGCGGTTATTTCTAGGTTAAATCTAATGGCTTAAATGCATCCTAACATCTATAAATAAGTGGGTAGACTCTAACCCTTCACTTGAAAAATTGGAGAGCTACCGACATGCCGTTGCCATGGAGTTCAGCGTAGCCGTCACAAACTAAAGAAGAAGAAGAAAGCCTAGCCTACAACTAAATCTACTCAACAAACAAATTAAATCAAAAGACTCTTTCTCTTTCTCGTCTTAAAATAGTGAGTATGATGATTCCCACAATGATATTACAAAATAATTTGATTAATTTATGAATGGATCACAAGAAAGTGATATGAATTGTAATTGAAAATTCTATATTGTGGATCTCTTGTTATTCTATCATGCTATGCTATGTTGTAAACTATGCTATGATGTAAATCATGTTATGCAACGTTATGCTATCATGCTATGCTATGTTGTAAACTATGCTATGATGTAAATCATGTTATGCAACGTTATGCTATCATGCTATGCTATGTTGTAAACTATGCTATGATGTAAATCATGTTATGCAACGTTATGCTATCATGCTATGCTATGTTGTAAACTATGCTATGATGTAAATCATGTTATGCAACATTATGCTATCATGCTATGCTATGTTGTAAACTATGCTATGTTATGTTGTAAATCTTATATATGTTGTAGATCTCATATTATCACACATGTTGGAAATCCATAAGTTATATGATTATGATATCATGCTAAGTTGTGTTGAATCGTACAAGTTGTAAAATCATGATGTTGTTATTTATGCGAATTGGGTCATGTTCTAAGGTTTATGTTTTTCTTCTAAAAATTAAATGGATCTTGATTATGGGAATTTGCCTATTAAGTTAGGTGTACCCATATACCTGAATCTACAATTTAATGGATCTTGATTATGGGAATTTGCCTATTGAGTTAGGTGTACCCATAAACATGAATCTATGATTAAATGAAACTTGATTATGGGAATTTGCCTATTAAGTTAGGTGTATCCATATAAAACCATATTGTTAAGTTAGATGATGTTGATTCACACATGTACCTGTGCAAGTTTATGAAATTGGATTAAGATCATATTATGTGAATCATGAACAAGTTGACACCTTTAGATCCATGACATGTATAATTCTTATGCAAGTTGTATTTTGGACATATATGCAAGTTTCACCCTTTTTATGACTAGATCTATTTTAGTCACATGTATATGTTGTGGTTGCTGTGATAATTTCTTTTATGCTATGAGTTAGACTATTCGAGTCTAACATATATTTTACGTTTAATGAACGAAACGTACAACGTGGGGTTGGAATAATATTAAAAGATTTAATATTGAGAATTTGCATGAGATAGCCTTAAAAAGGCATATAACAAAATTGAGATGTTAAGAAATTGCCTTAAAAGGTGGAAATTTTAATTAAGACATTAATTGAAAAATTAATGTGGAGTAATGGACATAATCTAATTATGGATTAACTTGAATTAGGATGCCTTTAATGGCATATAATGAACTTGTGATGAAATTTGGTATGATTTTGCATACCATAAATGGATGGCCATAATTGAGTCAATTATGGACATCGTTAAAACTGGAAATTAATTAATAATTCAAATAGGGAATTATTAAAATTGGGGGAAAATGGATTATTAATAATAATCAATGCTTAGGACACGAGGTTGGACTCGTTTGTGACGTAAACCTGCCCGGACCCGCCCGGCAAATCCAGTAGTCACAAATGTCGGCCCAATGTGAGAGGTCCTAGGCCCAAACTAAAGCATAACAGTTGTAAAGACACGAGGTTAGACTCTTTTATGGTGTAAGACTGCCCGGACCCCCCGGCAAATCCAGCTGCCATAAATGCCAGTCTAATGTGAGAGGTCTTTATGAGGTTATGGCCTTAATGAATTAAGAAATACTTAACCAGATAATCATGTAAGGTGGGATATGGGGGTTAAGTAGGTGCCTTGGGTGGCATGAGGAATCTAGTGGTTGCCCTTAGTGGCATTTGAAATACGATTAGTAAAGACTTAACCAAACACACATGTAAATGAACATGACTAAAGGGTTAAGTAAGTGCCTTGGGTGGCATAAGAAAATATGATTAGTAACACTTAACCAAAGTAAATATGTAAGTGGGACATGGGGATTAAGTGGGTACCTTGGGTGGCAGATGGAATTACTATAAGAACCCTTAACCAAATTCGGACATGTAAGTAGACATGGAGGGGTTAAGTGGGATATACTAGAGGGGACCAAGCCTAGGTGGGAAGCTTGGTGGGGGCCCTTTTCAGACCAGTAGCCCATTTCGTATCTTTGTGAGCTCGACCCAAGTCGAGGACGGGACACGCCTACAGGGCCTGATTGTTAGAGGCCAAAGCGGGTTAGCGGTGGCAACGCAAGTCCAATGGGTTCACGTGCGTGCGTGGCCCCGGGCTGGTAGGTAAGACGTTGTTGCATCGTGTAGGTATAAGCCGTGCATCTCCGTTGTATTGGGTTGCCACTTTAGGGGAGTGATACACCCCACTGTGGGTCCAGCACGGGTATCTACGAGTTAGGGAGCCGATCGAATGGGGCAGGGTAGTGGACACACCTAGTGGAGATAGGAGCAGGCGGCCCTATGTAGTCAGCTAAGGGTATATAGAGCTACCACTATCATTTAATTACTAAGGGGGTACACCTAGTGGAGACAGGAGCAGGCGGCACCTATGACGTCAACTAGGAGTACATGGAATTACCATTTAAGGGGGTACATCTAGAGGGGATAGGTACACGTTGGTTACCTATGGTAGCAGCTAGAGATATACTGTTAAACAAGGAGGATAGCGGGTACATCTAGTAGTACACGAAGCTATCATCATTTTATTTAACCAAGAGGGATCAAGTTTCTAGAGTGACTAGTATGGGTGCAGTTAGTGTTAGTACAGTACAGAACGGTACAGTACAGTAGAGTATAATAATTATCCTATATTGATTAGCAAGCGCCAGTAATATCAGTGTTAGCAGACCAGTGTGGTGCAGTGTAATAATTATCCTTTAGTAATTAAGGAGCGCCTATAAAGTTGCCTTTAGTGATTGTCTATGTCCTTTATCTGCTCTTTCATAGACATTTCCTTATTTTCCAGCTTATGCCTTAGTCTAGTTATTTTGATAATAGTATTGTAGAATTATCATACTCGCCAGACTTTATGTCTGACCCCCCTCTTTTCCATATTTTTCTCCCTCCAGATCCTCAGGTTGGACCCAGCTCTAGTGGAGTCAGATTGGATTGCTTATCTCTTTCGGAAAGCTAGGACTGCTGAAGTAAAGTCCAGCTTGTTATCTTTTTTTATGGCTATTTGTGTAATGGGATTATGTATTTGTTTTATCAAGATGGATATTGTACTTGACTCTGATTTATTGTATTAAGATGTAATCAAACATGTTTTGACTTCTGCTGCAATAAAATAAAGTTTTTAATTTCCAAGTACTATCTTATATCTGTCTTGTTGTAATTTTACTGTTCTATATTCACTTATAACCTCCATGGAAGTTAATGCATTCCCCTTGTGAGTGACATTAATGGACGTGGGGTGTTACACGTGGTATCAGAGCTTAAGGTTACCAGAACAGATAAGATATTTTGAAAAATTATTTTTCAAAAAGCATTTTTATAAAGAATACTTTCAAAAGTATGTTTTGGAGAGTATTTTTGAAAGAAAGGTTTATTTTAAAAACATAATCCCCATGAGCCATATATCTTTCCTTCGATTCTCCGTTTTGAATCTCTTCCTCTTTCTCTTTTTGAATTTCCCCCTCCGCGTATAGATGCTTTTTCTAAGATAATTAGGGACTTCCATACGAAGGACGAAAAAAAACCACTTCAAGGGATTTAGACGTTGGTTGGGCTAGAAGTTAGTCCAAGGAGGTGGAGGGCTTGTTGGTACCTTCAAAGATGGACAATGGGGAGGAAGGTTCAAATAGCTGTTAGGGTAACAAAGGACGAAACCTCATCTTGGTGGGAGGTTACGAATGGAGAATGTGAAGAAGAAGGCTAGTTATTTTGGAGAAATAGGACACCTTATTAGGATTGTCCAAAGAGGCAAGGATAAAGTACAGGATCTTCTGGAGGGTAGTTGTATTCCCTCACGGCTGGTATACCTGATGGGGGTAGGACCGTCTAGGTTGAAATTTGGTTTTCTTTATCATCCTGTTCGAACCTTGTTTGATTCTGGCGCTTCATACTCGTTAGTATCTACTTCGTTAGTTGAAACACTGCACATAAATACTAGTCTAGTTAAGGATCTCATCCTAGTCTCAAATCCTGTTGGTGGTTCGGCTCATCCTTAAATGGTTTGTCGGGATTTGAGAGTGTCTATCTTGGGCGTTGGTGTTGAATGCAACGCCTTCATTTCACGGGCTGTAGTTAGATTCTAGGGATGGATTGGCTAGCCAGGTGTGGTGCCATCCTAGATGGGGAAAGGAGGGTAGTTAGACTGTGACTAGTTATGGAAAGACCCTCGATATTTCTTGAGACCCTAGGGGTTCAGTAATGCTTAGCCGCATAGAATCTTCTGATGTATCCAACGATGATTTGGGATCTGTTTGTGTGGACCGTGAGTATGGGGATGTCTTCGATGTAGTGCGGGGTTTACCTAGAGGAGCGAAGTAAGCTTTCGTGTGTGCCTAGTGGATAATGCAAAGCCAATTATGAGATCAACGATGGTTTTGGAGCAAGACTGACAAGGACAGCCAGAGTCCGTTAAGTGCTCAGTTATTTGGCCGTTTTACTAGTATCATCTCATGTATGTCATCTGAATTCGAAGGAGGTATCCCTTGGGTGTTTGTCTGATATTGGTTTAGGCCTTTGGGGCTTGCACTTGGGGGATGTCGAGTTCGACTAGGATGGTCTGCGTGAGAGATGGACAGTTGTGACAAATTTTGCATGGAATAATATCCTGGTTTTCTCTAGAAGTGGAGAAGAGCATGCCCTACATCTTAGGGAAGCCTCTGGGGAAGGGTGATGTGTTATGGAGGAAGACTATCGAAAGTCCATGAGGGGAATTACCCTACCCACGACTTAGGAGTTGCTTTCAGACCATAAGTTGCTAAGGTACTTGTTCTCTCAGAAAGATCTAAACTTGAGGCAGCAAAGGTGGATGGAGTTCTTGGCGTCCTACGATTTCGAAATAGCATATACCCCTGGCAAGGATAACGTTGTGGTGGGGGCCTTAAGTAGAAAAGGGTTGACACTGAGTCCTTGGTCTGTTGAGCGGCGTAGCTTAGAGTTTATCTCTACCTTTGACTTTAGACCATCCATTGATTTTGTACTTGGTTCGCTAGCATCCTTAGAGGTCAGACCTATGCTTTTGGGACGGATTGGGGAGGCACAGCGAGCTGACCCACAGTTGGGTGAGTTAGTAGAGAATCTCACAAGAGGGGAGTCATCAAACCATCTTAGTAGGTATACCCTAGATGATAAGGGTTGGTTGCGTAGGGACGGTAAACTTTGTATATTACGGGACGAAAGTTTGAGGAAGTGTTTACATGATACGGCGAAAGTGGTGGAGCCGAACACGCTTAAGGAAGTGGAAGTAAAGCGAGATGCCACGATCAGACTAGCTCCTACATGCATTCTTGGGTCGGAGATTAAGAAGTTGAGAAACCGAGAGGTCAAGCTAGTCAAAGTGCAATGGGAAGAAGATCAAGGAGACGCTACTTGGGAGACGGAAGAGAAGATTCGGTTGTTGTACCCCTTCCTTTTCGGGGTTATGTCTTTTATATTCTCCTTTATCGCCTAGCTTATACTTGTCCTATCTTTAGTACATCCTCTCGTTTAAGTCTTTGACCTTTAGAAGGGTAGTCCTATGGTTGAAACATGTGTTTGAGACATGTTATGTTTGATGGATGCAAGTGGATGCAAGTGTTTGCTAGTGGTTGCTCGAGGATGCATATACACACACTTTAGGCACTAGATCGGCTCAGTCACTCTCCTATTGCATATAAATATGTGTGCATATTTAAATTAATGAATGAATAGTGGTTGTATTATCATATGGATGCTGCATTAAGATGAATGGTTGTGCACGCATATAGAAATAATATGTATCATTAGGAATCTTTTGCATACATAATGGACGCATGGCACTATCATGGTTCGCATTAAGGAGGTCAACTGAATCAGTAGATCGCCTAATTTTTGCATTGGATAAGGACATGTACACACACTATGCATATAAACATGAAAGCATTAGAAGTCTCTTAAGGACAATGGATGCCTGTGCCTGATGGTTGAGTAGATGGATGATTGGATGGTAGGACACATTCTTCCTAACTTGAAGATTTCGGGGACGAAATCCTTTAAGGAGGGGAGAATGTAACACCCTGTATTTTCTGTGAACATAAAAATAAAAAAAATCAAGGTATAATTAATTTTTAGAAGAATAATTAGGTGAAACGGGTTGCGCCGTTGCGTTCGTCTCGGAATTCTGCTTGAGATAGAGTCCGAGTTTGCGTAAATTGGACTCCGTATGAAAAAGATATCCTTAAATTAAATATTGCAGCAAAACATGGAAAAAGAGGAATGAGAAAAGAATAATGTTTAGCATTGTTCTAAGAATTGTAAGCAAAAGACATAATAGCTCATTTGGTTGGAACAGGTGACTTGCATACAAGAGGTGCAGAGTTCGATCCCCGCCAACGCCATATTTTTGTTTTAGGGGAATGGCTAAAAAGCGGCTTAGTGTGAACGTAGTTCAAAAAAATTAAATATATATATATATATTGAATATATATATGTGTATATATATATAATTGAGAAGATAAATACAGCCAATTTATTTGGAGGGAAAGATTTATGCATAAGTAGATATGTATGTATGTAGGTAACTTTATTATGCATTGATTTTGCATGTTGCAAGGAAAGTAGAGAAAAAAAAAGGGAAATTAAATTATATGCTCGATTTCTTTTTTTTCAGGCAAGCAATTAATTTGCATTATTTGAATTCATGAATAGGTGCATGTGTATATATATATATATATATATATATATATATATATGGGCAGTTAATGTAAACATGAATAGAAATTTATTAATTTGCTGAGTGTTTGCTGAGTCACTTCTGAATCATTGCTGAGTCAATAAGATAAACCCCATCTTGTCTGAACGGCTGCGGTTATTTCTAGGTTAAATCTAATGGCTTAAATGCATCCTAACATCTATAAATAAGTGGGTAGACTCTAACCCTAAATCACTTGAAAAATTGGAGAGCTACCGACATGCCGTTGCCATGGAGTTCAGCGTAGCCGTCACAAACTAAAGAAGAAGGAGAAAGCCTAGCCTACAACTAAATCTACTCAACAAACAAATTAAATCAAAAGACTCTTTCTCTTTCTCGTCTTAAAATAGTGAGTATGATGATTCCCACAATGATATTACAAAATAATTTGATTAATTTATGAATGGATCACAAGAAAGTGATATGAATTGTAATTGAAAATTCTATATTGTGGATCTCTTGTTATTCTATCATGCTATGCTATGTTGTAAACTATGCTATGATGTAAATCATGTTATGCAACGTTATGCTATCATGTTATGCTATGTTGTAAACTATGCTATGATGTAAATCATGTTATGCAACGTTATGCTATCATGTTATGCTATGTTGTAAACTATGCTATGATGTAAATCATGTTATGCAACGTTATGCTATCATGCTATGCTATGTTGTAAACTATGCTATGATGTAAATCATGTTATGCAACATTATGCTATCATGCTATGCTATGTTGTAAACTATGCTATGTTATGTTGTAAATCTTATATATGTTGTAGATCTCATATTATCACACATGTTGGAAATCCATAAGTTATATGATTATGATATCATGCTAAGTTGTGTTGAATCGTACAAGTTGTAAAATCATGATGTTGTTATTTATGCGAATTGGGTCTTGTTTTAAGGTTTATGTTTTTCTTCTAAAAATTAAATGGATCTTGATTATGGGAATTTGCCTATTAAGTTAGGAGTACCTATATACCTGAATCTACAATTTAATGGATCTTGATTGTGGGAATTTGCCTATTGAGTTAGGTGTACCCATAAACATGAATCTATGATTAAATGAAACTTGATTATGGGAATTTGCCTATTAAGTTAGGTGTATCCATATAAAACCATATTGTTAAGTTAGATGATGTTGATTCACACATGTACCTGTGCAAGTTTATGAAATTGGATTAAGATCATATTATGTGAATCATGAACAAGTTGACACCTTTAGATCCATGACATGTATAATTCTTATGCAAGTTGTATTTTGGACATATATGCAAGTTTCACCCTTTTTATGACTAGATCTATTTTAGTCACATGTATATGTTGTGGTTGCTGTGATAATTTCTTTTATGCTATGAGTTAGACTATTCAAGTCTAACGTATATTTTACGTTTAATGAACGAAACGTACAACGTGGGGTTGGAATAATATTAAAAGATTTAATATTGAGAATTTGCATGAGATAGCCCTAAAAAGGCATATAACAAATTTGAGATGTTAAGAAATTGCCTTAAAAGGTGGAAAATTTAATTAAGACATTAATTGGAAAATTAATGTGGAGTAATGGACATAATCTAATTATGGATTAACTTGAATTAGGATGCCTTTAATGGCATATGATGAACTTGTGATGAAATTTGGTATGATTTTGCATACCATAAATGGATGGCCATAATTGAGTCAATTATGGACATCGTTAAAACTGGAAATTAATTAATAATTCAAATAGGGAATTATTAAAATTGGGGGAAAATGGATTATTAATAATAATCAATGCTTAGGACACGAGGTTGGACTCGTTTGTGACGTAAACCTGCCCGGACCCGTCCGGCAAATCCAGTAGTCACAAATGTCGGCCCAATGTGAGAGGTCCTAGGCCCAAACTAAAGCATAACAGTTGTAAAGACACGAGGTTAGACTCTTTTATGGTGTAAGACTGCCCGGACCCGCCCGGCAAATCCAGCTGCCATAATTGCCAGTCTAATGTGAGAGGTCTTTATGAGGTTATGGCCTTAATGAATTAAGAAATACTTAACCAGATAATCATGTAAGGTGGGACATGGGGGTTAAGTAGGTGCCTTGGGTGGCATGAGGAATCTAGTGGTTGCCCTTAGTGGCATTTGAAATACGATTAGTAAAGACTTAACCAAACACACATGTAAATGAACATGACTAAAGGGTTAAGTAAGTGCCTTGGGTGGCATAAGAAAATATGATTAGTAACACTTAACCAAAGTAAATATGTAAGTGGGACATGGGGGTTAAGTGGGTACCTTGGGTGGCAGGTGGAATTACTATAAGAACCCTTAACCAAATTCGGACATGTAAGTAGACATGGAAGGGTTAAGTGGGATATACTAGAGGGGACCAAGCCTAGGTGGGAAGCTTGGTGGGGGCCCTTTTCAGACCAGTAGCCCATTTCGTATCTTTGTGAGCTCGACCCAAGTCGAGGACGGGACACGCCTACTGAGCCTGATTGTTAGAGGCCAAAGCGGGTTAGCGGTGGCAATGCAAGTCCAACGGGTTCACGTGCGTGCGTGGCCCCAGGCTGGTAGGTAAGACGTTGTTGCATCATGTAGGTATAAGCCGTGCATCTCCGTTGTATTGGGTTGCCACTTTAGGGGAGTGATACACCCCATTGTGGGTCCAGCACGGGTATCTACGAGTTAGGGAGCCGATCGAATGGGGCAGGGTAGTGGACACACCTAGTGGAGATAGGAGCAGGCGGCCCTATGTAATCAGCTAAGGGTATATAGAGCTACCACTATCATTTAATTACTAAGGGGGTACACCTAGTGGAGATAGGAGCAGGCGGCACCTATGACGTCAGCTAGGAGTACATGGAATTACCATTTAAGGGGGTACATCTAGAGGGGATAGGTACACGTTGGTTACCTATGGTAGCAGCTAGAGATATACTGTTAAACAAGGAGGATAGCGGGTACATCTAGTAGTACACGAAGCTATCATCATTCTATTTAACCAAGAGGGATCAAGTTTCTAGAGTGACTAGTATGGGTGCAGTTAGTGTTAGTACAGTACAGAACGGTACAGTACAGTAGAGTATAATAATTATCCTATATTGATTAGCAAGCGCTAGTAATATCAGTGTTAGAAGACCAGTGTGGTGCAGTGTAATAATTATCCTTTAGTAATTAAGGAGCGCCTATAAAGTTGCCTTTAGTGATTGTCTATGTCCTTTATCTGCTCTTTCATAGACATTTCCTTGTTTTCCAGCTTATGCCTTAGTCTAGTTATTTTGATAATAGTATTGTTGAATTATCATACTCGCCAGACTTTATGTCTGACACCCCCCCCCTCTTTTCCATATTTTCCTCCCTCCAGATCCTCAGGTTGGACCCAGCTCTAGTGGAGTCAGATTGGATTGCTTATCTCTTTCGGAAAGCTAGGACTGCTGAAGTAAAGTCCAGCTTGTTATCTTTTTTTATGGCTATTTGTGTAATGGGATTATGTATTTGTTTTATCAAATGGATATTGTACTTGACTCTGATTTATGGTATTAAGATGTAATCAAACATGTTTTGACTTCTGCTGCAATAAAATAAAGTTTTTAATTTCCAAGTACTATCTTATATCTGTCTTGTTGTAATTTTACTGTTCTATATTCACTTATAACCTCCATGGAAGTTAATGCATTCCCCTTGTGAGTGACATTAATGGACGTGGGGTGTTACAAGCTGAAAACCAGAACTAAACATCATAGCAGCGGAAATCCAAAATACAGCTTATTACAACTTTTCAAACTGTCTCAAAGCAAAAGCAAGATAAAAGAGGTACACTACTAATGCCCAAGTAGCGACCACCAACGACACAAGGAGAATATATATATAATACGTGGAAGCCTCCTGCCCGCCTCCGAATCAGCTACTCGCGCACCACCAGCTAACCTGTCTCTAGTCTGCTCGTGTGAGCACCCAAAGTAATAAGAGGAGACATAAAACTCTGGGTCAGACATAAAGCCTGGTATGAGCGATAAGCATCTAAAGTGAACAATAACAGGTAGACTAAAACATACCTGAACCTGGACCTGCAACCAAAGAGTTAGCTCTACATACTGTACAACACTCTAAGGTGCCATATCAAACAGTGTGAAGATACGGAGGTGGGGGAGGTGTGCATGTCATAGTGATGGCAAACAATCAACCATAGCATCTATCCTCACATCTCTCACTTAGTGCGTAAAGCATACGATATTCACCACTTCGATCACCCACCCTTGCTACGATCACTTTGCCCCATGAAGTCATAAATGGCTTCACTGCACTGATAACGTAGTCACTAATCCTTTGCTATGTCCACTTGCCCCATGGAGTTATTCACCCCATCTGCGCTGGCTCATAGCCTTACCAATCCTTACTATGTCCACTTGCCCCATGGAGTTATTCACCCCATCTGCGCTGGCTCATAGTCTTACCAATCCTTACTATGTCCACTTGCCCCATGGAGTTATTCACCCCATCTGCGCTGGCTCATAGTCTTACTACGCATCACCTTGCCCCTCGAGTCGTAATGACTCTACTGTACTGATAACGTAGTCTTGCTACCATCACCTTGCCCCTCGAGTCATAATGACTCTACTGCACTGATAAGTAGCCCATCATTCATTTTTAGTGGTGAATCGAAGTTATGAACGTCGACAACTCCTTAGCACACGTCTCGCAGCGAAGCCCAACCATGAAGTGAACTCATTGGTTCCCAACTGGATCCTGAGCTCTAACTTCACATATTGGACTACCTTTGCATCTCGGGTTATTGGTCAATACTGGGTCGGGTCGGATTCCCTTCAAGCCATCGGTTCGGGTCGGGTCCCCTGCATCGCGTCGGTTCGGGTCTTCATATGGTACGGTTCGGGTCGGGTGTCCCCCTTCGGGTCGGGTCGGGTGTCTCCCTTCGGGTCGAGTCGGGAGCCATCTCCCATCTAGTTCGTGCCTCCGCTCCGATTCGCTCCCTCGTTCTTCACGTGCTCCGATCCGATCCCTCCTTCTCTATCCGATCCGATCCCAGTTCAGTTAGCGTGGCCTTCCTTTTTGCCACTTTTCTCAAGTGTCAGGTTCTGATCCGATCGAATCCCTTGCCCAGTTCAACATATCAGATCCGAGCCCCCTTATCCGATCCGATCCGGAACCTGCACTGCTTTCTGAAACTGTTCCAGCAAGTGTTTACGCCATTCGACGACGTTTTCGACCATTCTAACTATTGAAGTCAATCACAAAGCATATCATACAGTCATAGCAACATGCATAATCAACCACAAACATCAAAACATCAATATGATAGGTTAAAATGGATCAAACATACCCAAAACCCCATATTTACCCCTTAAGCATGTTTAGGTGAAACTAATGATAGGTTTAGCAAAACTTAACCAAATTAACCCAAATTCATATCAGAGGTCTAAAACATCATTTAGGAATTTATGAACATTTTTCCCGAATTTTATCACGTTTAAATTAGCTAATTAACACTAATTACCCTTAATTAGCCATAATTAGTGCAAAACTATGCAAATCACTCACCTTAGCCACAAACAAAACTAAGATCTGAAATAAATCTCTGATTTGATGCAAATCCCAATGCTAAACAGCAGCTCCAATGTTGATTTGGTGTAGATCTCCCTTGATTAGATGTTACTAAGCTTAATCCTTGACCAAAAGATGATTTGGAGGTGATTTAGAGGTTGGAGACCATTTTTAGGGTTCCTTGGTGATAAGTGGAGGCTAAAAAACTGAAATGGAATGATTCTCCATCTCATTTCAGCCTTCCCATAACCCCAATCCCGAAAAGAGTTATGGGCCTACTCACTAATCACCCGATTTGGCCCGGTTAAGCAGTTTTTCACCCTCCAAACCTTATTTCAGCCATATCTCCCAAACGTTAAGTCCGTTTGGCTATTATGACCACTCTACGGAAAGGTAAACCATCAAACGAATCCAATGGAAGTGGTTTCAGGTCAAAATTCCTTTCCAATCAAAAGTTATGGCCAAAACAGTACCAACTAGGGGCAAAATGGTCATTTAAAAATCGACAAAAATCGTGAACATGGGAAATGACTCTAATAGATGTTTCCCAAAGTTACACGACCATACGACTTCACATGGGAAATAAATAAATATTCTACGATCCTATGATGTGTAGAATACGGGTTGTTACACTCTTCCCCCCTTAAGAAATTTCGCCCTCGAAATGCCCTAATCAAAACACACACAAAGGTTCCCGCATGCCTATCAACCATAAAACAACCATAAAACATGCAAAACAAGTAAAATAAGTCTATCCTAGCATGCGGAATAACTAAATCGCAAAGTAAATCTTACCAGGCAAAGAGTTCTGGATATGCCTTCCTAATGCTCTCCTCTGTCTCCCAAGTACAATCACTCTCGTTCTCGCCCCACTGGACCTTGACTAGCTTCACCGCCTTCCTTCGAAGTTGCTTCGTATCGTGCCCCACAATACGAATCGGCTTGCGGTTCCCAACCGCCTCGGGTTCTACTTCGAAGTCCTCTAACTGATCAGGTGAAATAGTCATATCTGAGTCGTGAACGAACTTCCTTAGTTGGGAAACATGAAATACATTGTGAACTCCCGCCATCTTCTCTGGTAAGCCAACTCTATATGCCAAATTCCCGACTAATTCAAGAACAGGGAATGGGCCAACAAATCTTGGTGCCAACTTGCCTCTCCTGCCAAATCGTATCACGCTCTTCAACGGAGAGATCTTGACAAACACCAAGTCACCAATGGAGAATTTCAAGTCTCTTCTCCTCTTATCAGCATAACTCTTCTGCCTATCTTGGGAATCTTTCATTCGTTGTTGAATGATCTTGATCTTATCGGAGGTTTCCCTCACCACATCTGGTCCAAGCACAAACTTCTCACCAGTCTCTATCCAACATGATGGTGAGTTGCATGGTCTTCCGTACAAAGCTTCATATGGAGCCATACCAATACTGGATTGGTAGCTATTATTATATGCAAACTCTACTAGATGCAAATGGTCATCCTATGATCCACCAAAATCCAATATACAAGCTCTCAAGAGATCTTCCAATATAGATTCACCCTCTCCATCTGACCGTCGGTCTGAGGATGATATGCGGTACTGAGATGTAATCCTGACCCTAGAGCCTCTTGTAAGCTCTTCCAAAACCCACTAGTGAACAACGGGTCTAGGTCACTCACAATGCTTTTGGGTACTCCATGAAATCTCACTACCCACTTCACATACAATTTTGCCAACTTGGTTGTCGTTCTGGTCGATTTGACTGGTATAAATCTTGCGCTCTTAGTCAATCGATCCACAATTACCCAAATGCTATCATATCCCGATCTAGTCCTTGGTAAACCATCGATGAAATCCATCGAGACTTGCTCCCATTTCCATTCGGGAATTTCTAATGGTTGCAATAACCCACTAGGCTTCTTTTGCTCGGCTTTAACTAGCTGGAAATTCATGCATTTAGATACAAACTTCCCAACGTCTCTTTTCATCCCTTCCCAGTAGTAAGTCTGCTTCATGTCTCGATACATCTTATTACCACTGGGATGTATAGTCAGTTTTGAGTGATGACATTCTCTAAGCACTTCATCCCTCAAACCATTCACGTTGGGTACAACTAATCTTCTATTCTTCCGAACCATCCATCTCGATCAAGCCCATACACATTCATCTCCTCACCGTCGATGTTCATCTCTAACTTGGAGATGATTTCCAATAGATTAGGATCGTCCCTCTGGCCGGAACCAATCCGCTCTATCAAAGTGGATCTGATCGCCAAACTAGCTAGCATAACTGGATCCAATTCGCACTTTGGTCTGAAATCAAACCCCGCGATATACTCCAGTTGCTTCCACTCAAGAAACATTGCCCCTAAACTGGCATGTCTCCTACACAAGGCATCGGCTACCGCATTACCTTTCCCAGGTGTGTATGAGATATCAAAATCATATGAAGCCAAGAACTCTAACCATCTCTGTTGACGGAGATTCAGATCTTTCTGAGAGAAAAGATACTTTAACGATTTATGATCGGTAAACAACTCAAATCTTTCTCCCAAGAGATAGTGTCTCCACATCTTCAGTGCAAACACGATCGCTGCTAATTCCAAATCATGGGTAGGATACTTCTTCTCATGCGGCTTTAGCTGTCGACTAGCATAAGCTACAACCCTACCTCCTTGCATCAATACAGCACCCAGTCCGGTACCACAAGCATCAGTGTATACCGTCATCTCTTCATTCCCTTTAGGAATGACTAACGCTGGTGCACGCGTCAACTTCTCTTTTAGACTCTTGAAGGCATCCTCACACACTCCGTCCCAGACGAAGGACTGATTCTTCTTAGTCAACTGAGTCAACGGTGCTGCTATCTTGGAGAAGTCCTGGATAAACTTACGATAATATCCAGCTAACCCCAAGAAACTTCTTACATCTGTTGCATTCTTGGGCGTAGGCCAATCCTGTACCATAGCCACCTTCGCAGGGTCCACGGTAATACCACTCTCTGAAACAACATGACCTAAGAATCTCACCTCCCTTCTCCAAAAGTGACACTTAGAGAATTTCGCTTTCAATTGTTGTTTCCTCAACACCTCCATCACTATCCTCAAGTGTCCCTTGTGTTCCTCCTCTGTCCTTGAGTAAACAAGGATATCATCTACGAACACAAGAACAAACTTATTCAACTGATCTCTGAATACTCGATTCATAAGATCCACAAAATAGGCTGGTGCATTGGTCAACCCAAATGGCATGACCAACCACTCATAAAATCCAGACGGCGTCCTAAATGCCGTTTTCGGAACACTCTCATCCGCTACTCGTAGCTGATGAAATCCTGTCGCGAGGTCCAACTGGGAGAACACTCTTGCTCCTTCCAGTTGATCAAACAAATCATCTATCCGCGGTAGAGGATACTTATTCTTCCTCGTCACCTTATTCAACTCGCGATAGTCCACACACAAACGAAGGGAACCATCTGCCTTAGTGGCAAACACAACTAGTGCTCCCCACTCGGAGACACTCCTTCTAATAAATCCCTTCTTCAAAAGATTGCTGACTTGCACCCCGAGCTCTCGCTGCTCCCTTGGTGCCATACGACGAAGTGGCATCACTATAGGTCTGGCATCTTTCACTAAATCAATACGGAACTCAATCTCTCGGTGTGGTGGAAGCCCGGCACCTCCTCGAAGACGTCCGGATACTGGCCAACCACGGGCACATCTGACAACTCATCCTGCGGGATGTCGAGGGAATTTACAAAACTATCCATAACCCCATCACTAGGTAGGCTACCAAACACTACCCTCCGCCCATCATCCGCCCTCACTGTCACCAAAAAGCCCTCACAGTCTACCACCACCCCGTATCTTTGGAGCCAATCGACTCCCAATATAATGCCATACCCAGTAAAGCCCAAAACAAAGCAATCACATACAAACATACATCCATGACTCGATAAGACCAAATTTCTGCAAATCATACTAAGGCTAGTCGAACCGCCAATCGGGTTCGTCACAACCAATGGTCTATCGACTATCTCAGGTTCCAGTCCCAACTTGTCTACCAGGTCACTAGATATGAAGGAACGGGAAGCCCTAGTATCAAACAAAACTCGAACTGGTACATCACAAATAGAAAGCATACCTTGAATAACAACATTCTTTCCTTTCTCCGGCGCAGTTGGGGCATTTGACGAAGAAGGAACAGCATCAATAGCATATGCTTTCACAATCTGCTTCTCTTTAAGAGGTTGCGGACACTTATCCTTGAAATGTCCCACTTGACCACAATTGAAGCACTTCTTGTCCGCTGGCTTGGCCCGACAATCTTTAGCATAATGGTCCTTCTTACCACAGCTGAAGCACTCAACATCCTTCTTGCTCTTTTTCTGGCCACCTTTAGGTTGGTCCTGCTTCCTCTTATTCTGAGAGTTATTCTTGCCTCCACCGCCTGCTTGCGGCTTTGGCCCTTCTACAGATGCAGTCTCATTCTTTGACTTAGGGTAAAGACTCTCTTATCTCAAAGCCTTCCCCACAATTGATTCAAAAGTCTCATCGATGTGATTGATAAGCCTTTCCCCCAAGTATCCATCCAAACCAGTAATGAACTTCTCATTCTTCTTCTTAGGAGTGTCAATGAGAGACAGTCCATACTTCGACAAAGTGTCGAACTCAGCAATATAGTCAGAAACTGCCCTCCCATTCTGCTTGAGTTCCAAGAACCTCTTGAACAATACTGACTTCTGGGCAGCTGGAACAAACTTCTCGCTAAAGCGAGCCTTGAACTGAACCCAAGTAACCTGGTCCTCTGGTGTAGCTGTTCTAATGGCATTCCACCAATTCATTGCTCGCCATTGCAGCTGACGAGACGCTAGCCTTCTCTTCATCGCATCCTCAAGACCCAAGTCATCAAAGATACGGTCACAGCTATCCATCCAGTCTTGAACATCTGTGGCCGACTCCGTCCCGTGGAACGGCTTTCCACCAAGGTTAGTGTAATCCTTGCACAACTTGGCGAAATCGACCCTAGGCGCCTGCACTACTGGGCCAACACCAACTCCGGGATTAGGAATTGCCCCTTGCACTTCTCTAAGCATGTCTCTCATGAGGTCAGTAAACATTGCCCTCATGTCAGCGGCATTCCCATGGTTGGTCCCTCTACCAGCACCCCTTGTGTCTCGGCTCATCGTCAATCTGAAAAAGGGAAACGATTAACGACCCCATAGTGGTGCTAGTGCAGTGCGACTTCATTCTTATACTACTAATAGTATATATATATAGCTTTTGAAAACCAAAGTAATCACAAATACGTGCTCTCATATACGTACTATCTCTCCCTAGTGTCTTTCCCTAGGTTAACTACGCAATCTAGAGCTCTGATACCAAGTGTGACGGCCCACCCCGCACCAACCGACATTTACTCCAAATGTGCGTTGTACACATGTCCAGTTAGCACGGAACGGGTCGTAAAAAGGAAAAAGAAGAAGGAAATGAACTAATCAAGAACTTGTAGAATGTCTCACAGCGCATAGAATAAAATATAATAATAATATACTTGACATAAAACAGGTGAGACAGTGCATAAGCTGAAAACCAGAACTAAACATCATAGCAGTGGAAATCCAAAATACAGCTTATTACAACTTTTCAAACTGTCTCAAAGCAAAAGCAAGATAAAATAGGTACACTACTAATGCCCAAGTAGCGACCACCAACGACACAGGGAGAATATATATATATAATACGTGGAAGCCTCCTGCCCGCCTCCGAATCAGCTACTCGCGCACCACCAGCTAACCTGTCTCTAGTCTGCTCGTGTGAGCACCCAGAGTAATAAGAGGAGACATAAAACTCTGGGTCAGACATAAAGTCTGGTATGAGCGATAAGCATCTAAAGTGAACAATAACAAGTAGACTAAAACATACCTGAACCTGGACCTGCAACCAAAGAGTTAGCACTACATACTGTACAACACTCTAAGATGCCATATCAAACAGTGTAAAGATACGGAGGTGGGGGAGGTGTGCATGTCATAGTGATGGCAAACAATCAACCATAGCATCTATCCTCACATTTCTCACTCAGTGCGTAAAGCATACGATATTCACCACTTCGATCACCCACCCTTGCTACGATCACTTTGCCCCATGAAGTCATAAATGGCTTCACTGCACTGATAACGTAGCCATTAATCCTTTGCTATGTCCACTTGCCCCATGGAGTTATTCACCCCATCTGCGCTGGCTCATAGCCTTACCAATCCTTACTATGTCCACTTGCCCTATGGAGTTATTCACCTCATTTGCGCTGGCTCATAGTCTTACCAATCCTTACTATGTCCACTTGCCCCATGGAGTTATTCACCCCATCTGCGCTGGCTCATAGTCTTACTACGCATCACCTTGCCCCACGAGTCGTAATGACTCTACTGCACTGATAACGTAGTCTTGCTACCATCACCTTGCCCCTCGAGTCATAATGACTCTACTGCACTGATAAGTAGCCCATCATTCATTTTTAGTGGTGAATCGAAGTTATGAACGTCGACAACTCCTTAGCACACGTCCCGCAGCTAAGCCCAACCATGAAGTGAACTCATTGGTTCCCAACTGGATCCTGAGCTCTAACTTCCCATATTGGACTACCTTTGCATCTCGGGTTATTGGTCAATACTGGGTCGGGTCAGATTCCCTTCAAGCCATCGGTTCGGGTCGGGTCCCTTGCATCGTGTCGGTTCGGGTCTTCCTATGGTACGGTTCGGGTCGGGTGTCCCCCTTCGGGTCGGGTCGGGTGTCTCCCTTCGGGTCGAGTCGGGTGCCATCTCCCATCTAGTTCGTGCCTCCACTCCGATTCGCTCCCTCGTTCTTCACGTGCTCCGATCCGATCCCTCCTTATCTATCCGATCCGATACCAGTTCAGTTAGCGTGGCCTTCCTTTTTGCCACTTTTCTCAAGTGTCAGGATCCGATCCGATCGAATCCCTTGCCCAGTTCAACATATCTGATCCGAGCCCCCTTATCCGATCCGATCCGGAACCTGCACTGCTTTCTGAAACTGTTCCAGCAAGTGTTTACGCCATTCGACGACGTTTTCGACCATTCTAACTATTGAAATCAATCACAAAGCATATCATATGGTCATAGCAACATGCATAATCAACCACAAACATCAAAACATCAATATGATAGGTTAAAATGGATCAAACATACCCAAAACCCCATATTTTCCCCTTAAGCATGTTTAGGTGAAACTAATGATAGGATTAGCAAAACTTAACCAAATTAACCCAAATTCATATCAGAGGTCTAAAACATCATTTAGGAATTTATGAACATTTTTCCCTAATTTTATCACGTTTAAATTAGCTAATTAACACTAATTACCCTTAATTAGCCATAATTAGTGCAAAACTATGCAAATTACTCACCTTAGCCACAAACAAAACTAAGATCTGAAATAAATCTCTGATTTGATGCAAATCCCACTGCTAAACAGCAGCTCCAATGTTGATTTGGTATAGATCTCCCTTGATTAGATGTTGCTAAGCTTAATCCTTGACCAAAAGATGATTTGGAGGTGATTTAGAGGTTGGAGGCCATTTTTAGGGTTACTTGGTGATAAGTGGAGGCTAGAAAACTGAAATGGAATGATTCTCCATCTCATTTCAGCCTTCCCATAACCCCAATCCCGAAATGAGTTATGGGCCTACTCATTAATCACCCGATTTGGCCCGGTTAAGCAGTTTTTCACCCTCCAAACCTTATTTCAGCCATATCTCCAAAACGGTAAGTCCGTTTGGCTATTATGACCACTCTAAGGAAAGGTAAACCATCAAACGAATCCAATGGAAGTGGTTCTAGGTCAAAATTCCTTTCCAATCAAAAGTTATGGCCAAAACAGTACCAACTAGGGGCAAAATGGTCATTTAAAAATCGACAAAAATCATGAACATGGGAAATGACTCTAATAGATGTTTCCCAAAGTTACACGACCATACGACTTCACATGGAAAAGAAATAAATATTCTACGATCCTATGATGTGTAGAATACGGGTCGTTACACAGGTCGAACCCGATCTATGCTAAACTGGATTTATTTTCCTTATATCTCCTTCATTTTTGATCTAATCAACTTGAAATTTGATATGTACGATTCACTAGTCATCCTCTGGCTCCCATAAAAATTTCATCCAATTCTAGGCACTTTTGAATTTTGTCAGTTTCTAACCTGTTGGGCCATAGCTTTGTTGTACGAACTCCAAACAACTCCAAATTTCTCCAGCAACCTCTGGAGACCTTCTCGCTCGTCTCCTACAAATTTGGTATGATTCTGAGAAATTTTAATTTATTGACTTTTTCGTAAAAGCCTAGTTCTAAGCCGCCATTCATTGGTGTTTTCAAATATTCAAGCCACAACAAACAAAACATAAAGTCATCGAAAATGACATATAATAACATATAAATCAACCAATTAACCCAACTATACTATAGAGTCCATATTTGAAATAAAATTCATAGATTTGTACAGATCTACAAGTGGTTTCGTAAGGAAACGTTATCACCTATTCCTTGCCTTTTAATTTCAAAATTTTAATACAAAGTTGTAAATTCCTAACATGTTTAACTTTTCCAGAATTATTTTAAGATTATGAAATTTAGAATTTTATAAATAATATTAAATCACTCACCTATCTCTATGAAATCTCAAATCTGAAAAAAAAAACTACATAATCAAAATAAATCTTTGCTCCTAGTACTCATAGATGTGTTTTCCTAATATGGATCTATTAACTTCTATATTTAGATTTAAGTTTTATGGAGATTTTTGGTTTTGGATGAAGAAAAGTTTGCTTTAATGGAGGCAGAAACTTCAAAAGAAGGAAAGGGAAGTGAAATGACAAAAATGAGTTACAATAAATTATTCCAGCCTTTTATCTCCCTAATCCCGAAATCCACACTAAGCCTACTTGAAAATGGGACTAGATAGCTTGAAATGAGCTATTTATATTCAAAAGTTCCTTCAAACAACCATATCTTCCAAATAGTTTATCCATTTGCGACATATTACCACTCCACGGAAAGGGAAACCATCATTCTGATCCAACGAAAGTGGTTTCGAATAAAAATTCTGCTCCAATCAGAAGTTATGTATGAAATAAAACTTAATTAAGGGTACAATGGTCACTAAAAAATCTAAGAAAAATCCCAAGTTGAGAAATGCTTTAATAGTCATCTCTCAAAATTACATAATGATACGACCTTGTATGAACATAGTATTTCATATTTACGCGTTAAAACGTGTAAAACTAGGGGTTGTTACATCAATTATGTTTGTTATTTACTTAGCAAAAACTAATTTTTTCTACTATTTTGCTAGCTTGTATAGCGGAACTAATCACTATTTGTTATTATCACTTGAATACTTCCTTTATATTGATTGACTATTATTAGTCGATTCTTTATACATATATGGTTGCATGTAAAAACTCTTTTTATAATTTGAATAAATTCAATTCAATTTAGTGTGGACCATTGGGAATTTTTAAGCCTCCTTTCAAACTTGAAAAGTATATTAATTCTCTTTAAATAAGGTAGTATGGCTAATAGTTTACAATGTTATTTAGAACTCATCTTGGTTTAAAGTAAAATTTATAAAAGATGTTTTTAAATAAGTTATTAGTTGGATTTAGAAAAAAGATTTTGGTTTTGATTATATTTTACAATTAATATAGGATTCGAATTTAATAAAATGATTCGTAGAAATATGTTTAAAGAATTTAATATAGATTGAAGAAAGTATAACTAGTAAGTTAACTAGAGATAATAAACTTTAAGTTATTCCAAAGGGGTAAGAGTGTTATAGAGTCAAGGTTTGAGAGGTAAATAAAGTACCCCAACTTGATCTTCTTCATTTTTATCCGAAAGATAATATTGGTTTAAGATCGAGAGTTGACTAAAAATTGATATTTATAAAGGATTTATTTAAAAGAGCTTGAAGAATATGAATGAGTTTTAATAAGAAATTCTATAAAAGGATTTATCGAAGTGATTTATAAAAGGAAGTGAAATTTGATACCCTAAATTTTGATATTCTTAAATAAAGTGATATGAACATTTTCTCTGCACTCAACACCGGAAGAACCATGTTGGATTTACTTTTGTATCCATTCTTTTTAAATAACTTTGTTTGATCCTTTAAACACAATTTGGAAATATGAAATATTTTTAAATACTTTTTGAATATACTTATACTTATATTGTAAATTATGAATCTATTTTCTAAGTAATGAAAATATAATAGTTTTTTGAATAACTTAAGTAGATAATTGTAACAACCCGGAAAATCTGGGCCAGTTTAAAAATTTTATTTTGGCAAATTTAGCGAATTTTAATTATTTAAAATGAATTATTTTAAATAATATCGACATGAAATTTATTTTGGATATAATTCGAACGTATATATTATACGCGTCGTCGTTAGAATATAAATATTTATATATAATTATAAATAGAATTGAAAATGGCGCGGTAGTTCGATAATTCGATTTCAAATTTCAATTGGATATACCGGGTGCAAAACAATCCGGATTTTAGTGAAACCAAAAACATTAGGATCTAATTGATAATATCTTTCCAGCGAATCCGAAAAATCAAGATTTCATATCGGGAATCGAAAGTTGTGTCCAGTTGAAAATTCTGAATAGTCGCTATGGAATTCAGGCCCTTAAAAATGGACATTTTGCAAATGACCTCGGATTTCGACGAAACCAGTTTTGTTAGGTCCGTGATGTAAAGTTATTGCTAGATTCCAAATTTCATAATTTTTCGAATCAGTATGTGAGCGTGGCAAAGGAAAACGCGTTTGACCGGTTTCAGTTGATTTTAATCGACTGGAAATTGGCCAGTTTTCAAACAGTCTCAGAATTCGACGAAACTAGTTTTGTTAGGACCGTATCGTCAATACGAAGCTAGAAAATATTTTTCTGGAATTTTTAGAGACTGTATGTGGCCCCGGTAATTTGAAATGTACGTTTAAAATTCAATATAAGGATTTAAATGTAATTTCAACGGAAACTGATTGTAACGATCAAATCAGCTTACGATAAATATCCCATTGTGTTCGGAATGGGGGTAAAACGCTATGGACGACAGGCGGTGGGCCTCGTTTCGAGTTCGGTAGTAAAAGTCAACTTTTTAAATTAAATAATAATAATAAAAAAAAAAAATATATTTTCTCCTTTATACCCCCCCCCCCCCCCGATTCATATCAGAACAAATCAAAAAAAAAAAAAAAAAAAAAAACCGCATCTCGTTCCCGTCGCCAGTCCTCCGGCTCCTCCCCCACCCACGCTGACGCACTACCGCCCTCTCCCTCTTCTCCTCCTCCCCTCGATCTGAAACCCCAAAACGAACCCCAAATCCGTCGTTGACTGGATCCGCACCTCCCACTTTCACCTGTTCCTCCGCCGCCACTGCTAGGGCCCGCAGCCGACCAGATGAGGTACCCCCGCCACCTGACGAGACAGCCACCCACTCTCCGACGAGCTGTGAAACTCTGGCCACCAAAACCCTGAAATTCTTTGTAAGTATTTTGAATTTCTATTATGTTAAAACTGATTTAAAATGAATTTAAAAACTGAATTTTTAAATATGAAAAACTGATTTTTAAAAAAAAGAATAAAAACTGTTTTTTTTAAGATGCATAATCTGATTTTTAAAAGAACATAAAAACTGATTTTAATTAGATTTATAAACTGATTTTAAAAGCAATTAAAAACTGATTTTTTCTATGCATTTAAAACCTGGTTTTGTTTAAGAGAAAAAGTTTTAAACTTTAAATAGAAAAAGGTTTAAAATTTAAAAGGAAAAAGTTTTAAACTAAAAATAGAAGGAGGTTAGAAATTTACAAAGTAAAAATCAGATTTTTATATATTGAAAGTCCAAAGTAAAAATCAGATTTTTATATATTGAAAGTCGAAGTAAAAATCAGATTTTTATATATTGAATAGCATAGTAAAAATTCGATTTTTACACGTGTAGAGAATACGGGCGACGAAGCTGACGAAGAGGCGATAGCGATGAAGATTTCTATCAAAGAAGAGTCAAGATGATTGGATAGCTATTGGTGAGAACTTCTCACCTTTCAATTTAATTTTTCTAGTTATATTTATATACTAGGATGCAGACGGTGCTTAGTAGCACCCGACACAATCGTCCACAGACCATGGACTTGTTTGTTTGGTTGCATAGATTAGTTAGATGATGTGATTTGAAATTGAATTGTTTGGTGAAATGAATGGATTGATTGATGTGTGAATGGCGTGGGCCTTCACTAGACCGGGGATAAGGCTAGGCCTTGTCCCGTTTCTAGTATCGTGCCGTTATGCCGCCGAAATTTTCTAAAATATGTTAGAAAATAAAAATATCATTTTATTGTGTAAATGAATAACAGAAATTCATATGTTGGAATAAAATGTTTTATCGTTAAAAATATAATTTTTAACGTGAATATGAATATAGTGAAAGTGAATAAAATAAAATATTCATTTACAAACCCGATGGTTTGTTTATGTACACCTATTTGAAGGACATTGATTGGGTCGATAAATTTTACACATCGCCCAACAGCACAAATAAAATATGTGTTTGATTGTTTGAAACCCCACACGGGTGTTAGGATGAAATTTGAAGTTCACTCATCCTGATTGATTAAATATGTCAATCGATTGATTGACAGGCTGTTATAAGCATTAGATATCTATATTTGATGCTTATACAGTGTAGTGCACTTTGGTTGATGGTTGATTATTTATCGTTGCTATTATATACATGTGTTGTATGAAAATCCATATAATTAATTTTATATGGTAATTGATTGGGCCTCATTCCAGTTTCGAAAAAGAAATATTTGAAAAAGAAATATTTGAAAATAGAATATTTGAAAATAGAAACATATGAAGCCGTGTTGATTAGATTGACGCTATTCTGACGTAAACGATATTTATATCGGTTTTATTCATTTTGAAATGAATTGAATTGAAAGTGATTTCGAAATGAATTGAATTGAAAGTGATTTCGTAATGAATTGAATTGAAAGTGATTTCGAAATGAATTGAATTGAAAGTGATTTCGAAATGAATTGAATTGAAAGTGATTTCGAAATGAATTGAATTGAAAACGATTTCGAAATGAATTGAATTGAAAACGAATTCAAATTGAATTGAAAGCGAATTGAAATGAATTTTAAAACGAATTTATAGAGAAGAATTCAAATTTGATTTGAATTGAAATGGAAGTTGAAATTGCTTTTGAAGCGAATTTTAAAACTATTCATATAATTCGTTTTAAATAGAAATCGACGAAATATATATTATATATATTATATATATAATATAATGGCCCGAATAGAACGCGCCGCGCCGCGGTAGTTCGTGAATTTCGACCATTGACTTCGAATTGACGTTGCGGGAGATCCGACCGTCGGATTCTCCTAAAACCCGAACCGTTGGGTTCGTATCGAAAAGAGCTTTCTAGCGAATGTTAGAAATTTGAAATCTAACGGTTGGATTTGGAATTATGTCCAAATCAAATTTGAAAAAGGTCGCTGTAAGTGCAGTTCGATGGCCGTTGATGGAAATCGACTGTACGGGCCTTGATAAAATTATTAAAAATAGTAATAATTTGTGTAAAATCATAAGAAATGATTTGCGAAGATTTGGGATGAAAAACTCCATGTTTGAAAAGATAAAAATAGATTTTTATCGAAATGAACTAGTTTTGAACTAGGAATATAATTCTATTTTTTTTTTTAGTAAATAAATTGAATTTGAAAAGGGTTTTAAAAATAACCAGAATTTCCAATGATTGCATTGGAATGGATTTGAATCGAAATTGTCTTCGGAATATTTCGATGTTGGATTTCGTGATGATACAGATATTGTTATGGGAATTTGAAAGATATATATATATATATATCGTTATTTCCAATACGATATTTGTTAGTCGTAGAATTTGATATTGAATATAAGCCGATATATTTTCTATTCAGAGCCTTGTGTTTAATATCAAATGTGATTTGGGTTTGTCGTGAATGGTGTCTTCACTAACACTGTTCTTGAATCCAGTTGAGAAAAGATTAAATCTTTTTATTTAGATTTAATGAAGTGTACCAATTAAACAATATTTAATTGGAATCAAATTGGTATTGATTTTTGGGTTTATCGTGAGCAGTGTTTTAAATAACACTCGTTCTTTAACCCGATAATTAATGAATGTGATTTTGGATTTATTGTGAACCGTGTTTTAAATGACACTGATTCTTTAACCCAGTTAGCGATTAAAACTAAGTGGAGTTTTAATGAATCTTTAATTAGATTGAAATGATCGAGAATGGAGTATCACCAGTTTTGCTCCAGGCGATAGTTAAATCTTTAATTAGATTTGAACGTGAAATGGTAATTTAATTTACCGATAACACCGTGGTGTTAGATATGAAGTATAACCAGTTTTACTTCATGGGATGAATAGGTTGGGATTGGGAAATTAAAACAAATGATTACTTCGGTAAGGTTCGTTAATCCCGACTAGTTGAATCGAAATTCAAAAGATGATTAAGGAATAAATTCAAGGAATTTATCTTGGATAAAATTAATGGGAACATTTCCCTATGAATGTGAAATTTAGAAACTAACTGTCGGTTAGCCCAGCAGAATGGTTTTCTGGATATTGATCTGATGTTGGTTTCGGCCTTCGGGGTTAATATTAGGGAAATTATTCTCTGGATTAATTTACGGTTAGTGACTGATGAATTGGAATGAGGCGTATGTTGTGTTTGTGTAACACTTATTTAAAATATACGCGAGTTATTCGGAAAGACCGGGTTTATCCCATTCTGAATAATTGATACGACGATAAGTCGAAGATGAAGACGGTGGTTGAAGACCGGAGGTCTTCACGTCGTTTGGGTAATTACTGATGATCTTGATTGGGCTGTACACCCAAGAAGATGGAAACAGTTGGTGATCGTCCAGACGTACTTGGAGATCGATGGATATGCGGGGTACTAGGTGCCTCCGGCTTCGTTCAGACCCAGAACGAACTTGTAAATGGACTGTGTGTCTGACGTTGGATTTCATTCTGCGTGACTGATATCGGTTGCATAGAGTGGTCTGCCTGTGTGGCATGCTAAGATGCAAATGATCAAGGCTTCTGTTGAAAAGCAAAGTCTTGTGGTTATGATCAAAGCACAGCCTGTGTGGCACAGCTTTGTGTAACGTGAATTCGCGAGCCTCACACCCCGGTGATGAACCAAAAACGGGAGACGGACCTCAGGGGGGACATGCGTTTTCTTTCTAGCTAGGGTGGTGTCAGTGACCTACCAGCCCTGACATTTATATACTTTTCACCTGTGTGGTTGTTGCTGTTGCGAGGCGCCTCGGTTTGATCGGACGATCCGGGTCCGATGGAGTCATTCGTTGGCTCACTTACGCCCCAAAGGGCGGAGAAACATAGTGTTCAGGCATTATAATCCACATCGGTGGACCGGCCCTGACGATCCAAGGGGCAGTTGCGGCTGTTCCTGAGACACGGGCTAGAGCGTCTCGAATCGGTTGAGGACTATCTTTTGCCTCGGTTCATAGATGGAAATCCAATTCCCAAATACGTGACATTTGCGGTTTTATTTGTAAACTTATATATGGCGACATAGTGTTATGGGGCATTCATGCCGTCTATGATTGATACTTATGATTTGAAGTTGTTTTATACACTATGCACTTATTATAGTATCAAATGATTTGTTTTAAACGTATCAAGCATTCTTTGGCTGTTATAAGGGAAAACCCTATCCCCCGGCTTGCGTTGCATTGTGTGATAGGACCTGGGTCTTATAACAGCTTCATTTTTCTTTATTTAGCATTGCGCTGTTTGTTTTATGCACTGGTATTCTTGGGAGGAAACCCGTTCCGTGTTATACGGCGTGGTCCCTTGATTTACCTAACTTTAAAATAAAGATTAATAACTGTTTTAGTTCTCACACCAGTCACATGACTGACCTGGAGTTTATTGTTTTAACCTAAACTCTGGGTGCCCTTATTTTCGACACGGGCAGCTAGTAGTTTTGGTTTTGCAGATTTATATTCACAGGATCCTGGTTTACAGCTGGAACAATATCCGGAAAGCTTTGTATCCGTATATCTACTTCTAGTTGTGTATTGTATTATTTTCCGCTGCTATGTATTTAAATGTAATTTAAATCTCTGATATTTCTGTGTAATATTCATTTATACTCTGTATATTCTTGTAATCTGATGCATTGTTGTAATATACATTGAAATGTTCTTCTGTATGCGTTCTATTTTGTCGTGTTCTAAACGATAGGGCGTTTCGAACGGTCTGGGTCGGTTTAGCGACTGGTTCGGACCGAGCGAGATTCTGGTTCGTCATAGTTGGTATCAGAGCTTTGGTTTACAAAGCTCAGAGAACAAGACACATTAGAACCATATGAAAGAATTCATCAGATATTGGGTTAGTAATATCCAATGAGAATGACTCGTTAGAGATAGGATCAGTAGTATCCTAGAACGAGTGTGAAGAGTATATTTTTGAAAATGAAAACAAATTTTTGTTTTGAAAATTTAAATCAACTATTCGTATTTGATTAGTTATTATGTTTGAATTTGGACAGTCCAGTATATATAGACTTTGCGTATACGTCTGATCCACGTGTATTTGAAGTTTTAATATACTGGATAGATATAGAGTCACACTCTAGTCGCCCGGAGACGATTCTGATGATAGTCTAGACATCATCAGAATTGGTATTCGAGTTTCGAAGGTGTGATTTTCTATATATTTCCATTAGACTGGTGTGAGAACCAAAACTAATATAGCTAGAATACATTGTTGTGATTTGGCATCAAAACATGATTTTTGTATATGTATCAAAATTATGAATTTGAAACTCTAATTCACTAATTGATTGATGTTTGTGTTGTTTGTTTATTTGGTTGCTAAATTTTAACCATTATGCCTAATTTGATCGAATAATTGAATTGTATTGAAAATTGGTCGCATCTGCTTGCATATACATGTATATCATTGTACAGGTCATAGCAAGGAGGCTAGAGCAGAGAATAAAATTTGTTTGCCCGACAAATAGGTACATGTTTATTACATAATTTACTGTTTTGTTTGGGTGATGATGATTTTATGAGCCTATTGGCTAGCCGCTTGGCTTTTTCTTTTTCTTTTTTGAGATCTGAAGGACCGGGGAAGCTATTTGAAATTCCCCGATGCTCCCGGTGCAGGGGAGGTTATGGCGAAATTTTTCGAAAATTTAGGGTGTTAGCCAAATTTTTGAAATTTTGAAAATTCTCAGAAACCAAAGGGTTGGAGAATGGAAGCCTGATCGATCGTAGTGTTGAGTAATCAAACCACTTTCGACTTTGTTCCTTTTCGGGGACGAAAAGTTTTAAGTGGGGGAGATTGTAACAACCCGGAAAATCTGGGCCAGTTTAAAATTTTTATTTTGGCAAATTTAGCGAATTTTAATTATTTAAAATGAATTATTTTAAATAATATCGACGTGAAATTTATTTTGGATATAATTCGAACGTATATATTATACGCGTCGTCGTTAGAATATAAATATTTATATATAATTATAAATAGAATTGAAAATGGCGCGGTAGTTCGATAATTCGATTTCAAATTTCAATTGGATATATCGGGTGCAAAACAATCCGGATTTTAGTGAAACCAAAAACATTAGGGTCTAATTGATAATATCTTTCCAGCGAATCCGAAAAATCAAGATTTCATATCGGGAATCGAAAGTTGTGTCCAGTTGAAAATTCTGAATAGTCGCTATGGAATTCAGGCCCTTAAAAATGGACATTTTGCAAATGACCTCGGATTTCGACGAAACCAGTTTTGTTAGGTCCGTGATGTAAAGTTATTGCTAGATTCCAAATTTCATAATTTTTCGAATCAGTATGTGAGCGTGGCAAAGGAAAACGCGTTTGACCGGTTTCAGTTGATTTTAATCGACTGGAAATTGGCCAGTTTTCAAACAGTCTCAGAATTCGACGAAACTAGTTTTGTTAGGACCGTATCGTCAATACGAAGCTAGAAAATATTTTTCTGGAATTTTTAGAGACTGTATGTGGCCCCGGTAATTTGAAATGTACGTTTAAAATTCAATATAAGGATTTAAATGTAATTTCAACGGAAACTGATTGTAACGATCAAATCAGCTTACGATAAATATCCCATTGTGTTCGGAATGGGGGTAAAACGCTATGGACGACAGGCGGTGGGCCTCGTTTCGAGTTCGGTAGTAAAAGTCAACTTTTTAAATTAAATAATAAAAAAAAAAATATATATATTTTCTCCTTTATACCCCCCCCCCGATTCATATCAGAACAAATCAAAAAAAAAAAGAAAGAAAGAAAAAAACCGCATCTCGTTCCCGTCGCCAGTCCTCCGGCTCCTCCCCCACCCACGCTGACGCACTGCCGCCCTCTCCCTCTTCTCCTCCTCCCCTCGATCTGAAACCCCAAAACGAACCCCAAATCCGTCGTTGACTGGATCCGCACCTCCCACTTTCACCTGTTCCTCCGCCGCCACTGCTAGGGCCCGCAGCCGACCAGATGAGGTACCCCCGCCACCTGACGAGACAGCCACCCACTCTCCGACGAGCTGTGAAACTCTGGCCACCAAAACCCTGAAATTCTTTGTAAGTATTTTGAATTTCTATTATGTTAAAACTGATTTAAAATGAATTTAAAAACTGAATTTTTAAATATGAAAAACTGATTTTTTAAAAAAAGAATAAAAACTGTTTTTTTTAAGATGCATAATCTGATTTTTAAAAGAACATAAAAACTGATTTTAATTAGATTTATAAACTGATTTTAAAAGCAATTAAAAACTGATTTTTTCTATGCATTTAAAACCTGGTTTTGTTTAAGAGAAAAAGTTTTAAACTTTAAATAGAAAAAGGTTTTAAATTTAAAAGGAAAAAGTTTTAAACTAAAAATAGAAGGAGGTTAGAAATTTACAAAGTAAAAATCAGATTTTTATATATTGAAAGTCCAAAGTAAAAATCAGATTTTTATATATTGAAAGTCGAAGTAAAAATCAGATTTTTATATATTGAATAGCATAGTAAAAATTCGATTTTTACACGTGTAGAGAATACGGGCGACGAAGCTGACGAAGAGGCGATAGCGATGAAGATTTCTATCAAAGAAGAGTCAAGATGATTGGATAGCTATTGGTGAGAACTTCTCACCTTTCAATTTAATTTTTCTAGTTATATTTATATACTAGGATGCAGACGGTGCTTAGTAGCACCCGACACAATCGTCCACAGACCATGGACTTGTTTGTTTGGTTGCATAGATTAGTTAGATGATGTGATTTGAAATTGAATTGTTTGGTGAAATGAATGGATTGATTGATGTGTGAATGGCGTGGGCCTTCACTAGACCGGGGATAAGGCTAGGCCTTGTCCCGTTTCTAGTATCGTGCCGTTATGCCGCCGAAATTTTCTAAAATATGTTAGAAAATAAAAATATCATTTTATTGTGTAAATGAATAACAGAAATTCATATGTTGGAATAAAATGTTTTATCGTTAAAAATATAATTTTTAACGTGAATATGAATATAGTGAAAGTGAATAAAATAAAATATTCATTTACAAACCCGATGGTTTGTTTATGTACACCTATTTGAAGGACATTGATTGGGTCGATAAATTTTACACATCGCCCAACAGCACAAATAAAATATGTGTTTGATTGTTTGAAACCCCACACGGGTGTTAGGATGAAATTTGAAGTTCACTCATCCTGATTGATTAAATATGTCAATCGATTGATTGACAGGCTGTTATAAGCATTAGATATCTATATTTGATGCTTATACAGTGTAGTGCACTTTGGTTGATGGTTGATTATTTATCGTTGCTATTATATACATGTGTTGTATGAAAATCCATATAATTAATTTTATATGGTAATTGATTGGGCCTCATTCCAGTTTCGAAAAAGAAATATTTGAAAAAGAAATATTTGAAAATAGAATATTTGAAAATAGAAACATATGAAGTCGTGTTGATT
Organism: Allium sativum; assembly: GCA_030737875.1. Taxonomy (NCBI): domain Eukaryota; kingdom Viridiplantae; phylum Streptophyta; class Magnoliopsida; order Asparagales; family Amaryllidaceae; genus Allium; species Allium sativum. Next base: position 838,568,361 of record CM060916.1, read on the forward strand.
AGATTGACGCTATTCTGACGTAAACGATATTTATATCGGTTTTATTCATTTTGAAATGAATTGAATTGAAAGTGATTTCGAAATGAATTGAATTGAAAGTGATTTCGAAATGAATTGAATTGAAAGTGATTTCGAAATGAATTGAATTGAAAGTGATTTCGAAATGAATTGAATTGAAAACGATTTCGAAATGAATTGAATTGAAAACGAATTCAAATTGAATTGAAAGCGAATTGAAATGAATTTTAAAACGAATTTATAGAGAAGAATTCAAATTTGATTTGAATTGAAATGGAAGTTGAAATTGCTTTTGAAGCGAATTTTAAAACTATTCATATAATTCGTTTTAAATAGAAATCGACGAAATATATATTATATATATTATATATATAATATAATGGCCCGAATAGAACGCGCCGCGGTAGTTCGTGAATTTCGACCATTGACTTCGAATTGACGTTGCGGGAGATCCGACCGTCGGATTCTCCTAAAACCGGAACCGTTGGGTTCGTATCGAAAAGAGCTTTCTAGCGAATGTTAGAAATTTGAAATCTAACGGTTGGATTTGGAATTATGTCCAAATCAAATTTGAAAAAGGTCGCTGTAAGTGCAGTTCGATGGCCGTTGATGGAAATCGACTGTACGGGCCTTGATAAAATTATTAAAAATAGTAATAATTTGTGTAAAATCATAAGAAATGATTTGCGAAGATTTGGGATGAAAAACTCCATGTTTGAAAAGATAAAAATAGATTTTTATCGAAATGAACTAGTTTTGAACTAGGAATATAATTCTATTTATTTTTTTTAGTAAATAAATTGAATTTGAAAAGGGTTTTAAAAATAACCAGAATTTCCAATGATTGCATTGGAATGGATTTGAATCGAAATTGTCTTCGGAATATTTCGATGTTGGATTTCGTGATGATACAAATATTGTTATGGGAATTTGAAAGATATATATATATATATCGTTATTTCCAATACGATATTTGTTAGTCGTAGAATTTGATATTGAATATAAGCCGGTATATTTTCTATTCAGAGTCTTGTGTTTAATATCAAATGTGATTTGGGTTTGTCGTGAATGGTGTCTTCACTAACACTGTTCTTGAATCCAGTTGAGAAAAGATTAAATCTTTTTATTTAGATTTAATGAAGTGTACCAATTAAACAATATTTAATTGGAATTGAATTGGTATTGATTTTTGGGTTTATCGTGAGCAGTGTTTTAAATAACACTCGTTCTTTAACCCGATAATTAATGAATGTGATTTTGGATTTATTGTGAACCGTGTTTTAAATGACACTGATTCTTTAACCCAGTTAGCGATTAAAACTAAGTGGAGTTTTAATGAATCTTTAATTAGATTGAAATGATCGAGAATGGAGTATCACCAGTTTTGCTCCAGGCGATAGTTAAATCTTTAATTAGATTTGAACGTGAAATGGTAATTGAATTTACCGATAACACCGTGGTGTTAGATATGAAGTATAACCAGTTTTACTTCATGGGATGTATAGGTTGGGATTGGGAAATTAAAACAAATGATTACTTCGGTAAGGTTCGTTAATCCCGACTAGTTGAATCGAAATTCAAAAGATGATTAAGGAATAAATTAAAGGAATTTATCTTGGATAAAATTAATGGGAACATTTCCCTATGAATGTGAAATTTAGAAACTAACTGTCGGTTAGCCCAGCAGAATGGTTTTCTGGATATTGATCTGATGTTGGTTTCGGCCTTCGGGGTTAATATTAGGGAAATTATTCTCTGGATTAATTTACGGTTAGTGACTGATGAATTGGAATGAGGCGTATGTTGTGTTTGTGTAACACTTATTTAAAATATACGCGAGTTATTCGGAAAGACCGGGTTTATCCCATTCTGAATAATTGATACGACGATAAGTCGAAGATGAAGACGGTGGTTGAAAACCGGAGGTCTTCACGTCGTTTGGGTAATTACTGATGATCTTGATTGGGTTGTACACCCAAGAAGATGGAAACAGTTGGTGATCGTACAGACGTACTTGGAGATCGATGGATATGCGGGGTACTAGGTGCCTCCGGCTTCGTTCAGACCCAGAACGAACTTGTAAATGGACTGTGTGTCTGACGTTGGATTTCATTCTGCGTGACTGATATCGGTTGCATAGAGTGGTCTGCCTGTGTGGCATGCTAAGATGCAAATGATCAAGGCTTCTGTTGAAAAGCAAAGTCTTGTGGTGATGATCAAAGCACAGCCTGTGTGGCACAGCTTTGTGTAACGTGAATTCGCGAGCCTCACACCCCGGTGATGAACCAAAAACGGGAGACGGACCTCAGGGGGGACATGCGTTTTCTTTCTAGCTAGGGTGGTGTCAGTGACCTACCAGCCCTGACATTTATATACTTTTCACCTGTGTGGTTGTTGCTGTTGCGAGGCGCCTCGGTTGATCGGACGATCCGGGTCCGATGGAGTCATTCGTTGGCTCACTTACGCCCCCAAAGGGCGGAGAAACGTAGTGTTCAGGCATTATAATCCACATCGGTGGACCGGCCCTGACGATCCAAGGGGCAGTTGCGGCTGTTCCTGAGACACGGGCTAGAGCGTCTCGAATCGGTTGAGGACTATCTTTTGCCTCGGTTCATAGATGGAAATCCAATTCCCAAATACGTGACATTTGCGGTTTTATTTGTAAACTTATATATGGCGACATAGTGTTATGGGGCATTCATGCCGTCTATGATTGATACTTATGATTTGAAGTTGTTTTATACACTATGCACTTATTATAGTATCAAATGATTTGTTTTAAACGTATCAAGCATTCTTTGGCTGTTATAAGGGAAAACCCTATCCCCCGGCTTGCGTTGCATTGTGTGATAGGACCTGGGTCTTATAACAGCTTCATTTTTCTTTATTTAGCATTGCGCTGTTTGTTTTATGCACTGGTATTCTTGGGAGGAAACCCGTTCCGTGTTATACGGCGTGGTCCCTTGATTTACCTAACTTTAAAATAAAGATTAATAACTGTTTTAGTTCTCACACCAGTCACATGACTGACCTGGAGTTTATTGTTTTAACCTAAACTCTGGGTGCCCTTATTTTCGACACGGGCAGCTAGTAGTTTTGGTTTTGCAGATTTATATTCACAGGATCCTGGTTTACAGCTGGAACGATATCCGGAAAGCTTTGTATCCGTATATCTACTTCTAGTTGTGTATTGTATTATTTTCTGCTGCTATGTATTTAAATGTAATTTAAATCTCTGATATTTCTGTGTAATATTCATTTATACTCTGTATATTCTTGTAATCTGATGCATTGTTGTAATATACATTGAAATGTTCTTCTGTATGCGTTCTATTTTGTCGTGTTCTAAACGATAGGGCGTTTCGAACGGTCTGGGTCGGTTTAGCGACTGGTTCGGACCGAGCGAGATTCTGGTTCGTCACAATAATGTAAGTTTAAGAATATTTAGTAAATATTCTAAAAATGAGATTTTAGTAATGAAAGATTCATTTTAAAGAGGCTGGCTGATTACTAGGGGAATATTAAATCCCTAGTTTTGTTAAATATTTAATGGTTAAATAACCAGATATTAAATTTGCCAGTTTAAATCTGGAAATTTGTACAATAAATAATGTAATAAACTCGTTCTTGTAAACGATTAGGGGGTGAACTCTGCACTTATGAATTGACTTGATTGAGTTTTCTGTAAACTACTGATGTCATTTCGAAGAGATGGGGTTTAGAATTAGTTGTCTGAAACCACTTCGATCCAACTGAAGGGCTTTGAACTAGAAATACCCTGAACATAATTGAAGATGGTGTTATTTAGTTTTGCTCATCCGTAGAAAGAACTTATATGATGTTTGATAGCATTGCATGTCTCCTTGAAAGGTGGTGTTAGTTTTTCAAAATATTATGCTATTTATAAAGTAAACATAGCCTTTAGCCTCAACAACCGGTAAATGACTAAAGTAGGGACATACCACATGGCTATGTGGTTCGTTCCCATTAAGATATGATCATTCCATATCTAGAGTCAATATTTTTTATTGTTTCGAGGCTCGTTATGGTAGTCTATCAGCCAAGGTGATCTTACACGACGCTATCTAATTTGTAAGGATTGTTCTAGTCCTAAGTAAGTGAGGTGCAAATAACATAGCCTGCCTTACATTTTATCTAAAGATATACAGATTCAATGGGTAGATCCTTACCTTTCCATAGTTGGAATCCATTCCCCAATACGAACTATCATATTTGATTGTAGTATGTTAGAACGTGAGATGTGAGAATTCCATTTATTTTAATTATTTACTTGAATCCTAGACATTATTATTATATCATTGGTATTTATTAAAAAGGTGTTTTGGTTATTATAAGGTAGAAACCTTTCTGTGTTTATGTGCGGCATGATCTTACGAGATACCGTTGGTATCAAAGGATTTATAAGTTATAACGAATTAAGTTATTTATGATTTAAGCTTTCTCACATTGGTAATTCTGACCGACCTAGGCGTTATTTTGCGATAATTCTTGTGAAAAACCTAGCATTTTTGCCAAGTTAGCTTAGGTTCTTTGGAGTTTAGGAAAGGATCTGGAGCCCAGGATGTACTTTCATATTTTATTTTTACATTTCGGCTATTTTTATTTGTGTTTATTCTTACTATTTGTAAGAATAAGTTGTTATGACTATCCAGAGCCATTATAGGTTAGTGTTGTATTCTAATATGTATAAATATATATTTATATATATAAAAATTTATGTTTTTTGTCTTGTAAATACTTGTGTTATATTATAAATTTTCTGATGTGATGTAAAATTATGTTATATATCTTTCTTTTTTGCTTCTAATAAATTGTCTTTTGGACAACTAAATGATCAGCATAGGAATACCGAGGATATATCAAGTGTCCTCTTTAGTGATAAGAAAGGCAAATCCATTTTAAAAATATATATAATTAATATTAGTTAACTTTTATGATACTTAACATCTAAGTAAAATATGTTAATCAAGGTTAATCAAATAACATCAAAATGAAATGAATAAATGTTTAACAAAATGGACATTGGTTTGGTAAAGGTAATACAAAATGAAATGAATAAATGTAAAGCAACTAATTTTGATGTAGAAAAGGTCAACTGTGCCTCTAACATTTTCTGAAACTAGACACTGGTTTGGTAAAGTTAATACAAAAGAAAATTCATAGAGTAATCTATCTATCCACTCAGTGCCTCACGGTGTATGATAAAATATAATAACAGAAATTATACCCATTTTTGTAAAAATATCAAAAGTTAGAAAAATACAACATAACATAAAAACACCAAGTATCTAAAGTGAAATATCTTAAAATACAACAAAAACATGTTTAAAAGATACATTGAAAATATAAGATCAATATAATTATATAGGTAAATAACAGACACAAGACTCTATCGGCACCATTTTCTATGAAATATGTGTCTCCTTCAGTAACCCATATAGTAATGAGGAGAGACTCAACATTCTGGTTAATAAAAATCTCAAGCCATTTTATATTAGTGTTTGTGTAGGGTAATATAACGAAGAATACATCTTATGCATCCTATCTATATATTTTATATGATTTCCTCAACTGTAAACCCTAAGGCTTCTATATTCTACTTCTATAAAATATACCTTTATAGTCCAACTCAATAACCCATCTTCATCATTCTCAATTCCATGCATTTATCGTTAATAATATCCTAACACTTTAAGATATAGTTCCAGGTTTCTTAATACCTTTCTAACATAATCCAGCAAAACTCTGACCATTTGATACCTACATTTTAGGATGATTCTTGTCAGTTAATATCTATCTGAAGCCAACCTCCACATTGATACTATTTAGCCGATGTTGCAAGGAATTTCATTATGCTACCTAATATTTCTTTACGGGAGAGGTAGACCATATAATAACTACTTAATATCTCAAAGCTGAAGCTGACTCTTCCCAAGATATCTACCATCACCCTTAGTCGTTAATCCTAGATATTTAATACTTCCTAAAAAAAGGGATAAACCCTTCCACAACCACTTTCTAACCCTATCTTCAAACCGGATCATATGTATGACCGTGAACCAATTATGATGTCTCACGTTAGTCCAGATATTCGTAGACATTGGTAGCAAAATTAGCTTGGTTGACTAAACCTAGAGGGAGTAACTTCATAAAACACCCTACACTCCTTAGTATTCCTAATTAAGGTCATACTAAGGAATGTATAACATTGTAGGCACAAAGAAATAAATCATAGAGACTACGATTTACAGGACATAATGTAAAAGATAGTGGAAACATTTATTTCTTTAATAAACTTGTCATTGCAAAACAATAATTAACATATAGTAAGTTACAAACATGTGTCTTACATGATCTTAGACCAAGTCAGAGTTTAATAAAACATTACCCCCTTAAGTACAAATCCAACTTATGATAACTTAAATGTTACAAAAATGGAATTAATATAAAAAGTAAATAGGGTCTTGGAAACAAATCTTTTTGAGCTGCTAGTACCAATCGCTCTCTTCCATGAGAACTTAATAGGGGGAACAAAAAGGAAGGAAGAGGAGTGCATCAGACATAAAGTCTGGTAAGATGTATAATTAAAAGCATGAAATGAAAGGCAATAGGAAGAATAATAGTTCTAGTGTCATGTAAGGGAGTGTACATGAACAACTATCAAGTGAACATATAAGAATGATGTACAAAGGCTAAACTTTTGGTCGATTACTATCTCATTCGATCGTTTACTTAATTGCACTAGTCATTTGATTGTTTGCACTTCTAAAAATTTCAGAACATAATATAATTAGGAATTTTTCCCCTAATACTCCCCATCGATCGGCTACTAAACCATAGAGTGATAAATCCCACTATAGGTCTAGGTTTTATAAGGCCCAACCCATCAGCAAAAAGACATAGCACTACCACAGGTATCATAGTGTCTTATTTTCCCCAATTGGTTCAATGAAAGCACATTCAACCACCAAAACGCACTGGTACCAACTCCTATTTAGACCACTTACTACCTAGCTTAGCACGGTGCGTACCCTTGCCTCTTATGAGACCAAACATAATTAAAAAAGGGTATGTTGACTAGTACGAATCCTCAACCAACAAATTTTACTTGACCCAAATCCCACTTGATTAGGTCCCCTATAGATTTACCATAGAAACCATAGTCATAGAATAAACAAAAAATTAGGCTTACAACTTAACATTAGTTTGATTATTATATTAGCCTATTTGTTTGTTTATATACCATTGAACGCCTAATAGCAAAGCCACAATAGAATTGTCGTAGAATTCCTAATCACAAGGCCACCATAGAATTTTCCTAATCGCAAGGCCACCATAGAATTTCCTAATCACAAGGCCAATATAGAATTGTCTAACCACAAGGCCACCATAGAATAATACCTAATCGCAAGGCTACCATAGAATAATTAATATTTAGGCTTGTAAATGTATATGTCATTTTAAGTTTAATTTTCATGTTCTATTTATTCATTTACAATTTCATGTCACATCCATATCTAGAAATAAACCACTTTTGCTTATTGTGATTCTTCGTATTTGTAAAATCCATTACATTTATGCAAATATGTTGCAGTCCATTTTTCCATCATAATCTGTGCCATAGTCAATTTGTAAATTTCATCAAGTCTTCATATTTTCAATCCAATATTCCTTTTTTTACAGTTTAACATTTTATTCCAATCTATTCCCAAATTATCCAATCATTTTTCTTTCATAATTCCAATTGAATTAAATTTGCTTCGCATGCAAAATAAAAAGGATTAATCAGTCGCATAAAATTTGGCACACAATTAATGCCTAAAATCAGTCGTATACAACGCACATAAAATAAATGATTATAATCATTCATATAAAATTAGACATAAAAATCTATGCCTAAATCAGTTGTACATAACATATGTCAATGTTGCAAATTTAGGCATAATTTGGGCATAACACTAATAAACCATTAAATCAGACGTAGAGAGGGGAAAGAAGACTAAGAGAGTACTCTTTAAGTATTTTAATTATCAATTAACTAACAACTGTAAGAAAGAAAGACTATAAAATAACATTAAAAAACTATTTACAAAAAAAAGAAGCATAACCTACAGAAAAATTAATTAATTATATAATTAAGGTAAATGATTTAGTTAAACCTTATGAACTTATAATGTCTATAACTTTTGCATATTCATCAGAATTGAACGAAACAAAAAGCATCGGGATTGACTTGACAAGATCTACATTCTAGAACTAATTTCGACAGTATAGGAGATAGTTGGAATTTTTAGTTATATTAAATACACGTTTAATTTAACTAAAAACGAACAGCTTTAGTGATAAATGGAACCAAAGTGAGTATAACTCACTTATTTGTCCCACTTATATTTTATATAAGTCGGTTTAATATTTGTGTGCTATGGTTGTTTATTATTGGATGATTACTGAATATATATTTATATATGTTGACCAAATTTTTTAAAATAAACGCTCGTTTAATTTAATTTAAATCAATCGTTATTTTTAACGATTGTAACCAATTGAGGTAATTTACCTTGTTGGTCACGTTTATAATAATATAAACGTACAAAATTTATAGTTGGATGCTTGGATTGCTGTTATTAGTTGATTATTAAAATTGTAACTGTATATTGAATTAGATGACTTTATTGAGGTAACCTATTTAGATGTAGGGAAAAACAGATTAGAGGGATCCAACTAAATTCCTCAAATTTATTGTTTATTTTCATATTACAATTATATGAATTGTTTAACCAATATGGTCGAATGATAGATTTGTTTGTTGATTGTTGAATCATAATTCAACGTTTACTATGATATTAACAATTGGGTAGTATTGGTTGAGTAATTGACAGCTGATGGCCTAAAATATACATCGTTTAATAAAGATTGATTTACCATCAGGTGAATAGGCAGAAATGAAGTTATAGAATTAATTTTATAACCGAAGATAGTGTTAGTTTCTGTTAGGGTTTCCAAATCGATTTTCAGCATAATTCATAGTAACCCTAAAATAGGATCTAATACGAAAATTAATAGATCAAGTTTGCATACCAAATTAATCCTTGCAAATATCAAGTGATTGAAAATCCCTAAATCATTTTGAGTCTAGAGTGTTTCTAGTTACGGCGCCTCTACATAGTCCACGAACATCGCAGTTGATTTCGTTTGACAAGATCTAGGAAGGAGGAGCCATGGTACTAGCCATAATCGTGAATTCCTCCTTTCTAACCTTTTATTTTTTGATCTAGGTTTTCTGCTTATCTCTAGAAAAGAGGTCGACGTACTAAATATATAATGAGAAGATCCAAAAAATAAAATGATAAAACCGGAATGCACATTTATACCAATTCGAAAGGAAATAAAATATCAATGTTTAATATTTCCTACTTTCTTATGAACGGTTCTCCCCTTTTTAAAACGTTCTAATTGTGTGACCTTATAGGTTATTACAACATTGGAAATAATTTTAAATCATATTTAAAATTATAAACGGTGAGAGGCATCTAGCAATACATTGTTGTTACCCAAGTTATAATAATATCAATGATTCGATACAATCTTTTCTATAACCAGTGTCTCAACATAATTTAATCATTTTAACCAATATATCCAAGATTAAACTCGAGGCATGGAACGCATCATCCTCTTTATAATTTAATCCTTTTATCTTGATTAATGAGTAGACTATATAAAACAAACCAATATTTGAGAACGGGCATGCATTTCATAGTATCACTCAATCAAGAGGCCCACGGATATCACTACTTATATTTTAGGGTTAAATTCCATCTAGATCATTCATAACTTTCAATCGATTCGAGATGTATCCAAAAATCACCTTTATCGTCTACTTGGTTAAAAGTAACTTTTGATGATATTTAAACACAAATATCGTCGAATGAAATTATAATGATTTCAGGTCTGAGGACCATTACATCACTGTCACTATGAGAATAACTTACGATACTATTAATTATATTCCATGAAGTTTTCACATGTTGGGTCAGCCCAATACGATATTCTATAATACATATTTATGTATTAACATTAATATCACGTATATTAATGATCAATGAGATATGATCATCAGTCAATCAACATACTATTCGCAATGTTTTATTGTTGTCCTATATAAATAATAAAACTTGACTAGGGGCATTTAAGAATTATAATACTTATTATTATATTATATAATCTCATGTTCAGTCACTTGTTTGAACTATATAATTCTATATTATTATTCTAAGGACTTCTGTTATGCTAATATTTATATTACGCAGTAAATATAGCATATCAGAATCTTTTATTCAAAATAAAATATAAAATCAACAGTGTTATTTATCATATGAAATGGATTGGCTCTAAGGCACAAACTATAACAATCTCCCGCTTGCACTTGAGTCAATCATTTATGTATCGTATACTAATGAAATTAGTGTGACTATCATTTTTATGCTGCGATAGAGTTTTAATAAGTGGGTACGCAACATATGGTGCTTTGCAGATATGTATATCTCTTCTGCGAACAATTTCATGGAAGAAATTATATTTCTTAAAATGTGTTTGGATCGATAATGAGATCAAGGTTTCTGGGCTTGATCTATAGTTCCATTCTTATCACATTGCAATATCATTATATCAACATTGGATTAAATTTAATAATGAACTTCTTAATCCAAACATGCTATTTAGCAGAATTCGTATCTATTTCTTGTTTTAAACTGACATCTTATTCAATAATCAATACACAATATTAGGATTATTGTGCTACTCCCACTAAATTCGTTGTCCATACAAGGTTCAATGGTATTTTGTGGTTCTCGAGACGTTTCGAGTTTTACTTTATTCCCATCGATATCTTAGAGACTAGTTCTCCTTTTAAAAGTACCAGTTTGAGTAATAAACATTTTATTCTCACAGGGTTTGTAGAAATAATATCTTGTTGCTTTTTCCGGATATGCCATAAAATAATATTTATCAGATTGGGGTCCAAGCTTATCAGAGGCAAGACGTTTAACAAACACCTCACATCCCAAATCTTCATAATAGACATATTAGGACATTTTCTAGTTCATATCTTATATAACATTTTCAGAATTGTTTTAGTGGGATTATAATTAACTATAAATGCAATTGGTTTCAAGGGGATAACCCCAAAATTTATTGGAACATCTGTATGACTCATCATTGATCGTACCATATCTTATAAGGTGCGACTTCTCCTTTTAGACACACCATGGTATATTCCAATGTGGTGTTATATGTGGAGTGAGTTATGAGACAATTTCACATTCTTCTAGATAGTCATTAAATAATTGGCTTAATTATTCTTCTGATCTGTTCGAAGAGTCTTTATATTCTTTCAAAATTGGTCTTGAACTTCATTTTTAAATTCTTTGAACTTTTCAAAAGATTCTGATTTTTGTTTCATAAGATACACATAATCGTATCTACTAACATCATCAGTAAATGTAACGAAGTAATAAAACTTACCTCTACCCTATGTATTCGTTGTTCTACATACATCATTATGTATGAGGCCCAATACTCACTAAGTCGTTCACTATACCAAGTGAAAGGCGATTTAGTCATTTTGCCTAATACACAACATTTACATTCTTTGTATGATTCGAAATCAAACGAATTCAAAATTCCATCGTTATGGAGTTTTGATATGTGTTCCTTGTTTATATGGTCTAAATGAAAATGCCAAAGGTATGATTGCTTTAAATCATTAGATTTAATCCTCTCAGTATTTATATTATAAACAAGCACATTAAAGTTAAGGATTTATAAAAGTGAAAATTAGGGACACATCCCTATTTTCAAACTTAATACACCTCACATCCCTCCCATATTTTAATTGTAAACCCGCCCTCCCTTTTTATGTTGCGCCTAACACTTTTCAATACTTCCTCCTCCTGGGTTCAAGCATTCCGCCTTTTTCATTTTCTGGCAAAATAACAATGCGGCACTGATTTAAAAAAATTCTAAATTCTGGAAACCTCCACAGAAGTCCACGAAAGGAAAAAAATTTGCATACATCTGTGCAACTTTTACCAATAGTTGCATACATGTATGTAACTATCCGTATACACGTGCACAAAATTTTGCATGTCTCTTGAAAAACTGCGTACACATATGTTGTTTTCCTATATAACTGCATACATGTATGCAGATATGTAAAAATCAATGTAAAAGTGAAAAAATTGAATATCTGTATGAAGTTTTTAAGTAAATGCATCAGAATCTGCATGTATTAATAGTATGTGCATATATGTATGCATTTATACTATAGTTTTGTCATAGAAATGAAATAAATTCATATATGTATGCAAATATATGAAATATATGCATTTGTCGATGCATTTTACTTCATTTGTTGTTTTTCGTGTAATTCTCGATTTTGGCGTGGTTTTTGATGTTTTTTTACCTGAATTTTTTTTCGATTAATTGTTTTAATTTAATACGAATTTAGGTGATTTTTTTTACTGAATTTTCAAAAAATAGGGAATAAATTTACAATAAGTTTATGACTGGATGTGAGCCTAATTTAAAAAGTTAATAGGGACCTATAAAAAAATGCACCCTTTATAAAAATCGTTAACTAATTGTGCATTTCCATAAGATGTTTCATTTAAATAAAACAAACAACAATTGTCCCTTTTATTACAAATGAAATTCAAACTTGTCAAAACAAGATATAGAATAGCATTTATTTTAAATGGAAATTTCATGACAAAAATAATTTATTTATAAATTAAGCCAGTGGTTAGAACAAGAGGCGGCTTCTTATGGATACAACATTTGTTTCAATTCCATTTGTAAGTTCACTTCTTCTTTTGTTAGATTTCTACTCCTTTTGCAATTCCTGCAAATTCACATACATATATGTGATTCATATCTAGTATCTAATACTAGAGATGTATAAGTAGATAGTTATACCATTTATACCTTATTTGGTTGAAAGTCATACTTCAATTTTCTCTTTTAGATCTTCTATATTCGTAAAACAATTACATTTCAATTTTGTTTGAGGACAATCCTCAAATTTCGATGTTAGTCAAGAAAATTGATTTAATTCAGTTTATCCTTCTCAAAGACCAATTTTAGTAATAAATTATCGGAGTTGTTAAATATTTAATATCTACTTTAGATAATAAATCATAGAACAATGATAAATGATTTTATGATATATATATAAGGGCCGACTATTTGGACACAAAATTAAACACAAAGAGAGAGACACAAAGCCTCCACCATTGGATTTGTTTGTCTTTATGTGGAGAGTGTAGTTCATGGGAGGATCCAATGGTTGAGATTTATTATGTGCAATTTTGTGTCCTCATTTTGTGTCTAAATAGAGTTTCCCACATATATATATAGTATAAGCACAAATTTTGACAATCAAAATTTATATTAATATATATGTGCAAATATACTCCCACTCAAATCAACATCCCTCTATATATATATATATACATACATATATATATATATATTAGTACACATATGTATTGGTGAACTAATATCCATATCTAATCATGCCTTGAGTTAGCTTTGACTTATCCCTAAAACACAATCTTTTAGGTAGACATCTTATGTCAATTATATCACATATATAATTCTTGGATGCCATGATGAACTAATTTTGTTCATTATAAATATTAGATATTTCATAATCTTTGTCTCTAAGCCCATAATTTTATTATGGCAACCTAATTAAGTCAGACCCAATTATACAGTTGAGTATCACATTTACTCCATTGCATATAACAAAAATAAATAGTGCAATAATGCTTTGGCATTACCTACGTCTATTGATTCTGGCATTGATGAGTGTATTTATTGGAATACGTCACCTTAACTTAATATAATTAATTAGTTTAAAAGGGATTTTAAAATTCGAAGTGGTGAATATATTAATGATCTTTATACATTTCAAAAACGTGTATTTTACATTGCCAACTCAAAATATATATTCATCTGTTATATGTTGAGTTCATAAAACAATTCACAAATCATCTCATATGTATGCCAATTATATATGTTTTTGTACATTTTAATTATGGTCATTGTAGAATTATACAGTTTTTCGTTAATCTAAGTCATTGAAATGTTATCTAGATTTCTTGGTAAGTTACATATCAAATAATAAAAAGGACCATTTCATCATATGAAAATTACACGTAGCCATTTCTTATTTTATACAATCTAATTGTATTTTTTAAGGAAAAAGCTAACAACCCATTTGAGTATCAATATACTACCGGCCCATTTAACTCAAAAAAGATTTCCAGGCCTTATTAATATCCTGACCACGTACATGCATTGACTCATACACAACTAATATATATTAATTATTACACACATCTGGTCAGGCATAAATTTAAACACATCAATTGCATATTTCAGGTCATCAATAAATCAATATTTATATAGACTGCCCAGAAACTTTATATACAACACATTGATTTAATAATGTATACATCTATACACATCAGCAGTTTATTCTCATTACATCACAAACATACAATGACTCATGCAGCATAAGGTGTAAATTATATTTATTCATTCATTTTATAATATATAGCATGCAAATACGGTTTGTTACAAGTATTTAGACAAACACTTTTCACAAAACTAGTTTGATCCCCATATATATAGATATTATCTGAGATGCAAGTCATACTTGCCCCCTTCACTCTTTCAAAAATTGTCTACATTAAGAATCACCATGAATGATAGGCTTCCTGTTTGTGAAAATCATGCATAGATGGACATATACAAACATTTCTTATTTATGAAGTTGAGTATATAGATAAATGCTTACTGTGACGGCCCGGGGAATTCGACTCCGAATTTCGAAAATAATACATAAATTCGTATTACTTGCAAAAACCCAAGTATCGAAAACACCAGATTATTAATAAAAAGATATTAGAGGGTGAGAAAAGAAAGAAAGAAAGTTTAGAATAAAAGAAAAAAGAAGAAGAATAACAACACACGGAATTAGAGTCTCACATCACAGTGGAACAAAATATAATATTGAAATAAATCTTTATCGAGAGCTTTGAAATAAAACATACAATCATCAGAGTATAACTTACAGTCAACACATCTGGACAGTTATAATAATATGTCCTCATATACAACACACAGCGGAATAAATATTAATATGTCTGAACTCCTCCAGCATATCTTCTGAAGTGTGTAGCATCCTAACCTGAACCTATAAAACTCAGTTTGACGCAAGCATTGCAAACGCCAGGATCAGTCTGGTGAACCAAAGTGAGAAAACTCACTAAGTTTATAAGCATCATCCAATTTGATTTTAAAGTCAAAACTTTTCTTTTCGAAATAAAAGGATAATTGTAAGACCAATCCACACATAAACACGAACGGTTTTTACATTACGATAACTGAAAGCATTTTGAAATCATATATATTTTGATATTATAGTAGTGTCTAAATCAAATAAATAACCATTTAGCAGAATGCTTGCATCTCACGCTCCATATACATAGTATACAATCAAAACTGCAGGCGCTTATTAGAGATTGGATTCCGACTATGACAAGGTATGGAATCACCTTCCGATAATGTATCTCTAGAGAGGAATACATTGGGTTCAACAAGAACATCTTGCAACCTGGCCACATATGACCGATCACTTATTTTCGCTTGAGTGTATCGAATGTATATCACCAACGGTTGGGATTAACAACCATTTCCCGAAAGGGACAACATCGATAGAATAAAGAAGGAAATGGATTTTCTCTGGATAGATGATAATACATCCTAATTGGGAGCGACCCACTTAGCCATGCTGCCTGCCCGACTTTTGTCATTTTCTAGTTGTGAAGCTTGAGGTTAATAATTACATTTTTAAGATAGCACATCACCATTCACTTTATTGTCACATTATCAGATCTACCACAAAATCACTAATTGATTTCCAACAAAAATAAACTAGGTGTTAAGCTAAAGAAGTTTCCTTCTTTACCACCAAACTTTGTACATTTGAAGAAATCAATGTACGTGACCCCTTTGGAAATACTTTGTGATACCCCCACGTCCGTTAATGTCACTCATAAGAGAATGCATCAAGTTTATTGAAGCGCAATAGGTAAACATTTCATAAAATTTACAGGGCAGTTAAAATAAGAAAATGAAAATTTTAACTTCATTATTAAAATTAAAAAATAGTTGCACAAGTAAATAAAAACCAACTACAACTAACCAAATGTCTCAAACCTGCCTCAATAAACATCCCATGAAATAAAATATCAAAGTACATAAAATCATATCCCTCGCCATAAGCCATACTAAAATAGAGAGCAAGTCAAAACGATACATCTCAAGAAATCCAAGTCCAAGCCGTAAGAGAGGTCCTAGTCATTGTTGAGTGCTTCCACTCTTAGGACCTAGGGGAGAAGGAATGAAGAGGTGAAAGAAAAAGGGTCAGATATAAGTCTGGCGAGTTCTAGTGATTTACAAATGTGCATAAAATAGAAATGCCAAGACAGGTAAATAAGACTGGATGAGAAAGGTACGGTGTCATATAAGGTAAAAGATAAACTAAACAAAACAGCATGATGGACAAGAATAATAGGAATAAACTTTGAACGAGTAATACTTCACATTTATATCCTAAAACAGGCATGTCTGCACCAATACTTGTATAACAAGTTCAACGTGATTACACATTGGCAGGATCAACAGCAGGATTAGGCATACCCTAATTACATAACAGTGTTAACCTAATTTACACAACAGTAGGATTAGGTGTACCCAAATTACTACCCAAGCAATTGACTCCCTATTACGTAAATACCCTGTGTCAGCCCCGACAATAGGGTGTATCACTCCCTAACCTAGCAACTATATAACACATACATATTTACTGGTATTACAACATCTTATCTTCCCTAGTCGGACCCATGCACGCATATGACTCTGCCGGAACGCGCCCATACCCACCCCCCATGTGAACCTCTTACTATCTAGTTCAGTAAAGCATGCCCTGGCCCCCAGCTTGTGTGAGGCCCCCACTAACAAGACACCAACAAGGATACTGACTGATATGGGTTCCAAACAGCAAATTGACACAAGCCAAACCACCTAAGCTTGTCCCCCCAAAACTAGGATTTAAGAGTCCCAAAACTCGATACAATAGCAGAATGAGGGACCTCTTAGCTTATTAATACTCATGTTTAACCTGGCAGGTTTAGGCTTACTAATAAGTATGGTTGTAATTATTACATGTCATTATGTGTGTATAATCCTACCCCAAAACACCTGCCCAGATGAATACAATTTCTACAATGCTCAGTTTATTAACCTACATCTAGTACTTACCATATTCTTAACATGTCATTTACTTAATGTATGTTTTAAGTCAAATCTAACATGTCCAATTCATATGCATATTATTCATCAACTATGTTCCCAAGTGACATACATAGGTTTATGCATATTATCCTACAACAATTATATACACATTATTCCTTTTTTTATCAGTTTAATTCTAAACATGTGTATATTATCCCTTTTTCCCAAATCATAGTTAAACAGTCCCAATTCAATAACATATCTAAGTTCCACTTTTAATTTCATTCATTATTGCCCCAATTATACATACACTCTAATCGGGTATAGCCTAGGCTTCCAAAGGCCTAGGCTTGGCGTAAAATAAAATGGAAAACACAGGAAGGAGAATATAATCAAATCACATAGGCAAGACTGGAAATAAACAAAAAACATAGAAAATGGGAAAAGTAGGATAGATACACATAACTTGTTAATTATCCAACATCAATGGCTTATGATTACTGATCATAACGGCATAGGTGGTTAGCAGTGAAAACATGTATAACTTATACCTTACTAACACCGTATATCCTAACCCAATTTTATTCAACTGTCATGATTAAAGTCTAAGAAATCAGATCAGTAAATGACAGGAACTCACAGTGGGTCTTGGTGAAGAATAGAATAAATCTCTTATATAAATATAACAATATGCCATAGAAAAGTCCAATCCAAGTTGTATGTTTGCAAGTCCTGAATGTTGTCTCTGTAGATCTGGATCTCAGCGGCATTCCCAAATTATATGCTTATATTTTTAGAATAGATTTATAGAGGCAGAAGGTATGAAGAAAATGGTGTAAATCAGAGTGGGATAAGCCACCTACTTATAGATTCACAGAGTCAACCTCAGCCTTTAGATCTTAGGGGTATAATCTTAACCATACAAGTAATGCTGAGTCAGCAACGAATCTGCCCAGATCGTGTGTGGTTCATCCCGCAATGGTCTTGGTTCTTGCTTCTTTTCCCAGTTGCCTCGTTTTGACTTTTTCTGAATTGTGTTTATATATATGACCCTTATATGTATACATGCTTCTAATGCCTATAACTTCTTCATACGTTATCCGTTTAACGCAAACTTGGGGTCTACCTGAACCAGAATTCCGAGATGAATGCAACGGTAATGTTTGTTTTACTTAATTCTGGATATTTAATTAAGTTATACCCAATTTATTATCTTAAAGCATGGTTACAGTGTATTAAATTTTGGGGTGTTACATACTCTGTCAGACATTTGTCCATACAAGTTGTCTTGGGACTAGACAAATCGAAGGCACCCTCCTACCACATCCTACGTATCACCCTATGGATACAGTAGCGAGTAGTCCTTACAATCCATAGATTTCAACCACGACAGAATTACGGTATATCTCTGGCTGCTAAACCAGAGATTTTAAGTAGTTCTTTCATTTTATTAAGATCTACGGTCCTCAATTGCTCCATCCTGATCAACATCTGATATCTTCAATGTTTACATTTTTACTAGTAGGAATGATTTTCGAATATAAATTTGATCTCGTTCTTTCCATACCAACAATCATATAGGCCAGATTTGATAATATGTTATTTAACTATCAAATAAACAACCAAACAACCATGAAAATAAAAATTGATTTACCGGTTCAGTACTCAGCATCACTTGGTCGTTTTTATTAAAAATAATTAACGGAAGGTTAATTAAACTTATATGTTTTTCAATATTTTAAACACAAATTCACTTCTTTTTTTAATATACTAATATTATAAAAACCCATTTTTATTTTACTATTTAGAGAAATATCTTATAACCATATCCCATCTTCCATTTAACTATCATTTCAATGCACTAGTTACAACATTTTTCATGCATTTCTATACTTCAACATTTCATTAGTACCTGGTCGTAAATTGGTAAGAGAATAATCCCCTAACTATCAATCCTGAAGACCAAAATCAACACCGGATTAATACTTTGAAAATCAATCAACTTAACCGATCTCCAGATAGGTCCCACTTCTTATATTAACTCCTTATCAACCCATATTATTCCACTTCTAATCCATTTAACCATTTTTCACTTTGAAAATATCGTTTCAATTCCATTATTAAGTAACGTTATTAAAACTTAAAGTTTTAGCCTCACACCCCTTTCCATAAACCTTGTTCAAAAAAATCAGGTTTAATATAAACCCTTTTATCCCGATTTCTTTTTACTTAATTCAAATATTAAGTAAACATTTAATTTAAGTTATCTTATTCGCTTAAAATCATTTTTTATAACTTAGTTTGTAAAACTCGGTTTTAATAACAAAATCCGTTCATAAAACTCTTTTTAAAATTCAACTAAATTCCATTACCCACTCCGGTTACTTACTTAAATGAATTTTATTTAAAAATTAATCACTTAGATTATTATAAATTAAATTGTGACGACCGCCCATAACCCCTACACTAAACAAGAGGAATAATGGGCTGAAAATTGTGCCAGGTAGCTATGGAAGATCATCAGAGTAGGTAAACAACATCGGAACATGTCGTAGAACTCACAGCACAAGGATAAAATATAATAGAACATATACAACAGGTAATAGTAATGAAGCATTATATTGCAAACTTTTGAAACTTTCTCAACATCCTGAAAGGTTATCAACTGGTATTAAAGTTTGTACATAAGGCCTCACTACAGCCCTCATAGAGCACTCAAACAGCGGAAACAGAAATACTAGATAGTAATAAAACTGGTACGCCATCCTTCTGCTCGCCTCCGCACAGCAGCATTGTCCTCACTAATCACCTGTAACCTGCTACTTAATCTGCCCATCCACAACTGGATGAACAGCCCAAGGTAATAAGAGGAGACATAAAACCTTGAGTCGGACAACAATCTTAGTGAGCGATAAAACAACTAACGAACTTCAACAATAAAGTATATGAGCATGGATAGATAAACATACTAATCTACCCACAATACCACAGAAGAACTTAACTCCCGTCTTCCCCACATCGGACAGTGATAGCCTTTACGATAAAAAATTCAACCATTCATCCATGGAAACCAGAACACCCCTTCAATCATGGTAAAGCACTCATAAAATCTAGATTATATGTATCTCATGTAAACCATACTAATCGAATTCAACATCCCCAAGCACAAGCCCGAAGGCCTAAACCAATATCAGACAAGCACCCAAGGAACATCTCCATCAATATTAGACAATCTACTTGAGATGGTACAAACAAAAAAACCAATCATCCATGACTAACTCTTGTTATCACCACCAACCCTGCATTGAAACCACCGTTAATCGTATGACGGCCAACTGTGCCATATGTCAAGGGCTAATGGTAGCCCCAGTTCTATCATAGACTCCATACTCATTTCAACGATACGTATGTATGTCCAACCTTGATAACTAGGCCTTCAACGATACCCAGAGTACTCGACCTAGAACCGGTCTTTTGGGTGCCCTCATCGTACCCCTGCTTTGAGTCTATTAGAACTTACGACAACGATAATCTCTCAGCCTTCTCAACTCTAGTCATCCAACTTGACGACTTTTCATAGCCCAAGCATCCTTCTCAGCAACCATTATCCACCAACTCACGACCTTTGAGCTGTCACCTCATTCGTTGTTCTACACCGATCAACGAACTCCTTTCAACACTTCGAACCTTCCAACTTGAATTTACTTCGAAGTCACACCATCACCGAGCAAAGTTACACCACTGCGCTGCAGCTTAAGTAGGGTTTGGGGGGTTTCCTAAAAAAAAAAATCAACCTCTTTTCTTCCAACCGGAGTCATACCAGAACAACGTACTTTTTCAGAAAATGACCCTGTGCGATCGACCCTAACATATGCGACCGACCCAGGCTCTGCTCGACCCAACAAGACCGACCAGACCACTCTGCTCGACCCAATATGACCGGCCAGACCACTCTGCTCGACCCAACCTGCTCGAACGACCCAACTGTTTCTTTTCCTCCAAGAAAACCTCCCCATTGTTCGACCGACCGTCCATGTTCGATCTACCATGTCTGACCCTCCATGTTCGACCCAAAACCTGCATTCTCTAATGCAACTCCAATTTCGACCAAAACTTCGCCAAAATGATTCGTTCGACGAAACCAGCTCATCCTATAAATCCAATATGATCACAAGCATGATATGAAATCAACAATAATACCAATATGACAATTCCATCAACAAACATGTACAATTCACCAAAATCACCACAAATGTACATATGAGCAAAACCATGGATCTAACTTGCATATTCGTATGAAATGTTATAGAAATTACCTATCTAAACTTGCTAGATCAGATTATAGGGAGATCACTATGAAAACGAACTTAATATGGTATAGATCTATGGAAAAACACTTGAATTTGATGAGAAACATGCACAAACACTCATATACTTCATTGCATTCATGTGAGAGATGTAAATCACTCACCGATTTGCCAAAACAAGCTAAAATTTATGAAATAAGAATCCGGACAGCAAACACCTCGCACCAAACACCTTGTTCAATGAACTCTTCCCTCAATTGATGTTGATCTAGCCTCAAATTGTGTAGATCTATGATTTCCCTCCCTGAATTTTGATTTTTAATGGTGGAAAGGAGTTAGAGGAAGGAAGAGCACAAGGCACCAAATGAGAGAATGGAAAACTAAAACCATTTCCCATATCCCTTACCCCCTATTTATACCCTTCCATCAGCCCACTAATGGGCTTTCCACAAAATAGCCCATTAGACTCCCAAAACCTGGACAACCAACTGAAAAACCTTAAAACAACGATTTCTCCCAAACTGCTGAGCCAAATCTTTAACGTAACCACTCTACGGAAAGACAATCACTAATTTCTTTCCAATGGCACAGGTCTCACCCTCTTATTCGACCCGAGTCAAAAGTTATTCCCTGTATAAGACTGACAGGGGAAAAATGGTCAAAAACAAAATTGGTAAAAATTATGGACATGTCTCACATCCCCATAAGCAATATATCAAAAGATGAGAATGATCCAACCCTCAGGGAATAAGATAAAAATATTTTATGATCCTCCGATACATAAAAATATTCAAATATTAAGTAAACATTTAATGTAAGCTATCATATTAACTTAAAATCCTTTTTTATAACTTAGTTTGTAAAACTTAGTTTGTAAAACTTGGTTTTAATAACAAAATCAGTTCATAAAACTCCTTTTAAAATTCAGCTAGATTCCATTACCCACTCTGATTACTTACTTAAATGAATTTTATTTAAAAAAAATAATCACTTAGATTATTATAAATTAAATAATGATGTCTTTCATCACTAACTATTTTAGAAGTAGTTAAATTCTTTACTAATTAAAATATATAATAAATTTCTTTTTAAAATGTTATTAAAATTAAAACAAATATTCGTTAAACTATTCCATTAGATTAATTAAAAATGAATTAATCAAGAAAACAACTCGCTGCCAATTTATTTTTTTATAGTTGTTTCGGCCATGGCGTCCTCATCGTCTCCCTCCTCCATACTTTCTCTTCCTCCTCTTTTCGTTCACATTCCAGCCAAATACAAACCTTTTCTCCTTCCTCATTCATCGTTGTCGTCTTCTTCTTCTTTGTCTTATCGATCTCGATCTTCTCATCGTCCCTCCCTTTAGCCCCTTTCTCCTCGTTCTGCTCCTCCCACATCCCATCCAGTCTCAACGCATCATAGTCAGTCAACTGCTGCTTGCTACAGTCGTCCACGTCCATCTATCCGCTCTAATCATAATCTTTCTCTCCTTCCAGCTTCTTCGAATCATTTCTCTGCTCTTTTTGATTTGCCAACTGACCCTCCTCCTCCCCTGTCTAATCCGGTTAGGTCCTTTGACCAGGTGGCCAGAACCCCTCCGCCTGCTGCGCCACCCAAACCACCACCAAGGAGATCCAGAAACCCGTTACCAATTTTCAAGTCCATTTTTCACATTTTTTTTGAAAAATGAAAAACATTGCTTGCGATGTGCATGTAAGGGACACGTGGCAAAAATTTGTAGGGAACCAACAATATGCCATTATTGTGGTTTTTTTGGTCATGCAGCTCCACGTTGTCCAAACAAAAATAGATGCTCACATGCTTCGACTTTTGCACAACAGCAAGGCAGCAGGAATAATGACATGAAAGTGCACCTGGTCCCTAGAAAATCTACTCAAAACGCAGAGCCATCACACCACACATCGCCTCAAAAAGCCACCTGTCATCATAATTACCACAACATTTCAAATAATAACTGTAAAACAGTCATTAATCATCATTCTCTACCCCCTTTCTCCACAAAACCTGAAGCTTCTAATCACTGTCAAATGGTAGATTCTTCCAAATGCATCACGCCTACTATCCTTAATGGCAAATGGAGAATTGAATCTCTCAATTACGTACTGCAAAAGACTCTGAACCATGATTACTGGTAACGACGATGATTAGCAACAATTCCTTCCTTGTTTACTGCCCCACATACCTAACACGTGACCACGCTCTTTACCTAAAGATTTTAACTAAACCTGGAGCTGTAATTAGTTTGGATGCTTGTGATGATAGCACAAGTGAGCCAGAACCAGCTTTAGAGGTTGAATCCTAGGCTAAAATTGAATGTATTCATGAATTCTTAAAACACAATGAAGCTGCAGTGGCAGAGATTCTAAAGCCCATGGGACGAGTCTTAGCTTTTGATGATTGTGACATGAGCCATCTGGACCATCGTCAATTTCTAGTCAAAATTCAACTTTTTGATGGCATTGGTGCAGTAACCTCTTTTGTTGCACACTTCAATAATAAGACCCACATTATCAAAGTGAAACGAAGCAGCCAGTCGCACTTTGGCATAAGGCCTGAAACAATGTTCTTGGGCAATGAAGATGAACAGATTGTCCCATGCATGAGAACAACTCGCTAATGAACACTGAAGAAAGATTTGATGCTATAATCAATGAAGCGGCCATGCTCCCCCTTTTCCACCAATTTTCCATGAAAACGTGTTCAATGCTTATCCTAACCCTAACCCTCCTGATTTTGAAAGCCATGAAGTCAACTAACCAGAACCTATTGAAGTCGACTAAGTGATGGATGACAATCTAAATGTGCCTTTGAACCAACTTATCCCTTTCCATCTGACATTTATCCTTCGCCATTCAATTTAGCTGTGCTCCCCATCCGATCCCTTCCTCCAGCTGATATTTCTCCTCCTCAATCTCCACCACAACAACAATGGATGGATGATCAGGACTGGTCACAACATCTTTCACCGATTTCGTTCGCCGAAATGCCAGACACAACAATCCCAACACCTCTGTTAGCTTTCTAAGCCCTGTTGATTTCTCATCATCCAATAAGCGTTTAAATAAGTGAATTGTTGGTTGCATGAGGTGGGTTTGTGTGACTCACATTATGATGCCATGCATGCATTAGAACAGAAGCGTATTAGCAAACACCAATGAAATTAGTCACGTGGAACATACGTGGTTTGGGCGACCACTCAAAATACCATGCAATTAATCTTGTTTTATCCCCGCTTAATTTAGATATTTTAATGCTTCAAGAAACCAAATTAGCTGATCCACCAATTATCACTTCAGACTTATCGGTGGACCCTTCTTAACTGGATGAGCCTATGTTAATGTCATTGAATCAAGGGGGGTCTTATAACATTATGAAATGAATCTGTTTGGTTCCTTCATCAATCTTTCTCAAATCAATATGCCTTACATGTTGCCCTCAAACACGTTGCCTCAAACACTATCTATTTCTTTTCAAATATTTATGGTCCTCAAAACACACAGGAGAGAATAAATCTTTGGGAACATTATAAGCATCTTGCAAACCAATTTACAGGACCATGGGTCATTGGTGGGGATTTTAATACCACAAGGACAGTGTTTGAAAGAAATACTGGCAATATTTCAGCAGACTCTGAAGCTTTCAATGCATTCATCTTTGATTGTGGTCTAATTGACCCCCTAATTAGCAACCGTTCATTCACTTGGTCCAGCCACAGATCTGAACCTACCCTTGTTAAGCTTGATCGCTTCCTTTTCAATGCAGTATAGGAGGATCAATTCCCTCTATCAATGGTCCATAGCCTAGCCACCATTATCTCTTATCATTCTCCCATCTTGCTTGATACGGGCTCACTTAATATATCCAATCGACCCTTCAAATTTGAGCATTTTTGGCTTCTTGAACTATCCTTTTTAGATTTTGTCAAAACAGGTCGGGCCCAACCTGTTCAGGCCTAATCTACATCCCATCGTATTATTTTAAAACTGGGATCATTAAGGAAATTAATAAAACCTTGGGCTAAGCACATCTGGGGATCTATTCGATCACGCGTCTCTGATATTCAAGATGTGATCCTCGACCTTAATATCACTGAAGTATCTCGCCACATGAACAATGATGAAAGAAATTCATTGAAAAATCTAGAAAATGAATTAGATAGACTCTTTAAACAAGAAGAAATTTGATGGAAGCAAAGATCAAAAGCCAAATAGATTGATGAAGTATATCGGAATACAACTTACTTTCATCGTTTAGCCAATGGTAGGAAGAGATCACCCATCATCTCTGAAATCATTCATAATGATCAATCTTTTACTAATCAGCCTGACATTCTTCAGCTTTTTACAAGCTACTGTCGCTCAATCCTTGGCAGTTGTCCTCCTCGATTGCCAGCTATTGACTGGCATTATTTATACCTTAATTCCTCGATTCCTATTGATCAACCATTTTCTTAAAACGATATTTGGGCCACAGTTAAGGAAATGGACGATGATAAGGCTCATGGCTCTGATGTTTTTGGTCCATTCTTTTTTTAAACATTTTTGGTCCTTCATTAAACACAATATCATTGAAATGTGCATGGAATCCTATGAAAACCCTAATCATATCTCCAGATTAAACTATGCTAACATTGTCCTCATTCCTAAATCTGTTGGTGCTAACTCTCTTTCATCCTTCCGCCCTATCTGCTTGCTTAATACTACCTTCAAAATCATCACCAAAGTGCTTGCCAATCGTCTTTAATCTATCATCTCTCCCCTTATTGGTCATGAACAATCTGCTTCCATCCATGGCCGAAACATTCTAGACTGCACTGCAGCCACGCATGAGGTTATTTCCTTCTGCCATAACACTTCAACTCTTGGAGTTCTTCTGAAATTGGATTCTTCCAGATATTTTGATTATGTCAATTGGAATTTCATTATGCAGATGACAAAACATAGAGGATTCCCACTTAGATGGTGCAATTGGATAGAAAATATTTTGAAAACAAGCTTCTCATCCATCACAATCAATGGTAGTTCGAGTGGTTTAATCAAATCATCCAGAGGACTTAGACAAGGGGATCCACTATCCCCACTCATATTTGTTCTTATAGCTGATGTCTTTTATCAAATGATGAAGAAAGCCACAGTTAATAATCTTCTTGATGGTATTCATCTCCCAAATTCAATAACTTCAATCTCCAAACTTGCAGTTTGCTGATGATACCATCGTCTTTTCCTCACCTGAACCCAATCACATTCATTGCCTCAAGGTCGTGTTGTATGTTTTTGAATTGGTCTCTGGCCTTTCAATGAAATTTTCTAAAAGTTTTATCATCATGTTGGGTAATTCTGATCATCTGGGTCCTGCAATTTCTTCTCTCCTTAAATGCCCCATTGAACACTTCCGCATTGTTTACCTTGGAATCCCCCTTAGAACCCTAAAATTATTGAAAAATGATTGGTATCCTCTCATTCACAAGATTGAATCTAGACTATGTGCATGGAAGGCCAACTCTTTATCTTATGCTGGACGCCTTGTACTTGTAAAATCAATGCTTTCTGCAATCCCTACTTATTTGTTGTCTTTCCATAAGTTACCAAAATGGGTGATTAACAAAATTGATTTGATCAGAAGTTCTTTCTTGTAGAATGGCAGTAATATCAAGAGACTTTTTAACTGGCGAACAGTATGCTTACATGGAAAACAGGGAGGTTGAGCATTGTTGACCTTTCAAATTTCAATACAGCATTACTCTCAAAATGGATATGGCACCTAATTTCCCCTGGTTCTTTTATTTGGAAAAAGTGGATCCTTTCTCTCATTATTCCTCAAACCCCCACTTTGTTTTGCATTTCCCTCCTTCTTCCAAACCCTCCTCTTTTTGGTTAGGTGTTATTTCAGCTTTACCTCGAATCAAAAACTTGTATCATGCCAAATTGGGCAATGGTTCTTCGTGTCTCTTTTTGCTTGACATTTGGCATGATGAGCTTCTTTTATCTCTATTTTTCCGTGCTCTTTTCTCTTCTTCCAATCATTGGTTCAACTCCGTTGCTATTGTCTTGTCCTCTGGCCCCTTCAGTCTTTCCCCTTCTTCTATCTTTGATATTCCTATTTTCTTTGACCTCTCACTGTGTCTAATTTGCTTCACCATATTCACATATCTGATTCCCCTGACTGTTATACTTGGGCCTTATCCCCCTCTAAAGGTTTTTCTATTGCATCCTTATATCAATTCCTCAATTTTGCTGGGCGATCTTTTAATTTTGCAAGGATTTGGAAATGTAAACTGCCTCCAAGAGTTATCTTCTTTCAATGGTGCCTCATTCATGAAAGGATAAACACTATAGCTAGACTCTATCGGCATAATCTAATATCAACCCCTAATTGTGCCCTATGCTGCAACCATGAAGAAACTTTGTATCACTTATTCTTCAACTGTGATGTATCCTACTTTATGTTTGCTGCATCTAGTGCTCATTTACTTGGTTATATCCCTGCTATTTCATCAGTTTTTGATTACTGGTAATATAATCCGATTGATCCTTCTTTGGATTATTTTTTAGCCATTTATTATTGGTGCACATGGAAAGAAAGAAATGCTTCAGCATTTGATTAGCCTTGTAAACATTTTGATGGAATTTGCAAACTCATTATTCATTTCTATCATACTTGGACAGGTTCGACATCTCAGGCTAACTTCAGACTTACTGTGCCACTACCAAATAGCCTTGCGGAATCTGTAGGATCGAATCATGGAAGCTCCAGCCCTGACTTGCACTGACTGGATGCATCAGTACAGCTTGAAAGAAATTGTGGTGTTTTATGTTGTGTAGTTTATCCATGTAAATTATGTTATGCATATAAACTGTGTGTAGGTTTTTGTGTGGTCGTAATGCTTTGGATATTGCTCGTATAACTTGAACTGCCACCAGTTGGGCTTGTCAATTGGCTTATCTAATATATATATATATATTAATCGGCTGGGTAGCTCCACACTGCTCACCTGTCTTCCTAAAAAAATGAATTAATCAAATAACCAATTTCAATTAAATGGTTGACTTGGTCAACTCAAAACTTGGTTATCTCATTAACCAATTCCAATTAGTCATTCCTTTAAATTAATTACTTAAAATATAATTAATTTAAATAGCCCCATTTAATTGTCCTTTGGGAACAATTAATACAACTCTTAACCGTTAGGTTAATTTCGGTTCAATTGCTTATAAATCTCAATAACACAAGAATTCGCTTTTATAAAATCATTTAACAATTACCTATAAATTTAAAAAATAAATAATAAATATTAACTTCCTTTTATAATCGTTTATTACAAATAATAGATTTACAAAATCTGTCTTCAGTTATAAAAAAAATTAACTTTATTACCGTCGATTCACCTGACGGTAAATCAACATTTATAAAACGAATTATTTTTAGGCCAACTGCTGCCAATTACTTAACCAATATTGTCCATTGGTTAATAACGAAACAAACGTTGAATTTGGATTCAACTATCAACAAACAAATCAATTATCTAACCAGACTGGTTAAACGGTTCATATAATTGTAATATGAAAATAAACAATAAATTTGAGTATTCTAGTTGGATCCGCCAACCTGTTTTTCCCTACATTCAAATTTATTACCTCAAATAAAATCATTTATTTCAATAAATAGATATAATATTCAACAATCAAACAATAACAGCAATCCAAACGTCCATATTTCAATTTAATACATTTATATTATTATAAATGTAACCAACAAGGTAAGTTACCTTATTTGGTAATAATCGTTAAAAATAACGTTTTGTTTAATTAAATTAAATGAACGTTTAATTAAATCAGTTCAGTCAACACATATAAATAAATTCAATAAACATTCAATAAACAAATATAGCACACACATATTAAACCTGATTTATATAAAACATAAGTGGGACAAAACTGAGTGAGTTGTACTCACCTTGGGTTTCCATTATTCGACATTGAAATAATTCGTTTTGATTAAATTAAACAGGTGCTTAATTTAACTAAAACTCTCAGTTGCGTTCAACTTTGACCAAACCAACTCCAGATTGTAATGCCCAACCTCTACGCTCGCGTTAGCCAAGGCTATTGCAAGCAATGGTGTCAACTAACCCGAAGAATAAGGTTATTTAGGAGCGACCATCTTTATATTAGCTTTGAACGAGTGTTAAACATATCGAATAATATGGTCTTACCTTTTAAACCGCATGAGGAAATACTACACATCTAAATCAAGTTCAAATCTACTACACAGTAGCTATATATAATTCAGAATCAATATAAAATACATAACAATAAAATCAGATTCAGACATAGATATTCACATCAATAAGGCAGTATGAATATAACACATGAGTGTAAATACAAGTTAGTGGTCAAAGAAGGTCCACTATACAACAAAATAATAGGTAGAGGCTACTCAAAATAATATGTATACAAAGGAGTCTCATATACATATAACCCAAAAAGTACAACACTAAAGTAGTTTGCCCAAAAGTGGAGGATAGTCCATGCTGGAGTCAAGAAGAATCACCTAAAATACCTCGGTCTAACCCGAATGTTATTTTTAAGAAAATAAACAATAAACAGATTGGTCTAGCTATACTTATCATAATAAACCGGGATAGAAACTAAGATATAGGTAGATAATGACATAAGCAACAACGATCATATTCACCCATAAGCATGAAACCCCAAAAATGTCTAACCGCATCTCTAAGAGATCCGCATGACACAACTCACTCCCTATACACACCACAAACAAGTTGAACCAAAGTTCCCCGCAAATCCGAAGATCGCCACACACCATTCAAGTTGAACCGAAGTTCCCCGCGAATCCGAAGATCACCAAACAACATGAACCGAAGTTCCCAGCGAATCCGAAGATCGCCAAACAACATGAACCGAAGTTCCCAGCGAATCCGAAGATCGCCAAACAACATGAACCGAAGTTCCCTGCGAATCCGAAGATTGCCAAACAACATGAACTGAAGTTCCCCGCTAATCTGAAGATCGCCAAACAACATGAACTGAAGTTCCCGCGAATCTGAAGATCGCTAAACAACATGGACCGAAGCTCCCACCTAATCTGAAGATCGCCAAACAACATGAAACTAAGTTCCCCGCGAATCCGAAGATCGCCAAACAACATGAACCGAAGGTTCCCCGCGAATTTGAAGATCGTCAAACAACATGAACCAAAGCTCCCCGTGAATCTGAAGATCGCCAAACAACATGAACCTAAGTTCCCGCGAATCTGAAGATTGCCAAACAACATGAACCGAAGTTCCCCGCGAATCCAAAGATCGTTGTTAGTGTAAATTACCCCAAGCTAGTAAATATAAGAGTTAAACTACATGTCCCATAACCACTTGCTCTACTAGAATATTTACGAACAAGTTGTATATTCCACTAGAGATACAAAATGATCATTGCCACGGTGTTCAATCGAACGAGTCCAAGAATTAACCGTCAAAGCAAACACATGGGGTCATAGTCCTTGTTTTCAATAAGGCATTGAATTAGATTTCTCATACGAATGAGAAAAAGGTTTATAAAATATATACTAGTAGATTTGTAAATCAATATAAAATTAACTTCATCCAATGAAGTCGGATTAAAAACTAATTTGGAAAATAACTTCATATAACGAAGTGGAGTTAGAAACCGTTTAGTAAAAGATTTGGTATCTATTATTAATTTAAAACACTTTTATATAATTTCAAAGTGGCAAATCTCATTTAATATCGATCGAAATGGCGATCGAACTAAGAATTTACATTATAGTAACGTAAAAAAAATTCACGATTATCGATTTTAAATTTGTTCACCACGAATCGATCGAAAGTCCATCAAATAGAAATGCAGAAATCTGTGAACCAGAGAAACTGAAAAATCACGGAAAAAGGCTGAATGGGCTGGGAATGAGCCTGAATGGACCTAAACTATTTATCGTGGTCTCCATAGGTCAACAGCAGAAAAATAGGATTCAGACGTCTGAAATATAAATTCAGACGTCTAATTTGGATTTTCCAGAGACTTATGTCTCTGTTTGAGATTCAGACGTCTAAATTGGAAAATTTAGACTTCTAAATTGGAAAATTCAGACTTCTGAATTGCAATTCAAATGTCTGAATGGAAAAATCAGACTTCTGAATTGATCTTTGTCTGTTTTTATAATTATTCGTAGCAAGTCAGATGTTTGACCTATAATATTCAGATGTTTGAACCTGGACTTGGGCACAATTTTGCATATATAACTTGCTCAAAATGATGTCAACAAACTCCTGAAGACTTATAATGTTATATACATGAAAATGGGGCTTCCAAGACTTGTTGAAAACAACCGGTAATGCACGAACAACTCTTACTTAAGGATGCATACTCGAATTCATGTATAATCAACTTAAAACTCATGAAATGGAAATGTACACACAATCAATCCAAATCACACAATACATACACATGCCATAGGCACACTAGACAAGCTTAAAGCTTGAGGCATAGATGTGAGTTCTCAAAGAACTTGCCTTTGATCTCGATAAGGAAGGAGAGACTCCAAAACAAGGCAAGATCGATCTCTCTTCAACAAGAACTCTAGAATCTTTAACCTAAACACATATAAACGAATTTGCTAATAGTTAGGTTTAGAGAATTCTCAGAAATTGAAGAGAGAACACGATGGAGAAGATGGAGATGGACTTACCCAAGCTTCTCCCTTGATTTTGCACATGGTTTCTACAAGAATTGGATTCCTAATAGCAACTCTTGGTTTAGGAATTTTAATTTCCCTTTCCTCTCCCCATTTCTAATTTCTTCTAAGTGTTGAAGGTGGATGAGAGGGAGAGGGCTGTGGGAGCATAAGTAAGTGGGCTAGGTTAGCTAACCCAAGCTCCAACCAAAGTCCCAATTTTCACAAACTCGAAATATATCGAAGTTTATACTTTTCAATCACGTAAACGACATTTTGAACTTAATGGAAGTGGTTTCAAGTCCAAATTCATCGTATGCAAAATGTGACTTTTTGGACACATACACGATTAACGACGATATATTTAAATATATTATCGTAAAATATGCAGGTTGTTACAAAGATTATTACGCTTGTCAATACAGTTCCTATCACCTCTGGTTTCATCCCGTTACTGTATGACAACGTTATAAATTATTCATGTCATTTACTTATTTAAATTAATATTATAAATACGTAAATAATAATTATTAACTTAATCTCTTATTATGTTTAAACCAAACTTAGTTAGGCACAATTAATTGCGATTATACACATACAAATTCCAGGCCACTTACTATAGTTTGCCATCTCCTTACTTAAATAAATTGTGATTAGGCATTTTATAAATAGGTTTAGGCATGGTACACTTGGAATAAGCACAATTGAAAAGGGTTAGTCACATTTATATATCTCCCCAGGTGCATGTTATTTGTTTAGGCATAATTATATACTACCCCAAGCCGCCACATTAGAACAGATTAGGCATCTACTAAACATAATTAGGCAAGATTAATGACACTTAGGCATATTTAATATGGATTAGAAACACTCGAAGTATACCAGGCTCTATACTTTTCATCGTTCTTCCCTATTTGTTTTCGAAGTTGCAAGCCGTTTGCTCTTCTCACTGTTCAAAACATACGGCTCGAATTATCTTCCCACTACTCACGTTAAAAAGTGCCTGATTCTTCCACAAACTCTCGTGCAAAAACTGCTACCCTTCGTC
Source organism: Allium sativum (assembly GCA_030737875.1). Classification (NCBI taxonomy): domain Eukaryota; kingdom Viridiplantae; phylum Streptophyta; class Magnoliopsida; order Asparagales; family Amaryllidaceae; genus Allium; species Allium sativum. The sequence goes on from CM060916.1 coordinate 838,601,844, forward strand.
CACTTTACTTCACCGCTGCTGCCACCCATGGCCATCGAGACCCACCACCTCAAAACGGAAGACAGGGCCTTCTCTCCTCTCCTCATTGACACCAGTCTCGTTTTCCACAAAACCGTCATTCAGTTGAAAATCCAACAAGAAATCCATGGCATCGAACGCCAATAACTCGCACCAGTGACCACGCTCGATAGCCCACCATGTGTGCGCCTGAATGTAGTTGAAGGATTTTTGAAATTATGTCCAGATCGATCAAATTGTTTTATCAAATATTCTGTATCCACATGTAACGACATGTATTCTACGTATCGTAGGATCGTAGAATATGTGTTTTATCTTCATACGAAGTCATATGGTCGTGTAACTTTGGGAAAGGACGATTGGGGTCATTTCCCACATTCACGATTTTTTCCGGATTTTAAAATGACCATTTTACCCCTAGCAAATCTTGTTTCGCCCATAACTTTTGATTGGTAAGAAATTTTGACCTAAAACCACTTCCATTGGATTTGGATGATGGTTTCTCATTCCGTAGAGTGGTCACAGTAATCAAACAGACTTACCGTTTGGGAGATATGGCTGAAATAAGGTTTGAAGGATATTAAACATTGTGTGCTAATATCAGATGTGCTATCTTGTGAGCTCCAAGAATCTCCTTAAATGGATTCCTCAACTTTAGATCAAAATCTCCGAGCTTCTTCCTCTTTACCCTTTGATTCTAACCCTAATCCTTCTCTCTCTTCTCTAAATCCTAAGGATAAATCACCTGATATTGATTCGGAGGTGTTTCAAACAGTCAGATCTAGGAAAAGAAACCCCCTTTTGCCAAAATCAATAGATAGGCCAATTTCTCCACCAATTCCAATAGGAATTCTAGTTAGTTTCATAAAGTTCAATCTAAGAATGGGAAAAATCAAAACACACATAATCAAATCAAGAATCCTATATGGAACAAGCCGTTCAATTATTCGTGTCCAAAATTTTCTACAATTGAAAAAACCAATCGATCTTCATCTATGTGAGAAAATAAGGTTAGAAACGGTGGGATTTCTTCTAATTTTGATCTTGAGTAAATATCTCTACTAAATCTTGGAGAGAAGAAATAGTAGTGGTAAAAGAAGAGGCTAATAAAAGAACTGTTGAAAAATGGACTAATTCCATTATTGCTTATGTGGTTGGTCACAGACCTTATTAACATCATTTTCGAAATTTTGTTGAGAAAACATGGATTCCTACAGGTTTATTTGAAATCTTTACAAGGGATAACAAGTTTTTTGTGGTTAGATTTTCGAATCAGAGTGATTGTGATAAAGTAATAGGGGGTGGGCCTTTCTTTATTAGTTGAAAGTTGATTATTCTGAAAAAAATGGAATAAAAAGATGATCTTAGATAAAGATGTTATCTCCACTATGCTAATTTGGATCTGGTTACCAGAATTGAATCTTCAACTCTGGGATCGAGAAATATTCAGCGTGATTGCTAGTCTAGTCGGTATTCCATTAAAGTTAGACGAGCAAACATCTCAGGAAACTAGACTCAGTTACGCGTGGATTCTAGTTGAAATTAAAGCAGATGCAGATCTGCCAAGTGAAGCCCACATCTCTATACATCATGGGGAATAAATAATTCAACCAATTACTTATGAAAATACTCCTCCTAGATGTTCGAGATGTGTTTGTTTTGGGCATCACACTGAAATGTGTCCTACAAAACAGGTTTGGCAAGAAAAAGAAAAAGAAAATTTGGATCCTGTAAATCAGAGTTCTGACCCAATTCAAAATCTTGTCCCTTAAGAAACAACAGAGAAGTGAAAAGAGAAAAATCTTGAAAACATTCAAGAGAAGAAGGATCAGACAGCTAATGTTTTTGAAGAAAACCTTAAAGATAAAGGTAAGATTTCTGAAAGAATCGTCTTCTTTGAAAATTTCAAGAATTCGGAAATTAGGCAAAATGTTGATCCTTCTAAAAATAGTGAAAATTTTAATGTGGTGAATGCCCAAAAACAAAACTCTTCAACTGAAGATCGAATTGATTTAGCCAATGATCAAACAATGCAAAAACCGGAATCTACATTGCAGACTTCATCAACTGGCACAGACAGCATAGATAATTCAGCAATGCAAACAAATATAGGGGATAATAATGAACAAGTCTCAAATCAACCACCCCTGAATGCTGATTCAAGTTTATTTACAAATAATACAATAGATAATGTAAAACTGAATCCGAAAGATGCTTGCATGAAGAATATTGGCCTATTAATGTCCAAAATGATCGAAGAGGCAGCTCGACTTCTTTCTACAAACTCCTCGCCTGCAAATAACAAAAAGAAGAAAAAACAGAAAAGCATGCAGGAAATAATAGTAAATAAAGAAGAAAGTAAAAAAAGCACTTCCAAAAAAGGATTCAAGAAGAAATATATTGTTATGAATCCAGAGTGGGAAGATCACTTGAAAGTTCACAACATAGAAAAGTGCAAAAGAAAGGGAATTAAAATTTCAGATCATATAGAGGTGTATGATAATTTTGAAGATACTGAATCCATAGAAGACATGGAAGAGGATGACAGTCCTGGTTCTCTAGGATTAGGGAAATAAACTTTATAATATCCTTTATATTATATATATATATATATTCTTATATATATATATATATATATACATTTTCACAATGAATATCACTGCTTGGAATGTAACGGGTTTTAATTCCCCTGAAAGAAAATTAGACTTCACCAATCTGATTGCGACTAATAAACCTAGCATTGTTGGTTTGCTTGAGCATAAAATGAGTAATTCTAGTATCAGTGAGTTTCATAATAGATATATAGCTAACTGGGGTGTCATTGATAATAATACAATAGATACCAAAGGCAGAATTATTGTAATTTGGGACAATTCTATTTGGGAATTAAATAAGCATTTTAAAGATTCCCAATATATCCACTGTGTGTTTAACAATAAAGGGGGCTTAATTATTAATATTACTTTTATCTATGCTTACAATATAGAGAAGGATAGATGTATTCTCTAGAAGCATCTTGAGCTTTTTAACAAAACAATAAATACCCCTTGGATTATTATGGGTGATTTTGATACTATAATTAGAGCTTCTGAAAAGAGAGGGGGTAACTTAGTTCCATCTCAATAATTGGAAGAATTTTCTAATTTTTTACTGAAATCTGGTTTAGTGGAGCCTGTGTTGAAAGGCAATAAATTTACATGGAAGTCTGGTGAATCTAGGAATATCCATTGTAAGCTGGACATGATTTTATTAAATCATGGTTTCCTAAATTATTTTCCTAACTTTTCATGTCAAACTTTACCTTAAGATACTAGTGATCATACTCCTGTTCAAATATTTTTTAAGCAAAATCAGCATGATAATTTCAATTTTCCTTTCAGATATAAAAATGGTTGGGCCTATGACAGTGATTATAAAGATATTGTCCTAAATTGTTTAATAATACCTTTATCTATGGGACTGCTAAATTTAAGCTTAGGCATACTCTTTCATATACTAAAGATAAACTTAAAGCCTGGAACAAAAATAAAAGGCTTATGGGTATTGCTGATATCAGAAAGGAATGTGAAAAGTTGCAGAATGATATTGATTTTGATTGCTCTGATAAGAATACTATTAGTAAATTCTTTCAATGGCAGAAAAAACTCAATGATGAGTTACATATTGAAGCTATCAATCTTAGACAAAAATCTAAGGTTGACTGGCTCTCAAATGGGGATACTTGCAGTAAATTCTTTTATGCTAAAATGTTTTGCAGAAAACACATAAATGATATAGGGAAAATAATAAGTAATAATGGTGACATTATGAATGATGTAGCTAAACTCAAAAGAGAAGCCATAGATTATTTTACTGATTTGTACAACTTTGAGGACAGCCATATTTCTTTGCCTAGAATTTGCCCTAAATTTATTTTACATGCTAGAAGTTCTAAAATTCTTTTAGCTCCTATTCTTATGCAAGATATCAAAAATATTGTTTTCAAAGCTAATGATGATAAAAGCCCTGGCCCTGTAGGCTTTGGGGCTAAAAATTTTAAGTTGCATTGGGAGGAGATCAAAAACTTGATTTTTGAAGCTACTACCGAATTCTTTAATTCAGGAAAGCTTTTAAAGAATTTGAACCATACTTTTATTACTTTAATTCCCAAGGTTAAAATTCGAAATTCTTTGAATGATTACAGACCAATAACTTGCTGTAATTTTATTTATAAAATTGTAGCTAATATTCTTAGTAATAGAATTAAAGTCTTTTCGGAATTTATCATTTCAGAAAATCAAAGTGCCTTTATTCCTTGTAGACTTATCAGTGAAAATACATTATTAGCTCATGAAATTTTTAAGGAATTTTAATCATGGGGTTAGGAATAAAATGTGTATCAAAATTGATCTACAGAAAGCCTCTGATAAAATAAATAGAAAATTTATTATACATGTTAAGAAAAAGTTTGGTTTTGATAGCAAGTTTTGTGCTTTACTAGACGAATGTATTTCTAATGTTTCCTATTCTATTCTTATTAATGGCTACCCTAGTGGGTTTATTAAAAGTAATAGGGGAACTAGGCAAGGGGACCCATTATCTCCATATTTATTTACCCTTGCCATGGAATTTTTATCTATCCAAATCAATTTGGACATTATTCATAAGAAGTTAAAGCTAATCAATAAAATCAATCCTTGTATTTCTCATTTACTATATGCTGATGATTTATTGATTTATCTCAATGCAGATTTGAAAAATGCCTCTGCTATCAAAGATATATTCAGTAATTTGGAGAAGTCTGCTAGGTTAAAAAGCAATCAGAACAAGAGCAAAGTTTATTTCAGTAACCATTGCTGCCATAAAGATGTTATTCTTAATTTTCTTAATTTTCAAAAGGTCAATCTTCCAGTTAAGTATTTAGGGCTGCCTTTAAGTGCTAATTAGATTAAAGAAAAAGACTGTACTAATCTGCAAGAGATCATTCAAACCAGAATAAACAATTGGTCAAGTAAATTCTTACTATTGCTAGTAGAATTGAGCTTACACATACTGTAATTACTGCTATTATTATATACTGGATGCAATCTCACAATATTCCTATCAAAACCATTGAGAGAATTGAAAGATCATGTGCAAATTTTATTTGGAGTGGAAAATATCGCAAAGTGGCTTGGAATATCATTACTAAGCCTAAAGAACATGGTGGATTAGGGCTTATAAATTTCAGAGATATCAATGAAGCTTGCAATCTTAAACTTTTTTGGAAATTCATTGAAGGGAAATCTCTTTGGGAAAAGTGGTTGAAAGCCAAATATGTGAAGAATAAAAATTTTTGGACTTTGCCTATTGAAAATCATTTCTCTCGTACTTGGAAAAGTATTTTGAAATGCAGGGATATAGGGAAAAAATTAATTCTAGAAAATTTAAAGATGGAAATAATACCAGTATTTGGTTTGATCCATGGATTAATAATCATTCCCTTATTGATCTATTGGGGTGGAATAATCTTAGTATATTTGGGGGTGTTGAAATTATTGTCTCTTTCATCATTGAAAATAATAGTTGAAAAACTGAAAAGCATCCTGCAACTTATATATATAACTCTGCTAATAGTAATATTGACATTGATGAAAACTGTAACACCCCACCTCTGCTGGGATCACTCGCAAAGGGAATGCACTAGTTTTGGTGGAGCATTATCTAGGTAAATATGCACAGAGATATCACAAGACAGAACAAAAATAAAGCAGCGGTAGAAATTAAAAACCAAATCTCATTACTTTCAATAAAAGAGTCAAAACCTTATATATATCCAAAGTACAAATTGTCATTATTCCATTACATCAAGTTCTAGATAAAGAAGCATAAACTTAAAATAACAAAAGTAAATTATTCCCCAAAAATAGCAGAAGTGCAGCCATAGCATAGCTCAAGACCAAACCGTACATGAGCTGACAGAAAGCAAGCTAAATCCAAGCTAAGAGCTAGAGTTTCCTCCCTGAGAACCTAGGGGGGAACGAAAGAAAAAGGAGCGAAAGAAAAAGGGTCAGTCATAAAGACTGGTAAGCCCTAGTGACTTTTAGTATAAAAACTAGTAAAGTTAACAAGACATGAATAAACGGAGAATAAACATAAGGATGATGATAAGTCTGGCATGGTAACTAAGATAACAAGATAAATCAAGTCTAGCATCGTATATTCAAGATTCGCCGCACCAACTGTACTAATATTCTAACCCATGTCAAGTATTAACCATGAACTGATCCCTTGGCCCAATACCATGAAATGACCCTTTACGGGGTCCTACAGTACGATCTACTAATCGATCGGCTCCCTACAAGTTCTAGCTCGTCATGTATCTGTGTCATACGGCCCAATCACGAAATGTAGTCACCTGTGCTAGGTCCACCATAGGGTGTATCAAGCCCTAGGGTGCCAACCATAGACACGAATCAAGCACACACAGTGTAAACCTATTGGTGCCCAATGCCTGCTTTTTCAACTCCGGACTACGTGCACGACCATAGTCCGCCTGAACCTACAATGGCGCACCTACTCGACCGTCGTTCTGGTCGCTTACAATCAGCCCAGTAATCGTGCCCCACCCTGCCTAGTCCCAGGGTATCGTGATACATCTAAGTGGGTTACTGCTGAAAAGGACCGCGTAACTAGGGTTTCTAATGGGTTAAGTGTTGCCATTCAAATTCGTGACTTATCCCTACCAAATCATGTATCAAGTTGGTTAAGTGTGTTCAAGCGGTTCATGACTTAACCTATCAAATCGTCGTGTCAAATTGGTTAAGTATATTCAAGTGGCTCATGACTTAACCCTATCATGTGGCATTAATTCATTAATGCACCCCAACCCCTCACATTAGACTAGTTGTTGTGGTCACTGGATTTGTCGGGCGGTTCCGGGAAGATTTACACCACGATATAGTCTAACCTCGGGTTTTAAGTGCAATATGACCAATTACCCACATTGGATCTTATTGTTTGCAGTCACTGGATTCGCCGGGCGGTTCCGGGCAGATTTACACTGCAAACTCAACCCAACCTCGAGTTGGCCATTTTCAAATTCATTCTAGCGTCATGTCCATGTTCAAGTTTTCATGTCAAGTTCATGTCCATATCCAGGTTCAAGTTATAACAATGTTCATGTTTCAAGTTCATAGTAAATTCAGGTTTTGCCTAATCTACCCAATCACATTCCCATCGCACGTAAACTAGAACTGATACAAACGAATCTAATTAGGGAATAACATAGAAAGAACTGGCATTAGGTGGCAAAAGTGATTACAAGTCAAGCATGGTATAACTTGAGATAAATGATTACAACAATACTGGCATATGGAATAGTGGTCTCAAATATCAAATCTAGCAAAATAGGGTGATAGTCATGGTAACAGTTGACATAAGATAATAACCCCAAACTTGTGAATAACAATTGTTTCAACATCACAGGCATGAACATTACGGACATTAAGGGTTTTAGATCTATAACATGTATAGGTCCCAAATAAATTTCATATAAATATTACTACAAGTAATGAACAATGATAAATCCAAGATATACAATGATAGATTCAAGATAACTATCATACTTAGATTCAATCGCGATTTACAACATGCCCATGTTAAGTTTAAAGTTTAGATCTAAAAGTAACTGGGGCTTACAGATCGTGGTTAGAGAATTAGAAAACAAAGAGGCGATGTTGAATCTCGAATCTAACAGAAATTCCCCAAACAGTAATACTCTACACATAGCCTTGTTGGAGAAGAAGCAATCCCTTTTCTCTAACTTTTCAACCAGGGTTTTAGCATCATAAGGCCAGAGAGAATTTGTGTAGAGAGACTAGAGTTAGGGGCTGTTTATATAGGGACTGGCCAACGAATTTAGATAGAAATCGGTCAAGAAACATCAGAGTGAATTCTGACTCAAAAATGGGCTCGGCAACCAGGTTGACACCTAGGTCGACTTTATGGTCGACCTGGTCCTGGGCAGGTCGACACTATAGTCGACCCCCAGGTCGACCTGGTCCTGGGCGGGAAATTTCCCGCCCAGTCTGTTCTGGGGTTTGAATTCGAAATTTGAATTCGAATTCTAAGTTGTTCTGAACTTGAAAATTTCTGAAAACTTCGAAGGGTCATAACTTGGTCATTCGGACTCCGATTTTCGAAAACTCGGACTCGTTTCCAAGCAGAATTTCGAGACGAACGTAATGGCGTAACCTGTTGCCCTTGATTTTTATATTAAAAATTAATTCTGTCTTGATTTATGGTTATAACACGTTATAAAAATACGGGTTGTTACATTCTCCCCTCCTTAAAGGATTTCGTCCCCAAAATCTCTAAGTTAGGAAGAACGTATCCTACCATCCATCATCCATCTACTCAAAACATCATCCACAAGCAACCATTGCCCTTAAAAGATTTCTAGTGTTGTATGAACATATGCAGAAAGTGGGTGTATATGTACTTATCTAATGCAAAAGATCAGGCGGTTACTGATTCAGTAAACCTCCTTAATGCGAGATATGTTAGTGTAATGAGTCCAACATGTATGCAAATCCCTAACATAATTTATAATCTCTACATGAGTGCACATAACATTCATTCATATGCAACATCCAAGTGATAGCATAACATGTTTCATCCATGTACAAGTATAAGCACTCATGCATATACAACATGAAAATGTGACTGAGCCGGTCTAGTGCCTAATGTGTGTCATGCATCCACTAGCAATCACTTGCAAACACTTGCAACCACTTGCAAACATCAACCATAACATGTTTCAATCACATGTTTACATCCATATGGTTCTACCTAAGGTTCTCAAGATAAGATCGAGAAGATAACAAGGCAAACATAGGTAGTAGAAGCATGATACGAAAGGTTTTCAAGTTTATTAGGAAGAGAGATCGAGAATATACCCTCAAAAAGAAATGAGTAAAGAGTGCGTATCTTCTCTTCGGTTTCCCAAGTTGCGTCTTCTTGGGCTTCACTCCACTGTACTTTAACTAGCTTGACCTCTCGATTCCTAAGCTTCTTGATCTCTGTTCCTAAGATGCGAATCGGAACTCGCCTCAATGTTGCTTCTTTTTCCACTTCTACGCCTTTAAGGATGCTTGGCTCAACCACTTCAGTTGACTCATGTAAGCACTTTCGGAGATGCGAGACGTGAAAGACATTGTGTACTCCGGTCAGCTTCTCGGATAAGTCTACCTTATAGGCCATCTGCCCAATCCTCTCATTGATAGGGAACGGTCCTATGAACCTCAGTGCTAGCTTTCCAACCACTCCAAAATGAACCACATTGCGTAAAGGAGAAACTTTTATAAAGACCATATCTCCGACTTCGAACTCTAGGTCTGTCCTTCTCTTGTCCGCATAAGATTTCTGTCTATCTTGGGCCATTTTCATCTGTCTTCGTATCAACTCAATCTTCTCAGAAGTATTCCTTATCATGTCTGGCCCAAGTATAAGCCTGTCTGTCGTCTCCCACCAACAAGTTGGCGACTTGCACAGTCTTCCATACAGGGCTTCGAATGGTGCCATTCCGATGCTAGCTTGGTAACTATTATTATATGCAAACTCCACGAGAGGAATATGGTCTTCCCAAGTACCACCAAAGTCAAGAATGCATAGCCTCAAAAGATCCTCTAGTACCCTATTTACCCTTTCGGTTTGTCCATCCGTCTGTGGGTGATAGGCCGTGCTTAAACTTAGTCGTGTACCCATTGCTTCTTGTAGACTATTCCAAAACTGGCTAGTGAAAATCGGGTCATGATCACTAACTATACTAGAAGGAACCCCGTGCGATCGTACTATCTCTCGAAGGTAAATAGATGCTAGCCATGATGCGGTCCTCTTGCTTTTCACCGGAATGAAGTGAGCACTTTTCGTGAGTCTATCAACTATGACCCATATGCTAGTATTTCCCTTCCTTGACCTAGGCAGCCATCCATGAAATCCATCGAGATACTCTCCCATTTCCATTGTGGAACCTCCAAAGGATGTAATAGCCCACCGGGCTTCTTCGACTCGGCCTTTACTTGTTGGCACACCATGCACTTCGAAACAAACTCTGCCACGTCCTTTTTCATTCCAGGCCAAAAGAAATTGCATTTCATATCCCTGTACATCTTATCCCCTCCGGGATGTATGTTCATCTTCGAGAGATGCGCCTCCTCGAGGACTTTCCTTACTAAGTCTCCCACTTGTGGGACACATAGCCTTCCATCACGCCTTAGCCATCCCTTGTCATCTATGGCATACCTACCGAGGTGACTTGACGTCTCACCACTAAACAGCCTATCCATGATTTCGATTATATGTGAGTCTTCCTTCTGTGAAGTCCCTACTTGATCTAGGAGTGTAGGTCTTAACTCAAGAGATGCTAGCGTAGCAGCCAATGACTCAACACCAGGTGTAAAATCAAAGGTTGTTATAAACTCAAGGCTTTTCCTTTCAACAAACAAGGGGCTCAAAGTCAACCTTTTTCTACTTAGCGCGTCTGCCACCACGTTACCCTTGCCAGGGGTTTAAGCTATATCGAAGTCATATGATGCCAAGAATTCCATCCACCACTGTTGTCTCAGATTCAAATCTTTCTGTGAGAAGAGGTATTTAAGCGATTTGTGGTCGGTATACAGCTCGAACCTCTCCCCTAGAAGATTATGGCGCCAAGATTTAAGTGAAAAAACAATCGCGGCCAACTCCAAGTCATGTGTGGGATAGTTTTTCTCATGAACTTTAAGTTGTCTGCCCCCGTAGCATATCACTCTTCCATCTTGCATTAGGACAGCGCCTAATCCCGTGCCGCATGCATCTGTGTACACCGTAAACTTCTTGCCTCCGTCGGGTAATGCCAAAACTGGAGCTGAAGTAAGGGCTTTCTTAAGCCTTTGAAAAGCAACGTCACACTCTATGTCCCATGCAAAAGCTAGGTTCTTCTTTGTTAACTTAGTAAGAGGGGCTGAAATCTTAGCGAAGTCCTTAATGAACTTCCTGTAGTAGCCCACCAAACCGAGAAAGCTTCTCACCTCCGTTGCATTCTTAGGAATTTTCCAGTCTTGCACCGCAACTACCTTTGCGGGGTCTACGGCTATGCCTTGCTTAGAAACTACATGTCCAAGAAACCAAACTTCCTTCCTCCAAAAATGGCATTTGGAGAACTTAGCCTTTAACTGGTGTGCTCTAAGTGTATCCATGACTTCCTTGAGATGCCTAGCATGCTCTTCTTCATCTTTTGAGAAGATCAAAATATCGTCCACAAAAATCACCACAAACTTGTTAAGGAACTCCCAAAACATCCTACTCATCAAATATACAAAGTACACGGTGCATTCGTTAACCCAAACGGCATGACGAGCCATTCGAAGAACCCATCTGGAGTCCTAAACGCAGTTTTGTCAATGCTATCCTCAGCCACTCTAAGTTGATGGAATCCTGTGGCTAGATCGAGTTGAGAGAAAACAGATGCTCCCACAAGCTGGTCAAACAAATCGTCGATTCTTGGCAGTGGGAGCCTATTATTCTTCGTCAGCTTGTTTAACTCACAATAATCTACACACAGACGAAGCGAACCATCCGCCTTAGTAGCGAATACCACCGGAGCACCCCATTCAGAAATGCTTCGTCTTATGAAATTCTTCTCAAGCAACTCCTTAACTTGTTTACTGAGCTCTCTTCTTTCTCGCGGGGCCATGTACCTAACGGGCAATGAAACTGGCTTGGCATTATCAACAAGATAAATTCTGAAGTCTATCTCGCGTTTAGGGGCTAACCCCTTCACCTCATCAAAGACATCTGGATATTCTCGGACAACTCTTACAGATTGCAAATTGTCGATGGATGAGTCAAGAGATTCTAGATAACACAACATGACCGGACCCTTCGGGTTACAAGAAATTTCAAGGGAATTACCAAGGCGAGTCATGAGCCTCTCTATCCTTCGTTCACAATCAAGAATGGCTCCATAATTGGACAGCCAATCCATACCTAGGATCAAACCGTACCCCATAAATCCGAGAACATAAGCATTACACGTGAATTCTACGCTTAAGATAGAAATCCTCAAATCCACACAAATCATAGATAAATGAGCGGAGCCCCCAATTGGATTTGAAACACTAACGGGATCCTCAACAAGACTAGCACTTAGGTGCATATTTTCAACAATATCAGAAGAAATAAAAGTATGCGATGCGCCAGAGTCAAATAAGGTTCGAACAGGAAATTCAGAAATGTAAACAAGGCTTTCTACAGAAATATGACTACCTCAGTCAAGAGCTGGAGTGGTGTTGAGAGCACGCAATTGCCCTCCAGAAGGTCCTGCTCGCCGGGTCTGCCCTTGCCCTAGTCCTTGCTTCTTAGGGCAATCCTTACTGAAGTGTCCAGTTTCTCCACAATGAAAGCATTCACCCAACTTTCTCTTCTTCCTTCTACAGTCTTTAGCTAGATGTCCCGTAATACCACAAAAGTTGCACTTCCTTGTCTCACGTGGTTTGTTAGCATTGTTGTTGTTCTTGTTATTCTTGTTATTCTTGTTGCCTCCCTTCTTGAAGTCAACCTTCTTATTCTGAGTCTCATTAGGCTTAACCTCCTTCTTGCTATTCTTGTCTTCCTCATGAAGTAGGGTCATATCCACCAAGCTTTCAAAGGTCGCCCCCATGGGTATATGAGTTATGGCCAAACTGTGTAGTGGCTCGTTCAATCCTCGACCAAAGCGTACAGCCTTCTTCTGGGCCGTATTGACCAAGTCCAAACCGAACCGAGCAAGCTGATTAAACCTATTCACGTACTCCCTAACAGACATGTCCCCTTGCTTGAGTGCTAGAAACCTCTCCATTTGAAGGTTCTCTTCTGCTGACGATAAGAATTTAAGCCCAAAACTCTCTCTAAAGTCTTCCCAAGTCTCAACTGGCCTGGTAGCGTTGGTGACTTCCCACCAAAATGCAGCTTCCTCTTTCAGCAACCATGTTGCCAACTGAACTTTCCTATGATCCTCCACATCGAATATAACAAACAAGTCTTCAGTCTCCTTTAGCCAGTTTCGTGCCTCAACGAAGGTTTCAGTTCCAACGAAGTTCTTGCCGCCCATTGCCTTAAAGTCTTTGCATATTTTGGCAAAGGCGTTAATAGGAGGAGGAGGAACCGCGGCCACTGGGGGAGGAGGAGGAGGGATGTCTGCCGGGCCAGCGCTGTTGGCCCTAGATTCTAAGTACCTTCAGAACCATCCAGGTACGGGTACTCCCTCAGAAAGGTTAAGGTCAGACATGCTGAAAAACGAAAAGAAAAAGATTCAAATGAGGAAACTAAGGAAAGTGCTAATGGCTTTTGGGGAATAGCCTTTTCTTAAAAATAAATTTTTTCTTGAAATTTTTTTCTGTATAAATGGTTTTGAAAATAGTTTCAGAAGGTTTTTGAAACTTTTGCCCAGTCTGGTAACCTTCTGCTCTGATACCAAATGTAACACCCCACCTCCGCTAGGGTCACTCGCAAAGGGAATGCACTAGTTTTGGTGGAGCATTATCTAGGTAAACATGCACAGAGATATCATAAGACAGAACATAAATAAAGCAGCGGTAGAAATTAAAAACCAAATCTCATTACTTTCAAGAAAAGAGTCAAAACCTTATATATATCCAAAGTACAAATTGTCATTATTCCATTACATCAAGTTCTAGATAAAGAAGCATAAACTTAAAATAACAAAAGTAAATTATTCCCCAAAAATAGCAGAAGTGAAGCCATAGCATAGATCAAGACCAAACCGTACATGAGCTGACAGAAAGCAAGCTAAATCCAAGCTAAGAGCTAGTGTTTCCTCCCTGAGAACCTGGTGGGGAAAACGAAAGAAAAAGGGGCAAAAGAAAAAGGGTTAGTCATAAAGACTGGTAAACCCTAGTGACTTTCAGTATAAAAACTAGTAAAGTTAACAAGACATGAATAAACGGAGAATAAATATAAGGATGATGATAAGTCTGGCATGATAACTAAGATAACAAGATAAATCAAGTCTAGCATCGCATATTCAAGATTCGCTGCACCAACTGTACTAGTATTCTAACCCATGTCAAGTATTAACCATGAACTGATCCCTTGGCCCAATATCATGAAATGACCCTTTACGGGGTCCTACAGTACGATCTACTAATCAATCGGCTCCCTACAAGTTCTAGCTCGTCATGTGTCTGTGTCATACGACCCAATCACGAAATGTAGTCGCCTGTGCTAGGTCCACCATAGGGTGTATCAAGCCCTAGGGTGCCAACCATCGACACGAATTAAGCACGCATAGTGTAAACCTACTGGTGCCCAATGCCTGCTTTTTCAACTCCGGACTACGTGCACGACCATAGTCCGCCTGAACCTTTAATGGCGCACCTACTCAGCCGTCGTTCTGGTCGCTTACAATCAGCCCAGTAATCATGCCCCACCCTGCCTAGTCCCAGGGTATCGTGATACATCTAAGTGGGTTACTGCTGAAAAGGACCACGTAACTAGGGTTTCTAATGGGTTAAGTGTTGTCATTCAAATTCGTGACTTAAGCCTACCAAATCATGTATCAAGTTGGTTAAGTGTGTTCAAGCGGTTCATGACTTAACCCTATCAAATCGTCGTGTCAAATTGGTTAAGTATATTCAAGTGGCTCATGACTTAACCCTATCATATGACATTAATTCATTAATGCACCCCAACCTCTCACATTAGACTAGTTGTTGTGGTCACTGGATTTGTCGGGCGGTTCCGGACAGATTTACACCATAACAAAGTCTAACCTCGGGTTTTAAGTGCGATATGACCAACTTCCCACATTGGATCTTATTGTTTGCAGTCACTGGATTCGCCGGGCGGTTCCAGGCAGATTTACACTGCAAACTCAACCCAACCTCGAGTTGGCCATTTTCAAATTCATTCTAGCGTCATGTCCATGTTCAAGTTTTCATGTCAAGTTCATTTCCATATCCAGGTTCAAGTTATAACAATGTTCATGTTTCAAGTTCATAGTAAATTCAGGTTTTGCCTAATCTACCCAATCGCATTCCCATCGCACGTAAACTCGAATTGATACAAACGAATCTAATTAGGGAATAACATAGAAAGAAATGGCATAAGGTGGCAAAAGTGATTACAAATCAAGCATGGTATAACTTGAGATAAATGATTACAACAATACTGGCATATGGAATAGTGGTCTCAAATATCAAATCTAGCAAAATAGGGTGATAGTCATGGTAACAGTTGACATAAGATAATAACCCCAAACTTGTGAATAACAATTGTTTCAACATCACAGGCATGAATATTACGGACATTAAGGGTTTTAGATCTATAACATGTATAGGTCCCAAATCAATTTCATATAAATATTACTACAAGTCAAGATTCAAGATGGATAGATCCAAGGTGAACAAATAGTAGATCCAAAATAATAGATCCAAAATGAACAATGATAGATCCAAGATATACAATGATAGATTCAAGATAATTATGATACTTAGGTTCAATCTTGATTTACAACATGTCCATATTAAGTTTAAAATTTAGATCTAAAAGTAATTGGGGCTTACAGATCATGGTTAGAGAATTAGAAAACAAAGAGGCGATGTTGAATCTCGAGTCTAACAGAAATTCCCCAAACAGCAATGCTCTACACGTAGCCTTGTTGGAGAAGAAGCAGTCCATATTCTCTAACTTTTCAACCAGGGTTTTAGCAGCATAAGGCCAGAGAGAATTTATGTAGAGAGACTAGAGTTAGGGGCTGTTTATATAGGGTCTGGCCAACGAATTTAGACAGAAATCGGTCTAGAAACATCAGAGTGAATTTTGACTCAAAAATGGGCTCGCCAACCAGGTCGACACCCAGGTCGACTCTATGGTCGACCTTGTCCTAGGCAGGTCGACACTATAGTCGACCCCCAGGTCGACCTGGTCCTGGGCGGGAAATTTCCCGCCCAGTCCGTTCTGGGGTTTGAATTCGAAATTTGAATTCGAATTCTGAGCTGTTCTAAACTTGAAAATTTCTGAAAACTTCGAAGGGTCATAACTTGGTCATACGGACTCCGATTTTCGAAAACTCGAACTCGTTTCCAAGCAGAATTTCAAGACGAACGTAATGGCGTGACCTGTTGCCCTTGATTCTTATCTTAAAAATTAATTATGTCTTGATTTATGGTTATAACACGTTATAAAAATACTTCTTTTTACAAAAACCTTGAGGAGGACTGCTGGACTTGGAATCTCTCTAGTAATGATAAATTTTCCTTTAAAAATGCTTGGAATTATATTAAAGGGAATGATAGAGAAGTTACTTGGCAACAAGTTATTTGGAATCGTTTAAACTGCCCAAAATGGCTTTTTGCTCATATTTTGCTCTATTAAACAAGCTGCCAACTGGTGAGAGATGTTAAAAATGGAGTAATAAAGAGATTATGAAATGCTTACTTTGCAAGGATGAAGAGAAAAGCATAAATCATATTTTTTTTCATTTGTTCCTATACTGAAAAAAATATGGTTTATTGCTAAAAACAAGCTTAAGATAGATCAACAAGCTCCTCTCTAAAACATTAGAGAAATTATTGAGTATTTATTCAGCATGTCAAGGATAATAAAATGGTCTTGAACAAAGCTTGTGTGGTTTTAACTACTATTATTTATTCTGTATGGAAGGAATGAAATAGCAGACTCCACAATAACAAAGATATGGACTGGGTTCAATTATGGAGACAAATTGAAACTGATTGCAACATTATTCTTCTAAAAGATGACACCATTCAAGCAATCATAACAAACATCAGAGCACTTGTGAGATGGATAACTATGAAAGCAGAATTAAAACACACTTACAGGGGATAAATTCCCACTTGATATTTCAAAGGGGAAAAGTAGCCACGCATACCACAGTAGCTTTGATAAAAACTGGATGACTACTACTTTCAATCCTCCATCGGGCTCCCTCCTTGAAGATCCTAATATGGGGAATCATGTTAATAATCTTCATTTAAAGGGAAGAAAGGATAATATTTACTATTATAATAATAATAAATTTTATCCTAGGCATATTTTATCTGATTCAAATTTACCTGTGTTATTTGGAATTGAAGACATGACCTTCAATAGTGTTCCCGCAGTCAGATCAATGGAGAATAATAACAGCCTCGCTAATTACAGCAACCTGGAAGGAAACTGGATGGTTGCTGCTAACAGATCTTAATGGGGCTCCCTACTTGGAGATCCTACAAATTGTTTAAAATATGATCATTTAAAGGGAAGAAAGTTATATTTAAACCCTAAAATTAAAAATATGCTGGAGAATTTAATTGCTGATATTAACTTATCTGATATAAACAGCGCTGAAGATGGGATCTTTAAGAGTTTTCCTAAAGATGGAGGTGCTGATAAGAACAAAGATAGGAGCTTTAAAGACATTGAAGATCAATATATTGGGAGTAATCGTTACATTAGCAAGCTTAATAACAAAGTTTATCACTCATCTTGTTGGTGTAAAGGCGAAAGCAGCTCTTCACGAAGCAGAGACTTCAGTACTTCAAAGTGGAAAACCGATCTGGAGTCTAATAACCAGATCGATTATAGAATCGAAAACAAAAGGAAAACTTAAGCTGCTGGAAACCACCATAGATGGTTTTTCAGTCACCATCACTTCAGATCTGGATTTTCTAAAGCTCGAATTTTAATTGCCATGGGTAGAGGATGTAAACCCTAGTATGTTGTCGGTTAGGGTTATGAGAACAATGGGTTGTCAGGTATTTGTTGTGATTTATACCATGTTGGTGGGTTACAGGCCTTGGGCTCTAAACTTTGTTTTTTTTTTTTTCAAAAAAAAGGTTGGAAAGATGGAAAACAGCCTAATGGGCTTAATAGAGTGATTAGTAGTTAGGCCCATAACCCAATTCGGGATTAGGGTTATGAGAGGGCTGAAAGGAGTTGGAGAATCATCTCTTTTCATTTTTCTAGCCGCCACAAACCTTTCTCAAAACCTAATCATGGCTTCCATCTTCTAAATCTCTCTCTAATCACTTTCTAGTCACTAATTAATCTAATCTACATTAAATCAACTGGATTAACACCAAATTCGAGGTAGAGCTGTTACACCACATTGAAATCTAAGCCAAATCAGTACAAGTTTCAGATTTATCATTAATTATTGGCTAAGGTGAGTGATTCGCAAGTTTATACACTAATTAGTGCTAATTAGGGGTGATTAGTGAATATTAGAGAAATCATACATACAAAATTATGGAAAAATATGCAAAAACTCTAAAATCATATTTCATGTCACATATATGAAATTGGGTTGATTTGGATTCATTTTGTTAATTCCAGAATTTAGGGGATTAAGGGGGAAAATCATGGATTTGGGTATGTTTGATCTAAATTAACATATGAAATCATTGTTTTGATGTTTTTGGTTGATCCTACATGTTATTACTGCTATTTGGTATGTTTCATGATTTCATAGGAAAGTTGAAATGGTTGAAAATGCCGTCGTTTGGCGAAATTAGCTTGCTGGAGGACTATAGGGTTTCGGTTCGTGATGGTGACCCCCATGGTCACGACCCCTATGGTCACAACCCCCATGGTCATGACCCCTATGGTGACCACGACCCCTATGGTGACCACGAGCTGATGATGACCACGAACCGATCCGTGATGGTGATCCCGAACCGAACCGGATTTGAGTTTCCATCACGTGACGACGATCGTGAACTCTTCTGAAGATCAACTCCAATTCGACCAAAACCCGAGATGCAAAGGAAGTCTAAGCGGAAAGTTATCGCTCAGGAACCAGAAGGGAACCAACGAGTTAACTTCAAGAGTTGGGCTTTGCTGCGGGACGTGTGTAAAGGAGTTATCGATATCTATAACTTTGGTTCACCATTGAGAGAGGGGGCATGCAAACGAACCAAAGCCAGGGCAGTGTGGACTGGTTATCCCGTACCCCATAGCTAGGGCGGTGTGGACTGGTTGTCCCATACCCCATAGCCAGGGCGGTGTGGACCGAGTATGGTTATTGACTATAGACCAGGGCGGTGTGGTCATATCTACAGTTGTACGGAGTCCAGGGCGGTGTGGACACGTCATGGCCCCAATGGATTTGGTGATCAAAGCGGTGGATATCGTATGCTTTACGCACTGAGTGAGATATACGAGGATGATTGCTATGTTTGATGTTTGTTATCACCATGGCACGCACATGTGAAAACCCGTAACTTCCCCGTAAAGGAAAGCGGCGGATAGTTCGAGAACAAGCCACAACAGAACGCATATAAAAGAACATTTCATTGCGTATTACAACAATGCATCAGAATACAAGAATATACAGAGTACAAATGAATATTACACAGAAATATCAGAGATTTAAATTACATTTAAATACATAGCAGCGGAAAATAATACAATACACAACTAGAAGGAGATATACGGATACAAAGCTTTCCGGATATCGTTCCAGCTGTAAACCAGGATCCTGTGAATATAAATCTGCAAAACCAAAACTACTAGCTGCCCGTGTCAAAATAAGGGCACCCAGAGTTTAGGTTAAAACAATAAACTCCAGGTCAGTCATGTGACTGGTGTGAGAAGCAAAACAGTTATTAATCTTTATCTTTAAAGTTCGGTAAATCAAGGGACCACGCCGTATAACACGGAACGGGTTTCCTCCCAAGAATACCAGTGCATAAAACAAACAGCGCAATGCTAAATAAAGAAAAATGAAGCTGTTATAAGACCCAGGTCCCATCACACAATGCAACGCAGCCGAGGATAGGGTTTTCCCTTATAACAGCCAAAGAATGCTTGATACGGTTAAAACAAATCGTTTGATACTATTATAAGTGCATAGTTTATAAAACAACTTCAAATCATAAGTATCAATCATAGGCGGCATGGGTACCATATATCATGTCGCCATATATAGGTTTACAAATAAAACCGCAAATGTCACGTATTTGGAAATTGGATTTCCATCTATGAACCGAGGCAAAAGATAGTCCTCAACCGATTCGTGACTCTCTAGCCCGAGCCACAGGATCAGAGCTCGAGTGACCCTTGGAGCGACAGGGCCGGTCCACCGATGTGGATTAAAATGCCTGAACACTACGTTTCCCCACCCTTTGGGGCGTAAGTGAGCCAACTAAATGACTCCATCGGTTCGAGAACGACCGATCAATCTGAGGCGCCTTGCAACAGCAACAACCACATAAGTCAAACTCGTCAGGGCGTGTAAAACCACTGACGCCACTTCTAACTAGAAAGAAACGCATGCCCTCCCTGAGGTCCGTCTCCCGTTTTTGGTTCATACCGGGTGTGAAACTCGCGAAGCAAACGTTACACAAAGCTACGCCACAAAGGCCTTGCTTTGATCATCACCACAAGACTTTGCTTTTCAACAGAAGCCTTGATCAATTGCCACTTAGGCATGCCACACAGGCAATTCACTCCATGCGTTTGATATCCATCGATATATAACCCCTGAGCTCGTACGTCTCAGAGAAGGGCGTTAAGCAAGAGAATAATTCTCCGCCGCCAAACAGATATATATTTAATAGAAATCAATCACACAGACTAAAATCCAATGTCAGACACACAGTCCATTTACAAGTCCGTTCTGGGTCTGAACGAAACCGGAGGCACCTAGTACCCCGCATATCCATCGATCTCCAAGTACGTCTGGACGATCACCAACTGTTTCCATCTTCTTGGGTGTACAGCCCAATCAAGATCATCAGTAATCACCCAAACGACGTGAAGACTTCTGGTCTTCGACCACCGTCTTCATCTTCGACTTATCGTCGTATCAGTTATTCAGAATGGGATAAACCCGGTCTTTCCGAATAACTCGCGTATATTTAAATAAGTGTTACACAAACACAACATACGCCTCATTCCAATTCATCAGTCACTAACCGTAAATTAATCAAGAGAATAATTCCCCAAATATTAACCCCGAAGGCCGAAACCAACATCAGATCAATATCCAGAAAATCATTCTGCTTAGCTAACCGACAGTTAGTTTCTGATTTCACATTCATAGGGAAAGGTTCCCATTAATTTTATCCAAGATAAATTTCTTGAATTTATTCTTTAATCTATTTTTGAATATCAATTCAAACTAGTCGGGATTAGCGAACCTTACCGAAGTAATCATTTGTTTTAATTTCCCAATCCCAACCTATTCATCCCATGAAGTAAAACTGGTTATACTTCATATCTAACACCACGGTGTTATCGGTAAATTCAATTACCATTTCACGTTCAAATCTAATTAAAGATTTAACTATCGCCTGGAGTAAAACTGGTGATACTCCATTCTCGATCATTTCAATCTAATTAAAGATTCATTAAAACTCCACTTAGTTTTAATCGTTAACTGGGTTAAAGAATCAGTGTCATTTAAAACACGGTTCACGATAAACCCAAAATCACATTCCATTAATTATCGGGTTAAAGAACGAGTGTTATTTAAAACACTGTTCACGATAAACCCAAAAATCAATATCAATTCAATTCCAATTAAATATTATTTAATTGGTACACTTCATTAAATCTAAATAAAAAGATTTAATCTTTTCTCAACTGGGCTTAAGAACAGTGTTAATGAAGACACCATTCACGACAAGCCCAAATCACATTTGATATTAAATACAAGGCTCTGAATAGAGAATATCCCGGCTTATATTCAATATCAAATTCTACGACCAACAGATATCATATTGGAAATAACGATATATAAATATCTTTCAAATTTCCATAACAACATCTGTATAATCACGAAATTCGACATCGAAATATTCCGAAGACAATTTCGATTCAAATCCATTCCAATGCAATTATTGGAAATTCTGGTTATTTTCAAAACCATTTCAAATCCAATTTATTTATTTTAAAAATAAATAAATTACTATTCTAGTTCAAAACTAGTTCATTTCGATAAAAATCTATTTTTATCTTTTCAAATATGGAGTTTTTCATCCCAATTCTTTCTAAATCATTTCTTATGATTTTTCACAAATTATTACTATTTTTAATAATTTTATCAAGGCCCGTACAGTCGATTTCCATCAATGGCCATCGAACTGCACTTACAGCGACCTTTTTCAAATTTGATTTGGACGTATCTCCAAATCCAACCGTTAGATTTCAAATTTCTAATATTCATTAGAAAGCTCTTTTCGATACGAACCCAACGGTTCCGGTTTTAGGAGAATCCGACGGTCGGATCTCCCGTAATGTCCGTTTGAAATAAATGGTCGAAATTCACGAACTGCCGCGGCGCGGCGCGTTCTATTCAGGCCATTATATTATATATATAATATATATAATATATATATCGTCGATTTCTATTTAAAACGAATTTTATAAATAGTTTTAAATTCGTTTCAAAAGCAACTTCAACTTCCATTTCAATTCAAATCAAAATTGAATTCTTCTTTATAAATTCGTTTTAAAATTCATTTCTATTCAATTCAAATTTCAATTCAATTTGAATTCATTTCAATTTGCTTTCAATTCAATTTGAATTCGTTTTATATTCAATTCATTTCGAAATCGTTTTCAATTCAATTCATTTTGAAATCGTTTTTAATTCAATTCATTTCGAAATCGTTTTTAATTCAATTCATTTCGAAATCGTTTTTAATTCAATTCATTTCGAAATCGTTTTCAATTCAATTCATTTCGAAATCGTTTTTAATTCAATTCATTTCGAAATCGTTTTTAATTCAATTCATTTCGAAATCGTTTTTAATTCAATTCATTTCGAAATCAATAAAATCGATATAAATATCGTTTACGTCAAAATGGCGTCAATCTAATCAACACGGCTTCATAAATTTCTATTTTCAAATATTCTATTTCAAATATTTCTTTTTCAAAATAGTTGTTATTATCAAAATATTTCGTTCAACACATGACCAATCTCAACGGATGAGTACTGTCAACACATGAACCTTTATTTTATATCGATAAAGATGTAAATTTTATTACTAAAATATTTCGTTCAACACATGACCAATCTCAATGGATGAGTACTGTCAACACATGAACCTTTATTTTATATCGATAAAGATGTAAATTTTATTACTAAAATATTTCGTTCAACACATGACCAATCTCAATGGATGAGTACTGTCAACACATGAACCTTTATTTTATAATATTCTTTATTTTTCAAATTGGAATGAGGCCCAATCAATTACCATATAAAGTTAATTATATGGATTTTCATACATTACACACATATAATAGCATTGAAAAATAATCAACCATCAACCAACGTGCACTACACTGTATAAGCATCAAATATAGATATCTAACGCTTATAACAGCCTGTCAATCAATCGATCGACATATTTAATCAATCAGGATGAGTGAACTGCATATTTCATCCTAACACCCGTGTGGGGTTTCAAACAATCAAACACAGATTTTATTTGTGCAGTTGGGCGATGTGTAAAATTTATCGACCCAATCAATGTCCTTCAAATAGGTGTACATAAACAAACCGTCTGGTTTGTAAATGAATATTTATTTATTCACATTCACGTTAAAAATTATATTTTTAACGATAAAACATTTTATTTTTCTAACTTATTTTAGAAAATTTCGGCGGCATAACGGCACGATACTAGAAACGGGACGAGGCCTAGCCTTATCCCCGGTCTAGTGAAGGCCCACGCCATTCACACATCAATCAAAATCACCAAACAACCAAATCCAGTCACATCATATAACTAATCTATGCAACCAAACAAACAAGTCCATGGTCTGTGGACGATTGTGTCGGGTGCTACTAAGCACCGTCTGCATCCTAGTATATATATATAACTAGAAAAAGAAATTGAAAGGTGAGAAATTCTCACAGAAAGCTATCCAAACATCTTGACTCTTCTTTGATAGAAATCTTCATCGCTATCGCATCTTCGTCACCTTCGTCGCCCGTAGCCACTACATGTATAGAAATCGAATTTTTAATTCGAAGTTCAATATATAAAAATCACATTTTTAATTCGAAGTTCAATATATAAAAATCACATTTTTAATTCGAAGTTCAATATATAAAAATCACATTTTTAATTCGAAGTTCAATATATAAAAATCACATTTTTATTTCGAAGTTCAATATATAAAAATCACATTTTTATTTCGAAGTTCAATATATAAAAATCACATTTTTATTTCGAAGTTCAATATATAAAAATCACATTTTTACTATTTTCAAAACAAAGTATATTTTTCTAATTTCAAAACAAAGTATATTTTTCTAATTTCAAAACAAAGTATATTTTTCTATTTTCAAAACAATTTATATTTTTCTCCTTCTACTAACATAAAAATCGTATTTTCAGCCAAATAAAAATTGAACTTTTATCGCTACTTCATCTATTTTAACATCGCTATTCAAGTAATAAAAATCTCATTTTTATCACAACGCTAATTATAAAATATGAACTTTCTTTATATAAAAATATATTCTTTTCTCTTTTTAAAAAAAGTCATATCTTTTACTCTAATAAAAATCATATTTTTATTTTCTTTCAAAGATCATATTTTTATTTCTCTAACTATGTAGACAAGGATTATAATTTTATTTTCAAACTATATATATAAATCTAATAATTTTTTTCTATCATTTAAAAACTAATTTCCTATGTTATATAAATTAAAAAATCCAATTTTCAACATTATAAATGAAGAGAAACGAAAATAACAACTTACAGGGGCGCCGAGGTGGAAGGGAGGGGATCAGACCGTCAGGTGGTGGTCGATTTGGGGTTGCTGAGGTTGAGCGTCGCCTGGGGCTCGAGATGGGGGGGGCGGTTAGGGCTTCAGTCGCCGTCGCGAGGATGAAAAAGGGGGGGGGAGAACTGGCGTCGTCGAAAGCCTGAGGGAGGAGGAATCGGAGGCCAGACCGGCGGCGGAGGCGCTGGCGATCGTCTGGCGTCGAGTTCGATCTTCCATGTTTTTTTTTTATTTCTTTAAATCTGACGGGAAGGAGAACAAAGGGGGGGGCTAAGAGAAAAAGGGAGTTGACTAAAATAATTAAATATATTTTAATATTATATTTAATTCCAAAAGTAATTTTTTATTTCGAACTCGAAATCGAACCCACCGACTGTCGTCCATAGCATATTACTCCCATTCCGAACACAATGGGATATGTATCGCTAGCTGATTTGATCGTTTGAATCAGTTTCCGTTAAATTTACATTTAAATCACTTTATTGAATTTTAAAACGTACATTTCAAATTACCGGGGTCACATACTAACTAGAAAAATTCTAGAAAAATATTTTCTAGCTTCGTATTGACGATACGGTCCTAATAAAACTAGTTTCGTCAAATTCTGAGATCGTTTGAAAAATGGCCAATTTCCAGTCGATTAAAATCAACTGAAACTGGTCAAACGCGTTTTCCTTTGCCACGCTCACATATTGATTCAGAAAATTATGAAATTTGGAACCTAGCAATAACTTTACATCACGGACCCAACAAAACTGGTTTCGTCGAAATCTGAGGTCGTTTGCAAAATGTCCATTTTTAAGGGCCTGAATTCCATAGCGACTATTCAGAATTTCCAACTGGACATATCTTTTGATTCCCGCTATGGAATTTTGATTCTTCGGATTCGTTGGAAAGATATTATCAATTAGATCCCATTATTTTTGGTTTCACTAAAATCCGGATTGTTTTGCACCCGGTACATTCAAATGAAATTTGAAATCGAATTATCGAACTACCGCGCCATTTTCAATTCTATTTATAATTATATATAATTATTTATATTCTAACGACGACGCGTATAAATATATACGTTCTAATTATATTCAAAATAAATTTCTCGACGATATTATTTAAAATAATTCATTTTAAATAATCGAAATTCGCTAAAATTGCCAAAATAAAAATTTCAAACTGGCTCGCATTTTACGGGTTGTTACAGCACACTTCCGTTTTACACTCTATGTTAGTGT
The DNA here is from genome assembly GCA_030737875.1 of Allium sativum. NCBI lineage: Eukaryota > Viridiplantae > Streptophyta > Magnoliopsida > Asparagales > Amaryllidaceae > Allium > Allium sativum. Next base: position 838,627,847 of record CM060916.1, read on the forward strand.
TACCTTAGAGTATTGTACATCTTGTTGTGCTAACTCTTTGGTTGCAGGTCCAGGTCAGGTATGATTATTTACACCTATTATTGCTTTATTCAGTTGCATAGATTTGTTATCGCTCACACCAAAATTTCGCCTGACCCAGAGTTTTATGTCTCTTCTTATTACTTTAGGTGCTCCTAAATGAGCAGACTAGAGGCAGGTTAGGTAGTTATGCACGAGCAGCTGTCTGGAGACGAGCAGGAGGCTTTCACGTACTTTATATATATTTTCCCTGTGTTGTTGCTACTCGCTGCTTTGGACATTAGTAGTGCACCTCTTTTATTTCCTTTAGTGACAGTATTTTAAAGTTTTAATAATTGGCTATGAAGATGTATTTTGGTTTCCGCTACTCTTATGGATATAGTTTAGTTTTCAGCTTATGTATTGTCTCACCTGTTTTATATCAAGTTATATTATTATTATTATATTTTATTCCATGCATTGTGAGATATACTAAAGGTTCTTTGGTAATCATTGTTTCAACCCTTTTGACTATTGTCCCGTGCTAGCCGGGTATTGGCACAGCGCATTTTGGGAGAAATGTCTGATGGTATGGGGAGGCCATCACACTTGGTATCATAGCCTAGGTTGCGTAGTTTAACCTAGAGGAAGACATCAGGGAGAGATAGTATACATATATGAGAGTGCGTAATTGTGATATTTTGGTTTTCAAAAACTATATATACTTATACTATTAGTATATCTAAGGATGAAGTCGCATTGCACTGGCACCACTAAGGAGATGGTTAATATTCTTCTCTTTACAGATTGAACGATGGGCCGAAATACGAGGAGCACAGTGAGGAACCCCGCATTGGGAGTTGAAGTGGGAGCGGGTTCAAGGGCCAACAATAGGAATGTCCCTGATATAAGAACGATGTTTACTACCTTCATGCGAGAAATGCTTAGGGATGCTGAGGGAGCAGTTCCTAATGCTGCTAATGGTAGTGCTGCAGTAGTGCAGGCGCCTAGAGCCGATTTTGCCAAGCTTAATAAGGATTATACTAGTCTTGGTGGGAAACCGTTCCATGGAACGGAATTGGCTATGGAGGTCCAGGATTGGCTTGAAAGTTGTGAGCGCATCTTTGAGGATTTGGGGATCGATGATGGAATGAAGAGAAAACAAGCATCACGTCAGCTTCAAGGACGAGCAATGAATTGGTGGAATGCTATTAAAGCGGCAACTCCCGAGGATCAGATTACTTGGAATCAGTTTAACACTCGCTTTAGCGACAAGTTTATTCCAGCTGCACAGAAATCAGAATTGTTCAGGTATTTTTCAGAGCTTAAGCAGAATGGTAGGGAAGTCTCAGAATATATTATTGAATTCGATACCTTATCGAAATATGGATTATCTTTTATTGATACTGTCGAGAAGAAGAATAAGAAGTTCATAACTGGCCTAGATGAGTACTTAGGGGAAGACTTATAAACCATATCGATGAGACCTTCGAATCTATTGTGGGAAAGGCATTGAGATCAAAGAGCCTTTACCCTAACTCGAAAACCGAGGTTGCTTTGCATCTGCAGAGGAGCCAAAACTGCAGGTAAGCGGTAAAGGCAAGAAGAATTCCCAGAATAAGAGAAAACATAACCAAACCAAGGATGGTCAGAAAAAGAAGAATAAAAAAGATATCGAGTGCTTTGGCTGCGGAAAGAAGGGCACTATATCAAAGATTGTCGAGCGAAGCCAGGGGAGAAGAAGTGCTTCAACCGTGACCAAGTGGGACATTTCAAGAATAAATGTCCACAACCCCTAAGGAGAAGCAGATCGTGAAAGCATATGCTATCAACGTTGTTCCTTCTTCGTCGAATCCCCCAATTGCGGTGGAGAAGGGAAAGGGTGTCGTAATTCAAGGTATGCTTTCTATTTATGATGTTCCTGTTCAAGTATTTTTTAATACTGGGGCTTCCCATTCCTTCGTATCTAGTGACCTGGTAGATAGGTTGGGATTGGAACCTGATATAGTCGATAAACCTTTAGTTGTGACGAATCCGATCGGTGGTTTGACTAACCTTTATATGATTTTTCATAATTTAGTCTTATCGAGTCATGGATGTATGTTTACTTGTGATTGCTTTGTTTTGGGCTTTATTAGGTTTGGCATTATCTTGGGAGTCGATTGGCCCCAAAGGTATGGGGTGGTGGTAGATTATGAGGGGTCTTCGGTGACCACTAGAGCGGATGATGGGCGGAGTGTGGTAATGGGTTGCCTACCTAGTGATGGCGTGATGGCTAGCTTTCTAAATTCTCTCGACATCTCGCATGATGAGTTATCAAATATACCATTTGCTGGCGAGTATCCGGACATCTTTGAGGAAGTGATCGGACTTCCACCACACCTGGAGATCAAGTTTTAGATTGATTTAGTGAAAGATGCCCAACCAATAGTGATGCCTCTTCGTCATATGGCACCAAGGGAGCAGCGAGAGCTCAAAGTGCAAGTAGGCGATCTTTTGAAGAAGGGATTTATCCGAAGGAGGGTTTCCGAGTGGGGAGCAACAGTTTTATTTCCTACTAAGGCTGATGGTCCCTTAGTTTATGTGTGGACTACCGCGAGTTGAACAAGGTGACTAGGAAGAATAAGTAATCTCTTCCACGGATATATGATTTGTTTGATTAACTAAATGGAGCAAGAGTGTTCTCCCGGTTGGATCTCGCGACAGATTTTCATCAGCTCCGAGTAGCGGTTGAGAGTATACCTAAAATGGAATTTCGGACGCCGTCTGGATTCTACGAGTGGTTAGTCATGCCATTCGAGTTGACCAATGCACCCGCATATTTTGTGGATCTTATGAATAGGGTTTTCAGGGATCAATTAAATAACTTTGTTCTTGTGTTCGTTTACAATATCTTGGTTTACTCGAGGATAGAAGAAGAACACAAGGAACATTTGAGGACAGTGATGGAGGTGTTGAGGAAACACCAATCGAAAGCAAAATTTTCTAAGTGTCACTTCTGGAGGAGGAAGTGATATTCTTGGGCCATGCTGTTTCAGAGAATGGTATTGTTTCGGATGCTGCGAAGGTGGATATGGTGCAAGATTGGTAAGTTTATTCAAGATTTCTCCAAGATAAAGACACCGTTAACTCATTTGACCAAGAAGAATCAAGCTTTTGCTTAGGACGAAAGGTATGAGAATGCATTTAAGAGTCCATAAGAGAAGCTAACGTGTGCACCAATGTTAGTTATTCCTAAAGGGAATGAAGAGACGACGGTATACATGGATGTCTGTGGTACCAGACTAGGTGTTGTACTGATGCATGGGGTAGGGTTGTGGATTATGCTAGTTGGCATCTGAAACCACATAAGAAAAGATATCATATCCATGATTTGGAATTAGCAGCGATCGAGTTCGCGCTTAAAGATGTGGAGACACCATCTCTTGGGAGAAAGATTCGAGTTGTTTACCGGTCATAAGTCATTAAGGTATTTTTCTCTCAAAAGGATTTAAATCTTCGTCAGCAGAGATAGTTAGAGTTCTTGGCTTCATATGATTTCAATATCGCATACATACCCGGGAAGGGCAATGCAGTAGCTGATGCATTGAGTAGGAGACATGCCAGTTTGGGGCTATGTTTCTTGAATGGAAGCAACTGAAATATATTGCGGGATATGATTTCATACCTAAGTGTGAATTGGATCCAGAGATGTTAGCAAGTTTGACGATCAGACCGACTCTGATTGAGCGGATCGGTTCTAGTCAGAGGGACGATCCTAACCTATTGGAAATCATCTCCAAGGAGGAGATGGGTATCGATGGTGAGGGGATGAATAAGTATGGACTTGATCGAGAAGGATGGCTTCGAAAGAATGGGAGACTAGTTGAACCCAACGTTAATGGATTGAGAGATGAAGTGCTTAGAGAGTGTCATCACTCGAAACTGACTATACATCCCGGTGGTAACAAAATGTATCGAGACATGAAGCAGACCTACTACTGGGAAGTGATGAAGAGAGATGTTGGGAAGTTTATATCCAAGTGCATGAACTACCAGCTAGTTAAAGCCGAGCAAAAGAAGCCTAGTGGTTTGTTACAACTATTGTAAATTCCTGAATTGAAATGGGAACAAGTATCAATGGATTTCATTGATGGTTTACCAAGGACGAGATAGGGCCATGATGGTATTTGGGTGATTGTGGATCGACTGACCAAAAGTGCAAGGTTTATACTGGTCAAGGCGAATAGAACTGCAACTAAGTTAGCGGAACTGTATATGAAGTGGGTAGTGAGATTTCATGGAGTATCTTAATGTATTGTGAGTGACCGAGTTCCATTATTTACTAGTGGGTTTTGGAAGAGCTTACAAGAGGCCTTAGGGTCAGAATTACATCACAGTACCGCGTACCATCCTCAAACCGACTGTCAAACAGAGAGGGTGAATCTTGTATTAGAGGATCTCTCGAGGGCTTGTATATTGGATTTTGGTGGGTCATGGGATGACCATTTGCATCTGGTTGAGTTCACATATAATAATGGTTATCAGTCCATTATTGGTATGGCTCCATTTGAAGCCTTTTACGGAAGACTGTGCAATTCACCAACATGTTGGTTAGAAATCGGTAAAAAAATTGTGCTTGGGCCAAATGTAATAAGAGAGACTTCAAATAAGATCAAGGTTATTCAAAAGTGAATGAAGGTTGCCCAAGATAAGCAGAAGAGTTATGCTAATAAAAGATGAAGAGATTTGAAATTCTCCATTGGTGATTTGGTATTCGTTAAGATTTCCCTGTTAAAGAGTGTGATTCGGTTTGGTAGGAGAGGTAAGTTAGCACCAAGGTTTGTTGCTCCATTTCTAGTTCTCGAGCAAGTTGGGAATTTAGCATATAAGGTTGGATTACCTGACAAGATGGCAGGAGTGCACAACGTATTTCATGTTTCTTAGTTAAGGAAGTTTGTGCACGATTCTGACATAACTATTTCACCAGATCGGTTGGATGATATCGAGGTAAAATCCGAGGTAGTTGGAAGCCATAGAACGATTTGTATTGTCGGACACGATACGAAACAACTTCGAAGGAAGACGGTGAAACTGGTTAAGGTCAAGTGGAGTGATAATGAGAATGACTATACTTGGGAAATCGAGGAGAACATAAGGAAGTCGTATCCAGAGCTCTTTACCTGATAAGATTTTAATCGCGATATAGTTATTCCCTTGTTAGTAAACCGCATGCTGGGTTAGGCTTGTTGCATTTATTATGTATGTTTGATTGTTTGTAAATGGTTGATAGACATACGGGACACTATTGTATGTTTTTTTGGTTAAGGAATTTCGAGAGCGAAATTTCTTAGGGAGGGAGAATGTAACGACCCGTATTCTACTTTATCTTCATACGAAATCAAATGGTCGTGTAACTTTGGAAAATGACTATTGGGCTCATTCCCACATTCATGATTTTTGTCGGATTTTAAAATGACCATTTTACCCCTAGCGAATCTTGTTTCGCCCATAACTTTTGATTGGTAAGGACTTTTGACTTGAAACCACATCTATTGGATTTGGATGATGGTTTCTCATTCCGTAGAATGGTCACATTAGTCAAACGGACTTACCGTTTGGGAAATATGGCTGAAATAAGGTTTGAAAGATGGAAAACAGCCTGATTGGGCTTATTAAAGTGATTAGAGCTAGGCCCATAGCCCAATCTGGGATTAGGGTTACGGGAGGGCTAAAAGGAGTTAGAGAATCATCTCCTTTCATTTTTCTAGCCGCCACAAACCTTTCTCATAACCTAATCATGGCTTCCATCTTCTGAATCTCTCTTTAATCACTTTCTAGTCACTAATTAATCAAATCCACATTAAATCAAGCCGGATTAACACAAAATTCGAGGTGAGCTGCTATACCACATTGGAATTTGAGCCAAATCAGTAAAAGTTTCAGATCTATCATTAATTATTGGCTAAGGTGAGTGATTTGCATGTTTATACACTAATTAGTGCTAATTATGGGTAATTAGTGAAAGTGAGCGAAATTATACATCCAAAAATAATGGAAAAATATGCATAAATTCTAAAATCATATTTTATGTCACATATATGAAATTGGGTTGATTTGGATTAATTTTATTAATTCCGGAATTTAGGGGATTAAGGGGGAAATCATGGATTTGGGTATGTTTGATCTAAATTAACATACGAAATCATTATTTTTGATGTTTTTGGTTGATCCTACATATTAGTACTGCTTTTTGGTATGTTTTATGATTGCATAGGAAATTTGGAATGGTTGAAAACGTCGTCGTTTGGCTAAATTAGCTTGTTGGAAGACTGTAGGGTTTCGGTTCGTGATGGTGACCCCATGGTCGCGACCCCTATGGTCACGACCTCCATGGTCACGACCCCCATGGTCACGAGCCCTATGGTCACGAGCCCTATGGTCACGACCCCCATGGTCACGACTCCCAAGGTCATGATCCCTATGGTGACCACGACCCCATGGTGACCACGACCCCTATGGTGACCACGAGCCGATGATGACCATGAACCGAGCCGTGATGGTGACCCCGAACCGAACCGGATTTGAGCTTCTACCACGTGACGACAATCGTGAACACTTCTGAAGATCAACTCCAATTCGACTAAAACCCAAGATGCAAAGGAAGTACAAGTGAAAAGTTATCTCTTAGGAACCAGATAGGAACCAACGAGCTAACTTCAAGAGTAGGAATTTTCTGTGGGACGTGTGCAAAGGAGCTATCGATATCTATAACTTTGGTTTATCATTGAGAGAGGGGGCATGTAAATGAACTAGAGCCAGGGCGGTGTGGACTGGTTGGCCCATACACCAGAGCCAGGGCGGTGTGGACTGGGTAGGGTTATTGACTTAAGACCGGGGTGGTATGGTCATAGCAATAGTTGTACGGAGTTCATGGCTGTGTGGACCTGTCATGGCCCCAATGGATTTGGTTATCAAAGCAGTGGATAATGTATGCTTTACGCACTAAGTGAGAGATGTGAGGATGATTGCTATGTTTAATGTTTGTTATCACCATGACACGCACACTTCCATTTTACACTCTATGTTAGTGTTACCTTAGAGTATTGTACATCTTGTTGTGCTAACTCTTTGGTTATAGGTCTAGGTCAGGTATGATTATTTATACATGTTATTGCTTTATTTAGTTACATAGAATTGCTATCGCTCACACCAGACTTTCATCTGACCCAGAGTTTATGTCTCTTCTTATTACTCTGGGTGCTCCTAAATGAGTAGATTAGAGGCAGGTTATATGGTTATGCACGAGTAGCTATCCAGAGATGAACAGGAGGCTTCCACATACTTTATATATATTCTCCCTGTTTTGTTGTTGGTCACTGCTTTGGGCATTAGTAGTGCACCTCTTTTATTTCCTTTAAAGACAATATTTTAAAGTTGTAATAACTGGATATGAAGCTGTATCTTGGTTTTCGCTACTCTGATGGATATGGTTTAGTTTTTAGCTTATGTACTGTCTTGCCTTTTTTATATCAAGTTACGTTATTATTATATTTTATTCCATGTGTTGTGAGATATATTACAGGTTCTTTGGTAATTATCGTTTTGACCCTTTTGACGATCGTCCCGTGCTAGCTGGACATTGGCACAACGCATTTCAGGGGAAATGTTTAATGCTATGGGGCGGCTGTCACACCACATGTAATATACTATATAATCTCACATTTTTTGCATCAACAAGTTTCTTACAAAACAGACAAATGAAATATTTAATCTTGTTTATCTTCTGATATCTTCTCCTTAACCGCAACAATAGCTGTAATAGCCTTTAAATTTGGGGTAAATTTAAAATTTCTATTTTAACAAGTTTTAATGGGTTTTGATATTTAAAATAATTTATTTAAAATAATAATGATTAAAAATTTATTTAAATCGAAGTTAGGATGAATAATTTAATTTTAATTATAAAAGGAGTAAGAAATAGCGCGGTAGTTTTAAAAGTCAAACTTGAACTTTGACTGACCGTACAGGATGCAAAACTTAATGGATTTTAGTGAAACCAAAAATATTAGAATCTCTTTTAAAATATCTTTCCACGAATCCGAAAAATCGAAATTTTATAGCGGGAATCAAAAGTTATGGCCAGTTGAAATTTCAGGATAGTTGCTGTAGGATTTATATACATATTTTAATATTAAAAATAGTCATTTTTCAAACGACCTCCGCTTTCGATGAAACCACTTTTGTTAGATTCGGAATGTCAAATTATGGTTAAGTTTAAATTTTCATAATTTTTCGAATTAATTTGTGACCGTGGCGCAAGGATTTCTGTTTTGTCAATTTCGGTCAAGTTTAATCGACTTGAAAAAGGCCATTTTTCAAACAGGCTCAGAATTGAATGAAATTAATTTTCCTAGGTCCGCAGCGTCAAAACATAGCTAAATATATATTTTTCTTGATTTTTCGAAGTTAATTTGTGGCCCTGGCGAATTTATTCGTACGATTGAATTAAAAATAAAAGTAAATATTTTAAAATAAAGAAAACTGGGTCAAGACAGTCATTTGGCCCTACGGGACATAGCTAGATGAGTCCGGAATAGGGGTTAATAGGTGAGAACGACAGTCGTTGGGCTGAAATCTGAAAAAGTTGCAAATCGGGCCTTAATTGGGTAATTAACTAATTAAATAATATAAATATTCACTAATCCCCAAACCCTAATCCCCTTCCTCTAGAAATCAGCCGCCGCCCCTCTTTTCTATGGCCAAAAACATCCAATTTTCATCCTTTAATTTCTCACGATCCAATCAACGAATTCCAACCCTTCTTTTGAGTTTATTGTAGAGATATTTCCTCTCTTCGATTCTATACGAATATGATTGGATTTAGTGGAGTCTTTAGCCCGGAATTGCCTCCCAAACCTGCGCCTATGACAGCCCCGCCGCACATCCTTGGCCCCACCGCGGTCATCACCTCCCCCGGCGCCGTGCTCCCCTTCCATCCCTCTCCGATGTGCCACCTCCCGATCGCCTCCAAGCCTCCTTGATTTCGAGTTAAATTCAACCCTAGATTTGTAGACTATGGGTTTAACTAATGGCAAGTCAATTTGGAGAGAGGAAGAAGAAGGTAGGGTTGACTTTTCAACCTTATTTATCTAAATTAATAAATTCAATTTTTACCAATCTTAATTAAACCATATCTTGCTCGTACGGACTCGGATTTGAACGATTTCAGGTGCGCCATGATCGTGAGACCGAGATCTTCACGATGAAACTGACTAGGACTGATTCTGAGCAGATCCAATTTTGGGCAAATTCACAGATCTGAACTGATCAGAATTAAAACCATTTGTGAGATTTCTAATTTTTAAATAATTAGATGATTTAATTATTTATCTCGATTGTTTGAATCATTGTATGTACGTAAATATATTAGATCTGCGACATGATAAGATTATTGATGTTGTTTTGTATGATTTGTTATGTTTTTTTTTTTGATCTGTGGTTGTGTATATGGATCTGTATAGATCCAATAATTATCATCATGTTGTATAAAAATTGGATTAAACTGAATTTTTAATCCAATAAAAAAAATCATCTTGCCTGAGAATCGGATGAGATTAGAAATTCTAAATCCATTCAAAATATCATATTTGTTGTGATTCTTTTATTGACATTATATTGTCAAATATTATCATTTGGGTACAGTCGTTGAATTAAAATAATTTGTTCCTTCAAAACAGATTATTAGGTTATCATGTTTATTTTATGACATTAAATTGTAGGTCCAAATCACATTTTTATTTATATTTTATGCGTAAATAAAATGACACATGTGTTAATCATAGTTTTATTTACATTTTATTTATAAGTAAAAGAGCATATTTTGTAAAGACATTTTTATTTACATTGTATGTGTAAATAAAAAGACAAAATTGGAAAAGTCATTTCTATTCACATTTTATGTGTAAATAAAAAAAACAAATTGGATAAAGACATTTTCATTTACATTTTAATATAAATAAAAGGGCATATTTAGAATTTACATTTTTATTTGCATTTTAATTATAATAAAAAGGGGATATTTGAAAATCACATTTTTGTTTACATTTCATATGTAAATAAAAATCCATTTCATAAGAATCACATTTTAATGTCATGTTTATGCATATAAAATAGAAAAGTAGAAAAACAACACATTTATTTTACGAAATAGAAAGGTAGAAAAACAAAATATTTATTTTGTTAAATAGAAAGGTATGTAAAACAAAATGTTCATTTTGTTAAATAGAAAATTGTTAAAGTAAAAGAAAAATAACATTTTAGACATAAAATGTTAAGATTGGTTAAAATAACATTTAGATATAAAATGTTAAGTAGACAAGTATACCACTTTATGTATTTTGTTGCGATAGAATTGACCAAAAAAACATATATAACACTTTATATTTTTGTTGTTGTGTTAGAATTGACGACAAGAGAAAAATTAACTTTTTTTTGTTAATTAGATTATGTTAAGCAAAATTAACATTTTTGTTAATTAGATTTTAGTTAAACAAAATTAACATTTTTGTTAATTAGAACATGTTAGTGAAATAGAAAATGAACCTTTTTACCTATTAAAAAGGATTAGTTAAAAAGAGACATTTTTGTCACTTTAGAAAAATGTGAAATAAAAATATTCATTTTTGGTAATTGAAAAGGATTACACCAGAATATACATTATTTTACATCGTTATTTGTTAAATTAGAATTGACATTATTTTACACCGTAATGTGTTAAATTAGGAAATGGACATGGTTTACACCGTAATGTGTTAAATTAGGAAATGGACATTATTTTCACCGCCGTTTTGTTAAATATAGGAAAGACATTATTTATTTTGTCAATTTGTTAGAGATGGAAAAAAATAGAACATTCATTTCATTGTCAATTAGTTTAAGGAGAAATTTTATATTTTCATGTGATGAAAAGGAAAGGAAATAAAAGGGAAATTTTACGTCTTTTTGTTAATAGAAATAAAAATGAAAATTTACATTTTCCTTATGAATAGGATTAAAAGTAAAACTTTGCACCTTCCTTGTGAATTGAATTAAAAGATAAAATTACATTTTTGTGTAATTGAAAGTGAAAACTTAGATTTTCATTAAAAATAAAGGAATGATATTTACATTTTTATGTAAATAGATTTTCAATAAAAGAATTTAGATATGATATTTACCTTTTTAATGTAAATAGATTTTCAATAAAGGAAATTAGAAAGGAAAATTACATTTTTTTGTAAATAAACAATGAAAGAGGAAAATTTACTTTTAGGTAAATAAGCAATTAAAAGGAAAATTACATTCAAAATGTAAATTAGAATATAAAGGACATTTTGTTTGGAAATGTAAATTAGAATATAAAGGAAATTTTGTTAGGAAATGTAAATAAGAATAAAAAGGACATTTTTGTTAGAAATTGTAAATCAAAATAAAAAGTATAGAAATAAAGATTACATCTTTATTGACCTTTTATATGCAATAAAAAAAGTAGGGAATTAGAAAAGTTACATTTTTCTTAATGTAAATAAGAATTAGAAGAAAATTACATTTTTATGTAATTAAGTTCAAGAACATAATTTTTATGTAATTAAGTCAATTTCCATATGAATTAGGTTAAAGGTGAAAAAATTTCATTTATCATGTAAATTAAGAAAAAGGAAGAAAATTACATTTTTATGTAATTAAGTTAAAGTTTATATTTTCATGTAATTAAGATTTAAAGTAAGAAAATTACATTTTTATGTAATGAAAAGATTAGACTTTGACATTGCAAATTTATTTAACATAATGTAGATTATATTAAAAAGAAAAGTCAAATTTTTAATGTAGATTATATTAAAAATAAAACTTTACAATTTTAATGCGATAAAAATAATAGAAATGAAATGTATATTTTTATCGGCACTTTAGATGCGATAAAAGAATAGAATAATTATTATATATTTTTATCATCATTTTAGAGGTGGTAAAAAAAGAAGTTACATTTTTTAATGTAAATAAAAGAAAAATAGGAAGTTACATTTTTATATGTAATTAGAGAAATATAGAAACTTACATTTTTCAATGTAAATAAGGATGAAATAGAAATTATATTTTTTTTTATGTAAATAAAAGGATTAGAAATTTACATTTTATGGAATGGATTTTCATTAAAAAGAATAATGAAACCAAATATACATTTGGTGTAAATTGAAAGATGAAAGAAGGAAAAAATACATTGTTGGATATAGCATGTGTATGTGAATTGAAATAAAAATAAGCATTATTGTGTGTCATGTCATACCTCGACATTATATATACAAATAGGGATATTCGATGTTAGCAAAATATAGTGACATGGAATTGATGACGGAATTATATATAATTATATATATATATATAGAAATTAAAATCAAACGAACCGAGCGTGGTAGTTCGCGTCTTGGAAACGTGTCTTTAAACGATTATACCGAAATATCCGACTGTCGGATTTTCCCAAAACTGAAACCGTTAGGTTCGCCTTGGGAAGACCTTTCCAATGATATGAATTATGTTAAAATTCAAGGGTTAGATTTATAGGAACGTGTAAAACAAATTTGAGTAAAAACAACGCCAGGGTCGCCCATTAACCCGAAGCGTCGTTAAATTAAATTTAGCTATTTTTATATAAATAAAAATAGCAATAGATCGTTATTAAATACTAATAATGATATGAAATGATTTTTAATTACATATATATGTGAGGATCATTTGAAAAGTCCGAGTTCATTCTCATTTCAAATGATTATAAGTCGACCTGAGTCTAAGAGTTGAAGACGGTGATTGAGGACCGGTAATCTTCGACATCGAATGGATGGCGGCTACTGATGCCCTCTATTGATTTGCTACCTTGAAAAGGGTTTCGGTGGTAGTTGTCCAAACGTACTTGGAGATCTACCGGATATAGTTTCGTTCAGACCCAGAACGAGCTTATAAATGGAATGTGTGTCCGACATTGTACTCCTTTATATTGTATTTATTGACTTTCTGCCGAATATATGAATGATTGGTGGCGGAGAATTTATTCTCTTGCTTAACACCCTTTTTTATATTTTGGCAAAGGATTAATAGTATAATATGGATTGATAGTGTGGCATACCAAGATGCAATGATCAAGGTTTCTTGTTGAAAAGCAGAACCTTGTGGTGACGATCAAAGCACAGCTTGAATAAGCATAGCTTTGTGTATTACGTAGCTTCGCGAGCCTCACACCCTGGTTGGAGTCTAAAACGGGAGAAGGGAACGCAGGGAGAGCAGCACGTTTCTTTCTAGGTAGAAGTGGTGTTTGGGTTTTACACGGCCCGACATTTTACTTATGTGGATGACGGAATGAGGCGCCTCGGATATTAGGTCCTATAGGACCGGGAAACGTGTGTTCAGGAATAACTAATCCACAAAATTGTATGTGCGGATCGGCCCTGTAGGATCCAAGGATTCACTGCGGGGAATCCTGAGACATTAGCTAGAGTGTCTCGAATCGGTAAGAGCTACTCCCTAGCCTTGACTCGTGATGGAAACCCAATTTCCAATACAATACCATGCGGTTTTGATTGTAGAACTAGTATGGCGTCATAGTAGGATGGGGTACTATGCCGTCTATGATTGATACATCATGATTGAAATGTTTTTGAAACATATATACACTAAGAATAATATCAAATATGTTTTATCGTACCAAGCATTTTTGACCGTTATAAGGTAAAACTCTATCCTCCGGTTTGCGTTGCATTGTGTGATAGGACTTGAGTCTTATAATGGTTTCATTTTTCCAAAAAGCATTGCGTTGTTTAACGATTTACTTTAATTTATGCACCGGCAATCCATTGGGATAAAACCCGTTCCGCGTTAGCGGCGTGGTCCTTGGATTTGCCTTATTGCTATTAGTTATATTAGTTAAGAATTCTCACACAAGTCCCATGACTGACTCGTAGTTTGTTTCACTTTGCAAACTCGGGTGCCCTCTTTTCCACATGGCCAATCGAGTAGCTTTTTGCAGATATTTATCTCTTGAGCAGGATTCTGGATCGAAGCCTAAAGCTGTGTCCAGAGCATAGAAAGTCTTCCGTTGTGTATTGTATTAATTTACTATAATTTATCTTCTGCTATAATTTTATTTGATGTACTCTGATATTCTGTACTCTGATATAACATTATTGTAATGTTTATAAAAGTCTGTTGTTATTGTTCTGATTTGTTGTATTCCCAAAGTTAACGTATTCGGGTTTTGAACGGTCTTGGTCGATCTAACGATCGATCGGGTCGGGCGAAATCCGAGCCGTTACAATTGGTAATCAGAGCTCTGGTTAGCTCAAATCTTTGGGGTACAACTCATTAGAACTGAACAAAAGACTCATCAGAGAATGGATTAGTAATATCCAATAAGAATACTTATTAGAGATAGGATCAGTAGTATCCTAGAATGAGAAAACTCATTAGAGATGGGGCTAGTAATGCCCTAGAATGAGTTGAGAGTGCCCAGTTTATAATTAACGTATTTTTGATTATATATAATCCGATCTTTAGAAAATATGATTTTTGAATATATAAAGTTATATATTTTAAAAGTTAATCAACAAATAAAGTTATTTAAGATAGGGTACTTAAACAACTTTTTAGCTTCGTTCCTTTTCGAGGACAAAATTTTTTTAAGTGGGGGAGACTGTAACAACCCTGAATTTTGGGGTAAATTTAAAAATTTATTTTAACTAATTTTAATGGGTTCTAATATTTAAAATAATAATGATTAAAAATTTATTTAAATCGAAGTTAGGATGAATAATTTAATTTTAATTATAAAAGGAGTAAGAAATAGCGCGGTAGTTTGAAAAGTCAAACTTGAATTTTGACTGACCGTACAGGATGCAAAATTTAACGGATTTTAGTGAAACCAAAAATATTAGAATCTCTTTTAAAATATCTTTCCAATGAATCCTAAAAATCGAAATTTTACAGCGGGAATCAAAAGTTATGGCCAGTTGAAATTTCAGGATAGTTGTTATAGGATTTATATACATATTTTAATATTAAAAATAGTCATTTTTCAAACGACCTCCATTTTCGATGAAACCACTTTTGTTGGATTCGGAATGTCAAAATATGGTTAAGTTTAATTTTTTGAATTAATTTGTGACTGTGGCGCAAAGATTTCTGTTTTGTCAATTTCGGTCAATTTTAATCGACTTGAAAAAGGCCATTTTTCAAATAGGCTCAGAATTGAATGAAATTAATTTTCCTAGGTCCGCAGCATCAAAATATAGCTAAATATATTTTTCGGGATTTTTCGAAGTTAATTTGTGGCCCCGGTGAATTTATTCGTACGATTGAATTAAAAATAAAAGTAAATATTTTTAAACAAAGAAAACTGGGTCAAGACAGTCGTTTGGGCCTGCGGGACATAGCTAGATGAGTCCGGAATAGGGGTTAATAGGTGAGAACGATAGTCGTTAGGCTGAAATCTGACAAAGTTGCAAATCGGGCCTTAATTGGGTAATTAACTAATTAAATAATATAAATATTCACTAATCCCCAAACCCTAATCCCCTTCCTCCAGAAATCAGCTGCCGCCCCTCTTTTCTATGGCCAAGAACATCTGATTTTCATCCTTTAATCTCTCACAATCCATTCAACGAATTCCAACCCTTCTTTTGAGTTTATTGTAGAGATCTTTCCTCTCTTCGATTCTAACGAATATGATTGGATTTAGTGGAGTCTTTAGCCCGGAATTGCCTCTCAAACCCGCGCCTATGACAGCCCCGCCGCACCTCCTTGGCCCCACCGCGGTAATCACCTCCCCCGGCGCCGTGCTCCCCTTCCCTCCCTCTCCGATGTTCCACCTCCCGATCGCCTCCAAGCCTCCTTGATTTCGAGTTAAATTCAACCCTAGATTTGAAGACTATGGGTTTAACTAACGGCAAGTCAATTTGGAGAGAGAAAGAAGAAGGTAGGGTTGACTTTTCAACCTTCTTTATCTAAATTAATAAATTCAATTTTTACCAATCTTAATTAAACCATATCTTGCTCGTACGGACTCGGATTTGAACGATTTCAGGTGCGCCACGATCTGAGACCAAGATCTTCGCGATGAAACTAACTAGGACTGATTCTGAGCAGATCCAATTTTGGGCAAATGCACAGATCTGAACTTATCACAATTTAAACCATCTGTGAGATTTCTAATTTTTAAATAATTAGCTGATTTAATTATTTATCTCGATTGTTTGAATGATTGTATGTACGTAAATATATTAGATCTACGACGTGATAAGTTTATTGATGTTGTTTTGTATGATTTGTTATGTTTTGTTTTTGATCTGTGGTTGTGTATATGGATCTGTATAGATCCAATAATTATCATCATGTTGTATAAAAATTGGATTAAACTGAATTTTTAATCCAATAAAAAAATATATCATCTTGCCTGAAAATCGGATGAGATTAGAAATTCTAAATCCATTCAAAATATCATATTTGTTGTGATTCTTTTATTGACATTATATTGTCAAAAATTATCATTTGGGTACAGTTGTTGAATTAAAATAATTTGTTCCTTCAAAATGGATTATTAAGTTATCATGTTTATTTTATGACATTGAATTGTAGGTCCAAATCACATGTTTATTTATATTTTATGCGTAAATAAAAAGGCACATGTGTTAATCATAGTTTTATTTACATTTTATTTGTAAGTAAAAGAGCATATTTTGTAAAGACATTTTTATTTACATTGTATGTGTAAATAAAAAGACAAAATTGGAAAAGTCATTTCTATTCACATTTTATGTGTAAATAAAAAAAACAAATTGGATAAAGACATTTTCATTTACATTTTAATAGAAATAAAAGGGCATATTTAGAATTTACATTTTTATTTGCATTTTAATTATAATAAAAAGGGGATATTTGAAAATCACATTTTTTTACATTTCAAATGTAAATAAAAATCCATTTCATAAGAATCACATTTTAATGTCATGTTTATGCATATGAAATAGAAAAGTAGAAAAACAACACATTTATTTTATGAAATAGAAAAGTATAAAAATAAAATATTTATTTTGTTAAATAGAAAGGTATATAAAACAAAATGTTCATTTTGTTAAATAGAAAATTGTTAAAGTAAAAGAAAATTAACATTTTAGATATAAAATGTTAAGATTGGTTAAAATAACATTTAGTTATAAAATGTTAAGTAGACAAATATATCACTTTATGTATTTTGTTGTGATAGAATTGACCAAAAAAAACATATATAACACTTTATATCTTTGTTGTTGTGTTAGAATTGACGACAAGAGCAAAATTAACATTTTTTGTTAATTAGATTATGTTAAGCAAAATTAACATTTTTGTTAATTAGATTTTAGTTAAACAAAATTAACATTTTTGTTAATTAGAACATGCTAGTGAAATAGAAAATGAACCTTTTTACCTAATCAAAAGGATTAGTCAAAAAGAGACATTTTTGTCACTTTAGAAAAATGTGAAATAAAAATATTCATTTTTGGTAATTGAAAAGGATTACACCAGAATATACATCATTTTACATCGTTATTTGTTAAATTAGAATTGACATTATTTTACACCGTAATATGTTAAATTAGGAAATGGACATGGTTTACACCGTAATGTGTTAAATTAGAAAATGGACATTATTTTCACCACCGTTTTGTTAAATATAGAAAAGACATTATTTATTTTGTCAATTTGTTAGAAATGGAAAAAAAATAGAACATTGATTTCATTTTCAATTAGTTTAAGGAGAAATTTTATATTTTCATGTGATGAAAAGGAAAAGAAATAAAAGGGAAAGTTTACGTCTTTTTGTAAATAGAATTAAAATTGAAAATTTACATTTTCCTTATGAATAGGATTAAAATAAAATTTTGCACCTTCCTTGTGAATTGAATTAAAGATAAAATTACATTTTTATGTAATTAAAAGTGAAAACTTAGATTTTCATTAAAAGAATAAAGGAATGATATTTACATTTTTATGTAAATAGATTTTCAATAAATGAATTTAGATATGATATTTACCTTTTTAATGTAAATAGATTTTCAATAAAGGAAATTAGAAAGGAAATTTACATTTTTATGTAAATAAACAATGAAAGAGGAAAATTTACTTTTTAGGTAAATAAGCAATAAAAAGGAAAATTACATTCAAAATGTAAATTAGAATATAAAGGACATTTTGTTAGGAAATGTAAATTAGAATATAAAGGACATTTTGTTAGGAATTGTAAATAAGAATAAAAAGGACATTTTTGTTAGAAATTGTAAATCAGAATAAAAAGTATAGAAATAAAGATTACATCTTTCTTGATCTTTTATATGCAATAAAAAAAGTAGGGAATTAGAAAAGTTACATTTTTCTTAATGTAAATAAGAATTAGAAAAAAAATACATTTTTATGTAATTAAGTTAAAGAACATAATTTTTATGTAATTAAGTCAATTTCCATATGAATTAGGTTAAAGGTGAAAAAATTTCATTTATCATGTAAATTAAGATAAAGGAAGAAAATTACATTTTTATGTTATTACGTTAAAGTTTATATTTTCATGTAATTAAGATTTAAAGTAAGAAAAATATATTTTTATGTAATTAAAAGATTAGACTTTGACATTGCAAATTTATTTAACATAATGTTGATTATATTAAAAAGAAAAGTTACATTTTTTGTGGCGGCCGGGAATTTCGCTCGATCCGAATCAGTCGTTAAACCGATCTAGACCGTTCGAAACCCCTGATCGTTTTGAGAACAGGATAAATCAGAACACAAACAGAAGAACATTTATTTTATTTTCCAATCCCAACCTATTCATCCCATGAAGCAAAACTGGTAATACTCCATATCTAACACCGTGGTGTTATCGGTAAAATTAATTACCATTTCACGTTCAAATCTAATTAAAGATTTAACTATCGCTTTGGAGCAAAACTGGTAGTACTCCATTCTCGCTCATTTGCCAAATTTGATAATTTGAATTATCAATTCACATTTCAATCTAATTGCAGATTCAATAAAACTCCTTTTACTGGGTTAAAGAACTAGTGTCATTTAAAACACAGTTCACGACAAACCCAAATCACATTCTAATTATTATCGGGTTAAAGAACTAGTGTTATTTAAAACACCGTTCACGATAAACCCATGAATCAATTCTATTTAAACCCATTTCAAATCCAATTTATTTAAAAATAAATGGGTTTTAATTTCAGTTCAAAACTAGTTCATTTTGATAAAAATCTATTTTTATCTTTTCAAATGTGGAGTTTTTCATCCCAATTTTTCCCAAATCACTTCTTATGATTTTACACAAATTATTGATATTTTTAATAATTTTATCAAGGCCCGTACAGTCGATTACCAACAATGGCCATCGAACTGCACTTACAGCGACCTTTTCCAAAATTGATTTGGACGTATCTCCAAATCCAACAGTTAGATTTCAAATTTATAATATTCGTTAGAAAGCTCTTTTCGATATGAACCCAACGGTTCCGGTTTTAGGAGAATCCGACGGTCGGATCTCCCGTAATGTCCGTTCGAAGTTAATGGTCGAAATTCGCGAACTGCCGCGGCGCGGCGCGTTCTATTCAGGCCATTATATTATATATATATAATATATATTTCGCCGATTTCTATTTAAAACGAATTTTATAAATAGTTTTGAATTTGTTTCAAAAACAATTTCAACCTTTATTTCAAATTCAAATCAAAATTGAATTTTCTATTATAAATACTTTTTACTTTCATTTCTATTTGATTTCAATTCAAATCGATTTTAATTCGATTCGAATTCATTTCCTTTTCAATTCAATTCGATTCGAATTCATTTTCTTTTCAATTCAATTCAAATTTGTTTTCTATTCAATCCAATTCGAATTCGTTTTCTATTCAATTCAATTCGAATTCGTTTTCTATTCAATTCAATTCGAATTCGTTTTCTGTTCAATTCAATTCAAATTGGTTTTCTAACCAATTCAATTCAAATTGGTTTTCTATTCGATTCAATTCAAATTGGTTTTCTATTCGATTTAATTCAAATTGGTTTTCTATTCGATTCAATTCAAATTGGTTTTCTATTCGATTTCGAAATCACTTTCCCATATTCATTTTAAAATGAATAAAATCGATATAAATATCGTTCACGTCAAAATGGCGCCAATCTAATCAACACGGCTTCATATAGTTCTATTTTCAAATATTCTATTTCAAACATTTCTTTTTCTAATATTTCCTTTTCAAATATTTCTATTTCAAATATTTCGATTTTTAAATTATTTCGTTCAACACATGACTAATCTCAACGGGTGAGTACTGTCAACACATGAACCTTTATTTTATATTGATAAAGATGTAAATTTTATTGTTAAAATATTTCGTTCAACACATGACCAATCTCAACGGATGAGTACTGTCAACACATGAACCTTTATTTTATAATGATCTTTATTTTCCCGATTGGAATGAGGCCCAATCAATTACCATATAAAGTTAATTATATGGATTCCATTCAACCCATGTGTATAATAGCAATGATAAATAATCAACCATCATCCAAAGTGCACTACACTGTATAAACATCAATTATAAATATCTAACGCTTATAACAGCCTGTCAATCAATCGATCGACATACAACTAATTATTGGGATTAGTGTATATCGTATATTATCCCAATACCCGTGTGGGGTTTCAAACAATCAAACACAGATTTTATTCGTGCAGTTGGGCGATGTGTAAAATTTATCGTCCCAATCAATGTCCTTCAAATAGGTGTACATAAACAAACCGTCCGGTTTGTAAATGAATATTTATTTATTCACATTCACGTTAAAAATTTTATTTTTAACGATCAAATTATTTTATCCAATCTATGAATATTCTATTCGGTTCATTTATCAAATAAAATGATATCTTTATCTTTCTAACTTATTTTAGAAAATTTCGGCGGCATACGGCACGATACTAGAAAAGGGACAAGGCCTAGCCTTATCCCCGGTCTAGTGAAGGCCCACGCCATTCACACATCAATCAAATCCATTCCATTTCACCAAACAATTCAATTCAAACCAAATAAACTAACCAACTACACAACCAAACAATTTAACAAACAAGCCATCCATGGACTGTGGATGACGGGTGTCGGGTGCTACTAAACACCGTCTGCATCCTAGTATATATATATAACTAGAAAAGAAATTGAAGAGTGAGGAATTCTCACCGATAGCTATCCAATACCACGACTCTTCATTTCTAGAAATCTTCGTCGTTCTCGCCTTTTGTTCATCTTCATTGCCCGTATTCTCTACATATGTAAAAATCGAATTTTTACTTTACTATTCCATATATAAAAATCGAATTTTTAGTTCGCTATTCAATATAGAAAAATCGAATTTTTACTTCGCTATTCAATATAGAAAAATCGAATTTTTACTTCGCTATTCAATATATAAAAATCCTATTTTTATACCGCTACTATATAGATAAAAATTCTATTTTTGCGTTGGTACTATATAGGTAAAAATTCTATTTTTTCACGCTATTCTCTATATAAAGTTTCCACCTTTTCAAAAATAAAGATTTCGCCTTTTCAAAAATAAAGATTTCGCCTTTTCAAATTCAAAAATCTAACCTTTTCTATTTTAAAAATCTAACCTTTTCTATTTTAAAAATCTAACCTTTTCTATTTTAAAAAATCTAACCTTTTCTATTTTAAAAATCTAACCTTTTCTATTTTAAAAATCTAACCTTTTCTATTTTAAAAATCTAAACTTTTCTATTTTAAAAATCTAACATTTTCTATTTTAAAAATCTAACCTTTTCTATTTTAAAAAATCTAACCTTTTCTATTTTAAAAATCTAACCTTTTCTATTTTAAAAATCTAACCTTTTCTATTTTAAAAATCTAACCTTTTCTATTTTAAAAATCTAACCTTTTCTATTTTAAAAATCTAATCTTTTCTATTTTAAAAATCTAACCTTTTCTATTTTAAAAATCTAACCTTTTCTATTTTAAATTAAAAACTGAATTAAAATAAAAACAATGTATTTAAAAATAGAAAAGAAGGGAATACTCACTGCGTTTGGTTTTTCTGTGGAGCAGGGGGGCATAGGCTGTCGTGGGTGATCGGAGAAGCAGCGCTGGAGGTTGCAGCCGGTGGTGTTGAGCTCCTGGTGGTCGGCGGCCTAGGGTTTGGGGGGTGCGGTGGTCCAGGCGGGGTTTGGGGGTCTTCGCGTCGGTCGAGGCAGAGGGGGGTCTTCGATCTGACGAGGGGGGAGGACTTCGACGGTGGCGCGCAGGGGGGGTCTCGCGGTGGTCGACGCCGCTGGGGGGGTCTTCGATTTCGTTCGTGGGTTTTTTTTTTCTGATTTGGATCGAAGACTGAAACGGGGGAGGGGGCCAGGTCAATGTAAGGAGAGGGGAGAGAGAGTGGTTTAATTATTTTATTTTTTTTCCCACCCAAAAAGCAACTTTTATTTTCGACCTCAAAACGAGGCCCACCGCCTGTCGTCCATAGCTAATTACCCCATTCCAAACACAATGGGATATGTATCGTAAGCCGATTTGATCGTTTCGATCAGTTTCCATTAAAATCAACATATAACTCTATATATTGAATTTGAACGCGCATTTCTATTTACCCGGGTCGCATACTAACTTGAAAAATTCCAGAAAAATATTTTCTGGCTTCGTATTGACGATATTGTCCTAACAAAACTAGTTTCGTCGAATTCTGAGACCGTTAGAAAAATGGCCAATTTCCAGTCGATTAAAATCAACTATAACTGGTCAAACGCGTTTTCCTTTGCCACGCTCGCATATTGATTCGAAAAATTATGAAATTTGGAATCTAGCAAAAATTTGACATCACGAACCCAACAAAAGTGGTTTCGTCGAAATCCGAGGTCATTTGCAAAATTCCCATTTTTAAGGGCCTGAATTCCATAGCGACTATTCAGAATTTTCATTTGGACATATCTTTTGATTCCCGTAATGAAATTTTGGTTTTTCGGATTCGTTGGAAAGATATTCTCAATTAGATCCTATTATTTTTGGTTTCACTAAAATCCAGATTATTTTGCACCCGGTACATTCAATTGAAGTTTGAAATCGAATTATCGAACTACCGCGCCATTTTCAATTCTATTTATAATTATATATATAATTATTTATATTCTAACGACGACGAAAAGAATATATACGTTCTAATTATATTCAAAATAAATTTTCGTCGATATTATTTAAAATAACCTATTTTAAATATTCAAAATTCGCTAAAATCGCCAAAACAAAAATTTTAAACTGGCCCAGATTTTCGGGTTATTACAATCTCCCCCACTTAAAACTTTTCGTCCCCGAAAAGGAACGAAGTCGAAAGTGGTTTGATCAATCAACTCTACGTTCGATCTGGCTTCCATTCTCCAACTTTTCAGTTTCTGAGAATTTTCAAATTTTCAAAAATTTGGCTAACACCCTAAATTTTTGAAAAATTTCGCCATAACCTCCCCTGCACCGGGAGCCACGGGAAAATCCTGAAATTGCCATATAGGCCTTCTGATCTCAAAAATAAAAAGAAAAAGCCAAGCGGCTAGCCAATCGGCTCATAAAATCATCATCACCCAAACAAAACAGTAAATTATATAGCAAACATGTACCTATTTGTCGGGCAAACAAATTTTATTCTTCGGCTCTAGCCTCCTTGCTATGACCTGTTCAATATAAGCACATGTATATGCAAGCAAATGCGACTAATTTTCAATACAATTAAATATTTGATGCAATTAGGCATAATGGTTCAAAATTATCAAACAAATAAACAAACAACACAAACATCAATCAATTAGTGAATTTAACGTTTCAAATTCATAATTTTGATACATATAAAGAAAATCATGTTTTTGATGCCAAATCACACCAATTAAATCTATCTATATAAGTTTTGGTTCTCACACCAGTCTAATGGAAATATATAGATATCCCGCCTTCGAAACACGAAAATAATTACTGATGATGACGCGTCAATCATCAGAATCAGGTCCGGGTGACTAGAGAGTGATTCTATATCTATCCAGTATATTAAAACTTCGAATATACGTTCATGACGCGTATATGCAAAATCTTTATGTATTGGATTGTCCAAATTCAATATAAATAAATATTCAAATACGTATAAAACGATTTAAATTTCAAAACAAAATTGTTTTCATTCGAAAAATATACTCTTCACACCCATTCTAGGATACTACTGATCCTATCTCTAACGAGTCATTCTAGTTGGATATTACTAATCCAATATCTGATGAATTCTTTCGTAGGGTTCTAATGTGTCTTGTTCTCGAGCTCTGTAAACCAAAGCTCTGATACCAAATGTGACGGCCGGGAATTTCGCTCGATCCGAATCAGTCGTTAAACCGATCTAGACCGTTCGAAACCCCTGATCGTTTTGAGAATAGGACAAATCAGAACACAAACAAAAGAACATTTATTTTATTCCCCAATCCCAACCTATTCATCCCATGAAGCAAAACTGGTAATACTCCATATCTAACACCCTGGTGTTATCGGTAAAATTAATTACCATTTCACGTTCAAATCTAATTAAAGATTTAACTATCGCTTTGGAGCAAAACTGGTAGTACTCCATTCTCGCTCATTTGCCAAATTTGATAATTTGAATTATCAATTCACATTTCAATCTAATTGCAGATTCAATAAAACTCCTTTTACTGAGTTAAAGAACTAGTGTCATTTAAAACACAGTTCACGACAAACCCAAATCACATTCTAATTATTATCTGGTTAAAGAACTAGTGTTATTTAAAACACCGTTCACGATAAACCCATGAATCAATTCTATTTAAACCCATTTCAAATCCAATTTATTTATTTAAAAATAAATGGGTTTTAATTTCAGTTCAAAACTAGTTCATTTTGATAAAAATCTATTTTTATCTTTTCAAATGTGGAGTTTTTCATCCCAATTTTTCCCAAATCACTTCTTATGATTTTACACAAATTATTGATATTTTTAATAATTTTATCAAGGCCCGTACAGTCGATTTCCAACAATGGCCATCGAACTTCACTTACAGCGACCTTTTCCAAATTTGATTTGGCGTATCTCCAAATCCAACCGTTAGATTTCAAATTTCTAATATTCGTTAGAAAGCTCTTTTCGATACGAACCCAGCGGTTCCGGTTTTAGGAGAATCCAACGGTCGGATCTCCCGTAATGTCCGTTCGAAGTTAATGGTCGAAATTCGCGAACTGCCGCGGCACGGCGCGTTCTATTCCGGCCATTATATTATATATATAATATATATAATATATATTTCGTCGATTTCTATTTAAAACGAATTTTATAAATAGTTTTGAATTTGTTTCAAAAACAATTTCAACTTTTATTTCAAATTCAAATCAAAATTGAATTTTCTATTATAAATCCTTTTTACTTTCATTTCTATTTGATTTCAATTCAAATCGATTTTAATTCGATTCGAATTCATTTCCTTTTCAATTCAATTCGATTCGAATTCGTTTTCTTTTCAATTCAATTCAAATTTGTTTTCTATTCAATCCAATTCGAATTCGTTTTCTATTCAATTCAATTCGAATTCGTTTTCTATTCAATTCAATTCGAATTCGTTTTCTGTTCAATTCAATTCAAATTGGTTTTCTATTCGATTCAATTCAAATTGGTTTTCTATTCGATTCAATTCAAATTGGTTTTCTATTCGATTTAATTCAAATTGGTTTTCTATTCGATTTCGAAATCACTTTCCCATATTCATTTTAAAATGAATAAAATCGATATAAATATCGTTCACGTCAAAATGGCGCCAATCTAATCAACACGGCTTCATATAGTTCTATTTTCAAATATTCTATTTCAAACATTTCTTTTTCTAATATTTCCTTTTCAAATATTTCTATTTCAAATATTTCTATTTCAAATATTTCGATTTTTAAATTATTTCGTTCAACACATGACTAATCTCAATGGGTGAGTACTGTCAACACATGAACCTTTATTTTATATTGATAAAGATGTAAATTTTATTGTTAAAATATTTCGTTCAACACATGACCAATCTCAACGGATGAGTACTGTCAACACATGAACCTTTATTTTATAATGATCTTTATTTTTCCGATTGGAATGAGGCCCAATCAATTACCATATAAAGTTAATTATATGGATTCCATTCAACCCATGTATATAATAGCAATGATAAATAATCAACCATCATCCAAAGTGCACTACACTGTATAAGCATCAATTATAAATATCTAACGCTTATAACAGCCTGTCAATCGATCGATCGACATACAACTAATTATTGGGATTAGTGTATATCGTATATTATCCCAATACCCGTGTGGGGTTTCAAACAATCAAACACAGATTTTATTCGTGCAGTTGGGCGATGTGTAAAATTTATCGTCCCAATCAATGTCCTTCAAATAGGTGTACATAAACAAACCGTCCGATTTGTAAATGAATATTTATTTATTCACATTCACGTTAAAAATTTTATTTTTAACGATCGAATTATTTTATCCAACCTATGAATATTCTATTCGGTTCATTTATCAAATAAAATGATATCTTTATTTTTCTAACTTATTTTAGAAAATTTCGGCGGCATAACGACACGATACTAGAAACGGGACAAGGCCTAGCCTTATCCCCGGTCTAGTGAAGGCCCACGCCATTCACACATCAATCAAATCCATTCCATTTCACCAAACAATTCAATTCAAACCAAATAAACTAACCAACTACACAACCAAACAAATTAACAAACAAGTCATCCATGGTCTGTGCATGACGGGTGTCGGGTGCTACTAAACACCGTCTGCATCCTAGTATATATATATAACTAGAAAAGAAATTGAAGAGTGAGGAATTCTCACCGATAGCTATCCAATACCACGACTCTTCATTTATAGAAATCTTCGTCGTTCTCGCCTTTTTGTCATCTTCGTTGCCCGTATTCTCTACATATGTAAAAATCGAATTTTTACTTTACTATTCCATATATAAAAATCAAATTTTTACTTCGCTATTCAATATAGAAAAATCGAATTTTTACTTCGCTATTCAATATAGAAAAATCGAATTTTTACTTCGCTATTCAATATATAAAAATCCTATTTTTATACCGCTACTATATAGATAAAAATTCTATTTTTACATTGCTACTATATAGGTAAAAATTCTATTTTTTCACGCTATTCTCTATATAAAGTTTCCGCCTTTTCAAAAATAAAGATTTCGCCTTTTCAAAAATAAAGATTTCGCCTTTTCAAATTCAAAAATCTAACCTTTTCTATTTTAAAAATCTAACCTTTTCTATTTTAAAAATCTAACCTTTTCTATTTTAAAAAATCTAACCTTTTCTATTTAAAAAATCTAACCTTTTCTATTTTAAAAATCTAACCTTTTCTATTTTAAAAATCTAACCATTTCTATTTTAAAAAATCTAACCTTTTTTATTTTAAAAATCTAACCTTTTCTATTTTAAAAATCTAACCTTTTCTATTTTAAAAATCTAACCTTTTCTGTTTTAAAAAATCTAATCTTTTCTATTTTAAAAATCTAACCTTTTCTATTTTAAAAATCTAACCTTTTCTATTTTAAAAATCTAACCTTTTCTATTTTAAAAATCTATCCTTTTCTATTTTAAATTAAAAACTGAATTAAAATAAAAACAATGTATTTAAAAATAGAAAAGAAGGGAATACTCACTGTGTTTGGTTTTTCTGTCGAGCAGGGGGGCATAGGCGGTCGTGGGTGATCGGAGAAGCGGTGCTGGAGGTTGCAGGCGGTGGTGGCGAGCTCCTGGTGGTCGGCGGCCTAGGGTTTGGGGGTGCGGTGGTCCAGGCGGGGTTTGGGGGTCTTCGCGTCGGTCGAGGCAGAGGGAGGGTCTTCGATCTGATGAGGGGGGGGAGGACTTCGAAGGTGGCGCGCAGGGGGGGGGGAGTCTCGCGGTGGTCGGCGCCGCTGGGGGGGTCTTCGATTTCGTTCGTGGGTTTTATTTTGTTTTGCTTTTTCTGATTTGGATCGAAGACTGAAACGGGGGGGCAGGTCAATGTAAGGAGAGGGGAGAGAGAGTGGTTTAATTATTTAATTATTTTATTTTATTTTATTTTCCCACCCAAAAAGCAACTTTTATTTTCGACCTCAAAACGAGGCCCACCGCCGGTCGTCCATAGCTAATTACCCCTATTTCGAACACAATGGGATATGTATCGTAAGCTGATTTGATCGTTTCGATCAGTTTCCGTTAAAATCAACATATAACTCTATATATTGAATTTGAACGCGCATTTCTATTTTCCGGGGTTGCATACTAACTTGGAAAATTCTAGAAAAATATTTTCTGGCTTCGTATTGACGATACGGTCCTAACAAAACTAGTTTCGTCGAATTCTGAGACCGTTAGAAAAATGGCCAATTTCCAGTCGATTAAAATCAACTAAAACTGGTCAAACGCGTTTTCCTTTGCCACGCTCACATATTGATTCGAAAAATTATGAAATTTGGAATCTAGCAATAATTTGACATCACGGACCCAACAAAAGTGGTTTCGTCGAAATCCGAGGTCGTTTGCAAAATTCCCATTTTTAAGGGCCTGAATCCATAGCGACTATTCAGAATTTTCATTTGGACATATCTTTTGATTCCCGCTATGAAATTTTGATTTTTCGGATTCATTGGAAAGATATTCTCAATTAGATCCTATTATTTTTTGTTTCACTAAAATCCGGATTATTTTGCACCCGGTACATTCAATTGAAGTTTGAAATCGAATTATCGAACTACCGCGCCATTTTCAATTCTATTTATAATTATATATACAATTATTTATATTCTAACGACGATGTATAGAATATATACGTTCTAATTATATTCAAAATAAATTTTCGTCGATATTATTTAAAATAACCTATTTTAAATATTCAAAATTCGCTAAAATCGCCAAAACAAAAATTTTAAACTGGCCCAGATTTTCGGGTTGTTACATTTTTAATGTAGATTATATTAAAAAGAAAACTTTACAATTTTAATGCGATAAAAATAATAGAAATGAAATGTATATTTTTATCGTCACTTTAGATGCGATAAAAGAATAGAATAATTATTATATATTTTTATCGTCATATTAGAGGCGGTAAAAAAAGAAGTTACATTTTTCAATGTAAATAAAAGAAAAATAGGAAGTTACATTTTTATATGTAATTAGAGAAATATAGAAACTTACATTTTCAATGTAAATAAGGATGAAATAGAAATTATATTTTTTATGTAAATAAAAGAATTAGAAATTTACATTTTAAGTAATGGATTTTCATTAAAAATAATAATGAAACCAAATATACAATTGGTGTAAATTGAAAGATGAAAGAAGGAAAAAATACATTGTTGGATATAGCATGTGTATGTGAATTAAAATAAAAATAAGCATTATTGTGTGTCATGTCATACCTCGACATTATATATACAAATAGGGATATTCGATGTTAGCAAAATATAGTGACATGGAATGGATGACGGAATTATATATAATTATATATATATATATATATATATATAGAAATTAAAATCAAACAAACTGAGCGTAGTAGTTCGCGTCTTGGAATCGTGTCTTTAAACGATTATACCGAAATATCCGACCGTCGGATTTTCCCAAAACTGAAACCGTTAGGTTCACCTTAGGAAGACCTTTCCAACGATATGAATTATGTTAAAATTAAATGGTTAGATTTAGAGGAACATGTAAAACAAATTTGAGTAAAAACAACGCCAGGGTCGCCCATTGACCTGAAGCGTCGTTAAATTAAATTTAGCTACTTTTATATAAACAAAAATAGCGATAGATCGTTATTAAATACTAATAACGATATGAAATGATTTTTAATTACATATATATGTGAGGATCATTTGAAAAGTTCGAGTTCAATCTCATTTCAAATGATTATACGTCGACCTAAGTCGAAGAGATGAAGACGGTGATTGAGGACTGGTAATCTTCGACATCGAATGGATAACGGCTACTGATGCCCTCGATTGATTTGCTACCTTGAAAAGGGTATCGGTGGTAGTTGTCCAAACGTACTTGGAGATCTACCGGATATAGTTTCGTTCAGACCTAGAACGAGCTTATAAATGGAATGTGTGTCCGACAGTGTACTCCTTTATATTGTATTTATTGACTTTCTTCCAAATGTATGAATGATTGGTGGCGGAGAATTTATTCTCTTGCTTAACACCCTTTTGTATATTTTGGCAAAGGATTAATAGTATGATATGGATTAACAGTGTGGCATACCAAGATGCAATGATCAAGGTTTCTTGTTGAAAAGCAGAACCTTGTGGTGACGATCAAAGCACAGCTTGAATAAGCATAGCTTTGTGTATTACGTAGCTTCGCGAGCCTCACACCCTGGTTGGAGTCTAAAACAGGAGAAGGAAATGCAGGGAGAGCAGCAAGTTTCTTTCTAGCTAGAAGTGATGTTTGGGTTTTACACGGCCCGGCATTTTACTTATGTGGATGATGGAATGAGGCGCCTCGGATATTAGGTCCTATAGGACCGGGAAACGTGTGTTCAGGAATAACTAATCCGCAAAATCGTATGTGCGGACCGGCCCTGCAGGATCTAAGGGTTCACTGCGGGGAATCCTGAGACATTAGCTAGAGTGTCTCAAATCGGTAAGGAGCTCCTCCCTAGCCGTGACTCATGATGGAAACCCATTTTCCAATACGACACCATGCGTTTTTTATTATAGAACTGGTATGGCGACATAGTAGGATGGGGTACTATGCCGTCTATGATTGATACATCATGATTGAAATGTTTTTGAAACATATATACACTAACAATAATATCAAATCCGTTTTATCGTACCAAGCATTTTTGACCATTATAAGGTAAAACTCTATCCTCCAGTTTGCGTTGCATTGTGTGATGGGACTTGAGTCTTATAATGGTTTCATTTTTCCAAAAAGCATTGTGTTGTTTAACGATTTACTTTAATTTATGCACCGGCAATCCATTGGGATAAAACCCGTTCCGCGTTAGCGGCATGGTCCTTGGATTTGCCTTATTGCTATTAGTTATATTAGTTAAGAATTCTCACACAAGTCCCATGACTGACTCGTAGTTTGTTTCACTTTGCAAACTCGGGTTCCCTCTTTTCCACACGGACAGTCGAGTTGCTTTTTGCAGATATTTATCTCTTGAGCAGGATTCTGGATCGAAGCCTAAAGCTGTGTCCAGAGCATAGAAAGTCTTCCGCTATGTATTGTATTAATTTACTGTAATTTATCTTCCGCTGTAATTTTATTCGATGTACTATGATATTCTGTACTCTGATGTAACATTATTGTAATGTTTATAAAAGTCTGATGTTATTGTTCTGATTTGTTGTATTCCCAAATTTAACGTATTCTGGTTTTGAACGGTCTTGGTCGATCTAACGATCGATCTGGTCGGGCGAAACCCTGATCGTTACAATAGCAGTCCTTCTAACATTAATTAAACCGTCAGAATGTTAGTAATTGTTATGTCGTATATTTGACAAAGTATAAGAAACAAAAGTAAAAAAGAAAAAGTGCAGTTATGGCAAAAATTATAATGCACTTAGTGATCCGAACAAGCCCGATTGATTCCAAAAGTGCAGCCATGACAAAGTCACCAAATTTTGCTTCCCATATGACCAATGAATTTGGATTTTCCATGGAGGGGCCTAGTTCGAATCAACTACAGCAAATTCCAAAAGTGAGTTGTTAAATAAAACTCTTATTCATTTTTTGCAAAAACAGAAGACATTAACTACAATGGAAAACTCTATAAAATTCGAAATAAATTTCTCTTCCAGTGTCAGAATTGTCCTAACAATAACTGCCAACATATAAAACAGTTTATAAAAATTGGAACATTCCAAAATTTGCCAATAAGTACAAAATGTCATTATTTAGGACATAAATTAGGCAATAATGTTTGGTTTGCTTGCAGGTAGAACTAACCCAGACGACCTATTATACAGATGTTTTTTTTCAATCTTTGTAATGCAGTAATGTTCATAGTTCATTTGATTTTAGTTTATAATGATAAAATACATAGACCAATTTCAAATTGTAACATATGCAGATTGGACATTTTAGAACTACCCGGAATTGCAGCCCATTTAACTTGTACATTTAGACACATACTAAGAATCAAATTAAATTATAATTGTTGATAACAAAAAAAATTAGTAGATTTACAATGATAATGATGCCTACCGCAACGGTAATACTAGTACACTAATAATTCTAGAAAATAAAAACTGCATTGTTTGTGCAGAAAAATCACAAAAGAACATTGCTGGTCGAATTTTAAAAATAGTCAGGTTCACTAATTCAATCAACACTCCAAGATCGAGATTTGAAACACGAAGTTAAAAATCAAAACAAGCTCCAGTTACAACATAACAGATAAAACATGGCCTAATTCACAAGTATTATGTATTACAGCACTTACCTGTTAGAAGACCCTTTAGACGCATTAACGATTTCATCAGCAAGACACTCAACAACGGTTTTGATGTTTTTGAATGCACTTTCGCTGGCACTGATAGTTATAAGACATAGAGCTTGATTCACACACCTCAAATATCTATTGTCTGATGCCTTACAACACCAGCTGAACCAATTCTAGTTGTATCTTCTCTCTGTCCACTTAACAGAGATAATTAGTCCAAGAATCATAAAAATTGAAAGCTTAATTGCAGTTGACTAATAAGCAACATTATTTTTTTGTCTTTTTTTTTACGTTCAAAATGCAGCAATCAACATTCAGAATTCAGCCATTTAAATAAAGACCGAATAATTTTCTACTTAATAGTTGGAATGCACAAAGAAGATTTAGTCCAACAATGAAATTCCAAAAAAGAAAAAAAAACTTTATATACACACTAAAAGATCAGGACTTTGAATGCACATACAAATTTTAAAAAAATCAGTTTATTTCTAGCAATCTACGTAGAAATTTTAAATTAATGATTTTATAAAGGGTTTTTTACATGCACTGCGCTGTAATGTAGAAGATGGATACCTGAATCTGACTCATCTAGGCTCTTTGGATCCATCAGGCAACTCACTAATGGTAATATAAGCCCCAGGCTCATCCTGCTCCACCTACTCACTAACTTCCAGATTGCTTGCATTACTCACCGATACCGAACCGACTTTGTCTCTGCTCGAGCTGTTAGTCCTCGAAGCATAAATCATATTGTTACCATTCTCAACTCTCATTCCAGTAGCAACAACAGCAATGGAATGATGAAACAGGTGATGTGGCAGAATATGCTCTATTGGATCGGGAAAGGATGGATAATGTCCGCCCGTTTTGCATGATGAAGGCAAAGGTGCTCTGTATGTACTGTTGTTTCGGTACATCATTGTGTCTCTTATGTACGATTGTGCTGCCGAACTCTCCCTTGTCGATCTAAGTTCACCTAACTCTATACTATACCACTAATGTCAAAGTGGAATACTCGTGGACTCTTGAAATATGTGTGAACTGCAGGGTGTTCGATTATGCCAAAAACAATTTTATGTAAACTGAAGTGAAGGGAAACTTCAATGATGAGCAAACTAATCCGCAGAAAAATAAAGTGCCATTAATCAGAAAAGCAGAAGATGCTCCGTTCATTACTGCTAGATTAAAGCATAAAGCTTATGTAAACCCCTCTTCCCATATAAAAAAAATCGTGTACTTACCAAAAAACTTGTTGCAATTAATCCCACTTCCTCCTCTACTAACACGCATCCCAATCATTTACCTCCATTAGATTCAATAACTATGGTTTGCATGTGTCCTTCCAGACTCTCATCCCCATTAACCCAAGTTCCATCAGACCACATGTATCCTTAGATGTCTCCTGCCAACTCCATCATTTTTCAATCATTAACGGTCACACCAACTATAAAACACCTCAAATAACCTGTCGATCCTCCATCTGAAGCAATTAATATTAAAACACAAGCCATGAAAAACATGCACACGAGAAATCCCTTGGATATTTTTTCCACTTTGGTCAACACACTAATAATCATTCAATTATCACCCTGTTACATAATGTCTGCTCTGACATTAACATTGCAACAACCCTATCCCTACCACCTCTGATTGCACTTCCTCCCCTGACAAGCAGTTAGCGACCACTACTGACTCAAACCTGGAAGACTATGCGACTTCGATACCACTGGAACCACTATTGATCCCATCTCCTAACCAGTCACTTATCCCATCCAAAACCCATTCATTAAGCCAAGCGTTAACCTATCATCTACGAAAATCCTAAGCCAAATCAAAGATCGTGACAAGTGACGTTCCATCCTCAAAGAAAGCACTGCCCCAGCTTCTTGTTCTATGTTTGATGAGATCCTCAAATAAAGCAACTTCTTGTTCTATGCATGCATAAGTTTTTCAAAATTGAGTATTGCCTAACTTTTTTTTGAACACAACACGCATTCGCATACCATAATTAGCAAGTGATAGAGTAGAACACTTACTTTGTCAATAATGTGCACACTTCGTTACCTCCTATGTTTCTTTGTTCTCTAATCGAACATAAAGTTCAACCTGCAAAAATAATTCATATATTAGATTGAAATATTTGAAACTCTAAAATTTGTTTGGAGGGATTAAACAACAGAAAACTAATACTACTTATAGTTAAATCCCCATGTAATAAAATTATCTCCCTAGTTAATTAAACTAACCAACAGCATAAAACAAAACAAATAAACATAAATAATAAATATAATGGTGCACTGGCAGCTATGTAAATTAGAAGGCCAAATAGACTAGTGCAGTACACAAAATAATAACATGGTAGCATGATTGGTTGTACATAAATCAGCTTGTAATAATATTACTCAAAATAATTCAATTTATATTTATTAGTTGCTTAGTATTCTTTGATATATATTTTTCAATTGATAAAAAAAAATTTAAATTTCATAACCATAAGTAGAAGTCAAGTTATATTTTTTCGAGCCTATCTCACCCCATTTAGTTTTTTTTAAAAAAAACACATGATCACTGCTAATGGCGTCTTCCTCTTCCCCATCCTCGTCTTCTTTCAGCTTCGATTTGGCCTTCCCACCTCTTCCTTCTCGTCCACCTGATCCCCGTCCTTCAGTGACATCCTCCTCTGCTAATCCGTTTCATTCTAATTCCACCGCTGGAACTAAGCCTTCAGATCCAGATCTGAATTTAATCTCAAATCCAATCCCTCTCCCGCAAATGGCCCCTGGCTTATCATCTTCACCCGACCATAATCTAAGCTTTTCTAATCTTGGTTCTGCTGAAGCAAATAAATCGTTTCCACCTCAGGATCCAACTTCGTCTCATAATCATGTCAGTTCTGCACCCAATAAAAACTCTCACATGGAAAATTCATCAAACACTACATCTTCTTCAAGAGATGCCCCCTCTAGCTCTAGCAATCACAACTCCTCCACTATCAAATCTGATTTTGCGTCACTCTTCAAATCTTTACCACGAAACGCTGGCAAATTCAAACCGATTCAGTTTGAAATTCCGAGAGATGCCACAAAGAGGAAAATCCCTGATTTAGTCAAGCAAGAAGGCGTGAAGTTCTGGAGTGAGTACGTTGTTGGTTTTTTCCTGGATGGTACGCTATCATACATCACAGTCGTGAATTTCTTACGTAAATACTGGAAGCTTAACGGCGAAGTCGACATCAAATCAGATGGCTTTAATTTCTTCTTCAAATTTTCGAATGAATAAGACAAAGAAAAGATACTTCATGCGGATCCAATCTTCATTCGTGGTCGTATGTTTATCATCACTAGATGGGATCCATCAATTGGTAGTTCTCAGTCGCAGATTAGAAAGGTACCCATTTGGATTCATTTACATCGAATTCCCCTTATTTTGTGGACACTTTATGGAATAAACTGGCTTGTGTGTCATATTGGTCGATTGATCTGTTTTGATGAAAGTACAGAAAAAATGCAGCGATTTAAATATGCTAAAGCTTTAGTGGAAATAAGTCTGGATTTTGAATTACCAGATACCATTGAAATTGATGAACTAGGCGTCAATTGTCCTTCCGTCAAGGTTTCTTACGACTGGAGGCCCTCTATATGTACTATCTGCAAAGTTTTTGGTCACTCCACTTTTGATTGTGAGCATAACGAGTGTAAGGAAGCCATGGAAAATGATTATCCTGCTGTACATAATGATTTGAAACATGGAAACAAGGAGTTTATGGGTAAGTATCAAGGGAGAAAAGATGACAAACCATTCAATAATATTGCTTAGAAGGAAGATATTAATAAAAAGAAGCAAGTTTGGGTCAGGAAAGTGAATTCGAAAATGCAGCATGAGGAAGAACCATCCGCGACTAATGACCAGAAGGAACAGCAGGAAACATGCAATAATAACCAAGTTAAAAACAGTTCAGAGAAGCTTGATAGAGTGAATACAGTGATGATCATCGATGCGAATGGTAGAGTTCATGAACAACGTGAATGCATGGAGGTGGAATTAAACACGGAAGTAGATAATTCATCTTTTATAGCTTTGAAATCCCCTAGTAAGGCAGTCACGTCCCACATAGATAAAGGAAAACATATAGTGGTGGACAATGAAAGTGGAAATGAAGACATACAACTTCACAATAAATTCTCTGTGCTTGATAATATGGCTTTGGATCCTGGTCTGATTAATGCGTCCTCTTCAGCTGGCCTTGATCTTGTAATCACTTCTTCATCTCCTCAAGCCTCCAGATCACCACCTGATTCCTCCATATCTTTTAACGTCGAACCCAATTCTAAGTTCAGCCGAAAGCTTAACTCCCCCGCCTCATCTCCTTACTCTCACTTAGCTTTGCCACCTCATATATCTCTACCACCACCAATGTTGCCAACCCAATCTTCGCCAGTTGAAATTACCACATCCCACAGCAGCAAAAAGGGTAAGAAAGGGAAAAAGAAAAAAATCAGACCGTAAATGAAATGACAGACTTAAATGAAGGGAAAGATTTTGCGATTGATGAAACCTTGCCACTGTCAAACCTTAAAAATCCTTCCAAGCGCCATACCAGGAAACACCCCATTAATCCTATTAACCAATGACGAATCCAAAAATTGCATTCTGGAATATCCGAGGTTTACATTTAGCCTCTAAGCAAAGTGATATCAAAGCATTTATCAGTGCAAACAAAGTACAAGTCATGTGTCTTTCTGAAACAAAATTGGACCTGAAACTAACAGTTAAAGTTGCTTCTTTTATTTGCCCCAACTGGCATTATGATCACAACAACTCTGATGCTCTATATGGTCGTCTGCTAACCCTTTGGAATCCTTCTGTTTTTCAATTAACCAAAGTCTGTTCTTCGGATCAATTCTTGCACTACCAATGTCTTCACTTACCTTCGAATTCTTCATTTGTTCTTACTTCTGTTTATGCTCAGAATTCTTCCACTTTACGCCAAGTTTTTCTGGATTACCTTCCTTCCTTGAATGCCTCTTCTGCTCCTTGGTTGATAGGGGGAGATTTTAACTGCATGTTTACTTCACTCCATAAATCTGGTGGAATTCCCCTTACTGTCAAAGACATAGCTCCGCTTAATCAAGCTTTAATTCATTCTTGCCTTACACCTGTTACTAGCTACGGCTTTGAGTTTACGTGGTCTAAAAAATGTCAGTCTGGTAGTCATACACGCTGCAAGCTTGATCATATTTTTGTCAACATTCAATTCATTCATCTTTGGCCTCATTCGTTTTATCAAGCTCTCAACTCTTCTCTTTCTGACCATTGTCCCTTGCTTTTTCATTGGGGATTGGAACATTCTATTAGCAGTGGCATGGTCTCAGCATTTTTCTGGAAACCCTTTGGAAAAATTATTATGCAAGTTCAAGTTACTTAAATTATCTCTTAAAGCTTGGTCCGCCTTCACGTTTGGTGCTGGTTCCAAACAGTCAACCAATATTAGACTAGAATTGGCAAATGTGCAAGAACAATTATATTATAGTCCCTTTAATTCTGGTTTGCTTCATGAAGAGCATAATTTGCAAAAAAAGATTAAAGGATGCGCTTAATTATGAACTACAGGCATCACGACAATGTTCCTTTTTAAAAAGAGAGAAAGAGTATGACAGGAATACCAAGCTTTTTCATAATTCGATCAAGATCAGGAAATTCAACAGCACTATTCATATGGTCAAGGACCAATTTGGTGTCAATCATTCTTCAGAGGACGGTATCAATAATGCGTTTGTGAAGTACTTCTCATCTATTCTTGCTGCTCCAAATCCACCTGACATCAATGTGCAACCTTTGTGTAATGTAACGTTGCCTTTCCTTTCTTCGGAACAGTCAAACAACATTATTAGTGAAATAACAAGTGAAGAAATCAAGGAAGCAGTCTTTAGTCTTGATGCTGACAGCTGTGGCGGGCCTGATGGTTTCAACGCCTTTTTCATTCAACAATGTTGGTCTACGATTGGTGACGATATCATGAATGCTATCAAATTTTTCTTTTTTCATAATAAATTGCCAAAAAGTTTAGCCGCTACTGCAATTGCCTTAATTCCTAAGACTGAAAACCCAGTTTCAATTTCAGATTACAGGCCTATTTCATGTTGTAACATCTTATACAAGATTATCACTAAGATTTCGGCAAATCGTCTGCAATCTGTGATTCCATACATTATTTCAGAAAATCAAGCGGCTTATGTCAAAGGTAGGAGTATCAGTGATAACATTTTGATTACTCAGGAGCTATTATATGGTTATAATAGGAATAATATCTCTCCACGATGCATGCTCAAATTGGACATTAGGAAAGCTTTTGATTCAATTTCATGGCATTCCATTTTAGCTATATTGTCTCGTATGAATTTCCCTCTTCCTTTCATTGCGTGGATTTACACATGTATTTCCTCGCCATGTTTTTCCATTTCAAGAAATGGGAAATTACATGGTTTTTTCAAAGGCACTAGAGGAGTGAGACAGGGAGATCCTATTTCTCCATATCTTTTTATTATCACCATGGAGTTGTTGAATTCTTTGTTATTGGAGCAAGTTAATGGTGGAAGGCTGCAAATTCATCCAAAATGCAAAAGACCACTTATCACACATCTCCTATTTGCTGATGATTTAATCATTTTCACAAAGCCTACCATCCAGAATATTAATTGCATCTTTGAGACTCTTGATTGTTTTTACAGAATCACTGGGCTGCAAATCAATTTGGGTAAGTCGCATATTCTAATTGCTGGTTTACCTACTCCTGAAAAAATGCTCATTATCAATAATTCTGGGCTAGCTGAATTGACTCACAACGCATCATACCTTGGATTACCACTGATATGCTCCAGAATAACCAAACAACAATGTCTTCCTCTCTATGAAAAGATCATTTCTAAACTTCAACAATGGCCGAATTGTAGTTTATCGCAAGCAGGGAGATTAACTATTATCCAATCTATCGTGACTACCATGACCAACTACTGGATGAGGCACTACATTCTTCCAACTAAATTAATTGATATGATCACAAGTGCGATGAATAACTTTCTGTGGCATGGAGATCCTTTCTCTAAAAAAATGATACCATTTGCTTTTCATAAGTTATATGATGATAAAAAAAATGGCGGTCTTGGCATCACCAATATATTTCAGTGGAATCGTGCAGCTATGTCTTCATACTATGAAAAGCTTTTTGCACTGAACAAAGGTCTTTGGGCAAAGTGGGTTCATGCCAATCATATTGGAAGGAAGAATTTTTGGTCATTGACGGTACCTCAATCTTGCAGTTGGAGCTGGAGATCCATTTTGAAGCTTAGAGAAACCTTTAGGCATCTTGTGCAATGTAATTATCGGAACATTGCAAATTTATCATTTTGGCACAGTCCTTGGGCATGTTCAGGCTTGTTTTTGAGTGACGTAGTGGAGGAAAATGTCATTTTCACCTCTGGTATTCCCTACTCGGCAATTGTAGGTGACTATTTCCATGATGGCATTATTCATCTTCCTTATAGTAGCTCCTCTTCTTTGAGAGAGCTTTGGAATCATATTTCGGATCATTATACTTTTCCCTCAGATAACTCTGTGCTTTGGATGGGTAAGGAACACTCTATCAGAACTGTTTACAAATTGCTTTCTCCTCCCAAACCTTATTTTCCATGGCACTCTAGAATCTGGAATTGTGGAAGCTCGGCTAAAGATAATTTGCTCCTTTGGAAGGTAATGGCAAATGCAATCAATACCAAAAGTAAGTTGTTCTCCTTTGGTATGATTGATAATGATACTTGCATTCTATGTAACAATGCTCCTGAAACCAATACGCATTTGTTTTTTGAGTGTGCTTATGTGCATCTTATTTGGTGGAGACTGTTGGCTACGGGTGGCTTTCATAGACCCTCGACATCAAGCGATATAGAATGGTACAATATCTTTAAGGCAACACGATGGAAAAGTAAGAAGACTTGTGTTCTACTCAAGCTTCTCAAAAAGCTCATATCTGCAGTCTGGAGAGAGCGTAACAATCGCATCTTCGGAAATGGTAGTTTGAACACTGATCAACTATATACTCAGATTTATAGATCAATGCTGAAAATTTTGGATCTGTAAAGGAATTTTGTTGTACAGTTATCTTTTTCTCATGTAATTTGTGATTATGTTAATAAAAATACCACTTTGCCTTTCAAAAAAAAAAGAGAAGAAACTCTTAAAATTATAGATTAATGTATTTTAGAAATCTCGGCTCTTAATTAAATATTGCTCCTTTGTCAGTGCAGGGCTGCAAATAAAGTGTCAGTCAGTTACAGAAATCCAATCTTGCATTGGCACGATATCCATGTATATCGTTGTTCACAGTAACCATGCATCATCGAATTATGATTTCAGTTGACATTGAGTGGGAGAAAAAGAGATGAGGTTGAATGTTGTCTTTATTTACTTGTCTGTGGAGTCTATAAGATGATACTTGCAGCTATAAAGCTGCTTGTAACATGTTGAGAAGCTAATTGCTGAATTATCAACAGTAAGCCTAAACTTCAATGCTAGTTCATCAACAAATATGCATCAAAACCAGTTATGTACACCAATTTGAGCAACGCACATCTATTGAAATTGCATGTTCTGATTTTTGACCAAGAAAAAGTGAAAAAACTGAAATCTTTCAGCAGTTGCAGAAATCTTACCGGAGGACAAATCAGTTTACCTCCCATACACCTGTTCCAAATAAGTGATATTTTAGGATGCAATGAGGAATCATCTCAAAATTTGCACTCATCGAACTGAAAATTTTCTATTAATATTGTACTCGTTTTCTGTTGAATAATTAGAGTTTAGTTGTATGGATTATGGGTTCCATATAATGTCAAGTGAAATTAATATTATATTTATTAAACCATGCTCGTATTATTTAACCTGTATCTAAATATTATCAATTAGTCTAGATCATGTTAACAGTTCTAAACTGTACAATCCAAATAAATGTTTACCTTGAACAACCTTCCTCTTTCATTCTTCCCAAAATTGAAATAAGAATAATGCAAGGCAATCCAAAAACCAGCTATAATCCTTGCTCTAGCAGTACCAATTTCTTTTCAAGTCTAACTTTTGCAGCTTGGAGGGTGGCAGTTTATGTTGTTTCCTACAAATAAAAGGATTGAAATATGTGTACTTATTAGCTATGATACTATCAAACACTACTAGGTTATTTCCACAAGAGCAAAATCAATGGGTTAGTAACTGTTATACAAAATATTATATAAGGCAAGGTACTACAGAAAAGCAAAGTTGCAGCAATACACACACAGATTAACATATATCAGGTGACAATGGTGCCAAATAATATAGATCATCAGTTAATGGTCGATTCACAATTACATAAACCAGCAAGCATTAAGGTCAGATTATATCAAAACAAACACCTAAGAACATATATTGTTTTGTATATGTCATAAACATATTATAATTAATGGACTTGGGTCAGTGCTACTAGAATGCATGTCCAAAGTAATCCCAATAGAATTACCAAACAAGCGCAGACCTGCCACTTTACTATCACAAAAACCAGAAAGACTGTCCAAATCATACAAAACAACACTGCCAATGCCCAGATGAGCAACCAAATGACCAAAACACCCACTATCCGAAAACGCCTGACCACTGACTTAAGTTTCAATATGTACACATCATGACACATATTAAAAACATTGAGAGTAGAAGAAAAACTGGCCACAATACCTCTAAAAACCCAAATACGATTGGGGAAACCAACTGCCAAACTAAAATGTATAGCAGTATGCATATTGTGCACATTGAAAGAGGAGACATGCACAACTTTGAAAACTCGGTCTAATAGCAGGTTGAATGAATCATCACAATAAAACTAAAAAAATAGTGATAACCAAATCATCATCTTAATCCCCAAAAAACAGACCACTGCAATTAAGAGAAACATCTCCAACTTCATTAGAGGCCAAACTAGAACATAAACCCACTTCGAAAGGAACAATATCATCAAAATCCATGACTGCATCAAAAAACTAATGCCTAGAATCCAAACTATCATGAGCAACAACACTGTTAAAAGAGAAAACATCACGAGATCCACACAGTGAGAAATAGCTCAGCTACATCAAAGGTCAAACCCGAGTAAAAATTCACTTTAGAAAAACCAACAAAACTATACATTAATAAGTAACCATGCACGTGAATTCAAATTAGAGAAAATTTCTCATGAAATTAGAAAAAACTATACAATAAAATCACACGTACCTCTCACCCTTGTTCAAATTGAAGAGTTGCAAAATTGGTTGTTGATGGAAGGAGCGATTACGATGATTTAACGTGCTATGTATTTTTATTGTTCAATGTTGGGATTTTACGATCTGAGATTTTTTTGCTTTTGGGGGCGATAAAGGAATAAAAGAAATTGTTTTGTGAAGGAAAGGGCAATGCTTTTTTCGTTGAATTTTAGTTCCCACAAGAATTTTAGTTCCCGCTTTTTCGTTGAATAGCGTTTTGTACACGGGATTTATTTCCTAGTTAGCGTTGGAAAACATACGCTTTGAAGCTTTTGGGGAGAATTTGCGGGAACACTATGTAATTTTGCTATCACAGCCCGAATCTATTGTAGTGTTAGCTATACGTATTCCAACAAAATTTGTTTTATCGAAAATGGAGATTATTTGGAAAATAGCTATTCATACAGCTTAAATAATATTGATAAAATATTATTTAATTCCAAAACAATTAAATAATAATAAATAAAATTATTATTATTTTATATATCCAAATGGAATAATATATCACTTCAAATTCAACCAACATGGAGTTATAACTCAACATTACCATTCTCGAGTTAAACAATATCCAAATTATATAAAAATCCTTTTAAATTTATTAAATAAACACTCTCGTTGATAAACGAATTCCATAGCGACTAGTTGAAAATTTGAATTGGACATAAATCACAATCTATAATATGTAATCTCCAATTTTCTCTTACATTAGAAAATTATAATCAATTAGATTAGGATGATTGTTGTTTCACAGAATTCCGACTTATAAGGGATTTTGTATATTCAATTGAGTTTAAACCCTAAATTATGAACGACCGCCACATTACGAGCTCGTTTTAAAATTAAAATATAAACTGTACGCTCAAACGTCGTTTTAAGAAATGAATTATATATTAAAAATCCATTTACAATTATAATTTAACATTTAATATAATAAAATATATTAAATATCTAACCAATAAAAATACGGGATGCTACATTCCTTTCCCCTTAAAAGAATTTTATCCCCGAAATTAGAAAGTAAGGGGAATGGTCCAATCCCAATTATTATAAAAATAATTATTATAAAATATTATCAAGATTTTTTAAGTTTTATAAATTTATGAAAAATTCATCAGCACCTCTGCGCAGTTCGATCAATACAACTACAAACGCCACTCGTGGCCTCACATCGATCAAAAGAAAACAAAAACCAAATGGCTTCCTAACTCAGGGGTATAAAATCAATTGTCAAACAACAATAATACTAAAGTTTACCTATTTTTCTGGGAACCAAATTCTAATTCCTAAGCAAAGCACTAACAATTCTTCTTCTTCCAATCTGTATTTAATTCAATATAATGCAAATAACAAATACAGGGTTAAATTATTTTGTTCCATTTCATAAGTGATTCCATTCTATTATTTTTATTCGATTTCCAAATCTCAAGTCTATTTTATTTGATTCCAATATCCATTCTTAAATCCACTTAACCAAGTTAAATTTCAATCCCATGTTCAATTAACTAATTTTTTTCTAATTAGTTCACTTCTATTTCACAACTCAAAATTCTAATTCATTCAATCTCATTTATTAGATTCATATGTGAAATCTTCTGGTTATATTAAACCATTTCAAATTTCCAATCCAATTTGAATTTTCAAATCAATTAAACCAATCAAATCAATAATTTGATAAAATTATTTCTTTTCAATACAAAAATATAGTTTGGAAAAACAATTGCATTTATCCTATTTACAAAACAACATCGTGTCGGTTGCTAGTTCAAAATCGAACCAATCAAATAACACAATATAAAACATTTATATATAAAAATCAACAAA
Source organism: Allium sativum (assembly GCA_030737875.1). Taxonomy (NCBI): domain Eukaryota; kingdom Viridiplantae; phylum Streptophyta; class Magnoliopsida; order Asparagales; family Amaryllidaceae; genus Allium; species Allium sativum. Next base: position 838,672,564 of record CM060916.1, read on the forward strand.
TACTCTTATATATATAGTCAAACTCAATCTAGGTATTACTAACCCCATCTTTCGATTTACGCCACAGAGTCAAGGTTATTACTAAACCTCGCTCTGATACCACTGTAACCGTCTGGGGCCTTCAACCCAACTGGTCGTGGGCTAACCTCCCATTGTGGCATACAGAGGTACCTCAGCAATTGATTTTACGGCCAACCTCTTGATATAACCAACCCTCATTTTCGTGACATGTACGGGTAAGAGTCTCCCGTTCGTCACCCAACGCGAAGCGAGAACCCCCAATCATACGTACCAAGCACTAAGCAAGCATGCAATTATGATATATTATAGTAGTGTCTAAACCAAAAAAATAACCATCTAGCGGAACGCTTGCATATCACATTCCATATACATAGTATAAAATCAAAATCGTGGGCGCTTACTGGAGATTGGATTCCGACTATGACAACCCATCTATTGATAGTGTATCTCTAGAGAGGAATACATTGGGTTCAATAAAAACATCTTGCAACCCGGCCACACATGACCGACCACTCATTTCGCCTGAGTGTATTGAATGTATATCACCAACGGTTGGGATCAGCAACCGTTTCTCGAAAGGGACATCATCGATAGAATAAAGAAGGAAGTGGATTTTCTCTAGATAGATGACAATACACCCTAATTGGGAGGGACCCACTTAGCCATGCTGCCTGCCCGATTTTTTCATTTCCCGGATGTGAAGCTTGAGCTTAATAATTACCTTTTTAAGATATCACATCACCATTCACTTTGAATGCCACATTATCAGATCCGCCAGATAATCATTAATTGATTTCCATAAAAATACATTGGGTGTTAAGCTAAAGAATTTTCTTTTTTTGCCACCAAACTTGGTATATTTGAAGAAATCAATGTACGTGTCCCCTTTGGAAATACTGTGTTAGACATTCGTCCATACAAGTTGTCTTGGGACTGGACAAACCAAATGCACCCTCTTACCATATCTTAGGTATCACCCTATAGGTCAATAGCGAGTGTTAGAGAATGAAGTTTTGATGACAACAACCTTATTTCAATTATCATTGATTATAAAATATATACTAACATTTCTGTCTATAATATATATGCAGGATTTGTATACAGGAATTAATACCGAAGACTATACAGTTTTAGAGTTTCAAGAGAATCAGAATTCAGATAAGATTCAAGACTCATGAGTAATCAAGGTATAAAGGTTTAAAGAGTTCAAGACAAATATAGTCTAGTTGATATGTAAGACTTTGAATAGCACTCCATGTTCAAATTCAAATTTTGGTTTTCAAAATTCTAATTCTAATTTCAAATTGTTTTTCTATCTTACTAATGATTTTAAGTATAAGTTTTAAAGTTTATATAATTATATACTTTTATAGTTTTATATTTATATAGTTTTAAACCTTATAAATTTATAATATTTATATTTTCATATGATTTTATACTTTAGAATACTCTTTTATATCACTAAGTTTTAATTCAAGAATTTCGAGAATAGTATATATATTTAAACACTTGGAAAATAATCAAAATTCAAATTTTACACAAGGCTATGTCGACGTACATAACAGTCTATGTCGACATACAACTGTCACTTTTTCAATTTTCAAAGGAAGTGTCTTTTCACTATTTGTAACGTTCCAAAAGCATTGCAACCTTTCAAATCTTATAGATTGGGGTTAAATTCGAATTTTTTAACCATTCTTCTTATCCATCTTCACCCGTCTTCATCCCCCCATTATTATTTACTATTTTATTGATATCTACAGCTCTACCCTGCCGATTTCTATTCTAATTACATAAAACTTCTCTTCTCACTCTCTACTCATTATTCTCTGAATTGAAGTGCTGTTGAAGAGTTATAGGGCTGCTGTAATCATTTGAGATTGTTTGGGAAAGGGTGTGTTCCTTGTAGCCCTGAAATCAAGGAAAGGGAGCGGTGTTAACCTTGTAGCCGTGAAATCGTGGGGATTGTACTTGATCAAGTGTGTTTGAAGCGGTGTTAACTTTGTAGCTGGGAAGTCAAGGGGATTGTACTTGGATATTGATATGGTAATAAAACTCTACGCAAACCTGCGTTGCGTGGGACTGCACGTAGGAGTAATAAGAACCAGTATAAAATCCAATGTGTTCTTTCCTTTTATGCATTTATTTTTGTGTTTGTTTTTGATTCTGTGTTTGTAATCATCTCTATTGTGTGTGATTCATATAGTAGATCATATAAGTTTTAGTTTTTCTTAAATTCCTTGAAAACACTATTCACCCCCCTCTCTAGTGTTTGTCGTGTCGTAATATCCTTAATCCGCATTCTCCAACAATTGATATTAGAGCAAGGTTTTTCAAAAAGTTCATAATCTGATTTGTGAAAATATTAAATGGCAACCAATACTGGAAATAATAGTTCTTTTGTAGAGGGTCAGTCCATGGTTAGACCACCACCGTTTAATTGTAGTAATTATTCATATTGGGAATGTAGAATGAAAATATATTTATAATCACTAGGTTTAGACACATGGAATATCACACAGACTGAATATGCAGAACCCACAACTAATTTTACGCGATGGACTAATAAACAAAAGTCTGCTGCACAAAGCAATTCCAAAGCCATGAATATGTTATTCTGTTAATTAGATAAGAATGAATTTAATAGAGTGTCAATTTGTAAATCTGCTTATGAAATTTGGTGAACTTTACAAGTTGCTCATGAAGGAACCAATAAAGTTAAACAGACTAAGATATCAATGCTAACTAATCAGCTTGAATTATTCAAAATGAATGAGAATGGATTTATCTCCCACATGTATTGCAGATTCCAAGAGACAGTGTATTCATTGATAACACTGGTAAAAACTTATTCATAAGAAGATTAAGTCAGAAAAATATTTAGTTCATTGACTTCAGAATGAGATCAGAAAACATTGGCGATTGAAAAAGCCCATAGTGTCAGTGAAATGAGGATTGAGGAATTAATTAGAAATCTGATGTCTTTTGAAGTCTAATTGCGTAAAAGAAAGGAAAATAATCCAACTGAAAAGAAATCCATAGCATTTAAAGCTACAACAAATGATTCTGACTCAAATAGTGAAGACGAAAAAGAAGCAACCTTAATGACAAGACATTTCAGGAAATTTCTGAGATATAGAAAGAGAAATAACTTTTAAAGAAATAACCAAGGAAGTTTTGGAAGAAATGATGATCGATGTTATAACTGCAATAAACCAGAACATATTAATAGAATGTATCCATATCCACATAATCAACAAACGGACAATAGCAATTCATTAAAGAAGAGAAAGAGGGCATATGTAGCAACTTTAGACGATTCAGATTCATCATCAAGCAATGAAGGGCCAGAAGCCGGAAATTCAAATATGTGTTTCACAGAAATTCAGAAAATGTCGAAGAAATGGATCTAAAAACCGGGTACGCCTTAATTATTTTTTAAGTTTTTTTGGTTGAACGGTTGCTTTGATTGTTTTGATTGTTTTCTTTGTTTTGAATTTGAAAATTAAACCTTAAAATTCAAACTTGAAATTTAAATTCAAATTTGAAATTTGAAATAATAATAATAATAAAATAATAAAAAATATAATAAAAAAATAAATTTTGGATGTTTGTTAGGATTAATATTATTTCAGGAAAAAGTTAAACCTGAAATATAAGTCGATAAAACCAAAGTCACAAGACCATATGTCCTTTGAAATTATACATGTATGTCGACATACATAGAAGGGCATGTCGACATAAAGGCTTGTAAAATGAAATTCAAATTTTGAATTTCAAAGGTTCAAACTTTCAAACTTCCCTTTAACTTTTTACCAACTCCCAAGGTCTGAAAAGGTGTCATTGATTTCTGAAAAGAAATGCCCATTCAATTCATATCTATTCAATCTCTATTTATATATCTATTTCTCTCTACCTTTCATTCAAAATTCAAACTACTCTTTATATCTATTCTCTTCAAAAACAAATATCTAATGGCTTCCTCTAGAAATCCTCAAACAATGAGATTATCCAAAACCATCAAAGGATATCTCAATAATGATATAGAAGCAATCAAAACCTATGTTGACTATGTAGCAAATGCAAAAGTCAATACAGATGTTTTTGCCATCTTTGGAGATTTTCCATCCTATGATCTTACTTCTCTTTTCAATCACAATGAAGTATTAATTTTGATTGACACTCAGGATAGCGATGAAGCATGTTACCCGAAACTTGTCAAAATGTTCTATGCAAATCTTAATCGCGGCTTTTACGAAGGAGATGAAAATCCAATTTGGAGTAGCGTAAAAGGCACACAAATCATTCTAGATTGTGAAATTTTCGGCAATATCCTAAATTTCAAAAGTACGGACTCGAATTTTTCGGAATTCGAAATCGATGAACAGATTTAGAATCCTTTTATCACATATTTGAAAGCGATGCTCACATAGAATTCAAAAATCTCTTTTTCCATCCAAAAACAAGAATGTAAACCTTCTCCTTCAACATACCATCACTCCTAGTTCCAGAAACTTCAATAACCCAACTCTTAAAGCCCAAAAAGCACTCTTTGCTATTATTGGTGGCTATGACATCAATTGGGCTGATATGATCTTAAAAGAATTCAAGCCCATAGAAACATCAATAAGAGAAAACTGAAAAGGAAGTCGATATGTACGACTTAAAGGATCTATATGGATAATAAGGAAATATACGTGATATACTAGCTAAATAATGTGCAATAGTTTATGCAAATAAAATCTAAGTTACCGAGATATATAACAAGTAAATAAAAGCGGTAAATAAAGTAAAAGAGACACTAGGAGTTTTTATACTGGTTCAGACTTCCCGCCCTACGTCCAGTCCCGAAGCATCTCTTCGGAATTCACTAACAACACCCTCTCTTAACCCAGAGGAATAGGTCAGTACACCCGAGCCCCAACAAGGATGCCCCTCGCCTGAGCAACTACACATATCTTCAACAATTACAAGTATTTGACTTTTGCTTTGTGTTCTTGACAACACGGATAGCCAATCTTTTAAATGCAACCTTCCTATAATCTGATCCTCGAGTATATACTTTGAAAGAGAAGATTTTAAAATGAATATAGCTTGTTGAATCAAATGATATTAAATTGATTCAAGGATTCGACAAGTATTTTGAATTGGAGAGATTTTAATTGCAAAGAATGTAAATGGAGAGATTAGAATGACAATCAAGAAATCGGTAAAATTCGGAGAGATTAGGTGTTTGTAAAACATGATTAAACTTGTTTATTTAATAGTATAAGAGTAGCAATCTTTCACGAAGAGTTTCCATAAAAAGATATGGCCATTTCCTTTGATTAATGAAGAGGAATCTCTTCATGAATGGAAGCAACTCTTCATAAAATAAGTTCTGGGTCGAATTAGTCGAATGGTTAAAAATCATCAGTTGACTGGTAAAAATTTCATATAAAACTTTTGAAACTAGCCGTTATTGTAACACCCCACACCCGCTACGGTCACTCACTAAGGGAATGCCATAACATCGGTGGAGTATTTTAAGTGAATATAGAACAGAAAAATTACAACAAGACAGATATAAGTAATACTTGAGAATTTAAAACATCATTTCATTGCAGCGGAAAGTAAAACATGTTTGGTTACACCAAAACCATAAACAAGAGTCAAGTACATAATATCCATCCTGATAAAACAAAAGTACATAATCCCACTACTTAACTTAATAGCCATAATAGAAAAGATAAACTGAGCTTTACATCCACGGTCCAAGCTCCAAAAGATAGATAAAGCAGTCTGATCAAAGCCCACTAGTGCTAGGCCCACTCTGATAACCTGAGGGTTGGGAAAAAGATAAAAACAACGGGGTCAGACATAAGTCTGAGCGAGTCCTATAACTTTAACAATACAATCATTAAAGTAACCAGAGTAAGACATAAGCTTGATATACGGTAACGACTGGGGATAAATGGCTACACTAAGCAGCCAACTAGACTTAGGATGAACTAAGATAACCGTAAAGACGCATCTACCCACCCAAGGATAATTACTACACTGCACCACACCAGTCATTCCCAATTTAAAGGTTGATCCCACTAAGTATACTTAGTAATCTATAATTAGTAGTTTCGTGTACCCCTAGCTGACTACATAGGTGCCGTCTGCCCCTATTTCCACTAGGTGTACCCACTACCCCCCATTCGATCGGCTCCCTAACGTAGATACCCGTGCTGGCCCCACAGTGGGGTGTATCATCCCCCAAAGTGGCAATCTGATAATATCAACGGTGCACGGCTTATACCTACACGATGCAACAACGTCTTACTTACCAGCCCGGGTCCACACACGCATATGAAACCCGTTGGACTTGCGTTGCCACCGCTAACCCGTTTTGGCCTCTTACAGTCAAGCCCAATATGCGTGTCCCGTCCTCGACTTGGGTCGAGCCCACAAAGATACGTTTGGGATATTGGTTGAAATGGGCCCCCACAAGCTACCCACCTAAGCTTGTCATTTCTAGTGAATCCCACTTAACCCTTTAACCATGTCCACTTACATGTTATAAATTTTGGTTAAGTCTTTTAATCATATTTTAATTGCCACTCAAGGCACCCACTAGATTTCCACATGCCACCCAAGGCACTTACTTGATTCCCACATGCCACCCAAGGCACTTACTTAACCCTTTAATCATGTTTAATTACATGTTCCACTTTGGTTAAGTATTCTAATCGTATTTTCTATTGCCACCCAAGGCAACCCACTAGTTTCCTCATGCCACCCAAGGCACCCCCACTAGTTACTACATGCCACCCAAGGCACCCACTTAACCCCTCATGCCCCCACTACATGCTAATTTGGTTAAGTGTTTCTTAATTAATTAAGATCGTAACCTTTGTAAAGACCTCTCACATTAGACTGTCTTTTATGGCAGCTGGATATGCCGGTTGGTTCCGGGCAGCCTTACACCATAACAGAGTCTAACCTCGTGTCTTTACACTTGTCACGTATTTAGTTTATGACTAAGACCTCTCACATTGGGCCAATCATTTGTAGCCGCTGGATTTGCCGGTCGGTTCCGGGCAGTCTTATGCTACAAAAGGGTCCAACCTCGTGTCTTAGTCGATTAATTACACCTAATTAATCACCCCCATAATTTGTATTAATTATCCCTAATTAATTACAAATATTTAAAAATATGGGTAGACCTAACTCAATAGGTAAATTCCCAATTCCATAATATGGGTAGACCTAACTTAATAGGTAAATTCCCAATTATGTCCATCCACTTTATGGTATGTTTAATCATACCAACTTCACACAATTTTATGTGTTCATTAATTTTTACCCCATCGTCCCCACGTAAATACGTTAACATGACATACTTTAAAAGAGGAGATTCATCATACACACAATGGGTTCAACTTAGCATATCATTAGCATTATCATGGGTTTAAAAGGTGTCAACTTGCATATATGACCATAAACCCAACTTGCATAAATAACCAACCCAAACTTGCATGAATCACATATGTCATAAAGATGGTAACTTGCATAAATGTTCATGTCATAGACCTATCATAAAGGTGTCAACTTGCATACATGTCATAGGTCTAAAAGGGATGAACTTGCACATGTACTTATGTCATACAAATGGGTAAACTTGCATATGTATGTATGACATACAAAGGTGTAAACTTGCACATGTTACTTGCATATAATCAACCACCAAACTTGCATAACATGTCATATATAGACTTGCATATAATCAAACACCAAACTTGCATAACATGTTACATATGAACTTGCATATAATCAACCACCAAACTTGCATAACATGTTACATATGAACTTGCATATAATCAACCACCAAACTTGCATAACATGTTACATATGAACTTGCATATGTATGTATGACATACAAAGGTAAACTCGCATATGTTATGCATATCACTAATCCAAACAACTTGCATAGATTATGCATATTATAGATCCAAACTCATAGGTTAAACTTGCATGTCATGTCACTTATTTCATACATGATTCTAGCATAAAACCAAGCATTTAACTTGCATAAAACCAAACACTTAGCATGCATAAAACCAAATACTTAGCATGCATAAAACCCACCACTTAACATGCATAAACCCAAACACTTAACTTGCATAAATATAGTGTCATCATGAATAAGTGTTAAACATAGTGATTAGCAAACTAGCATCATAACATATGACCTAAAACCCATTGATCCGCAAGCAAAACCATATGATCTCATCACATCTCATCTACTTAGTTTAGCAATTGGTTATTAAAGTGATAGAAACTCACAAACTCCAAGATTAGCTCCTTAGATAGTTGCTAGAGTTGAAGTAGAGGTGGATTAGTAGTTGATTAGCTTGCAATCCTCTTCTCTAATTAGTGGAGGCTCCTTCTAAGTTGCATTTTGGCGGCATGATGGCATATATTCTATTTTTAGTATGGATTAGGGTAGTCTTAGGGTGTATTTATAGGATTAGGTTGTGTTTTAGACCCTTAGATTAACCCTAGGTTAGTTTAGGTCCGTCAGATTTCGTCCCAAGCCCTCCAACCCAGCCCAAAACTCAACCAGGTGCACCCAGGCCAGAATCAGCTGACAGGGCAAGTCGACAGCCCTGTCGACTGCCAAGTCGACAGGCATGTCGACAGGCAAGTCGACAGCCCTGTCGACAGCCAAGTCGACTTGGCTGGGCAGGAGTTTTCCCGCCTGGCCCCCATTTCTGCATGTTTCGAAATTCAAATTTCCCGAAAACTTCTTTGGGCCTTAACCGGGTCATACGGACTCCGATTTACAAAATTTCGGACTCTATTTCGCGTATTTTTCCGAGACGAACACAATGACGTAACCCGTTTCCCCTGATTCTCACATATGATATTATTAATTCTGTAATTAGTGAATATCAGTGTTAACTGAAATTCGGGGTGTTACAGTTATGTGCAGAGATTGCTTGACCAGTCGACTGGTGGAATTCCTACCAGTCGATTGGTAGGCAATTTTCTACACAGTTTGGCTTTTTGAAGGTTTTAAATTATATATATACATATATATATATAACTTGATTAGCACATTCATGTATACTTGAGGATAGATTTTAACATAATTCTAACATGACTCAATGTACATATATATATATATATAACCTTATTTTATGATTTGTTTCCCATAGTAGCTTTATTCGTTGGCATCGATCAAAATCTCGTTATTCAACATTCTCCCTCTTTTTGATTGATGACAACACTTTGGTATATTTGGTATTTCTCCCCCTGAATGTATAGCTCCCCCTGAATTTCTACGCAAATTTGTTAGTTTATAATTTTATATCCTTACCAATTGATTCTTGCATTTACAAATGTTAGCACAATTTCCAATAATATGGAAAATATAATAGCACGGAAACATAAAAAATGGTATACAACATAGCATGAGAGATATTTCTCCCCCTTTGTCATCGATTAAAAAGAGAATAAGACATTATAAGCACATGATAATCGAAGAATTATTTAGAGATCTTTGAATGATACAATTCCTAGTTCTCGTCGGAGTTTAATGATAGAATTCTCTGAAAGGGGTTTGATAAAGATATCTGCAATTTGATTTTTTGAGTTAACAAATTCTAAATTAATTGTTTGTTTTTCAATATTATCTCTCAAGAAGTGATGTCTGATATCAATGTGTTTAGTTCTGGAATGGTTTACCGGATTCTTAGATAAATTTATTGCGCTTGTATTGTCGTAATATATACGGATTGGAAAGGAAGTTGATATGTATGACTTAAAGGATCTATATGGATAATGCGGAAACATACGTGATATACTAGCTAAATAATGTGGAATAGTTTATACAAGTAAAATCTAAGTTACGGAGATATATAACAAGTAAATAAAAGCAGTAAATAAAGTAAAAGAGACACCAGGAGTTTTTATACTGGTTCGGACTTCCCGCCCTACGTCCAGTCCTAAAGAACCTCTTCGGAATTCACTAACAACGCCCTCTCTTAACCCGAAGGAATAGGTTAGTACACCGGAGCCCCAACAAGGATGCCTCTCGCCTGAGCAACTACATAGGTCTTCAACAATTACAAGTATTTGACTTTTGCTTTGTGTTCTTGACAACACAGATAGTCAATCTTTTAAGTACAACCTTCCTATAATCTGATCCTCAAGTATATACTTTGAAAGCGAAGATTTAAGGAAGAACATAGCTTGATGAATCAAATGATATTAAATTGATTCAAGGATTCAACAAGTATTTTGAATTGGAGAGATTTTAATTGCAAACAATTTAAATGGACAGATTAGAATGATGATCAAGAAAACGGTAAAATTCGGAGAGATTAGGTGTTTGTAAAACATGATTAAACTTGTTTATATAATAGTATAAGAGTATCAATCTTTCGCGAAGAGTTTCCATAAAAGATATGTCCATTTTCTTTGATTAATGAAGAGGAATCTCTTCATGAATGGAAGCAACTCTTCAGAAAATAATTTCTGGGTTGAATCAGCCGACTGGTTAAAAATCATCAGTTGACTGGTAGAAATAATTTATTCATATAAAACTTTCAAAACTAGCCGTCATGTGCAAAGATTGCTTGACCAGTCGACTGGTGGATTTCCTACTAGTCGACTGGTAGGTAATTTTCTGCACGGTCTGGCTTTTTGAAGGTTTTAAATTATATATATATATAAACTTGATTAGCACATTCGTGTATACTTAAGGATAGATTTTAACATAATTCTAACATGACTCAATGTACATATATATATAACCTTATTTTTATGATTTGATTCCCATAGTAACTTTATTCGTTGGCGTCGATCATAATCTCGTTATTCAACAAAAACACTCTTTATTATTGAGTATATCTCACTCAAATTTTCAAATATTTCGGAGTTGATCTCAAAGGAGAAGAATTTGTACCAAGAAAGGTGTTTGACTCCAGAAACGTACACCTTATGCAAATTCCACTCACTTTCAACCCTTATGAGACATTCGAAGACAAACAAGCTCGAATGCAACAAGAACAAGAGCCTATGGAAATCGAAGAAGAAGAAACTTATTTGGAAAGTGTTGAGTGTCCAATCAACACTAGAACCATTTCCAAAGAGACGCTTTTTCAAAATCAAGTGACAATAGTCAAAAATCGAAAGAAGCTCAAAATGACTCTTACCAAAATGACTAAATTCATAGGCAAAATAGGAAGAAAACTTGGAATTTCATCTTATCATCTGCTGAAATCAAACCTATATAATTTAAGTTATCTTTAATATTTGCTTGTACTTGCTTTTGAATTTCGTATTTAGTGTCTTGTAATTAGTTAGATGTATTTGCTTCTTAAGAAGTAATGAATGGAATTTTATTTATGTCAAAACCATCTTTGAGTTACTGTGAAAACATTAGAATTAAATATATAAATATAAAATAATAACAAATAACTCAAAATTAAAATTTTTAATTTTTTTTATAAGAGTATGTCGACAAACATATATCTATACGTCGACATATAATTGCCAGTTTTTCAAAATTATTCAAAATTTAAATTTAAATAACTAAATCATGTCCATTCAAATCCAACAAATTCCATACTCTACTTAAGCCTATTTCTTCCCAAAAAAAATCATTATATCATTCCTCCTTCCTCTGTATTCAATTCTCATCAAAAATATGGTAAATCCAATTCATAACTTGAATAAAAATCTTGAAGAGACTTTGAATTCCTTCAAGAGCAACCTTTCCATAATTCTACAAAATCAACGTCACCTAGAACTAATTCAGATGTGAATGGTTGAATATCAAGAGAAACATTTTGACGTAATTCGTTGGTCAATCTCTTCTCATTTCCAAGATGAAAACAACAAAGCAGCACTCACCAACGAAGAAGACTGGAAGGACATCAAGAAGAACCCAATCACTGTACAAGATGAATGGGTAGAAGTCCCAAGAAACGTTTGATTGGTTTGATTTAATTTAATTTGTTTGGATTGCTTAACTTAAAACATGTATATATATATATACATATACATATATATATATATATATATTGCTTGGATTGGTTTTCTTGGAATTAAAAACTTGTACGAATATGGATTAATACACTTGTATATATTAATATTTATTAATTATTATATAATCATGAATTTAGGGGGAGTAATTTACATAAGTATATTGAATAAGCATATAGATATAGGATTTAGGGGGAGTATTTTTAGAATTTCTTTTTGATAATGACAAATGGGAAGAAATTATAAAATAAGGATTAGTTAGACAAATTTCAAGGGAGAGTATATAGAATTCGTGATGACAGGGGGAGTATTAGAAGGATCAGAGTCAACAAGTATGAACTGGCATGAATATTTTATAAACTAAGGTTGTCATCATAAAAAAAGGGAGATTGTTGGAGAATGGATTTTGGTGACAATAACTTTATTTCAATTATCATTGATTATAAAATATATACTAACATTTTTGTCTAGAATATATATATACATATATATGCAGGATTTGTATACAAGAATTAATATCGAAGACTGTACAGTTTTGGAGTTTCAAGAGATTCAGAATTCAGAGAAGATTCAAGACTCATGAGTAATCAAGATATCAAGAGTTCAAGACAAATATACTAATAGAATCTAGTTTATATGTAAGACTCTGAATAACACTCCATGTTCAAATTCTTCAAATTCTAATTTTCAAATTCTGGTTTTCAAAATTTTCTAATTTCTAATTGTTTTTCTATCTTACTTATGATTTCAAATATAAGTTTTAAAGTTTATATAAGTTTATATATATTTATATAATTATATACTTTTATATTTATATAGTTTTAAACCTTATAAATTTATAAATATCTTTATATAATACATATTTATATTTTCATATGATTTTATACTTTAGAATACTCATTTATTCACTAGGTTTTAACTTAAGAATTTCCATAATAGTATATATATTTAAACATTTGGAAAATGATCAAATTTCAAATTTTACACAAGGCTATGTCGACATACATAATAGTCTATGTCGACATACAATTGTCATGTTTTCAATTTTCAAAGTAAGTGTCTTTTCACTATTTGTAACATTTCAGAAGCGTTGCAACCTTTCAAATCTTATAAATAGGGGTTGAATTCAAACTTTTTAACCATTCTTCTTCTCCAACTTCACCCCATCTTCATCCATCCATTATTATTTCTTATTTTATTGATTTCTACACTACTACTCTATTGATTTCTATTCTAATTATATAAAACTTCTTCTCTTCTCACTCTCTACTCATTACTCTCTAAATTGAAGTGCTATTAAAGATTTATAGGTATATTGTAATCTTTGGGATTGTTTCGGAAAGGGTGTGTTCCTTGTAGCCCTAGAATCAAAAAAGGGAGCGGTGTTAACCTTGTAGCTGTGAAATCAAGGGGATTGTACTTGATCAAGTGTGTTTGGAGCGGTGTTAACCTTGTAGCCGGGAAATCAAGGGGATTGTGCTTGGATATTGATATAGTAATAAAACTTTATGCAATCCAGCATTGTGTGGGACTGGACGTAGAAGTAATAAGAAACAGTATAAAGTCCGGTGTGTTCTTTCCTTTTCCGCATTTTTTTTGTGTTTTTGTTTGATTTTGTGTCTGTTATCATCTCTATTGTAACATCCCGTATTTTCGGTGGTCAGATATTTAATTTAATTTAATTTTTTAAATATTAATTTGGAATTATGTATGGAATTATAATATATAATTCGTTTATTAAGTGACGACTGAACATATAATTTATATATAATTATAATTCGAGCTTATAATGGTCGCGGTCGTTTGGAATTTATGATTTGAAATCTAACTGAATATACATAATCCATTTTTAGTTGGAATTCTATGAAACAAGAAACGTCGGAATCGATTTGATTATATTTTTTTAATGGAAGAGAAAAATGAAAATTTTGTGTTATAAATTGTTAGTTATGTCCAATTCAAATTTTGAAATAGTCGCTATGGAATTCGTTAATAAACAATAACGTTTATTTAATAAGGGGATTTTTATATATTTTGAATACGGTTTAACCCGGAATTGGTAAATATTGAGTTTAAAATATATATTCGCTTATTGTGAAGCTGAGTGATATTTTATTTTGATATATATGATAATAATAATTTATTAGTTTTTTAAAATAAATTATTTTAAATTTAAATATATTTTATCGTTATTTTATAGGCCTCAGAAATGATTTATTCTTCAAATGATCTCTGTTTTCGGCGAAACGAATTTTATTGGAAAACGTATGATTAATTACTGCTAGATTTCTAGTTTGGAGCCAATTGGTGTTGTTTTATCAGTGCGTGCAATTTAAAGGTGAACTGATACATTAAAATGGCGACGTTGTGCAAATGAAATCCAACTTCAAAGAAATCAATTTTTTTTTAGGGATCAGAATGTTAAGATGTAGTGATATATTCCTTTTCATTACATTTGGAGGTTGCGTGTAGCGATACGAATTTTATGGTCAACGATTATAAACAGCAGGATTTAATATCGTATAAATCTGTTCTTTTTAACCTACTGTCACGCAAGCCTTTGCATGGAAGCTATTGGTTTCTTGCGTGCCACACAACAAAGTAAATCAAATTTTTCAAAGCCTTCACAGCGAAGATCCCTAGCGGTTACTTGCATGCCACACAAACTAATTTCTTGGCCGCCACACAAACCAGTTACTTGTGTGCCACGCGTTCTCTTTATATAAATACCCCCGTCTAACCCATTTAGTTTCTTTCAACAAACCCATTTAGTTTCTTTCAACTAAAATTCGCAATCTAAATCTCCCCTCAAATTAAAAATCAATTGATTAACTGCCAAAGCCATCAACTACACAAACTATCAGCTTATTGAGAACTTGATTCTGGACGGTCGAGATCAGGTGCAGTGCAACAGGCAGCTTGATTCCCACTCGAACGGCGTCGGCTTTCGTTGGGTACTGTAGTCGGACAGCAGCACCTGGTGATGGGATATTTGGGGCGATGGATGCTTGGGTGATGACACACATGGTGGTAGCAAGGGTTCGACCTCAGGTCAGTAGAGCTGGGTATTGTTTTGGCGGCGTGTAGACAGCGAGTGGCCTGGGGTTTTGACTGGGTAAAGTAAAGAATGAGAGGGAACAGTGGGTGATGGGGGGCAAGTAAACTGGGATAGGAGAAGTTGAATACTGGGCACAAATTTTGTAAACAACCAGAAATATTAAGTAACGTGGAGAACAAACATGGGCAGCATGGCGCGGTTGCGTTGACACATATGGATCCGTGAAGATGAATGGTGTAGGGTGAGTTGCATCAGCTTTTTCTGTAAATAAAAATAATAATATAATAATGAAGCAGAAAGCTACGTGGAGGGAAGAAGGGTGACATACTGGAGTGAAACGTGTATGGAGCGAAGGAGGCTGTGGGTCAGTACTGTGCAAGCTGGGAAGAACGCAGCGGTGTAAAGAAGAAAAATGGTATTGGCCTGCAAAGTTTTTGGAAAGGAAGTGGTATTAAAGAAGAGATCTGGCATAATGTTTACGCGAAAGCAAGGTGAACATAAAAGAAAAAATATACATATATATAGCGTGAGGAGTACAGTAATTAAGTGGGAATATTTGGGCTAGAAATTTAGTTTCAAATATAACGTGGAACCCACTGAAATGATGGGGAAGAGGATATTGAACGTGGCAGGCAGGTTCGAAAACATGGAAATAGTCGGCCAATATTCAGTACATGGCAGAAGTAATTTGAACCTGCATGTGCAAAGTCGGTCCATGGTTTTAAGGGAAGACGGCCCATGTTTTAAAATGGAAGGTAATTAGTTTATATTATAACGTAAATTAATATGTTAATCTTTTAATTAAAATCAAGTAAACTTGTAGGCTTAATAATAATTATTATCTTCGTTAACAGAATTAGATAAAACGAGATTTTCTGGAATCGCAATGAAGGACACAACCGTATGAAGCAAATTTGGATGGAAATGGAGGCAGTTAGGAATTTCAGTTAAATTAAACACTGTTTAATTTAACGGTAACTGAACCGCTACAACGAACGAATGGAAATCAAAGTGAGTTTACTCACTCATTTTTTTATCCCATTCATATTTTATATAAATTGGGTTTTATTTTGTGTCCTATGCTTGAAAATTGTTTGTTGTTTGCTGTTATTTATATATTGGTTGAATTGGTTGATTAAACGTTAGATCTAACCGTTATTTTAAGGGTTAATCCCAAACGAGATAACTTACCTTATTGGTTACATTTATAACAATATAAACGTATTAAATTAAAATATGGCTACTAGGATTACTGTCATTTATTTATTTTATCTGTTTATTGAATTGAATCGTATTATTTGAGATAACGTATTTGGATGCAGGAGGGAGAACAGGTTGGAGGGATCCAACTAGATTCCTCAAATTAATTATTTATTTTCATATCACATCATACGAACTGTTGATTAACCTGATTAGATGATTGATTTGTTTATTGATCGTTGAATTTTAAATTTAATATTTGTTGTTATTAACCAATGGGCAGTATTGGTTGGGTAATTGGCAGCACATGACCTATATATTAACCGTTTTTATAAATGTTGATTTACCGTCAAGTGAATCGACGGTAATGAAGTTATAAAATTTGTTTTCTAACTGAAAATAGATTTTGAATCTATTAATTGGAATTGAAGTTGTTTAAAAGGAAATAAATATTTATTATTTATTATATAAAGTTTAAGAGTTATTATTAAATGATTTTATAAAGAGAATTCTTATAAGACGTTTGTGTAAATGAGTAGAATTTAACCTAACTAATTAAGAGTTAGAGAATATTTAATTGGAATTGGTTAAAAAGATAACTGTGTTTGAGTTGAATAGTCGACCGCTTTAACTGAGATTGACTATTGAATTAAATTAGTTTATTGTTAATTAAATCTAATGGAAATGTTTAATGAATATTTGTTAATAAGATTTTAAACAAAGAAATTTATTATTTATTTTAATGATAAAGAATTTAACTACTTTTCGGTGGTTAATGGTAAAGTGAATTATTATTTTACTTGATAATAATTTAAGTAAATACTTCTTAAATGAAATACATTTAAGTAAGTAACCAATTGGGAAGGGAATACGGTTGAGTTTTGAAAAAGATTATGGATGAGTTTTATATTGAATGCAAGTTTTATAATGAAGTTGTAAAAAGATTGTGAATTGATGCAATGTCTTAAATAAATGTTTTATTTAACATCTAAAGTAAGAAAAAGGGTTTTGTATTAAACCAGAATTTTATAAGTAAGGTTTATAAAAGGACATGAGGCAAAAATGCGAATTTTAAGTTGACGATACTTAGTAATGAGATCAAGTTAAATGAATGGGACTGAAATGATATTTTAAAAGCAAGAAATGGTTGAGGGGAATATCATGGAGCGATAAGGAGTTAAGTAAAGGAAATAAAAAGGTTTGGGAATATAAAATAATATTTCCAATGTAAAGGGAATAAAAGGAGTTTTGGTGTTAATATAACGATACTATGAAGTAAAGGAATTAATGGGATGGGTTCGAATGGGTTTATTAAAAAGGGGACAAGTGTTTGTATTGTTTTCCAGTAATGAAAATCAAAGAGATTCATAACGATGTTTTTACGTGGGATTTGACCGAACTCAAATGTTGGAATATAAAGTATAAAAAATATTGTTGCGTATATTCTTATATTAAAATAAGAAATAAATACTACGTTTTAAAATATGGAAAGATTAAGAAGTTTTAATTAGTTTTTAAATTATGAAGCCCAAGTGATGCTAAATACTGAACCAGTAAATCCATTTTTTTATGGTTGAATGTTGTTTATTTGATAGTTAAATAACCGACTATCAAACCTGCCCATACGATTGTTGGTACTGAAAGACCGGGGTCGAAATATATTCGAAAACCATTCTGACCAACAAATATGAAATTGAGAAGATATCAGATGTTGATCAAGATGGAGCCATTGAAGACCATAGATCTTCATAAAACGGAAGGATTACTTATATCTATGGTTTACTACTATAGTTTTCAAAGTCTACAATATATAACCTAAATTTATAATTAATAACTAGAGATGTATTGTGGTTTCGTTGTGGCTGAAATCTATGGATTCGCAAGGACTACTCGCTACTGATCTATAGGGTGATTCATAGGATGTGGTAGGAGAGTGCCTTCGGTTCATCCTGTTCCTGGATGACATGTATGGATGAATATCTGACAAAGTATTTCTTAAGAATCACGTACGTTGGTTTTTACAAATGTATCTCTGTAGGTGGCAGAGAAGACACCTTCTCTTAGCATAAACACCCAGAGTTTTTGTGAACATCAATTAGTGGCATTCAAAGATATTGTGTTGTTCTAAAAGTAATGTTAAACCTCAAGCCTCATCAACCGGGAAATAACAAAAATTGGGCAGGCAGCATGACTATGTGGGTCGCTCCCATTAGGATGTATAATCACCTATCTAGAGAAATTCCATTTCATTCTTTAATCTATTTTCGATGCTGTCCCTTTTTGGGAAACTGTGGGTAGCTCCCAACCGTTGGTGATATACATTTGATACACTCAAGCGGAATGGGTGGTTAGTCATGTGTGGGCCGGGTTGCAAGACGTTCTTGTTGAACCCAGTGTATTCCCCTCTAGTGATACACTATCGGAAGGTGGTTCCATACCTTGTCATAGTTGGAAATCCAATCTCCAATAAGCGCCTGCGGTTTTGATTGTATACTATATATATGGGGCGTGAGATGCAAGTGTTCTGCTAGATTGCTATTTACTTGTATTTAGACACTATTATACTATCAGAGGAATATATGATTTCAAAATATTTTGGGTTATAGTATGGTAAAAACCGTCCGTGTTTATGTGTGGATTGGTCTTACTATTATCCTTTTCTTTCAAAAAGATTTTTGACTTTAAAATCAATATGGATGTTGTATAAACTTAGTGAGTTTTCTCACTCTGGTTCACCATATTGATCCGGCATTTGTAATGCTCAGGTTAGCCCGAGTTATACAGGTTCAGGTTTGGATGATGCGAATTTCAATAAGACGCGTTAGAGGAGTTCAGATGTATGATATATACTTATTCCGCTGTGTGTTGTATATAAGGACAGATTATTATGACTGTTCAGATGTGTTGATGTACTCTGATGGTTGTAAGTATTTATTTCAAAACTCTCAATAAAGTTTTATTTCTATATTATATTTTTTTTCCACTACGATGTGAGACTCGGATGTTGTTGTGTTCTTCTTCTTCTTCTTCTATTCTAATATTTCTTTCTTTCTTATCTCACCCTCTGATTTCTTTCTAATAACTATCTGGTGTTTTCGATACTTGAGTTTTGAAAAGTAATACAGTTTGATGTATTATTGCTGGAATTCGGGCGTCGCATACCCCGGGTCGTTACATCTGTTGTGTGTGATTCATATAGTAGATCGAATAAGTTTTAGTTTTTCTTAAATTCCTTGAAAACGATATTCACCCCCCCCCCCCCTCTAGTGTTAGTATTGTCGTAAGATCCTTAATCTGCATTCCCTAACAGCGAGTAGTCCTTGCAATCCGTAGATTTCAACCATGACATAATTATAGTATATCTCTGGCCTCTAAACCAGAGATTTTAAGCAGTTCTTCCGTTTCATGAAGATCTACGTTCTTCAATTGCTCCATCCTGATTAGCATCTAATATTTCAATGTTTACATTTTGCTGGTAGGAATGGTTTTCGAATATAAATTCGATCCTGATCTTTCTGTATCAATAATTGTATAGGCCATATTTGATTGCCGGTTATTTAACTATCAAATAAACAACCATGCAACCATGAAAATAAAATTTGATTTACCATTCAGTACTCAAGATCATTTGGCCCTTTTTATTAAAAATAATTAACGAAAGGTTAATTAAACTTCTAAGTCTTTCAATATTTTAAACACATACTCACTTCTTAGTTTAATATACTGATATTCTAAAAACCCATTTTTATTTTACTATTTATAGATATATCTTATAACCATATCCCATCTTCCATTTAACTATCATTTCAACACATTAGTTACAACATTTTTCATGCATTTCTATACTTCAACATTTCATTAGTCCCTAGTCGTAAATTGTTAAGAGAATAATCCCCTAAATATCAACCCCGCAGACCGAAATCAACATCAGATTAATACTCAGAAAATCACTCAACTCAACTAATCTCCAATTAGGTCCCAATTCTTATCTTAACTCCATATCAACCCATATTATCCATTTGACCATTTTCCACTTTGAAAATCTCATTTCAATTCCATTATTAAGTAATTTTAATTTAAACTTAACGTTTTAGCCTCACACCCCTTTATGTAAACCTTATTTAAAAAAAATAGGTTATTAAACCCTTTTATCCCGATTTCTTTTTACTTAATTCAAATATTAAGTAAAGATTTAATTTAAGCTATCATATTCGCTTAAAATCCTTTTTTATAACTTAGTTTATAAAACTCGGTTTTAATAATAAAATCCATCATAAAACTACTTTTAAAATTCAGCTAGATTCCATTGCCCACTCCGATTACTTACTTAAATGGATTTTATTTAAAAAGTAATCACTTAAATTATTAATTTCCTTCATCACTAACTACTGTAATGATCATTAAAAATAACGATTGGTCTAAATTAAATTAAATGAATGTTTAATTTAACTAGTTCAGTCAACACATATAAATAAATTCAATAAACATCCAATAATAAACAAACGTAGCACACACGTATTAAACCCGACTTATATAAAATATAAGTGGGACAAAACTGAGTGAGTTTTACTCACCTTGGGTTTCCATTCGACATTGAAATAATTTTTTTTTAATTAAATTAAACAAGTGTTTAATTTAAATAAAACTCTCAGTTGCGTTCAACTCTAACCAAACCAGCTCTAGATTATTGCGCTCGTCGATACGGTTCCTATCACATCTAGTTTCAACCCATTCCATTACTGTATGACAACGTTAAAAATTATACATGTTATTTACTTATTTAAATTAATATTATAAATACGTTAGTAATAATTATTAACTTAATCTCTTATTATGTTTAAACAAAACTTAATTAGGCATAATTAAGTGTGATTATACACATTCAAATTCCAGGCTGCCTACTATAGTTTACCATCTCCTTACTTAAATAAAACGTGATTAGGCATTTTATAAATAAGTTTAGGCACGATACACTTGGATTAGGCACAATTGAAAAGGGTTAATCACATTTATATATCTGCCCATGTGCACGTTATTTGTTTAGCCATAATTATATACTACCCTAAGCCGCCACGTTAGAACATATTAAGCATTTGCTAAACATAATTAGGCAATATTAATGACACTAAGGCATATTTAATATGGATTAGGAGCATTCGAAGTATACCAGGCTCTATACTGTTCATCATTCTTCCCTTTTTGTTTTGGAACCGCAAGCCTTTCTCCCATCTCACTGTTCAAAACATATGGCTCAAATTATCTTCCCACTGCTCACGTTAAAAAATGCCTGATTCTTCCACAAACTCTCGTGCAAAAACTGTTACCATTCGCCCACTTTACTTCACCACCGGTGCCATCCACGGCCACCGAGACCCACCACCTCATCACCGAAGAAAGCCCCTTGTCTCCTCTTCCCATTGACACCAGCCTCGTCTTATACAAAACCCTCGTTCAGTTGAAAACCAGACCGGAAATCCATGGCTTCGAACGCCAATAACTCGCACCAGCGACCACCGCTCGATAGCCCACCACCATCGATCTCATCCACTGACTAACGCGCTCCTGAATGTAGTTGAAGGCTTTATGAAATTATGTCCAGATCAATCAAATCACTCGTGGTCGTTCATTAGTATGGGGTGGCGGCACCTTTAGTTTGGTTAAATAAAAATTTCAAAATAAGGCTTGTAGTTTCTTCCTTGTTTGCTGAAAAGAGGCATACGTGTATATATATTATTAGAATTTTTTTTTGGAAGTTATAGTTTTTTATTTGTAGGAAGAAAATAAGAACGAAAGCAAAGAACACCTATTTATAGAAGGAGTGCTGAGAGGATAGGAATAATGTCTTTCGAATGGTACAACGTATGATAGGGGTTTTAAATCATATGTATGGCCTGCATTGATGGTGATGGGTGTTTTCCTTTTCAATACATTACTAATCGGTGTAGGTTTGAGGGCTGCAAGAGTTAGGCAATGCAAAGAGCCATGCATGAGTTGTCTGCAAAGTACGTTTTGTAAAAATAGGTTTATGGCTTGTTTTGATGTGAGAACATACTATAAGTTTAAGGTAGTTATACATATATTAGGGTCGTCACATATATTAAGGTAGGCAAGTACATTAGTTTTGATTTGAAAAGCTTGTACTTCATTTTCTTTGGGGTCAAGCTTTTTTTTTTTTTATTTATGTACAATATTAAATTCTATCGTTTATAATCGTTAACCATTAAAATATACACATTGCTACATTTGAACTCCAAATGCAACGAAAATGGACATACCACTACGCCTCCACGTTCTGGACCCAATGGAACTTGTTTGGTCGAAAACCAACTCCGTTTGCACAACGGCGTTGTTTTAATTTTAATTTATTTATTGGTTCCCAATTTAAATTGCGCCTACTCACAAAACAACTCTGATTGGCTCCAAGTCGAAAATCCTACAATAATTAGCTATATGTATTCCAATAAAATATGTTTTGTCGAAAACAGAGCTTGTTTGGAAAATAGTTATTCTTATGGCTTGAATAATATCGATAAAATATTATTTAATTTCAAAACAATTAAATAATAATAAATAAAATTATTATTATTGTATATATCCAAATGAAATAATATATCACTTCAAATTTAACCAACATGGAGTTATAACTCAACATTACCATTCTCGAGTTAAAGAATTTCCAAATTATATATAAATCTTTTTAATTTATTAAATAAAAGTTCTCATTTATTAACGAATTTCATAGCAACTATTTGAAAATTTTAATTGGACATAATTCACAATCTATAATATGAAATATCCATTTTTCTCTTACATTAGAAAATTATAAACAAGATTCAAGCGATTCTTGTTTCACAGAATTCCAACTTATAATGGATTTTGTATATTCAATTGAAGTTTAAATCATAAATTAGGAACTATGGCGACATTACGAGCATTTTATAATTAAAATATAAACTGTACGTTCAAATGTCATTTTAATAAGTGGAAATTAGGCTAACGTCCTTATTATGTTTCATAATTAGAACGACATCCCGTCGTAGTTTGAAATGTAGAACGGTCCTTCTTTTTTGACTTATGTGTTTTCTAAAGGATTTTATGCGCTGGCCAATAAAAAAGAAAAAAATCGAAAATTTGCAAATATTCCGAGAAGGATTCAAAAAAAAAATGCATATATGTATGCAAATATTAAGAATAGTTACATACATGTATGCAAGTATTCATGTAGTGTTTTCTGTTGAAAATCTACATGGATACTTGCATACTTGTATGCAACTATACTGTTTTATTGCATACAAGTATGCAACAATTCATGAAGATTTTATATTGAAAAATTAGCATGAATACTTGCATACTTGTATGCAATTATTATGTTTTATTGCATACTTGTATGTAAATAAACGCGAACTAATATGCATGCCTATGAATTGTTGCATACATGTATGCATTTATTCTGAATAACTACATATATGTATGCAAATAAACCTGAAGTAATATTCATGCCTACGAATTATTGCACATATATATGCATTTATTCTAAAATATATGCATAAATGTCAAAACAGATGCATAACTGAATTAGTTACATACATGTATGCAAGAATTTCAAATATATGCATTTTTAATGTAATTAACAGCAGTTTCGTTGTTTTTTCGTTTTTTTGGTTTTTGGTGTGTTTTTTGATTGTTTTAACATCTGAATTTTTTTGTTGTGTACATGTTTTATTTAAATATGAATTTTCGTGATTTTTTTTATTTTATTTGATGAATTTTCAAAAAATAAGGACCGAGTTTATAATAAGTTCTAGACCAGATGTGAGCCTAATTTTGAAACTTAACAGGGACCTGAGCCAAATAGATCCTTTTAACAAACGAAATACATATTAAAAACACATTTATAATTCTAATTCAACATTTAATATAATAAAATATATTAAATATCTAACCATTAAAAATGTGGGACGTTACACATACCTATAGTAATAGCTGCAAATCATATTCGCATGTAGATATCAGCATAATCTATTTGCAATTTCGTAAGATTATGCACGCAACAACATATATATATATATACACACACACACACACACCCCTCCTTTGAGCAATTCAATGTCTGGTTTGGATACATTTGTGCACAAATATCATGAAAATAATACCAGATTTACTGTTGTTTTCTTAAAACATGTTTGATGCATGTATCAATATACATATAATTCCAGTAGATACATATACATATATATATACACACATATATGTATACATATATATAAGCAACTCAAAGTCCAGTTTGGATAAATTTTTGCACAAATATCACGAAAATAATACCAGATTTAATGTTGTTTTCTTAAAACATATCCAATGTATGTATGATTATACATATAATTCCAGTAGATAGATATATATGTCAATGCATACATATACATACATACATACATACATAAATATAAATATATATATATAAGAAACATGTCACAAATGATCCATCTTGCCAGTACATTATGCATGATAATCACGCATGTATTGTGATTCACTCAGCTATCAAGAGCAAGTCAGTAAATTTTATGCAGTGATACATCAACTAGCTGAGTTCCACATTCTTATTCATATATATATATATATGTGTGTGTGTGTGTTATTGTGTGTGTGTGTGTGTGTGTCTATAGGTTTAAATCAAAAAAATTGAAAAATTCTTATAGTTATTATCTTGTTGCATCGGTATGCAAACATAATCACACACGCATATATATATATATATGTATGTATGTATGTATGTATATATATAAATATATATGTGTGTGTGTGTGTATGTGTGTGTGTTAGGGTTTTGTGCACAGCGGAAGTTTGACAAAACATCCAGAAAAATAGGATCTTTTTCACCTAATTATTTGGAGATGAATGTGATTGAAAACCAAACAACAACACAAACAATATCTGAAATATGAACGCACGATATTCCAAACAACCACCCTTTTTATTGATTCACCAATAAAAAATTGTTTAAAACCGATCTCAACTATCACTACAAACAAACACAACTTGAACCGATAACCTTATTGAGAAATAGGTAGAGAATATCTAATGGATAAACAATTTAAGGAGAAAGATATTGAAGAACAATGACAAATTTTCCACACCTAATGAAGATGTTACCTAGGCCTTTTATAGAGTGCATTGCTTCATACCCAATTTCCTTAACACCCAATTAAACTTGACACCCAAATTATCTTCATATATGTCAAAAAATTATTTGAATAAGCACCAAATAATCTCCACCTTAAATATCTCACAAATATAGCAACAAATCTCTCTGCAAAATCTGCAAAGATAATTTGTTACCTACAATTGTGATTTGCATATCGTAAATTTCAACACTCCACCTTGATGCCAAATCACAACATCTCCTCCACTCAAAACCAGCCAACTTAGCTCTTACTTTCAACCTTCTTTTATCAATTAACATCATTACAAACCTTCACCATCGCCCATTAATGGTGCAGTTCCCTCATCCGTGCACCACGCCAATAGCAATCTTCAGTAACGTTTGTAATACCACAAAGACCTCTATCTCATCTTCGTGGATTTCACAACTCGACATCCATCTTCCGCTTGACATGATCTCTTCATCTCCGGATCCCTCGATCATCGTCAACATCTAGACCCTTGTCGCTACCATGATCCTCCTACTTAGGGCCATCAGCAGTGACCATATTAACCTCTCCACCTTGTTGTGGACTAGGTTCTTCAACCGTCACCCGTTTTCCATTGTCGACCACTGAACCAACCAAACTATATAGGTTTCCCTCCTCTAAAACTCCTCACATCATCATATGACCACCTTTCTTCACTCTCAAAACTCCACCTCGAGTCTCATAAGTGCAACCACGGCGATCTAACAGACCGAGAGATATGAGGTTATGCGAACAAGTGGGTATGTGCCTCACACCGACCACTTCTCTCACCACTCCATATCATGCATTCGAAACCTAATAGCTCCAACTCCACAAATTGGTAGCTCTACGCCATTGGTCGTCTTTATCATGCCAACACTCTTCTCATACGAACAAAAACTTTTCACATCTCAACATATGTGAAAACTGGCTCCTGAATCCATCTTCTAAGGCTCTGCAACACTAAATAGGACATCACATGAAGAATCGCTTTTTGCACCTTCAACAAAGCTTGCCTGTGCCTCATCACTATTATTATCACCTTGCGCCTTCTTATTCTTCTTCTTCTTCATATCTCGTATATACGAATAACAATCATTGCGCTTGTGACCTTCCCCTGAGGGTTGGATCATTCTCATATTTTGATATGTTGTTTATGCGGATGTGAAACATGTCCATAATTTTTACCAATTTTATTTGTGACTATTTTTCCTCTGTCAGTCTTGTACAGGGAATAGCTTTTGACTCGGGTCGAATCAGGTGATAAGACTTGTGCCATTGAAAAGAAAATGATGTTTCCCTTTCTGTAGAGTGGTTACATTAAAGATTTGGCTCAGCGGTTTGGGAGGAATCGCTATCCAATTTTTACAGTGCGATGGTTAGCTACTCACGGACTAGTTGTGCCTACCTTTTTTTGTAGGATCAATAGTTTTAAGGTATTACAGTTGGTTGTCCAGGTTTTGAAAGCCTTAATGGGCTGATTTGGAGAGGCCCATTAGTGAGATAGTGGGAGGCTATAAATAGGGGGTAGGAGGCATGGAGAATAGTTTACTTTCTTCATTGTCTAATTTGTAGGGGCTTGTGATCCTCCATTCCTCCATCTTCCTACACCTTTTCACCATTAAAATTTGAGATCCACCTTAGAGAATTGAAGATCTATATCGTTTAAAGCTAGATCTACGCTATTTCAAGGGAGGTTTCATCGAATTGAAGAGTTTTGATGAAATTTTTCGCTGTTCGGAATCATAATTCCTTGCTTTTAAGTTGTTTTGGAGAATTGGTGAGTGATATGCATCTCTCACACGGATTTAAGCAAGTATGTGTGTTGTATGCACATATTTTCATCATTTTAAATAGATTTCTCCTAGATCTACACCATGATAAGCTTATTTTAATACGAATCGCCATAGGATCTAATTTAGCAACTTAAAACCTCTAATTCTCATACATTTTTATATGTTTATGCAAGTTAGATCCATAATTTAGTTCATAATTTATCATAATTTTGGTGAAGTTTGTATAATGTTGATGAAAATCGTCATGTTCATGTTGTTAATGATTTCATAACATGCTTATGGTTGTATTGGATGAGTTGATTTCATTGATATTGTCGACTGGCGAAGTTTTGGTCAAATTTGGACTTGGATTGGGGCTGTACAGGCCACGAGTCGAGCGTGTAGTACAGTGCAGTACAGCGTAGTACAAAATATATGGTCGGTCGAGCAGGATATTGGATCGGTCGAGCAGGCAAAATGGTGGTTGGGTTGGTCATGCATCAAGAATAGTCGGTCGTGCATCCAAGGAAAAAGGGTGGTCGGTCGCACACTATGGGCTCGGTCGGTCGAGCATGGGTGTATGGGCTCGAGCAGAAGGGGTCAGTCTGGTTGGGTCGAGCAGCATGGCTCGACCAGCCTGAGTGGGTCTAGTTGGTGAAGCTTGGGGTCGAGCAAGAAGTGGTTCGGTCGCACCAGGGGATCGGTCGCACAGGGTCATTTCTGAAAAATATATTTTTTGGATACAACCTAGATTTAAATAAAAAGGTCTGGAAAAAAATTCGGGGGCAACCCCCCCGAACCTTAGCCGCAGCGCAGTAATGTAATTTGGCTCAGTAATGTTGTGGCTTCGAAGGAGATGTTTCTTAGGTGCTTGTCCGATATTGGTTTAGGCCTCTAGGGCTTGTGCTTAAGGGATGTTGAATTTAATTAGGATGGTTTACGTGAGATCTATAATATGGATGTTATAAGCGTTATTGTTGGTTGCTTCTGTTTGCCATGATTGAATGGTCATTTTAGTTACCATGGATGAATTGTTGTTCCTTTGGTTGTATGGATTGTAAAAGCTATCATTGTCCGATGTGGGGAAGATGGGGGTTGAGTTCTTCTCTGGAGCTTGGGGTAAATTAGTTTGTTTATTTACCCATTCTCGTATACTTTATTGATGATGTTAGATAGTTGTTTACCACTCACTAAGACTATTGTCTGACTCAAGGTTTTATGTTTCCCTCTTATTACCCTGGGCTATTTATCCGATTTTAGATGGGAAGACTGGGTAGCAGGTGACAGGTGATACCTTAGTAAAGACGATGTAGAAGTTCGGAGGTGAGCAGGAGGCTGACGTACTATCTTTCATACTATATAGTATTTAGGTTTCTCCTATTGGTTATTCTACTCTGAGTGCTGTAGTGAGGCAAATTTGTACGGACGTATGTGTCAGTCCTGGTGTATGGATATACTTTCTAGTTGTTTTGAAAATTTGGAATTTCAGCTCAAACATGTTTCACTAATATTACCTATTGCATATGTTCTACTATATTTTATCCTTGCGCTGTGAGATTTACTACAGGTTCCGCTTGTGTTATCATACCTTGATGATTGTCCATAGCTGTCTGGCACACCTTCCAGCGCACTTTTCCTCTTGTTTAGTGCAGGGGTTATGGGCGGTCGTCACAGATCTTTTTCACCCAATTACTTAAAGATGAATGTGACTGAAAAACAAACAACAATACAAACAATATTGGAAATATGAACACACGATATTCCACTTAACCA
Source organism: Allium sativum (assembly GCA_030737875.1). NCBI lineage: Eukaryota > Viridiplantae > Streptophyta > Magnoliopsida > Asparagales > Amaryllidaceae > Allium > Allium sativum. Next base: position 838,701,576 of record CM060916.1, read on the forward strand.
CCCTCTTAATTGAGTCACAAATAAAAAATTGTATACAATCGATCTCAGCTATCATTACAAACAAACACAACTTGAACCAATAACTTTATTGAGAAATAAGTAGAGAATATCTAATGGCTAATCAATTTGAGGAGAAAGATAATGAAGAACAACGGCAAATTTCCACAACTAATGAAGATGTAACCTAGGCCTTTTTTAGAGTGAATTGCTTCATACCCAAGTCTTCTTGACACCCAAATTATCCTCATATTTGTCAAAAAATTATTTGGATAAGAACCAAATAATCTCTGCTTAAATATCTCACAAATATAGTAACAAATCTCTTTGCAAAATCTTCATAGATAATTTGTTACCCACAATTGTGATTTGCATATCACAAATTTCAAAAATATATGCATGTCATTAGTTATGCTTGCTGACTAGAATTTATCATATATATGATATAATGTTTCAAACGATAAAATTGCAGTTCAAAACTGATTCTTGTAAATATACATGTATAGGAATAATTGCACGCTAAGGCAACCAACAAGTCATAATGACTGGTATGTTAATCAAATGTATATTAAAAGGATGTGATCATGGAGATGCATATATATATATATATATATATATATATATATATGTGTGTGTGTGTGTGTGTGTGTGTGTGTGTTTACATGAAAATCATTCATTAATTTTCATATACCAACTTAGTATTTTGTGAATTAATTTAAATTCAATTCAGTTTTGATATATATTTGTTTATACATATAGTATAAAGGCAAATATCAAGTTATATTTACTGAACTTTTAAATCTAATTTGCATTATATATATTTATCAACATAAATATATAAACAGCTCATTAATATCCTAGTCTATTAAACATGATATGTCATGTGAATGCAGTAAGATATAAGATGCAAATTAGCCTTTTAAATCCAATTCATGTCTGGGTACATATATGTATATGCAAGATGTTTATAAATCAACATTTATAATACTGTTCAATACTCATATTCATTGTATACATGAAGACAGTAAAATATGACTCACTTGTTTAATATAATAAGACATATTAGAAGCAGTCATTATTATAAACATTATTGGCTTACTGTATAAATTAGATACATAGCATATGATTAAATGCAAACAAAATTCATGCTACAGTCTATTAGTTATAGCAAGGCAACAAACAAATAATTTTAACAACTTATACATATATCTTATATCCACCGCCTAGTGGTATGTATCTATTTCAAATATGTGATCAAAAGAATCTCATCTTTTGAAATGGTGCAAATTCCTTCAGCAAATCATATTTGCGTTATAAAGGCACAGTGTCACATGTAGCATCAAACTGAAACATACATAACATCTTATGTATATAGCAAGTCTTAAGTGCAGCATGCATCTATTTAATGACTTTAATTAGTATTAACCTAAGAGACATAATGTTATATATGGGCCGGTTTAAGAGACATACGCATCTATTTAATGACTTTAATTAGTATTAACCTAAGAGATATAGCAGGTCCACTATACCAGAAACGTGATTTTGCCACGGCTTTGGGCCGTGGCTAATTAGATTTGCCACGGCTTAAGGTCGTGGCAAAATTGGGCATGACAAAAATTTTGCCACGACCCAGAGCCATGGCAGACTTATGTTTTGCCATGGCTCTAGCCATGGCAATTTTAATGCGTAATTTTTTTTATATGATTTAGCCACGGCTTTGGATCGTGGCTAAATTCAATTGGAAAAACTACATATTAATCAGATTCGTATACCTGAAGTATTTAATTAGCACAACATTTAGTGATATTTCAAAAGTCGAAACACAAGCAACCAACAAACAAGGTTCTTAATTAAAATCCAAAAGTCGAAACACAAGCAACTATCAAACAAAGCTAAAACGCAATCATAATACAAATATTGATACCGACAAACAAGGTTCTTGATTAAGATCCAAAATTCAAAACATTAAGATCCAAAATTTGAAACACAAGTAACTATTAAACAAAGCTAAAACATAATCATAGATACGAATGTTGATACTGATAAACATGGTTCTTAACTAAGATCCAAAAGTCGAAACACAAGTAACTATCAAACAAAGCAACTTGTTTTGCCCAATATCTTCATCATATCGATGTAGCCTTCTTAATATAGTAGCTCAGAATTTCTCACCTCCCTTCCTATAACATTAACAATAAAAATTAATTAATTAATTAAGTGTCTGAGCAACATATAGTAAAAACATAGCTTAATATTCTTAGAACATGACGATATGATAAAGTCGATATTAACATATATGGCATATTCATCGATATTAAAGAGCACTGATATGGAAGCCCATCCATGAGATCCATTATCAGTAATTGGGCACTACAGTGAAGCCCATCCATTTGGTAGTTATATATTTATGTGAATCAAAATGATACTATGATTAAAAAAAGTTGAATGCTCAAATCTCTACTAATAGGAGAGATGTATAAAGTTACTATAGCTTTATACACCAAATCAAATACAAAACCAAAAAGTGTGTATCCGTAATCCACAAAATCACAAACAGTGACTTTGCAAGAGCTATAGTTAATCAGGTATATAACTTATTCACAGTCACTTGGAATCTACCAAGGTTGGGCTAACAAAAATAAACAAGAAACAAAACAACAAAATTACATTGACTAACAAAACTAAGTATAACACAAAAATAAAAACTTCGCATTTAACTTCGTAACTCCACCAGAGAAGGACATGGCAACGCAATGGAGTCTGCCCTACCAGTTAAGGTGCAAACTTCATAACCCCATATTGTAACAGTAAAACATAAGCGTTGGCCAAAAGGGAATTCATTGGCAAACAAAGGTGTTAACAATTATATGTATAATACATTTGGAGTGAATTAATATTGAGAAAATCTTAATTCTGACAAAAAAATCAATTGCACAAGCTAAAAGAGATTAAGAAGCAAACAAATCATATTAGAAGAAAATTAATTATTTTGACTAGCCTCTATATTGTCACTTACTAACTGTGAGAGCTGGCAATATTGTAACATCCCCTCTTGAACCTTTTCCATCTGCCTCAAAATAGGATTACCAGCCTCAGCATTTGGATGTCCCCATGCACAGTTCAATCTTTTTGGCATCAAGATCTTATAACAAGTTGCTGCTTCAACCAATTGCAACTAGCAAGGCCAAATTTAATGGGAAGATAACTAACATCAATATAAACATTTTTTTCATATAAGAACAAGAACTAACTGTAATAACATGATAAAAATGCTAACGATAATCATGAACCAGAAAAACAGTATTATCAAAATACAGTGAATTCACGCATGTTCAATGCATAGTTGTTATATAAGTTGCACATTTTTATACTGCTTTGCAGAAATCGCAAGGTGAAGCAAAAAACGTTAGCCATTCATAACATTCAACCATGCGTTGTGTACGTATACCTTGTGCGTATCTTGAGGTTTTATCATGTTGTTAAGTACAGATATTCAAAGCGTTTACCATTTTCAGCATCATAAGCAACTAGCTGGAAGGCAAAACAAAACATTGAAGCTACATGGACTAATGGATAGTAATTATCATCAGATTTAAAATGGGATTAGAAGACAAATATCAGTTAACTAAGTAAGTCTAAAGCAATTGTGAATTACAAAGGCATTTTAGTTGTCGCATTCCAATTATTTTGCATACTTACCATATATATATCACCAATGCATGTGTTAACATTATTGCCAATTTGTTCTATGTAGGTAGATGTACATTCACTTTTGAGACAAACAGAGAGTGATGGAAAACAACCCTAGTTTTGCATTTTAATTATATTTACATGATACCTAGTTGTTGTTTTAACATCTAATTAATAGGATTAACTCGTAAGCAACACAATTCTTTAAGGTCGAGCTAATTGTTGTTTACACATCATTGTTATTACAAACAGTTATTGTCATACAATAATTCCCACCCTCTACAGATCAAATATTTATCTATTATTTGACACTATACTGAAAATAGTCTGCAAGTTCATCCAACATAACTACTATTCCTTGGCTTATAGTTTGTTTTGTGAAAATATATTCCCCAAAAAATAAAGACATGACAACCAATGGGGCATGTCCAATAGCTATTACCACAGTAATGGTTATGCTTGAGTTATTAAACACACATCAATGTGTATTTGCTTATCATATACCAATTTTAATGGCGGTATATAAAATTGAATTGCATCCTATTGAACTCTTCACAACCAATTTGCCAATTATGAACATTAATTCAAAATAATTTGCCTTATTAATGTGATCAATTAATATGAATGTGCATAGATTAGGGAAACTTGACTTTGCAAAATCATATTGTGTTAGATCATTCTTTCTTCCTATTGAAAAGAAGAAGATACCATTTAAAAGGACTGATAGCAAAGTATCTGCAAAAGAAGTAGAAATATGTCCAAATCAATAGAATTATCTTTTGCAAGCCCAAAGCCAATAAACCCTTATATTCTTTCATATCACCTCCTGCATAAAAGATAGAACCGGGCATAATATTTTGATTCCGACAATGCATGTCAAGAAAGTGTACTATCAAGACAAAGTTGCTAAACCGTTGTCATAGATATCGCAAAACCATCCATCAATTAATCAAAACAAACATGTCACACCAAAGGGAAAAAGACTTGCAATTCATAATCTGAAACACTTCATTTGTTATAAGGATAAAAAGAAGGATAAAATGGTATATCATTACCTTCCTATAATGTGGATCTGTCACATTGTCATAGAAGCTGTAATTCTACTAAAAAAATGATCCCTTTAAATGATAAATGGAGTTGCATATTTCTCAAATCAGTTGTAATAGTCGATGTTTCATATCAAATAGCAGTCAAAATTAACTAATCAAATTTTACCCATCACTTCATCTTTAATAGAAATTTCATGTACTCCATATCACCTCCATTGCTTGTCTTTTGTTCTCCATTTTCCAAAGCATGAATTGGCTGAGGTAGCTGCTAATGATGCGCGTGACTTTGTTCCTCTGGTTTGCTTTCATACTACCTGAACTTTGGTGCTCCTAATAGCAGAAACTGAAGGTGGGATGTTATTACAGGACATCGATCATTTACATGCTCTAATCCTACTGAAATAATTGTAGTGAAAAAAAAGATTGCAGCAAAAGAACTGGCTACATAGGCAAAACAAAAGAAATGGACTGGCATAAACTATGTGAACAAAAAGTAAGAGAGGGAGAGATTTGAGAATTTTGAAGACCTTAGACCTAAGACTGCTTTAAAATATGGCAATGTCATTTCATGGAATAATATGTTGACAAGATGGATGAAAAATAAACTTCCATAGAATAGACTTCTGGACAGTATTAATTTACATTAAAACAACATGTATAATAAAGTTCATGCTTACATGCAGAAGCACTTCTCTCAAGTGCATTACAAGAATTATAGTAAGTAAAAAAAAATATACTTTCTTATGGATAGATCCATAACTAAATAACAAGATTCCTGACGATATTTTGGGATGGGATAAATTTCACTTATATGGTAACAAAGATTTAAAAGTCAGCTCTACACTAAGTGATTACGAATTAAAGCCAAACATGTTCACTGACACCGGGGAAGCTAGTAAAATGAATTGTAGAAACTTATCTTACTTTCTAATGATATCACTGTAATATTGTGTCACAACAATCATTTATTATTCGGAAGAGATTATCAATAATGTCAAACAAATAGCTAATGCAATCAGGTGGGATTCTTGGAGGTGTCTGAAAATCCAACGATGACAAAAATATATTATTGCAATCAACAAATTATTTAAGTTATAAATCATCCACTGACGATAATTAAATGATATTGAAATGATAAAGGATAATTTAGTGGAAGCAGTGTAAACCTCATAATAAGTTGCTAATTCGAAACAATGGTTATCTTGTCAGAGCAAGACATGAAATGAATCAAAATTTGATCATACCCTATAATATTGTGTAGATAGATATAAAACCCAACCTCAAGGTTCACATCATTAATCTATTTTCCTTAATGCTTGAAATTAAAACAAAATGGTATTTTAAAATAAACTCGAGTTTAATAATCAATTAAATAAAATTTGTAGAAGCCTTAAACGATTGACCAAAATAGATAAAAAACTGAAATAGAAAGATGAAAAGGAACGATTAAGTGTGGTTTTGGTATCTTTCTTGATCTACAATAATTTCGAGAATTACGACTCATTTACGGATTGAAAGAAATAAAACTGATCACAGATCTGAACTGATCTAATAAAATTTTCAAGACATAAATGATTAAACATAGAAGAAGAATTTCGATTTCATACTTGAAAAATCACCTGAATCAGAATCTTGGAATGAGAGGAAGACCCAAAATAGATCGATCGACAAAATGATTTCGATGTAAAATATAAACAATGGTAAAAAAATTGGATCGTAGAAGAAGTTGAAACTGTTAATTTTGGGGATCCATAGCTTCTGAAGGTTTTTAGTACCGTGAAACAATTAGGACACCAGGGATGAGTCGGGGGAAAATTTTAACATTAATTTTGGAATGCGCCTAGCCTATTCCAAAACTGCCACAGTCCAAAGCCGTGCTAAACATCTTTGCCACGACCTTGAACCATTCCAAAATTGCTACGGCTATAGTCCGTGGTAATTTTGCCGCATTTGGGTGTGGCAAAACTAGCAATATGGTGTTGTGGTCTTAAGTGCAGTAAGCTCTCAATAAAGATTTAATTACGTATTATATTTATTCTGCTGCGATGTGAGACTCTGTGTTGTGTTAGCTAGTTTGATTCTTCTTTTTTTCTTATATTTTAATCTTTCTTCCTTATCTGTTCTCACCCTTTGATTTCTTTCTACTAACTATTTGGTATTTTCGATACTTGGGCTTTGGCAAGTAATATAAGATTGTGTATTATTGTCGAAATTCTGGCATTGAATTCCTCGGGTCGTTGCAATTTGGAAAAGAAACCAAATGTCCTCTCCACTTGATTCCCTATGTTGGTTTTCCGTGAACATAATGCAAGGGGCAAGCATGAAGGCTCATGCGTTCAGATGGAACTCCGTTGGCGCCAAGCGAAAAAAGAATAACATATCCCAGACGAATTTGCAGGACAAGGGCACACACCCAACAACGCACATATGCCTATTTCAGGCAGTGTACCCTTCCAGAGGCGCATGCGACCTATTCTCCTCCCTAGGGACAAGTACGTCGTCTCAAGATATGTTGTACTTCTTATAAATGCGCGTCAACGCATCTTCATCCGCCCGCGAAGGAAAGGAATCCCGTGAGTTGTCGACTATAGCAGCATCCACCATAATGTATGGTGCCTAGGGGACGTCTTCTTACTTAATATTTACATCCTTTTCCACCTGTGGGTCAACCTCTATAGCTTCATCCCTTTCGATATCATTGGCTCGACTATATGTCGGACTGGCTACTGCGGTCCTTTTGATTGCCCAGCTCAGTCAGATGCGATGGATGGGCTCACACGCTGGGAAGGGTGTAAGCCTCAGAGATCTCAAGCTTACTGCCCGATGGACTAGAATCGTAGGATGAAAAATCATAGACGATGGAATTTTCGTGGTTTATGCTTGCAAACCCTTAATTCTTCAAGAAGTTCTCGATGCCATTGCAAACTATATTTTTAAGATAGCAGCATTAGTTACCACACTGAAAACCTGTACCCCATTATTGGTGTAAACTAACACGGAACGCGCAGTGTCGTGGGTGCCGATGCAATTATAGTAAAAGGATCTCAAGGCGTGACAACGATCTCTAGTCCTTAAAGATGAAACCATCATCATCGCAAACCATTATCATCATATTCTCATGGAGTCACGATTACATCGTGATTGAGATCGAAAATCAATTCCATGAATTGATAGTTCAGTCATATGTCCATAGTTTGAGTGTAGCACCCTGTAAAATATGCTTAATGTAGACATAAGTTAATTTAAATTTAAAATAAACAGTAATAATCAATAATATATTAAAAGGCTGAAAATGGAATTTTGGACAACCAGGAATTTGGCCACGAAAGTATTGTAGTTGCGTTTATGGTAAGATTCTAATCTGTTTTCATATTTTATTTGCTAAAAACAGAGTCTATATGCAAAAATTATTAATTAATTAAGTTGTACGTATGTATTAATGTACAAAAGTTTGAATTTCAAGTAAATATATATACAAGTTGGGAATGTATTAAATAGGATAAGCAAAAAAATAATATTTCCTTTTATTTCAAACTTATGTGTAAATATTCACACACAGTAGGGGACAAAAATAAATTAAGTAAGGAAAGAAATAAAGAGAATTAATTAATGAACGATCAAAAAGTAACGTTCTAGAGGAAATTCCTCTTGGGCTTGACCCCAGAAGAGGGGTCGACCGCCCCTCCAGGAGGGGTGTCAGCTGCCCTCTTAGGGGGGTGTCGACCGCCCTCTTGTACGGAAGCGCAATGAGGGTTGTTTTATATAGGGACTTCTTTATAATGTATATCGAATGGACTGTTTAGATTCAATCAAACTAATCTAACGATTCATACACATGATAGGAACTATAAATAGACCCTCAAAGTCTCATTCTAAACCCAACATCCATTTCTCTTAGTGCCTCCATTATGCCTTTCTTCTGTCTCTAATTCCAGATAGCTTAAAGTATTTAGGTTTCTTCTATTTCTCTAAATCTATTCTATCTTATTCTAACATTAGATTTAAGATTTATTTGGAATTTAGATGTATATGTATATGTATAAGATTTTAATGGTGATTCTTATATATTTATTTAGATTTGAAAGGATTGGAGCATATGTTCGTTCTTAAAGGCCAAATCCAGTTTCTGTTCTATGCAATCTTGTTACTACTCTTCCTAATAGTTATGTGAGTGAAATCAATCTAAGTTACTATTTTCTGTAATTTGATAGTTATAGATTTGGATGTTGCGCCTTGGAGGATTTGAGACATAAAACAGAAAACATGGTTAACCCCTCAAATCCTCCATTTGTTTTATTGTCCGTAGAAATGTTTAGTCAGGTTATATTTGGGTTTTGGGTTGTAATAATAATAAAAGGAAAACACGATTCTTGTTATATGATTTTCTATATTTTTTAGATTCCTATTTTATTTTATTTCCATGTAAATTCATATGTTTGATTTTTTGGCAAAAGGTTAAGATTTGGATAACTTTGTAGATTTAATAGGTTTAAATCTCTATTTTTAAAATAGAGGATTTGAGTGTATTATTTACGACATATCTAAATATTAAGGCTTTGTGTATTAACAAACATAAGAAAGGAATTTATTCAAAATAGGGATTATAAACATATATATTTGATGATATGTTTATCTTTTATTGTTACATTAATCAAGTCAACACCTGGGTTGTAAGTTTATATGTTGTGATTTTTTTTCCATTTTATTGTCATATGCACATTTATGTTGTAGTTGAGGAAATATGGGAAAATGACTTGTGCACCATTAAGAATTTAATAGGCTTGACATTTCAAAAACATGGTAAGGACACTAATCTCGTTCGCTTAATTTATGTTTTGATATATGTAATTGGAGAGGATTGAAGTAGAGAGTTTAGCTCTTTTATTAGTTACTTTATTATATGCATATCAGGCTGCCAATATACGAAAGACCAGTTACCTTGTTCGGTCCATTCAGTGATTAAGGACCCGTTATTATTTAAATGTATTTTCCCTCTTGTTTCAAACCCTACTGAAAGAGTATTCAAAATCAATGGCGTATGATATATTTTCTCTCATATAATTTCGTACTCACGTCGATTACATGGTATCAGAGCCTTCGATCCAAGGTTGCAACAACTCAAGATCCGATTGCGCGTCCTTCATCCCTTTCTCTGTTTCAATCTGCGTGAATCATGGTTGAAGCAAAGGGACTCGATGCAATGTCAATGATGCCTGTTGACACGCTTTTTAGTTAAAGTTGTCACACGTCAAGTATTCAATGAGGACGCGCTCAAGCGTCAAAAATCACGTCACATATAGGTTCGAAATTTTGGGTTTGAAATTCTGGGTTCGAAATTCCGAGGTCGAAATTCCTAGGGTTCGAAATCTGGGTTCGAAATTCTGGGTTCGAAACTCTGGGTTCGAAATTCTGGGGTCAAAATTCTAGGGTCGAAATTCCGGGGTCGAAATTCTAGGTTCGAAATTTCTGGGTTCGAAATTCTGGGTTCGAAATTCCTAGGGTCGAAATTCCTGGAATCGAAATTCTTGGGTCGAAATTCCTGGGGTCGAAATTCGTGGGGTCGAAACTTCTAGGGTCGAAATTTCTAGGGTCGAAATTTCTAGGGCCGAAATTCCTAGGGTTGAAATTTCTGGGGTCGAAATTCCTGTTACGAGGCTGCTTTTGGGGCACGAAAATTGCTTCTTATGGGTCCCATTTCTCACCTACTCCCACCTAACCTTCCTCTTATAAATACCCCGAGCCTTGGCCTTCATTTGAGGCTTTCTCCTTTGGAATTTTTGGACCTTGAGAGCTCCAAACACCCATTTGTGATAACCCAAAACTCCGTGTCACAGAATTAAGGATAATCATTTGGAATATAACACATTAATCAACATTAGCATATTACAGATGATAACATAAACAAGAAATAGAATAATTTACATTAGTATGACAGAGGAGTCCTAAAATGTAATAAACATCAGAGTAGCGCAGTCACATGATACAACTTAGTGCGTAAAGGAAATGATCAGTCTACATCAAGATCACTGGGACATATACATCAGATAATACATAATAGAGATAAATCAGTCTACATCGCGATCAGCAGTACATATACATAAGATAATACTGGCGGAAATGTCAATACCAAAATACAGAGAAAGCTAGTCTTCACCATCAACCAAAAACGCACTCTATACTATAGTGCTAAGCCAAAATACCTCCTATAACCTGTCACTGGGCTTCCCTTGTAAAAATAAGGGCACCTGAGTTTGCAAGTGGAAACAAACTACGAGTCGGCCATGGGACTGATATGAGAAATCTACTTAACTGGTGAAACAATAATAATAAGGCAAATCATAGGACCATGCCGCTAACGCGGAACGGGTTTACTCCAGTGATTGCCAGTGCATGAAATAAAGTAAATCTTTTGAACAATGCAATACTTTTTATAAAAATGAAACCATTATAAGACTCAAGTCCCATCACACAATGCAACGCAAACCGGAGGATAGAGTTTTACCTTATAATGGCCAAAATATGCTTAATACATATAAAACGAAATCATTTTATATTATCACTAGTGCAAATATGTTTCAAAAGCAATTTCAATCATAATGTGTCAATCATAGGCGGCATAACTACCATCTACTAAGTCGCCATATATAGGTTTACAATCAAAACCGCAATGTCGTATTGGAAATTGGATTTGCGTCATGAGTCTAGGCAAGGGATGTACTCCTTTCCGCTTCGAGACACTCTAGAAAATGTCTCGGGACTGCACACTCTGGGCAATCCCTGGATCCTCCAATGTCGGTCCTCTCTTACGTTTGATGATTGGCAATTCCTGAACACACGTTCCCCGGTCCTATCGGACCTAACCATCGGCTTCATAGCAACCGATATAACCGAGGCGCCTCGCATTCCAACATCCACATAGGTAAAAATATAATAAATGTCTGGGCTTCATACCATGATAGCACCTATAGCTAGAAAGAAACGTCATGTCCTCCTTGGGTCCCTTATCCCGTTTTTAACTCATACCGAAGTGTGAGGCTCGCGAATCAACACTATACGCAAAGTTATGCTATATTAAAGCCTTGTTTTGATCATCAACTACAAGGCTCTGCTTTACAACAAAAGCCTTGATCATATGCATCTTTGTATGCCACACTGTCAATCCACACCATACCATTGATGTCTACCGATATACAACCTCTGAGCTCGTACGTCTCAGAGAAGGGCGTTAAGCAAGAGAATAAATTCTCCGTCACCAAACAGATGTATATTTAGTAGAGATCAACAAATACAGCACATAATACACATCAGACACACATCCATTTACAAGCCCGTTATGGGTTTGAACGAAACCGGAGGTACCTTATTCCTCGTTCCATATGTCCAATACGGAAGAGAGGTGCTCGCACATCCGAAATATCAACAAGTACGTCCAAACCTGTAACACCCCACCTCCACTAGGGTCACTCATAAAGGCAATGCACTAGTTTTGGTGGAGCATTATCTAGGTAAACATACACAGAGATATCACAAGTCAGAACATAAATAAAGCAGCGGTAGAAATTAAAAACCAAATCTTATTACTTTCAAGAAAAGAGTCAAAACCTCATGTATCCAAAGTACAAGTTGCCATTATTTCATTACATCAAGTTCTAGATAAAGAAGCATAAATTTAAAATAACAAAAGTAAATTATTCCCCAAAAATAGCAGACGTGCAGCCAGAGCATAGCTCAATACCAAACCGTACATGAGTTGATGGAAAGCAAGCAGAATCCCAGCTAAGTGCTAGAGTTTCCTCCATGAGAACCTGGGGGGAAACGAAAGAAAAAGAGGCGAAAGAAAACGGGTCAGTCATAAAGACTGGTAAGTCCAAGTGACTTTCAGCATAAAAACAGGTAAAGGTAACATGACATGTATAAACTGAAAGTAAACATAAGTACGATGTCAAGATAGACAAGATAGACTAAGATAACATGATGAATCAAGTATAGGTCGAGTATAGCATCGCATGTTCAAGGTTCACTGCACCATCTGTACTAGTAGCCCAACCCATGTTAAGCATTAATCATGAAATAATCCCTTGGCCCAAAATCGTGAATGACCCATTAATGGGTCCAACGGAACGATCCACTAATCGATCGGCTCCCTACAAGTTCTAGCTCGTTGTGTTTCAGTGTCATACGGCCCAATCACGAATGTAGTCACCTGTGCTAGGTCCAGCATAAGGTGTATCAAGCCCTATGGTGCCAACCACCGACACGAATCAAGAATGCACAGATAAACCTACTGATGCCCAATGCCTGCTTTTTCTGCTCCAGAGTGTGTGCACGCCTGCACTACGTTAGAACCTACACTGGCGCACCTACACAGCCGTCGTTCTGGTCGCTTACAATCAACCCAATAATCGTGCCCCACCCTGCCTAGTTCCAGGGTACCATGATACATCTAGTGGGTTACTGCTGAAACGGACCGCGTAACTAGGGTTTCCGTCTAGTAGGTTAAGTGTTGTCATTTAAATTCGAGACTTAACCCATTTGTCTAGTATATCAAGTTGGCTAAGTGTTGTCATTTAAGTTCGTGACTTAGCCCTACCATTCACGTATTAAGTTGGTTAGGTGTTGTCGTTCAAGTTCATGACCTAACCCTACCAATCATGTCTCAAGTTGGTTAAGTATTGTCTTTCATGTTCATGACTTAACCCTATCATGTGGCATTAATTCATTAATGCACCCCAACCTCTCACATTCGACCTGTTGTTGTGGTCACTAGATATGCCGGGCGGTTCCGGGCAGATTTACACCACAACTCAGTCTAACCTCGGGTTTTCAAGTGCGATATGACCAACTACTCACATTGGATCCTATTGTTTGCAGTAACTGGACTTGCCGGGCGGTTCCGGGAAGATTTACACTGCAAACTCAACTCAACCTCGAGTTGTCCATTTTCTAGTTCATTCTAAGTGTCATGACAATGTTCAAGTTTCATGTTGAGTTCGTGTCAAGTTTCAAGGATAAGTTTCATGCCCACATCCAGATTCAAGTTATAACAATGTTCATGTTTCAAGTTTTGCCTATTATCAAGTTCATAATTCATGTTCATAACCAATTCATGTTTTGCCTAATCTACCCCAAATCATATTCCCATCGCACGTGAACGTGAATCAATCTATACTTCAAATAAATCCAAATCTTGAAATAGAGGGAATAGCATCAAAACTATGATAGGCAAAGGGACTAGCATAAAGCGAGAAAAGGGGTTACAAGACTAGCATTACATAACTTAAGATAATTGGTTACAACATCACTGGCATAGAGGATTTCAAGTCTAGCAAGATAAGGCGATAGTCATGGTAAAAGCTAACATAAAAGAATAGGCATGCAAAAGCAAGCCAAATACAAGGATAATGGATCCAATGGTTTTGGTATACATAATAGCAAATAAACTAAGCAAGCCACACCCTAGGTATACGATCCAACCAAAATGCCAATTCGGTGCACATCATGGGCATGAACAATCTACTATAATAGTCTTAAGCAATTAACCCTAATAGTCATAGGTAGAAATCTCATAGTTATGAATCATAAGCGACTCATCACAATAATCATGGACAATTATCAAAAATAGTTCTAGGCAAATAGTCATAGGCAATTAACAGTAATAGTTTCAAAGTAATGGTCATAGATAATGGCCTTATGTTCATAATCATAGGTAATAATCCTCATAGTCAAGAGTCATAGGTGATTAGCCATAATTGTCCTCGTCATAGGCATAGTCTTATGTTTACAGTCATAGGCATGGTCTTATGTTCTGTCATAGGCATAGTCTTATGTTCATCGTCATAGTCATAGGCGTAGGCATAGGTATAGTCTTATGTTCATCGTCATAGTCATAGGCATAGGTATAGTCATGTGTTCATCGTCATAGGCATATTAAGGTTATAGTCCTGAAGGAATTTGATTTGCAACATGAATAGATCCAAAGCAATATTCACAAAAGTCGAGATCCAAAACGAATAAGAATAGATACGAATCAATTTCCATACACAGATCCAATTCCAATTTACAACATGGATATTAAGTTTACAGCTTTTATCTAAAAGTAACTTGAACTTACAGTGCGTGGATCGAGAATTAGAAAGCAAAATTTGATTGTTGAATCTCTATTTGATTGATCATGTTCTAATTGAAATCCCCCAATTTGCAAATCTCTAAGCGTAGTCTTGATGGAGAAGGAGCAGTCCTTTTTCTTCCTTTTTATCTTATTATTTAGATTATCTTAGAAGCAGCATAAGGACAGAAAGAAATTGGTGTGGAGAGAATGAGGCTAGGGGGCTGCTTATATAGGGTTAGGCAGATGAATCTGGTCACGAAACAGGTCTAAATACATCAGGATGCATCTGGTTCAGAAAACATGTTCGGGAGGCAGGTCGACCCCCAGGTCGACACTATGGTCGACCTGGTCCCCCCAGGTCGACACTATGGTCGACCTGGTCCTGGGAGGTCGACACTATGGTCGACCCCCAGGTCGACCTGGTCTGTGGGCGGGAAATTTCCCGCCCAGCCTGCTGCGAGGTTTGAATTCGAATTTCGAATTCGAAATTCAAGTTGTCTTTGATTCTGAAAATTTCTGAAACTTCTAGAAGTCATAACTTGGTCATACGAACTCCGATTTTCGAAAACTCGGACTCTATTTCATGTAAAATTTCGAGACGAACGCAATGGCGCAAACCATTTCCCCTGATTCTTATTTTAAAATTTAATTCTGCCTTGATTTATGACTTTAACATGTTATAAAAATTCGGGTTGTTACATTCTCCCCTCCTTAAAGGATTTCGTCCCCGGAATCTCTAAGTTAGGAAGAATATATCCTACCATCCAATCATCCATCTACTCAACCATCATTTACGAGCAATCACTATCCTTAAAAGTTTTCTAATGCTGTATGAACATATGTAGAAAGTGTGTGTATATGTTCCTTATCTAATGCAAATGATCAGGCCTATTTGATCTTCTTAATGCAAAATATGTTTAGTGCCATGAGTCCAACATATATGCAAATAGCCCTAATCACATAAACATTATATGTGTGCTCAAACATTCATCCATATGCAACATCCACATGATAGCACATTCAATTTCATCCATAAACAAGTATAAACACTCATGCATATGCAATATGAAAACGTGTTTGAGCCGATCTAGTGACTAATGTGTGTTATGCAACCACGAGCAACCACTTGCGACCACTTGCAACCATTTGCAAACATCAACCATAACATGTTCCAAATACATGTTTACATCCATAGGGTTCTACCTAAGGTTCTCAAGATTGGATCGAAAAGATATACAAGATAAAACAAAGCATCAAGGAGGAGAAATTAAAGATGTACCCCCAGAAGGTCCTGCTTGCGGGGCTTGCCCTTGTTTCTTAGGGCAGTTCTTGCTGATATGTCCAATATCACCACACTGAAAGCACGCTCCCATCTTCATCTTCTTCTTTCTACAATCCTGGATTATATGCCCTTCAATACCGCAGAAGTGGTACTTTCTTTTCTCACGTGTCTTGTTGTCATTACTGTTGTTGTTGTTCTTGCTTCCTTTCTCGGAGTCTTTCTTCTTGTTTTGTGAATCATTCGCCTTGGCCTCTTTCTTGCCATTCTCGTCTTCTTCATGAAGGAAGGCCATATCCACCAAGCTCTCAAAGGTCGCCCCCATGGGTACATGAGTCATAGCAAGGCTGTGTAGTGGCTCATTCAAACCTCTGACGAAGCGAAGAGCCTTCTTGTGTTGGGTGTTCACTAAATCCAGTCCAAATCTGGCCAGCTGATTAAACTGATTGACGTACTCCCTGACCGTCATGCTTCCTTGCTTAAGAGTTAGGAACTTCTCCATCTGCAGGCTTCTTTCAGCTTGGGAGATAACTTTCATCTCAAATCTCATCCGGAAGTCTTCCCAAGCTTCCACTGGCCTCTCAGCATGGGTAATCTCCCACCAATACGAAGCTTCATCTTTGAGCAACCACCCTGCCAGCTGTATCTTTTGCCTATCGTCAACTTCGAAGATGACGAACAAATTTTCGGTCTCCTTCAGCCAATTCCTTGCTTCAACAAAGGATTCAGTCCCATATAATTCCTTTCCACCCATAGCCTTGAAGTCTCTACACGTCTTTGCGAAAGCATTTCCACGAGGAGGAGGAGGAGGAATCGCTGCAGCTGGAGGAGGAATATCTGCTGGGCCTGCATCGTTGGCCCTATCCTCTAAGTACCTCCTGAACCAGCCAGGTATTGGCACGCCCTCTGAAAAGTTAAGATTCCCAGACATGCTGAAAAACGAAAATATAGAGATTCAAACGAGGAAACAAAGGAAAGTGCTAATGGCTTTTGGGGAATAGCCTTTTCAAAATAAAATTTTCTTGAAAAATGCTTCTTTATAAACGGTTTTGAAAATAGTTTCAGAAGATTCTTTTTTTAAAAAAAAAAATCTTTTGCCCAGTCTGGTAACCTTCTGCTCTGATATCAAATGTAACACCCCACCTCCACTAGGGTCACTCACCAAGGGAATGCACTAGTTTTGGTGGAGCGTTATCTAGGTAAACATACACAGAGATATCACAAGGAAGAACATAAACAAAGCAGCGGTAGAAATTAAAAACCAAATCTTATTACTTTCAAGAAAAGAGTCAAAACCTCATGTATCCAAAGTACAAGTTGCCATTATTTCATTACATCAAGTTCTATATAAAGAAGCATAAACTTAAAATAACAAAAGTAAATTATTCCCTAAAAATAACAGACGTGCAGCCATAGCATAGCTCAAGACCAAACCGTACATGAGTTGACGGAAAGCAAGCAGAATCCCAGCTAAGTGCTAGAGTTTCCTCCCTGAGAACCTGGGGGGAAATGAAAGAAAAAGAGGCGAAAGAAAACGGGTCAGTCATAAAGACTGGTAAGTCCAAGTGACTTTCAGCATAAAAACAGGTAAAGGTAACATGACATGTATAAACTGAAAGTAAACATAAGTACGATGTCAAGATGGACAAGATAGACTAAGATAACATGATGAATCAAGTATAGGTCGAGTATAGCATCGCATGTTCAAGGTTCACTGCACCATCTGTACTAGTAGCCCAACCCATGTCAAGCATTAATCATGAAATATTCCCTCGGCCCAAAATCGTGAATGACCCATTAATGGGTCCAACGGAACGATCCACTAATCAATTGGCTCCCTACAAGTTCTAGCTCGTTGTGTTTCAGTGTCATGCGGCCCAATCACGAATGTAGTCACCTGTGCTAGGTCCACCATAGGGTGTATCAAGCCCTATGGTGCCAACCACCGACACGAATCAACAATGCACAGATAAACCTACTGATGCCCAATGCCAGCTTTTTCTGCTCCGGAGTGTGTGCACATCCGCACTCCGTTAGAACCTACACTGGCGCACCTACACAGCCGTCGTTCTGGTCGCTTACAATCAGCCCAGTAATCGTGCCCCACCCTGCCTAGTTCCAGGGTACCGTGATACATTTAGTGGGTTACTGCTGAAACAGACCGCGTAACTAGGGTTTCCGTCTAGTAGGTTAAGTGTTGTCATTTAAATTCGAGACTTAACCCATCCGTCTAGTATACCAAGTTGGCTAAGTGTTGTCATTTAAGTTCGTGACTTAGCCCTACCATTCACGTGTTAAGTTAGTTAGGTGTTGTCGTTCAAGTTCATGACCTAACCCTACCAATCACGTCTCAAGTTGGTTAAGTATTGTCTTTCATGCTCATGACTTAACCCTATCATGTGGTATTAATTCATTAATGCACCCCAACCTCTCACATTAGACCTTTTGTTGTGGTCCCTGGATATGCTGGGCGGTTCCGGGCAGATTTACACCACAACTCAGTCTAACCTCGGGTTTTTCAAGTGCGATATGACCAACTACTCATATTGGATCCTATTGTTTGCAGTAACTGGATTTGTCGGGCTGTTCCGGGCAGATTTACACTACAAACTCAACCCAACCTCGAGTTGGCCATTTTCTAGTTCATTCTAAGTGTCATGACCATGTTCAAGTTTCATGTTGAGTTCGTGTCAAGTATCAAGGATAAATTTCATGCCCACATCCAGATTCAAGTTATAACAATGTTCATGTTTCAAGTTTTGCCTATTATCAAGTTCATAATTCATGTTCATAACCAATTCATGTTTTGCCTAATCTACCCCAAATCGTATTTCCATCGCACTTGAACGAGAATCAATCTATACTACAAATAAATCCAAATCTTGAAATAGAGGGAATAACATAAAAACTATGATAGGCAAAAGGGACTAGCATAAAGCGATAAAAGGGGTTACAAGACTAGCATTACATAACTTAAGATAATTGGTTACAACATCGCTGGCATAGAGGATTTCAAGTCTAGCAAGGTAAGACGATAGTCATGGTAAAAGCTAACATAAAAGAATAGGCATGCAAAAGCAAGCCAAATACAAGGATAATGGATCCAATGGTTTTGGTATACATAATAGCAAATAAACTAAGCAAGCCACACCCTAGGTATACGATCCAACCAAAATGCCAATTCGGTGCACATCATGGGCATGAACAATCAACTATAATAGTCTTAAGCAATTAAACCCAATAGTCATAGGTAGAAATCTCATAGTTATGAATCATAAGCAACTCATCACAATAATCATGGACAATTATCAAAAATAGTTCTAGGAAAATAGTCATAGGCAATTAACAGTAATAGTTTCAAAGTCATGGTCATAGATAATGGCCTTATGTTCATAATCATAGGTAATAATCCTCACAGTCAAGAGTCATAGGTGATTAGCCATAATTGTCCTCGTCATAGTCATAGGCGTAGTCTTATGTTTACAGTCATAGGCATGGTCTTATGTTCTGTCATAGGCATAGTCTTATGTTCATCGTCATAGTCATAAGCATATGTATAGTCTTATGTTCATCGTCATAGTCATAGGCATAGGTACAGTCATATGTTCATCGTCATATGCATATTAAGGTTATAGTCCTGAAGGAATTTGATTTACAACATGAATAGATCCAAAGAAATATTCACGAAAGTCGAGATCCAAGATGAATAAGAATAGATACGAATCAATTTCCATACACAGATCCAATTCCAATTTACAACATGGATATTAAGTTTACAACTTTTATCTAAAAGTAACTTGAACTTACAGTGCGTGGATCGAGAATTAGAAAGCAAAATTTGATTGTTGAATCTCTATTTGATAGATCGTGTTCTAATTGAAATCCCCCAATTTGCAAATCTCTAAGCGTAGTCTTAATGGAGAAGGAGCAGCCCTTTTTCTTCCTTTTTATCTTATTATTTAGATTATCTTAGAAGCAGCATAAGGACAGAAAGAAATTGGTGTGGAGAGAACGAGGCTAGGGGGCTGCTTATATAGGGTTAGGCAGATGAATCTGGTCACGAAACAGGTCTAAATACATCAGGATGCATCTGGTTCAGAAAACAGGTTCGGGAGGCAGGTCGACCCCCAGGTCGACACTATGGTCGACCTGGTCCTCCCAGGTCGACACTATGGTCGACCCCTAGGTCGACCTAGTCTGTGGGCGGGAAATTTCCCGCCCAGCCTGCTGCTGGGTTTGAATTCGAATTTCGAATTCGAAATTCGAGCTATCTTTGATTCTGAAAATTTCTGAAACTTCTAGAGGTCATAACTTGGTCATACGAACTCCGATTTTCGAAAACTCGGACTCTATTTCATGTAAAATTTCGAGACGAACGCAATGGCGCAACCCGTTTCCCTTGATTCTTATTTCAAAATTTAATTCTGCCTTGAATTATGACTTTAACATGTTATAAAAATTCGGGTTGTTACAAGACCACTACCACTGTAACCTCGTCAAGGGAGCTACCCATATCTAAGGCATTAGTAGCAATTCATACGATGTGAAGATCACCGGTCTTGCACCGTCTTCATATCTTCGACTTTTAATCGTTGATCAATTATTTGAAATGAGAATTAACTCGGCCTTTTCAAATAATTTACGTAGATATAGAATTCAAATCAATTCTTTCTATGGTTAAATTATTTGACATCCACATTTCAGTTCATTAATATAATTTTCATGTCAAACACATCCAACCATCAAAATATCTTATAAACCGATTAAAATCGGTTTGTTTCCATTCCATATCGCTATATATATTTTATAATGATTTATTGCTATTTTTATTTATTTAAAAATAGCTCGTTTTAATTAGACAACGCTTCGGGTCATAACGCGGCCCTGGCGCTGTTTTTCCCCAAATTTGATTTACACATTTCTCAAAATCTAACCGTTGGATCTTAACGAAGTTAATACCATTGGAAAGATCTTTCCAAAGTGAACCCAACGATTTCAGTTTTGGGAAAATCCAACGGTTGGATCTCTCGATATAATCGTTTAAAGTTACGATTTAAAAACATGAACTACAGCGGCGCGATTCGTTTTATTTTAATATATATATATATATATAATTCATTCTAGCGTTGTTTTTATTCAGATTTGAATTAAACATTTCACACAATCTAACCGTTGGATCTTAACAAATTTTATATCGTTGGAAAGATATTTTCAAAGCAAACCCAACTATTTCAGTTTCGGGGAAATCCGATGGTCGGATTTCTCGCTATAATCGTTTAAAATCATAATTCCAAAACGCGAACTACAGCTGCGCGATTCGTTTTATTTTAATTTACATTTATATATATATAAATATAATTCATTTGATGATTTCCAAACCGTTTTCACTTCAAAAATTTGGCTAACGCCTTTAAATTTCGCCATAACCTCCTTTGTACGGAGGGGGGTTGGGAAATTTATTGGGTCGTATTAGGTAACCAATAAATCCAGTATAAGCACATACAATTTTTAGTGTCCTATTCTATGCTCGAGGGAGTGTGTAAAATTACTCTAGAGATAAATCTCGTCACCTCGTCCAGTATTGGAAAATAAATAATCCATGTGTCGTATCTAATAACTAAAGAGACGCGATTATTGTCAACTCTACACCCGTGTGGGGTTTTTAATTTAATCTGACAATTTACCGTTATATTTATTCTGTCCATATCAGGCTTCAGTTCAACCTGTAATTCAATCATCGCCATACGAACATCTCGCTCGTATGGTAATCTCAACCTCGTCATACAAGCTCCAAATGCTTATATGGAATATGATATGCTATGACATCAATAGTTCGTCTTCGGTTCAACCTGAAATACAGTCATCGCCATGCAAACATCTCGCTTGTATGGTAACTCCAACCTCGTCATACAAGCTCCAAATGCTTGTATGGAATATGATATAATATGCTATCTTCACGAAGTATGCCATGTAGTGCAGTTCAGAATTAATTGTTATTACCCTATGACGATGTTTATAATCTCACACAGAACAACCAGCACACCGCATCCAATGGCATTCACAGGAGTTAATATATAAATAAAATTGCGCAGCCAACTCATTAAGGTTAACCTATTTGTTGCGCACGCAAATAAATTCTTTACTCAACCCATTTACCTGTTTAGCATGTGTATATATATGCCCAACTATGCTAAAATAATATTTTTAGCGAACAAATATTTATTTCCATACGTGACTATTTTTAACACTTCATATACATGTTAAAAATATTATTTTCAAACAACAAATATTTATTTCAGCCTATGGTTATTTTTAACACTTCATATACATGTTAAAAATATTATTTTCAATCAACAAATATTTATTTCAACACACGATTATTTTTAACACTTCATATACATGTTAAAAATATTATTTTCAATCAACAAATATTTATTTCAGCCTATGGTTATTTTTAACACTTCATATACATGTTAAAAATATTATTTTCAATCAACAAATGTTTATTTCAACACA